>CM067332.1:126235000-127530000 GCA_034376525.1 Nicotiana benthamiana | reverse complement strand
CGATAAGGCAAGAAAATATCAATCAGTATCAATCACAAACAATTAAGGAGAATGTTTCCTTTAATTAAGGATCCGGCTTGAGGTAAATAAACTTAATTTATTTTTGGATAGAAAGTCAAGTACCAATCACAGAATATAGGGCAAATATGTGTAAGAAGTTTTGAAAAACACACTAGTAAACACATAAGGCAGGTCCATTACCTAGAAAATCAAGGATTACTAGCTTGTTTGAACTTACTCAGAAAATATGTCTCAATTAGAGAATCAATTTAAACTGTACAAAATCAATTTTCCCAAATTAGGGTTACTCAAAAAGGGGTAAATTTGACAATATAGAAAGATGCATAGTTTTGAACATACAAAAACTGGAAGTAGTATAATAACATGTAGCATAAGCACACAAGCGAGAATTAAAGGCGGCTAGGGTTTCACAGAGAGAAAGTGGAAAATCCCCTTAAAACTAGGATTTCCATTTCACACAGAGCATAAGGAATATCATAGATGAAGATGAAGAAAAGCAGAACAGCATAGAGAGAAAGCATAGAACACATTAACTCAAAATCCTAGAAAATAATCAGTAAAACAAAATGCATTAGAGACATGGTAGAAAATACTCACAATCAAAGTAATTACTAAAAGAGAACACACAGTAAAGCAAATAGAGCAAGAAATCAAGGAAATCAGCGAGATCTAAGAAACCCTAGGTTTTTAAGAAGACGGCAGTTTGAAAACAAAAGGGCAAAAAGTGAAAAAGTACTTTAAAATCTTTAGAGAATGACTAGCATTCAGATAGAATCGTAAGATAAACACATAGAAAATGGAAAAGAACCTCGAAAATTAGGGTTTTCCAAGAAAGGTCTCGAAGGATCGAGAAAAGCCTGGAATGGACTTGTCGGAGTCGGCAAAGAACCCATAGCGTTTGAGCTTACCGAAAAAGGCCGGACACTGCTGCAGTAATCACATTAGAGGACCTCTGGTCCGATAAACATTGAGGTGGGGTTCCGATCTTCGAACCCAGGGACCAGGAGAGGTGAGGAGTGACGGATATAGGCGTTTCAGCGCTTAAACGGCCATGAACGCCGGTGAAATGGAGCCGGAGACGATTAGGGTTCAGGGGGGCTAGAGAGCATTTGGGATTAAGTGGCGGTCGGTTTAATAAATTGATTAGGTTTATAGGTTATTTGGGATTTAATTTTGGTAAGTGAAATGTGGGTCGTTGATCTGTGTGATCAACGGCCAGGACTAAAAGAGGAATTGGGTGGGTTGGTTTTAGGCGAGTTTAGGTCGGGTAAATTTGAATTGGGTCAGGCAATTGGGGGGTTGATTTGGGCTTAAATTGGGCTAAAATTGAAAGAATAAAAGGGCTACCATTTTCCCATTTTAATTTTATAAAAATAGTAAAAAACCTTATAAAAATTCGATAAAATTACTGAGTTAATAAAATATATCTAGGTATTAATTAAAAATATTAGGAACAATTTTGTACTTGAAATACTTTTTAAATCGAAAAATAGGCTAAAATTGCAATATAATACAATTTTAATCTAGAAATACCTAATGGCTTTGTAAAGATTCTGTAAAAATACATAAATTATATTTCTATGTAAGTGAGAGAATAAAATAAATTACTTATCAAAATAACAGGATTTTAGACTAAATATTGGATTTGATAGTACAAAATAGGTCATAAATTGATTTTAGAATCCTTGAAAAAAATGTAGAAAAATACCAAACCTTTTTTGGATGCTTATATACGCATCTACATGCTATTTTGAAAGTATTTTGGGTACAAAAATACATAGAAAAAACTTGGGTATCAACACTGCCCTACCTATATAAAGGCAGCTAATCGGCCTTAAGGAACAAGTTTTTGGAGCCCAAAAATTCCCCCAAAGTGTGCTCTCCAAGTTTCATATCTAATATCTGAAATTCAAACTCCAAAACTCCAAAAACAATTGAATTCCTCCCAAAAAACCATACATCTCTTTCAGCCATCTAGCCTTCCAAAGCTTTCCCTCTTAGTTTTTCCAATTTGAAGTAAAAAATTCAAATTTCAAAACCAAAAACAAACAAATACTGAAAATCAAAAACACTTACTGTGCCATCAGATCGCTTTAGATTTCTAGATACTGAATCGCCTCTCCTGGTTTGTTACTTGATCGCTGAAGTTATTGGGGTTCATTGGTTGATATCGAGTTGATTCTGGGTTTATTTGAGTGGTGTTGCTCGATTTTAAAACACTCATGGGTTCTATATGTGTTTTCTGGGTTCAAACTTACATAATTTTGTGTCTCTTGAGTTCACATTGCCAATGTTAATCCTTCCTGCCTCGACTGACTCTGTTTCTTCATTATAATCTCGATTCCAGGTACACATTTGAAGCTTTAACCTCTTTGATGAAATAAAGTGCAATGGCATTTTGAGGCTTGTTGGAGTTTCTACTATGTTTTCACTTCCATGAAGAATTTTAGGATTTGGCAGTATTATACTCATTGCATTATGATTTTTAGTGGTTTAACTTTACTGAGTTGGAATTGTAATTGCTTAATTTGTGGTGGACTGTAATGCTATTTGAAGTAGTTTGGACTTCTTAATACCTGTTTGATTTAGTTTAGCCGGTGAAGTATAATGTCGAATGCATCCAGTAGTCAAATACTTTATAAAGTTTGGTAATTGCAGCTCCACATAAATTAGTTCATTCGAAATATCAAAATGGTTGAATTTAAATTGACACAAATGAGAGTTTAAACCTCACTGATCGTCCCATGCTTTGTCAATTATTAGGATCGATCAGTTTGTGTAGAAAGGTGTTGAGGTGCTTGCTGCATTAAATTCATTACTGATATTGGGATTCACGCATTAATTGAAATGCCTGAAGTTTGCAAAAGGAATGGGCTACGAACGCTAGCCCAAAATTGACCTGGAATTTAACTGTAAGCAGGGATTCGAACTCAGATCCCTTCGCTCATGCATGCCTGTATTTGAGCCATTTCCCTTTCGGCTGGCTTCAGGCCCAATTGCTGCAGTTAAGTCCCACACTGAACCTTTTGGTTTATTAAATTGGGCATGTATTAAAGATTGCAATTCAAGGTTTAAGCAACAATAGATTTGGTTTTTGAGTTAGGTAGCGGGTTCAAACTAAAAGTCTCTTCCTTTGTTTGGACCCGGACTTGAACTTGAAGCGCGAATTCTAGTGTTAATTAACTAGGATTTTTTTTATCTTTTAGAGACAAAACAAAAATAGAAATTCATAGTAGCTTTTAGGCTTGCCCTTTTCAAAATAAAATGATACGGGCCTCGCCCAATAAAATACAAAAATGCGGGGCCCTCAGTAAAAGTAAAAAATACTTAGAAATTCAGGACGGGCCGTTTAGCGAATTTCACGGCCCTCCCAAAAGATAATAACGCGTTAGCCACTTTAGGCGCAGTTTAATAAAATTATATTCTTAAACCCGGGTGTGAATTTCACGCGACCCAAATCAAATCCCAAAACGTTGAATGGAATGAACCTAGGATTACGGGTGCATTTCATGTGACGCGATCCGAAGGCACGCTTTAAACGACGTTCAAACTTTCTTTTAAAAATTCATACGGAATATAAGCTGTTAAAAGTAAAATTGTCACATAGGTTCTTCCATCAATAAAATCAGATAATAAGATAAATACGACAGTTGAGCGACCGTGCCAGAACCACGGAACCTAGGAAGATCTAACACCTTCTTCGGGGTTAACAAAATTCCTTATCCGGATTTCTGGTTCGCGGATAATAGAGTCATAATTTCCTCGGTTCGGGATTCAACCGGTGATTTGGGACACCATTAATTTCTCAAGTGGCGACTTTGAATAGTTAATAACTAAATCTCGTTCCTATTGTTCTTTGATTGGAATAACTCATTTATGATCCATACATAACATATGTGATAATAGCTCTAAGATAAAACTTATTTAGTGATGAAGAGGAAAGTGAATAAAGACGGGACAAAACCGATGCCGCGAACATTTTATTTCATCTTCCCAAGGATAAATTTATGTCACAGCAAATAGTATTGTATTTATAGCCAAAATTTGGGCTGAAATCTGAAGAAATGCAACCCTTCAAAAAGGTCGTTTCTGCAAAACGGACACAACATAAATGTCATTACATAAATGGCCATTTACTCTACAAAAAAGAGGGAAAATAAAGAAGAAAAATTGATAGGTAGTTAATTTTCAGTTACAAAAACAGAAAACTAAAATCTGGATAACTGATTTGAATTTAATATTTATATTATGTTATTAAAAAATATTTAATAACATATTTCTGTTAATATTTTACTATTAACAAATAAATTTGGTCCAAAAAGTTAATCAATCAATCGATCATTTGACCAAATCCAAATCTGAATCTGAATCTGAATCAGAAGTCGAAACCGAGCTAAGGGAGTGACGACAAAGATGACGCGAGGTTTGCTTTCTTCTAAACTCTTTAAGAGATAGAAAAGGAGAAATTGCTTATATACCCATAAAAATCCTCTTCCTCTTCCAATGAGGGACAATGTCCATATGCCGGGGGAGGGGAGGGACTAGAAATTTCACTCACAAATTTTATTTTCCTCTATTTCTCATTCAACTTCTTTTAAGTATTTAATTTATTAATTAAATACATAAACCCAACAATCCCCGATATGAATGGGGGATGGCTATATCGCGGAAGTATGCATGAAAGACTGTGTGATTCGCAAGCAAGGATTAATTGCATCTGGATAAGTAGGTTTGCCTTTGAACTTTCCGTGATGAACTTATGTCGGATATACTCAATCAATCGGTAGATTTGATATCTTTGAATCGTCGAACTTTGGTGTATATCTAGACAATCACAAGTCACACAACCAACTCTTAACCATCTTTAGTTCTCATTGTTGTGTTCTTTTCAGCTATGAACACCGCCTGGTTTCATAACTGCGTCGAGAACTGGCCTTACAAAGTTCTCCTTGAAATGGCTAACACTTCACACTTACATAGGTGATTCCTAAACGTGTCATCCAGTAGATACACTATTTGATATACCACGTATTAAACTTAGAAATCATTAAAAAGCCTTAATGTTTTATCATTTGTACTGAACATTGTCTCATTATGAGAATGGACCAAAAGTTTAGTTGAGAATGCTGAACCGTCATAAATGACTTTGTTTGATCTCCTTGAACCTAGATCTTGGGATCACCAGTCTTCTAGGTAGAGTTACTGCCACTATGACTTGTTCTCGACCATAGTCCCATTCCCCTTTATGACTTCTCAACTACCTCTCTAGTTAGGCCTTTTGTAGGTGGATCTGACACTTTATCACTTGACTTTACATAGTCAATCCTGATAATTCTTCTAGAGAGTAATTTTCTAACGGTTTTATGTCTTTGTCGTATACGACGAGATTTACCGTTATACATAACGCTCTCAGCCCTTCTAACTGCCGCTTGACTATCACAATGTATGTATATTGGTTCCAACGGTTTGGGCCAAAATAAAATATCTTCCAAGAAATTCCGAAGCCATTCAGCTTCTTTACCGGCTTTATCCAAAGCTATGAACTCAGCCTCCATTGTAGAGCGGGCAATACAAGTTTGTTTGGACGACTTCCAAGATACTGCTCATCCACCAATAATGAATATATATCTACTTGTGGACTTGGAATCATTTGATCCGGTGATTCAATTTGCATCACAGTATCCCTCAAGGACTGTGGGATATTTACTGTAGTGCAAATCAAAGTCCTAGGTATGTACTAAGTACCCAAAAACTCGTTTCATGTACATCCAATGGGATTGACCTGGATGCTCGTATATAGACTCAATTTACTTATAGCACAAGCTATATCTGATCGTGTACAATTCATGATGTACATTAAGCATCCCAACACACGAGCATAATCCAACTGTGATATGATTTGGCCTTTGTTCTTCGCAAATGCAAGATTCACATCAATTGGAGTCTTTGCAACTTTGAAGCCCAAGTGCTTGAATTTTTCAAGTACTGTCTTAATATAATGAGATTGTGATAATATTAGACCTTGAGAAGTCTTATGGATCTTAATTTCCAGAATTAAATCGGCAACTCCCAAGTCTTTCATATCAAACTTGCTGGTTAGCATACGCTTAGTAGCATTTATACTGGCAGTGTCATTACACATTATGATCATATTATCTACATATAATCAAATAATGACTATGTGATTTGGAACATTTTTAATGTACATACATTTATTTATCTTAAACCCATTTGACAATACAGTTTGGTCAAATTTCATATGCCATTGTTTGGATGCTTGTTTTAGTCCGTAAAGGGACTTAACAAGTCTACAGACCTTCTTTTCTTTACCTGGAATCACAAACCCTTCAGGTTGTTCCATGTAGATTTCTTTTTCCAACTCTCCATTTAAGAAGGTCGTCTTAATATCCATTTGATGAATTTTAAGACCATAAACAACAGTTAACGCTACTAACGTTCGTATGGATATAATTCTTGTAACTGGCGAGTATGTATCAAAATAATCAAGACCTTATCGTTGTCTATACCCTTTGACCACAAGTTTTGCCATATATTTGTCAATAGTGCCATCATCTTTCATTTTCCTTTTAAAGATCCATTTAGAACCCAACGGTTTATTTTCAGGAGGAAGATCAACCAATTCTCATGTATGGTTGTTCAGTATGGATTCTATTTCACCGTTGACTGCCTCTTTCCATAACAATAATTTCGAAGAAGACATAGCTTCTTTAAATGTTTGAGGCTCATTTTCTAATAAGAAAGTCACAAAATCTGGTCCAAATTAAATAGACGTTGTTTGACGTTTACTACATCTTGGATCCTTCTTGTTTAGTGTACTTTCTTTGTTCTTCCCGAGGTCGTTTAGATCCTTTACCAATCGACACACATTTTTTATATGAATATATATTTTCAAAGAACTCAGCACTATCTGATTCTAGAATCATATTATTATGATTGTCGGGATTTTCTGATTTATGAACCAGAAATCGGTATGCTTTACTATTAGTTGTATATCCTATGAAAACACAATCAAAGGTTTTCAGTCCTATTTTTATCCTTTTGGGTTTAGGAACTTGTGCTTTTGCCAAATACCTCCACACTTTAAAATAATTCAAGTGGAGCTTTCTTCCTTTCCATTTTTCATATGGAATTGATTGTGTTTTGCTATGGGATACTCGATTTAGTATTTGGCTAGCTATAAGAACGGCTTCCCCTACAAGTTCCGTGGCAAACCAGAACTTATCAATAATGTGTTCATCATCTCTTTTAATGAACGATTCTTTCTTTCTGCAATCCCATTAGATTGGAGCGTGTAAGGAGCCGTTGTTTGATGAATAATTCCATATTCTAAGCATATTTGTTCAAAAAGAGATTCATATTCACCACCCTTATCACTTCTTATCATTTTAATTTTGTTGTTAATTTGTGTTTCAATTTCGTTTTTGTATTGCTTGAATGCGTCTATTGCTTCATCTTTACTATTAAGTAAGTAAACATAGCAATATCAATACTATCGTCAATAAAAGTTATGAAATACTTCTTTCCACCGCGAGATGGTACTGACTTTATGTCACAAATATCTGTGTGAATTAAGTCTAAAGGATTTGAATTCCTTTCAACAGACTTATAAGGATGTTTAACATACTTAGATTCCACACATAGTTGAGATTTTGATTTGTCACATTCAAATTTAGGCAATACTTCCGGATTAATCATTTTTCGTAAGGTTTTACAATTAACATGACCCAAACGTATATGTCATAATTCATTGGACTCAAGTAAGTAAGACGAATGCTGAAACTTTGTTATTATTTTCCACAATCATTACATTCAGCTTGAAAGGCCCTCAGTAAGGTAACCTTTTCCTACAAACATGTTATTCTTACTTATTACAACCTTATCGGAAACAAAAAAAACCATTAAAAACCATTCTTAACAAGAAGTCCAGTAGAGACTAAATTCTTCCTAATCTCGGAAACATGAAGGACGTTCTTCAAAGTCACCACTTTGACGGAAGTCATTTTGAAAAAAAAATTCCCACATCGTTCAATCTTGGCCTTTGCAGCAATTCCCATGAAAATTGTCTCATTAGGTCCAACAGGAGCATAAGTAGCAAAAGCTTCCTTGACATCACAAACATGGCGAGGGCTCCAGAATCAATCCACCACTCTTTAGGATTGCCCACCAAGTTGCAGTTGGAAAGAATAGCGTATAACTCATCAACATCATCATGTTTTTCAACCATTCTTGCTTGACCCTTTTTCTAGTCTTTCTTTAGAGCACGGCACTCCGTAGATTTGTGTTCGATTTTTTCACAGTTGTAGCAATTTCCACTGAACCACTTCTTACTTGGGTTGTATTTCGGACCAGAAGCCTTCTTTCTCTTCTTGTTCTCTTCAACAATATTTGCTCTCATTATTTTTGAACTTCCACGGCCTCTCTTTTCAACAACTTTATTGTCCTTTTCAATTCTAAATCGAATAATGAGATCTTCAAGGGTCATCTCCTTGCGTTTGTGTTTCAAGCCGTTTTTTAAGTCCTTCCAAAAAGGAGGCAACTTCTCAATCATAGTTGCTACTTGGAATGCTTCATTGATGACAAGACCTTCAATGAAATTTTTGTTAGTAAGAATACTAAGATTACTACTTTCAACATCAATATCAATTTGATTTATACTTTCAGCAAGAAGATCGTGAACAATCACTTGCAGTTCTTGGACTTGGGTAATAACAGATTTGTTATCTACCATTTTGTAGTCCAAAAACTTTGCAGCGAGGACTTTTTCAACCCGGCATCTTCAGTTTTGTATTTGCTTTCAAGCGCATTCCACAACTCTTATGATGTTTCCATGCCACTGTAGACATTATACAAAGCATTCTCCAGCCCGCTAAGAATATAATTCTAGCACAAGAAAACTGAATGTTTCCACGTCTCAGTCACGAGAAAGCGTTCATTATGAGGAGTTTCATCGGATAGCACAGGAACATCTTCCTTGATGAACGTCTGAAGACTTAAAGTAGTCAAATAGAAGAACATCTTTCGAACCCGTAAACTTTATAATTTCTAAACCCGTAAACTTTCAAATACATAAACCTCCGAACTCATAATTTTGAAACTTGTAAAATTTTGCACATTTAAACCGACAAATAAAAAATTAAAACTGAAAAATATATTTAAAAAATATTTTTTCCGGAAGGGGAGGGGGTGGTGCAGAAAAACAAAAAAAATAAAAAATTTGAAATTGAAAAAAAAAATTGCGGGATGGGGTGGAGGTGGGGTGGGGGGCGGGGGTGGGTTGAACTCTCCAATCCGTCTCCACATCCATTGCACACTAAAATATGGCAGACAGATGTACGAATTTAAAATTAATAAACGAAATTTACCAGCTGAACGCAAAAAAAATAAAAATAAAAATAAAAAAAAGAACGCGAGTAGGGAAAGTGAATCTCCATGGCGAGAATTCCAATATTCGAAGCCATTCCCTATTGTTCCAACTATATTTTGAGCAAAAAAAATGAACAATCAAAAGCAAACCTTCAGCCACCTGACCGCCGATGTTTCTTTTGTTCTCCGGCAGTGCGTAGGAGAATGTTCGAGAGGATGAAAAAGAGAAGAAATTTCTAAGGGAGAAAGAAGAAGGGAGTTTAATTCGCATGTTTCCATTGGATTTATATACTACTTTAATACTAATTCAAGTCACCAAAGTGGAGTTTCAACCAGGATCAAAGGAATGGTTCATATATTAATGTTGTCCATTTCTGGAATGAAATACTATCAAAATCTTCAAGGAATGGTTCACACAATGCTCCAGTTTTTAATGGCTATCAGTGGCAATCAACATGAAACACTATCAAAAATGTCCCTTTCAACAACTATATCCTTGGACAATCTCATTCCCTTTTGTTTGTGGCATATTTGGTTAACCAGAAACAGTAATTTATTTAATAATAAGAACGAACACATCAATCCCACAAACATAGTCGCAAAAGAAATTGAATACCTTATGCTTAGAAAGAATGATTCAACAAAGGTAACACATTAGATTTTATTAAAATAGGAACAACCAATCAGAGGTTTTTACAAACTGAATATAGGTGGAGCAACAAGGGGAAACCCAAGAAAAGGAGGATTATGAGAAGTATTCAGGAACCATAATGGCGACGGAAAATTGGGTTACATGGATAATATCCCTCACACAACAAACACTAGGGCATAAGTAAAGGCTCTAATACGAGGTTTGCAGCTAGCAGAGCAAAACAACTTGGCTCCATTGGAAATAAACACTACTGCAGTTGAAATAATCAATATGCTTTTGAATGAAAGTTTGATTTATGATCCTTTAATTTGTGAATGCAGGTCAATCATCCAAAGAATGGACAATTTGGTAGTGAGACACAATTACCAGAAGCAAAACAGAATAGCTGATGCATTGGCCACGGAAGCTGAAAAAAATATTTTTGAACAAGTCTATGATTGTTAACTAGCATATAAATACTATATTCCCTTTTAACCCAAAAAAAAAAGAATCAAAGGGAAGGGGGTGACCAAATGAGAAACCAAACCTCGCCCTCCAACAAGTGGAAGTTTAGTGGGTCGCTTCAAAATTGAAGAACATAAATGGAATAGTTTAAAGGTTCAACTTGTATTGATTGAAGTTCTTTTATTTTGAAAAACGGAAGAAAAGTTCTTTCATTTGTTTTTTTTTTCTTTCACCAACTTAGTGAACTTCAACGTTACTATCAAAATAAGAAGGAAAAAGAGCAAAACACATTAGGGGCGTTATCTGATCCACAAAAATTAAAAAGCTTAATGGAGGCATAGTATTCGAACTGAAAATCACGTTTTGAGACTTCGAATAAGTGAGCCATGGCGGCTGACTGGCAGCTCTTAATAACATAATAGTAGTACTGGCTCTGTTTCAATTTATGTGAATCTATTTCCTTTTTTCTTTGTTCCAAGAAAAATGACCTCTTTCTAAATTTGAAAACAATCTAGTTTAAACTTATAATTCTACATAATGAGAAACTTTTATAACCACATAAATACTCTGTGCCTCTTTTTGACTAATTTAGGACCACAAATTATAAAAGTTTTTATTTTCTCTTAAACTTCCAACCGAGAGGTTGTGAGTTCGAGTCTCCCCAAGAGCAAGGTGAGAAGTTCTTGGAGGGAAGGATGCCGGGGGTCTATTTGGAAACAGCCTCTCTACCCAAGGGTAGGGGTAAGGTCTGCGTACACACTACCCTCCTCAAACCCTACTAAGTGGGATTATACTGGGTTGTTGTTTTTGTTATCCGTGCACAATCAAATAGGTTCACATAAATTGAAATGGAGGGAGTAATAGATATTAATAATGCATGGATTAAACTACATTAAAACAAAAATGTCAAGTATTCATGTAGAACAATCACTTCATTGTTAGTCACAACATAAACAATTCTTACATTATAATCCTTGCAAAAAATAACATGCGAATCAAATCCTTGCTAAAATAGGTTGCACTTGTGCAATCACAATACTCCGTTAAATTTTAGCATGCGCGGCAGAAAAAAAGAGGTGAGAGCACCACCGGTGTGGGAATCGTTGGGATCACCCATTGAAGTTATGATCTTTCTCATAAGCACAGCAGTTTATCAAGGCACAGGTGAGAATATTAATGAATTTCAATCAAGACTAGGTTTGATGACTTCTACAATCATCTACAATAATTTAACAAACAGGTGGAGACAGGTTACAGTGAACATTAGAATTCGTTGGGAACTGAAAACAACAAAGGCATAGGATCTACTCTGGAAAAGAAACTATATTTAATAACAATCAAATCTGCAGACGCACTAGTTATTCTTCTAAGCGCTGACAAGAACTAAAAGAGCACGAACCAACTACATGGCCTTACACCGTGCAAGGACCTTGTTCAGCGTCCTAGTGTCCGTTGATCAGTCCATGTTCGGGAGCCTTCTGTGCATAAAATCTTCTGTACTTGGAATCAACCTCTGTTAGGTAGTAGGTTCCTGGTGCGAGAAGGCTGCAATCCTTACTGGTCACAAAGTCCTTGGCACCATATCTGTGCTCCATTAGTTTCATTATTTCAACGAATTTTTCAGGAGTGAACTGCGCAAAATGTTATTTGTTACTCAGGGTTATCAGGAAAAAAGATATATAATACAACAAAAAATCACCACAGCTGCTTGGATATCTACGCTTAAATAAAGTCAACGATGGGAGTCCAAATCCACGATTGAGTTGTAGATCAAAATTTAGCATACCTCATGTCTAGATTTCAACTTCTCTGCAACATTCATCACACTTGCGATGTTTGACAAACTAAAAGGATGTTGACCTTCGTTAAACTTTAGTGAAAACATAGTTGCAGTCAATCCACTCCCATAGGAGAACATGATTACCCTCTGACCAGCCTGAGGTTACGAAATGATTCAGAAACTGGAAGAAAAACGTAGATACTGGACATGAACAAACAAATGGAACAAAAGAAGAAAAGTAACTTGTATTTACCAATGTGTTGTGCTTATTGTGAATGAGGGATGCAAAAGCAGCATAGAGCGACGCGGTGTACATGTTGCCAACTTGTTTTGGTATCAATGTGGTAGGTTGCACCTTCTCATCATAAAACGGTTTAGCAACTTGCTGGGATGCCTGTAATATGCATAATAGAAGTCCATTTTCAGTTCAGTCTTCGAGCTATTTATCCTACTTAAGACTTCATTTCATCATTTTGAGTGAAATACTGGAAGAAATCGCAGGAGATCACTTGTAAAATACAGAAATATTCAAGGAAGAAAGAGTAGGAAATTGTTAGTGAACCTTCTCAAGATCACGGCTTTGGTAGCTTTCATCACCGGTTAAGGATTCAAAGGGAGCCAGGATTTGTTTGGTAGACTCATCAATGGAGCTGCAAATGCACAAATGGGAATGATTAGTCCACGGAATTCCTTTAAACAATAGGAAAATTCCTTTCTAACGGAAGATTTATAACACACCTAGCATTCCTTAGAAAGTCGTTGAACAGCAATCGACCAAAGCTCTTCTGCACGAGCTGCAAGATTAAGAAAAGATTCAGATAACTGTTAAATCACTTTATTTAGAGAAGTAGAAAAAAATTATGAATCTGTATGGGGCTCATAAGCTACCTTGTTGTATGGTGAATGGAACACAAAGTAGGCTGCATCAGCCATTGAGAATTGCTTGCCTTCCAACTTCTCATATCTACAACATGGAAGTAAAAGGTTACTAAAAGATGATACTAGTTAAGAAGTCTTAACTCCAAATATATAAACACATCAATCGTCGGCTTACTTGTTGCATAAACTCTTGTAGCAAGAATCAAGTGCCATGAGATAACAGGTTTGTGAAAGCTTACCATCAACCACCTGCAACACAATTAACATCATACAGAGCAGATGAGAAATTCTGAAGCTTCAACAGTGATGATGCAGTGTGCACAATTTTGGTACAATAAGGAATTGATAACAGATACTGAAAGTGTACAGATTGTCATGCAATTGATAAGAGATACTGAAAGAGTTCATGCAACACATTTTTTCCTAATAAAATATTCATCTAAGAACCAAAAAGTATAGTTTAAGGTATCAACAAGTGGTACCATTCAGAAATTCTATCAAGTTATATCACTTTCAATACACGCTACCTCAAAAAATCAACAACAAATTTAATCCAACACTTAGAGCAAAATAGAACTTTGAAACATTCATGTGAAACAGGGATAAAGGGGAATTACTGGATATTCACTGTCAAGGATGGGCTTGTAAAAATCATAGGCATGGGACATATGGCTAGCCCTGATCTTGCTTTCAAACACTATAGGAGCATCAGGCCCCACAAGCATAGCAATGGCTGCAGCTCCTCCAGTGGGCCGAGCAGGTCCCTCTGCATAGACCTGTGAACAGAAGCTCTTGAACAAGTTAATAAAGTTCATGCAAAGGCACAATGCATTTCACACCATGTATCTAATAAGGAAAGCATTAGACAAAAAGCAAGTTGTAGAATGCATTAAGATGATGATCATACCGCACTGTCTGTGCATACTACAAGTCCATAGCGTCCATCCCATGAGGAGCTTTCCACCCAATTTACGCAGTTGAACAATGCAGCAGTTCCCCCATAGCAGGCATTAGTTGAGTCAACTCCTTCAATGTCAGTATTCCCATGTTTCTGTTTGTTTAACATGGTACAGAACCAGGATAAGTTTTATGATCACCATATCTTATACGCATAAAGTAAAGCTTTAGCAATGAAGAGGAAAGTCAATAAAGACAAACAAGCAAAAATGGTGCAATGAACATTTTATATTCAAGGATAAGACATACTTAATGCACAATAACTGACTTAAAGTTTTGAACATTTCACATCTTTTATAATACTTGGCTGCAACAAATATTTTTTTTTTCTAACGAAAAAAAACTTCGGCTGCAACAAATATTCTATTTTGAGCTAATCAGCAGTGATTAGCAGTACGTGACTCAAAGGCTTAGCAGTTAAGTCTCTCTTGGCCACACATTTAAACAAACCATAATAGACTATTTACCAACATTGCCTAGAAGCAATAGCCGGTACCTCAAATATTTGCATTAAAAATGTCTTGATGGATTTGCTCTTGTCAATAACAGTTTCACTTCCAACCTCTAGCCGACCAATTTGCTTTGGATCAATAGCATACTTCTCCAGAAGGGAGGTAACCGCTGTCAAGCTAAAGATGCAAAATTTAATGAGAACAGAAGCAAACATAGTAATATCACTTTTGCATGATTAGCTAATAAAGTTAATCCCAATTCCTAACTTGTCCTAAAACACAAATATTAAGTAATGAAATGAAATAGGACCAAATGAAGCAGAACATATATAGGATTCACTTATCCGATTCCCACTAGTTTGGAATTGGTAGGTATAGTAGTACTTCCCATGTCCCAATTTATGTGATACTTTTTCCTTTTTAGTTTGTCCCCAAAAGAATAATTTTTTTTTATATTTAAAAACAATTTAACTTTACAATTTTTATTTTACCCTTAGTGAGATGATTCCACACAAATGTTTATGACTTGTTTTAGACTAATAGTTTCAAAAGTCTTCCTTTTTTCTTTAGCACCACACCTAATCAAACATCACATAAATCGTGACGAGGGAGTAGTCGTTTTTGCAGCTACTAAAGTTAGCCAGGTACCTCATCGATATAACATCTTCAACCTCAGTGCAAAAGCCCATGCAATCTTGTCCAAGACCAATTGTATACTTGCCTTTGCTTGCTCCATCATGAGCCTCCAATACTTCCTATACTTCGCAATTTTACAGAAATTAAAATTTCAAAACAATCACAATCCAAATGTCTAGAAGTTCTATTAGCAGATCTATATCTTCAAAACTTAAAAGTCAACATGAAAGTCACATTATGTCACAATACATGTGACATGCAAGTACAATAGATTAAAATCCATGATCTTAGATTTATTAATCATTAGATCTAAAACAGAGTGGTTCCTAACGTCCAGAGCAATTATTGACCTTCTCTTCATAACAACATTAAGGTAACAATACTCAATTTGAGGTAAAATAACAATTTCTTCAGAAAATTAAAATCGCAATAACAGTGGCATTTCGAGATTTTAAATTGTGATTATTACATAGCAAAAAGCTCTATCCAAAAAAATTCGACTTTCGTCACTCTTTCTTCATTTTCTTCCAGCGTCCAAATTACAGCACCAAAATACAATCGTAGATATACATCTGGAAGTATTAATAATTATACGCATTTAGATGTACGTATTTACAATTTGATGTACAAAATTTTACCTGCTGAAGGCAAGTAGGAGGAAAGTAAATCTCCATGGCTAGAATTCCGACATTCTTAGGTTGAGAGGCCATTTCTGATTGTTTCAACTGTACACTTTGAGCACAGAAATTAACAAGATCAAAAAAGTAAACCTTCAATCACCGGACGCCGGTGTTTCTTTCGTTCTCAGGCGAGGAGAATGTTCAAGACGAAATCCTAGAAGGTCGGAGAGAGAGAGATAGAGAGATAGAGAGAGAGAGAGACGTCCGAGAGATTCTCTAAGGAAGAAAGAAGATGAGTGGAGTTGTTGTGTGTTGAGAAGCCTTCGCATGTTTCCGTTCGATTTATACACTACTATCGCCCCCTCAAATGCAGATTTCGTGACGACCCATCACTTTCCAAAATAGGATAATTACTCATTAAAGAAATTTGGTGCACTCCTGCAAAAACAATCCACTATAATTTTATTTAATAGGATCTGAAGAGGTTAGTATATAGGCATATCTTATCCTAGGATACTATTCTAGGATAAAGAGGCTATTTCGAAATAGACCTCCAGCATCATTCCCTCCAAAAACTTCCCACCTTGCTCTTGGAGAGACTCGAACTCACAACCGAGAACTTCCCACCTTTCTTTTGGAGAGACTCAAACTCACAACCTCTCGGTTGTAAGTGAGGTTGCTTACCATCAGAGAATCCTCTCGTTCCAAAGTGTCTATTAAACTCTTATGTGCCAGAATCAAAACACATCCTTACATGGCTCGAACCCGTAAATTCATATTATGTACTTATTAATTACGCCAAAACACCCCCAAAATAATTACTCGATAATTATATCAATCTTTTCCTGGATGATTGGCTGGGATCCAAAGAGGTCTCGGTCAAAGTCTCGTCCTATTATCTGGTTTTTGTGTCTTTTGTTCATTCACATTTATGTATCATTATTTTTTTATTAATTCGTTCAAAAAATAAATATTTTTTGTATTGGAAAATGGAAATACCTATAATTTATTGTTATTAAATTTTTTTTATAGTCACATAAATATTATTATATATTTAAGACTATAAATTTTAAATTTTTTGTTATCGCATAAATATTGAGTATAACATATTTATGATCACAAATTTTAAAAAATTTTTGTTCTCTAAACTTTAAATCAAGTCAAAATTAGTCACGTAAATGTAACGGATGGAATGATATTTTTCGCACCTAGTGGTAACAATGACACCAGTAAGTTATTTTAAATAGTTGTTATTTAGAAATTAGCCAATATTTCTTAGATTTTAGTTTTCAGGTTCAAATTTTGGGACACAAACGTCTTGAATTATTTTGAATATAAAATTTTTATTATAAACTAAATGCGGGCTCATTCCTAATAGCGGCCTAAGAATGACCGTTTGTGCCCACGTATCACGTATGTGTCAAATGGTGTCAATTTGCACTAATTAGTCTATAATAAAAAAAATGAGATCCATCTTTGCTCCATAATTAATGAACTAAATGTTAGTAAATTATATTTGTAAAATAATTTTGTAAATATTAATGAATATAAACAGAAATTATCATAAATAGAAATAACATAAACTAAAATGAAATAAACAATTCGTTATTCGAGCACACTGAATTCGCAGTGTTTCCATAAGGAATTTAATCCCTTTCTAGCATCCAATTCTCATGATAGAACGAATTACACACTGGTATAGTGGTACTTCAAACGCCAATGTTTCAGCGAACACAAAGATTAGTAACAAATCACACTTACTTTTTGCTTTGTTTGTATGCTATAAGTATGCAGAAGAAGGAGAGAATACTCAGAAAATTCGTAGTGAAATTCTGAGCAGAATAATGTTGTATTTATAGCCAAAATTTGGACTGAAATCTAAAGAGGTGCAATTCTTCAGAATGGTTGTTTCTGCAAAACGACCACAACAAAAACGTCATTACATAAATGATTATTTACTCAACAATAAAGAGGAAAAATTGATAGGTAATATTAATATTTATTTTAATATTAATATTCTGTTATTAAAATAAATATTTAATAACATATTTCTGTTAATATTTTACTATTAACAGATAAATTTAGTCCAAAAAGTTAATCAATCAATCATCATTTGACCTTATTCGAAGCCGAAGCTGAAGCCGCCAAAATTTGGGCTGGAATCTGAAGAGGTGCAACTCTTCAGAATCATTGTTTCTACAAAAAGGTCACAACATAAATGTCATTACATAAATGGCTATTTACTCAACGATAAAGAGGAAAAATTGATTGGCAATATTAATATTCTATTATTAAAATAAATATTAATAATATATTTCTATTAATATTTTACTATTAACAGATAAATTTGGTCAAAAAAGTTAATTAATCAATCATTTGACCGAAGCCGAAGCCAAAGCCGAAGCCGAGCCGAGCGACAACGACGACGGCGGCGCGAGGCTTGCTTTCTTCTCAACTCTTTAAGAGCTAGAAGGAGAACACTTGCTTATATACCCATAAAAAATCTCTTTAAGTATTTAATTAATAAATTAAATACAAACCCAACACTAAAAAACCAAATAAAATATAATTATTTTGCAAACATTAATTATGAATAAATATTTATTTGAAAAATATCAGGTGGGGCGACAAATCTACTTTTCCATAAAAGAGGGACATTTGCATCTATATCTGATTTTTGTGTTACGTTTTAACTTGTGTCCGTTTTGCAAAAATAATTAAAAGTGTACCGGCTTTTTTGCATAACTTCAGCATACAGTGGTGAAGTAGCAAAGGCGATTACACAAAACTTCAGCATTCTAGTAGATGGGCCTAAAGTTCAGCTCTAGAGCTGAAGTGTTTTTGTTTTGTAATTGGCGAACCTCAGCTCTAGAGCTGAAGTTTTTATTTTTGTAATTGGCGAAATTCAGCTCTAGAGCTGAAGTTTTTGTTTTGTAACTAGCGAAGAGCTCAAGTTTTTATTTTTATAATAGGCAAACTTCAGCTCTAGAGCTGAAACTTTTATTTTGTAACTGTCAAACTTCAGCTCTAGAATGTAAGTTATTTAGTTCATTTGTAAATTTAGACCTAAAAAATTTTTTACTCACACATCATGTAGTAGAAAAACCAGCCTACACTTCAAAACCGACATTAGATGTTGTTATTTGGTCAGTTAGTGGCTGCTCAAGTATCCGACATTTCCAATTTTGACAATACGCAACAGTTATCGAAAACAAAGGAAGCAACATAACTGGATTTGCATTCACGGTTGGTATCAGGTTTTCGCTAAGAACCAAATAAAAAGAAACAGGAATGCCCTAATGCTAGTTGAAGCAAGGGTAACTTGAAGAGGCGGATCTACGATTCGAGCATGACGGAAGCATCACTGTATATACTAATTGTCATCGATAAAATTCAGCGTGCAACTCTTTGGAACTTAATGATTATGATTAGGGGCGTACAAAGAAAACCGATAAACCGCACCAAACCGATAATCCGAGTCAAACCTAGAAAAGAACCCGACTATGGTTTGGTTTGACTTGGTTTGGTGTTGGAGAAAAAAATCCGACCATAATTGGTTTGGTTTGGTTTTAACTAAAGAAAGTCAAACCGAAACCAAACCAACCCGACATTACATATATAACAATTCTAGATATATTTAATATATAAATATACTTATTGTAATGTAATTTATTAATATTTCTTAAACAATTTCATAATTTTATCTTTTGAGGTATTATTTCAAGGTTTGATTTAGAACTTTTGAATGCTCCAATAAATTTTATAGCCATTAATATTAGTAAATTAAATAATGGTAGCAATCAATACTAATGCTAACAAAAGACATTCAATTTAATATTACGAACGGGAATGTATTAAATGTCTATTTTTTATTTTGCAATAATTTAGATAAAATACATAACCTATTTTTATTTTTCTTTAGCTTTTAGGCTCCCTCGTTAGTCTGTCTAGTTTAGCATGAATTAGTGCTTTTAGATTATGTTTATTTTTATTATGACTTTTTAATTAGCAATATTTATAGTACTGTTATGAAATCTCCTATTTAAGGTGAATGTCTATAATTAGAGAGATTCTAGAGTTCTATTCTTGGTGGATAAATCATCCCCCTCCCTATAAATAAAGGGGTCTTCTACCATTGTAAACCATCCCTAACAATCTCTAAGTATCAATAAGAATACTTCTCTCTCTCTATTCTCTCTATTGCTCTTGTTCTTGTATTATTGTTCTTGTCTTTTATATTATTTCATAACACGTTATCAGCACGAGTATCTAACCATCACGAAATATATTCTCTTCATGGTTCGGTTAAGTTGACCAAAAGAGAAGGAAACAGAAACGGAAGACAAAAGAGAAAAGAAACGAAAACAAAGAAAAAAAAGAAGGAAACAGAATCGGAAGAGAGAAAAGGAAGAAAACATTGAAAATATAATTGGTATACCTTAAAGGTAAGTAATTTACTTTTCCCTTTCAAATTCTTGGAATTCTATAATTTGATTTTATATACAAACATAGACAACAAAGTTTGATTATAACTCTAATGGAGTTTGTAAGAAGTTGTAACCACATGAAGTGGTAAAATCTCTATGTCCTGCCATGATTAAATTCATGTATGATTGTGGGCAAAGAATTGAAAATCCGTCCCATTGAATTTGCTCCATTCCCTTTAGAGAATGTGGAAGCAGTATATGGTAAGTCTGAAAGAAGACAAAATTATTACCATGAAGGGTCAATGAATATGGACGTGGCAAAGAATTCCGTCCAATTGAATTTGCTCCATTCCCTTTAGAGAATGTGGTAGCAGCATGTGGTAAGTCTGAAAGAAGACAAAATTATTACCATGGACGTGGCAATAGACGAAATTATAATCGTCATTATTGTGATGATGAGAATAATAAAGATTCTCAAAATAATCTTTCACTTTATGAAAGTAAAATTTGACATGAGATTGTGTATAACACACGATTATGATCCATTCCCTGAAGTGAATGCGATAATTGTAATAGAGCCCGTAAGTATGAACACGCTCTTGATGTAATTGTGTCTTATGACTGACACTATGAAAAGAAAGTTCGTTGCCCTTGAAATTTCGGGCAAGAACTATATGATATGGGTGTTTGGATACTTAAATCCATTTTGGATGCTATGGGTCTTGGAGACGCCATTAAAGACAGAAATAATGCATCCACCCAAAACTATGCTAAGGCCTTGATTTTCTTGCGCCATCACCTTGATGAAGGTTTGAAACTATGCTAAGGCCTTGATTTTCTTGCGCCATCACCTTGATGAAGGTTTGAAGATTGAATATCTCACCGTCAAAGATCCACCCATCTTGTGGAATGGCTTAAAGAAGAGATATGACAACCTGAAGATGGTCACTCTGCCACAAGCACGATACGATAAGAATCCAAAAGCAAATAGTTTATAAACTATATATTATCGTTGCGGTGGAAACGGGCACTGGTCAAAGGCTTGCCGTATACCATGACATTTGGTTGACCTTTATCAAGCATCTCGAAAGAGTAAACGCCCTGAAACGAATTTTGTCTCTGACGACAAATTTGACATCACCCACTTGGATGTGGCAGACTTCTTTGAGCAACCCGAGGGGAAGATAGACCACCTTATCGGTGATGGATCCGTGATGAAAGAAGATGGAGCTGTTTGATTTTATTTTACTTGTTTGTATTAGTGAATGAATAAACTAATAGCCATTAGTATTAGCTCGTATTAGTTAGTTCATGATATAATGTGAGTATTAGTTCTTTAGAATGTATCAATATGCTCAAATATCAATAATATTTTTACTTTCCAGTAGAGGTAATCGGCTAACCTGAAAAACTAGTCGGTTATCTCATATTTCGCATAAAAACTGCAAAACAATCGATTGTCAATGATCAACAATCGATTGTCTTTAAAACAGTTGATCTGGAATTTTTCAAAAACAGTCAACAATCGATTGTCAATGATCAACAATCGATTGTCTTTAAAACAGTGTGATATGGAATTTTTCAAAAACAGTCAACAATCGATTGTCAATGATCGACAATCGATTGTCTTTAAAATAGTGTAATCTGGAATTTTTCAAAAATCATCCACAATCGATTGTCTATGTCTAACAATCGATTGTCATTAGACAGTGTAATCTGGAATTTTTCAAAAATAGTCAACAATCGATTGTCTATGCTTAACAATCGATTGTCTTAAGACTGTGTGCTCTGGAATTTTTCAAAATAGACAACAATCGATTGTCTATATTTAACAATCGATTGTCTTAAAACAGTGTGATCTGAAATTTTTCAAAAATTGTCAACAATCAATTGTCTATGTTTAACAATCGATTGTCAATGCTCAACAATCGATTGTGTGTGTTTAACAATCGATTGTTTTATGAAAATACTTAAACTGAAATTTTCAAACTGCATAGTAATCGATTATGGAAAACATATAATCGACTATCTGATTTATTTTAGTCAATGACATCAGCAGATTTTGAAAATATTATGTGACACAAACGAATTGAACTTGTTTATTCTTATGTTCGTGTATTTCTTTTGTATATCAAACCATGGGAATTAAATTGATTGAAGGCTCCGGAAGAGCAACTGTAACTCTGCCCAAAGGCATGACGTTTATCTTAGAGAATGCAATATTCTCCTCCAAGTCTAAGAAGAACTTGTTGAGTTTTAATGATATCAATCGCAATGTTCTCCTCCAAGTCTAAAAGGAACTTGTTGAGTTTTAAAGATATCATTCAAATGGATATCATATTGAGACAATAGATGAGAATAATCTTGAATTCTTCATGAAAACGAGGCTGCCCATTTCGATTTGGGTTCACGCCATTTTGCATGCAGCAATGCTAGTTCGTCGGCTGCCTACTTTGGTTTGGGTTCATGCCATTTTGCATGCAGCATTTTAGTTTGTCGGCTGCCCACTTCGGTTTGGGGACACGCCATTTTACATACAGCAATGCTAGTTCGTCTCTGACTGACGAATTGACACAAATATTCCCCGTTGCAATTGGTTTTGGGTCATGGACCCAATATATCCCATTTAAGAATTTTTGGATGCGCAGTATATGTGCCTTTAGCACCGCCATCCCGCACCAAAATGGGTCTGCAAAGAAGGTTAGGAATATATGTTGAGGTTGAATCGCCCTCCATTATTCGCTACCTCGAAACATTGACAGGAGATTTGTTCACTGCACGATTTGCAGACTGTCAATTTGATGAGACACTTTTCCCAAAATTAGGGGGAGAAGTTGGTGAAACCAAACGGGAAATTTTGTGGAAAAATGCATCATTATCTCATCTTGATCCACATACCTCTATTTGTGAAAGATGCACAAAAGATTATCCATTTGCAAAGAATAGCAAATCAAATACCTGACGCATTTATAGATTTGAAAAGGATAACAAAATCACATATCCCCGAAGTGAATGTGTATTGGAAGAATATGAACATGAAATTGGTATTAAATATACCACACTCACCCCTAGAAGGAGGTTTGAGATGATATATGGCATGAATGATCGTTGGTCACGTACCTATTGTACGCCAAAGTATTTTGGAAATATGACTATTAAAGGACAACGATAATGCAAGAAACATATCTTGCATATAAGTTTGACATGACCATAATGGTATAACTTTCTCTTTAAGAAAGATATTCACCACATGGATGTTGATGAATCTGTGGTAGTACAAAATTAATTGAGAGCTCTCGAAGAGCCAATTATTACTATGTTGGAGAAACACAATTGAGTATTGTGCTGTAGTAAGTCTCAAAGAAACTTATTCGGTTTCCAAAGTACACGCGAAAGCGATTGATTATATTGAGATTATAAATAAAGGAAGGATTTGATATCTCCTATTACTACAACTTGTACCGGGGTAATTTGTATATGAAAAGCTACCCGCTTTGTTCTCCAGTTTGTACTACACAAAAGAAAGAATGCCACAATAAAGTGGATATCTATTGGTATAAAAAACCATGTCATAATAAACCTGAAGTTTATTGATAAGTGCACATGTCATGGTGTAAATTTAAAGTTTACCAATATTGATAATTTATTCAGTTGGCATTCGTGTTAGCCATCTCATTTTAAGTATGATGTGCAAATTCACACAGGTGAATATCAAAGAACTAGAAAGTTCTTTACGAATTCTCTTGTATCACTTGTTCTCATTAATGAACTGACCAACTAAAGAGTTCGGGTTGAAGCCCATAAATTCTGGAAATATCAAAGGTGAATATGGGCCCATTCACCTGCCATGTATACCACATATGATGCATCTATGAAATGGTTACATGCGCAATTGTTATTAACCCGCAGCCTGGCCGGTGCTTGCGAGGTAAATTGCTCAGTAATCTAACTTCGAGCATAATTTCCAGATTCTCTACTCAAGATAGTTCATCTTGATAAGTTGGTTTATATCAAAGTTGGTTTAGCAAGATAATTATTGAGTGCTTCCACTTAATAGCTAAACTGTTTCTTATGAGAACAAAGTTATATATATCAATTTGATATACGTTGTATACGAGAGTATATTCTCCCCTCACAAGTGGTTCAAGGTCAGGAACCAAATAATTTCATCTTATTATTATTGATGTGCGGTGTATATTTTCATTAACACTTTAATGCACAAAGATGAACTCTCAAAGTTGAGGAAACAAGTTAGCTTTTCTAACATGAGGGGGAGACATGATAAACACTTGAGAAAAGGTTACATGGGATGAATTATCATTTGTATATGTATATCCCCGAATATCATGATATGAACCTGAAGTTCATAAAAGGGATAATTCAATTGCAACATATTGCAAAGCATGCTATACGCATTTGCTGACCCAAAGAAAGTAACTAAATGGAAGAGATACAATTCAAGAAGAATTGATTCCATATGAAAGACATGTAGTTTTGAACCTATAGTTCAAATGCTTGAAAGTATAAAGTCAAAGCATATGCAATTCTTGGTCCTGAAGTACCACATCCTTAGTACAATTTGTGTACATATGTATCTTGCTATAACTATAAGCATGATGGCATTGAGAATGCATCTATGGAGATATTGAAGAGTTATTCCACGACATTATATGAAGATGTTCATATCTATCAAGAATGATGATTTCAAGGTACGGAATATTTATTCAAGTCAATATGGTTGATTTGTCAAACGTCTACCAAAGATCGTTTGAAGATGATGCACAAGATTGGAATGCAAATGCTCAAGGATATAAATTGATGTACTCATTAGGGAGAGTTAATGCGCGTTGCACTCTTTTTTCCTTACAAGGTTTTGTCCCACTGGGTTTTCCTTGCAAGGTTTTTAACGAGGCAACCAATAGGCGCATATTCAAACATGTGTACTCTTTTTCCTTTCTTTAATTTTTCCCATTGGGTTTTGATTTTAAGGTTTTAACGAGGCACATTGTTGAATAGACATTCAAGGGGGAGTGTTATGAAATCTCCTATTTAAGGTGAATGTCTATAATTAGAGAGATTCTAGAGTTCTATTCTTGGTAGATAAATCATCCCCCTCCCTATAAATAAAGGGGTCTTCTACCATTGTAAACCATCCCTAACAATCTCTAAGTATCAATAAGAATACTTCTCTCTCTCTATTCTCTCTATTGCTCTTGTTCTTGTATTATTGTTCTTGTCTTTTATATTATTTCATAACAAGTACATAATTTTATTATCTTTTATTGTTGAATATTTTAAGATAATGTCATGAGTCATGACATATCTCATATTTTGTATTATTTTCTTGAAAAATACTTTATATAATTGTATCTTACTAGGATTAAAGAAATATTTTGAGCACACGTTATATATTTTGTTCTACGAAGGTTTTACCTTTAAAAAATTTCGAAAAAAATCCGAAAACCCGAGAAAAACCGATATTGCAAAACCCGAATTTATTGGTTTGGTTTGATTTGGTCTTTAGATTTAATAACCCGACACAATTGGTTTGGTTTGATAATTGTAAAATTCGAACCAATCTTATCTGTGTACACCCCTAATTATAATCACTTATCATCCAAGTATTAACAAAAAGTCTAAAAAAAAAAGGCATTAAACGGGGGAGGGGGTCTAAAAAGCACTAAACTTCTGTCTGCCACCTATGTGTTTCACGTGCCGGTTCTAGAATTAGAATCTAATGGAATATCTGTTTTTAATTAGTTAAACTATTCACTTTACAAAATTATTTGAAGTTTCTGGTTAATCGAGAACTTTTAATGCTTATCTTATATTCACTGATCAAAATTTGACACACACCGAAAGATAAATGAAAAATCATGATTTGGCATTTGTTCTTATAGTAGGCTCTAGTAGTCAATAAAATGCGTGAAAAATATAAAAATTTAAAATAAAAAAATACTACTCATTTTTTGTATGTTTTTTCTTATTTACCTCTAATTTGATGGATATAGTTATTAGATATCATAAAAAGAATTAATCTTTTGTGGAATAATTAAAGTGTACGTTGATAAGACACCAATGTTATAAAGGGAAAAGTAGCAAAAAGCTTACCTAATTTTTGGTATTTTTGGGATTGTTTGATTGGGAAATAAGTTATCTTATAATTATTTATTTCAAAAGTAATTATACAGTGATTAGTTATATACCGTCTCATAGGAATAAAAAATATTACAACTCCAGAATAATTAATTTCGGAATCAGTTATATCACGATTTTATCACAACCAAACGTGAGATAAATGCATCTCAAATTTAATTTCGAAATTAATTATTTCTTATCTCTTGTGCCAAACGAGCTCTTATAGATATAGTTCTAGTACCAATAAGTTATTGCATTTTTCTATACCCCCACTCATTTAGTATAAAATTAATTACTCCATTTCTTATCCCTCGTACAAAATGAGCCCGGATTCTAGCACCAATAAATTATTGCATATTCCAATACCCCACTCATTTAATGTGCAATAATCATAACAAAACGAAATAAACCTAATTCAAATAGTCATAATTAAAGGTCAACTAACAGTAGGGGTGTACATAAATTGGGTTGATTCGGATTTTACAATTACCAAATCAAATCAATTGTTTGGATTTTTAAATCTATATACCAAACCAAACCAACAAAAGTCGAGTTTTTCAATATCGATTTTTCTTGAATTTCTCGGGCTTTTTGGATTTTTCGGGTTTTCCGTTTCGATAAACTTGAAGGCTTATTTAATACCTCCATAAATGCACCAATTCGGATATATAGATAGTGCACTACTCTGAATTAAAGTCATTCTTTTAGCTATTTCAATCAAAGATAGTAATGATCACCAATAATTCAAAAGCCCAAGCTTCCACACTGCTTGCTCTATAAATTGTTATATTAGCTTGTCTCAGTTAAATGCAAGTACTAATAAGCAGTCTTTACAAGAACTAGTAAGAACAAATATCATTTATTACATGCCTACAAGAAGGAATACCAAAAGCATAGCACAAAGCTTACTAGATTATTACAATCCTGATTCCTGGTATTGCATTGATAACAATACAAGAGCAGCACAAGGGAATTATATGTAAGAGTTATCACATAGGATCACAAAATTTATTAAGAGTAGATATTACACCCAAGAGTCTTAAAAAAATAAACAAAAAGAGAATATATTATACTCTAAGAAGTAGCGCATCTTAGTAGACATTACCACTAGAGGAGCATGTTTTCAAAATACTTGTAAAGGCATAATGAAAATCTGGACAGCTTTAGGAATCTGAACTGCTTTAAGATTAGGTTTTGGTTTGGGCTCAATTATTCTTTTATGGGCAAAACAAAAACAAACATTTACATGGGCTATAATACCAACTTAAATATTATGTTATATACAGAACATAATTATAATAAAAATTGAGAAATATTTATAACTTACAGTCTAATAAACATTTTTATCTATCTAATATATAAAATATGTATACATGTAATGTCGGGTTGGTTTGGTTTCGGTTTGATTCTTTTTAGTTAATATCAAACCAATCTTATTGTGGTCGGGTTTTATTTTTCAATACCAAACCAAGTCAAACCAAACCCCTAGTCGGAATTTTTTTGGATTGACTCAAATTTTCGAATTGGTGCGGGTTATTAGTTTGGTTTGTACACCCCTGACTAACAGTATTAGCTCTGTTTACTCTGTTGCAACATACTTCTTTCGTGTTTCTCATTATTTGCACTCATATGCTCTAATGTGTTTGAATTTGAAAACAGTTTTTTTTTTCTTTTTTTTTCCCTGATATATTCGCGTTTAGAATAAGTAATTTGAAAGTTCGACAAAATATATGAGAGGAAGAATACCCAAAAAAAAATGTCAGTTTCGTACATGTTGTCCTAACCTTCTTCTTACGACAAAATTATCTTTCAATTTAATTTTCTTTTTATTGAACTTCTCTAGTTTGGATGCCAATAGTGCTGACAGCCAAAACTGACCCCATTATATACATACAGATACAGCTTCTAAATAAGGACCTGTTGGAATATAAAATATCAGATTGGTGCCAAAACCAATACAAATGCAGATTAATTGAGTATGGACAACGAGAAGTTTTATTTTGTGTCTCATAAAATTTACATTAGTTGTATGAGGGTTTTTTTTGTCTTACAAATTTGTTGACCCTAATCTTACACTTCTGGGTCTACAGAAATATGAGTCCATAAAGCTGTGAGACAAGAAAATTACCTCGTACAACTAATATCAGTTGTATGAGACACAAATTAAAATTTTCCATGAACAACTATGGCCAAGCGCATTCAAAGCTGACGAGGACAGAACAGGGCATTGTCGCTTTTATATTTTGAATTTAGAGTTAATGAATTTTACCTGAAAAAGATTTATTGGAGATTTATATTTTTAAATATTTTTCTATATATGTTGGCCGAGCAATAGTAAATGGATCAATTGAATCTGATAGGAAATATTAGATCCGCCTTTGTGACCGATTTTCCTTAAATATAGTTGGAGTACAATATAGTGTATTTACTAACAGGGCCGTCTCCTTCCTAGACCATGTATTATAATATATATATATATATATATATATATATATATATATATATATATATGTATATAAAAAACTAACAATGGTAAAATGATGTAGCATAAAGTTAACATGTTCAATTAATTCTAGTAATTTCAGTTTGGAGTATAGATATACATGTAGCGAAATTACTATTTTTTTAAAATAAAATTGAACTTAAAAAGCATAATGGGTACCGTTATAATAATTAAAGGTTTAACCCGTAAAATTTAATCAAGTGATCCAATTTTTCAACTAAAACTTTTTCAAATGCATAAATTTATTTTAATATAATCAATGAATAGGAATCTAAATAAATAAGAGAACAGAGTGCATAGTTAAGTATACTATTTTTGTGTTTGTTTCTATGGTAGGGGCTAAGTTATATTTATCATGACCTTTTAGGTATTTATGGTCATAATTGGGTGTATTAAAGGGAATATTTAATTCCTTCTCAAAATTGGCAGACACGTGGAATTTTTGAAGGTCAGACTTGTGATAAATGCAGTTCTTTTATTTGAAAAAAAAAAGAAAAGAGAACAAAAATTCTTCAATTTGTTTTTTCCTTTCACCAACTTAGTGAACTTAAACGTTACGACGATGAAAATGAGAAGGAAAAAGTGCAAGCCAGAATTGGATAATGGAGGCAACTTCAAGTAATTTACCAACTGAAAATCACGTTTCTGATACTTTTAAGTTATCCGGGGCGGCTGACTCTTAAGTAATGTCGTGGATAAACATAGGGGTGTGCATTCGAATCGGTTTATCGATAAATCGAATCGATTATTTGTTATCGAAATCGAAAAAATGAAAATCGAAAAAATCGAAACCTTATTGAAACGATAACGATAAGCATATGTACAAATCGATAATCGATAAGTAATTATCAATAAGGGTCAAAATCGAATCGATAAATCGAATACAAACCCCTATCACTGTAGACACTTATAAAATGAATAATTACATATTTGTGTAGATTAATATAACATACAGAATGCATATATATTCCGCTACTATTTTGATAGCGGCTATACAATATCATTTTCCCTAATCTATACCCTTTCATTTACTCTGAGTCCCATACCCTATTATTTCCTCTACCATATTTAAGGAATAATCATATTTAAAGATCAAGGGAATGAAGTTCAAATTAATGTAAAATAAAATTAGTCATGATGATGTATTTTGTCTTGTTTTATTTTTTTATACCGTTGGAGTGTTGGTGGCATATATTTGATTCCTTACTTTAGTTTTCTTGCATGTGCTTGTTAATACAATTTTTTATGTTACAAATGGTTTCGTCTTATTTTAACTTCTTTTTGTCCATATAATTTAGGCGTGTTTATAGCGATATACTTCCGTGGAATCCCGCAAATTTTCTTATTGGTGTAATCGATAACCGAATCGATAAGACCCCAAAATCGATAAATCGAAATCGAAAAAATCGAAACCTTATTGAAACGATAACGATAAACATATGTACAAATCGATAATCGATAAGTAATTATCGATAAGGGTCAAAATCGAATCGATAAATCGAATGCACACCCCTAGATAAACAGGAGCATTACTAAATGTTATCATAATTATTCATAAATTTGGAACTAATATTTTTTCATATTTACATCAAATTTATTTTCTTCTTTTTCTGCAGGCTTTTCTTTCCTTATTTTTTACGTCATCGCCCTGCAACTTTTAATCCACGCCCAGTAAAACTCATGTCTCCAACATCATCCATTACCGAGATTCACCAGCAATTTGTCGTGCCAGAAAATACATTAGAATCTGATTTCGGGGAGTCTCCCACGAAGAAGAAAAAGAGAATCAAAATTTTCATTCCACTAGCTCCAATCAACAAATTTTCTACCAAAAATCTACAAATAAACTACAAATCAGTTTAAGTATGTATAAAGCAATATTGTTTTAATGGTATCTACAAAGTACTACTTTTATACTACAATAAAACTGCAATTTATGTTGAAAAAAATGTTGACTATCAAATTTTCTCCTAATCTACAAAAAATCTACAAATAAACGATAAGTCAGTTTATGTATGTATAAAGCAGTATTGTTTTGAAGGATATCTACAAACTTACTACATTTATACTATAATTACACTATAATCTATGTTGAAAAAAAATATTGACTACAAAATTTTTTCTTTATCTGCAAAATTTCTACAAATAAACTACAAATAAGTTTAAATATTATATAATGTTGTATTATTTTTAAGGTTATCTATAAAATTACTACATTTATATTACAATTAAACTATAATCTATGTTGAAAAAATATGTTGACTATAAAAATTTTTCTTCATCTATAAAATTTCTACAAAAAAGAATACAAATAAACCAACCTTTCTTATTTCATCTTCATCCTTGTAAAAGGCCCATGACTACTCCTTAATGAAATCTTCAGGGTTGTATATGTACCAAATTGGTGTAGGCCACAACCATTGCCAATATTTGGCGTTATTATTGTATGGGATTTATAATGGGTTTCATATTGAATCTCTTTGGCTAAAAATCTGATTATAAAAAATGGGTCTCATCTCTGTATTTTTTTAGAAGAAGAAGGAAGAGAGAAGAGAAAGAAATGTGAGGGGGTAAATGACGCTGGTTAGATGTTGGGAATTAAGGGGAGAGAGAAACGTGAGATATATGGACACCTTTAATTAAAGAGTAAAAAATTACCAATTAATTATACCTCTAAATTAATTATGGTATATAAATGGTAATTTGATATGCTGAAATGTAATTAACTCAAACCTTAAACATTTGGGGTAATAAAATTTCATATGTGGTATAGGAAGGTAAAAATCCCTGTCAAAATTCAATAGAGAAGTCTGTATTTTTATTGGAGTTGGGGTTGTTCATCCCAACACATTGCAAAGGCCCAATGAACAGTCCATTAAGGCATTAGTCGAGGACCAGCTTCCTCCTTAGTAGAATGGTCGCGGATCCTTCTTTATTTAAGTGACCCGACCCAATTGTATTGTATATATATAGTTAGATGATTCTTTTGTAAGAGACGAATTCACTTTTGACATTTTACATCATCAATAAAATTTCTCTATCTGCTCGTTCATATCGTATTAGACATTTCTTGGGTTTGATATTTGTAAATTTTCACGACTAATTTGGATTTAAGATGTTATCGTGGTATTAGAGCCACGATTTCGGTGACTTGCTTTGAGAGCTTTCTTCCAATGGTACCCTCAACATGTGAATTGTATTTTTCTCTTTCCTTCGATGACGATTGAATCGGTGATCAAGTTTCCATTTTTGGTGACTTTCTCTGATGTTCAAGAGCATTTTTTTAGAATTTGTGAAGAAGTCTAGTATTGTTTTCTCATCTCATACTTTGTTTTGATTCCTTGATTGTTCTATTGATTTTTTTCCCAAAATTAAAACTTTAATTGTGCTAAGAGTATGGGAACTGGTGTACCTTTGATTATGACTCCAACTTCTGAGTCCTCGAGTGGTAGTGCATCTTCAAGTGTCGAACCATCTCATCCACTCTATTTGTACATATCTAATTCTTTTGGGACTGTCATTGTAGCTACTACATTTAGTGGATTGCGGTATGGGAGTTGGAAAAGAGGAATGCTTACATGTCTGTCATGTAAGAACAAATTAGGTCAATGGAACTGTTAAGAGGCCGAGTGAAAATTCCCATTTATATTAGGCTTGGTGTCGGTGCAATGACATGGTCGCTGTATGGATCTAAAATAACTTAGATATGAAGATGGGAGAGTGTGATGTACACTGAGTCAACTGAAAAATTATGTAAGGAAATTGAAAGAAGATATGGTATGTCAAATGGCACTAAAGTGTTTCAAATCAAGAAATAAATATCCTCCATCTCCTAGGGATATTCCAGCATAGCTTCCTATAGGATTAAGAAACTCTGGATGAACTCTCTTTCTCCATTTCCAATCCTTCATGTGTGTGGGTGTAAGGAGGCTTTTCAAAAGATGGAGGAGGAACAAAATGTCTATCAGTTTCTGATGGAATTGAATGAGAGCTAATCAGGTGCTCGAAGGAACATTTTGTTAATGAACCTCTTCCTGATATTGATAGTGTCTCCTAAATGCTTACTGAGGATGAAAGCCAAGCCGAGGTCACATCCTCTATCCCTTTCTTCAATTCAGATTTAGTCTCTTTCTCCACTGATGCTACTTAGTAAACTTACACTCAGAAAGTCAGTTTTGAGCCTAAACCTCTCTCTCATAAAACCAATTTTGAGTTTTCTAAGAAGTTTTCTTCCACGATTTTACGCAAGTATTACAAGAAGCCTGATCACTCTATTGAAAAGTTGTTACGACCCGGATTTTCCACCATCGGAAGTCGTGATGGCACCTAATAATATGAGCTAGGCAAGCCAATTAATTTAATACTTCTCTTAACAAAATCAACAATATAAATAAAGACGAGACATATAATATAAAAGATGAAGTCTTTAAACATGAATAACTGAAAATAAGTGCCTTCAAATACAACTCTACCTAGATCCGGTATCACTAGCTCACAAACATCTAAAGAGTGCTAATACAAAGTCTGATATAAAGTACAATGCTGTTTGTTCCGGTAGAAAGAAAAAAAATGAAGATAAACTAGAAGAGACTCCGGCCGTGTGGACGCCAGCAACACTACCTCGGGAATCTCTGGACTGAAGTCAGCTCCCAATGCTCCTACTGTGGTCCACAAGCTGCTTCGGCTCTGTAATCTGTGCAAAAAGATGCACAGAGTGTAGCATCAGCACAACCGACCCCATGTGCTGGTAAGTTCATGGCCTAACCCCGGCGAATTAGTGACGAGTCTAGACATGACTACAAAATCAAACCTGTGCAGATATATGTATACAAGTACAATAAAATAACAGCGGAAAGTAATAAACTAAGACTGGGAGGGGAACATGCTTTTGGGGGTAATACATAAAAATGAAACTGCAGTAATATATACGTGGTCGGCGTGCCACACGATCCCATTTCATAATATATAAGTGGTTTCCCAGCAAGGGAACAAGAATCAACTTGACTACCCCGGTAAGGGGGAATACAAGTAAACAGTCAATTCCCGGCAAGAGAGCAACAACAATATCTCACACATCCCGGCAAGGGAGATGATCAATATACTCAAACAACCCGGCAAAGGAATACTCACATATCTTTCTATTTATTTCATTGCTTACTTCCTGATCATGTCATCATTCGAGCCAACGCTCCAAGGAGTTTACAAATCATATTTCCTTTTCATACTCTTCACATTATAAAGAAACCATCAATAAATAAGGAAGAGTCACCAGAGAATCCCAAATAAGCACAATAAGGACTCACGTTCATGCTAGACATCGGCGTATATATACTCGTCGCTATGCCTATACACCGTACTACTCAACATTTAGCAATTAACAAACAATACTCTAATCATATTCCCTCAAGCAAAAGTTAGATCAAACACTTACCTCGAATGCTCCAAACTCGACTCAAGCCTCTAGTATAACTTTACCCCTCGAATTGGGCTCCAACTCAGTGAAATCTATGAAACAATGACTTTACAATGTTAATAATAGCTAAAAACTAAACCCAATGCCTAAATATAGATTTCAAAGCTTTCTTCCAAAAATTCCAAAAATCGACCCCGGGCGCGCTTGGTCAAAACCAGATGTTCGAACTAATTCCGTGTCACCCATTCCCCCATGAGCCCGAATATATAATTTATTTTCAAATTCAACCCCAAAACAAGGTCTAAATCAAAGAAAATCGAAAGCCCTAATTCTACCCTTTCCCCCAATTTCCACCATAAATTACATGATTTAGGCCTAGGAATTTGATAAATGATGATAAAAAATGAGTTAGATAATACTTACCTAAGAACTTTTGGTGAAGAAGAGCTCTAAGAATTGCTTATGGGCTGTGGAGATGATGAACTCGTGTGAAATTTGGGAATAATCCCGTCACTCATATGTTTTGAACTTTAAAAATCACTTAGCACAAATGCCCTTCGCGTTCACGGGAAGGGGGCCACGTTTGCGAAGGGTAAGCTGGGCAACTCATCCCGATCGCATGGAGGATAACGTGAACGCGTAGAAGGAAAGGCTGGGGGCCCAAGACTTGGTCTATGCGAACGCGATAAGGGGTTCACAAACGCGGTGAAGGGGGAATTAGAACTACGTGAATGCGGGGACTGAGACACAAGCGCGAAGAAAAGGGAGGCCCAAAGGTATGCCGCGATCGCGGGATGAAGGCCGCGATCGCGAAGGAAGAAAAAGCTGTGCAAAAATTGCAGAGAATCTGCTACATCTCCTAAGTTCAAAACACTATAGAACACCTCTGAAACACTCCCGAACCCTCGGGGCTCCTATCCAGACTCACACCCTAACAAAAAAACCTCATACAAACTTAACCGTACGATCAAATCGCCAAAATAACATCATAAATGAGGAATCAAACCTCAAAATCATCACTTTTTCATCAAACATCTTACATTTCCAATATTTGATATTTAGGTCCGAAACACGTCAAACGACGTTCGATTTCGACCAAATTACACAAAAATATCTTTAACCATATGCAAGACCTGTATCGGGTGCCGGAATTAAAATACGAGCCCGATATCAATACTTTCTAATCTATTTTCATTTCAAATTTTCATATCAATTTCAGAAAAATAATTTCTTTTAAAAATTCATTTATCGGGCTCGGGACCTCGGATTTTGATTCCGGGCATATGCCCAAGTCTCATGTTTTTCTACGGAGCTCCGAGATCATCGAATCACGGGTATGTTTACCCAAAATGTTGACCAAAGTCAACGTTAATCATTTTAAAGCCACATTTCAATAATATTTCATACAATTTAACATATAAGATTTCCGGCTACGCGCTCGGACTGCGCCTGCAAATCGAGGGAACTGAAAGTGAGGTTTTCAAGGCCTCAAGAGCACGAAAAAAGAGAGAAAATAGGTGATGACCCTTTGGGTTGTCACATTCTCCACCTCTAAAACAACCGTTCGTCCTCAAGTGGACAAAAGAAAGAAGTACTTGAGTCGGGAAATAGATAAGGATAACGGCTCCGCATAGCAGACTCGGACTCCCAGGTCGATTCCTCATGAGGCTGACCTCTCCACTGAACACGCACTGAAGGAAAACTCTTCGACCTCAACTGTCGAACATGTCAGTCTAGAATAGCCACAGGCTCCTCCTCATAAGACAGATCCTTGTCCAACTGGACACTGCTGAAATCTAACACATGGGCTGGATCGACGTGGCACCTCCGAAGCATGGACACATGAAAAACTGGATACACGGCTGACAAGCTAGGCGGCAAGGCAAGTCCATAAGCCATCTCTCCCACACGGTCAAAAATCCAAATGGGCCAATAAACCTAGGGCTAAGCTTGCCCTTTTTCCCAAATCTCATACGCCCTTCATAGGTGACACTCGGAGTAATACTCGCTCACCTACCATGAAAGCCACATCTCGAACCTTGTGATTTGCATAACTCTTCTGACTATACTGAACTGTCCGAAGTCTGTCCTGAATGATCTTGACCTTATCCAAGGCCTCTTGAAACTAAATCTGTACCCAATAAATAAGCCTCCCCCGGCTCAAACCACCCAACTGGATACCGACAACGCCTACTATACAATGCCTCATATGGAGCCATCTGAATGTTGTACTGGTAACTGTTGTTGTAGGCAATCTCTGCTAAAGGCAAAAACGGGTCCCACGAGCCTCCAAAATCAATGACACAGGCTCGGAGCATATCCTCCAATACCTGAATAGTCCGCTTGGATTGTCCGTCCTTCTGAGGATGAAATGTTGTGCTCAACTCAACTCAGGTGCCCAACTCCTGCTGGACTACTCTCTAGAAGCGTGAGGTAAACTGCGTACCCCAGTCCGAATTGATAGATACCGGCACCCTATGAAGGAGAAAAATCTCTCTGATGTAGAGATCAGCTAACCTCTCTGATGAATAAGTGGCTGCAATAGGAATAAAATGCACTGACTTGGTCAGCCTATCAACAATGACCGAAATAACATCAAACTTCTTCCGAGTCATCGGAATTCCAGTAACAAAATCCATAGTAATCCTCTTCCACTTCCACTTGGGAAGATGAATCCTCTGAAATAAACCACTGGGCCTTTGATGCTATACTTAACCTGCTGACAGTTCAAACATTTGTTGATACTCAATTTTTTCTTACGTATTTTTATACCAAAATACTTTCAAATGACATACATGTGCATATGTAAGCACACCCATGAGTCTGGTATTTTTAATGATTTTTTAAAACTAGTTTATCGCCTAGTTTGCATTACAAATATCCCAAAGAATTATCCCCAAAATTATCATTTTTTGTGAATGACATTTATGCATATATTTACAACAAAATATAACTAAAGTGATTTTTTCACATTTTTTACAAATTCATTTGGGATTTTAAAGATAAATTGCATACAATTGCAATTATAGCCTATCTTGTGATTTATAGCATTTTACAATTACAAAATTACCTATAATAGTTTTAAATTAATATTATATAATATTTATTCACTCAGCACTTTCAATTTTCTTTTAAAATTATTATTACTATTTTTTATAAATCAAATAGGGAATTTTTGCTATTTAAATGCAAACCCAATTTTATTTTAGTTTTAGCTAAAATTGGCACCCTAATTGCACCCCAACTCAACCCAAATCAAACCCAAATTATCCCAACCCAATTTCCAATTTAACCCGACCCAGACCCCTTAGGATCAACGACCCAGATCTCTCATTCACATAATTAGAACAACCCCCAAACCCTCCCCATTTCTCTCAAACATGCCGCCCTCAAACCATCTTCTCTCTAAAACGCGTTGGAACGCTCTCAAACCCTAATTGACTCTCACCCTTCTCCGACCATAATCTCACCGGAGTCCATGGCTTCTCAGGTTATGGACGGCCTGTACTCACCTCCCTTCACCCCTAAACCCTGGGTGTTTGAGATTTCGAGGTTTGACCTAGATGGTGTCCGTTCAGATCCCCTACATATCCATGGTTCTATGGCCTCTCCGGCCTTGCTCTAGCGTGTTCATGCCTTAGGAGCCTATCTCTATCCATCTCCGCCTCGAGACTAGACTTTCTTCCAAGCCTTCTCATTTCTAGGGTTTCAGAGAAACCTAAAGCTGTTCGAGGTTTTCTCTCATTGTGTTCTTAGATCTATGCTATATATGTGCTATATTCAACGTTTAAGATTTTTCACCAATTTCCCTTTTTAAACTCGTTTGATTTTCAAACTAGGGTTTCTGAACTTTTTTTTGATTCTTTCCACTCATTTCTTTATGTGTGTCTATCTTAATTTGTCTCGTGTGTTTTATTCTCTACTACGCATGTATTTGATCTCATATTTTTCTTTCTATTTAAGCATTATTCTTCTTCTTATTTTCTGTGAATGTATATGCCTATGTTATGTTCTTATGCTTGCATTGCTGTGCTTCAAATTGGTTCCCACATTACATTTACCTTGAGCCAGCTATGCTATTTGTTTGTTTTCTCATAAGTCTCTGAAAAGACTACTGAGCCTGTTCTGCTTATTGTCTTCTCGTCTATGCACCTGATTCGAGTCAGAAACCCTAGTATTTGCGAGTTTTTGGCAAGCTTGATTTAATGTCTGGACTAGGGTTCTATTTAGAACCCTTGACTCTCTCAGACTGACTCTGAGTCTAAGAACTAAACCCTCTTTGTTATGACTCTGATTTCTTTTTCTATGCTAGTATTTTTTTTTGTTAACATGACAACTCTCTCTTGCCTCATATGTCCGTAGGCTTTATATATGAGAACTCCTCTTTCAAAGGGTCTTTGCCAAATAATTAATTGATTTCAAATTTTTTTTATTGATTCCTAACTAATTGTTAATTATTTCTCTAATTGAACCTTCATTTCCCTTTTTCCTGACTCAGTTCATTCAAACAAATCATGTCACTTTGATTTTTTAGTGGCTGTTGATTGATTGCCTTTCCTTATTTTGCCCAAAACGTGTACTACTAGATCTTTCCTTAAATAATGTCTTTGTGTATTTACCCATATTTTGTTACTCTGGAAAAGGGTTTTTAGTTATTTTCTTTCCTTTATTACCTCATGCCCGTTTGATATCAAATCCCTTGACTGAAGGGAAATCATTGAAACTGATTTTTCAAAGTTATTTCTTACCTCTTCCTACTTGTTTTCTGCACTATAAAAGGAGGCTTACCTTCTGCCCTTGACACACACTTTTTCTGCACTTGAGACAATTGAACAGAATCTCGAATTGTAATCTTACTTTCTCTTCCACTCTCTTCTTCTCCTTTTTACCTTGTGAAATACCTTTGAGTTCTCTTCGAGCTTTCAAGGGTTCTGTTGAGAATTTTAGTTTGCTCATGCTGTTTGCTTGTTCTGTTATTCTATTTATTCTCATTTTATAGCTGGTATGATCCTCATAGTTTAAATAATGCTCCTCCACTATGTGTTTACATCCTAAGTTCTGTTATGCTCCTCTTTACTATGTTCTTGCAACTTTTCTACTACTTCTCTTATGTGAACTCCCTTTCCCTTTTCCCCTTTGTATGTGAGTATGGTTTAAAACATAGCAGCACTTTGACATTGCTGTCTATGACTCTTGACTGGGTTCTTTGAATCCCTGACTCAATTAACTCCCACTCCCCTATTATGTGTTTGAGCCTTGAACTTGAGTCTGATAGTGTCCTAATCACTATCCAGACTTAGGTATGACCTTCAATGGTCTACTCCTAACTTGTTTTACCAAATAAGTGGTCAGGGGTGTGCCAACCTACACCTGTGGCTGGGCATGACAATCACTTGTTATGGCTTCCCAATTTCCTTTCACTTTGCACTTACTCTTAGCTATAAGTTCTGCCCTTCTCTTATAAGCGATGCTTTGGGACCCCTGAGCTCTGTCTGAACTTGGATGCCTGAGGGCTGGTGCTTTCACACTACACTTTTCTAATTCTAAATGGTATCATGAGTGTAAGAAATGTCGGGAATCCTTGAGTCTCCTTGAAACTTTGAAACAATTTGGATAAAGAGAGGGCTTTGGAAATATGGATTCCGGAATTGGTTAATCACATATTGTTGGATATTAAGATTCAATTAGACAGTTTGGATCTAGTTGTTGGTCTTTGATGCATTTTGATACCTTTTTCTGGTTTGTAACAACTTGTACAAAACTCGTGGAGTATAGTAAATGGTTGTGGGAGGGGTTTTACTTTCTTGCATCAATGAGGGTAGATATCATGACTTAGGACTTTATTTTACTAGAAATCCTGCCTATATGTCTGTTCAATATTTCTAATTCAAATCACATAGAGACCATGCCTATAGGATTTAATGTATCATTACTAAAAATCTTGCCTATAGGGTTTAACGTTCATATTCTGTAACTAACACATATGCCTATAGGATATGCATATTCATTAGGTAAAACTCTAGGATTAATTAAACAAGCATATTTTCACAAGTTCATTAAACAAGTCCTGAAAATCAATAATGTAGATATCATGCCTATAGGATTTGCATCAAAATTCGTTTCCCCGTTTTAAAATAGTATTAATTGACTAATCAGTTCTTAAATGCTTAATGTCGTATCATTTTTTCTAAAACGTCAACCTTTGATAAATTTATCTTAAGAACAATATACATTTCTTTAAAAGTTGTATACCTTTTCTTAACGGTTTTTTCAAATGTTCTACCTGATCGTATTTTTCTAACTTAAAATTCCTGAACCCGTCTTTAATCAGTTCTGCATATTACTTTCCCATATATATTTTCTCTAAAATTCATTCTACAACTACTTCTGTGTTTCACGACTTGACAGTCCTTTGATCCATTTTTCGGAAATTCATCTCTAAACAATTTAGTAAGTCTGCAGTCTGTTCTTCCTTTCAAAAAACCTTTCTGCATTAGTTTATCTTCTAAAATAAATAAACTACTTGCATTAAAATACCTTAATCTCTGACAATTGGTTGTCAAATGCAGACTTTCTGTCTAAGTGTATGTGCTAAACCAGTCCGCTCGGCGCTTAATTTTAATTTAAGACCAAACAAGTATGTGCCAAGACATGCTAAACTAAGTTTTTGTCTGATTTAAGGTGTTTATTTAAGCCTTACTTGTTTGTTTACTCTTCCATTTATTATCTATTTGTTTTGAAGTGTCGAAATTAGAATTTTATCCTTTGAAACCCCATAAAAGCTCCATCCCTTTCTTCCCCTTTTAGGATTAGAAGTCCTAATACCCCGAGACTGATAGTTTGGGATGTGTACTAGCATGCAATAAGTAATCGAGACAAAACACGCTTTAATACCTTAACAGGGTGGGAAGGATAGAATATGGATATGATGGCTGGTGTGATAATATCACGTGCGACCCCTCTTCTGAGGAGTGATTGCCGGATATTGCGTTGATGTGATCCATATTATGTTTAAACCTAGGACCCTCTTTTCCTTTTCCTCTTTATCTGCAATGTTTTCCTTAAATCCTGTTTCCTTTCAATTAACTCCTTTTCTAAAAAAACTGTCTATTCCTTTTCTCTTTTAAAAGCTTTACACTTATTTGTGAATACTATGTGTAAACCTTATTTGTTTCTTCTATCTTCTAAAGTTACAATTATAGCATGACCGGGAACCACACTAGTGGATCTTGAGGGGTGCCTAACACCTTCCCCTTGATATAATCTCTAAGTCCTTACCCAAACTTTGGTTTCTTCTTCTCAATTTTTCATTCCTTTAAAAGTGTCCTAATGCACTATAATCATTAGGTGAAGACTCTCCAAAACTTCAAAACCTAATTCGCATAAGGGAATAAGAGTTGTCCTCCCATAATGTCGTATGCCCGATTTTTGGACTCTCGTCCGCAACGAAAGAGGGGGTGTGGACAACATCGAGCCACATATGCCACTATATCTTTCTTCATTCTACGCCACCAATAGTGATGTCTCAGACCCTGATACATCTTCATGGCGCCCGGATGAATGGAATACCGAGAACTATGGGCCTCTGCTAAGATCAACTCTTCAATCCCATCAACATTGGGCATACAAACTCGCCCCCTGCAATCTGAAAACACCATCATCATCTAAGGTCATCTCCTTGGCACCTCCACGCTGCACCGTGTCTCACAGGACACACAAATAGGGATCATAAAACTGCCGATCATGGATACACTCCCATAATATGACCGAGCGATCGTGCAAGCTAACACTCTGCTAGGCTCAGAGATATCCAATCTAACGAATCGGTTGGCCAAGGCTTGAACATCCAAAGTAAGCGGTCTCTGGTTGACCGGAATATAAGCAAGACTACCCATGCTGGCGGACTTCCTACTCAATATATCGGCCACCACATTGACCTTCCCCAGGTGATACAAGATAGAAACATTATAGTCTTTCAACAACTCCAACCACCTCCTCTGCCTCAAATTCAACTCCTTTTGTTTGAACAAGTACTGAAGACTCTTGTGATCAGTGTACACCTCACAAGTCACACCATATAGATAATGCCTCCAAATCTTCAAAGCATGAATAATGGCTGCTAACTCTAGATCATGAGACGGATAACTCTTCTTGTGGATCTTTAACTTCCTCGAAGCATAGGCAATGACTCTTCCATCTTTCACTAATACTGCACCAAGCCTAATACGGGAAGCATCACAATAGACCGTATAAGGCCCAGAACCTTTGGGCAAAACCAATACCAGTGCCGTAATCAGAGTGGTCTTGAGCCTCTAGAAGATCACCTCGCACTCCTCTAACTATCTGAACTGGGCACCCTTCTGGGTTAATCTGGTCATTGGGGCTGCAATAGATGAAAACCCCTCGACGAACCGATGGTAGTAACCTGATAATCCGAAGAAACTCTGAATCTCTGTAGTTGATGCTGGTCGAGGCCAATTCTTGACTGCCTCAATCTTCTTCGGGTCCACTTGAATACCCTCTACTGAAACCACATGACCCAATAATGCAACCGAACTCAACCAAAACTCGCACTTCGAAAACTTGGCATATAAGTGACTATCCTTCAGAGTCTGAAGAACCACTCTACGGTGCTGCTTGTGCTCTTCCTGACTGCAGGAGTATATCAGAATATCATCAATGAAAACTATCACGAACAAGTCCAAATAAGGCCTGAATACTCGGTTCATCAACTTCATAAATGTTGCTGGGGCATTGGTCAACCCAAATGACATGACCAGGACCTCATAATGTCTATACCGAGTGCGGAAAGCTGTCTTACGGACATCAGACAACCTAATTCTCAACTGATGGTAGCCCGATCTCAAATCTATCTTTGAAAACACCTTTGCACCCTAAAGCTGGTCGAATAAATCGTTGATCCTTGGAAGTGGATACGTGTTCTTTATCGTCACTTTGTTCAGTTGCTGGTAAACAATGCACATACTCATCGAACCATCCTTTTCCTTCACAAATAACACTGGCGCACCCCAGGGCGAAACACTAGGTCTAATGAAACACTTCTTGAGTAAATCCTGCAATTGATCCTTCAACTCCTTCAACTCTGGCAGGTCCATGCGATATGGAGGAATAGAAATGGGCTGCGTGCCCAAAGCCAGATCAATACAAAATTAGTATCCTTGTCGGGCGACATGCCCGACAGGTCTGAAGGAAAAACCTTGGGGAACTCCCGAACATATAAACAAAATCAATAAAAGGGACCTCTGCACTGGAATCATGAACATACGCCAGATAAGTTAGACACCCCTTCTCGACCATGCGTCGAGCCTTAACATATGAAATAACACTGCGGGTAGTATGCCTGGGGTCCCTCTCTACTCCAAGTCGGGAAAATTTGGAAAAGCTAAGCTCACGATCTTGGCGTGACAATCTAAGATAGCATGATACGGGGACAACCAATCCATCACCAATATAACGTCGAAATCCACCATGTCTAAGAGCAATAAATCAACATGGGTCTCAAGACCCTCAAAAACTACCACACATGAACGATACATCTACTCGACCACTATAGAATCACCCACCGGTGTAGATAGACAAATAGGAACACTCAAGGCATCGCTAGGCATAACCAAGTATGGTGTAAAATAGGATGACACATATGAATACGTAGACCCGGGGTCAAATAGCACTGAAGCATCTCTATTACAGACTAGAATAGTACATGTACTGACAGCATATGATGACTCATCCTATGGCTTGGATGACAAAGCATAACACCGGGGATGGGCCCCACCTCCCTGAACCATATCTCTAGGACGGTTAGATGCTAGCTAGCCTCTACCTATGGCAGTCCGAGCTCTACCTCTGTAATCTCTAACTCCACCTCGATAACCTTTACCCCTGCCTATAGTTGGTTGGACGGCCTGTGGATCACCTGATACCTTAATCATAGGACGAGGACCCTGCTGCCGAGAGCTATCAGATGCTCGAGGGCAATACCTGGCAATATGTCTCGTGTCCCCACACGTGTAACAAGCCCTCGACTGCTGGGAATAACAAAGGGTGGTGCACTGATAGGTGCTGATGGTGCACTGAAAGACTGCTGATCAGAATGATGCTGCTGAGAACCACCTCCATTTGAAGTACCATGACCTGGAGTGCTGAATGAAAGGGCCTCGGTGGATGGCCTCTACCATAAGAATCCCTACCTCCAGACGAGGTACCACTAAACCTACCATAAATAGGGGACCTCTTATCTGACCCCTGACCACCTCCCCGTGCAAGAGCCATCTCAACTTTACAGGCTGCGTTGGCCGCCTCCTAAAAATAAATCTCACCCCCGGCTCCCATAGCCATCTAGAGACGGATCGACAGAATCAATGCATTAATAAACCTCCGCACTCTCTATCTCTCTCAGTGGGGAGTATAACAGTAGTATGGTATGACAGATCAATGAATCGGGTCTCATACTGCATGACTATCATAAAGCCCTGATGGAGGCGCTCGAACTACCTGTGAAGAGCCTCTCACTGAGTAACTGGGAAAAAATTCTCCAAAACAACTTTGCAAATTGGTCCCAAGTCAATGATGGAGACCCTGCTAGTCTGGATAAACAATAGTCCCTCCGCCAAGTCTTGGCAGATCCTGCTAGTCGAAAGGTGGCGAAGTCGACCCCATTGGTCTCTACAATATCCATAGTCCGAAGAACCTCATGGCAGCTGAACAAGAAATCCTGGGGGTCCTCTATAGAAGCACCACTGAATGTGGTGGTGAAGATCTTGATGAACCTATCAAGTCTCCAGAAAGCATCTGCGGATATCGCCGCACCATAACTAATCTAAGCCGCAACACCTGGCTGAACTGCCACAGCTGGCTGAACCACTGGAACCTGAGCCAGAGGAGTTACCTGCTCCGGAGTGCGTGTAGCGGGAGTCTGAACTCCTCCCCCAGCCTGAGAAGTGGTTGGTGCTACTGGAAGCAAACCCGCTGTAGTGACGCTCTCCACAAAGCCTACCAATCTGACCAAAGCGTCCTGAAAAACCGAGGTGGCTATAAACCCCTCTGGGACCTGAGTTGGGCCCACCGGAGCTGCTGGGGATGGAACCTCCTCATCAAATCAACATGAGGCTCCGCCACTTGGACTATTACTCGAGGCTAGCTCTGCCCCTACCTCGGCCTCTAGCACGGCCCGGGCCTTACCCTCTGCCCCAAGTAAGAGCTGTTGTTGGGGGCTCGAGCTGCTGCACGATAGAAGAGGAAGCACGTGTTCTCGCCATTTGCAAAAGAACAGAGTGGAAAGAAAATTAGTATTTGAGAAAAAGAACCGCACGGCAAGAAAGAACAAAAGTGAAATTTTTCCTGACTCTGCAGCCTCTGGGGATAAATACAGACGTCTCTGTACCGATCATTCAGACTCTACTAAGTTTGTCCGTGAGTTGTGAGAACTATGTAATCGTGATGGCGCCTACTAATAGGAGATAGGCAAGCCCATTAATTTAATACTTCTCTTAAAAACATCAACAACATAAAGAAACATAAGACAAATAATATAAAAATGGAAGTCTTAAAACATGAATAACTGAAAACAAGTGCGGAAGTTCTAATAAAACTCTACCCAGATCTGGTGTCACTAGCTCACGAACATCTAAATAGTGCTAAATACAAAATCTGAAATAAAGTACAACGTTGTTTGTTCCGTTACAAAGAAAACAAACAAAGATAAACTAGAAGAGACTTCGGCCATACGGACACCATCAAGGCTACCTCGGGAATCTCTAGACTGAAGTCAGCTCCTAATGCTCCTACTATGGTCCATAAGTTGCTCTGGCGCCGTAATCTGTGAAAAAAGATGCACAAAGTGTAGCATCAGCACAACCGATCCCATGTGCTGGTAAGTACCTGGCCTAACCCGGGCGAAGTAGTGAGAGGCTAGACAGGACTACCAAATCAAACCTGTGCAGATATATGTATACAAGTACAACAAAATAACAGCGGAAAGTAATAACTAAGACTGGGAGGGGAACATGCTTTTGGGGGTAACAGATAAAAATAGAACTGCAGGAATAAATAAGGAACTACAACTGATTTCTTCTAACACAGAATAAGTGGTCGACGTGCCAAACGATCCCACTTTTATGGTATATAAGTGGTCGGCGTGCCACACGATCCCAATTCATGATATATAAGTGGTCGGCGTGCCAAACGATCCCATTTCATAATATATAAGTGGTCGGCATACCACACGATCCCATTTCATAATATATAAGTGGTCGGCGTGCCACACGATTCCCTTTCATAATATATAAGTGGTCGACGTGTCACACAATCCCATTTCATAATATATAAGTGGTTTCTCGACAAGGGAACAAAATTCAATTCGACTATCCTGGCAAGGGGGAATACAAGTAAACAGTCAATTCCTGGCAAGAGAACAATAACAATATCTCACATGTCCCGGCAAGGGAGATAATCAATATACTCAAACAACCCGACTAAGGAATACTCACGTCTCTTTTTATTTCTTTTATTTCTTACTTCCTAATCATGTCATCATTCGAGCCAACGCTCCAAGGAGTTTACAAATCATATTTCCTTTTCATACTCTTCACATTATATAGAAACCATCAATAAATAAGGAAGAGTCACCAAAGAATCCCAAATAAGCACAATAAGGACTCACGATCATACTAGACATCGCCGTATAGATGTGACACCAGTTCTGGATGGATTTTATTTTGATTTTTCTTATTGTATAAAGTTAAGCTTTTAAACTCTTTTCTTCCGTATTTAATTTCGCTGATTTATATTATTAAGTCTTAAATATATGAAGGATAAAGGAAAAATGTAAGATATTCTGAAACGTTGGCTTGCCTAGCGAGTACCATGTTAGGCGCCATCACTGTTCTGGCAGTGAAAAATTCGGATCGTGACAAATAGGTTGATTATTTTTAAATAATACAAATAAGTTCTGTGATTTCACCAGAAGTTTTTACTTTATTAAAAAATAACTATGATAATGGAGTAACTAATAAGCGTTCAACCAAAGACTACTTAGATAATCTACTAACTAGTTTTCAGAAAATCAGAAGTACACTCATATTTCTCATTTTTACCTACTGAAACCAGAAAATTAAATCCAATAATCAAATGTACATTCTCCCAAAACCTCAACTCTGAATCAGTCTAAGTTATATGTATGAATATCCAAATATATACTTTACATGTAGCAAGTTTTAAAGTAACTTTATTTGACACGCTTGCTGGAACGATGGAGAATTGGTTCACCCACTAACTTGTGCATACTAGAAGATGTTGGAAAACTAAAATACAACAAATTGTTGAACATAACAATTAAGGTCAAGAGAGTACGATCACTAAAAAAATTAACTTAATAATATGCTAAAAATTACAGCAAAGTAAAAACGGAAAGAAGAAACAACCAACGTGCACTATGAATTTTTAATTACTAATTATATATGAAATTATTGGTTGTGATACTCTTTTTTGGACTTTTGGCTACAATTAAGTATAAAATTGTTGCTTGTTAGGGTTTTTGTCAGTTGTCACTAGGCGATCTCTTGATGTGTGCATTTCTAGGGGATAACTAAGCATACGAGTTTCTCTATTTCAACCTTTAGTAGTCTAGGTTGGACCTGTATTTGATTTTAATATTCCTCTACAATAGTTTCATAATATCAACAAAAACAAATAAAGAATATGCAATAACCAAAGGATTTATGTGGCTCCCAAACGCACACGTAAGTATACGTGATCGTGCAAATAATATAAGATTGTAAATTCATATATCATAATTATAAAAATTTGTGATTAACTATCAACTAAATTAAATCAAATAATTAATCTATTCAAGCGAATTTTAATGTACTAAAATACATCTAGAGTAACAAATTAAGAAATTTAAAAAAAAAAACAACGACAAGCTTAAAGACGAATTCATTGGGAGAAAATATTCTAGATCTTTGGGTTAGCTAACAATCTCATTGAGTTTTCCACTTAATCGTCTAATTAATTTATCTGATTCATTGGTTGACAGAGTTAATATTACTTGTAGTCTTCCCCGAAGTAGAACTCGTCTATTCAAGCTAATCTAATGCCTATATTCCTATGGAATTAGAATTAATAAAAACACGTTAATAACTCTTGTACAGTAACCAAGTAAGGCGATTAGGTATATTCATATCCTAACCGCAAACCCCCTCCTCCCTCCAACTCCGAGTTAAGATCTTGCTCTACTCAATCTTATATGCAATCTAAGTTACCTCTCCCAAGTTCAATCCTAGATTTGTAGTTTGTATTCAATTGGTGATCAAACAATCAAATAATTAAACGCAAGATTGAATAAATAAATCAATATGATAAAATAATAAGAATAATTTAAACTTCAAACTCCGACGTTCATGCATCACCCAAAACTCTAGAACTAATAAACTATGGAAATAAAAGAAAAAGAGGAAAAACTCGTTCGAAGCCTCCTCCAAATATGATATTTTTGCCTCCGGTCGCAAAACTTCTCTAAAAATAATGTTTAATGACTATTTATATGTATAAGAAAAAAACCTAAACGAAATAATCAAATCCAAAACTAAATAGGAGACAACACAACTTCGAAACTCGGACCATGCGTTGCAACGTGGAATGCGCGAAGCAGCCCGTGCTGGACCTCGCGTCGCGAAGCCTAATGCGAGGCATTTCTCTCCCGTCGCTTGCTACTACTGTTTCGTTTCAATTGATGCCAGAATTTGCCTCTTTTCTTTTCTTTGCTTTTCAAATATTAATTATCATTCCATCGTTATGTCTTCAATCATCAAATCATGACATTAAAATTATTCCCATCATCAAATAATTACGAGTCATTTTTGTAGTGCATAAAATCTTTTGTTCGCTTTCAATTTCGTCTTTCACGTATATACACATAAAATAAACTTAATTAAACATAAATATAAAATAGTTTAACATTAAAGTTCCAAAATGTAAGGTAAATAATACATTAAAAATATATAATTATGTTCAAACATCATTACTCCACACTTAAACGTTGCTCGTCCTCGAGCTATCAAATGGCATTTTATATAGATACGACCTTTTTAAACAATTATCTTAACTCATCACACCAAGAATTTTTAAAATTGACTAAGCACAAGAGTGTAACATCTTCACCTTAAGATTTGACTCACGGATATCATGTATTATTCAGAACTCACTCACGTACTCTAACATAGAATTCAATGACATTACATTTCCTTCATGAATAAAGTGCCCTCACACAATAAAAGAGAGTAGTTCCACACATATTAAATTCAAGAATAATTAGGAACTCAATATAGAAAGAATTCACTCATTCTCAGAAGCAACACTCATATGCCACAAAAGATGCGGTATAGGCTTGCCCATAGTGTGCTACTCTACTAATCAAGCTCATTCAGTCTAGGATCAAGTAGGACTTTAATTGGTTGTAATGTCGGTTACGGGATACATTTGGATATAATAGTGAATACACCTCCCTAAGCACTTTAATACATATACTTTAACATTTGAATCCTACACTTACGTCAAACTATAACTCCACATTCACATCAATAAATATTAACTCCATACTTTCTTAAGCATAATTACATCAAAAGTAACCACTATCAAGAAATGTATTTCACAACAACTCAACTATTTTTTCCATTTATTTTTTTTCAATTCAAGTGGCTTTTATTTTTTTCAAAACAGTGCACATTTCTCCTTATTTAATTAGTTCCACTCAAAAATCAAACCAACCGCCCCCCACTTTAACTTTTACAAATTTCATAACAATTCAAGGCTCATGAGAGGTGAAAAGGTTCAAATAGATGGTTAATTCAAATAAATGAGTAAGGCTTGTAATGTGGTTACCAAAGAAACAAGATTACAGGATCAAAGAGGTTAACTACGGTACATAACAATTAAGCGGGTAAACTATATGTATATGGCTCAACAAAGAAACGTCTATATCACTTCCAAGATTGAACATCGCTACTATTTCGCTTTGCAAATACACAGGGCAAGTTCTAGACATCAAATATACTGCACAGAATAACACACAAATCTTACACACATATAGCACATAATTCACTTAGGATTTGATTCGTCAAGACACTCTAGTCAAAGCAGTTAAGCAAAGTTAAAATCATACGTTTTAAGGTATTTATACAAGAATAAAAAATTGAGCCTAAGCGTCATAACCAAAGTACTCACTATTTCAAGGCATGACAAATTCAAGATTCTGTTTCAATTTAATGATCTCACAATGGCTCATACTCCTAAAAAATGAAAGTAACTACACTGGTTCACATAAAACCCTTGAAAAAGAACCGCAACACAAAGAAAAATCAAAGGGGGATTATTACACTACCTAAAAAGAAAATCTTTTTATCTTTTTTCTTTATACTTAAGTCTCTCAAGAAAACTGTCTAGGAGATTCATCGTTGGGAAAAGTCTAATTTTTTTACTTTTTTTTACTACAACTAAGCTAAGATAGCACAAAAAATCACCCAGATAATATCTTCACCCTACAGTTAATATGCAATATTCTCAATGCACAATATAAGTAACAAGAGGGTAAAAGAGACTCCCTGATAGGCCAAAAGAGAAGAATTAGCAGCTCACGTGATACTCAAACTTCTCCCAAATATGATCCTTTGTGCGAGCACTCGACACTTAGTTCTCACCATTAAGCTCGCTTTTGATCTCTTCCAATGGCTTTGTTCCTATGCTTATCATCCTACAAATCAAAACAAACACTACATAATAATATAATAAAAGCAAAAATAAAAGAAAGTAGTAAAGTTGGGTTGCCTCTCAACAAGCGCATGTTTTAACGTCGCTTTTGCCATTTTGAGGATATGAATTATGCCCCCAATTTTACATCAATTTTTCTGTTACGTTCCTATGGCAGTGGTATGAAAATAGAGGAACCAAGAAATACATATCGCATCTTGCACTTCTTGGCCCTTAAATGAGGAATGCCTTTTTGTCTCCTTGGCATCACAAATTTCAGAATATAAGCACTTTGTTTCCCATTCATTGACTCCTCCATATGCTCAAATAGATCAATTCTCGTGTCACCAATCAAGCACAATGTTGAAAAAGGTTAGAATGAGGTCCAACACGCTCTAACTCCAAAACTGTATTATTTTGGACATCTTCAATTTAGTGCACTTCGTCAACCTTGGTATCCTTAAATAATTGACCGAATAATTGGGATTCCTCTTATTGCTCCATAAGTTGACATGTATCCACAACAATTAGTTGTAGGGCAACAAACGCCTCAAACGTTTTATTCAATTGAACCTACATGTCATGGATATCTGAGCCAAATTGGTCTATATCTTGCCTGAGTTCAATTTTTCCTTCTGTCAGTAGTCCTGTCATATTTGAAAGACAATCACGGAGAAACTCATGAGATTTTACCAGTTGAGCTTGTTCCTCTAGCCAAGATTGGCTCACTCTTCTAAATTATTTTCTTGGGGGAACTCGCTCTCTTCGTTAAGTTGAGGTTATTCTTGGAAATTGGCTATTAATTCGTCCGTTTTATCCTGGAGTCTTTTGATCTCTAAGGCATTGCTGGTTACTTGCCTTATCATGTACATAATAGCCTTTTGATTTTTATCTTGTCGGTTGGCTACCTGCCTCATTATGTCCATAATACGAGTATCACGTTTCATATCCTCTACTCCATTGCTCCTATCAAACTCGTAAACATTATTAGAAACACTATAATAAGAGCTCTGTGGATAATAAGAATTAGGACAATCATCTCAATGACCACCTTGACAACCACACACATTATAAAAATTCCACACCTATATTCGAGCAATTCTCATTCTTGAGTAACCAAGCAAGGTGATTAGGTATATTTCTATCCTAACTGCAAAATCCCCTCCCCCCAGAGTTAAGATCTTGCACTACTCAATTTTATATGCAATTTAGAATTTTCTTCCCGATTTCAATTGTAGATTCGTAGATAGTATTCAATTAGTGATCAAACAATCAAATAATTAAACATAAAATTGAATAAATAAATCAATACGATAAAATAATAAGGATAATTCAAACTTCAAATTACAATGTTCATACAACACTCAAAACTCAAAGAGAAAAAATTCGTTCGAAGCCTTCTCCAAGCGTGATGCTAACTATTTATATGCCTAGGGAAAATGCCTAAATGAAATAATCAGTCCAAAATCAAATAGGAGACAAAACAACTTCAAAACCCGGACCACGCGTCCGTGGAAAGCGTGAAACAGCCCGCACTGGACCTCGCGTCTCGAGCCTAACGCGAGGCATTTCTCTCGCGTCGCTTGCTACTGCTGCCTCGTTTCAATTGATGCCAAATTTTGCCTAACCTTCTCTTTTCTTTTCTTTGCTTTTCAAATATTAATTATCACTCCATCATTATGTCTTCAATCATCAAATCATAACATCAAAATTATTCCCATTATCAAATAATCACGAGCCATTCTTATAGTGTATAGGATACACATAAAATCTTTAGTTAGCTCCTAATTTCATGTTTTACGTACCTACAAATAAATAAATAAATTTAATTAAATACAAATATAATATATTTTAATATTAAAGTCCCAAAATATAAGGTAAGTAGTATATTAAAAATATATAATTATAGCCAAACATCAGTATATATCTATGATATTTGTAATATTACCTTTCTGTTTTTGTTCACTTCAATAAGGTACCGATTTGGAGCTAACATTTCTCCTCTATATAAGTTCGTGGGACTCATAGAGTCACTAACTAAATTTTTTAATCCAAGTATCCAACCAGACATGAGTGACATGAACTTCTATTAGTCTTTGTACAAAGCCACATAACTAATTCACCCTAAAATAAATTGTGCAGTCTTAAACAGTAACATAGTGATATATACTGGACCGGAAAGTCCAATTGCTCAACCTCCAACTGATAAATGTTAGGGATCTTTACACATAGCCGGTCAAATTTATTGTTTACTTTCCTAGTTGATACACATGATTATATAGTGGTTATAAACAATTATACACACATTTTATATGGATTATACATATACATCCGTTGACTATTTTAGTTTAGATGGTTGGTGAGCAGCGATTTATGGTTGGCAAGTCATAGGGATACATTTATTGTGTAATGTCTTTTTGGCATGTTATAGGAACATTTCACAGACAAATTTAAACCATTTATAGTGTTCTTTCTTGCAACACTAGTGATTCGCAATGCTTCTAATTCTAATACTATTGAGTCCATCTTCACAAAAATCAAACTATTGAGTCCATCTTCACAGATCAAAATGTAATGAAAAAAGAATGAAAGAATTAATGGAGTCGTTCTTACTACAACAACAATAACAACAAATCTAGCGTAATCCTACAGGTGGGGTCAGGGAAGGGCAGTATAGATGTAGGCTTACTCCTACCTTGTGAAAGTAGTGAAGCCGTTTCTGATAAACCCTCGGCAATTAATGGAGTTGTTCTTCCAAAAAAAGATTTCCACTACACTTCAATAGTTGTTTGATTAAGTGCCTTATATCTCCATCTTTCTTTCTCAACAAAATCAGCATCCAAAAATCTAGCTATAAAACTCCACAACCTATACAAATCTTCAAAATTTGTCATCATCCCAATTGATACAGTTATAACTGATACACCACAATTCATTTTCCCCTTCTTATTATCTCTCACTTCACCACTTTTTGTTTCCAAGATTGTCTTTTTTTCATCATCATACATTTTTGAAAACCATATATGCTGCAAAAATGCACAAGAAAGCGATATATTGTTTCGATCGGCTAGCTTCTGTACTAATGTTGGATCAATCTTTTGACCTTTCCAATCAAACACATTGAATGCCACAGCTAGTCCTCTGTTGTAACTTATCTTTGGTCCATAGATTTTCACTAAAGGAGGATGAATATCTCCAGCATGAGGATGTTGAAGACGCGTTAAGGCGTTTATCAGCCAGTTTACAAGGTATCTTGCTCTTTTAGTGATTAATACAAGGCCTAATTTATCAGCATGATCCAAGCCTCTACATTCTAGCTCATCAGAACCCGTACTCGTCTTTGATTCTACCTTTTTGTATTGGTTGTTGTTGTATTTCATACCCCAGTTTAATATTTCGAACAATGTGAGTATTGGCTTTGGTTCTTCAGTCACTTGTTTGAGTTCTTGAAATTCAGTAGAGTTTTCTTGGCTCACTTCTTGAACTGATTCTGATGAAGAAAAAGAAGTATTTTTATCAAATGGTTTTGTTGTTGGAACAAGACTAATAATTCCCAAGCTTGAGGATGTTTTGTTGAGCACTGATATGCTTGAATTTTTCACAAACAGACAACAAAAACCAGATGGATTTTCACCAAAAACCTTGTAAAAAGAGCAAATGAGAAAATCAGGCTGAAATATTGAGAGGCCTAAAGTTTCCATTTCCTTAGGACTTAATGCAGATGCATCAAACAAAACATGCCAACCATTTTCTTGTGCAATATTCATCCATTGATAAGAATATCTTGTTCCTGTTATCTTAGATTGGAGAGGAAAAACAAACAAACCCCTCTTCCCATTTTTCTTGACAACTAACATCTTTCTCAATTTTCTTGAATTTACTCTCAAATTAGGCCACGAGAATTCAGCTGATACTACTCGAGCACCTTTCTTTTTCGCGCTATCTATCATTCCTTCAACCGCTTCATTTTCATAATCATAAGTGGTAACAAGGTTGTGATTAGACTCAAAAGGATAAGAATCAGCCAAAAGTTTAAAAGCAGAAGATTGGTTTGCTGTGAAAACCATAGAATAATCATACATAGAAATATTCATGTATTTCATGATCCTTTCCTTCATTTTAGACTCTAGAAACTCTGATTCTTGGCCTCCATATAGTAACTGAGTACTTAAACTTACTGACTTGTATGATATGTTAAAGAAAGGCTCATTGAAAGGATCAGATTGTTGAGTTGGAGGAGGAGGAGCTGATGACGAAGACGCGATTGAATCATCTATTGAATGACACCCTTGTTGTTGGTAGTATGAAAAAAGGCCATTGCCAATATAATCAAGACAAACATGTTTTGATATAGAAAGATGATAGTATTCTTGTGCTCGGATTTCATCAGCTAGATTAGTCTGGTTGTAGTGTGGATATGCTTCTTTTAAGCTTGTAAACAATTCTAAACATGAAGGCAAACACTCATGGTTAGTGAATTGAGAATTTTGTTGGATTGAAGAAGCCATTGTATCGATGAATTCACGATGGCAAGTGATGATTGTGCTGATTTTTGAGTTGTGGTTTTGGTTTCCATGGGAATTCTGGCAGCAACAATTGAAACAACCTTCTCTTGTCATTCTAAGACAAGGTGATTGTATTCTTGATTTAGTATCCTTTGGTCTTTTTGCTGGTTTTTTGTTGCTGCAGCAAGTGAAAGTGTAAACTAAATTGAGTTATTTAGCCTAGTCTAGAGGGCAAAAGTTAGCACTTTACAAACATGATTGACCATTTCAATCTCAACTTACAATGTCCTCTCAAATGTATTTTCTGATATGACATTTAGTACTATATTGAAATTTAGACCTGTATTTTCTGGCTGTTATTATTCGTTTTCCGTAGTTCTTTATTATAATTGTTGTGATTCTGCTTTATTAAGCAAAGAGTCTTTCAGAAACAACCTTCTACCTTTACAAGGTAGGAGTAAAGATCACGTACATACTACCCCCAGGGGCGAATCCACTATTATATCATCAGGTTCATATGAACCCTGTATTTTCGACCCGAAAATTCATGTATAAGAGTTCACTATAGTTACCACAAAGAGTAGATATGAGCCCATTTCTTTACTAAAATATTGAAGGTTGAAAGCATAAAATTTAAATCATGAATCAGTATTTGTACCTCCCCAAAATCTCACTTGTGGGAATATATTGGGTATGTTGTTGTATTGAAATATAGACCTGGTCTTTTATGTGAATAGCCACTACATAAATCATTTAATTTTTCTGATTAAACACTAGAACAAGTCATTAATCACTAATTTTGACAGAATATATGCCTAAAATTTTCCATCAAAACAATCTTAGGATTATATTAGAATCCAATAATATGTGGAAATGACTTTGGAAAACTTAGCTGGAAACGTGACATAAAGAGCAAAAAAACAAGTAGAAAAAGATGAATTAAGTATTCTTTTTGTAGTGGCCGGCACTATCTATCATTTTCCATAGAAACTTAATAATAATGATTTTTTTTTTCTCTCATTGAATTCTTGGACTTGATTTACGTGGTCAGTTTTCACAATTTAATTCAAAGTTTACTAAATTCTGTGTAGTCTTGTTGCTTTCACTCACTATAGAACATGTTTCCCCACCAATATTAATAATCTTTTATTTTGCCAACATTCTTATTCCTTTGCTGGAATTTAATTTTATAAATATATTTTCGCAAATTCGCAGAACCTGACCATAACTTAAAATCTTAAAGACCTAGAAGGATTACAGTCAGGGGCGGTTTAATAAAATTGATGGCCTAAAGCCAAAATGGTGATGGCAATGACTACTAATATAAAATAGTTAATGGGGCCTCAATAAACCGAGGCCTAAAGCAGTTGCTTCAGCTGCTTGGACCTTCAGCCATCATTGGTTAGAGCTTGAGATACAGAAAGTGAATCAACTACGTCTCAATTCAATTAATTAAGGTCGGTAAAATAATGTTGATATGTACCCGGAATAAAAGGGCACCTCGATACACTAAGTTTATGGAGAAGGGCATATTAAAAATATGTACCCAAAAAATAAAATTAAAATTTAAAAAGATTAGATTAGCTGTATATTCACTCTAGCCGTTTGGGCGGTTGATACTATGCTAATTTTCATGTACAAAAAATAGTCTAATGATGACTTGATCAATACAAGAAAAAAATTGTACAAATACACAGATAAGTATGAGTTGTATGATCCAAATAGTATTTTTCAAAAATATAAAAGCAAGATAATAATGATATCTTGTGAAATGGGAAATTTCGTAGCCAATTGCTATTCTAATACTACAAATCAAATTTGAGTTGACTAAGTCAACTAGCTTATTGCACACGGCCTATAATGGAGCAAAAATAAGGTCAGTTGCGGGCCGGTCCAGAAGTGAAGAACCGTGAGCCCGGGACCGCCATACGGGCCTGAACCGGTCTTGGCAGGCCTGGCGGGCCCAACGGCTAGTTTTTTTTAAAAAAAAATTAAAAAAAATCAGTAACGGTTATTTTGTAAAAATAGCTATTTGAAACTTTGTAAAATAGTCATTTGGCCCCCAAACTTTATATAATTATAATTTTTCTCATATCTCAACGATAAATACCCCATCATTCTTTTATTATTATTCACCAATTCATCAATATCTCTCAATCTCTCTTTCAATCTTTCTACTACAATTGCTTAATTTATTGTTGAAAATTCGTGAAAAATTGTGAAGTTGTTGAATTGAAGTTTTCAAGTGTTCAACAATTTTCAATTTTCAAGAAGTTGTTCGGCAATCCGGTAAACTCGTTTCAACTCTTACGTTTTAATAATATATTTTTGTGTTGTTGCATAATTATAATTAGTATGGCATTTTCTTTGAAAAAAATGTTCCGTAAAGGAAAAGGTAAAACCGGTGAAAGTAGTGGCCATAATACTACCCTTCCCCCGGCTCCCCGACCTACAAAAGATAAGCAAGTTGAAAGTAGTCGCCAACCTAGACGTCCTACTCCGCCTCCCTTAATGCTTGATAGTGATCACCCTTGTTTTCAATTTACCGATAGTGAATTTCTACATGATGTTGCAGTAGGTGATAGATTAGATGATGAAATTATGAATGCTCTTTATCCTAGTGAACTTATCTTAGAGGAAAATGAGGATGATGAAACCCAAGCACCAGATTTAGATGATACACCTACTAGTCATGTTCATAACTCAAGTAATGCACCAGCACACCCACATGTAGAAACTCCAACTTTGAGTAAACAACCTGCTAAACGTACAGAAACATCATTAGTTTGGAATTTTTTTACTCAAGTAAGAGAACTAAATAAGGCTAAGTGTAAAACTTGTGGGAAATTACTGGTTCATAAATTTACTGGAGACCGTAGCAGCACAGGTAGTTTGACTAGGCACATAAAAACACACCCTACAGATAGGGCTAGATTTTTTCAAATGCAAGCGCAGCAAGAGGGGACAAGTGTAGATTCTCAAGTTAACCCTAGTACAGGTTCAAATCTAGTTCAACCAGGAATTAACACCGTCACCGGAGGTATTTTATATTACGATCCAAATAGAGATCGTGAAGAATTAGCAAAGATGATTACCGTTATGTGCTTACCATATACTTTTGCTTCTAATCCTAATTAGGTTCATTATATTATATGAGTTTTTAATCCTACTTATAAAGGTTGGCCTCACGCAACAGTTAAGGCCGACATTTATAATTCAAACATGAATATGAACAATATTTGCGCTATTTATTTACTCATATACCTAATCGGATTTCTATTACTACTGATATTGGTAGAAGTAATAATGACTGTAATTATCAAACTGTTACAAGTCATTGGATAGACGAGGACTGGACAATGCAAAAACGTATAATTGCGTATAGAATAATTAATTCACGTCACACAGGTAAGTTTATAGCTAACATTGTTTCAGATATTTGTAGATATTTTTGCTTTAGCGATAAAATAATGGCAATTTTTATGGATAATGCTTCTAGTAACACTAGTGCAATAGGCATGCTTACAAACACGCTAAATCCTGCATTTAGTAATATTTTCTATGTTAGATGTATTTGTCATATTTATCATTTACTTGTTGGTGATGGTATGAGAATTTTAAACATAGAAATTGAAAAGGTTTGAATGGCTATTAATTGGATTTTTTATTCAAACCTTAGAACTAGAGTTAGAGAGTATTTTAAAAAATGTGATGAATATGACCTTAGAGAAAGAAAGGTTCCTAAACCTTGCCCGACTAGATGGAATTGTATGTACAAAAGTTTAGTAGTTGCATATGAATATAGAAACCCAATGCGCAACGTTTAATTCTCGGGTAGGTGGTGAGGATTAGGGGTTGGCATCGGTCGGTTTGGTTCGGTTTTGGAAATTATCGGTTTTGCCTATCGATTATCGCTTTACAAATATCATAACCCGATAACCAAACCGATAAGATATTATTTATCGGCTTATCGGTTATTGATCATTATCGGTTCGGTTATCGGTTTATCCGATAAGATAAAACTAGAATTAAAAGTGATGAACGCTAAATATTAAAAATGTTGAATGCTAAAAATTAAAAGTGCTTTGAAAATTAAAAGCACCTTCACATGAGTAAATTAGAGACAAAACTATGATAACTTTTCCATATCATACTGATGAACTTAATTCGTTAAACAACAGAGTTAAATATTGAGTTTTAGCCATGTTTTTGTGTCACTGTGAGTTTGATTTAAAAGAAAATAGAGGCAAAAATCAGTAGCAAACAGAGGCAAAAATCTTGAGCAAACATCACAATTAACAAGGCGCAAACAGAAAAATCTTGAGACAAAACTTACATGAAGTGATTGACGAGTGAGGGAGTGAGTTGTCGTGACTGGCGAAGAACTGGTGAGGCTCAGGCACTGGCGTGGCGTCTGGCGGAGAACTGGTGGTAAGCTTGAGAGTTGAGGCTCAGGCACTGGCGTTACACGATGCAATTAACATTTGGGAGTTGGGGGTTGCGGCAGAAATATAATGAGAGAGACATACGAGAGACAACTAATGACTGAAGACTGAGTGAACAGAAGAGGGAATGGAATTAGTAAAATAAACCCTAGTATATACTTAAGGGTAGATTAGTAAATTATTTCATTCTTATTCGGTTATCGGTTTTTACCCAATAATAAAAATGCAAACCGAGATCGAACCGATAACCCAATAAAAAATTTTTTTTACCCCGTTACCGAACCATTAACCTAATAACCCAATATCGATAACCCAACAAAGAATTAATGGTCCGGGTTATCAGTTTAACCCGATATATGCCCACCCCTAGTGAGGATGATGATGAAATGCTTACTACCCAAGATTGGACGAATGTTAAAATTCTTTTAGATTTGTTAGAACATTTTTAAGTTGCTACAAATGCATTTTCTGGGCAATATTATCCTACTATTTCAAACTGTTTAGTTTATATTGCCGCACTAGCTGATTTGTTTGTTGAATTTGGCGAGGGTGGGGATATTTATGAACTTGCTATAAATGAAATGAAACAAAAATTTAAAAAATATTTTTTTCCTGTCCCTCTTATATTTGGTGTTGCTGCAATGTTAAATCCTACAATGAAATTGGGAGGTCCTCATTTTTTGTATTCAAATATTTATAAGGCTTTAGATCTTTCAAACAAGAAAATTGCTACACTTGCAGATGCAAAAGCATCAATTAAAATTAATGCTCAAACAGTTTATAATGCTAATAAAGTTGCCTTAGAGCATGCTAGGCCAAATATTCCAACCCCTACTTCGTCTAGCTCACAATCGTCTAAAAGAGCTGCGGGCTTAACAACTCTTAAATCTTGGACGGAGTTCCGGGGTTCTCAAGGGGATAATTATGATGAAACTTCACATCTAAATGAGCTTCAAGTTTATTTGTCTCAGGGACTTGAAAAGGAATCAAGACTGCTCTTTCGATCTTTTGGAATGCTAAAGTCAATGGAAAAACATTTTTCGGTTCTTGCAAGGATGGCTCGGGATGTTTAATCAATTCAAGCTTCGACTGTTGCATCGGAGAGCAATTTCAGTCAAGCAAGACTACAAATCGGTGATCATAAAGCGGCGATGAGGGATAGCTTGGAAAAATCGATGCTTTTTAGAGATTGGATCCGTGCGGAAAGAAGAAACTTTGGAATTGCATAATTACAACCGGCGATAAATGAAGCTTATGAAGAAATGATAGAGGAACTTTCGGAGGATTCGACTTCACCCGGAAGTGGTGATGAACAAGCTTCGTTTCCACCACCACCAACACAACTTCCTCCCAACCTTGACGGATTTATGAGATTTGTTAGAGATACAATGTAGATTATGATGTAACTTGTACATGGGCACATCTTCTTTTAGTTTTTTTTCCTTTTAATGGTGGTATTAGTACCTTGTTGTGCTCATTCCATTGGGAGAAGGAAGACTAAGAAAGATATGCCATTTTGGGTAATAAAAATTATAAGACATATCCTTGAATATCTTTTTTCTTAATATTTCTTTGTCTTTACTTCGAATTATTTATAAGCTACAATATATATATATATATATATATATATATATATATATATATATATATATATATATATATATATATATATATATATATATATATATATATATATATATATATATATATATATATATATATACACTACCAGAAAATATATACGATAATATATATACATAACATACAACCTAAACTACAAGAAAATATATAAGTAATAACATATATACTTAAGAAACAATATATATAAGAGAATATATATACATTATATATAAGAGATACAATATATATACTACAATAAAATATATAACTATATATATGTTATAATATATATACTACATGAAATTATATAAGAGAATATATATATACATAAGAGGCAATATATACTACAAGAAAATATATAAGGGAATATACATATATACAAAATATACAATACATACTAATTAGTACAACACAATATACTAATTACTAGTACCACCATTGGCACATCTTCTTTTAGTTTTTTTTTTACTTTTAATGGTGGTATTAGTACCTTGTTGTGCTCATTCCATTGGGGGAAGGAACACTAAGAAAGATATGACATTTTGGGTAATAATATATACATAATATACAATATATACTAATTACTACAACACAATATATACATATATACAATATATACTAATTACTACAACACAATATATAATGAAATATATATTATATATACTATACTAATAACTTAGTACACTATATAACATATATTCTATACTATACTAATAACTACTATACAAGATATTGCCTTTAAAAAAAAAAGGGATTTTTACATATACATCCCATATAACAAATCTTATAACCACTTATGTTTAAGGTTAGTATTTATTACATTTAAGTATACCATATTTCAATATATGTACCAAGATTGAATTTTAAGTTTTAATTACCAATCAATAATTAGGGGATTTATTTGTGGAACAAAATAATATTTCCATATCTTCTTTCCCCAATTATATACTTATTAATTGTAATTGATTATCCCTTAATTATAGCTAGGTAATTCCATTACAATTAAGCAAGAAGACCACTCCCGGCCATAGATAACTAATACTCCTATGATTCAATCAAAAACTAAAGAGGCCATTTCACCAGGCATCAAATCCTTAAGCAACAGAAGCCATATGGCAGATCAAATCAATCACACGAGAGCTGTAACCCCATTCATTGTTCATACCACGACACAAGTTTCACAAAGTTCTTGCTCAAGGCAATTTCAGCCCACCGTCCGGCACCGGAGTTGAAGCATCCCAGAGAAGCTCACGCCCTTCCCAATCAGTAACAATGCCGCCGGCGCCCTCAACCACCGGAACAAACGCGAGAAAATCGTACGGATCGAGAGCACAATCAACCACAACATCAACAAATTCTATTTTATGAATTACACCATTATTTTGACCTTTGAGATTTTATTTCTTTATGGTAGCCTTTTAAATATCTATTAATCCTTTCATTCATTTGTATAGAAATGTATTTTTGGTATCACGCCAAGCATAAACTGATGACGAGACTTCTACAATATTACAGTCCCTTGGTGAAACTACATAACATACATGTATAATATCTAATTCACCATAATATACTTAATTCTATAATAATTTTTGTTATGAAGTTTCGCATCTCTGTGGAAGTCAACGGACCTGATGTATGGGTTTACGTTAGGATTTTGTTTGTAAAAGGCTGTCTTTGTTCAGGAGGTTGTTGATAGAAATATAGTTGGAGATAACGATGTCTTTATCTCATGAATATGAACTACAATGTTTTGTCTTTATCTACAACCTTTTGTCTTTATCTATTATGAACTACATTTACCTATATTTGACTACATTTTAAAAATTCACTAGAAACACTTCATATAACCTTAACTACATTTAACTACAATTGTCTACATTTTTAAAACTCTCTGGAAATACTTCATATAACATTAACTACATTTAACTACAATTATCTACATTTTTAAAACTCTCTGGAAATACTTCATAAAATACTAACTACATTTAACTACAATTGTCTACATTTTTAAAACTCTCTGGAAACATTTCATATAACATTAACTACATTTAACTACATTTGGCTACATTTTTAAAACTCTATGGAAATACTTCGTATAACATTAACTACATTTAACTACAATTATCTACATAAATTCACTATTTAGGAATAGAACTATACTTCCGCCTGTCCATCTATTTTATATGTTTGTCGAAAATAAGTTTTCCAATATATTCTTGTCGTTTTAGAAAACAACGAAAATATTAATGAATTTCTTCAATTTCACTCTTTGCAGTAAAGAATAATATTCAGTGGAGAGATTGATGCGCTGAAAGATGAAAGAGTAAATTAATCAAATAACATTTATTATTAATATTTTTTATAAAATACGTGTAAATAAAAATATGACAAGTAACATAAAAGAAACATCATTTCATTAAAGCCACTCCAGGTCTCTTCAACGATTTTTTGGTTTTATGATTTGGAGTGATTAATATATTCGAGAAAAATCTACTTTTACGTTTGTTTGTATATATAGAATTCATATGGAGTGATTAACACTGCCAAATTTAGTTTACAGGAGATATTTTGAGCATCACATATGTTACCTTACTTGATTTACAATTTAAATGGTAGAAAATCAAACATTAATTATCAACCATAATGATAGGCGTTATTTTTGGTGTCTCTTTATTAAGTTTCGGATTTTGCCTTAATTGTCTAGTGTTAATTTTGGATGGAAAATCAGCAAATATCTTGTTTGGTATATATTATGTAACAAAAACATGGGATATGAGGGTAATAAACAAACAATGCACAATAATGGTAGTAAAGTTTGTTATATGGGATATATAGGTAAAAATCCCAAAAAAAAAACCCCGCCAGACCCAGGACGGCTGTGGGCTTAGGCCCGTCATGGGCTGGTCACACCCGCCAGGACCGGGACCGCCAGACCCGTCAGGCCCCGCACATGAAGCCCGGAGACAGCGATGCCCGGCCCGTGAGGCCCGTTTAGACCCGGACCCGGGCCAAAATACACCCCTAAATTAATAGCAGATCTATGGGGTCATGTCTAACTTTTCAATCTCTTTCAAGTCAAAAAAGCAGTTAATCCTATTTGATAAGTAAGACAATTGAAGTGGACAGTGGCAAGACAAAATGTATAAGATTGATTGGTAACTTATTCAGATAGAAAATTTGTAAATTAGTATATTGATTGATAAAAAATACTTAATTTCAAAAGTTATAGATGGGAAAGGAAATTTTTTCTTTGTTTTTCCATCAAAAACACCAAAAAGAAGAAATGTTGAGAGTGGGATTTGAACCCACGCCCTTTCGGACCAGAACCTTAATCTGGCCCCTTAGACCAACTCGGCCATCTCAACAGCTGCTGTCTGCAGCATCTAAATAATACATTATTATAAGGACACGTCCAATTGTTTGTCATGGTTCGCGGTGCTAAAATGATTAAAAGAAAACAGTTAACCGTGCATATTATTCATTAAAAAATAGGTTGGATAATGAACTTTTTACAAATGGGTCAAATATAGATAAGAATCATATTATTCATTTAGAAAATGGATAACCAATGGTCTAACTTTTACATTTGTAAGGCCTCAAATTGGGGGTTCCTCAAGTTAGGGAGACTAGGAATTCTTCCAAAATTGACCATATGCAAGACGTCAAGGATAATATGGTACTCATATCATCCGTTGATTAACCTCTTTTTTATCTGTATTAAATATGAGCTGTATCGGATAATTTATCCGTTTATCATTACCGTTTTTCGACTCAAATCATATCCGAACTGACCCCCGCCCATTTTCTATTCCTAGTCGTGGCTAGACTGACTTGGGCCAACCCACTAATCTTTTAGGTAGAAATGACATCAGTTAGTCACTTTAAAGGCTGAATTAGCCGGTGCGTTTTGAATTTTAATTTTTCAGTTCAAATTTTCAAGACAGAAATTATCCTAAAGTTAAAATATTTAGTTTCAAATTTTAGGATAAGAAAAGAGTAAATAGATCTCTATTAGATAGTTGCCCTATCTCTAAATAGAACTCTATTAATTGAAAACTTATTTTTTGTATTTTCTTGGTACACTGTGTAACAAGGTAAAATTTTCTTTTTTAGCCATTTCCTTTATTTCAATCTTATTATGTTTTTTCTTCGTAAATAACAAGCACCTCTTGCGTGCCTTAAAAATAATAAAATTGATCCTTATTTATCAATAAGAAACTGTAAAATACTTCTGAGCATGCTAGGAATGTCACCTATCTTTCGATAAATGAAGTTCATAAATTTAGAGGCCTAATTTAATATGATCAGACTATATGATCCACCAAGTGATGGTGAAGTATATGAGGATATCTATTTCTTTTTTAAAGTGATCAATGTCCACAGGACGAACCAACTCGCTTTATTACAAACGTGTGGCGAGTGGCAACTACTTTAGGTTTAGGTAACCCTCGTCAACGCTTTCTGTCATGATCATCACATTTATATTTTCCGTTGAGATTTAACATTCTCGCTGAAGTTTGCTCCACTATCGTACTGAGGGAAATTCAACTCTAGTATCATATTTATTATGATCCAAGCCCATGACACGTATTATTCGCTTTGAGCCAACGTTCATATTGATTTATCCTTTGGGTTACACCACCTTGAGCGTCAAAAGCGCGTGTACCATGTGATCTTGTGTCATGTTTTCCTTTCCCATTCTGATGTGAAACTCGCCTAAAGTGATATGTGCATCTTTTCTTGAGAAGCTTTTTAGCCTAGAAGTCTGTCACTCCTGTTTAACTCATGCTCATCAACCCGCTCTACGTCATGTACATTACAGATTCTCATCGTATGATATATATCTAAACTAAATTACCGGAACATTAATCGAATAACACAATGATATAAGACCTTATTTAGACTAAATCAAAGTGAACACTTACCAACTAAAGAAAATTAAGGAAGCACCAAATGTACGAACAGAAGAGGCACATGATTCTTTTGTTTCTCATATATATATATATATATATATATATATATATATATATATAAATAATTAAGCAGAAACAATCATAGGGCAACTCTCCTTTGGCAGATAACAAATGTACGTAAATACGTGCTAGACATCACAAAAATGTACTAGTAGTATATTATTAATAATTAAATATCTGCCAAACGGAGAGCTGCCCTACAAATGGTTCACTTAAAATACATTTCAAAAATCTGTAGCTTATTTCTGAATCTCCATATAAGGAAATGTGATTGTGGAGAGCAGAATTTATAACTGGTTCAAGTTTATAGGATTATAAAACGCGAGGATATGCCATTGAATTATGCCAAAGGAATGAATGGATATCCTTTTATATTGATGCTTTGCTTTTGAGCATTCCATGCAAAAGCTTCTTTTATCTGAAAAAAGGACTGATCAATTGATGATCTTATTCCTCCTCATATATATCTCCAAATATTAATTTAGATTCCTGTTTGCATGATCTTGACCCTCTTCTCTTACAACACCTTTCTCTCTCTTGATATTTTTTGTGTGAGAGAGAGACAAGAATAAATATGAGAATAGTAGTTCTTTCTATAATAACATCTTTATATAATAATTATTTATTATAAAAGCTACGCTTTTTATGGAATTAATTTTTATCGTATATTATAATATATATTCTTATAATATTCAAAAAAAGTTGAAACAAATAAAATTGTCATAAAGAAATTTAATCGTAATGGAAGGAAGATAGAAAGGAGGAGAGGATACCCTTTGACAGAGCAGAGAATCCTTACATTTGCTTCTACGCAACTAGTTATGAGTAGGTGGCAACAATCTTTTCCTCCTTTGAGGTATATTCTTTCTCATATTCTTCCGCACATTTCTTCACACCAGAACCCCACCCCTTCCTCTGGTCCTAAATATTTTCCATTTAGGCTAGCAAACAGCACGTATATATATATATATACACGAAGCACATAAGCGAATTATTCAATCAATAGCATAATTCGACTTTCGATCTTAAAGGTTACAAGTAAAATATATAATTATTTTTAATATATATACACATATAAATTTGTTTATCTTGTTTTAATCCTATATGTGCAATTTAAAAGCAAAAGAAAGAAGTGAGAGAATCAACATATTATATTCCAGAAACCCTTCTATTCTCCAGAATAAACTCAAAACGTAGTATTAAATTTTGGGAGTTATTACAGAGAAAAGAAAGACAATATACATCATACATAGTGGTATACGTACATGTTCTTAATCCATGCACCCTCATTCAAACAAAAGGTAACAACAGAGAAAAAAAAACGAATTACATCATCAATTAATATGACTCTTCTCTTTTGCAAGTCTCTCATTCAGTATCCTTACTCCCATATACCTGCACATTTAACACACACACAAAAAAAATCCCTTTTAGTTATCATCAAAATTTTCAAGAACTAAGACATTTATATATAGTATATAGTAATAGTTAAAAAAGAACACAGTCCGATGTATAAAACAACCCGCATTTATGCAGGAGTCGGGTGTGACGTGGGCAGCCTACCCCAACGCAAGTATCAGTGGCTAATTTCACGGCTTGAACGCGTGACCTACAGGTCACACGGAGACAACTTTATCGTTGCTCCAAGGGGTGTGATGTAGGCAGCCTACTCTGACGAAAACATCAGTGGCTAATTCCGCGGCTTGATTCTGTGACCTATGGGTCACACGAAGACAAATTTACCATTGCTCTAAGGGGCGTGATGTAGGCATCAGCTTGAACCCGTGATCTATAGATTATCCGGAGATAACTTTGCCGTTGTTCCGATACTTTCATAGTATTTTATATAAATTTGTACTCACCTTCCAAGCATCATGACAGTGGCTTGAGGATTAGTTCCAGGAGAGTAAGTAAAAGTTGAACCATCAATTACCCTTAATTTTCCAATCCCAATAACCTTATAATCTTGATCAACCACCCTACCAACTTGACAACCCCCATGATAATGCCAAATTGTCATAACTGTATCCTTACAAAATTGTTCTAAGGACACTGAAACATTGTCATGTCTAGGCAACAAATTCACTGGGGCACTTGCTGTGAAATTGAGTAATGCTGGTATTGAAATTTTATCATATCTGAATTTTGAGAATGATTTTGATTCAATTATGTTTTCTATCACTTTGAGCCCATTTACACATCTTTGCAAGTCCTCTTGCTGTTTGAAGTAGTTGAAGGTGACTGATGGGTTGTCATTCGGGCTCCGGGTTCGGAGCTCCAAATGTCCTGTGGATATTGGGCCCATTATCTTTTCTATTATGAATCCTCCTCTAAAAGCTGCATCATCTAGTTCACTCATGGCATTTATGGCTTTTTCCAAGGCTTCTGGTGTTCTTTGTTTTGGTGGCACTGTTGATAGCTGCCCAATCTGAAAAAAAAATGAAAAAAAAGGTTCTTTTCAAATTTGTACGGAATTAAATAAAATAAAAATTGGGACTTTAACTTAAATAGCCACCCACCTAATTTCTTGAATTAAAATAGCCGTCAGATGTATAATTTATGTATTATTATATGTAAAAATGTATATAATTTATATATAGCAGCTAGAAAAAGTAAACCTTGAATTTGGCGGCTATTTGTGTAACAATCCGAAAATAATAGCTAGAAAATATTTATTTTTATATAGCAAATAATATGCATATAAATACTTATTTTATACATAATCCGTCTATTTTTTTGTATATTTTGATAGTAACTCTAATTAATTTTTATCGACCGAACAAGTATGTTAAAAGCCCAATAAATATAAGGACTCTAATGGGCATATCTAGGCCCATTAAATATTAAGTTAAGTAAACTTTGGGCCGACAAGTATACCTTTTCTTGTCCAATTTTTTTTCCAATTATATACTAGGGGATTAGAAAATGGAAAGGGAAAGAGAAAGATAAATTAGAGTCAAATAAACACATATTATGGGAGATATTTCTATCAATTCTATCTCTAGACTATAATCTTGGACGAGAAAAAATAAGTTTAACTTCTATATACTAACAATTTATACTATCGAATCAATTATAAAATAAATACATATAACAATCCATAAAAGTGAAATTAGTAACTTTGAAACAAACGGATTAATATATTTGTCGTGCTAAATTAAAAAAAAGTACCTTTGGAGAGAACATTCCGTAGTCGCTTTGAGTTTCACGTCCGGCGAAGTTCTCGCCGGAGGCAGCTTCAATATAGCTACCAAAATGAGTAATACCAACAACTTGAATGAGAGAAACCTCAACAGGGACAGGTGATGGCACAAAAATGGCATTCATTGGGTTGTCCGACATGCCTTGACCAACATTGGGCTGATCCAATACAACAGTGATATTATGGGCCTTTAATTGGGCTGATGGGCCTACCCCACTTAACATTAACATTTGTGGGCTCCCAAGAGCCCCAGCTGAAACAATTACTTCATTCATTTCTCCTCTTTTTAAGTATGCCTTGTGTTTCTTCCCTAATGCATCTCTAAATACTACACCACGAGCTACTGGCCTTGCCACTCCTGCAAGTTACACAAGTGGCCGGTCGATCAAAAATAATTATATTTGCCAGCCAAATATACAAAAATATATGTATTGATTATGTATGACATATGTATATTTTATGTATATTATACATTACAGTATTAATATTTAAAAATATATTTTGCAGGCTATTAATTTTGGGAACAGCTATACTACGCTGTTTTCTAATTATTTTATTAAGTACTTCTTTTTAACCCAAAGTTCAAAATATGAAATTCCTTAATCTCACCATAAATATTAATGGTAGACTTAGTATAATGACACTTTCTTCATTAGAACTATAGTAATATGTGTTATTATTATTCTGCAACTACTAAATTAAAATCCTCGATCTATTTTTATCACAATCAATTTGCTTCCTAATCTGCATAGCTTGGATTTCATTTACATCTTTATTCTAATATTTATTTGAGACTCTTTCCTGGTAGCATGTACCCAAAAAAATAGCATCTTTCTATATTTGGAAGGTTTATTAAAATTTTATTTTACTCTAAATGATATCGTTCGATAGAAATGTCATGTCATGATGTATTTCAAACTATATACTTATCTAAGGATACTTTGATATACATGTTCCAAAATTTTGTCTTTCTTTCTTAAATTATATTTCCCGTCAAATATTAGTATTATATAAAATAAATTATGCGAGAAAAATGTACGTACCTTTGGTATTGAACAAGATTTTATGGACAGAAGCATGCAGAAGAACAGTGATGCCACTAGGGTTAGCATACTCGAGAAGATCGGCAGCCGTGTGGCGGCTGCCGTTGGCGTCGAAGATAGTGCCACCAACCTTAGTCCCATTTATATGATCATATGTAAAACCATTGTATGGCACCACCCCAGATTCCACAAGACCGTCGCGCACGGCGGATTGCCACTGCTTAACCGGCGGTTGAAAGGCCACTTTATCTTCCACCCAAATATACGATTCATTCACCAGCTTACCATCCCACCCCACGCGGTTCACGTACTTTGGGCCGGCGCGTGAGTAAAACCCGGCATTTAAGCAGCTTCCTCCGCCCAGAACGCGTGCACGCGCGTTGATGACACCGTCCTCGGAAATAAAACGCTGAGAAGGCGAAGTTGGCGAGAGATCAGAAAGTGCTGAACCGAATTCCGATAAATTCGTGATGTTTGGATTTCCATAAGGTGAACCGCCACGCTCGAGTAAAAGAACGCTGTAGTTCTGAGAAAGTGTGGCCGCTAATGGGCAGCCGGCGGTGCCGCCGCCGATGATTATGTAGTCGTAGTATGAAGTCTCTGCTGCTGTAGTTGCTTGGTGCATGAATGAGTAGTTTGGAGCTGCAAATCATACAAAGAGTTCTTTTAACTTCTACACATTGACAATTAATTAAAATATTTTTTATTCTGTAAAATTAATAGAAAATGAGTTTAATTTCTATTGTTTTAAAAGTGAAGAAAATATTTGAATATTGAAGTCATTTATAAGATAATTGTTGGTAAAATTCTATGATAAATAGTATTACTCCAGTTGGTAACTAACCAGTCAACACATGCTAAATTACACTGATAGTATAAAAAAAATTATATTACTAGTGTGTATAATTTAAATCCAAAATAATTATAGGTAATATTTCAATAAAATTGGGATTAATATCTTGAAAAATATGACAAATTGCTAAAATTAATTAAATTACGCACCGAATAATGAAAATCAATTAAAAAAATGTTATTTGCTGCATAAGAACGAGAACCCAATTTCTATTAAATAGAAGAGTTTCTTGATCATCATATATCATTGATAAACAAATTGGAAGAAGTGTTATCAAACAATTTCCTACAATTTTTCCGCAGTATTGAATGAAATTAATGCACTATTTTTTTATCTTTCTTTTGGTTTCATTGATAAAAGAAATGACTTAGTATTTACTTATAATAAGTTAATTCCATTACCATATAGGTATTTTCACTCTTGGTAGCAAATTCAGTATTAACTAGAAAGAAAGCAAAAAGGGTACAATTTTGTTACCTTTTTCCGAAGAAGAGAAGCCAAGAAAGAAGAAAAATGCAAGAAGAGTAGCACTAATCAAACCAAACTCCATTGTCATTTGTCAATTAGTATCTTCAAGTATTTAATTTAGAGATAAATTTCATGTATGGAGAAGTTGAATAAAGTGAGAATATATAGTGAAACTGAAACAATTTGGACGGCAATAAATTTGGGAGTACAAAAAGTTCCTTTATAGGATTTTCAGGTATATTTATAAGGAAACAAGAAAATGCACAAGTTGTGAATTCTGAATTTTGCAGAAGAAGGATTGGGACTTTGAGCTATAGAGTAGTGTGATTGCCGAATTTATTTAAAGGAATAAAGAAAATGACTAGTTTGGTCCAAAAAATTTGTGTCGAAAAAAAAGAAAAAGAAAGATATTCTATTCTAGTAATTATGATGGTAGATGAAGCAGGAGAGAGGAGAAGAAGGTAGTTGTAGGATTTTAAAATGGAAAATTGACACTATATTATCGCTCTAAAAATTATAGTCGGAAAATGTATCTAAAATTTGTATACTTTTTGTATATAATATATATACATTATGTATTGTTTAGCTCAAAGTTTTCATTTACTTTAGAAGCATAAAACAATCAAAATAAATGGAGGGTCAATCATAGCAGATTGTAATAAATCCAAAGACCAAAAGAATAAAATATAAGAGAAAACGGTTATAGATTAAAGGGAGGAAGATGAAGATCTTTTATTAATTAATGATGTTGGTTTGGTCTGCCTCTCCATGGAGAGGTTTAGAGCCTTACAATGATGTATTCTCTCTTCTTTTAGAAGGGGATATGAAGAAGAAGCAGCCCCCCTTTTATGGTTCTTTCTTTTAGTATCTATAGCTAGGAATTCTTCTAGCTGGCGCTAAGGGGTTGGGGCCACATAGAGAGGATGCCCTCTTGAGGACGGCCAGGCCGTGGCCGTAGTTGTCAAATTGGATAACTACCCGATAATCTTGTGGATGAATGGCCATATCATTCATCAGCCATAAATAGACTTTAATAAATGCGTCGATCTCATTCATTATCATGAGGTCAAGTTTTGACCCATACAAATAGTCCCTCCTCTTATTGAGGTCGGGCTCGGGTCGAGCTCGATGAACGGATTCTGCCAATAACCGTAGCCGTTTATAAGTTGAGGACAATCGCAGTCCTTTATTCTTTGGAGACGGCCGTAGTTGTGGATTTGGAGGTGGCCGTAGCAATTAATCTTAGAGATGGTCGTAGCCATTTTTACTTAGGGGATGGCCGTAGCCTTTTCACTGCAGAGATGGCCGTAGCCGTTTATCTTTTTGCGGTGGCCGTAGCCATTTTTATTTTGGGGATGGCCGTAGCCATTTTTACTTTAGAGATGGCCGTAGCCATTTTTACTTTAGAGATGGCCGTAGTCTTTTATCTTTTGGCGGTGGCCGTAGCCATTTTTACTTTGGAGAAGACCGTAGCCATTTTTACTTTAGAGATGGCCGTAACCTTTGACTAGTTTGGTCCAAAACATGTGTCAAAAAAAAAGAAAAATATTCTAGTTTAGTAATTATGATAGTAGATGAGGCTGGGGAGAGGAGAAGAAGGTAGTTGTAGGATTTTAAAATGAAAAATTGACACTATATTGCCGTTTTAGAAATAATAGTCGAAAAAATATATATATAATTTGTATAATTTTTGTATATATATTCTATGCAAAAAGTATATAAATTTTATATATTTTTTCATTTACCAAATATAAATAGTTTCTAATACGGGCTAAAAATAATAATACCATTTGGGAATCGAACTAGGTGGCAGAATACTATTCTACCACTAGACCATTGGTGTATTTCATTTTAAGATTGTCTTATTTTTTATTTATACTCTATAATTGTATTTTCGCACGAAAATAACCGACCAAAGTTAGGTCAATTTTGTTAAAGATAAAATTACTGACCAAAGTTGGTCGGTTTTTTAAAATGCCCGGCCCAATTTACCGACAAAGTTGGCCGATTTTTTCAATATTAATTTTTATTTATTTTAACTACAAAAAAATGATGAAAGTTGGTCGATTCTCGAAAAATAATTTTGCGGGACTCAAAAATAAATTCGCGATGGCAAGTGATGATTGTGCTGATTTTTGAGTTGTGGTTTTGGTTTCCATGGGAATTTTGTTAAAAAAATAAAATTGCTGACCAAAGTTGGTCGATTTTTTAAAATGCCCGGACCAATTTATCGACCAAAGTTGGTTGGTTTTTTTAATTTTAATTTTTATTTATTTTAACGGCAAAAAATGATTGAAGTTGGTCGCTTTAATCGCTGTTTTGCACTAATTCTGTGTTTTATGCTTTGTAGCTGTGATTCCGAGCTATATAGATGTAATATAATGAATTTAAGTGATTTGAAGCTTTGAAGTCTGAGTAAAAGCTCAAGGAATTAAGTCAGGATCGTGTTCGGAGGTCAAAATTGATAGTTGAGAACAAATGAAGACTTGATTGGGCATATTGCACTGTCCAGTGAAATGCACATAACCTTTTACCCCGAAATCCATTTTGGCTCCATAATATATGGTTGGAAAGAAAACTCAAAGGGCTAAAACTTTTATGTTTTGCGTTTTTTAAATTCCAAATAGAATAGGGTGAAATACTGCGGTTTCACTGCGATGGCAGAGTGCAGATGCAAACAATTGAAGAATCAGAGGCCATATTTGGCCGCGGTTTGACCGCAACTGCGGTAGAACTGTGACGACCCAAAGGGGTCATCACCGTAATTCTCCCTTTCTTTGCGCTTTTGAGGCCTTGAAAACCTCTTATTTGATTGCCTCGATTTGCATGCACAGTCCTGGCGTGAAGCTAAAAAAATTTTATGTGGTAATATTTGAATTTTGTGTTAAAAACTATGAATTTTGATAATAATATGGCTATAGCTAACTTTAGTCAAAATTTTAGGTAAACTGACCTGGACCCATGATGTGACGGTCTTGGAGGGTCTGTAAGAAAATTTGGGACCCGAACGTATTTCCGGAATCGAAATCCGAGGTCCCAGGCCCGAGTATAGAACTTTTCTGTGAGATTGTTTTCTGAAATGCTTAAGGAAAAATGAAAATGAAAATGAAAATTGATAAAAAGTAACGGTATGAGACTCGTATTTTGTTTCCGACGCCCGGTACAAGTCTTAAATGAGCGTTAAGCGCTATCTGTAAAGTTTAGTTGAAATCAGACGTCATTTGACATGTTTCGGACTAAAATGAAAAATTTGAAAGATTTGAACTTTGAAATGAAAATCATGAGTTTTGGAGGTTGATTCTTTGATTTTAATGTTATTTTGGCAATTTGATCGCTCGAGCAAGTTCGTAGGATGATATTGAGTTAGTGTGTATGGTTGGTTTGGAGCCCCGAGGGCTCGGGAGTGTTTACGAGGGAGGTTCGGGATGTTTTTGGCTTTTTGAACTTAGCAGGTTATCTGCAATTTTTGCATAGATCCTTTCCTCTATGTGATCGCATAGGCTTCTCTGCGATCGCATACAGTCCCTTGCCATCCCTCCCACTTTGTTCAATGCGATTGCATCCCCTTCAACGCGATCGCATAGCTTGGCCAGCTTCTTCAATGTGATCGCATCCCCTTCTACGCGATCGTATAGCATTAAGCCCCACCTGGAACTTTGGCTTCCCTCCCTTCTATGCGTTCGCATGGCCTGGTATGCGATCGCATAAGCCAGCCTCCCACTCCCCTATGCGATCGCATCTGTTTCCCCACGATCGCATAGACCAAATTGGCCCAGTGATTTTAAAAGCCTAAAAACAGAACAGTGACGGGATTTCTTCCCAAATTCTCACACGAGCTCTTCCTAAAATCCTCCATTGGACAAAATTCAAGCTTTCATTTCTTCATAGTTCATTGGATAGGTAATCCTAACTTCATTTATCCTTGCTTCCTTCATCTAAACATCAATTTTCTAACCCTAAAACATGAAATCATGGTAGAAATTAGGGCTTTTTAGTAGAGTTAGGTTTTTGAGAATTTTGGGCAATTCAACATCAATTTGGGGTCGAATCTTAAAACAAATTATATTTTTGGACTCGTGAGGTTATGGGTAATTGGAATTTGGTCCGAGCCTCGAGTTTGGACCATGTGGGCCTAGTGTCGGATTTTGGTATTTTTGGAAGAAAGTTAGGAAATGCATTTCTAAGCTAGAAAATTGTATCCTTGTGTTAATATTGATAATATTGAATCGATTTATGTTAGATATTGTTGGTTCGAGGTCGAATTCTAGAGGAAAGGCGATTGTTGAGCTTTGAGTTTCTATTTTCGGTTAAGTGTTTGTTCTAAGTTTGGCTTGAGGGAACAGGATTTGGATAATATTTGCTATGTGCTATGTGAAGTCTATGTATAGGTATGGTGACGGTTATCTATGTTCCCGATTCTGGCACAACCGTGAGTCATATTTGCTATTAAATTTTTGAAAAAAGTGAACAATTGGAATATTACTTGCTAAATGAACCATGAAGTGATAGTTAAGAAGCGAATGAACTAAAGAAGGATTTTTTGGTATTTTTTTCTGGTCGGGACTTATTGTTGAGCTATTTTCCCTTGTCAGGACCTATTGTTGAGCTGTATTCCCTTGCCGGGAATTATTGTTGAGTTATTCTCCCTTGTCGGGATATTTTATCTTGTTATATATTCCTTTCCCATTTGGTTGTGACCATTGATTGGGTGAGGAAGAGAGAGATTATGCACGAAGGGTCTTTATGTGCCATATTTCTTGATTATTGGAGCACGAAGGGTCATTTTGTGCCTTGATGTGAGAGTTATGTGAGGAAAGCACGAAGGGTGATGTCGTGCACTATATATTGAGAGTAAAAGCACGAAGGGTGATATCGTGCACTGTATATTGAGAGTAAAAGCACGAAGGGTGATGCCATGCATTATATTTGACAATTTTGGTGAGAAATGAGAGTAAAAGCACGAAGGGTGGTGCTGTAAGTTGTTGATTCACTGGTTTTCTCTATTTATTGTAATATATTCAGTTTCATTTCTTGTTCGTTGGATTTATAATTGAACTGTTACACCCCCAGCATGTCCCCTCCCCATTATCTGTTTAAATTCTTGTTATGTTTTTGTTATTGCACATATATCTGTACATGTTGATTGTGGTAGGTCCGGTTTAGCCTCGTCACTACCTCGCCGAGGTTAGGCCGGGCACTTACCAGCACATGGGGTCGGTTATACTGATACTACACTTTTGTGCCTTTTGTGCACAGGTCAGGACACAACTTACGGACCGCAGCGGTAGTTAGGGAGAGATCCTTCAGTCCAGAGACTCCGAGGTAGTTCGCTGGCGTTCACGGGCCCTGAGTCTCCTCTATCTTTTCCAATTTGTTTTTATTGTATCAAAACAGACATGTTAAGTATTTCTTTCAGACTGTTGTTTTTAGTATTCTTTTAGTCGTCCGTGAGTAGTGACACCAGATACTGGGTAGAGGCATGTTACTAATTTCTGCACTTTATCATTGCTATTATTGCTAAAAGTCTTCCGTGTTGTTTTAATTAATTATTTCAGTATTTATATTGTTTTAGATTAAGGTTTTTGTGAAAATATTTTAAAAGGGTTGGCTTGCCTAGCTTCGACAGTAGGCGCCATCACGACTCCCGATGGTGGGAAAATCCAGGTCGTGACAAGTTGGTATCAGAGCACTAGATTACTTGGGTCTCACAACTCATTCTTGTCGTGCGATTCTGTTTATCCCCCAGAGGCTACAGAGTTTGGAAAAATTTCACTTTGTTCATTCTTATCGTGCGATTCTGTTTCTCAAATATTGATTGTCGTTCTATTCTGTTCTTTCGCAGATGGCGAGAACACATGCGTCTTCTTCTTTCGCACAGCAGCCTGAGCCCTTAGCACCTGATCCCGTGAGGGGCAGGGGCCGAGGCCATACCAGAGGCCGTGGCAGGGGCAGAGCTCAGCCCCAGGCAGCAGTTCCAGAGGTGGAGCCTCATATTGACTTTGATGAGGAGGTTCCGGCTCCAGTGGGCCCAGATCATGTACCAGAAGGGTGATGTTTACCCCAGATATCCAGGATGCTTTTATCCGCATAGCAGACTTTATGGACAGTGTCGCTAGAGCGGGATTGCTGCCAGTAGCACCAGCCACTTCTCAGGCTTGGGGAGGGGTTCAAACTCCTGCTACACGTACTCCAGAGCAGGTAGCTCCCCAGACTCAGGTTCCATTGGTTCAGCCCGCAGTGGCAGCTCAGACAGGCATTACAGCTCAGGCCGGAGATGGGACGGCCATTTCTTCGGATGCTTTGTGGAGACTTGATCGGTTCTCCAAGCTTTTCACTACCACTTTCATCGGTGCTTCATCGGAGGATCCCAAGATTTTCTATTCAGTTATCATGAGATCCTCAGTGCTACGGGAATAGTAGAAACCAATGGGGTCGATTTTTGCACCTTCAGGCTTGTGGGATCCGCCAAGACTTGGTGGAGGGATTATTTCCTATCTAGACCATCAGGGTCACCAGCTTTGACATGGGATCAGTTTGCGTAGTTATTTCTGAAGAAGTTTCTCCCCTTCACTCAGCGGGAGGCACTTCACAGACAGTTTGAGTGCCTCCAGCATGGCTCCATGATAGTTACACAATATGAGACCACATTTATTGACTTGGCACGCCATGCAGTAGTGATACTCCCTACAGAGCGAGAGAGGGTCTGGAGGTTCAATTGATGGATTGATTCAGCCGATTCGCCTTCAGATGGCTATGGGAGTTGGCAGTGATATCACCTTTCTGGAGGCGGCCAATGCGGCCCGCCAGGTAGAGATGGCAGTATTCGAGGAGGTAGTCAGGGTTCAGACAAGAGGCCTCGACATTCTGGAAGATTTAGTGGTACCTCATCTGGAGGTAGGGATTCTATAACAGAGGCCATCCTCTGAGGCCTTTCCAGTCGGCACTTCAGGTTTCTCATGGTACCCCAGGTGGTGGTGGTCATCAGCAGTATTATCTGGATCAACAGTCCTTCAGCGCACCACCAGCCCCCATCAGTGCACCGCCACTTCAGAGCTTCACGGGAAGACATACCGGTTGACTGGGCCACCAGTCTCAACCGTCGAGGGCTTGTTATGGTTGTGGTGACCCAGGTCATGTTGTCATGTTTTACCCTCGAGCCTCGAGTAGTTCTCAGCAGCAGGGTTCTCAGCCTACGATTTAGGAAGCAGGTGATCCACAGGCCACCTAGCCAGCTAGAGGTGGGGGTAGGGATCATAGAGGTGAAGGGAGAGATCATAGAGGTGGAGCTCGGACAGCCAGAGGCAGGGGTCAGCCCGTAGCAGATCGTCCCAGGGATACAGTTCAAGGAGGTAGGGGCCAGCCCCATTGTTATGCATTGCCAGCCAGGCCGAAGGCCGAGTCGTCTGATGTTGTGATTACAGGTACTATACTGGTATGTGATAGGGGTGCTTCAGTATTATTTGATCTGGAATCTACTTATTCTTATGTGTTATCCTATTTTGCACCCTATTTGATCATGTCTAGTGAGGCTTTGGGTATTCCTGTATATGTGTCCACACCGGTTGGTGATTCTATAGTGGTCGATCGAGTGCATTATTCTCTTGTGGTGGTATTTGAGGTTCTTGAGACCCGTGTCGACATATTGCTCTTAGACACGATGGACTTCGATGTTATATTGGCAATGGATTGGTTGTCCCCATATCATGCTATCTTGGATTGTCACGCCAAGGCTGTGACTTTGGCCTTGCCAGATTTTCCCCGACTTGAGTGGAGGGGGACCCTAGGTCATGCCACCCGTAGTGTTTTTTCGTATGTCAAGGCTCGACGTATAATTGAGAAGGGTCTCTAGCATATTTGGCGTATGTTCGTGACTCCAACGCAGAGGTTCCATCTATCGACTCTGACCCTATTGTTCGGGAGTTCCCTAATGTTTTTCCTTCAGACCTGTCGGGTATGCCGCCCGACAGGGATATTGATTTCTGTATTGATCTGGATCCTGGTACTCAGCCTATTTCTATTCCTCCGTATCGTATGGTCCCGCCAGAGTTGAAAGAGTTGAAGGAGCAGCTTCAGGACTTGCTTGATAAAGGTTTCATTAGACCCAGTGTATCACCTTGGGTGCACCAATGTTGTTTGTAAAGAAAAAGGATGGGTCGATGAGGATGTGCATTGATTAACGGCGGTTAAACAAGGTAACGACAAAGAACAAGTATCCATTGCCGAGGATTGATAATTTGTTTGACTATCTCCAGGGTGCCAGGGTGTTCTTGAAGATAGATTTGAGGTCTGGTTATCATCAGCTGAGGATTAGGGCGTATGATGTCCCTAAGACAGCATTTCGCACTCGGTATGGGCATTATGAGTTTTAGGTCATGTCGTTTGGGTTAACCAATGCCCCGGAAGTATTCATGTAGTTGATGAACCGAGTGTTCAGGCCTTATTTGGATTTATTTTTTATTGTATTTATTGACGACATCTTAGTATACTCCTGCAACCAGGAGGAGCATGAGCACCACCTCAGAGAGGTTCTTCAGACTGAAGGATAGCCAGTTGTACGCCAAGTTCTCAAAATGCGAATTTTGGTTGAGTTCAGTCGCATTTCTGGGTCATGTCGTATCAGCAGAGGATATTTAGGTGGACCAGAATAAGATACAGGCAGTCAAGAACTGGCCTCGACCAGCTTCAGCTACAGAGATTCAGAGCTTCTTGAGGTTAGCTGGTTACTATAGACGTTTCGTGGAGGGGTTTTCGTCCATCGCAGCCCCGATGACTAGATTGACCCAAAAGGGTGCCCAGTTCAGGTGGTCAGATGAGTGCGAGGCGAGCTTCAAAAAGCTCAAGATAGCTCTGAATACGGCACCGGTAGTGGTTTTGCCCACGGGATCCGGGCTTTATACTGTGTATTGTGATGCTTCCTGCATTGGGCTTGGTGTAGTGTTGATGCAGAATGGCAAGGTCATAACATATGCTTCGAGGCAGTTGAAGATCCACGAGAAGAATTATCTTGTTCATGACCTAGAGTTGGCAGCCATTGTTCATGCCTTGAAGATCTGGAGGCATTATTTGTATGGTGTGACGTGTGAGGTGTACACGGATCACAAGAGCCTTCAGTACTTGTTCAAGCAGAAAGAGTTGTGTAGAAATTAGGGTTTTCGGTAGAGTTAGGTTTTTGAGAATTTTGGGCGATTCAACCTCAATTTGGGGTTGAATCATAAAACAAATCATATATTTGGGCTCGTGGGGTTATGGGTAATTGGAATTTGGTCCGAGCCTCGAGTTTGGACCATGCAGGCCCGATGTCGGATTTTGGTATTTTTAGAAGAAAGTTAGGAAAGGCATTTCTAATCTATGAAAGTGTATCCTTGTGCTATTATTGATAATATTAAATCGATTTATGTTAGATATTGTTGGTTTGGGGTTGAATCTTAGGGGAAAGGCGATTGTTGAGCTTTGAGTTGCTATTTTCGGATTCGAGGTAAGTGTTTATTCTAATTTTGGCTTGAGGGAATAGGATTTGGATAATATTTTCTATGTGCTATGTGGAGTCGGTGTATAGGTATGATGACGGTTACCTATGCGCCCGAGTCTGGCATGACCGTAAATCATATTTGCTATTAAAATTTCGAAAGAAGTGAACAATTGTAACATTACTTGCTAAATGAACCATGAAGTGATAGTTGAGAAGCGAATGAACTAAAGAAGGAATTTTTGGTATTTTTCCCTTATTGGGACTTATTGTTGAGCTGTTTTCCCTTGCCGGGACCTATTGTTGAGCTGTATTCCCTTGCCGGGACTTATTGTTGAGTTATTCTCCCGTGCCGGGATATTTTATCTTGTTATATATTCCTTTCCCGTTTTGTTGTGACCATTGATTGGGTGAGGAAGAGAGAGATTATGCATGAAGGGTCTTTCCGTGCCATATTTCTTGATTATTTGAGCATGAAGGGTCATTATGTGCCTTGATGTGAGAGTTATGTGAGGAAAGCACGACGGGTGATGTCGTGCACTATGTATTGAGAGTAAAAGCATGAAGGGTGATGTCGTGCACTGTATATTGAGAGTAAAAGCACGAAGAGTGATGCCGTGCGTTATATTTGACAGTTTTGGTGAGAAATGAGAGTAAAAGCAAAAAGGGTGGTGCCGTGCAGTTGTTGATTCACTGGCTTTCTCTATTTATTGTTATATATTCAGTTCCATTTCTTGTTTGTTGGATTTACAATTGAATTGTTACCCCCCGCCCCCCAGCATGTCCCTTCCCCATTATCTGTTTAAATTCTTGTTATCTTTCTGTTATTGCACATATATCTATACAGGTTGATTGTGGTCGGTCTGGTTTAGCCTCGTCACTACTTCGTCGAGATTAGGCCGGGCACTTACCAGCACATGGGGTCGGTTGTGCTGATACTAAACTTTTGTGCCTTTTGTGCACAGGTCAGGATACAGCCTACGGACCGCAGCAGTAGTTCGGGAGCGATCCTTCTGTCCAGAGACCCCGAGGTAGTTCGCTGGCGTTCGCGGGCCCTGATTCTCCTCTATCTCTTCCAGTTTTTTTTATTGTATCAAAACAAACATGTTATGTATTTCTTTCAGACTGTTATTTTTAGTACTCTTTTAGTCGTCCGTGAGTAGTGACACCAGATACTGGGTAGAGGCATGTTACTAATTTCCGCACTTTAACATTGCTATTGTTGCTAAAAGTCTTCCGCGTGGTTTTAATTAATTATTTCAGTATTTATATTGTTTTAGATTAAGGTTTTTGTGAAAATGTTTTAAAAGAGTTGGCTTGTGTAGCTTCGAAGTAGGCGCCATCACGACTCCCGATGGTGGAAAAAATCCGGGTCGTGACAAGAACCGTGGCAGGAGTCGGAAATTTTAGGGACTAAAGTGTAAAATACGGGATTGTAGCCCAAATCCCTATTTTAGTTATTAGAATTCACCCAAAGAAGGCACATATTGATTTTTACAGTATCTGCAAGAAAGACAATTGTGAGAGATCACCCTAAATATCTTTATTCTTTTCTTTAATTTTTATTGCTAGTTTATGATAAATCTTATCTTAGTCTATTTACCCATAGCCATGAGTAGCTAAATCTCGTGTCTATGGTGTTGATGGAACCTATTGGGGATGAACTTCTTGTTTATGTGAATACAAATTGCTAGTTTCCATCTTTATTTATTCAACTATGTACTTGTTGTAGTTAATTGACATGGTCCTCAATTAGATGTGCCTATTTAGTGTGCATATCAGAAGAGAGTGCATATTTAGGTTGTTGTTGTATAACACCACTCATAAAGTATAAGAGGAATCTATAACTGCGGGTTTAAAGGCAAGATTAGGGATAACGAAGCCTTGGGTGCAATCTTAAGTGAAGTACGTTAATTAAAGCTAGCTAGTGTATCTTGGGAGAGTGCAATACTATATTACTGTGATTAATCGGGAAAGATTTTCGGTAAGAAGAGTGTTCATGATTGATAGAGGTGTGTTGGTAAATTTGTATGAAGCATAAACAGAAGGGATTCATCAATAGGGAAAATCATTACCTTAGTTTTTCTCGTCACTGTTTACAACCTTAGCATTTTAGTTACAGCTTGTTATTTACTTGCAATCTTAGTTAGTAAAGAAACCTTCAACTGTGATTCAAAAATATGGGAAATTGGTTCTCAAGAGTTTAGTGGGTCTAAAGATTGTGATTGATAGGTTAACTCTCTATGGATTCAACTCTGGGCGTAATACTCGGGTTATATTTGCAACGTCCGCAGAGTCCTTTTTAGAGGGCATAGTTGGGCATGATCAAATTTTGGTGCCGTTGCCAGGGAGTTAATGGAATTATCAATTACCATTGATAGAAATACAAAAATTCTTAGTGTGGTCATTTTACTCTATACCCAATTTGTGAATATTTGTGTAATTAATTTTTCTTACCTTAGTCTATTTTTATTGTTTAGGTCTTGATTATTTTCTCAGTTTTGAAAAATGGCATCATATAATAAAAGGTTGTGGGATGGTAGTTGTTCATACTGTGATGACCCTTGACTTTATTATGGAGGACTACACTCGTGGCAGAATTATTTAAATTCTCCCGGGGGTGGATTGTGCGCACAATCTCAAACCGATGAGTGGAGTATTCGTGATAAGTATGGTTTTCAAAATGGCCATTGGTATGATTTTGTTGATTTTTCCTTCCCTTCCCCAAGCCCCTGCTATGATAATTCTATTGTTTTTGCTGAAAATGATAGGGCTAACGAATTGGAAGAAGTTGAGCATGGCCAAAAGGGAGAGTTTCAAGCTCATGTTGGAGTGCTTACTTGAAGGAGGACACAAAGAACAAAGTGTCTTTGAGGAGCTTTTGGGAAATAGTCTCAAAAATTCCTTGGCACTTAATTAAAACCAAGAACTCTCAACTGCCCAAAATGAGAAAATAATGCTCTTGTTGGAGACCATTCTTGAAAATGAGAAAGAATGTGAGATAAAATTTGAAGAGTCAAGAATTGAACCTCCGCCAACCGACCCCATGAGTACCAATGATGCCGAGAAAAACATGGACTTAGAATCAACCAGTGTAAATAAAAATCTGGTTGAGAATGGATCTAGTTGATAACAATACGATAGGGGATTCAAGAATTACTAAAGAAAAATAAAAAAAAAAAACAAGAAACATGCGGAAGCTAAAAGAAAATAAAGAAACGAAAAAAGACGAAAAATTAAAGATATTTTGAATTCAAGAAAGGGTTTCTTGAATTCAAGAATTCTATTCTTGAAATTGAATTTAACAACAACAATTAGCTAACAAACAACTAATCGCCTTTGGTAGAAAATTAAAAACAAGAGATAGATTGTGAAATCCGACCCATTAGAATAACAAGAATAACAATAAGCCTAAACTTATCACCTTTATTGAATATCTAGAAGTTATCTAAGATTTCGAAAAGGGTTTAATCTTACCACCTTAATTTGAGTCTTGAAGGTTGAAGAATAAATCCAAGAGTAGCCATACACAAGAGTACAAACAAAATCTCATAGTTTTTATTGATAATAATTTGAATAATCTAAAAGCAAAGAAGATACCCCCTTTATATTGGGAAGGGGTCACGATATTCCACCTAAAAGAACAAGGAAATAAAGTCTTAAACTACTTTGGACAACAAGTCCAACTACCTTAGGAAAAGGTAAAACTCTATGAAACAAAAACCAAGTCAATCTTGAAAAGTAATTCCAATAAATTTAGGAAAAGGAAAACAACACATTAACTACCTAGTAAAGCATCAAATATGTCCTAACAAACTAGGAAACAAAATAAGGAAACTTGGGCGCCAAGTTGGCTCCTTTGCGAGTTGATTTAAGCGCCTAATTTAGGACCTCCTTGGCTGGTGCTTGGACCCCAATCAACCTCCTCTTGGACTTGGACTTGGACCATGAAATTAGTGTAGCACTTATCTAAATCCTCTCCATAATTTTTGAGATCTTGTTCCACCATTAGCGACTTCTAGATCTCCCATTAAAGCCCAACAACCTTGCCTTGCTTCTCCTTAGCTTTAGACCTTGTAAATGGCTTTCTTGGTACTTCTACAGCTTTATCCTTGTCCATGAAGCTATCATTCCCTTCCTCTTGAAAAGAAATCATCCTCGAATTTGAACCTACATCAAACAAGGATAAGTCAGAAACATTGAACGTAGCACTTACTTGAAACTCACCTGGAAAGTCCAATTTGCAAGCATTATCTCCAATCCTTTCAAGTACCTTAAATGGTTCATCTCCTCTACAGTGCAATTTTGTCTTACTTTTTGAAGGAAATCTCTCCTTCCTCATATGAACCCAAACCAAATCACCAGGCTCGAAGATAACTGGCTTTAGGCCTTTATTTCTTCGTAAAGTTATTTGCTCATCCCTCATCTCAATTGCAAGTCTCGTATGCTCATGAATAGTCTTCATCAAATCCGCTTTCTTCTTTCCATCAAGACTAACCACCTCATTAGCAGGAAATGACAATAAGTCAAGGGGTGTAAGGGGGTTAAAGACATAAACAACTTCAAAAAGAGAATAACTCGTAGATGAATAAACAGTTCGATTGTAAGCAAATTCTACCATAGGAAAGTGATCCTCCCAAGAAGTTAACTTTCCTTTTAGAACGGCCCTTAACATATTTCCTAAGGTTCTATTTACTACCTCAGTTTGCCCATCAATTTGAGGATAACATGAAGTAGAAAACAACAATTGAGTCAAATCGTGCTTATGAGTCTTTGTTCAGACAACTAATACACCTAAATAGACAGAACACAACCCACTATTGAGGACTAGGCAGATCATATGAAAAGATTCTATGGGATTGGAAATGGAATTACAGGGCATAGGCAGTTATTAGAACTTTCTAGCCCTTCTTCCCATGGTAATTAAACCTGTCAAGATTATAGCAGCTCTCTTCTATGTTATTTATACTGAGTTACGGATCTAAGTAACGCCAGCCTTAGCCACTCTTAAGTGGCTTTCATACTTAGTTGTTGTTCTCTTAGGCTTAACTCCCGTTTATCTATATAAGTTGTATAAGTAAGGGATTAACCAGGTGTTGGATGAGAAGCAGCCTAGGTGAGATCCATTTGATGTTCCCTATTTTTCCTAAAGCACACGCCAAAAGTGTCTTAGAAACTTAACATCCCTATCACTAACAATAGTTTGGGGTATACCATGCAATTTAACAACTTCTCTAGCAAATAAATCAGCTACATGAGATGCATCATTAGTCTTTAAACAAGGAATAAAACGAGCCATTTTTGAGAACATATCTACCACAACAAAGATGCTATCCTTACCATACCTTGTTGTAGGCAGCCCTAACACAAATTCCATAGAATTATCAATCCAAGGTGAAATAGGCACAGGTAATAGAGTGTATAAACCATGTGGCAACACTTTAAATTTAGCTTGTTTGCATTGAAGGCATTGAGCACAAAATTTTTCTACATCTTTTCTCAAATTAGGCCAAAAGAAATTTTCAACAAGGATGTCAAGTGTTTTAGGCACACCAAAGTGTCCCATAAGCCCCCCACAATGTGCTTCCCTCACAAAAACTTCTCGTAAAGAACAATTAAGAACACAAAGCTTATTCTCTTTAAAAAGAAACCCATCTTTCAGATAATACTTCTCAAAAGGCCTATTTAAGCATGTCGAAAATGCTACATCAAAATCAGAATCATCAACATATAATTTCTTAATATGATCAATCCCATCAATTTAGAAGAAAGCGTAGAAACAAGAGCGTACCTTCTTGAAAGCGCATCAGCGACTATATTGTCTTTACATTGCTTGTATCTAAAGACATAAGGAAATATCTCAGTGAATTCAACCCATTTGGCATGTCTTCTATCAATTTACCTTGGCTTTTCAAGTATCTTAAAGACTCATGGTCAGTGTTTATAACAAACTCTTTTGGCCACAAATAATGCTGCCATGTAGCGAGAGCCCTTACCAAGGCATACAATTCATTATCATAAGTAGAATAATTCAATGCAACCTCATTCAACTTCTCACTAAAATAAGCAATTGGTTTAGAATCTTGCATTAAAACAGCCCCAATACCTCTACCGGATGCATCACAATCAATTTCAAAAGACTTATTAAAATCAGGTAATTGTAACAAATGAGCAGAACATAATTTATCCTTCAAAATATTAAATGCATGCTCTTGTTCTTTTCCCCAATTAAATACTGTATCCTTCTTAATGACTTCAGTTAAAGGTGCAACAATTGAACTAAAATCTCTAGCAAATCTCATATAAAAGCTAGCAAGTCCATGAAAACTTCTAACTTCAGTAATGCTATTAGGTGTAGGCCAATCTTTAATCGCTTTGATTTTATCTTCATCAGCTTCAACACCTATAGAACTCACAACAAAACCCAGAAAACTACCTTATCTACACAAAAAGTGCACTTGGATAGATTTGCAGACAATTTTTGCTCCCTAAGCTCATTACAAACTTGTTTCAAATGTTCGACATGCTCTTCTAAATATTTAGAAAAGATCAGAATATCATCAAAATAAACGACTACAAATTTTCTTTGAAAATCCTTAAAGATATGGTTCATTAACCTCATGAATGTGCTAGGTGCATTAGTTAACCCGAACGACATCACTAACCATTCATACAATCCATATTTAGTTTTAAATGCAGTTTTCCACTCATCTCCAGGATTCATTCTAATTTGGTGATATCCACTCTTCAAATCAACTTTAGAGAATATTTGAGAACCATGCAATTTGTCAAGCATATCATCTAAATTAGGAATAGGATGGAGATATTTTACCATTATTTTATTGATGGCGTGGCAGTCCACGCACATCCTCCAAGTGTCATCCTTCTTGCAATCTCTCCCTAGAAAGCTTTTTCCACCAGATTGCTGCATAGGCAGAAAATTCAACAGCAGCATGCTTAACCTTCTTACCCTCCGAATAGTTGTGGTAGTCAAAGATGTCTTTCACTTTTCTCTCTCAGTCAAGGTACAAGTATGGATCCCTTGTTCCCTTGAAAGATTGCATCTTCATCGTTATACTACTTATATTATCATCTTCAAGTCTTCCTCTTTGTGCCCTCCTATCTCTTCCTACCCTATCAAAATCAATATCATCATTAAAATCATCGATTGGGATTTCTTGATTTACAATGGGAGCGGGTACGTTTCTCCTAGCTTGGGGTCTAGCATTATTTCCCCTCTTAAGTTCAGCTATTGTAATATTTTGCTCAGCAATGGTGTCCCTCATATCATGGAATTGTAAATTCCACCTTTCAAATTTTTGTTGCATATCTTGCAAGGTGAAATCATTCCTTCCTTTGATTTAGGATTCTTGTAGAACCCTTTGTTCATCATCACTACATGTACGAGACATCCTGAACAAAGTAATATATATCTCTCAATTAGGCTTTTTCCTCTGATGTTCTCACCTCTTTTGCCTTTTTCACTCAATGCAACACTTGGTTGTTAATCTTTAGATTTATTAATAATCCTTACTAGTCACAACCCTTAGTGATAACATTATGAATTTCGAAAGAGAAAGAAACATGAATGACCAAACCTAGAAAGAATAGGAATTGGTTAGTAGAGAAAAAAAATGAAAGAATTTTAAGAAACCCAAAACTCACAAGAATAAGGAAAGGAGTTTCCTTAATCTTCGAGATCAAGGATCCCCTCTTCTTGTTTACTTTCTTGGTTTGGACACCAAATAATACTTAAATTCTAAAAGTAATAGTAAGCAACAACACTTTTTTTAAGAACCTCCCAAGATTATCAAGATTGAAATCTTGATAAACCTGGCTCTGATACCACCTGATAGCAACACGATAGGGGATTCAAGAATTACTAAAAAACAAGAAAATCAAGACACATGCAAAATCTAAAAGAAAATAAAGAAACGAAAAAAGACGAAAAATTAAAGATAGATTGAATTCAATAAAGGGTTTCTTGAATTCAAGAATTCTATTATTGAAATTGAATACCTAACAATTACAATTAGATAACAAAGAACTAATCGCATTAGGTAGAAAATTAACAACAAGAGATAGATTGTAAAACCCGAACCTTTAGAATAACAAAATAACAATAAGCCTAAACTTATTGCCTTTCTTGAATACCTAGAAGTGATCTAAGATTTCGAAAAGGGTTTAATCTTACCACCTTAAATTGAGTCTTGAAGGTTGAAGAATAAATCCAAGAGTAGCCACACACAAGAGTGCAAGAAAAATCTCATAGTTTTAATTGATAATAATCTGAATAATCTAAAATCAAAGAAGATACCTCCTTTATATAGGGAAGGGGTCACGAAATTCTACCTAAAAATACAAGTAAATAAAGTCCTAAACTTCTTTGGACAACAAGTACAACTACCTTAGAAAAAGGTAAAACCTAGGAAACAAAAACCAAGTCAATCTTGGAAAGTAATTCCAATAAATTTAGAAAAAGGAAAATAAAACCTTAACTACCTAGGAAAGCATCAAATATTTCCTAACAAACTATGAAACAAAATAAGGAAACTTTGGCACCAAGTTGGCTCATTTGCGAGTTGATTTAAGCGCCTAATTTAGGCCCTCCTCAGCTGGTGCTTGAACCTCAATCAACCTCCTCTTGGACTTGGACTTGGACCATGAAATGAGTGTAGCACTTAGATAAATCCTCTCCATAATTTTTGAGATCTTGTTCCACCATTAGCGCTTTCTTGATCTCCCATTGAAGCCCAACAACCTTGTCTTGCTTCTCCTTATCTTGAGACCATGTATATGGCTTTCTTGGTACTTCTACAGCCTTACCCTTGTCCATGAAGCTATCACTAGTCCGGGGGAAGAAGAGGATGTCAGAATAGAAAAATTGCAAAATAAAGGTTTGGAGTCACATTCTTAGCATTTTTCAACATTGGAATTGTGTAGTGATATAAAAATTGAACTACATGAGTCCGTGCGGGAGGAAAGGCAACAACCATACATTTTACAATTTGAGGAAACAAAACCAAAATGACATTCCTCACATGATAGCCAAGAAGTGTAAAATAAAGAATTTAAGGCTTGGCTCGATAATCAACTTACCACCCCCTATCGTTCGTGGTCACAAGCTTGATTCCAAGCTAGGTGCACAGTTGATATCGTCCAAGTGGCGAGAAAAGTGGTAAAATTATTTGCGTCGTGCCGTGACATTAAATCAAGCGCTTGTTGGGAGGCAACTCAATTTTATTTTATTTTATTTCATTTTAATTTAATTTATTATTGTATTATTCTTGTAGTGTAGATTTTTTATTTTTAGGAACATGGAAAACAAAGCCATTGGAAGGATGTAACAATAAACCATCGGTTGGAACTAAGTGTGAGGTACCCGCACGAAGGACCATGATTTGGAGAAGTCTGAGTACCCCATGAGTTGCTAGTGCTTCGGCCTTTGGTCTACCAGAGAGTTTCTTTTACCCTCTTATTAATATGGTGTGCACTGGGGACTATGCACAATTTTAAGTGTGGGGTGGGGGACTTGTCTTGATAATGTATTGTAGTGTACATAGACATGGAACATGTTGTAATATTGTATATGTGTTGTTGCGTATAGTTGACTGTACTCACATTAGGAGTAACTGACTTGGCCCAACGACGGATGCTTGTCGGCGGGTCTCTTGAGGGTCAAAGTCGGATCTAAAAAAAATAAACAAATAAACAAGGGTAGAGGACTCTTCTTGAGGAGGGACCACTTGGACAATACTCTTGAGGGAAGTATATGTATTAAAGTGCTTAGGGAGGTGTAGTCACTCTTATATCTAAATGTATCCTACCCGTCCCGTAGCCTACATTACAACTAAATAAAATTCTAATTGATCCTAGATTGAATGAGCTCGATTTATGGAGTAGTACACTACGAGAAAGCTTATGGTGCATCTTTTGTGGCATATGAATATTATTTCTTAGAGTGAGTGAAAACTTTCTATCTTGAATTTCCAATTGTTGTTAAATTTTATTGTGTGGAACTACTCTTTTTTGTTGTGTAAGGGCACTTGATTCATGAAGGAAAGGTAATATCACTGACCTCTATATTAGAGTAAGTGGGTGAGTTGTGAATGATGTATGGTACTTGTGAGTCAATCTTGAGGTGAATATGTTACGCTTTTCTGCTTAGTCTATTTTAAATATTCTTGGTGTGATGAGTTAAGAAAATTGCTTTAAATAGGTCGTGTTTATATAAAGTGTAGTTTGATTACTCGAGGACGAGCAGTGGTTTAAGTGTGGGGTGTTGATGATCGGCTATAATTACGTATTTTAGTCGATTATTATACTCTAATTTACTACATTAGTTGAGTTTGCGCTCTAATCGCTAGTGTTTTGCATTAATTGTGTGTTTTATTGCTTGTAAGTGAGATTCCGAGCTATATAGATGTTATAGAATAAATTTAAATTATTTGAAGCTTTGAAATCTGAGTAAAAGCTCAAGGAATTAAGTCGGGATTGTGTTCGGGGGTCAAATTTGATAGTTGAGAACAAACAAATACTCGATGAGGTATATTGCACTATCTAATAAAATACACATAACTTTTTACTCAGAACTCCATTTTAGCTCCATAATATATGGTTGGAAAGATCATTTCAAAGAGCTACAACATGTTTTGAATTATTCCAAATTTCAAAAGTAATAGGGTAAAACACTGCGGTTTCTCCGCGATCACGGCAGAACCGCAACAAAGTGCAGACGCAGACAATTGAAAAGTCAGAGACCATGTTTGGCCGCGGTTTGATGCGACAGCGGTAGAACCGTGGCAGGAGACGGAAATTTCAAGGACTAAATTACAAAACACGGGATTTTTAGCCCAAAACCCTATTTTAAACATTAGACTTCGCCCAAAGGGGGGATGTATTGATTTTTAGAGTATCTTGGCAAGAAAAACAATTGTGAAAGATCACTCAAAATATCTTTCTTCTTTTCTTTTTTTTATTGCTAGTTTATGATGAATCTTATCTTAGTTTGTTTACCCATAGCCATGAGTAGTTAAATCCTTTGGTAAGGTGTTGATGGAACCTATTAAGGGATGAGCTTCTTGTTTATGTGAATAGAAATTGCTGGTTTCAATCTTTATTTATTCAACTATGTTCTTGTTGTAGTTAATTGACAGGATCCTCAATTAATTGTGTCTATTTAGTGTGCATAACTCGGAAGAGAGTGCATATTTAGGTTACTGTTGAATAACACCACTCCTAAAGTATAAGAGGAATCTAGCCTTGGGTGCAATCTTAAGTGAACTGTGTTAATTAAAGCTAGCTAGTGTATCTTGAGAGAGTGCAATAGTATATTACTGTGATTACTCGGGAGAGATTTACGGTAAGAAGAGTATTCATAATTGATAGAGGTGTGTTGGTAAATTTGTATAAAGAAGGGATTCCATCAATAGGGGAAATCACTACCTTAGCTTTTTCTCATTATTGTTTACAACCTTAGCATTTTAGTTACAGCTTGTTATTTACTTGCAATTTTAGTTAGTAAAGAAACTTTCAACTGTAATTCAAAAGTTTGAAAAATTGGTTCTCAAGAGTTTAGTGGGTCTAAAGATTGTGATTAATAGATTAACTTTTTGTGTATTCGACCCTGGGTGTAATCTCGGGTTATATTTGCAACGTCCGCAAAATCCTTTTTTACAGGGCATAATGGGCGTGATCAGCATGCGAAATTTATTGGTCTGATTATAATTCAATTTTGTGTTGTATATGGCCCATTAAAGGAGTTGAGAATCGCTTTCTATTAAGAAATTTTTTTCATTTTAATGATCGAATATGAGATTTATGGATAAAACTTAAAAGTAAAGGTATCTGATGCATCTCAGCACACTCGATCCTCGATGGTCTAGTTATAGTCATTTTGAGGGGAATGATAATGATAGTTTAGGAACTTAATTAGGATTTGACCTTGACAAGATTAAGGGGAATGATATCTTTTTGTTATGTTTTAGAATTTGTATTCTTGTTTTTATATATCCATCTCCAGTTCTCCCCTATATATCCTTTTCTTTTTTCCTTTTTAACTCGAAGTATAAAGTATTTTCGTATAAATATACATACATGCATTTGTGCTCGACTGAAATTAGATTTCTACAAACTTTCAAACATTTTATAAGCATGCATATTTATTTGCTTGAGACAAAGGAATGACGTTTTCTTTTTTGTACTGATCGATATCGTCTGGAATTCCAAAAACTATACACGTTTAATGTCAATAATTAATTTGATATTCGAGATTGAATAGCTAACAGCTGAAGCTGTTGTGTAATAATGCAATTTAACATGATTTATCTTTGTTTTGAGTAAAGGTATATTAAAAAGAAAGTATAAGTGCTATATAGAAGTGACAGTTCCAATTGCATATATACGCACGTACGCTCGTAGGGACATGCACTAATTTTTGTTAATTAATCTTGACGTAGGGGTTCAATATAGAGCAATTATAAAAAAAAAAAGTTATGTTTAAGAATTAATATTTTCTGGACAACACTCAATTTTTTATTTCCCTTGATCATGCATCCTTGTAGAAAAATATAAAATGTTATACCTTAAATTTGAAACTTCCTTAGATTTTTTATTTATTAGCATGTGTTAAACATATGTGAATCAACGCTGTTAAACGATAAAATTTTATGCAAAAATGACAATATTAATTTGGTACATAAAACAGGTAATATTGTTTTTATAACTGCGGTGTTGGGGCTGCTTATGGATAACTTGATTAATTTTATAGGGTATCTGTTATCTCCCCGAGGGAGACTCCCTCCAGCACATGTATTAGGTATATAACTCTTCCCTTCATGACTTAGACATATGAGACAAAATCACCGATTATTTTTGCATCTACTAAAATTTGAACCTGAGATTTTATAATTCTCAACCAACCACTTCATTGACAACTTGACCATACATTTCACTGTCATACGTATGGTGTAAATTCACCTTTCCTTGTCAAAACGTGGTGCATGGCAGCAATCTAATAGGTATATTGTACAAGATGCCTTGAAATTCATAGATTAGAAAATAAGTAAAATACTAAGCTTTTCAAAGGAATTTTTTTAATTTCTTCCCCTTCTCTCTCTCTGGGGGATGGGGGGAGGGGGGAGGGAGCAGGCAGGTAAGGTGTAGGCTTTAATGAGGTACTGTAACAACTGTTTGAGTAGCTGGAGTTAATGAGAGGAATAAAACTTATTTCTCTATTTTTCCAATGGACTCCCCCAACAACGTTAAACTCTTGAGTTTGAGGTCACTGCATTTACCAAGTATTGTTCTTATTTTGTGTTTCAACCAACCCCTTCTCATTATATTTAATGCAATAATTTGTTGGCCCAGTGAGTAGTTCTTTACTTAGCTTCTTCCATCGCCTATAATTTTAGGGGTCCCAATTTGAAAAGGGACAATCTAAATAAGTCATCAAAATTACTGGTACTCTAATTTCCTTTGTCACTAGCTAGTACAACTCAACTGCCAACCAATAAGGTGTAGAGCCACAGAATCAGACAAGTCTGACCAAAATTAACCACAGAAAAATGAAGGTCTGAAACAAGGACCAAAGAGCTAATTCACTATTTGACTTCTAAACTAAGTTCTTGAGAAAAATTAATTATCTACGCACGAAATATAAATATATTTGGATAAATATTAGACAACTCATAATATGGCGAGTTCAGATAGCAATTTAAGATGCATTTAAACAAATAAGAGCCCCACGATTGTTTCCTCTCCTACTTCTAAGAAAGTAAGAAGTTGACAGTAGTACAATGTACCCTTTTCCAAGGCAAGATCGTCATACCTTGGTTATGCTTTTCCTAGGAAATATTGTCAGTTTGTGTGAGAATTTAAAATTTGTGGACAAAGTTAATGACACAACAGTCAGTGAGCAGCTAATGACAATTAGTTGGCAGATTGACTACTGAAATTAAGTGGGCCGGGTAAGCCATGTGGAGCTGCCACGTAATTGCAAGTTCTGATCGTGAACAACATTAATGACGGTGAAACTTTATCCTACTTATTGAGTTATTCTAAAAGAATGACAGTAACTTAAATATATTAATATACTAATGAACGGGAGCTCTGACGTAATTGGTAAAATTACTACCATATGATTAGACGATCATAGGTTTGAGTCGTTGATATAGTCTTTCGCACAAGTGCAGAACGCTTGTGGTCCGACCCTTCTTCAGACCCGCCATATAGTAGGAGCTTAATGCATCATGTGACCAGAAGTTCAAGTCACGGGTTCGAGCGTAAAAACAAGCTCTTACAAAAATGTAAGGAGCATAGCTGTAGTACACTGAATTGCCCTTTTTTTAAATCCAAATTCCAAGCCTAGCTCGGGCTCATTTCGCAGTAATAACCGAACTGAAGTCGAACTTCTTCAACTCGCTCAGAAATTTCACATACGGTGCGACAGTTCATAAACGTCAGTACAAACATCATAAAAGTTACCGACAATATTAAAAACGACTCATTTTCTATGATGCGCATGGATTAGTAACCCACAGAGAATAGTAGCTGACCTGTTACAACCAGTAAAACTACACTAATAGTTAAGTGATGACCTATTACTACCAATAAAACTACACTTAAAAGTATTGACAGGAATGGTTGCACAACAAAATAATCGGTGGTTGAAACACCAGTAACTGATTTGTACCATGATATAGCTAACGTTGCTGGACCGCATTACAAGTTTTGTGACAGACGCAGACAGAACCTAATAACAATTACGCTGATAACATTATTAGAACAACCAAACAGCAACTATCTATAGGCCAGAGTAGCAGTTTCTAAGCAAGCAATTTCCATATAGGACAAACAGCAGACACTAAATAATATGAACCCAGTTAAGATAAAGAAATCAATGAACTAATTACTAACAGAAAATTTACAGCAATATTACACATGGGGCAAAACAAAAGTACCTAAAGAAAACAAATCAATTATTAAACCAGAAAGGGAGGAGGCCTGAAAAGAATTGAGGGCAATGATGCTTCTGCAGCCGAGAACGTTTTCAAAATACAGAAGACTGCTCAGTAAAGAGAATTGTAGGTGTAACAGGTTGCAACAATGGAAGCTACACAAATCAAAAGGGAAGGAAGAAGAGTAACATTCAAGAGCCTACTCTGCCCCAAATACCCAGCAAGGGTTATGGTTGCATCTGCAATCACCCGAGCAAGTGTGCCAGCTTCTGTTGACAAGAGACCCCCATTGTAGGTTCCACGAGAAAGCCTGGATGACATGACTCGAGAGAGGAGTGATAAATTCACACCTATATTCATCAGCAAAATTAGAGTGACTTAGAATGCAAGCAGTAAAAGACGCAACCAAAAAAACAAAATAAATAGAGAACACAGTTATCATCAACAAGATTAGTATCTGTCCAAGTTTATTGTGCTAAAGACTTCAGCTTAACCAATTTGAGACTGGTTAAGAAAGCTAAATTCAGCAGGATTAGGCTTATCATCCCAGGATCACATCATGAAAGGTAATGGAAAAGAAAAAAACCAGCACCTTTTTTTCCATCAATTACTCCCTCTGGTCTTAACCTACTTTAAAAGAGCCCCCATGGTCAAAAAAAGACCTCAAAAATCAATTTTCTAGGAGTACATTCTATTAGGAGTAAGCAAATATGAACAGCGATACATCACTCAGTAACGGATCCATATATCCAAGATACGCTGCGGTAAACCTAGTTTCTGAAATCAAGGACTTTAGTAGTGACGTGTAGACGAGCTTGTCAAGTGAGTTTAAAAACATAATCCTTGAATTAGTTCACGTAGAAGGGAAAAGGAAAGCTACTGATATAAATATTCAGAGAACCTAGAATATTATGAGGCCTCTACCACTAGCCACCCAGATGCAACATACCATCCATCTATGGTCTGAAAACATCTTCGACCACAGATATATGCGTTAGATGTGGGCATGGTACCCCTCACAGCAGCAATCATATACTGTTAAATTAGCAGCGGTACCATGCAAAGCTGGCTATTTGGAAACTACAGTATTTCCTTTTGCCTGAATTTTTCCTCGCCTGAGCAGAGCTACTAACCTATTGCTTTTATCATATTGATAGGTTCAGATGAGAAATATGTTTCTTAAAGGGAAAAAAAGAATCGGACAGAGAAGTCTTACCTTCTAATACTTCAGCAGCTACAAACATTATGAGCCCGGAAATAACATATTGTGGAACAGAATATGAGATTACAACTTCAAAGCTCCCAAGTATACCAAGAAAAACAATGATTTCAGATGCCAACAAAATTTGCCTGAAAACAGAAGAAATCTATCATCAAATTCTGATAGCAAAGGTTCAACATTATAGTAGCGAATTATCACATGCTTGATCTTGAATTGATTATTCTGCTTTTTGGTAATTAGATGCATCAATTTTCAAGAACTGAATCGGAGTTTTAGTAGCACAGCATGATACATGGATCTATTAGCAGAAGACATGAAGTTTAGAAGCACAGCCACAACAAATAGCTATCTGTGCATGAGCATACAGAGCACAAGGAATTCAATGCACTGGTAAACATGAAGGCCAAAAGAGAAACTAATGCACTTACCAATCCGTCCGACAATAGTAAATACTACAGACTGATAGCCTTCTTATGCAAGTGAAGGAAAATTATTCTATTCTCAATGTAATATCCATCAATATGAGCAACAAAACTTCATATACAGGAAAACTTTAGAAAATTTAGCTCCCTATCCAAAAAATAAGCATCCAAAGCACGTTCTTCTGCAAAAGAAGATACCTGTCTTCGAACATGTTACTTATGTAGCTCCCAACAACAACATTTATCGGAAGTACCGTGAGGCCAAGACACGCAAGAAAAATTGCCACGGTTCCCGTTGACCAGCCAAAGTAATATGACGTAACGACACTGGATTCTGAAAGTAAAATCTCCATTGCATATTTCAGCATAAAGTAGATTAGTAATTGAACCTGGAAAGATGAAAGAGTCGTGTCACTGGCCATTTAAATACAAATCTTTCTTAAAGCATAATCAAGTTATATTATGCTTCTTTTTTCATATGCATACAGAGAGTGATCCAACTTTCATTCCTCTCCTTTCCTTTGTTTCTTTTTCTCTTGAGTACTATGAGAAGGCAATGCCCAATTAGACATAAAGTTATCTGCACTTCCACATCTGTACCTGACCCCAGCAGCACCAAAAGAGCACAAATTTATGTGCTTTGATTTATACGGTACACATCCCTCCAAAAACATGAATTCCCATTAAAAGGAATTGCTTCTTATCAGTATGTGTTTAATACGAAGTGGAAATATACATGCATAATGAGATATAGTAGTAGGACCTCTGGCCTGTTAGGTCACCAATGTCAACATATGCTTAACTACTTGCAAAGCTCTGATTTTGATGGAAATTACTTGGAGTATCAAGACACTGATCCTCATTAGTTGTGTGTTGCTTTCTAGTAAGGTAAGGTTATGTACTACACCATTACTTTCAATAAGGAAACCACCATTGTTAACCTCCACCAATATTATAGATATATTATGATAAGCAACAGTTCATGTCCTACTTACCCCGTCCTTTTTCTTTGACGTCATTATCCATCTCGTTAAAGAGAGGAAGAATTTCGAAGTCCAAGCAACATAAGGAAGCAAGGTGTAGGAAACACACACCATGGCTGGACTTCCATGGGACAAATAGCCATTAAGCAGGGATGCGAGTAATATCATTGACCCATTTGTCAATAAACTCTACTCACATGTTGATAATACAAACAACAAGGTCAGAGTTGACAACTTACCTTCACAGATGGAGTAAGTAATCTGTATGCTTCTGCTATAGAGTTTGCCGGCTTACGAGACTCCTCAGGAGCTTCTTCACTCCCATCATATTCTTGGTCATTCTCATCATCTTGCTGATTCTCTTCCGCTTTTAAGAGCAACGGTTGTGTAACGCCCTTCTCAAGGGCATCATTTTCTACTGGTATGAAAAAAAGGATCAGCATCAGACTGTATTTAGATAAACAGTCCACCTCTACCATTTTGTATGACATGAACTTTTTCTTCTGGGTGGTATAAAATAATGTGATGCACTTGCTCAAAGAATAAAACACATATATAAGTTTTAAATTCATAATATGATGTTTCTTGTTACACCAACTTCATTCACATACTCCCAATTTCTAGTTCAGCATTCTATTCGATGGTAGGAATTTTGGTTAGTCAAATGAGCTTCTTAATTTCCATCAGTGTTAAACTATTACACATAAAAAGTATAAGTTAGTGGACCTTAATATACACTAAAGAGCATTTGCGTGAGGTTCCATTAAAGAGTTGAGTGCGGAATTTCTCATTTCCCACTTTGGGACTTAAAACAGAAGTTGGAGAAGTACATATAACTACGTCGTACCCCTATGTCTCTGATTCAATCTTATTGTATTATTTTTGGATGTTCTTGCAGTGAATATGGTATTTGTAAATGTTAAAGACAATGTCCACTAATGTAATAGAACTTCTACTCTTATCCATTCGTTAATCTTTCTGAACATAATACGGCATCAAAAGAAATAGTTTTTCAATCTTTTTTCTACTTCTCAAGTGGACTAGTTTATACTCAACATTTCCCTCACTCAGCATTGCGTAAAAGACACAATCTACTCTCATCCTAAACTTTGTGGTTTATCAAGCTACAACAATTAAGAAACTTTGTGCATGAGCTAAATAACAATGTGAGGTCTACACAAATAGAAAAGTTGGCTCAAAAAGTGGTCTTATTGGCTGGGTCCATGCAGCCACAAGCTAATGACACAATAAAAAGACAATGAATTTAGCACCTCGACAAGTGATTATCAATGCAACATAATTTTCAGATAGATATTCATTCAACCTGGACGACATTAACCCATCCCAAGAGCATTATATTTTGTACACTTCATCTCACCATAACCTACAAGGAAGCTATTTCAATAATGGCATTGCTGTAAATGTCTTGCACCATGTTTGGAGTTTAGCTGATACCAGTCCAGTTAAAAAATAGAGCATGGAGGGAAAAGGAGAGTGGTCATGTGCTAATTAATGCTATATAACCATACCATGCAACAAAAAGTTCAACGTACCACTATTAGATTCTTGAGGACCATTGTTAACTTCTGTCTCATTAGCAGGTTCTCTAAATGAGATCCACAGCCATATCAAATAGATTAACCATGCAAAAGCCATGAGCCAACCAGGTAAAGTATCTTGATTGAAGGTCAACTTGTAAATCTTAAAATTAGTTTGGAGTAACCCAGCAAGTGCAGGACCGCATGCCATTCCAAGAGCGCTAGCACTGACAAATCCTGCTGACGCCTGCATCCGGATTCTAAGGGGCACGCAGTCACTGATGTAACGTCGGTTCACTGCCCTGGCAGAACCCAAACTGCAAATCAAAGACACAAAAGGGGAAAGCAACCTCCTGTCAACTTAATATTCAGGTGCAAGTTATCATTTCAACATCAGAATGAACCTCAACAAAACAGAAGTAGGAATGAAATGAATGTGGTATGAAGATGAGCAAGCAAATGGTTTACTGACTTCAACAAATATCATTCATTTGACTTCTTTACTCATGTGATCTCGATATTCCAGACTGAGGGTGGTTGCTTACCTGGTCCCTGAAGTAATGTTTTATTTCCAAAGACACACAAGAATCAACTGATTAGCCTAGCTGGCAATATATAATTCTATGCTGATAAACCATTAAGCATGCAAATTTGTTTAAAGTCCTCATATCACACTCCAAAATCAGTTCAGCAAAATCCTCGTCTTTGATATCACTGAAGATTATCTGTCTAAAAGGTATTAAACTCTTCTCTATACACCCTACGATCAACCCTAAAAGATAGCAAAGACATATCTCAAATACTCATCATAGATATCCATGTGCGCGCAGCACATGCACAGATGCACACATTTGGGAAGATAGATATAAATATATATATATATATATATATATATATATATATATATATTATATATATATATATATATATATATATATATATATATATATATATATATATATATAGAGAGAGAGAGAGAGAGAGAGAGAGACCTACCCACAACATAATCGACCAATAAGAAGAACTGGTATCGAATTGAGATCATAAGCCAATGCATACATGACATTCCCCACAAAGAGAGCTATACTGCTAAATACCAGAGGTCTGAAATAAGATCTGTTTGACCAAGCACTAAAATACACAGAGGAAAAGATCTGTGCAACAGCCATGGCTCCAATCACAATCCCACAAACTGTTGCAGCAGCACCAAGGCTCATAGAATAATTATCTGCTGTTGGAACAATAATATATGTATTGACCATATAAAGGAAGGTATTTGCCAAGTTCAAGAGAAGTGACATAAAATGGTATCTCTGATCATTAACTTGTTCCTCAACGGGAGTAGGGAACTCTTCTTGCATGATAAGTGCATGTTGGGCCAAAAAGTTAAGGAAGTTTGTTGAGTGGCTTAATCTATCAACAGCTGTTTTCATCGAGTCAACAACAGAATCCTGCAAAACAATTTAATGCTATATAAGAATACTGTAGAGGAAGTCTCGAAATTATTTGATATCAAGAAACTGTGATGCACAAAGTATTATGAAATCAGCACAAGACAAAAAGATTATAGGATGTAGAGAAAAACCTGGAGTGGAAGAGAAGGCTGGTCATAAATTGACAAGTAGCTTCCTTGACGGTCCTGAAGGTCTGCGAGATTACGAGATATTGCACCAACAACTGCCCCTAGTCCCTGCAATCACCATTGATGATCAGTGAAGCCCACCTTGACCTATTGTGATTTGTCAGTGAGATTTTGCTATTGGACAAGTCTATCAAATTTCTGAAGGAAATTCACTTTTTCTCATCACAAATCAGAAGGTTCGATATTTCTTTGTGTCTGACTCTTTTTTTTGTACTTCTCATTGAAAATGCCAACTAGACAAAGTAAACCAATAGTAGTGTAGCAATCAAAGAAGTAGTTGATACTATAGAAGCAACTGTAACCAATAGTAGTGTAGTAGTCAAAGTAGTTGATGCTATAGAAGCAACAGTCTTGTTATTACTAGTAGAAGAAGATGAAAAGAATGCAGTAGCTATTTGAGTTTCACATATTACCACATGCTTGAAAACTTGCTGAAGTTGGGAATAAGGATGATTAGCCCGGGTTTTGACATAATAATCAGTGAATTTATACCCAAAACGTTTGTCAAACTTCTTGAGAATCTTCCGCAGCCCAATGGCATTTATTTCAACGAAAAAGAGAAGCTTCAAAAGATCACGTCCAACATCTCTATAAGCTTCTCGTAGCTCAGTTATTTTGGATATATCAGGCTGCTCTTGAAGAGAATCTTGCTGCTTATTAAGTTCAGTTATCCTGCTTGCCAGCACTCCTTGTTGTTCCAACAAAAACAGAACAATTCTTTCAATCTGCAAGGTGAAGAAAATTACACAGGCTTTCACTTTTTTTCTACTTAAGTATAGATGAGTGTGACAGAATGTTTCTTCCCTATAAGGAACATCTTTTTAACCAAAAAATACATGAATAAGGTATTAGCACATAGGCAAAATTAGGCTAATTCCTGAAGACCGCCTTTGACAGTAGACCTATCCAAATCCTTGTTTGGAACACACACACACACACAGATGACGCAATACACAGAAGAAATAAACATGGAAGAAGAAGGCATGGATAGAATCATCACTGCCTCCTAGGAAGAGGAGATTAAAAACAAATGAGGGTTCTATAACATGGGGTGCATCACGCCAAAAACGCGGCGTTTGGTCGCATGTACGAGGAACTAGGGGAGAGAGGTGGGGACAGGAAGTCCTTCCGGTTAGCTAAAGCAAGGGAAAGGAAGGCACGTGATCTTGACCAAGTTAGGTCCATCAAGGGCGAGGATGGTAGAGTTCTGATGGGGGATGCTCAAGTCAAGCAGAGGTGGCAGGCGTACTTTAGAGACTTACTTAACGAGGAGGGGGATCGTAACATAGAGCTAGGGGAGTTGGGGCATTCAGAGCAACATAGAGACTTTGGGTACTGCAGGCGCATTAGGGCGGAGGAGGTCATGGGGGCTTTGCGTAGGATGAGTAGGGGTCGAGAACCGGGCCTGACGAGATCCCGGTGGAGTTCTGGAAGTGCATGGGTAGGTCAGGAGTGGAATGGCTCTCCAGGTTGTTCAATGCGATCTTCAGGACCAAAAGGATGCCGGATGAGTGGAGGTGGAGTACAGTGGTGCCCTTGTACAAGAACAAAGGGGACATCCAGTGCTGCAACAACTATAGGGGTATCAAATTAATAAGTCACACCATGAAGGTCTGGGAGCGGGTGATCGAGGCGAGGGTGAGGGATATGACATCTATATCTGTGAACCAGTTCGGTTTCATGCCGGGACGCTCCACTACAGAAGCTATCCACCTTGTCAGGCGGCTGGTGGAGCAGTTCAGGGATAAGAAGAAGGACCTGCACATGGTGCTTATCGACTTGGAGAAGGCGTATGACAAGGTCCCAAGGGAGGTGCTATGGAGGTGCTTGGAGGCGAAGAGCGTGCCGGAAACCTACATCAGAGCAATCAAGAACATGTACGATGGAGCTAAGACTAGGGTTAGGACGGTGGGTGGCGACTCGGACCATTTTCCAGTGGTTATGGGGCTCCATCAAGGATCGGCGCTTAGCCCTCTCTTGTTTGCCTTGGTGATGGATGCTCTAACCCGACATATTCAAGGAGATGTGCCTTGGAGTATGCTATTTGCAAATGACATAGTCTTGATAGACTAGACGAGGGTCGGTGTTATTGAGAGGTTAGAGGTATGGAGACAAACTCTCGAGTCTAAGGGTTTCAAAATAAGTAAATCTAAGACTGAATACCTGGAGTGCAAGTTCAGCGCCGAGCCGAGTAAAGTAGGCAGAGACGTGATAATTGGATCTCAGGTCATCGCCAAGAGGGACAGTGTCAGATATCTTGGGTCAGTGATGCAGGAGGACGGAGAGATTGACGGGGACTTCACTCATCGTATAGGAGCGGGGTGGTCAAAGTGGAGGCTTGCATCAGGAGTCCTGTGTGACAAGAAAGTTCCACTAAGACTCAAGGGAAAACTTTATAGAGTTGTGGTTAGACCTGCAATGTTGTATAGGGCAGAGTGCTGGCCAGTGAAGAACTCTCATGTTCAGAAAATGAAGGTTGCGGAGATGAGGATGCTCAGGTGGATGTGCGAGCTCACCAGGTTAGATAAGATTAAGAATGAAGTTATTCGAAAGAAGGTGGGGGTGGACCCGGTGGATGAGAACATGCGAGAAGCGAGGCTGAGGTGGTTCGGGCATGTGTGGAGGAGAAGTCCTGATGCCCCGGTGAGGAGTTGTGAGCGGCTGGCGATTGTCTGCGTTCGGCGAGGCAGAGGGAGGCCTAAGAGGTATTGGGGAGAGGTGATTAGGCATGACATGGCTAGAATGCGGGTTTCCGAGGACATGACCCTTGACAGGAAAGTCTGGAGGTCTAGTATCAGGGTTGTAGGATAGGGGCTCGTAGGGTTTTTTTTTTTTTTTTTTTTTTACTCCTCACCCGGGGTTGGGTGACGCTTGGCAGGGATATTCATAGATGATTTGTGTTTTGGAGTGTGTCTTCCTTATGGTAGTTACTGTATGATATTATTGCATGCTATTTTATTTATGGTTCTTATGTTTTAGATAATTATTTACGCTATTTATACTGGAGTTAATAATGCTCTTTTACTTTTTTGTTTTCTTTTTTCTTTCCTTCACTGAGCCGAGGGTCGATTGGAAACAGCCTCTCTGCCCTTTTGGGTAGGGGTAAGGCTCGTCTACATATTACTCTCCCCAGACCCCACTTTGTGGGACTATAATGCGTAGTTGTTGTTGTTGTTGTTGAGGGTTCTATAACATGCTAATTTCTGAGAGACTGAATAATACCTTTCTACGAAACTTGGCAAATAGTCAGTATTTTGGAGAAGGGCTGCCTGTTTACCAGTATAACATACTTGCAGCTATTACTTACCGGTTTTAAGTTGAAGTAATAATAGATACCACTTCAAGAAAGATCATCACACTTTTTTAAAGAATAAAAAGGAATGTATTGGCGAGCCTCATAACTTACTCTTAACAAAAAAAACTGTTAGGAAAATATCTGACAGTAAAGATCAACAAACCAACTCTAACATGATTTAGCTGATATGCACATAAAGGATGCTAGTGCACAATCGTCATATTCTGACCTGATTGTCCAGCATCCGTGAGAAATCCTTAAGAACATGTCGACGATCTAGTGCTCTAGCTTTGATTTGGTTACCATACTGCTTAACCTTTTTCTTCATTAATTTGTAGTTGATGTAATATCTGAAAAGTCCAAAATAATGCTCTTCAAGTATATAAAAAACAATCAATTCTGACAACACAATCAAAATATGTCTGTGGATTCAAATAAAAGCTAGTTTCCTTGTTTCCATTCCTTTAACAGGTAGTGTCTAATATATCTCTTTGCTTAACTATTTCCTTTACGTCTCCACATAAGTTTGCCTTGTCTATTTTATTTTCACAAAGCAATGTGTTTACTTAACCCTTACACAAGTGTACTAGTTGTTCTGCGATTTAACTGTTATTTCTTTCCTCTTAACAGAGCTTGTCCTCAACTGTTACCCAGCAGGTATTACAGTTTCTCTAGACGTCACTCGTTTAAACTGTGCATAAGCACTGGAAAAGTAAAAATGATACTCTCAAATGTAGCAAGGTTGAAAAGCACTTAACATGCTTCCATGGAAATTATCCTCCGTAGTCAAACATAAACCAATGAAAAATAATGCATGGTCTAGTTTCCCGTAAGTTGAAATGAAAGAAAGTATACAACTACTAGGACTATAACGGAATATTCTGCATACCCTTGCCATTCTTGGATCTGTCTGTCCTTCAACTTCTTCCCAAAAGCAACCATGTTTCACTATACAACCAAAATGAAAGGACATTAGAGAAATATTAAAAAAATAAGCAGAACTCCAAACAATGAAAAACCGTTTTTCATATACTACAGAGCTAGAACTGTTTGGTTGACGGAAATTACACCAATGCTTTCAATCTATCACAATACTTACTGAACGCTGATAACCGAGAAGCACTGCCTAGTTTTGCTATAGTTTTGGGGAATGAAATATTCTTTTATGCACAATAGATGTGCATCACTAAACCATAGTTTAATAGCATGGAGGTACCGACTGTGGGTTGATATCTCATAACATGCTCATAAAAACTTGAAAAACAAAGACAAATTCATAGGAAAAGAAATTTATTATTCAAGTTTGAGGCCACTCATTGTCCATAGTGGTCAAAGATAAGTTGCACATCTTCTCTTTTAGTTTTAATTAATAACTAAAAAAAACACATCCTCTTCATTATATCCCCTAATTATATTAAGTGACTGGTCATACCATTTCAGACCAGTAAAGAGCTTGAATTTTTTTAGCAAATACCAAATTTGAATAGCATGATAATGACCATACCCAATTCCAACATCGCATAAAAACACATATTCCTACACACTACACAGTTACACATCTTAACTACTCGTCAGCACAACAACTGCTTTGCCAATTATTAGAAAAACATTTAAAAATACGATAAAAGTCAAGACGAAACAAAGATCACACGCAATAACACTGAATATTCACACACAACCACAACAACAACAACAACAACCCAGTATAATCCCACTTAGTGAGATCTGGGAGGGTAGTATGTACCCACACCTTATCCCTACCCTTGGATAGAGGGGTTGTTTCCAAATAGACCCCGTCATCCTTCCCTCCAAGAATTTTTCACCTTGCTCTTGGAAAGACTCGAAATCACAACCTCTCGGTTGGAGGCGGGTCCAACGGGGTTGCTTACCCCTCTTGCCAACCGCACACACAAAAAAAAAAGATCACGCAACAAAAATGAATAGCAGTACACAACGTCCGAATTGACAGATATTTCAATATTTAAGCCGCTCTCGTCAAAATTCAAAAAAGAAAAAAATAACAGGGCATGCAAAATTTGACAAAAAAAAAATCCAAAAATCAGCAGCAAACACAGCTTCAAAGAAAAATTGCATTAGGCTGACAGAATCCCAAATCAACTCACTCTAACACATGCATAAACATACATACATCGTAATTAACATGTTTTTGTTTTTATTTAACTATTTATTTAATTTGCTTGAGTTTTGAAAGGATTTTTGCGCATTACCTGAAGAAGAGGAGTGTGCAATTTGCAGCAAAGCTCTTAGATGAGCATCAACAAACACGTGAAGAAGCTCTAGCTAGAGAGAGCGAGAGAGATTTATATTAAATCTCGACGAGATTTCGTCAAGAGCTTAGCTTATTTGGAATCCGAAAAGATTTACACAAAATTCGGATCTCTACACAACAGAAAGGATATTCCAATATTCGAGATACTCTTTATTTTTCAAATTCCTTTTTCGATTCTTTCAAACCATATAGTTATCAGAATTCTATTTGTTGCGTGCGCGCGAGATTATATACGGAAAAAATGAAACAGGGAAGGAGGGGATGATGATAGAAGCAGGAGGTGGTGAAAGAGAGTGTATGGCTGGTAAAATGACTCAGCACATAAGATCTCCTCCTCATTTTCTTGTTTTTCTTTTTTCTTTTTTATTATTTTGCCTAAGGAAATTTGCTGAATGTTTTTGAAAATTTAGAAATTTTGGTATTTAGGAGGAGTTTGGACATAAAGAGTTCGGAAATAATTATGCATACATAATACAGGAAAAATTATCAGCTACATCCATTTAGTAATAGCTTATTATAAAAATTGATTAATTAATAAAATATTACTAATATTAATCAAACTGACCAATTAGCTATTTTGCAACAAAAAAATATCAAACTTTTACTTTCTTTTAAGTGGGTGCTATTAGAATAAATTGAGTATATCTTAAGGAGCTTGAATCTTAGTTTTGGGATGATTTTGTGAAGTTTTGAGGTGGTTTGAATTGAAAATTAGAAGTAAAAACTGATTATGAAAAAAAAATACGTGTATCACATATGTATCATATCTGTATCGATTGTGTATCACATGTATATCCATTTATATCTGTGTGTGAGATACATGCATCATACATGTTTGATACATCTGTCACAGAAGAATTTTTTGACATCGATTTAATTATGAATTTTGATACAAAACCAGTCCAAATCACCTCAATCTTTCTCAAATTTTGTATATTGACTTATCTATATGTTTTCAATGAATTTCGACTATACCCATTAAAAAAATTCCTTCTTTGTTTCGATTTTTGGAATATTGGCTAGAGGTTGGTAAGTTGAAACTTATATGTGACATTTCTGTAAGTTTTCCATAATATAGTACTCTCTCCAGTCCACAATAAGTAATTTTATGACTTTTTGTGGTCCAAAATAAGTAATTTTCTATTTCAAGAATGAATTAATTATTTTTTTCCTATATTGTCCTTGGAGTAAATAGTGTTGGAGTATGTGTTAGGAATATTTATGTGAAGAGATAGTAAAGGTTAATATGGTCAATTTTATTGCTAATTAATGTTAAAAGGTGAATTTCTTAATTTGTGTGAAACCAACCAAAAAATCACTTATTTTGGACAGGAGGGAATATCTTTTACGGACCTCATTTGTGAGATCAAAAAATATAAAGGGCAGCTCGGTGCACTAAGCTTCGACTATACATGAGATTCGAGGAAGGGCAGTCCGGGGAAGGGCCGAACCACACGGGTCTATTATAAGAAGTCTTACCCTATATTTCTATAAGATATTGTTTACGTTACGCAAAGGTTCCCCTTTGAATATAAAAAATATAAAATTGGAAAAAGGTTAATTTTGAAATTAAATTTTAAAAAATATTTAAAAATTAAAGTTATATTTAAATATACATTTTACTAAAAAGAAAATTACATTTTTGTGAGAGAAAAATATTGTTTACTTAAAAAAAAGGTAAAAATTACTTCTTAAAATTTGAACTCGTCTTTAAATAATTTACTTAAACATATAACCAAACAATGTTTTGAAGATGAATTTCGGCAAACAATGATGACTATAAAACAATCTTTGTTTTTATTTTTATATATATAGGAGTACGGACAAGAAGAGAGATTTGGTTTTATATAGTCATTTTTTCCCATTCAAATTGTAAGTAGGCACATTAAATTATTTTTTCGAACTTTTTTCGAACTTTAATATTTTTTTATTTTTGTTTTTGTTTTTCCTTTCCTTTAATGAGCCGAGGGTCGATTGGAAATAACCTTTCTATCCTTTCGGATAAGGATAAGGCTCGTCTACATATTACCCTCCTCATACCCCACTTTATCAGATATTACGAATAGTTGTTGTTGTTGTTAAACTTTATATTTAAGTGATAGCAATATGAATTGTAATAAGTATCAGATTGTAAGTTAATTGGAAGGACTTGTATTTAGTTTTTTATTATGGCGTGTTTTATGGGAGAGCTTTTCCTTTTACTCTTTTGATGCCAGGAATTCACAATCTCTATATATGCTTGCATCAACAAATGTTGATTATCATCCAAAAGCATTTCATAGTAAACAAACAATAATCAATTTCAAATTGCACGAATTTCAATGTCATTAAAATCCTTCCTTTTATGATTATATATGGTATAACTATCAACAGTTTTTAAATTTTTTATGGCTAATCATCCATAAATTTTAAATTTAAATTTCATAATAGTGTAGGACGTGTAATTACATGCATCTAGGTTATGAGCAAAAATAGTCACAGTTTCAAAAGTCATCGAAATTTAGCCATTTTTCATGTAAAGATAAATTGGAACAAAAATGTTGTTCGAAATACGAAAAATACTCCAGTATATTATACTGGAGCCAAAAAAATATACCGATCCAGCATAAATGAAAGGTCATACACAGTACCGAACTCCAGTATATTATGCTGGACTGGTCTCTGTTGCAGTAAAATAGTGGCTATTTTTCAATGATTTCACAAACGCGAGCTATTTTTAAATAACCAATCCGAAAATTGGCTAGCTCGTGCTATTTTGACGTAATTCACTGGTTTCTTTTGTTACAAATTTTAACTATCTCATTTCCTTTTCTTTTTCTTTTTCCTTCATTAGACTTCGTTACTCTTGACAGTCAACTAATAATTTTTTCAGTTAATGTAATTTGAAGAAGAAAAAGTTGACCCACTATTCACTAATTTGTCGCTACTTGTTTTAACTTTGTTCGTCTCCTTGAAAATAAACTATTTTTTTTGTGGTTGGGATTTGAGAAATACATAAAGTGGCAAATCTTACTTATGTAATTGGAATTTTCGAATGCATGTTATGTGTAGATCTCCAGCTATGTTCTTTCCTACTACCTTATTTTGTATTTAGCGAAGAAAATGATTAAGCTGGGGCACATAAACCTACCAATTTGACAAAAAGGCAAAAATTAAATTGTATAATTACTGCCTTATTAAATTATATAATTACTGCCTTTCTTGTCCTTATCTTTTCACTATTTTATTTTTGGTATATTGAGAAATACTAAAGTATCTCATCTATTTATATAGGATAGGAGAAGCAAAAGCACTATATTAAGACAAGTATCTTAACCACAAAAAGTCAAGTGACATTATTAAGACAAAATAAATTACTTTTCTAACTAATTTTTTTATAATTTTAAATTTTGAATTAATTGGTTATACTCTTTGAATTAATAAATATAGATATCTTATAATTCTCAATAAAAATAAAAATACAAAAAATATTCTACTTTGAATTTTAAATTTTGAATTAATTGGTTATACTCTTTGAATTAATAAATATAGATATCTTATAATTCTCAATAAAAATAAAAATACAAAAAATATTCTACTTTAAATTTTAAATTTTGAATTAATTAGTTACACTCTTTGAATTAATAAATATAGATATCTTATAATTCTCAATAAAAATAAAAAAATACAAAAAAATATTCTACTAATTCAAATTGGAGTTTTAAAATTATTTTACAATAAAAAAATAAAATAACAAACAATCAAAAACTACCAATTCAATTTGGAGAGTAGTTTCTTCCTAATATAGTAGTAGTAATGTGTGTGTGGTGGGGGGGGGGGGGGGGGAGTAGTTATTATACTAAATTGATAATTTATTAATAATTCATATGTCAATTTATAAATATTAAATAATGGATAATACGATTAGATAACCAAGAAATAAATATATAAACATATATATAAAAGACTTATAAAAATAGTTATAATTATTATAACAAAGTCATACATATACACATAACTAAAATCATAACAAATAAATATTCATAAATGAATAACATTAAAAAAATTAAATGATATCTTAAAATTACATATACTAATTAAATTTCTAATGTAGGAAAATTTAGTTAATAAATAGAACTCATAATTTCATAATAAAAAATACAAAAATATAAAAAAAACTATTAGGATATTATACATAAGATATTATATTATATATAAAACACATATATAAAAAATTAAAATATTAGTACATTTTTTATAAAAATAATAAAAGGCTTTTCTCTTTATATTTTTAGTGAATTCAAAATTATAATTTATTAAAAATTATATTATTTAAAATTTCAGTAAATATAAAATGAGAAAACTAATCAAATATGAATGTATGAAAAGAGGTGGATAAAGGTAATTTAATAATATTTATATTCTAAATTATTAAATAAGCAAAAAATAAAGAAATAAAACTCAAGAAAATTATTGGTAATTTTAGACAATTAAAGAATTTTAAACGATATAACACAATATAAAAGTATATATTTCCAAAATAAGAAAATATATATGTATATTCTACTAGAAGAGAAGTAGTATCAAAATATTAAGTCATTTGACAAATTAAGAAAAAATCATATTAGTAAATGTATAGTACTAAATACTTGCTAATTTAATAAAGAAAAAACAATTTATTTGATTGCTATAATGTTTTATATCATTTGATTTTGTATAGATTTTATTATATTTATGTATTATATATTAAATAATAAAATAATAATAAATATTTATTAAAATAATATGATATATTAGATCATAATTTTGAAATATTAACATTCCATTATTTCCGGGAATGGGGAGCGCTCCGATAGTCATGCAACAACTATCGGAGCGAGAGGAGACAAAACTGAAACTAAAGGACGCAGAGATGCCAACACCAGCAAGGAAATTAACATTCTCAGTCGAATCGCAAAAACAAACATTTGCTGAAGCTGTTCATGGTAACCGACACCAACACCAGGGTTTGCAACTCAAATTCTATGCCCCGATTGTTAAGGATGGACTGAAGATTGCACAACTGAACCCCGACGAAATAGCAGCTCAGAGCCAGAAGTGGAAGATAGCAGCAATAGGCTATGTAATTGGAGGTAATCCGACCTTCAAAGATATGCTTAAATTTGTTTATGGTATTTGGAAATCTGTTACAGCCCCAACAGTTCTGCTACATGAGGAGGGGATTTTTATATTTAAATTTGAATCCATGGAAGACAAACACCAAATAATGCAAAATGGCCCTTACACATTCAAAGGGAAACCTATGATACAGAAAAACTGGGAACCAAACTTTCAAATTAAGAATGAATCAATGAGAATAGTGCCAATTTGGGTTAAATTTCCTGGACTACCTATCCAATATTAAGCAGAGGAGAACTTAGGGAGGATTTCTAGCGTACTAGGGAATCCTATATGTACAGATAAACTCACTGCTGACTGTGAGAGAATCTCCTTTGCTAGGATCTTAGTGGAAATAGACATAACCCAACCCTTGCCTGATGAAGTCTATGTTGAGGTACCAGATGAGAAAAACTGGTGGCAGACAGTGGAGTTTGATTGGAAGCCAACATTCTGTCAAGAGTGCAACTCCTTTGGCCATAGAAATGGAAACTGTTTAAAGGAGAACAAAAATCCACATAACCTCAACAACAGAACCAAGAAGAAAATGAAAAAGAAATGGCAACCAAAGCCTGTGCTGAAGGAGCATATAGATAATCAACAGCAAGAGGAACAAACAGTCAATCCAACAGTGGAAATATCAACAAACCAGAAAGGTAAACATGTTGTAACAGTCATGCAGGGAGAAAATGAGACTACTCACACAGAAGGTCTGAACTATGAGAATGGCCTAACCAGAAGGCTATATGCTACAGCTAACTGAATGGCACCAATTCCAGAGACATGGCAGCAAGGAAACAGCCATAGTGGGAACCTCAAATAACCAACAGCTACCATGATAATAGTGTCTTGGAATATCAGAGGACTTAATAAGTCATATAAGCAGAGAGAACTACTCAAATTTTTGAAGATCAATAAAGTAGATATCTTAGCTTGTTTGGAAACTAGAATAAAACAGCAACAATCACAGAAAATAGCTAACAGAATGGAGCAGAATGGACAATTCAAACTAATTATTCTTATGCACCAAATGGGAGGATATGGCTAATATGGAAAGCATCCAATATCAATGTAATCATTTTGAACACCACTGATCAAATGATACACTGTCAGGTGCAGGACAATTCTTCCTCATTTGCTAGCCAAATCACCTTTGTGTATGGCCTGAATTCCATACAGCAAAGGAAAGCTCTCTGGAGGACACTCAAAGCCACCCACATCAGTGGCCCATGGCTTATCTTGGGTGATTTCAACAGCATACTTGGAGTGGATGATAGACTAAATGGACAACCAGTACACCACACAGAGACTACAGACTTCCAAAATTGTGTTGATGAAATAGAGGTGGGGAAGATCACTAAAAGGGGAAGCACATTCTCATGGAGTAATAAAAGAGATGCTGAACACAGAATTTACAGTCACATAGACTGGGCATTTGGTAATGTGGAATGGTTCAATTCCTACACAGGGGTGGAAGCAATATATATGCTACCAGGCTACTCAGATCATACCCATGTAATGCTGGATACAGAGATCATCAAAACCAAGCTACACAGACCTTTCAGACTACTAAGAACAGTCATACACGGAACTGAGTACAAGACAGCACTCCTTAGAATCTGGAAGCAACAGATACAGGGCCATCCAATGTATGCTATTTGGACTAAGATGAAACAACTAGAGCAAGCTACCAGGCATATCCACAGGGAGCATTATTCTATTGAAACAAAACTGAAGCAAATGAGAGATGAACTGACAATAACACAATGTATACTGTCTGAAGACCAGTTCAACAACCAGGAGATACAAAAAGAACACCAACTTCTACAGAACATTGAAAAATAGGAAGCCATTCATGAACAAATACTGAGATAGAGATCAAAAGCTAACTGGATACAACTGGGGGATAAAAACACAAAATATTTCCATGCCTACATGAAATCCAGATAGGCCAAGAATAAGGTGAATTGCGTTCTCACAGAAGACAATCTGAAGCTAACTGACCCTCAACAGATTCAACGACAGTTCATACAATTCTTCCACAATCTATTGGGGACAACAGCTGATCAACTACCAGGCATAGACCTCAATACTGCCAGAGATGGTCACTGCCTAACACTGGCACAACAACAGCAACTACTGCAACCAGTTACCAAACAGGAGATATACCAGATAGTGCAAGACTTACCTCCAGATAAAACCCCAGGCATTGATGGCTATCCTGCAGAATTTTTCCAAAAATTCTGGACAATAGTTGGGGAGAACTGAGGCAGTCCAGCAATTTTCATCAGTGGTAAACTCTTAAAACAGATAAACTGTACCACTATCACACTGATTCGAAAGTGAAAAATCCAAGCTTTGTCAAGGAGTTTAGACCCATCGCCTGCTGCTCCACACTGTACAAAATCATCTCAAAAGTCCTCACAAATATATTGAAACAGGTGGTAGATGTGTTAGTTAGACAGGCACAATCAGCATTCATCGAGGGGAGAAACATCCTGGATAATGTCATATTGGCACATGAATTGATCAAAGGATATAACCGCAAAGCAGTATCCCCACGATGCCTGATCAAGGTAGACATTAGGAAAGCGTACGACTCTCTCGAATGGGGATTCCTGAGAGCTGTATTGCTCGAATTTGGAGTGCCATACAAGCTAGTAGGCTTGATAATGGAATGTGTTACTACAGTCAGTTATTCCCTCTTGATAAATGGAGGACTGACCAAAAAATTTGTAGTACGCAAAGGACTAAGGCAGGGGGGTCCAATGTCCCCCTATTTGTTCGTCCTGGCAATGGAATACCTGAATAGATCTCTCAAGAAACTACACAGGAATCCAGACTTTAACTTCCACCCCAAATGTCATCAGCTACAGATCACACATATATGCTTTGCCGACGACCTCTTGATGTGCTGTAGAGCAAATGAAACCTCCATACAGCTGCTAATGAATTCATTTGAACACTTCTCCAAAGTCTCAGGACTTCATGCCAACATGGAAAAAAGCTCCTTATATATAGCAGGTGTTCCGGATGCACTCAAAGAGAAATTATTGCAGAATCGCACCTGGAAGAAGGCAAATTCCCCTTCACATATTTAGGAATACCATTGTCTACCCGGAAAATCACAATATCCCCATGCATGCCGCTAGTAGACAAAATAGTGTACAGAATAAGAAGCTGGACATCAAAACTACTCTCATATGCAGGAAGATTGCAACTCATCCAAAGTGTGCTGTTTGAAATGCAAACATACTGGGCCCAGGTATTCCTTATCCCCAAGAAAATTATAAAGCTGGTTAATGGAATTTGTAGAAATTACCTATGGACTGGCAATGAAAACAGCCGTAGGAATCCAATTGCTTGGGAAACTCTATGCAAGCCAGCAGCAGCAGGAGGCCTAAACATCATTTCCTATGAAAGATGGAATAAAGCAGCCATTTCCAAACTTCTTTGGGCTTTAATGTCGAAAAAGGATAAACAATGGATCAAATGGATCCATTGTCACTACATAAAGAAGAATGACATTAATACCATGGAAGCCCCCAAGCAAGCCAGTTGGCTCGTAAGGAAGCTATTTGGAGCAAGAGAATGGTGGGCAACAAATGAAGTAGAAATGCTAACATGCACAAAAAATGGAAAGTTTAGCATCAAGATGGCATATATCCAGACCACTCCGCAATACCCAAGAATGCCATGGAAATCACTAACGATGGTAACGGGGATACAACCAAGACAGAGATACATCCTATGGCTGACACTTTATAGGCGACTGGCAACAGTCGACAGGTTAACTAAATGGGGGATCGCGGTTAATATGTCCTGCATACTATGTGGGCAAGACGTTGAAGAAACCCACGACCATCTATTCTTTGAATGTATATACTCCCAGACCCTGTGGAGCGGCATATTGCACTGGTTGAACTACCAAAGAATGATAGGCCAATGGGAGTCCGAGGTACAATGGCTAACAGCAAATGTTAACAATAGGAACCCCAGGAAAAACATACTGGGTGTGGTGTTTGCAGCAGTAATCTACCATATCTGGATGGAAAGAAACAGTAGAAGGTTTAATCAAAACAAAAGAGAAGCACAAGCTCGAGCCAAAGAGATCACACTTCAAGTGCACTTTGCAGGACGGAAATATCCTAAATGGTTACCCGTTTTGCGGACTATTGATTACTATCCTTTATGTAATTCTTCCCAACTTTCCATGTAATAGGTTTGGTTTAATAACAATAGTTATGGAGCTTAACAATGGTTGTATCCTTGAGATCTGTTCTATAGTCCAAAAAAATAGATGATGTAAATTTTTTGACAATTGGTTGAAATAAAATTCTTTCTTCCAAAAAAGAAAAGAAAAAAAAAACTCCCTATTCTTGATTGTCCATACTAGCAAATTTCATCTCGTTTTTAACCTTAATTCAAAAATTTGCAATCTTGAATAATAGCTCTAATTAAGAGGATGATGGTGCGCGATAAACTTGACAGCAAGTAGACAATCAATTTTCATTATTAAATCCTTATATCTTATATTTTTATTAAATTTAGCCCTTGCTTAATTAATGTTCCATAATTTTGTGTTAATTTAAGTATTTGAACTGAAATTGATATTATATACTCTATGATTTAGGGAGACGAGGATGGGCTAACGTGAACCCACCCTCCCATGCATGTGCATCCGACCCTGGTCAACTTCATTATATTTACAGAATAATTGTCAATTACCTGCTAATTTGTTATTTTATTAACTTGATCCCATGGCACGCTTACTCTATTTTATTAATTCTTAAATTTTTGTTGTTTTTCATAAATCTATTAGTTTGACGCAGTAAGAGAAGAGGAGAAGTTCTATTTTTTCCAGGCTTAAACTAATAGATGAATGAAGAAGCATGCTACCCTTGACCACCACGTACATAAGGGACAAGCCCATGCAACTCTACTAAACAAAATTAAGCACATTTTTTAGTTCATTTTTCATGCAACTATTATTTGAAATGACAATAATTCATCCAACATCCTTATATTAAAAGACAGACAAGAAACATTACTGCGTCACAAGGATCCGATCTACATATATGATATCACATGCAACTCTGATGAGTTTGTCTATCAAAATATTTGTTTTAATTACAAAACTTTGGTTGCATATTTAGAAAAAATATAAAGATGAAGTGATAAAGGCTTCTTTACAAACGAATAGTTCAGTCTTACATGCATGTAGATCTCATTAATTATGTTGCCAAATATGGCCCTACAATTATTTTCCACTTCTGGTCTAAACAACTGGTTGATTTGCATTATTATATTATTGTTTGCCACTTTTTATTCATCATATAAAATAAGCTTAGCACAATTTTTCCTCATTTGGATAAGCACCTTAAAACATCTGTCAAGTTAATCGTTAATTTCATTTGGTTATCAGAAATTAATAGGGAAAACATTTTTTGGGATTTTGTTCCACTAAAAACAAATATAATATCTGCTTAATTAATTTACTGTCTAAAATTTTTAATTGTTAACCATAGTGTTATAAAAAAAAAAAGGGATAGCCCGATACACAAGACATCCCGTACTTATGCAGAATTCCTGGAAGAGTCGCATCATAAAAGGTGTAAATATAGACAACCTACCATAATACAAGAATTAGTATTATTTTCACGTTAAAATAGCACGGGCTAGCTAGTCATTCAAAAATAGCCAATATTTGCCAAATCAATAAAAAATAGCCACTATTTTGTTGCAACAGAGACCGGTCCAGTATAATATACTGGAGTTCGATACACTTGTTTATGAACTTACATCATATTATGCTGGACCATATACTTGGATAACTCCAGTATAATATACTGAGTTCCAGTAAGGGGTGTACATAGGTCGGGTTGATTCGAATTTTATAATTATCAAACCAAACCAATTGTGTCAGGTTATTAAATTTAAAAACCAAACTAAACCAATAAAACTCGGGTTTTTCAATCTCAGTTTTTCTCTGGTTATTCGGTTTTTTTTCAATAAAATTCTCCGTAAAACAAAACATATAATGTATGCTCAAAATATTTCTTTAATCCTAGTAAGATACAACTATATAAAGTATTTTTCAAGAAAATAATACAAAATATTGGATGTATCATGGCATTATCCTAAAATATTCAATAATAAAGACAATAAAATTATGTAATATAAATATTGCTAGTTGAAAAGTCATAATAAAAATAAACATAATCTAGAAGTACTAAGTCGTGGTAAAATAAATAAACTAATAAGGGAGTAGTAATTAAATAATTAAACGCTAAAGAAAAATAAAAATAGCTTATGTATTTTTATTTAAATTATTGTAAAATAAAAAATAGATATTTAATACCCCGTTCGTAATATTGACTTGAATGTCTTTTCTTAGCATTAGTATTGATTTGATTTTGGTTTGGGCTTTTGTTAGTATTATTTAATTTACTAATATTAATGGCTATAAAACTTATTGGAACATTCAAAAGTTCTAAGTCCAACCTTGAAATAATACCTTAAAAGATAAAATTATGAAATTTTTTAAGAAATATTTATAAATTACGCCACCATAAGTATATTTATATATTAAATATATCTACAATTTCTACATATGTAATCTCGAGTTGGTTTGGTTTCGGTTTGACTTTCTTTAGTTTAAAATCAAACCAAACCAATTATGATCGAATTTTTTTTTACAACACCAAACCAAATCATAATTGAATTTTTTTTTCTCGGTTTGACTTGAATTATCGGGTTGGTGCGGTTTGTTGGTTTCCTTCGTACACCCCTAGTTCCAGTATACTTTGCTGGAACTCCAATATAATATTCTGGAGTTCCAGCAAAGTATGCCGGAACCCCAAACTCCAGTATAATATATTTAAGTTTTAGTATATTATGCTGGAGTATTTTCCATATTTTGAATAGTATTTTCGTTCAGATTTATCTTTACATGAAAAGTGGCTAAATTTCGATTACATTTGAAACACTGGCTATTTTTGAATGACCACTTATAAATTTAACTATTTTCGAATTTCTCATTATTTATACGGTTCAAACTCGTAACATATAGATCAAATTAGCGAGCTTTTGCGCTTTCACCTAAGCGTTGCACTGCAACTCTTGCACAGCCCACCTGTTTTTTTCTTTTGATTATAATATTAGAATTAGGAAAGAAACTATCTAGCAATAAGAGAAAATGCATTGCATAATTAGCAGGACCTAACTTTTTATTTTTTCTGCTGGTAGGAGTTAGTTGCTTTCATATCATAACAAAAACAATTATTAGTAAAAAGAATATGACAAAAGTAAATATCGAAATGATTTTATTTATTACTAAGAAAGCCATGTGGTTGTCTTATCAAATAAATATAGTTCAATGGAATAAGAACACGTACTCATATAACTCTATATCAAGAAAATGGCCGTACGATTAATTAAATTCAGTCCTTGGTAGGCCATAGGAGACATTCTTAAGTTGAAAGACAAATTCTTGTTGTTTAATTCGTAAAGCAATACGAAAATATTAAAGCATTTATAGCGCCAATTTATGAATAGACACTTAACAGAATAATTGAAGAATCTAATATTATTCTAATTTTTTTTGTAACATATATAGTTCAAATTCATATTGTTTCTAACTATAGGATATTATTTAAGTAATAAAATCCGTAACAATTGTATGAGAATTTTAGTCCTTCACTCCTTTAGTACAAAAAGTTCCACTCTCTTCCATCTGAAATTTAATTTTTGAGAATATATTCGATTTCCAATAGCCAATTTACTTAATATTCCCATTTCAAAGAGTTAAATTAACTGAGTTTTTTTTAACTCTCTTTCACAATAATTTTCTTTTTAGATGAATTCTCATTAATTATAAATGTAGATTAGAAGTCAGTGAAATCATTGCCACATTTCCTCCCTATACTCTTGGTAGGTTGATTATTTAAATTGAACAGAAAGAGGCTTTGGCTCCATTCATTTACTAGTCAAATATTATGACTATTCTAGAAAATCTTGCAGGGACACAATGTTCTGAATTTAATTTTCATTCTCCCTTTAGGTCAGATTCTTATAAGTGAGATCATTTTCTTTTCTCTGGTGTCTTAATTCTTGCTATATACAACCAATGACGGAGACAGAATTTTTCATAAGGGGTTTAAAAAATCCCGATATGAAGATTCAAAAAAGAAAAAATTGTAATATTAAAAGAGATTGTGGCTAGAGTTAGGGAATTGTTTTAAACCTTTTGAACACCTTTGACCATTAAACTATGTTTTTTACTTGTGTTAACGGGATTCAAAATAATATATATATATATATATATATATATATATATATATATATATATATATATATATATATATATATATATATATAATAAATTTTACTTTATATGTACAGTGTAATTTTTCGGCAAAGGGGAGTTCGAGCGAATCCCCTTTCGCCCCCCTAAATTCACTCATGTATACAATAATAACATATTCAGTGTAATTCACAAGTGGAATATGGGAAGGATAATGTATATGCAGACTTTACCCCTACCTTGTACACATAGAAGATTTCTTTCATATAGACCGTCGGCTAAAACAAGCAGAATATCACCAATGACGGAAGGGGCTCATTCGAACTCCCTTCGCCGGAAAATTATACTTATTTTGTGAACCTTTTGGTGAAAACTGAAAATTCTGATTCTGCAACTATGTATCACTTTATATAACGATACATTTGGGAGGTCTTTTTTTTATGTCATTATTAGTTTTATAACAAGTTAAATCGTTAAATGTATTGCCGTATTAAAAATAGAAACGAAAAACAAGCAAGCAGAGAAAACCATTGTATTTAGTAGGAAGTAGTTGCTCTCCACAACTCGATTCAAATGACATTTATTTATTAGTTTGAAAGCAGTATCGTCCTTGTCAGGGGCGGAGCTACCCTAGTCTGAGGGGTGTCAACTGACACCCCTTCGTCGGAAAATAACATTGTGTAGATAGATATTTTTTTAAACAAAATTAAATATATATAATGGGTTGATAATCTTTGGCATAAGACAATCTCCTGATACAACGGTCAAAGGGTGTCAAAAGTCATTGAAAGTCGTAAGTTCCATTCCTTATAGCAGCATAGTTTTTATTTTTTGGCTTCTTCTTTAGATGTTGATATCTCTTTGTATAGATTTTTGGCTCCGCCACTAATCCTTGTCCAACTTTCCTGTATTGGAATAAAAGCAGTTGCAAGTTTACAACTACCTGAACAAGAAAATGACCAAATTATTCAATTTTGTTCGTTCCCGCCACTGTACCGTTTGGCAGCAGTACAATGACATAGATGTACGTAGCTAAAGGTATTTATAGTTCGGTTTGGGTTATTTTTTTCCCTAAAAAGAAACCACATCAAGTAAGTCGATTTTTCAAATATTGGAACCAAATCAAACCAATTAAGTCGATTTTTTATCGATTTGGTTTTTGTCGATTTTTCGGTTATTTATCAATTTTTCTCTTAAATATGAGATATATACTACGAAATGCATATTCCGACGACTACATTTTCAACGTAACACTATCAAATCAATTGTTCTTTGACAATCTATCATTTACCAAGATATATTAATGATAATTAAATCAAATAGCAATGAATAATTTAAGTACTCAATTAAAGTATCGATTATTTTTAACATGAAATAACTTCTAGTACTTAGCAAAAAAAAACTATTAATCAAACTAGAATGTAAAGGAAATGAATTAGATTATAATAATAGCAAAGATTAAAAATATAAAATGACTAATATGTACCATAAAATTTTAAAAACTTTATATAAAAATTCATATATAGGTATAACAATTAATTAAAATTTCTACTTTTATAGTTGGGCTTTTTTCGGTTGTTTTCTTATTAAAACCAAAATCAAATCAAATTTGATCGATTTTTTAAATTCAATGCCAAAAGCCATACCAAACCTAAAAAGTATCATTTTTTTTGGTCGGTTGGTTCGATTTTCGATTTGATTCGATTTTTGAATTTTTATGAACACCCGTAGTTGTAACTTGCTAAGGCTAAACTAAAGGACACTTTATCGCATCATCCTTGATAAACTCACACACACTCATCCTCGATGACATCACATATACATATTATCAACATGAGGCAAGGGATTTCATTTTCCCTAACACTTGCAAATCAAAAGATAATACTCTCAAGTGCTAGTCTCCACCTCTCTAAAGAACAAAGTTGCTGCAACCTCAAGGTCCAGATCCAAAGATTGAAGATATCTTAAGTCCTTAGTGTATATGGCAAAATTCAAAGAGCCCGACTTTGTGACTATTGTGATATGCCGCAGCCCATTTTCAAAAGGCTCTGGTCCAGTTCGAGGTTTGAACCAGAGGGTACTATATGCTCCACCTCGGGGCAGAGTAAATCGACGGCTATGATGAACGAGTTAGAGAATCCCAAGGCACATGATTAAAGCTGATCAATTCTATTAGGCTAGTTCAAGCCCGTACTGTAATATTAAATGGTTGTACTACCCATATATCTTTGTAATAAATGCAATTGTACTATGTTGGGATTCCCCCTGGTATATAAAGGGCCCCCTTATCATTTTGTAGAACAACATACATTATTTACAATATTCAATACAAGAACATTCTCTCTGTTCTCTAACTTAAACACATTCTCCCTTGTATCTATTACTTACTTACATTTATCGCTTACATTTATTGTGTTCCATTAATTGTTCTTCATTTATTACTCATTATTAATCATAAAGAGCCTTCATTAAAGCTCTCAATACAATTAGCCTTTCATCGACTGTCCATAGCTCAATGTCAAGCTCGGCCTCGAGGCCCCGTATAATCAGGCTCGAGGCCCCGATTCCCAGCCGCTCGGTTTGCTTAAACACACTATTTTCGAGTTCTTACCTTATTTTCAAATCTTATAATTAGCATCTATTGCCTAACAACTAGCGTAAAAACGGATCACGTGTTTTTAGAACCAAAATATCAAATCTAATTGTAACCATTTTTAAGGTAAACACTTAGGTTTGTTGAATTTTTGTTATTTTGTTCTTTATTTGTAATCTACACTACTTTCAAGAAGGGTCTTTGTAGGATAGATTTAAACCACTGTTTGCTTTAGATTCTTGACTAGAGTTAGCCAAGGTTTGTTGCTTTGTAATAGAGTTATTACAAAGGGCTTGCAATAGAGTTATTGTAAGGGGTGAGGGATTAAGAGTCTAGTTCCAAGATTGCAATAGGTTGTAATCTAAAGTTTGCTCGGTTTAGTGGAATTGAAATCCAACTAGGATAGGACGTAGTTTTTAATCCCTTGAGCAAGAAGTTTTCCACATAAATATCGCGTGTGTTAGGCTCATGCCTATATTTTCCAGCCAAAGGCCCAATGGTCTAATCCTATTCTCTTTTGGTTTCCAATCCTATTCGGAATTGGGTTCGATTAATTCCTATTTTGAGTGGGTTTTGACTTTAGGAGAAAGCGCCACTCGTGACCTATAAATGGGACAACTTTGGAGAATTATTCTATGCTCATTGATACAAGTCTTTGAAAGACATAAACACAAAAGAGTGATTTTTGAGAGAGCTTTCGTCAAGAGAGAAGAGAAAACAAAAATATTTGTTTTGCTGCAGATTTTTATTCCGATCAGTCAATATGCAAATTATATTTTCCGATTCGTTAACCATTGGATCGGGCTAAAATTTTGACTGAGTGTTCGTAACATCTTGAGCTTGGATTTGAACGTTGGAGATCAGATACGGAGGCTTGTAGTATTTGCCTTCATGCCTCGAGCAGCAGCTTCCCTTTTGTGATTTTCCTCTTTCTTCAATTGATTAGTTGTTGCTCTTGTTGTTATAGTTGCTCCATGTTTGGCACTTGTTGTGTTGCCAATTTGGAGAACTTTTGTAACATTCTTATTGTTATAGTGGAGCTTTTTGAATCTTTGTGATCCCGTGGTTTTTACCTTCGATTTGAAGGGTTTTCCACGTTAAAACTTGGTGTTCTTTATCTTCTTTTTTTTTTTTCGAGTTTGCATCTTCCTATACATAAAAGCATGATCTTCTTTTACTTTCGATTTATTGTGGGAACTGATAGAGAATCTGATTCTCTATATTGTTTGGTGGACTCTTAGTTTCTATCTCATTGTATTTAGTAGGAAGTAAGTTGCTCTCTTACCATATTCACAACTTGATTCAAATGGTATTTATTTATGAATTTGAAAGCAGTATCGTTCTTGTCAAACTTTCGTGGCACTGAAATAAGAGCAATTACAACAACATGAACAAGAAAATGACTTTGTTATTCAATTTTGTTCGTCCCCAGTACGTGATTACGTGAAAGATCATTATTTTCCCATTTAATACGCTTAGTTAAAAAATCTCAAATCTCTTCCTTCATTAAGTCACGTCCACTTTTACTTAATATCTGTCTATATAGAATAGATTAAGCAAAACCACTATATTAAGGTAAGTTTTTTAATCATAAAATGTCAAGTGGCTTTGTTAAGACAAAATAAACTAATTTTCTAACCAATTTTTTTTGAATTTTGAATTTCGAATTAATATATTACACTAATTTAATTAATAAATATAGATATCTTATAATTATTTATAAAAAAAGAAAATACAAAAGAATATTCTACTCATTTAAATTGGAGAGTAGTTTTAAGTTGGAGTTTTAAAATTATTTTACAATAAAAAAAACTAAAAGTTAAAAACTAGCATTTCAAATCTATATCTATAGAATAGGAGAAGCAAAAGCACTACATTAAGACAAGTGTCTTAACCACAAAATGCCAATTGGCTTGTAAATACAAAATAAACTACTTTTCTAACTAATTTTCTTTTTTAATTTTAAATTTTGAATTGATTGGTTACACTAATTGAATTAATAAATATAGATATCTTATAATTAAATATAATTAAAAACAAAAAAATATAAATAAAATAACAACTACCCGTTTAAATTAGGTGGAAGTAGTTTCAAGCAAAGGTGACAAACGGGTCTACCGGGCCAGTCTGGGTCGTGATTTTTTCGACCCGTCCGGGTTCTGGTCCGAGCCGGTCCGGGTTGAACAGTGCCGGGTTCGTAGCGGGCTGGGTTAGTTCGGGTTAAAATTGAACCATACGGGTTACGGGTTGAAGGGGGCCGGGCCGGGTAGTATATTTTCAATTTTTTTCTTTGAAATTAAGTATAATTATTAAGTTATAATTATATTAATACTTTGTAATAATTGAATGAATACAATTAAGATGGGAAAAAAATGCACTTATTGCAAGTGTTACTTTATTTCTCAATTTCAAATTGAAAAAGTAGAAACTGAAATATTTATATTTTTTCTAACAAGTAAACTAGTAATTTTAAATGTTTTGCATCACCCTAACAAGTTCATCATAATCAATATGAACCGATTGACCTTCTTCTGGGGAGTTAAATTCGGATGGATTTCCATGGGTTTATATATCTCCAAGTTCCTCGTCTTCTAGGCTATCAACATCTTCCTTTCGTTGATTTCTGCGTTCCGATCTAATCCAATCTCTGAAACATACTAAAACTTCCAAAGCATTGCTTCCCAATGAGTGGCGGGTGTCTCCAAGTTGTTGTCTTGCTTGGCTAAATGCACTCTCCGATGCAACAGTAGAAATTGGCACATTCAGCACATCCCGAGCCATAGCGAAAAGAACAGGAAATTGCTTGAAAAGTCCTTTGTGCGAGGCTCCTTTTGCTTCTGCAAGTAGAAATGAAGCTCATCAATATTCCTGCTACTGGTTTGAGTGATAGAAAATATAGAAAAAATATTAAAACTATCAAGGCCTTCATCATCCACATTAGCAGAACTGCTACATTGCATAGCGGGATTAACATTGCCAGAAGCACGAGCAGTATTATCACATTCATTTGCATAATAATTATATAGTTGTTGTAAATATTCATTTAGCTTGTTCATAGAATCATATAAATTTGGGTTTCAGTTTCTCCAATCTCCATATAAGTATATAAAGCATTCATTAATTGGTGACAATCACCCATTTTAATAGAAGGATTTAAAACTGCAACAATTAAGTAAATCGGAGGAATTGGAAAATAAAATATTTTTTGAAATTTCGCTTGCATTTTTTCAACAACATCCATATATTTTTTCTTTCTTCTTAAATTCATATAGTAGCAAAGAAATTTCAGCTATATGTACTAAAGCCATAGTAACTGTGGGGTAATATGCGCCAGAAACCACAACAGTAGTAGTATAAAATTTATGTAAAACTTTAACATCATTAATGACTTCCCAAGTATCACTTGTTAACATACACCTAGGATCAGTACAATGTGTATTAGCAACTTCAGTTATAGCAAATCTATATTTGTAGCAACACTTTAAATATATATATATATATATATATATATATATATATATATATATATATATATATATATATATATATATATATATATATATATATATAATTCCATCTAGTAACAATTTCGTCTGGCATGAATCTAGGTTTAAGGTTATACTGGATACACTTAGTCTTAAATTCTTTTATTCTAGATTGTCTATTATTTCCTTGAATAATACCAACTGCTCTTCTAACATGAGTAATCTCAACTGAAAATAAATCAAGGCCACTTTTAACAATTAAATTATAAGCATGACGTGCACACCTAACATGAAAAATATCATCAAGATGTGGTTGCAAATACAATTTTAAAATTGAAACTGCACCATTATTGTTTGAATCATTATCAAACGACATACACAAAACTTTTTGGTTTAGATTATAAAATTCAACAACTTCAACAATTGTACTACTTATAAACGTAGCAGTATGACTCTGATCTTCATCATATTTAAAAGCGATAATACGTTTTTGCATACAAGTATTATCATCTATCCAATGGCATGTAATTGTCAAATAATCATTTCCATTAACAGCATGACCAATATCAGAAGTTAGATATACTCTAGAAGGAAGGTGACTAAACAAATAACGTATGTATGCTTGATATTGTCCATGAAGTCTAAAGATATTTGCTCTACAAGTACTTCTAGGGATACCTTTAAACAAAGGATTGTAAATCCTTTGAATATACATAATAAGATATGATGAAGAAGCAAAAGAAAAAGGTAAACAACCCAAAGTAATCATTTTTGCTAATTCCTCACGATCCCTCATTTTATTATATTTTAGTAGACCTCCACTAGTAGGGTTAATAGTTATTTGACTTCCATCCCCATTATTGCCCCATTCAATGGGATGGATAGACGTCATATGTCTAGTAAGTGTCCCAGTCCCCCCTAAATTTCCTCCGGTCAAATATTTAAAAGTTTTGTTACAAAATTTGCACTTAACTCTATTAGTACCTTCTTTTATTTCAAAAAGTTTCCATACCGGACTTCTTCTTTTACGATTAGAAATTGGAGCCACTGGTGGTCTACTACCCCTTGTAGCACTAGCAACTCCAATACCAATACTACCAATATTTCCACTCCTATGTGTAGGTGGTATCTCATCTTCTATTCCAATTTCATTATCTTCTATTCTAAAATCTTCTTGTAATTGTTCGTAATCAATCTCTACATCTTTGCAAATTAGGCGATGATTCAGAAACATGTGTTATTGGGTCATTATTATTACTACCGGAAACTACATGACAACCTCCTTTTTTATTTCCACCCCTACCAGTAACTTTTCTACACGCTCTTTTAGCAGCATTAAACATATTGTAAAAATGAACATATAAGCTAAAAGCCTAAAATTAAATATGCAATTAAAATATTAAATAAGAGAAAGAGTTGGAACGAGTGCACCGAATTCGACAATAAATTGAGCACTTGATTACGCAAATCCGGTGTTACCACGAATAAACGTCAAGCAAGTATTTCAATTTTGAACTTCAAGCTTCAAATTTCGAATGACAAATTGCGATAAATTAAATTCGGGAAAAGAGAGACAAATAAAATTATAAATTAGAATATGAAATCTTGCAAATTGAAGGGAATAAGTAGTACAATTGTTGAAGTTGTGAATTTTATAATCTAAACCAAAATATTTTGTGTATGTCTTTTGATAATGCTTCAAACAATAATGCTGCAGTTTTAATTTCAAAATTGCATTTGCAACCACCTCTTGATGATATTTTTCATGTTAGGTGTGCATGTCATGTTTAAAATTTAATTGTTAAAAGTGGCCTTGATTTATTTTCAGTTGAGATTACTCATGTTAGAAGAGCAGTTGGTGTTATTCAAGGAAATAATAGACAATCTAGAATAAAGAATTTAAGACTAAGTGTACCCAGTGTAACCGTAAACCTAGATTATGCCAGACGAAATTGTTACTAGATGGAATTATATATATATATATATATATATATATATATATATATATATATATATATATATATATATATATATATATATATATATATATATATATATATATATATATATATATATATATATATATTTTAAATGTTGCTACAAATATAGATTTCCTATAACTGAAATTGCTAATGCACATTGTACTGATCCTAGGCGTATGTTAATAAGTGATACTTGGGAGGTCATTAATGATGTTGTTAAATTTTTACATAAATTTTATGCTGCTACTGTTATGTTTTCTGGCACATATTACCCCACAGTTGCTATGGCTTTAGTACATATAGCTGAAATTTCTTTGCTACTATATGAATTTAAGAAGAAAGAACAATATATATATATATATATATATATATATATATATATATATATATATATATATATATATATATATATATATATATATATATGTTGTTGAAAGAATGCAAGCGAAATTCAAAAAATATTTCTTTCCAATTCCTCCGATTTAATTAATTGGTGAAGTTTTAAATCCTTCTATAAAAATGGGTGATTGTCACCAATTAATGAATGCTTTATATACTTATATGGAGATTGGAGAAACTAAAACCCCAAATTTATATGATTCTATGAACAAGCTAAATGAATATTTACAACAACTATATAATTATTATGCAAATGAATGTGATAATATTGCTCGTGCTTCTGGCAATGTTAATCCCGCTATGCAATGTAGCAGTTTTGCTAATGTGGATGATGAAGGCTTTGGTAGTTTTAATATTTTTTCTACATTTTCTAACACTCAAACCAGTAGCAGGAATATTGATGAGCTTCAACTCTACTTGCAGAAGCAAAAGGAGCCTCGCACAAAGAACTTTTCACCGTTGGGATGGTGGCATGAAAATGAAAAGCAATTTCATATTCTTTTCACTATGGCTCGGGACGTGATGAATGTGCCAATTTCTACTGTTGCATCGGAGAGTGCATTTAGCCAAGCAAGACAACAACTTGGAGACACCGGCCACTCATTGGGAAGCAATGCTTTGGAAGTTTTAGTATGTTTCAGAGATTGGATTAGATAGGAACGCAGAAATCAAGGAAAGGAAGATGTTGATAGCCCAGAAGACGAGGAACTTGGAGATATATTAACCCATGGAATCCCATCCGCATTTAACTCCCCATAAGAAGGTCAATCGGTTCATATTGATTATGATGAACTTGCTAGGGTGATGCAAAACATTTGAAATTACTACTTTAGTAGTTTACTTGTTTGAAAAAATGTAAACATTTCATTTTCTACTTTTTCAATTTGAAATTGAGAAATAAAGTAACACTTGCAATAAATGTAATTTCAAACATACATACGTTATTGTTTAGTCACCTTCCTTCTAGAGTATGTCTAACTTCTGATATTGGTCATGCTGTTAATGGAAATGATTATTTGACAATTACATGCCATTGGATAGATGATAATACTTGTATGCAAAAACGTATTATCGCTTTTAAACATGATGAAGATCAGAGTCATACTGCTACGTTTATAAGTAGTACAATTGTTGAAGTTGTTGAATTTTATAATCTAAACCAAAAAGTTTTGTGTATGTCTTTTGATAATGCTTCAAACAATAATGCTACAGTTTTAATTTTAAAATTGCATTTGCAACCACCTCTTGATGATATTTTTCATGTTAGGTTTGCATGTCATGTTTATAATTTAATTGTTAAAAGTAGCCTTGATTTATTTTCAGTTGAGATTACTCATGTTAAAAGAGCAGTTGGTGTTATTCAAGGAAATAATAGACAATCTAGAATAAAAGAATTTAAGACTAGGTGTACCCAGTGTAACCTTAAACCTAGATTATGCCAGACGAAATTGTTACCAGATGGAATTATATATATATATATATATATATATATATATATATATATATATATATATATTTAAAATGTTGCTACAAATATAGATTTCCTATAACTGAAGTTGCTAATGCACATTGTACTGATCCTAGGCGTATGTTAATAAGTGATACTTGGGAGGTCATTAATGATGTTGTTAAATTTTTACATAAATTTTATACTGCTACTGTTATGTTTTCTGGCACATATTACCCCACAGTTGTTATGGCGTTAGTACATATAGCTGAAATTTCTTTTCTACTATATGAATTTAAGAAGAAAGAAAAATATATATATGTTGTTGAAAAAATGCAAGCGAAATTAAAAAAATATTTCTTTACAATTCCTCCGATTTACTTAATTGGTGCAGTTTTAAATCCTTCTATTAAAATGGGTGATTGTCACGAATTAATGAATGCTTTATATACTTATATGGAGATTGGAGAAACTGAAACCCCAAATTTATATGATTCTATGAACAAGCTAAATGAATATTTACAACAACTACATAATTATTATGCAAATGAATGTGATAATTTTGCTCGTGCTTCTGGCAATGTTAATCCCGCTATGCAATGTAGCAGTTTTGCTAATGTGGATGATGACGGCTTTGATAGTTTTAATATTTTTTCTACATTTTCTAACACTCAAACCAGTAGCAGGAATATTGATGAGCTTCAACTCTACTTGCAGAAGCAAAAGGAGCCTCGCACAAAGGACTTTTCACCGTTGGGATGGTGGCATGAAAATGAAAAGCAATTTCCTGTTCTTTTCACTATGGCTCGGGACGTGCTGAATGTGCCAATTTCTACTGTTGCATAAGAGAGTGCATTTATCCAAGCAAGACAACAACTTGGAGACTCCCGCCACTCATGGGAAGCAATGCTTTGGAAGTTTTAGTATGTTTTAGAGATTGGATTAGATCGGAACGCAGAAATCAAGGAAAGGAAGATGTTGATAGCCCAGAAGACGAGGAACTCGGAGATATATTAACCCATGGAAACACATCCGAATTTAACTCCCCAGAAGAAGGTCAATTGGTTCATATTGATTATGATGAACTTTCTAGGGTGATGCAAAACAATTGAAGTTACTACTTTACTAGTTTACTTGTTAGAAAAAATGTAAACATTTCATTTTCTACTTTTTCAATTTGAAATTGAGAAATAAAGTAACACTTGCAATAAATGTAATTTCAAACATACATACGTTATTTGTTTAATCACCTTCCTTTTAGAGTATGTCTAACTTCTGATATTGGTCATGCTGTTAATGGAAATGATTATTTGACAATTACATGCCAGTGGATAGATGATAATACTTGTATGCAAATACGTATTATCGCTTTTAAATATGATGAAGATCAGAGTCATACTGCTATGTTTATATGTAGTGCAATTGTTGAAGTTGTTGAACTTTATAATCTAAACTAAAAAGTTTGTGTATGTCTTTTGATAATGCTTCAAAAAATAATGCTGCAGTTTTAATTTTAAAATTGCATTTGCAACCACCTCTTGATGATATTTTTCATGTTAGGTTTGCATGTCATGTTTATAATTTAATTGTTAAAAGTGGCCTTGATTTATTTTTAGTTGAGATTACACATGTTAGAAGAGCAGTTGGTGTTATTCAAGGAAATAATAGACAATCTAGAATAAAAGAATTTAAGACTAAGTGTACCCAGTGTAACCTTAAACCTAGATTATGCCAGACGAAATTGTTACTAGATGGAATTATATATATATATATATATATATATATATATATATATATATATATATATAATTATTTAAAATGTTGCAAATATAGATTTCCTATAACTGAAGTTGCTAATGCACATTGTACTAATCCTAGGCGTATGTTAATAAGTGATACTTGGGAGGTCATTAATGATGTTGTTAAATTTTTACATAAATTTTATACTGCTACTGTTATGTTTTCTGGCACATCTTACCCCACAGTTGCTATGGCTTTAGTACATATAGCTGAAATTTCTTTGCTACTATATGTGTTGAAACACGTTCTCAAGGCACTATACTAAACGTGTGTTCATATTTGTAGGTTTTGATGAATGACAAACTATGCAATTGACATATGACGAGGTCCTAGCACAAGCGCGAAATTGATACATAACGAGATTCAAGCACAAGACCAAGAAATAAAGTTATTCATGAGTCGTTCTTTAAATTTTGATCTTGATCCGATAACTTGACTCAAGACTTGGCTTCTCTCGTAAAAACATTTTTATCAAATCATGCATATTTAATTTAAAGCAAAATGATTTTAAATCATGCATATTTATGTTAGCCAAAATGATTTTTAAACATGCCTCTAAAATCTGGACTAAGATAATCGATTATGTACTTATGATAATCGATTATGTTAAGTCAGCTGCATGACAATCGATTGTGAACTTATGACAATCGATTGTGTTAAGGCAGTGTACATCAGATTTTTCAAATCTGCATGACAACCGATTGTGTACCCTATGACAATCGATTGTGTTGAGGCAGTGTACATCAGATTTTTCAAAGCCACACAATAATCGATTGTGAACTTATGACAATCGATTGTATTAAGGCAGTGTCCATCAAAGTTTTTCAAAGCTACAAAATAATCGATTGTGAACTTATGACAATCGATTGTGTTGAGGCAGCGTCTATTAGATTCTTCAAAGACTGATAAACAATCGATTGTTCTCATAGCATAATCGATTGTGTAACTGACCGTTGCCAAAATATTTTCAAACACCGTCAGGTAATCAATTATAGATTTCTAATAATCGATTGTTTTAAGTAAAATCTGAAAAAGATTTTTTGAATGTTGCCAAGTAATCGATTATATGTCTTAGATAATCGATTGTTATGCGTAAAATCTGGGAATAATTTTTGGAACGATTGGCAAACAATCGATTGTATCATTTTGACAATCGATTGTCATAGCATAAAATCAGCAATTCTTAATTAGCAATTAGGCAACGGTAATGCATGGTTTTGACACTATAAATACATCTTCAAATAAGTCTTACAAACACAACAACTGACAATATTATTGCTAAAGCTTGCATACTCTCTTATTCATCATTTTTTATTCATTACATAAGTTTTTGAGAGCCAAATTGTTGATGAAAGTTGTGTTCTTGAGCGTATTTATTTTACTCATATCTACTCTTAAGGAGAGTCTTGTTTTGAGTGCAAAGTGTTTTTATACACTTGAAGGGAAAGTTGTTCCCTTGTATTGTAAGAAGGAACTTGTGATTCCTTTGGTTGAAGTCTTGAAGTGTTGTATCTTCGAGCAAACGTTGTTGAGGCTTGTGTCTTCAGTTTGTAAAGGTTTGTTGAGCACCCGTAAGCTTAACAGTGTTAGTGGAAATCTCGAGAGAGTCTCTCGGGGACTGGACTAGCCACGGGTTGTGGTGAACCAGGATACATCGGTGCGTTCGTTCCTATTTATTTACTTATCGCACTTATTTAATTCCTGCAATTTTTAAATTCCGCAAGTTTACGCTATTTTTTATTATAACGCTATTCACCCCCCCCCCCCCTCTAGCGTTAAGTGTATTTTCTAACAATATGAATTTAAGAAGAAAGAAAAATATATAGATGTTGTTGAAAGAATGCAAGCGAAATTCAAAAAATATTTCTTTCCAATTCCTCCGATTTACTTAATTGGTGCAGTTTTAAATCCTTCTATTAAAATGGGTGATTGTCACCAATTAATGAATGCCTTATATACTTATATGGAGATTGGAGAAACTAAAACCCCAAATTTATATGATTATATGAACAAGCTAAATGAATATTTACAACAACTATATAATTATTATGCAAATGAGTGTGATAATATTGCTCGTGCTTCTGGCAATGTTAATCCCGCTATGCAATGTAGCAGTTTTGCTAATGTGGATGATGAAGGCTTTGATAGTTTTAATATTTTTTCTACATTTTCTAACACTCAACCACAGAGGCTATCCACCTAGTCAGGCGGCTGGCGGAGAAATTCAGGGATAAGAAGAAGGACCTGCATATGGTGCTTATCGACTTGGAGAAGGCGTATGATAAGGTCCCAAGGGAGGTGCTCTGGAGGTGCTTGGAGGCGAAGAGCGTGCCGGAAGCCTATATCAGAGTAATCAAGGACATGTACGATGGTGCTAAGACTAGGGTTAGGACGGTGGGTGGCGAATCAGACCATTTTCCTGTGGTTATGGGGCTCCACCAAGGATCGGCGCTGAGCCCCCTCTTGTTTGCCTTAGTGATAGATGCTCTGACTCGTCATATTCAAGGGGATGTGCCTTGGTGTATGCTTTTTGCTGATGATATAGTATTGATAGACGAGACGAGGGTCTGTGTTAGTGAAAGGCTTGAGGTATGGAGACAGACTCTCGAGTCTAAAGGTTTCAAAATAAGCAGTTCTAAGACAGAATACCTGGAGTGCAAGTTTGGCGCCGAACCGAGTGAGGTAGGCAGGGACGTGATGATTGGTTCCCAGGCCATCGCCAAGAGGGACAGTGTCCGATATCTTGGGTCGGTGATTCAGGGGGACGGAGAGATTGACAGGGACGTCACCCATCGCATAGGAGCGGGGTGGTCGAAGTGGAGGCTTGTATCAGGGGTCCTGTGCGACAAGAAAGTTCCTCAAAAACTCAAGGGGCAATTCTATAGAGCCGTGGTTAGACATGCGATGCTGCATGGGGCGGAGTGTTGGCCCGTGAAGAACTCTCATGTTCAGAGAATGAAGGTCGCGGAGATGAGGATGCTTAGGTGGATGTGCGGGCACACCAGACTAGATAAGATTAGGAACGAAGTTATTTGAGAGAAGGTAGGGGTGGCCCCGGTAGATGAGAAGATGCGAGAAGCGAGGCTGAGGTGGTTTGGGCATGTTCGGAGGAGGGGTCCCGATGCCCCGTTGAGGAGCTGCGAGCGACTGGAGATTGTTGGCGGTCGGCGAGGCAGAGGGAGGCCTAAGAAGCATTGCAGGACATGACTAGAATGCAGGTTTCCGAGGATATGATCGTTGATAGGAGAGTCTGGAGGTCTAGGATCAGGGTTGTAGGTTAGGGGCTCCTAGAGTTCTTCGTAGTTACTGTATGATATTATTGCATGCGATTGTATTTAGGTTCCTTATGTTTAGATAATTCTTTCCGCTATTTCTGCGATTTCTGCGGGTGATACTAATGCTCTATTGTTATTGTTTTTGTTTTTATTTTAGTTTTACAGCTGATTTCCCTTTTTCCTATGCGCCGAGGGTCGATTGGAAACAGCCTCTCTGCCCTTTCGGGTAGGGGTAAGGCTCGTCTACATATTGCCCTCCCCAGACCCCACCTGGTGGGAGTATACTGGGTAGTTGTTGTTGTTATTTTTTCTAACATTCAAACCAGTAGCAGGAATATTGATGAGCTTCAACTCTACTTGCAGAAGCAAAAGGAGCCTCGCACAAAGGACTTTTCACCGTTGGGATGGTGGCATGAAAATGAAAAGCAATTTCCTGTTCTTTTCACTATGGCTCGGGACGTGCTGAATGAGCAAATTTCTACTGTTGCATAAGAGAGTGCATTTAGCCAAGCAAGACAACAACTTGGAGACACCCTCCACTCACTGAGTGGGAAGCAATGCTTTGGAAATTTTAGTATATTTCAGAGATTGGATTAGATCGGAACGCAGAAATCAAGGAAAAGAAGATGTTGATAGCCCAGAAGACGAGGAACTTGGAGATATATTAACCCATGGAAACCCATGCGAATTTAACTCCCCTGAAGAAGTGTAAAAAATCATTCTATCTATGATATGTGCGCTTTGGTTGTATTAGCATGATTTTCAGGTATAGGTTTTGATGAATGACAAACAATGAAGTCAAGTGTCAAACAACGCTATTATATGACAAACAATCAAGATTGAATGCCGAGAAGCATATTGATGACGGAATTGCATAGACAAGCTCAAATGTTCAAGACCGAAGACCCAAGGCGTAGGTCGTTAGGTAGAACCAATGTAAGAGCAACGCTTAAGTTATCTCGTCTTTTGGCTCAACATAGGTCATCATAAATATGCATAAAATCATTTTATCAAATCATATTTATCATAAATATATTTTAAATACTTCAAACAAAATGATATTAACGTTTTCATTTTAACCAAAATGGTTTTTGAAGTAAGTTTTCAATTTTGGTATACTGTGGTATACACAGTGTATATAGATGGTATATAATCGATTATAATTTGTAAATAATCGATTATCTTGTATCCGTTGCCAAAGTGTTGAACAATTGGAACAAAATAATCGATTATGCCATCCAAATAATCGATTATTCTTGAGCAGAATCTTCCGATTTTGTAACGGTAAAAGGATAATCGAATATGCAAATCCAATAATCGATTATCCTTGCATAAAATCAGCATAATTGATTGCCAATTAAGCAACGGACATCCACCCTTTAACCCCTATAAAAAGAGGTCTTTTGAGCTGATTTTTAACACACAACACCTCCCAATATTGATATACATATTGACATTATTTGAGCATCATTTTAGAGCTTTTGTTGAGCCATTTGAGAGACAACTTTGAGTTGTTCATAGAGCTAAATTTGTATCTCTTTATCTACTCTTTTGAGAGAGTTCTTGTTGTAAAAGAGAAAGGTGTTTGAGAAGAACATATCTTCTCATTGATTGTCGGGTTCGCTAAGTACCCTAAGTCTTAGTGGTTGAAGTCTTGTGGTGCGGTATCCACGAGCAAGGTTGAAGTCTTGAGGTGCGGTATCCTCGAGCAACTTGAAGTCTTGTAGAGTGTACATCTACGAGCAAGTGTAACGGTTTGTTACGCACCCGTAAGCTTAACGGAGTTAGTGGAATCTCGAGAGAGTCTCTCGGGGACTGGACTAACCACAAGTTGTGGTGAACCAGGATAAATTCGGTGTGTTCTTTCCTTGCTATTTTTATTACCAAATTTATTTTATTCCTGCAATTTTTAATTCCACAATATTTATCAATATTCTCGTGCCGCACTATTCACCCCCCCTCTAGTGACGGGCATAAAACCTAACAATTGGTATCAGAGCCTAACTCTCTGAAAGCCTTAACCGGTTGAGAGCGATATATATTTTTTGTTGAGAATATTGAACGCAGGAATAATGAGCGAAGGACACTCCACCGAAAGGCCTCCATTTTTTGATGGAAGAAATTATACATACTGGAAAGAGCGGATGAGAATCTTCATCCAATCAAATAACTTTCGATTATGGCAAATCATCAAGAAAGGTGAACAAATGCCAACAAAGAAAGTTGGGGAAATCATGGTTCCAAAGGAGGAAAATGAATATGATGCCGAGGACATCAAGAAGGTTGAAAGAAACGCAAAGGCCGTCAACTTACTATTTTGTGCGGTAAATCCGGACAACTATCGGAAAATCTCTTGTTGCACAACTGCAAAGGAAATGTGGGATAAACTCGAGATCACTTATGAAGGTACGTCTCAAGTCCGAGAATCTAAAGTTGATTTTCTAACACATGAATATGAAATTTTTAGAATGAGGGAGAATGAACCCATCGGTTCTATGTTCGAACGATTCTCAATAATCGTCAATGATCTTCATGCTCTCGGGAAAGTGTGCATGAACAAAGATCTTGTTCGAAAAATCCTACGGAGTCTCACTCCCGAATGGCGTTCCAAAGCCAATGCCATCCAAGAGTCGATAGGAATCACGGATGTCACAATTGATGGACTAAGAGGTAACCTCGAAACTTATGAAAGCACAATTCTTAATCCCTATCTTAGAAGTAATTCGAATATTGCCTTCAAAGCCCCATCGTCTAAAAGAGTAGAGGTAAGTGATTCGGAAAGCGATGATGATATTATTTCCAATGATATAATTGAAAAGTTTTGTAAGTTTATGAAGAAGGAAAAAAAGAAGGAAGAGCCAAGTCCTTCATGTCAAAAGTGTGGAAAACTTGGCCACACCAAATCACATTGTCCAAAATCAAAGGACAAGAAAAGGAAGAAACACCATAGGCGCGTAACATGGGATTCGGACAGCTCGGGCGATGAAACTGCCGCATTATGCCTCATGGCAAACGAAGAAGGGTTAGTATTTCTAACTCTTACTTGTTTGAAGAAAATCAAAATGCCTACGATGAATTATATGGTGAATTTGTTAAAGCATCCAAAACCATAAAAGAATTGAAGAAAACACTTTCTTTGCAAGAAAAAGATTTTGAGAAAACACTTTCTTTGCAAGAAAAAGTTTTTGAAAAACAACCTTCTTTAAAAGAAAAAGATTTTGAAAAATTGATTTGTGATAATGAAAAACTAAAAGAAGAAAATAGATTTTTGGAAAATGACAATGTCGATCTCAAAAATAAAATCAAGGAGATGAATGAAGCCTCTTTATGTGTTCAAAGTTCAAACTGCTCTTCTTGTAGTTCCTTGAAAATAGAGAACATAGAACTTAGAAATACACTAGAAAAATGTAGTGTAAATGATTCTAAAACAAGTGAAGTAATTAAAAAGGATGATAGAAATGAGGTTAAACCACCTAGAAACGACTCTAGGAATTTTGTTAATAAGTCTAAAACTAATCATTTTAGACCACCTAGACACAATTCTAGGAATTTTATTAATGAGTCTAGAATGAATAATTTTAGATCACCTAGAAATAACTCTAGGAATTTCAACGCTTCTAGGAATAACGACTTTAGATCACCTAGAACGCATTTGGCTCAACCTAGACATATCACAACCCTAATGTTATATGTCATTATTGTAACCGGGTAGGACACATTGCACCCGTATGTTTTGCTAAACATAGAGATTCATATTTTGATTATAATTATTATTTGCCTAACCCCCAAGGACCCAAAAGTCGTTGGGTACCGAAAACCTATTTTTAGGTACATTTGCAGGTGTGCTTGAAGACTACAATATTGTAGTAGATGCACCAAGCACGAAACCTTATTGCATCGAGGGGGAACGTCGGTTAGTTATCGTATTTTTGATAAAAACGTAATAGTTGATATGTGCTAACAATTGATATTATATTGATTCATGTTTTTGATAAGTGTATTTTGAATAACAATTGGTATCAATTATTTTTATAATAAATGATTGATTCATGTTTTGATGAATATTTTTAGTTTAAATAACAGTTGGTATATTTGCGAAAAATGACCGTTATTATGGTTGGTATGTTTTTACTAACGTTTGGTACTAATTGATGTTGATATGATTTTTTTTCTAACAATTGGTATCGTCAATAGTTTAAATAACAATTGGTATACTCTTTTTTCTAATGCCAAAAGGGGGAAGAATTTAGCGATATGCATCGAATAAGAGGGAATGTCTTCACATTCTAGTATGCTTTAATTGAGGGGGAATATTCAATTAAGGGGGAATTATATTAAATTGTTTACATGAATTGTATGTTGAGATATAGCATGAATTTAGGGGGAATCAAATATGCATATCTCATGTTGTTTGTCATTATCAAAATGGGGGAAATTGTAGAAAATTATTCTATCTATGATATGTGCGCTTTGGTTGTATTAGCATGATTTTCAGGTATAGGTTTTGATGAATGACAAACAATGAAGTCAAGTGTCAAACAACGCTGTTATATGACAAACAATCAAGATTGAATGCCGAGAAGTATATTGATGACGGAATTGCATAGACGAGCTCAAATGTTCAAGACCGAAGACCCAAGGCGTAGGTCGTTAGGTAGAACCAATGTAAGAGCAACGCTTAAGTTATCTCGTCTTTTGGCTCAACATAGGTCATCATAAATATGCATAAAATCATTTTATCAAATCATATTTATCATAAATATATTTTAAATACTTCAAACAAAATGATATTAACGTTTTCATTTTAACCAAAATGGTTTTTGAAGTAAGTTTTCAATTTTGGTATACTGTGGTATACACAGTGTATTAGATGGTATATAATCGATTATAATTTGTAAATAATCGATTATCTTGTATCCGTTGCCAAAGTGTTGAACAATTGGAACAAAATAATCGATTATGCCATCCAAATAATCGATTATTCTTGAGCAGAATCTTCCGATTTTGTAACGGTAAAAGGATAATCGATTATGCAAATCCAATAATCGATTATCCTTGCATAAAATCAGCATAATTGATTGCCACTTAAGCAACGGACATCCACCCTTTAACCCCTATAAAAAGAGGTCTTTTGAGCTGATTTTTAACACACAACACCTCCCAATATTGATATACATATTGACATTATTTGAGCATCATTTTAGAGCTTTTGTTGAGCCATTTGAGAGACAACTTTGAGTTGTTCATAGAGCTAAATTTGTATCTCTTTATCTACTCTTTTGAGAGAGTTCTTGTTGTAAAAGAGAAAGGTGTTTGAGAAGAACATATCTTCTCATTGATTGTCGGGTTCGCTAAGTATCCTAAGTCTTAGTGGTTGAAGTCTTGTGGTGCGGTATCCACGAGCAAGGTTGAAGTCTTGAGGTGCGGTATCCTCGAGCAAGTTGAAGTCTGGTAGAGTGTACATCTACGAGCAAGTGTAACGGTTTGTTAGGCACCCGTAAGCTTAACAGAGTTAGTGGAATCTCGAGAAAGTCTCTCGGGGACTGGACTAACCACAAGTTGTGGTGAACCAGGATAAATTCGGTGTGTTCTTTCCTTGCTATTTTTATTACCGAATTTATTTTATTCCTGCAATTTTTAATTCCGCAATATTTATCAATATTCTCGTGCCGCACTATTCACCCCCCCTCTGGTGACGGGCATAAAACCTAACAAGAAGGTCAATCGGTTCATATTGATTATGATGAACTTGCTAGGGCGATGCAAAACATTTGAAATTACTACTTTACTAGTTTACTTGTTAGAAAAAATGTAAACATTTCATTTTCTACTTTTTCAATTTGAAATTGAGAAATAAAGTAACACTTGCAATAAGTGCAATTTTTTCCCATCTTACTTGTATTCATTCAATTATTACAAAGTATTAAGATAATTATAACTTAATAGTTATACTTAATTTTAAAGAAAAAAATTGAAAATATACTAATCCGGCGAGGCCCGGACCCCTTCAACCCGTAATCCGTATGGTTCAATTTTAACCCGAACTAACCCAGGCCGCTACGAACCCGGCACTGTTCAACTCCGACCGTCCCGGACGGGTCGAAAAAATCACAACCCGGACTGGCGCGGTAGACCCGTTTGTCACCTTTGGTTTCAAGTTGGAGTGTATAAATTATCTTAAAATAAAAAAGGAAAAAAAATTAGCTATAAAAAATTCAAAGAAAGAGAAGAAAAACTACCCATTCAAATCGGGATGTAGTTTCAAGTTGGAGTTTTATAATAATTTTAAAATAAAATCAACATTAAAAAATAATAAATTACCAATTCAAATTGGGGATTAATTTCAAGTTAGAGTTTTAAAATTATTTTAAAATAAATAAAACAAATATACTTTCAGATAAAAAATATTTAATAAAGTAATATGCTAATAAAACTCTCTATTAATAATGTAAAAATATTAAATATTAGATAAATATAATATATATATATATATAACAAAAAAGTTATGCAGTGCGCTCCCTGTATAAGTCTCGTTAGTTTAGCAGAGATTTTGTTTCACTAAAATTTAGATAATATAATGAAGAACAATAGAATAAAGTTTAAAATAAAAAAAATATTTCAAAAGTAATAAATTATAAATCTTCTCATATATGACAAAAAGAAAGCAAGTATTAAATATCAGTTAATATAACTAAAAAAATTTATCACTAACTATATATGTACCTTTAATTTAATAAAGATTTTATCATTGGGTATATCTATTGACAAATAAGATGATAATTGAATTTTATTAAAGCAATATAATTTAATAGGATCGAACAAGCCCGATCATAATTTAATTCAATTAATATTTTTATTACTAACCACGTATCGCGTGGGTATAATTACTAGTATTATGAAAATATGATTGTCAATAACCAACTTATTAACCACCAAAGAATGTGATTTGAATGATAATAGGTTCATCCACTGTTAATTGGATTTCTTAAAAATATATGTCTTGGAAATGAAGTCCTCTATAATATGAATGAGGCACTAAAGTTTATCATACATGGCATCCTACAACATGAATTCAAATTAGTTGGGTCTATAATTTTCAGACATCATGTTAACAACAATAACGTACCTGTAACGGCGGAGGCAGGATACTCTTGAAAGGGTGCAAAAAGGAAAAAATTAAAACAATATGTAGCTAGTAGAAATTGAACATATGATCTTACAAAGATTTTAAATTCTCTTAACTACTAAGCTACACTTTTGGGTTGTGTCAAAGCGATTTAATACTCAATATATAGAGGTAAAAAATAAATTTTGCCTTATATATACAGAGTAATTTTTCGGAGAAGGGTTTTCCGATGAACCCCCTTCCGCCCCCTAAATCCGCCCCTGCATACTATGTGTAGCCCTACAAGTGGAGTTTGGGGAGGGTGGAGTATTGCGTAGTCCTCACCCCTACATTTAAGAAAACAAAGACCAAGTTTCTGGTAGACCCTCAGCTCAGGAAAGATAAATGGAAGGTCAATAACAAGCAAACCAAATATAACTCCAAAGCGAAAATACTAACGGAACTAACACTAAGGAATGCAAACAGAAAATCGAAACAAAGGAGTAACAAGTAATAACACAAGTCTATGAATACAAACATACACAAGTTGAATCAATTGATTCTGGAGAAGAATAGTACGAAGGAGGTGCAGAACCCCACCCCTGTGCAAACCCTAGGCACCTTGGAAGCTGCTGATCAAGCTTCCGAGACTATGACAGTACAGCCAGATGCTCTAGTAGACACGACTATTGAAATGCCCAAGACAACAGAGGTTGAAGGGATTACAACCCTTCCGAGTACAGTGGAAGCAGATCCTTCAACAGAGACAACCATGAAACCAGCAATGTCAACAGAGGAACAACCAGAGACTAGCAAAAACACATTAGTGGAACCTAAGAAGAGCTGGACAACACTATTTCAGAAGAATCGATTTGCGACTCATGGTATGGCTCTTGACTACATCCCCCCAATGATAGCTGACGGACAGCCCATAGTACAACTGGATAAAGCGGAGGTGGAGGAGGAGGAAGCCAAATGGAAGTGTGCCTTAGTGGTATACACCCTAGGCGGCGGTCCTGGCTTCAACGCAATGAGGAGATTCATCAGCCACCACTGGTCCCATGTCCCTGAACCAGAATTGTTCTATCATGACGAAGGGTACTACATTGTGAAATTCAACACAGTTGTTGATGCCAAAGAGATAATGTGTGCTGGTCCTTACTCAATGACCAATAGGCCACCGGAATTTGATTTCTCAGAAGAGTTTCCGACTGAAATACCATTGTGGGTAAAGTTTCCAAAACTGCCAATGCTTGCTGGGGTATGAGGTCTCTTAGCAGAATTGCTAGTGTATTAGGAAAGCCAAATTTTGCGGATGAATGTACCACAAAACAGACACGGATTTCATATGCCAGAATGCTCATTGAGGTGACTGTCACTAAACAACTACCAACAGAGATCTGGGTTATGGATCCGAATGGGAAGAAGTTTCTTCAAGATATGGTTTATGAGTGGAAGCCTTCCTATTGTGAGATATGCCAAACAATAGGACACAATTGTGCAATGCAGCAAAAGCAAATCCCAAAGCAGCCTACACAAGTGTGGAAGCCAAAGGCAGTCCAGGACTGGAGAACTAAGGGCCCTGCTGTGCCAATACAGAGGCAGCCTCCAACACAGCATAGTGAATCTAATAGGTTTCATAATGAAGCCAGGACAGTCCAGAGCCAGAGGGTTGATAAGGGCAGTGACAAAGGGAAACAACCTCAGAGTCCAGCACTCAACGTCACCAATTTCCCACCCTGTCCCCCATCACTGTGAGTAATAGATTTGAAGTAGTTTCTGGTAGTAAAGATGACCCTCCGGGGAGGTAGGGGGATCAACATCTTATCAATGAAGTGGTTAGTTTGGAATATAAGGAGTGTAAATAAAAGGTACAAGCAAAAAGAAGTTAGGGAGCGTATAAGAAAAAACAACATTAACCTAGTTGGATTAGTAGAAACTAAGGTTAAGCAAATGCATGCTAGTAGAATTGCTAATCTACTAGCACCAGGCTGGGTATCTTAACAAACTATGTCTCAGGTGAAAAGGGTAGAGTGTGGATTCTGTGGAATCCAAAAGTTTTTGCAGTCACTAGTGTTCTGGAGGAAAGCCAATTGATTCACAGTAGGGTTTCCAGCAGAACAGGGGATTTCACATGCTTCCTCACTGTGGTGTATGGTTTTAATGGGCTGGAACAGAGAAGATCCTTATGGAGCAGTTTACAAGCACTGGCAGCAGGAATGTAAGATCCATGGGTTGTTGCTGGGGATTTTAATGCTGTCTTATATGACAAAGATATGCAGTCTTGCAAGCCAGTCAGACTCCCTAAAACTCAAGAGTTTAACAAATGTATGCAGCTAGCTGGACTGTCAGAATTGCCTTGGAAAGGTGACTATTACACATGGACAAATAAGCAAACTGGTGTGGACAGAGTATGTAGTAGACTGGATAGAGTCTTTGGCAACTATGAATGGATAATCAAATGTAACCAGGTGGTAACTGAGTATGATCTACCTTTCATCTCAGACCATAACCCCATGTTATTGACACTGACTTCAACTTCCTGGCATGGGAAGAAGACTTTCAAATTCTTTAATATCTGGGCTGAGCATAAAAACTTCCAGCAGATTGTGGCAGGATGGAAAGGCAGACACAATGAGAGCAATATGGAACAAACTCAAAGCCTTGAAGAGCCCTTTGAAGGTCCTGAATATTAAAGAATTCAAGACAATTTCACAGAGAATAGAACAGTGTAGACATGAACTGGGGACATTTTAAACCCAGATGAATCAAGCATACACTGATGGCCTACAACAGAAGGAGAAGGAGCTGGTCTTAAAATTGGAAAAATAGTCAGTGATTGAGGAAAGTGTTCTGCAACAGAAGGCAAGAGCAAAATGGATACAACTTGGGGACTCCAACACTAAGTACTTCACTGCAGTAATGAAGGAGAGAACTCAACACAACCAGATTACTGAACTTACCAATGCAATGGGAATCAAACTTACTACACCTGAAGATATCAAAGAAGAAATCATGGGATTCTACAAGGCACTGATGGGAACTTCTACAACTAATCTGCCTGCTATAAACCAACTGTACATGTCAAATAGCCCAAAACTGACACAACAACAAAGACAGGAACTATGTGCTGCAGTAACTGATACAGAAATAGTAGAGAGTCTCAAAGCTATTGGAGATGACAAAGCACCAGGGATAGATGGATACAATGTTGTATTCTTCAAAAAGAGCTGGGGCATCATTGGTAACCAGGTCACCTCTGCAGTTAAGCAGTTTTTCACCTCAACTAGGATGTTCAAACCAATAAACTGTGCAACTATTACCCTCATTCCTAAACTGTCCAAACCATCTACAGTCAAAGAGTATAGGCCTATTGCTTGTTGTTCTGTCCTCTACAAAATCATCTCAAAAATTCTGGCTAACAGGTTGCAGAAGGTGATGGCAAGTATTATCAGTGAAGCTCAGGCAGGATTCATCCCAGGTAGAAAGATCCAGGACAACATCATCCTAGCACATGAGCTAGTCAAAAGCTATACTAGACAGCATGTGTCCCCCCAGATGCATGATAAAAATTGACCTCCAGAAACCGTATGATTCAGTTGAATGGGTATTTCTACAGCAGGTTATGGAACAGATTGGCTTCCCCAGCACCTTCACCAAATGGATAATGGAATGTATCTCAATAGTGAGCTTCTATGTGCTAGTTAATGGAGAGGCAACTGTACCCTTTGCTGCTGCCAGGGGACTGAGGCAAGGGGACCCCATTTCCCCCTTCCTATTTACTTGATCATGGAGTATTTAAGCAGATCATGCAACTCACTAAAAGATGATCCAGCCTACCAATTCCACCCCAGATGCAAAAAGCTGGGCATTACACATATGTGTTTTGCTGATGATTTGTTGCTGTTTGCCAAAGGAGACATTACCTCTGTCATGGCCCTATCCAAATGTTTCTCCCAATTCTCTGAAGCTTCAGGACTGCAGGCTAATCTGAACAAGAGCTCAGTCTATTTTGAGGGGTAGCACTGGCTATACAGAAACAGATCCTCGACCACATTGGCTATGGGCAAGGTCAATTTTCATTCAAGTATCTAGGAGTTCCACTGTCCACCAAGAAAATCACACTGCTGCAATGGCAACCTCTAGTGGATAGAATCACTGCCAAGATCACTTCTTGGACTACCAAAACACTGTCTTATTCAGGAAGAATACAACTGGTTCAATCTGTCATCTTTGGGGTCCAGGCTTACTGAGCACAACTGTTTATATTGCCTGTGAAAGTACTGAAAATGATAGAAGGCATTTTTAGGAGTTTCATTTGGTCTGGGATGAACACTGTAACTAAGAAATCATATATCTCTTGGGACAAAATGTGTACCCCAAAATCAGTTGGAGGGATGAATCTCACTAACCTCAAGCTCTGGAACAAAGCTGCCATTGCAAATACCTGCTGGGATCTAGCTCATAAAAAGGACAAGCTGTGGATTAGGTGGATCACTATATACTACATCAAAGACAGACCTATAGAATCCATTCCAATTCCTGCTCAGGCAAGTTGGATGGTTAGAAAGATCATCCAATCAAGAGATATACTACAGAGGATCCAGCACTGGAAGGAACAGAAGTGCTCGACTAGACAATTGTACCGGTCACAGATGCAAGAATTGCCGAGAGTCCCATGGAAGAATTTAATCATACAAAACTATGCAAGGCCAAATGCAATTTTCAACCTATGGCTATTCCTACAGGAGAGACTCCCAATAAAGGATAGACTGCACAGCTGGGGAATGAGTATTGATCAACAATGCACCTTATGCCAAATCCACCCGGAAACAAGAGACCACTTGCTAATGACATGTCATGTCACTGTGGACTTATGTGAAAGAACAATGAACTGGCTGCAAGAAAGCTATCCACCCACTAATGATTGGAACCAGAAAATGCAGTGGTTGATTAGCAAAGCCAAGGGTCGAACATGTCGAGCAGCCATCTTCAAAATGGTAACTGCTGAATTTGCATATGCTATCTGGCTGGAAAGGAATTCAAGAGTCTTCAACAAGATATTTCGGTGTAACACTGCTTTACTGAGAGACATAGTGTATAATTGTAATATTTGAGGTACCCCACGAATTAGATAACAATTACAACACCTTCGAATATAGTAGTGTTAGTTAGTTAGGATAGTAGAAACAGTTTTATATGTTATCTCCCAGATAGTCAGCTGAGTTGAAGCTAGACTGTGGTTTTGTAATGTTACTTCATTGGTGATTAATGAAAAACCTTAATTACCAAAAAAAAGGGAGAAATTCAAAAATAGTCAGATTTACAAGTGGTCATTCAAATATAGCCACAGTTTCAGAAGTAATCGAAATTTAGCCACTTTTCATGTAAAGATAAATCTAAACGAAAATATTGTTCAAAATTCGAAAAAATACTCCAGCATAATATACTGGAGTTCTAGTATAATATAGTGGGTTCAACATAATATACTGGAGTTTAGAGCACCGGTGCTTCAGTCTCCAGTATATTATACTGGAGCAAGCAGGTATACCAGTCTAGCATAATATGCTGTAAGTTCATACATAGGTGCACCGAACTCCAGTATATTATACAGGACTGATCTCTGTTGCAACAAAAAAGTGGTTATTATTCAATAACTTGGCAAAAATATTAGATATTTTTAAATGCTCAGTCCGAAAACTGACTAGATCGTGCTATTTTGACTGTATTAAAGCTATTGCTACAAATACGGACCATGCTGTTTACGAACAACTTAATTAATTTTAAAGAAGAGCATCTCTTCTTCTTTTTTTCCACTTTAGGAGTACATTAACAACATGTGTAGCGCTAACTAATGTTAGGATTCGAGTTTCAAACTTTCGATTTTGTAACATGGAGAGCCCCACTTTATGCCTTTAATTAGTATTATTACATTAGGGCCTCGTCACTAGGAATCTTAATTAGTTGAAGCTCTATAAACCCAAATAAATTATTATAACATAGTTGACCCTTGTCTTGTTACCGACAATTCTTCATGTTCTTCAATTTACAGTGTCAGTGAAGTCACCCACGTGATGGTGTTTTATACGTGACTGCATGGCTGACTTGAAAAAGAATGGGAGCCTAAGATACGCTCTTGTTGCTGTCAACCAAAATAATAAACTACTATATTATAATAACAAACTATTGTAGTAATGTTATAAATAGAACTCTAATTAGAGTGAATGTTTATCTTATAGAAGAGTTTTACTTTGAGGCTAACTCATTTTTCTTCCTATAAATAGAAGGGTCTTACCTCATTGTAAATCATCCCAAAGTATCAATAAGAATACTCCTCTCTCTACTTTTCTCTCTATTGTTCTTGTTCTTGTATTATTGTTCTTGTTCTTATATTATTTCATAACACGTTATCAGCACGAGACTCTACCGTCTCAAGAAGCACTTTGAGAAGATTAAGGAGAAATTCGCCCACACGAATTTCGCTAATTCCGGGCATTATCCGGGTCACGCTTCAAAAGATAAGTATCGATTTTATGTTCGATTAAAATATATAATTATATGTTGTTATTTGTAAATACAAGTCTGATCCTACTGTAGCATTGTGCTAATTGTATTATGTGTATGAAGTGGCCAGCAAGAGATTATGCACGGTTAAATCACAGTACTGTTTCTTTCTTCAATTACTTGAAACCGGAAACGGCGGCTTCGCGGTGGAATCGCGTTGGCTTAAATGCTTCCAAAAAAAAAAATTCTATACGGAAAAATAGAAGAGGTATATTTGATATCACAACATTTATTGGTATACCTTAAAGGTAAGTAATTTACTTTTCCCTTTCAAATTCTTGAAATTCTACGATTTGATTTCATATACAAACATAGACAACAAAGTTTGATTATAACTCTAATGGAGTTTGTAAGAAATTACACTCACATGAAGTGGTAAAATTTCTATGCCTTGCCATGATCAAATTCATGTATGATTGTGGGCAAAGAATTAAAAATCCGTCCAATTGAATTTGCTCCATTCCCTTTAGAGAATGTGGTAGCAGTATGTGATAAGTCTGAAAGAAGACGAAATTATTACCGTGAAGGTATCAATGGATGTGGACGTGGCAATAGACGGAATTATAATCGTCATCATTATGATCCATTCCCTGAAGTGAATGTGATAATTGTAATAAAGCCTGTAAGTATAAACACGCTCTTGATGTAATTGTGTCATATGTCTGACATTATGAAAAGAAAGTTCGTTGCCCTTGAAATTTCGGGCAAGAACTATATGGCATGGGTGTTGGATGCTGAAATCCACTTAGATGCTATGGGTCTTGGAGACGCCATTAAAGACAGAAATAATGCATCCACCCAAGACTATGCTAAGGCCTTGATTTTCTTGCGCCATCGCCTTGATGAAGGTTTGAAACCGTGCTAAGGCCTTGATTTTCTTGCGCCATCACCTTGATGAAGGTTTGAAACTGTGCTAAGGCCTTGATTTTCTTGTGCCATCACCTTGATGAAGGTTTGAAAATTGAATATATCACAGTCAAAGATCCACCTATCTTGTGGAATGGCTTAAAGGAGAGATATGACAACCTGAAGTTGGTCACTCTGCCACAAGCACGATATGATGAGAATCCAAAAGCAAATAGTTCATAAACTATATATTATCGTTGCGGTGGAAAAGGGCACTGGGCGAAAATTTTCCGTGTACCAAGACATTTGGTTGAGCTTTATCAAGCATCTCGAAAGAGTAAAGGCCCTGAAACAAATTTTGTCTCTGACGACAATTTTGACATCACCCACTTGGATGTGGCAGATTTCTTTGAGCAACCCGATGGGAAAATAAACCACCTAATCGGTGATGGATCTGTGATGAAGGAAGATGGAATTGTTTGATTTTATTTCACTTATTTGTAATAGTTAGTGAATAAACTAATAGTCATTAGTATCAGCTCGTATTAGTTAGTTTATGATATAATGTTAGTATTAGTTCTTTAGAATGTTTCAATATGCTTAAATTTCGAAGAAATTTTTATTTTCCAGCAAAGTTAGTCGATTAACTAATAAGTTAGTCGACTATCTAATATTTCGTATTAAAAACTGGAATTTCCGCAAGCTAAGTTATTCGAATATCTGATTTAATTATTCGAATAACCTGATGACTGTTTACTAAGTTATTCGACTATCAACTTAGTTATTCAACTATCTAATATTTCGAATTAAAAACTGGACTTTTCCGCAAGGCATGATAGTCGACTATCTAATTTAGTTAGTCGAATAACCTCAGCAGATTTTGAAAATATTGTTTAAATATGAAGCAAACAGATTTGTATATTCTCATGTTCATATATTTTCTTTGTATGTCAAACCATGGGAATTAAATTGATTGAAGGCTCCTGAAGAGCAACTATAACTCTGCCTAAAGGAACAATATTTTAGAGAATGCAATGTTCTCCTCCAAGTCTAAGAGGAACTTGTTGAGTTTTAATGATATCAGTCAAAATGTTCTCCTCCAAGTCTAAAAGGAACTTGTTGAGTTTTAGAGATATCATTCAAAATGGATATCAGATTGAGACAATACATGAGTATCATCTTGAATACCTCATTTACTCATGAAAACGAGGCTGCCCACTTCGGTTTGGGGTCACGCCATTTTGCATGCAGCAATGCTAGTTCGTCGGCTGCCCACTTCGGTTTGGGGCCACGCCATTTTGCATGCAGCAATGCTAGTACGTCGGCTGCCCACTTCGGTTTGGGGTCACGCCGTTTTGCATGCAGCAATGCTAGTTCGTCTCTGACTGACGAATTGTCACAAATATTTCCCGTTGCAATTAGTTTTGGGTCATGAACCTAATATATCCCATTTAAGAATTGTTGGATGCGCAGTATATGTGCCTGTAGCACCGCCATACCGCACCAAAATGGGTCCGCAAAGAAGGTTAGGAATATATGTTGAGTTTGAATCGTCCTCCATTATTCGCTACCTCGAAACATTGACAGGGGATTTGTTCACTGCACGATTTGCAGACTGTCAATTTGATGAGACACTTTTTCCAAAATTAGTGGGAGAAGTTGGTGAAACCAAACGGGAAATTTTGTGGAAAAATGCATCATTATCTCATCTTGATCCACATACCTCCATTTGTGAAAATGAGGTGCAAAATATTATCCATTTGCAAAGAATAGCAAATCAAATGCCTGACGCATTTACGGACTTAAAAAGGATAACAAAATCACCTATCCCCGAAGTGAATGTGACAACATCTGATTCACGAATACATATTCATTATTGGAAGAATATGAACATGAAATTGGTATTGAATATACCACACTCACCCCTAGAAGGAGGTTTGAGATGATACCACACTCACCCCTAGAAGGAGGTTTGAGATGATACCACACTCACCCCTAGAAGGAGGTTTGAGATGATATATGGCATGAATGATCGTTGGTCACGTACCTATTGTACGCCAAAGTATTTTGGAAATATGACTATTAAAGGACAACGATAATGCAAGAAACATATCTTGCATATAAGTTTGACATGACCACATGGATGTTGATGAATTTGTGGTAGTGCAAAATTAATTGAGAGCTCTAGAAGAGCCAATTATTACTATGTTGGAGAAACACAATTGAGTATTGTGCTGTAGTAAGTCTCAAAGAAACTTATTTATATTGAGACTATAAATAAAGGAAAGATTTGATATCTTCTATTACTACAACTTGTAGCGGGATAATTTGTATATGAAAAGCTACCCGCTTTATTCTCCAGTTTGTACTACACAAACAAAAGAATGCCACAGTAAAGTGGATATCTATTGGTATAAAAACCCATGTCATAATAAACCTGAAGTTTATCGATAAGTGCACATGCCAAGGTGTAAATTTGAAGTTTACCAATATTGATAATTTGTTCAGTTGGCATTCGGGTTAGCCATCTCATTTTAAGTATGATGTGCAATAATAGAGAATTCACATGGGTGAATATTAAAGAACTAGAAAGTTCTTTACGAATTCTCTTGTATCACTTGTTCTCATTAATGAATTGACCAACTAAAGAGTTCGGGTTGAAGCCCATAAATTCTGGAAATATCAAAGGTGAATATGGGCTCATTCACCTGCCATGTATACCACATATGATGCATCTATGAAATGGTTACATGCGTGATTGTTATTGGCCCGCAGCCTGGCCGGTGCTTGCGAGGTAAATTGCTCAGTAATATAACTTCGAGCATAATTTCCAGATTTTCTACTCAAGATAGTTCATCTTGATAAGTTGGTTTATATCAAAGTTGGTTTAGCAAGATAATTATTGAGTGCCTCCACTTAATAGCTAAACTGTTTCTTATGAGAACAAAGTTATATATATCAGTTTGATATACGTTGTATACGAGAGTATATTACATTCTCCCCTCACAAGTGGTTCAGGGTCAGGAACCAAATAATTTCATATTATTATTAATGTGTTGTGTATATTGACATGATAATGCACAAAGATGATTTCTCAAAGTTGAGGAAACAAGTTAGCTTTTCTAACATGAGGGGGAGACATGATAAACACTTGAGAAAAGGTTACATGAGATGAATTATCATTTGTATATATAGATCCTAGAATATCATAATATGAACCTGAAGTTCATAAAAGGATAATTCAATTGCAACATATTGCAAAGCATGCTATACGCATTTGCTGACCCAAAGAAAGTAACTATATTCTCACTACAAATGCTCATATTAAGTCCTAGAAGGACAAAGTCTTGGATACGCTTGAAGCGAATAGACAAATCGGTTTCAAAATAACTTCTTAATAAAGAAGATGAGCAAATGATCAAAGTGATCATAAATGGAAGAGATACAATTCAAGCAGAATTGATTCCATATGAAAGACATGTAGTTTTGGACATGTAGTTCAAATACTTGAAAGTATAAAGTCAATGGTATGTGTAATCAGTTTTCGATATCTTATTTGATTAGCATGACATGAAAACTTGATATGCATCTAAAGTCTATTATATGGCTTATATGACTTAACTTATATGTCAATCCATGAAAGATTGAAGTTGCTTGAAGCATATACAGTTCTTGGTCCTGAAGTACCACATCCTAAGTACAATTTGTGTACATATGTATCTTGCTATAACTATAAGCATGATGGCATCGAGAATACATCTATGGAGATATTGAAGAGTCATTCCACGACATTATATGAAGATGTTCATATCTATCAAGAATGATAATTTCAAGGTGCGGAATATTTATTCAAATCAATATGGCTGATTTATTTATCAAATATCTACCAAAGATCGTTTTGAAGATGGTGCACAAGATTGGAATGCAAATGCTCAAGGATGTGAATTGATGCTCTTTTCAGGGGGAGTTAATGCGCGTTGCACTCTTTTTCCCTTACAAGGTTTTGTCCCAACTGGGTTTTCCTTGCAAGGTTTTTAACGAGGCAACCAATAGGCGCATATTCAAACATGTGTACTCGTTTTCCTTTTCTTTAATTTTTTTCCCATTGGGTTTTGTTTTAGTTAAGGTTTTAACGAGGCACATTATTGAATAGACATTCAAGGGGGAGTGTTATAAATAGAACTCTAATTAGAGTGAATGTCTATCTTATAGAAGAGTTTTACTTTGAGGCTAACTCATTTCTCTTCCTATAAATATAGGGGTCTTACCTCATTGTAAATCATCCCAAAGTATCAATAAGAATACTCCTCTCTCTACTTTTCTCTCTATTGTTCTTGGTCTTGTATTATTGTTCTTGTTCTTATATTATTTCATAACAAGTAATAAATATTATTTTTTTCTCAACTGTCAATTGTATTAATATAAGAAAAATATGTACAATATGTCCCTATGGTAGTAGTATGGACAACTACTACTCTTTTACACTTCATTCTAACTATGTAACTCATATATCTAACACTATCTAGAAGCCAATGAAAACAAAACTAAGGATAGCAATTTAGCAACTTTAGCCCATCTTGCCACCTTTTACACTTCCTATTTCTAGCATGTATTAGTAAAGCAATTTCCTTGCAATACTGTCCCTCATCAAATTTTTTATTTTCAAATCTGAGTAGATTTCTATTTCTCCATATCAATGCAACAGTGGTAATGAAAGTTGTTGCAGTGATTGCCTTCTTCCAGTTTCTACTCTTCACCTTACTGCAAATCCATTTCAATTCATCTTCCCAGCAGCTAATATTCCTTGTATAACCCAACCAAACACAGATTCTACTCCATACTCGACTTGTAACATCACATTCAAAATATAGATGTTTGAATTCTTCATCCTGCAAATTACAGAATACACATAGAGGTGGAATCTGAATACCAATATGCTGCAGTCTCTCTATAGTAGGAAGCTTGTTTTGAGTAGCCAACCAAACAGTGAACTTATGCCTTGGAAGAGCACTTGAACTAAGCATAATGTTCCTCCATGTAGCCTTTGGGAATACTGGCAGCAAGGAAATATACATTTTGTGGATCTGATATCTTCCATTTCTGCATACACTCTGCAATCTTCTGAACAAGTTTCCTTGCAACTGACTGTTCTCCATCACCAAATTTCTACAGACAATTATCTTCTTAACCACCCAAGATGAATTGGATGGCACACCAACTGATTGTATGCATCTAATCTTTATGTAGTAAGAATGAACCCACCTTACCCAAAGACAGTCTTTTTTATTTGCCAAATCCCATAGTAACTTTGTTATAGCTGCTTTGTTCCAAATATCTAACTGCATGATGTTGAGGCCCCCAGCTGAAATAGGCTGACAGACCTTATCCCAGGCTACAAGAGCCCTCCTGGATAAAGTAGCTTTACCTGTCCAGAGAAATGATCTACAGATTGCCTCTATTGCCTTCAGTACCTTCTTTGGAATGATGAACACCTGTGCCCAATAAGTTTGCATTCCAAAGATCACTGCCTTGATAAGCTGGACTCTTCCTGCATAGGATAGCAACTTTGCTGACCAGCATGTAACTCTTGCTGTGATCTTCTCAATAAGTGGCAAATAATGCTGAATGACTAACTTCTTAGAATCAAGAGGAACACCAAGGTATCTGAAAGGAAGGTGACCTTCAGTGAATCCCAATGCAGCAATAATCTCCTCCTTTATATCCTGTGGAACTCCAGCCAAATATATGGCACTCTTGCTTACATTTGCTTGAAGACCAGAAGCAGCTGAAAACATAAGAAATGTGCTGTGTAGTATCTGAATTGATACTATATTAGCCCTACAAAACATTAGCAAATCATCTGCAAAGCACACATGGGATATGTTAAGCTTTCTGCACCTAAGATGGAAATTGAAGTTTCCATTCTTATGCAATTGCTGAATAAGCCTGTTCAAGTATTCCAACAAGTAATAAATATTAGCGTTTATAGAGCTTCAACTAATTAAGATCCGGGTCAATTGGTTTTGTGGATCCGTACAAACTTATTTTTAGTTTTATGATCTTACTTCTTTTTTCTACACATAACATATTTACTTTTAGAGATCTATCTTTTACACATAGATTTGAAAAAGTCTTTTTCAAATTATAAATTGTATAACGGCAATGATATCTTGTGGAATTATACTGGGTTATTATTATTATAGCGGCAATGATGTAAAAATAACACCAAAAAAATCACCGTTGTGTTAGAGCATCAATCATATTTCATATCTTTCTAATAAATATGAAGCCTACCATATTCATATATATTCTTATATTGATTCGAGCAAATTTTACCAAGAAAAGAGAACATAGGTCGTATAGATGGTTAAAAAAGCAAAATTTAAAGTAGGTCGCACACCTGTTGAGGTGCGGTCCTTCTGACCATGCGTAAACGCATAATATCTTATGCATCGGGTTGACTTTTTTACTATATACGAAAACTTAAGCGCACATTCATTGGAATGGATTTTGCATGAGCTCCCAAAGGTCAACAATGTTGACATTTCCTGCAAAAGCAAAATTCAAATTCCCTATAACTATTTTAGCTCGATTAGGCTAAACATTAATTTGCTTCATATGGTAAGGACAATAACCTAATTATGTTAGAAACTATCGGAATTCTCTGCACTTAGACAACATAAAGAACTTCTCAAAATGCCCTATTACAAATCATATCAGCATTTAATTAGGTGTAACAACAACATAACCAGTGTAATCTCACAAGTGAGATCGATGGAGGATAATGTGGTGTATACGCAAACTTTACCCCGACCTTGTGAAGGTTAAGAGTTTGTTTCTAATAGAAACTCGGCTCAAGGAGCATTGAATTAGGTGTATGACTCTAAATCAGAGTTTTAAGAACACAACAAATGGAAGCCAAAGAGAAATTTAGGGTAAGAAAATAGGGGATATTTGAAGATTAAAATGTTTTCATTGATGAAACATTATACTGATACAACAAAGGAAATGCATAGCCCCTCAGAGCTTTTCGTTGCTACTCCCACTAATTTCCCTTTGCCTTAGACCCCATGAAAGGCAAACGAACCTTAGTGGGAGCAGCAAAAAGAAGCATAAGATAACGGGGTATTCTATATTGGTTCGCGTATTTAGTACAACTATGTTACACGAATACTTCAGTTACCTACATACCTTGTCTAACGGGTGTGACCTGTTCAAAAGTGGCAAAAATGTACTCGTACCAGATACTTACATACACCACCTTATACATACATACCCGTAAACAAGTGAATATGACACGTCTTTATTTTAGTTTATCAAAGGCCCTTACCATTTTACTTGACCTCATTTTGCAAGGTTGAGGCAGTGGGACCACATGATGCTCCATTCAACCATTTATAGGTTTTTGCCTTCTGAGGAGCAATCAGTTCCAGAGCATGTTGCAGACACTTACGATACGAGAAGTCTTCAACTGTTCCATCTGTACGTACCAACATAAAGCAACGGGAATCTTCATATTCTTTGTGGTAACCAATCTGTGATAAAAGGGAAAGACCATCAATAAATATACACATGTATTTCTCCATCTAAGGCTTAACATCCGTAAAAGGATGAGCATGCTCATCCTTATCATACGAAATTGAGGTGAGACACTATGTCCCCATTCTTCGCAAGCTCCGGTTTTGGTTATTAACAGTTAAAAGTAGGGTCAATGTCAAACACCTCACCATCTAAAGGTGGATTTAACTTATAAGAAAATCCAAGTAATTCTAGCAATTTCATCGCATTCGTTTCATGACTTTAGTTAGTATTTCTCAATAATCATGAATAACTTTCATCTAGATCACCTTTATTTCCATTGCTCCTTTTCCGATCTTCTCACTCCTTCTGGGATGAAAATGTAATGCCATCATTACTATGGACTTGTCTGCTTCACTTAACTCGCGATCAATAGCATATCTGCACCATTTTCACCAAGTATAAGTTAGTGAGAAATTTGAAATAGAGAAATCGCTCCCCAAAAAAACAGCTAGGTGGGTAAGCAACACGAAAAGGAAAGATAATACATGAACAAGAAAATTCTAGCAAAATATTATGGGTTTCCTCAGATTTAAGCATACTTCTGAGAAATTGAAGATCATGTATGCATGAAGAAATGTTAACAACATTGACATAAATGAATTCAGAGAATGATTTCAGCTTGGGGCATATAAGCCTGACATCACCAAAGTCTTGGCAAGTATAATGCTTTCTGTTTTGCTTAGGTAGTCAGATTATCACGAATAAGTTAGTCGCAAATTTAAAATAATGATACTTCAATTTGGAAAACTCGAAAAGTTGAGTTCCATACTTAGCACTGGCACGAATCATTGTGATTAAAATGACAATGGCCTAGGGATATATGTAGACATACAGGCCCAAAGGAGAGGATTTGAAGCCTCAACATCTGAAAAGTCGTCAAAGGATTAAATAATAAGCCGCTCTACTTGTGAAAACTAAGACAAGAGGGGTTGCTCTGATGGTAAGCAACCCCCACTTCCAACCGAGAGGTTGTGAGTTCGAGTCTCCCCAAGAGCAAGGTGGGAAGTTCTTGGAGGAAAGGATGCCGGGGGTCTATTTGGGAACAGCCTCTCTACCCAAGGGTAGGGGTAAGGTCTGCGTACACACTACCCTCCCCAGACCCCACTAAGTGGGATTATACTGGGTTGTTGTTGTTGTTGTTGTCTACTTGTGAAAACTGAGGAAAGAAAGAGAAAACAAAGGAAAATAGAAAGAGGGCAAATGTAGAAGAAAACAAGAGAAAACAGCTTTCTTTCTTTGTCTGGTTCCCATCAAAAAACAAGAAAATGGAGAACATTGTGGCAAGTAAGAAGAATTCTCACACAAGCCAATATAAAAAAGATTTACTCAATAACACATTCTTACCCCAATCTTTCTTTAAAGACTGAAAGAGGTACCGGAAAATTTGCTCACATTTTCTTCCTTTCTCTTCCTTGGCTTAGTTTCCTTACTTTTATCTTCCTCTTTCCTTTTTCTGTTAGGGGGAGGGGCGGGTAGCCTTATGTGAAGAAAACACTTGATTATTAATGGCAATTTAGCTAGCTTAAAATTGTACGTGGATTAAGCCAGCTTGTTTTGGAGAATATCCTCAAAAAGCTAGAAGAGAGTGCTCTGAAAGAAGAGAAAGCAGTAAAATGCTTCTTAGTTAGCCAATGAGAAATCAGTAACCTGTGTGCCCATTTTGCTTCTATGTTAAAAATTATGCTCCTAATTCAAACTAAGAGCCACGGAAAAATGAGTAAGGTATCATCGTTTATGGGTCATGCCTCGAAAATCTTAACCATGAAGCTATTGATCAAGTATCTAAATTTGTCACGTGTTGATCCATCAAATAATAATTGTTGGATCATTTCAGACTTGCACATTAACCCATGTGTTGTAAAATCATATCTTTTACACACACATCATATAAAAACAATGTGAAGGAAATCATTTCAATAGATTAAAATATCATGTATATCAATAAATCTAACTTCAATTATCTGACCTACAAATTAGCAAATTTACTTATCAAACTATATGCTAACTTGATAAGCAAAAAAAAAAAGGACCAACGCAAAAGCTCCATGTAGTTCAAAACTACCTATATATTGATCCAGGAAAGCGAAGACAAATTTTGAGCAAAATTTCTTTTGCTGTAGAAAAGAGGCAACTGAAAATACAAACTATTATCAAAGTCGTCGTGTTTAAGGAGTTGTAACGGGTCTCAATTTCATATACTAATGAGCTTTAAGCAGGTTATTAGCAACCTAAAGGTTGATGGCAAGGCGAATATTAGAGGTGTCTGACCCATTTAACCCAGTGGTATCAATAATATTTGTGTTGTGTTCCAAATGGTTGCCCCTAGGAGCAGCTCAACTTTGTTAACAAAGAAGAACATTTTATCAAGAGATAAAGATAAAACATACATAGATAAGGAGGAGGAGGAGGAGGAGGAGGAGTAGACAAACAAGTCATAGTCAACAAGTTGTCAGCTAAATAGAAGAAAGTAGCTCCATCTCATGAGATAGTCAGATTCCATTTTTCTTCAATTTCTTCTTCTTCAACTACTTTTGACTTCTTCTTTTATGATTGGTTAGTATCTACAATCAGATTCTAAAGTAACTACATGATATTACAACAAGACTAATTCCGATTAACATAGATTAATCAAAGACATTAACATTCCGATAACTCCAAGACTTGATTTCGAAGAAATACGAGAAAAAGTAAGCAAATTCCAAAAATTAACAGTTTAAAAGAACTAAACTGTATCAATTTCAAATAGCTTCTAGAGAAAATAGATCTCATTTTTCCTATTTAAAAAGCAAATGCACAAGTGCAAACTGTTGAAACAAGGGAAGCATGTAATATAAAAATGTCAAAAGTTGTAGAATAGGAATCTGGAAGACGCAACTTATAGGACTTGAATCTTTTCATTAATATAGTTTTTAGAAAGGGAACAAAAAGGAATTTCATAAGAGACGCATTGACATACTTGGACAGCATTTGCTTCAATGCCTGAGAGAGCTTCTTTATGTCATTGAATGAAAGGAAACTTCTCAAATTTGCAATTGACCACTGGCTTTTACATCTCTTTGTATTGAGATCATCAAGTTTACAAAGACGACGTGCAAGAGCCTTGTCAGCCGTTTCATTGTCTTCGTCAAGAGTGACCCTCACCTGTTGCTTATTTGATGTGACATGGTTGCCCAGCAGAGCATACACATCTGTTGGTGCAGCAGGCTCATATCCCTGATGAAAAAGGTCCGGATATTTTAGTCAAAGTCTTAAATTGTTTTATCATATCACTTATCCTGGTCCATCAACTGTTTGATATTATTGCATGCTATTTTATTTATAGTTCTTATGTTTAGATAATTATTTACGTTGTTTCTACTGAAGCTACTAATGCTCTTTTGTTGTTGTTTTTGTTTTTGTTGTTCCTTTCCTTCACTGAGCCGAGGGTCTATTGGAAACAGCCTCTCTGCCCTTTCGGGCAGGGTTAAGGCCCGTCTACATATTACCTTCCCCAGACCCCACTGTGTGGGACTATACTGGGTAGTTGTTGTTGTTGTTGTTCTGGTCCATCAGATCCATAAAATTAAGATGAGAAATCACGAGATTGGAACGAATTATACACATTAAGAAATGAAAATTATATGCAACAGATCAGGATATGCCACATAATGTTTGAAGAAATATAAAATATATAAAATAAAATTTCAACGTTCAAAGTGTTCTAGCATGTTCAGTAAGTTAAAATAGGGAAAATTACAGATTCCATCAATCAAATGCTTGATAGATGCTTTGGACTTGGAACACATTGAAATATCTTAGTAAAGTAGCTTTACCAGCCCAGCGCGAGAAGCTACAGATCACTCTCTCGAACAACAAGAAACACTTATAGGCTTATAGAGTTATAGGTAATACGCTAAACAATGGGCAAGTTTACTTCACTTACTAGGTAAGATACACTATTAGATACTAATAAAATGTCATAATTAATGAACAATAAGCTGCTGTGATGTGTCACATTTCATTACTCTCCTCTGTTATGATTATTTCATTGGTGTGCCTTTATCATTAACGAGGTACCATTTCGAAAAGGCAAAAGAGGATGCTAACTGCATCTGACAATTAAAGATAAGAACTACCTTATTATAGAATTTTTTCTTTGGAAAGTTGTCAACTAGAATATCATTAACATGGAACCAAGGGGTGAAAGAAAAATATCCAAAGATGATTAAAACCACAAATGGAGGAAAGGATAAGATCCTCCAAAAAATTGCCAAAGCAAAAGTGTTAGCTAGGTCAGACAACAATACAAGCAATGCTCTTTCCAAAAGCAAATCAGCTAATTTTATGAAAAAATAAATTTCATTAAATGTTTGGGCCAAAACAAAAGCTCCCATATACAAGTAGTATACCAAAAAGGTAGAAAACCTACAAAACAAATATGGTTTTCTACAGAAAAGCAGCTTCCCTAAGGTCAATATTTTCAACTTATGCGGTAATACTTCACATGTAATGTCTGATAAATGGACCTTGGACCTAACTCACCAAATATCGACAACAATAATTGGGATGAGCCTGGCTCTGATACCATGATAAATGGACCTTGGACCTAACTCAACCCCAAAAGCTAGCTTATGAAGCGAGGATTGCCCAAGACCATATACGGTTACCAAGAAACTCAAATCCCACCGATGTGGGAAAACTCAACAATGTCAATAATGGATTTTGAGATCGTGCTATTTATATATACACAGTCACAAATAAAAGGAGACATTAATAAAGTATCGCATAATATGCACTATATTCTCTGTGAAAATCATATGTTCTTTTTGGTGAGAAGACTGAAGTTCTTTTATAAATACGCATGCAAAAAAGGAATAAGAAGGAGATGATTGTCTTGAACAATAAATATGTGTATTCTCCCAAGTTGCTTTAGGATTGTATAGTTGCCAGATTTGTTAGAGCTTATTTTCCATTTAAAAGAATGACCAGAAAACTCCATCGGAGACAAGTATCATATTATTAATTTTTTTCTCTCCTACAACCAAATTACGCTAAACCATCTAAGTTCATATCATAGCAATATAATTGGCAAACCAGCTTGGTAATTCCGCAACAACAAAAAAGAGGCAGCCCAGTGCATTAAGCTCCTGCTATGCGTGGGGGAGCGCCGAGGGTCAATTGGAAACAGCCTCCCTGCCTTTTTCGGGTAGGGTAAAGGCTTGTCTACATATTACCCTCCCCAGACTCCCACCTGGTGGGAATATACTGGGTAGTTGTTGTTGTTGTTATGCGTGGGGGACGGAGAAGGGCTAGATCACAAGGGTCTACTATACGCAGCCTTACCCTTACCCTGCATTTCTGCCAGAGGTTGTTTCCACGGCTCGAACCCCTAACCTCCTGGTCACATGGAATCACATGGCAACAACTTTACCAGTTACGCCAAATATGAAGTTCAATAAAAGAAAATTGGTTTTATACCTTTCCAGAATAGATAATGTCGAATGAAAAACCAGTCCCTGTGGAAGGGGTTTTCCCCCACGCCAATGCTTCCAGACTTCCTTGAAGATCATCACTTAATTCTGTCTTGGCAGCCCTAACAAAAGAGTCCCCAGGATGCTGCATTGGGTTCAACGCACAGAAAAGTTTCAAAAGTTGGAGATACATCTCCTTGACATATTAACTGTTATCACTTGTACTATGAGAAGTAAAATATTAGAAAAAAATAAGGGGAAAAAGAGTAAGAAAATTGGCAACACATAAATTTTAACAAAATTCTTTTCTTTTAGAGGAACAAAGGTCAAACGTGAATCACATTACCGAAAAGCACGCTTGCATAAATGGTGAAATGACACCAGCACACTTTCTTTGCTGTGCCAGCCCTTTTGTATTCAAGGGAACAAATTCCCCTGTAGCTGTGAGACAATCTGCTGCAAGTACCAAGTGTTCCGGAAGGATTTTCTTGCCAGTTTCAGAGACAGCAGAATTCAGATTCTGCAGTTTAACTCAATGTTGTCAGAATTGTACCATTTTATTCTTGGAGCAAAGAATAAAAGGAATCTTAAGTGGAAATAACGTTAACATCAGAGTAAAGAAAATGCGGTTGCATTATATATCAACCAAAAAAAACAGAAAATTTAGATGAAAAAACAGGAATCTCGCAACCAGAACTCACACGTAGAAAGTACTTCCATGCTACATCAACTCCATAGGCTACAGTCATGTCATGGACGTTATCGGGATGACTCCGCTCCCAATCAATCAAATCCATTATATGGAGGCAACTATCCACAAGTGCATTCCAAAAGTTGTTCCGGTCACAACTTTCCGACATAAAGACCTGCAAATATAGTTCCCCGGTAGAGCCTCTGGAAGACTTTGATGTACTTGGCAACTCTCTCCATAAGATATCAACTTTTTTAAATGCGGAGAAACCTAAAAAAGGAAACATCAAAGATAAAAGACAAAATCAAATACTTTAAAATAGCAGTTCACCAGAAATCCACCGAGTTTCAAAGGCTGCGGTTGGTCCAAAGGATCGGCACCAGACGGATTTCTCGGTCATAAAAAAAAAAAGGAAGAAGAAGAGACCACAACTTTTTAGAGATAGAACAAATGTCCAAAGTTGAAGTCCACAACTTTCAAATGTCCTCTCATTTGTGATAGATACTATTCATTAATCTTTTTCGCAATCTTTGGCTGAAGGGATCCAACTACTTCAATAATCTAAAGAGGCCACAGACGCGTGACAATTCACATGCCAATTACACTCTTCTTTATGAAGATCAGGATAAAATGATAGAAATGACTTTAAACATCTCAATCTCCAAGATGTCAAAACTTTCCTGTAACTTTAGCTTTGCAAAAGCTGTGAATTAATCTCTTGTTTAACCTTTAACTCAACCCTGATATTGACCGTATCAAGCAACTCCCTTTTTACTTACATAAAAACTCATGCAAGGAAAACGTCGTTTCTCTTTCATCACTTGACTACACCTTTATAGCAATATCATTCAACATCAGACTAAGTCATAAGGACAAAAGCATAGCTAAATAGCATGTACATTTCATGGTTTCTAAATCCACATTAAAGTGGCCGACATGTTTGTTAAATGATTTGAGCCCCTAGAGATAATAGTTTCCAAACAACATAAACATCTAAACGAAAATTTAGTTAACAATCACTAAAAGATTTTCAGATCTGGTCCCGTAGTTGAATGGGAATGGATTCAAAAGTCATAAACTTGAAAGCATATACTGCCAGACAAGGAAATCCCTTTTTACTAAAAATTGACCAGGAACATAGCCAGCCAGGAACAGATTCCATGTTCTTTGTCAATAACAGCAGAAGTCAAAACTCCTTTTCACAAAAAAAGGATAGTAACAAATTAACAAGTACATAGCTCAAGGACATCAGCTTGCTAGGCAATAATATGGAAAGCAGAAAACAGATCTAAACCTTTGATCACAGTCTCAAGAAGGAATGGAATCACCAAATCACGAAGTGTATCCAGTAGTGAAAAAGAATCCTTTGAGGTCTCCACCACAGCAACTGCGATGCAAATTTTGGAATTCGCTTTTTGCATTTCAGCGACTGAACAATCCCTACAACATTTACAAGAAATAAGAGAATACGAAGGCCTAAACAATGACCAGGAGACTGTACAATAAGGTAGTGGAGGATTCAGAGTGAATTTATTTCATATCCCATTTCCATGCATCCAATAACAATTAAAAGATGAAACCCAAAGCAAAGCATCTTACTTGCATGTTATATGCAGGCTTGGAAGATCGATTCCAGCTTCCATTCTAGTTGATCGATATCTCATGTTAAGAGCATCTATTACTGATTTCAGCTTCAGCCTTCTTGTCTTCACATATTCCTGAGAGAGCAGAATTTAAGAGCACAAAACCAATAAACTACAAAAGGATAAGAAATGAATTTCTTAGTGCATTACCTTATCCATATGGAAATGACAAACCCAGGGACTACTGCGAGTGCTTTTACATGTTTCAGGGGAGAAGCTATATTATAGAAATATTTAGTCAGATAAGAGTCAACGGAAAGGATATCAACAAAACTGGATTGCAAAAGTTTGAAAATGTATGAAGAGCGTGTACCATATCATTACGGTCGAAACTATATCTGAAAGAAGAAGCCTTTCTAGATGCCCCTTGACCTCTAAAGCTCCATATTCAAAACCATGAGCCCATCTGCCAAGTCTTCTCGAAAGAAACAGAGATGCAGTTTTCTCGCTAGTATTACTCTTTACTCCAGCTTCTAATATTTTCTGTTAAAGTCACATCCGAATACCGAAAAGTTTTACAAGGCATTCAGCAACAAAAAAACCATTAAAGTGCAAAAAGGGACAAGCAGCAACCAGCTCAACATCACCTTATTACAGATCATATAATCTTGCAAGAAGTGGCTAAGAAGTGGGCAAGAAAGGCATGCAAGATGTTTTACCATTGCAATAGCTCGTGCTTCACAATTACATGGGACACCACAAATCAATAGCATGAACCCCAATAAAGAAAGAAAAAGAAGTGTATAGGGTAGCGTTTGAAGACACTAGGGAGCTTCTATTTTTTTCCTCTTTTGATCATTTCAATAGAAAGCTTCTATTAGTTTTAGTTTTATCAGTGTTTTTAAAAATACTTTCTGTAACCATGGAAGATGCTGTTAAATTTCAGCTTCTATTTTGAAGAGCGCTTTTTTTAATTAATAAATAGTACCACTGACGTACTATAGGAGTACAACAGAGAGGTTCAAGAGCATCTTAACAGACCAATAACATTAGTAACTAATATTTCTTTTGCTGTTTCTAAGATGTTTCTAGTTCATTGTCTTTAGTTACTTGAGGAGGAAGACATATTAGCCTTGGTTATAATGCCCAGTTCACTCAGGCTCCACAAGCTCCAAGTTACAACGCCGCAAAGCAGTTCTAGACCTTCTACCCATCATTCATCTTTCCACCTATATGTTTTCAATACTGTCGTTAAACCAGTTAGTGATAGATATGTTTTATTAAGTATTGTGTTCGATGATTATAAACGGTGGGTCCTTCTATCTCCTGTCTACAGCCCCCCCTTCTGCTTCTCTGCATTCTTCTGCTCCTCCAATTTTCTGCTTCTCTTCCTCTTAGAACCTGTTTTCAGTACCTAGCGACAGCTGCTTCTTGTTAATACTGTCGTTAAACCATCATTCATCTTTCCACCTATATGTTTTCAATACTGTCGTTAAACCAGTTAGTGATAGATATGTTTTATTAAGTATTGTGTTCGATGATTATAAACGGTGGGTCCTTCTATCTCCTGTCTACAGCCCCCCGTGCTGCTTCTCTGCATTCTTCTGCTCCTCCAATTTTCTGCTTCTCTTCCTCTTAGAACCTGTTTTCAGTACCTAGCTACAGCTGCTTCTTGTTAATCTCGGGTCACTATCCTTTTCCCACTAATACTCACAATTCACAGAGAAGAAGCTCTCTAGTGATAATAATAATAATATTGAGCATGAACTTCCACTTTTGCCTGCCAAAACGATCCCACTAATTCACTGTTGCATCCACATCAGTTTTGTTGTCAATCCTAAAAGCGAGTGGAAGATCTTTCAACCTAACTTTCCTATCAAGCTTATAATGCAGAAATAACTTCACTCTTCTTATTCTAACAGTAACTCCAAGTTCACTCCAAACACAGTTGGCAAATTTATTTGCCACTAAGCAAAAGGTTTCTAAAATAGAGACTAAAATGTATGTCCACTATCAAAGGTCAAACACAGAAAAAATGAGGTTGCAGAAGTAGTCATTGAAAATTACCCTGCAAGTCATATTACAACATTATAAAAAAAGAACAGAGATAGCAAAACAGAAGTGCACCATCATCAACGAAGGTAAACATTTAAGAATAGAGCATCAAGTGATTGAAATTATTTCTGCACGACTGCATATGGACTTCTTTGATAGGTTTAACTTGCGAAGTTGATAATTCAATTTGTCAATTGAATAAGTTAGTATTTGGGCCAGCTTTTGAAGTCCTTTCATTAAAAATACTTCTAGATCCTAACAGAAACTTTTTGAAAAATGGTGCAATTGCTATAAATTGGTGCAATTGCTATAAATTGGTGCAATTGGTATAAATTGGTGCAATTGGTCCATCGGAACTCCGAAGTTAAGCATGCTTGGGCGAGAGTAGTACTAGGATGGGTGACCCCCTGGGAAGTCCTCGTGTTGCATGCCACTGAGCCGAGGGTAGATCCACTGAGCCGAGAGTCGATTGGAAACAGCCTCTCTGCCCTTTCGGGTAGGGGTAAGGCTCGTCTACATATTACCCTCCCCAGACCCCACCTAGTGGGACTATACTGGGTAGTTGTTGTTGTTGTTCTTGTTGTTGGTGCAATTGCTCTAAATGACTTTCAAAAACTTCAGGAACGTCCAGCAGGTGACACCAAAAGATATGGCTAGTGTTGCTCGGACTCTCCGAAAATGTGGCCGGATACGTGTCGGATCCTCCAAAAGTAGTGCATTTTTGAAGGATCCGACACGGGTGCGGCTACATTTTGGAGAGTCCACGCAACATAGATGGCTACTATGATACATCTTTCTAGAAGGGTAATTGGCACAGAAATTAGTAAAATGTAGATTCCAGGAAAACATCGTTAAGAAGATTGGTTTAGCCCACATAACATAGTATACTGCCCCAAAAGTACAAATCAGCAGAAATAGAGAGATAACCTTTAGGTTGAGTAAAGGTGATGGCTCAAGTGCACCGATAGGTAGATCCAAGGCACTGTATGCAGCTTCAGAAATGGCACAGGCTGCCAATGAACCAACAGGATGGCCACCCATTGCATGAGAAGCATGGTTATATGTAGAAGCACTTTGGTCTGTGTTGTAGTAAGAGAACTGCACAATTTGATTCCCGTAAGCATTTCTCACTGTTCCATCATATCCAATGTACAGATCACGCATGAAAAACATAAGCTTACGGTTCAATGTTCCAGAAACATCAGCATGCCCACTAAAAGAACTATCACGGGTTGTCAATGAATGCACAAAACACTCTAGAGGATTCAAACCCGCAAGAAATGAATTCTCAACCACAGCACACGGGATGTAAGAACCAGGACGTTCAGGAACATTATGAACTTTCTCAAAAGGAAGATGTGCTTTATGATTATTCCATGCATCACAAGAAAGTTGACGCGGCATTCTAAATGATAACGGAACCAAAGATTGCTGCAAACCAAGACACATGCTGTGTTGGACCAGTTTTAGCAGATTACCCTTACTCCCAGCTTTTAACATAGCCAGAAATGAATTCTCCTTGCTTGCATAATTATATACTAAATTCTGGATATCCCGGAAAACTTGCTTGAAAGCAGTAACAGAAGCTTGACTCAGAGAAGCTGACTTCTGCTGCATGACAGACATAAACTCCAAATCAAAACCCATGGCTTTCTGGCTTACTTCGAGGTTTCCGGCAAGGAAATCGTGATTATACCTCGTCATCAGCAGTTGGACATAAGATAGCCGCTCTGCCTCTTGCAAACCACAAAAGACTTCATCAATCATATTTTCTCGGGAATATGGATCAGAAGAGATGTAAAGATCGGACAATGAAACGCTAAGACCCCTCATTGACAACCATTCACAAAGAACTGCTTGTGCAGCATAAAGGAGGTCAAAAGTGTCACCTCCATGGTGTTTAACAAGACTATAAAAGAGATTTTCACTGACATCACGCAGCCAAGACGACCCACCGGAAGATGTCACAATCTCCCCATCACTAATACAGACGCCATTTGATGGAAAATCACAGTCAAGGTCTGATGGCAAAAACAAGCCGAATAACTGTTTCCCAGTCCAATAACTCCTGTTTCTTGATGGTGCTCGTACAATAGCAGGCATCCCCACTTGATGAGGACAAAACATTTGTAGCTGCTGCATCTGAAAGCGGTCCAAGAAAACTCCTTCTTCCAAAATTAAATGAGCAGCAGTCAAGCTGTCATGACTTAACGAAAGAAGATTTTGACCACTCTGTCCGTCAATCAGCTGCCGATTCAGACCAACAAGCTCACTAAGCTCAACCCTAGAATCGATTGATTGCGGAACATAACCATGAAGGCAATCACCATCAAAATCCCCACGGAACGGAGAACAGACAAGAGGATTGATTGAAAGAACAGAAATTATTGGAAGAATCCTAACAGACAGAGCAATTAGCGAGTGTTGATGAATAGATGGAGGTCGATTTATCAACACAACATCTCCATCAATAAGAGGTCTATATATTATATCCCCTCTCTGCAACTGATCCATTACACTAATACGAACTAAGGCACCATTTCTACGAACGTGAATCGCTCCTTTCTGAAGAATCATAAGATCACAGTGATCAGTCAACTTTTCCCAATTCCGTGAACTTAGGGGTTCCGCCATATGGAGATCCTCCGCAACATGACACGGAATACCAATCTCACCTAGCTTTATGTTGGGATCACCAACCACAACCATACGGAAAGCATGGTTAGTGCGTTTTGCCAGAACCAGTTCTTTCACATACTTCAAACCAGTAGCAGGGGCATTAGGATCGTTGGTTAGTGACCTCTCTGCGCGTATCTGCAGTAGCAAAGGCTCAAATCAAATGTAACATTGTTTTACGGAAAACTGAAAAAGAAAGGGAAAGCAAAACATGGTTGCATCTCTTGCCTTGGAAACTTTGATTCTATTAAAAACACACATGCTCAAGTCATTTGCTGTCCCTCTGAAGTCAATCAGCTTTCTGTAAAGCCTATTACTCTCATCCTGGGATATTAAAAGCAGCATGTGACCAGGATATAAGAAAACTGAGTGAGAAAAACTGTAAATCAATGATACAATCAAGAAAAGACACATTTCTAATCACTTACAAATATCATGTGCTGCCCAAATTCGGTGACACGATGACTATTGGGAGTCAAGAGGCAGCTTTTAAGGAAGATAGAGTTCTTCCTTCTGAGAAGTCCTTCAAGAAACCCTGGATCAACATCTTTCAGAATGCTATATACCTAAAAGTCAGAATGTTAATCAGATGCACCAAAGAATAGAAGGGAAGACAGCAACAACATAAATCACTAATGAAAAACAGAGGCTAGCTGGTTCACTGTTCCATCACAAAGCTTGGACGGTATTTGACAAGTGTGCTTTGACAGTATTAAAAAGGCCCTAAAGAAAAAGGCCCTAAAGTGACACTTGTACTTGCACCGGTTTTACCCCCCCCCCCCCCCCCAACCAACAACAATTCTCATCTTTTTTTCCATTTAACCACTGTGCTTGACAAAATGGCTATTAACAAACACTCTGATCGTGTGTGTTGTTCAACTGCTGCAGATTTGGGCGATATATAACTTTTTCTACTTCCACTCATTCACTTTTTCTTGAGTTTTGACACTTGGAAAAATTGCAGGTCCCACTTCTTTCTTTTTAATCATTTTTTCTTGACAGAAATTTTCAATCAGATGCATACCCCTTCTTTGCTTAAAGCCCACCGAAAAACAACCCAAAATCATCACCAAAATCAGTTGCTTACTTTTTTTTACAATCATCCAAAATCCCAGAATCATTACCAAAAAATCATCAGCAGTAGGGAATGGTCCCATCAATCTCTTCATCATTTTTTCTCTCCATTTAAGCTCTTCAAACTACAAAGATCAACTCCATCCAAGCACTACGGTAGCTTCACTACAATCCAAAGAAATTTATAGTATGTACTCCATTAGCTGCAAGCGCCTTCTTCAACCAAACTCACCATTTATAAAAATTTCAGATATTAAACTGAATCAGCCAAATCTAATTCTGGATTTTCATCTCCATACATCAACCTCAAATGGAACGATTCATATTTTTTTTACGGACTCCGTCGAGTAGAGGTGTTCAAATGGGAAAATCGAGAACTGGGGGCCAGCTTTAAAATCTGGTGCAACTACAGGTGTCTAGTTAGGTGTTCTGACAATTAAAAATAGAAAGGTTGAAGACCAAATGAATGTGCTGCTTTTTCAAAGTTCAAACACATACATATTGCTAAATATTTAGCTAAACTCAGAAGTTTTGGATCTACATTCCTCATCGAACCCTCCATTACAGGGCGATCATCGCAAGCGGGAAACAACAAAAAGCTTCTGATTTTACTAAAAATGGAGAGGGAAAGATCTAGAAAACTATCAATATTGTGCCGTCATTCTAACGGATATATTAACTGAAATATAGCTGCATCTTCCTGGCCAAAGATATACGCTAACTAAAAAGGGCTTCGGCACATGTAATTTCTTATTTATCGGTCAAAGGGCTATTCAATCTTCAAGTTGTGTCTAATCAGTAGGAAAGATAAAATATATCATGAAACGAAAAACAGCAACTAGAAGTTTTACCTCCCCAAAAAAAATAATCTTAAGAAATTTTGTTACCTGAGCATGTGTTAAAACTTTTTTGTACTTTGAAGAATTTAAACTTGCGTCTTGTTGTGCATCATCTGGGATAAAATTCCAATAGTCAGAAGCCAAGCTTCCTCCAGAAATTTGCTGAAGCTTCTTTTCGCTCACTTCTGCAATAATGGCAGTCCTTCCAAACATGTCTTTAGGAGATACTTTAAATTTCATTGGCGGATAACCTCTTAAAATTCCCTGCTTATCAGACAGATAACAGGTCAAGAAATTTTTACAGGGGGGAAGAATATTATACTTTACAGCCAGTAAGACTCACATCACAGTAATTGCAGGCATATGTCGTATCAGCACCCTGGAAAAGGCAAAGCAAAGAATTTTCACCCTGGGAGCAAAAAGAACAGCAGCAATATCGATGTGTCGAATGTGAAGTACCAACTACCATAACAGCATGGAATTTCTTTTTTTTTTTGAAAAATAGCGCATCTTTACTGCCTATTGGAATAGCAAGAAATAAACATATGATAAAGCTATACACCAGAACGAAAGTAATAAATGTCAGCTTGAAAAATGAGCTTATATCCGTTTCTCTTCATACAACAGGAGTAACAAATTCCAAGTCTTCTGAACTACTTCCAGACAGTAGTACATAGTGCCTTCTTGCTAAGAGATTATATGCAACAGAAATAAGGGCTACCAGTTTATTAAGCCAACTGGACATGATCACCTCTATCTCTGAATGTTCCATAAGAAGAGGGAAGTTTGAAGAGGCAAAATACTTCAACCGTACTCATAAGAAAATGGAAGTAAAAAAAAAGGCGAAATGCCTCAAACAAACCAGTAAGATGTAACAGACTTCCTAAATACAAGGTGCTATTTTTCCCCTATAAACCTGTTTTTTAATCAATTTGTGGTGACTGGTTCCACCAGGACATGAACAGAAAACTGACAGCATTGTTTAGGAAAGTGAAATGCACACAGTTGTTTATGCAAATGCACAAGAAATAGCATCTATTCATTGTATGATGCTGAGCAGTGGGCCAGAACACCAGCATAGTGCTACCTCGCCACAACAATGATACGCCAACTCGCGTTATCTCCATAAACTAAAAATTATCAAAACCCAAATACATCAGCTAAAACATGAATGGTGGAGTAGGAAGTAGAACCAGTGCATTAACAAAAGTAACACTAAACTACTATTAGTAACTGAATTAGAAAAAGGAATTACTTCCCTACATGTGATTCACCTGACGAATTCACTAAGATGTGTTTGTGACAAATAGCTACTAGATATGTTACTGAAAAAATAAGCTATCCTGCTAAAGTTCTCATCTTTAATGAAATGGTATCAAGTTTCAGTACTGAGTGTATAGTACCTGACCTTGACCTTATCACGCCGCACAGATTTACATCCCGGACATACTTTGTTCAGGATTTTTGCAACCTCTGATATGAAATAGGGATTGAGTATTGTGAACGGGAAGTTTATTAATCCAAAATGACCTGGAAAGGATGTAATAGACTAAATATTAAAACAATTACTTCCAGTGTAGGTGAAAGTAGTAATGCATGAGCCCAGTGAAAGTAGTAATGCATGAGCTATTAGCAAATCATCAGCTTCCGCTCATACCTTCACATTTTTTCCCATCTTTTGCACCACAGGTGGAGCACTCAAAGATTGGATTCGGAAACCCCAATGCAGGATCTGTTACTTCATTCACTACTCCAATAACCTTAGCTGCCAGTTTGGCCTAGAAAAGCAGGAAAGGCATAAATGTGGATAATCTCCATTTGATAATTAAATTTATCAGAAAGATCTAAAAGTAGCAACTACATCCATCCCAAATTTATAAGCCTTAGTTTGATTTGACATAGCCTATTATGACTAGACTAAGAAATAAATAGCAGTTTATAGAAAGGTGGGATACGGGCTCCAAATTTGTGTTTTAGATTACTTCATAGTTCATATCAATTTGAGATTTCAAGGAATAAAACTGGGGACTGACAGATTTTGAAGTAGCACGGTATTTATAATGTAATTATTAGTAAATGAAACCTTTATTTAGGAACGCACACCATTTTGCGACAGACAGAAAAGAAAACTGAGACAAGCTACTTTGGCCAGTGGGACTAGATCCACTGCAAGCAACCAAGAAGAGATAGAAGCAGACATGCTTTCTAATTTAAATTACACCAAAAGTTTGACATATACTTACTGCATCAGTCTCCGATAAGATATTGAAAATTATGCCCTTCAGAGTACCTGAAGGCACTTGCTGCTCAATAAGATCATGCTCCATCTAACTCTGGAAAATAACAAAGTGGTTCAAGAATATACTACAAAGAAAGAACAGAAAAAAAGTAAGCATAATTCATCTAACAACGAGAAAATACTTCAGCAATGCCTTCGAAACAATTCCACCCCAATGCAATAAGACAAGCCCATTAAGCTTTGTTTAAGAAAACATACCATTCATTTTAGAAGCATTAATACGATCACAGACCACATAGCTATTATATCTCACTAGATTAAACAAACCCAAAAGTCCAGAACCCTTGTGACATTTTTTATAAAATAAATGGCCTATTTGATATTTAGAACAGGGGAAAACTATCTTTAAATAAAATCTAGCCATACTTGGGATGAGATATTTGTCAACCTTCCCAAAGGATTTGATTTGATAAATAGATAATTCCAGAAGTAAAACATGAGCATATTAGCATATCAAAGATTTTGAATTGATATTGTTAGTCCCATATCTAGAATAATTAGTTCCTCAAATAACATTGCTTTGTGAAATATATATATGGATATCAATCATTTTGCATCATAATGGAGAATAAAAGAAGTATACCTCCACAAGCCTGACTAGCCAAGCCGGGCTTGGACTGTGGACAGTCAATGGGAAACCAAAACCGCGATGTTAAGTTGCCAGCCTGCCATAAAGAGATTCCAACAATCATTTTCAAATACCAGATACTAAAATTGAGTTGTTTCTTTCAGTTAAGGGGAGAATGTTTTACAAGAAGAACCAACTTTCATATCTTTTTGGTGATTGGATGATACTGTTAAAATAGGTTATTGGTTTAGCCAAAAGCACATAACGAGGTAACAATGCAGCTGCTAGTTAAGGTGCACAAAGTGGTATATTTGGAAGTGGTGTCAGCATATTTTCCTTCATTAAGGTCAATTAAATGACCTTAGGGCTCTAAAGTGCTGCAATACTCATCCTTCTTCACCTGAGATGGTAGAAGCAATTCCCATGAAATTCTTAAGTAAGAGAAGATGATGTAATAAGAGAGCTAAATTACCAAACAATAGCAGACAAAATAAAGGGAAAGTTCCATATAATGGCCGTGAGACTAACTATGTTACACCCCAACATAATCAAAATATGAGTTCCATAAAAGTGTGAATATTAAGATGTATACCCGATCATAAAATATTGGACAAGAGGGGTTGCTCTGATGGTAAGCAAACCCCACTTCCAACCGAGAGGTTGTGAGTTCGAGTCTCCCCAAGAGCAAGGTGGGAAGTTCTTGGAGGGAAGGATGCCGGGGGTCTATTTGGAAACAGCCTCTCTACCCAAGGGGAGGGTTAAGGTCTGCATACACACTACCCTCCCCAGACCCCACTAAGTGGGATTATACTGGGTTGTTGTTGTTGTTGTTGTTATCCTACAAAAGTGCAAGTTGCACACGGAAGGTAAATTTAGAGGAACCAAAATCAAAGGTCATCCAAGATTATTTGATCGTGACCTCCAAAAGGACCAGCCGATAGGTGCAACATTATGATGACTGAAGGTGAAAAAAGAGCGAGTAGGTCTAATGTACAGTTAAAAGACCAATAAACTCTCGGAATCAATGTAGACTCAGCAAGAACAGAACACAATGGAAACAAAGGATTCATAAAAATGATACCAACTAATTAGGACTATGATGTAATTGTTATTAGTACACTTACATTAGGTCTAATGTTCACCAGTCTGGTTAGATACTTGTACGTCGTCAGTGTAGGGATAAGTGTCAAAGAACCTCTGGTTTTAGAGAGCACCTAATTTTCTTTGAGAAATGAATTATCCTATATTGGAATGAAATAAGCCCGAGTAGAACAGATGGATATAGAGGATTTATATAGCAGACTCCCACTACTTTGGAATTGAGACATAGTTGATTGATTGAAGAGAATCAATAAGCAAATTTATTTTGTCTTCCCACCTTCTTTAGAAATTCACACAATCTCAAGTGGACTTCGTTGTTTTGTTAAGTGTCTCAACCAAGCTTAAGACCATATTGTCCTTTTAGGACCACATAATAGCCCCTAAATAAAATCTTTACCCTATTATTCTGATTGTATCTTTACCCTATTATTTCATTGGCCACTTTGTTAACTCTAGGGATAACACAAAAATAACTTGGCTTTAGCATGCAAGGGCGTCCGATAAATCCAATCCAGAACACCAACAGCTTAAATAATCATGTCTGCCATCCCATTGACAACCTAAGAACACATGTTGATGAGCTTAAGTAAGTGTTTTTACCAAATACATTTTGTTCATGCAAAGAACTCTTCTATGCCACTAGGAAAACAGCAAGACAGTGCCTTGTCTAACAAACTGATTAATGCCTTAATTTCACATATGCTAAACTTTATGTGTAATTGAATTGGATGAACTTGCAGCCCTTATACCTGAGTGGGATAGCCCAAGAATATTATAAACCTTGGATGCCCATATATATATCCAAAGGGGAAGATATTGTGCATGCTAGTACATTTAATGCCCCAAATAGACTCTAATCCAAAATTAACAATAAAACAGTTTTGTTCAACTTTCTTACATTAAAATCATGCCAAATCGGCAATTTTAATTATAAAAAAAAAGGTAATCTCTTGGGATGAGAAAATAACAATTTAACCTCCACCCAAGAAAAAAATCAGGCACTGAAACTGATACCAAGAACACCTTTACCTGCTAGCTGAGGCTTGACCCAAATGTTCTCAAATTAGCAAGAGATCTCTCCTTTTTATCCCTGACAATAATGCAATCAAACCTAAATTTCATCAAGACTCTACAGTAACCAACCAAAAAATGATTCTTTTTCCTCATAAATGAACGGAAATCAACTGATATGCAGGGCGGAGCTACCCCTTGTCCAAGGGGAGTCAATTGACACCCCTTCACCGGAAATTATACTGTGTAGATAGGTCCAAAAAAAATTATATATATATTTTGACTCCCCTTAGTTAAAATCCAGAGCCACTGCTGATACGTGCAACTAAAGATAGAAAATTTCATGCCACATACAGTTTAATTGTGAATCGTTTTACTGAAAAACCATCATCCAACAAAATGACATACATTCATATTACAATCAGTCTTAATGTTTCATTATTGAAAAGCAAATTATCCATTAGCAAACACAAGAGTAAAGCAAAGGGGCCCAAATTTTTGTTTTTTACTACCTAAAAGAATAAGACAAAAAGTCTAAAACCCCATTGATCCTAAAACCCTCCTCTATAAACAAAAAAACAGTTCAAACACCAAATACCAATAAAAGAACTTATAATCCACATTGCCCTATCCCATTACTCATCAATAATACAACTATACAAGACATGCAAAAAAACAAGAAACAGAACTAAACAAATTACACATATAAATCTATGTAAGTGATCAGTAGATTAAAAAAATCCAATATTTACATTAAAAGAAACAAAAAGGATCAAGAAAAATTCAGACGATCATTCAACACTATAATAACATCAGCATCCACATTGACATTAAAGTTTTGATTTTTACCAAAAAAAAGACCAAAGCTTTACACTTACCTTTGCCAAAAGCTGAGAGTTCAGGATTGAGCAGTTGGTGTTTTGGTAGGGGGTGGGGTGGGGTGGGGTGGGTGGGCGTGCGGGGGGGATAAGTGTATGGACTACTACTGTCTAGTTCTGGCAAAAGCTTAGGGACTTCAATATAAACAGAAGAGCCAAAAGCAGAGAGGTTCAAGAAAAGGGAATAGGTTGAGAAATTAATACTGTACTACACAAATTCTGGACAAAATCGTAAATAATGAGAAAATCGAGGGCATCAAGATTTTAAGGGTTTGGTTTCCGTGTTCGAGAATCGAGTTTCTATGCAGTGGGCTTTTGGATGTAACCGTCGAGTTTTTGTGAGTGGCGTCGCAATTACGACAAAAGTTATAGGGGTTGGATTCTATCAGATACTTAAACCCTGCTTTTTGTAATTAATTACTATTTTAACCCTTTTTTATTTCTCCAACACAAAAGTGGTCCTACTCCTTTTGTGTCAATTTATATGTCACTCTTTCCATTCCCTGTAAAGCCGGTTTGCGTGGTTGTTACTTATCTTTTCATATCATATACATTGAACTATATCGTTTGATAAATATAATATTTGGATAAATTATATAGTTTGTTATCGTTTTATGATATTACGTACTAGCAATATAAAGAATAAACTTATAATATTTATTATAAAGAAAAATTATGATATAAAATAAAATTATTTTATAAAAGGTAGATAAATGATAAAATAAAATTATTTAATAATAATGAAAGGTGAGATTGAGAAAAAAAAAAGATAAGGTAACGATGCGACCGCACCAAATCGATCGTTACATAAAATGGAACATTTTATCGCTATGTAACACGGGTTTAACGATACGATACAATAAAATTTAAGTAATAATCAAAACAACCACCGCATTTAAAGTAACGATACGATACAATACATTGGGTAACAACCATCCAAACAAGGTGTTATATAAATAACTTTGAAAAAGTAAAATTCTTTGTACTCTTCCCTCCGATCCATAATAATTAATTTTTTGGCCTTTATATTTTGGTTTAAAATAAATATTTGTTTACAAAGAAACAATTAAGTTTATTTTTCAAAAATTTGCCCTTACTTTAAAATATATAAAAATAATAATTAATTAAGAGTAATTTAGTGAATACACTAAGAATTCATATTTTATTAAGAGTTAAAAGCTGAAAAGTCACTAATATGCGTTACTAATGGTAATTGCAGGAGGTGCATTTTTACATAGTTTAAAAGCTCTGCAGTGCACGATTAGCGAGGATAGCTAACGTACGTCAGCCGCCATGACTAAGCAACGCAAAAAGCTTCCTAACCCTAAACAATGAAATGAAGAAGACATGGAAACACCTGCCCCTTCGCAAATGGGGCGTTGGCTCACTATTGGGAAGTTCACCAACAACTATTCAGCACAATCCATCGAGGGAAAAGGAATTGAAGAATACACCGGCTACAAGACTGCAACCATTGACCTTTGGGAGCTTTTTTCCATAAAAATTCCAGCCTATCTTGGAGGAAAAGGAGAATGAAGAGACAGTAAGCAAAGGGACTGAAATGCATGAACAACATACAAATCTGAAAGTGGGAGAATCAATGGTACATCAAAATTTGCAGTTACGGCAGCAGCTACCTCAACTCACAAGCGCCAAATGCTAAGAAAAAGGCAGTTGATGATCGATAGGAACAACTAAAGGAAAATATTGTAAAGGAAAATAGAGGCTCACAAATAGGTAAGCCTTTAACATATATTGCACCTTCTATCAGAGATGGTACTTTTGTGGTTTAAATAGAGGAGGAAGACACTATGGCTCAGGAGGAATCGCTAAAGAATTCCCTAATTGTGTATGTTCTTGGGGACAATCCATATGAGAAGTCTATGGAAAATTATGCCACCAATGTATGAAATTTTGTAACTCAACCAAAAATTTTGTACCATGATGAAGGATACTACATTTTTCAATTTCAAAGTATAGAAGATAGAGACCTCGTTCTTCGTGCTGGACCTTACACCTATCATAACAAACCGTTTATCCTGCAGCATTGGAAGATAGATTTCAGTTCAACCTATAGTGCTTAAGTATCATTCCTTTGTGGGTGAAATTCACAGGGCTTCCGCTAGGATATTGGTCCACTGAAGCATTGAGCAAACTGGCTAGTATAGTATGGAATCATCTATACACTGATAGCGTAACAACTGAAATAGAGAAGGCCTCTTATTCTAGAGTGCTGGTGGAAACTGATGTATCACGCCACCAGAAGGAGTGATAGAACAAAAAATTGCTTATGATTGGAGACCCAAATTTTTCTGCGATTGTATTAGGTTTGGTAATGATAACATAGAATGTTGGGTAAAGACAAAGCAAGCAGATGAAGAGGAATTTAATGAGCAGCCAAGAAGTAGAAGAAGGAACAAGAAAAAGAAGCAAATCACTCAACAATAGGTGTATAAAATACATGTTCCTTCAACTTCAAATGTGGCAGAATCATCTGGGGCTCAGAAATAAGAGCATGTGAATATGGCCACAACAGAAGGAGTACAGGCCATCACAAAGCAAGTTCCTATAAAAGTGTTTTCAGTAAATTAGGAATAGGGCAAGGAAAACAGAATACCATTGTTAGGGGCAGTAATGAAGTAACTACCTCTAATAATAGGTTTGTAATACTACAAGAACAACTCTCAGACAAGGAGTTAGGGATGCTGGTCCAACCATCTTCCCCTACCAATGATCATCTGTACTTAGAATATAAGAGAGCTGAACAAGCCCTTTAAACAGAAAAAGCTAAGATTCTTTCTGAATAAGTACAAAATAGATGTTAACTGGATGTATAGAAACAAGAGTCAAGAAGAGAAACGCTGGGAGAGTCATACAGAAGGTGGCCAGGGATTGGAATGTTTGTTGTAATTATAAAGACCACCCAAATGGTAGAATCTGGCAAGAGTAGAGAAAGAATGTTAATATAAAGATCTTGGAAACTAAGGATCAATATATACATTGTGAGGTTCAAAAAGATAGTTTCAAATCACTGCTAACAGTAGTGTATGCAATAAATGATGCAACTCTCAAAGATCAGCTATGGAATCAACTTGCACAAATATGAACAAATGTACATGATGTTTGGTTGTTAAGTGGAGACTTTAACAATGTATTAACTTCAGAAGACAGAATAGGAGCACCAGCCACTCAATCAGAGACGCAAGGATTTCAAAATCTAGTTGATGTGCTGCAATTGACTCCACTAAAAAGTGTTGGCTGATTCTTTACATGGTGCAAAAAACAACAGGAAGATAAAAAGGGTGTACAATAAGATAGACTGGGCAATGGGCAACTATGAGTGGCTGCAAAAATCAGCCACATAGAAGCTGAGTACATGGATCCAGGAATGTCTGATCACTCACCAATCCTTATAAACATCAGTCAACATAGAAAGGGATTGCACCCTAAACCATTCAAGCTTTACAGAAATGTCATGGAACATCCAAAGTTCAGGAGCATTGTGCAAGAAGTACGGCAGCAAAGAACTAAAGATGAACCAATGAACAAAATCTGGAAGAAAATAAAGGCACTCAAAGGTGGACTTAAGGAACTGGACAAATTTATGTCTTCCTACCAGCAGAGAATTGATCAGGATAGACAAAAATTAGAGGTAGTACAAGGGGAACTTAAAAATTCTCCCCTAAATCAGAGTTTGTTCAATCAGGAAAAAGAAATCTTAATAGAACTGGAAAAATGGACAAATATAGAAGAACATGTATTACAGCAAAAGTCAAGGGTTTCTTGGATTGAATGTGGAGATTCAAATACCAAATATTTCTATGCTCAATGGAAAATGAGGATAATCAGAAACCACATTGCATCCATCTACAGTGCAAATGGTATTAAGCTAACAGATCCAATCCAAATAAAGGACGAGTTTATCTCTTTCTTCAAAAATCTTATGGGAGAAAGTGAGGAAATCATAGATGTCCAGATGTTGCAGTGATTAAACAAGGGAGATGCCTGGATCAACAACAAAAGGAAGCACTAGTCAGAATAGTAACAAATAAGGAAATCTTATATGTTATTAAAGATATGCCACATGATAAAGCACCAGGGGTAGATGGATTTCCAATTGAATTATTCACAACACAATAGGAGATAGTTGGGTCTGAAGTATGTGTTGAATTTAAGGAATTCTTTGAAACATGCAAAATGCATAGAGTCATGAATTGTACATAAGTCATTGTTATTCCAAAAATGCCTAACCCCACTCAATTGAAAGAATTCAGATTTATAGCTTGATGAACAACCATATACAAGGTCATAACCAAAGTTCTCACAAACGAAATAAAAAGTATAATAGGAGACCTCATTGGGGAGTCACAATCAACTTTCATTGAAGGAAAAAACATTGCAGACAACATTTTATTTTCCCATGAGCTTTTCAAAGGATACAATAGGAAAGGCATCTACCCAAGGTGTGTTATAAAAGTTGACCTCAGGAAAGCATATGATACCTTGGATTGGAACTTCCTTGAAAGAATGCTATTGGACCTTGGTTTTCCTTATAAATTTGTCAGTTGGATAATGGAATGCATCACCGCAGTGACCAACTCCCTCAACATGAATAGAGGACTGACAAAACCATTTCAAGGAAGATGAGGCATTTGACAAGGTAACCCAGTGCCCCTTACTTATTTGTCATAGCCATGAAATATCTACAGAGAGAACCTGCACAGTCGGCAAAGAACAGGAATTCCAAATTTCATCCCATATGTAAGAAACAGGGAGCAATGCACATCTATTTTGCTGATGACTTATTAATGTTTTGCAAAGTTGTTATTACATCTATCAGACTATTGCAACAAGATTTTCTCAAGTTCTCAATATCATCTGGTCTACAGGCAAATGCAGAAAAAAGCTCCATCTACCTAGCAGGCATTTCAGACACCACAAAATAGAACATAATATAATAATTGGGGTACACTGAAGGTACCGTGCCTTTTAGGTACCTAGGTATACCACTAGCATCCAAAAAGTTGTCTATCATATAATGTTGGCCATTAGTGGAGAAGATTACGCAAATGAACAACTATTGGACAGCAAAATTGCTTTCATATGCTGGCAGGCTTCAGTTAATTAAAGCAGTCTTGTTTGGAATTCAATATTACTAGGCTAAAATATTTCTGTTGCCTAAGAAGATATTGAAGATGATGAAGGCCATATGCAGATTATTCTTATGATCTGGCACAGCTAATATCACAAAGAAAGCACTAGTTGTTTAGGACAGAGTATGCTGGCACAAGCTGCATGAGGCCTAAATGTAATAAACATGTACTACTGGAACAAAACAACAATTATTAAACACCTATGGGAAATTATAATGAAGAAGGTCAGGCTATAGATCCGATGGGTCCATACTTTCTACATTAGAAACAGGACAACGGAGTGCAGTTCAATATCCAAGAATGTTGCTTGGGTGGTCAGAAAGATAATGGAGACAAGAAATCTTGTGCTTGAAGTACAAGGTATTCAAGGGGACCTAATCAACACACTTGGCCAAATGCAAATGGGAGGTAAGTTCAGTATAAGCAACTGATATCACCTGCAATTCCCTCAACTACAAAAGGTACCTTGGAAGAGTATCATTATGCAACCTCATCTACATCCAAGGTACAAGTTCATACTTTGGCTAGCATTGCAGAGAAGATTGGCAATAATGGACAAACTCATCAAATTTGGAGTGCAAGTGTCCCAGAATTGTGTTTACTGCAAGCAATCTGATGAACTATTTGAACACCTATTTTTTGACCGTCTAACAGTAAGACAATATATGGACCAGGCCACTAGGCCACTCTAGACCTATGCAGGCTTGGCAGTAGGAGGTCCAATGGATCAATAGGGCTGCAAAGAAGAAATATGATCACTGGGCAATTGTTACATGTGTGTTTGGTATGTTGATTTACACAATATAGAGAGAAACTGAATGTGATTATATTTCAAGGAGGAGTACTCAAAAAGAACAACATCTGCAGAGATATTGTTATGCACATACATACCAGAGGGAGGACAATCAAGAGCTGACAAGGAGCATTGCAAGAATTGGACTATTTTCCGCTAGGTTCCTAAGTTGTAATGTTCAAAATGCGACTGTTTGTTTCCTTCCCTAGGTTAGGATGAGTTTAAGCTGATGTAAATAGCAACAGAGTAGAGGCATCAAATAAAACATCAGACTTAGTGTAAATAGAAGATATAGACATATATGGTCAGCATCTAAACTGATATGTAAAGCTGTTTTTTTTTTGAATGAATAGAAACTCTCTATTTACCAAAAAAATAGTTGTAGGACTTCTGATATGTTTGTTATGAATTTTTTAAATTTGTTTAAAGACTGATATATTATTCTCTTCACCTTTCTATTTGTTAATTTAGTAAAAGAATGGTTTAAAATAGTTTCCATTTTGACTCATGAAAGTAATGTATGGTAATATGTGAATTTAACTATATTCGGGCCCTAAGTAACCATCTTATTGCATAGTTTTGTAATAAAAGTGATAACAAAATACTCCTATGAGTATTTTTCATGATTTTCATGTTATGTATTACTAGGGAAGGCTCGAGAGTACTTTTGGAGTAAAAAATAAAGAAAAAAAGGCCAACCGTGAAAATTCCTAAGTGAACCACGCCAAAAATAGGCTGAAGAATCAGAGGAAGTGTACTGCCGCGGTTCCACCGCGACTGCGGCAGAACCACGCTGAGATATTGTTGCGGACAAAATGAGAATCAGAGGGGCTGTTTGGCCGCGGATCTACCGCGACCGCGGCAGAACCACGGTAGGCGCAGGAAAGTTCGGGGAAAGAAGTGTCAACACATGATTTTTATCCCTAAACCATATTTTAGTCAATAGATTTCGCCCAAATGAGGCATGTATTGAGTTTTTTTAGAGTTCTTGGAAGGAAAAACAATTGTGAGAGAATACACATACCATATTTCTTCGTTTCTTTTGATTTTTATTGTTAGTTTCCGATGAATCTTATTTTAGTTTATTTACACATAGACATGAGTAGCTAATTTCCTTATCTAAGGTTTTGATGGAACCTATTGGGGGATGAACTTCTTGTTTATATGAATACAAATTGCTAATTTCAATCATTATTTATTCAACTATGTTCTTGTTGTAGTTAATTGACAGGATCCTCAATTGGTTGTGCATATTTAGTGTGCATAACTCGGAAGAGAGTGCATATTTAGGTTATTGTTGAATAACACCACTCCTAAAGTATAAGAAGAATCTATAACTGCGGGTTTAAAGGCGGGATTAGATATAACGAAGCCTTGGGTACAATCTTAAGTGAACTGTGTTAATTAAAGCTAGCTAGTGTATCTCAGGAAAGTGCAATAGTATATTACTGTAATTACTCGGGAGAGATTTACGTTAAGAATAGTGTTCCTGATTGATAGAGATGTGTTGGTAAATTTGTATGAAGTATAAACAAAAGGGATTCCATCAATAGGGGAAATCTTTACCTTAGATTTTTCTCATTATTGCTTACAACCTTAGCGTTTTAGTTTACAGCTGTTTGATTTACTTGCAATCTTAGTTACTAAAGAAACCATCAACTGTAATTCAAACGTTTGGGAAACTGGTTCTGAAGAGTTTAGTGGATCTAAAGATTGTGATTAATAGGTTAACTCTCTGTGGATTTGACCCTTGGCATAATACTCGGATTATATTTGCAACGTCCGCAAAGTCCTTTTTAGATGGCATAGTTGGGCTTGATCAATGTACCTATTTAAGAATATGATAATTTAGTCAAATATATTTTAAAATTAATGCTATTAGATCATTTATTATTAAGGAGTTTTTTAAATCCTCAAAAGACAAATAAAAAATATTGGAGTGATTAGTATTCAAAAAACAAATTCTTTGTGAAGTGCATAGTTTATAAAATCTTTTAAGTGCTTTTTGAATAAATTTTATATATTTAAAAACTACATAAAAAATATTATGAAGTATAATAATTAATAATTCAAAAAATTTAAAAGGTATATGAAAAGGTTATGGTCAAATAATAACTCGTTTATCTCTCAAAATCTAAAAAGTATTACTCATTTCATTTCAACGTATGTGAACCTATTTGATTAAGTGCGGAGTTTAAAATAAAAAAAGAAGACTTTTGAACATGTTGTGTAAAATGATGCACATATATTTTGTGTTGCTATAGATCATTACATAAGATAAATTGTGTAAAAATTATGTGGGGTAGCCACTTTTTAAGGTGGTACTTACTTTTTATCCAACATTTTCAATGCTTAGCAATAATAGACACTAGTCTATTCAAATTAATATGAAAAAACTCTATACCCTTTATTTTATATCTTTCATGTTAGGGAAAAGAACGGTGCTGTCGTCTGTGAAAAGATACTATGAAGATCAAGAAAGTGCACAGACAGAGACGATGAACTAATCCCTCATGCATTTTTCCGGTCTTGGTGTTTTAAAGAGGAATCAAAGATATTTTGAAAGGAAAGCAACACCATCACTTTTGTAAAGTTCAAATGTATCAATTGAAACTTTTGCGTAGTAACAATAACTTCTTGGTGCTCCGTCTATTCAGCAAACTATTTTGCTTACATATCAAAACGTAAATATCTAAGATAAAGATGCCATGTTCCACTTTATTTATTTATTATTGAAAAGATACAAATAACGTTTGGTTTTTTGCTATATTATAAATTTATAAACTTACAGTTACAAGTTAAAAAATTAAGGACACTTAGTTCTAGACTTTAAGTTTCAAGTTCAAAAGTTAAGGACATTTGGTTCTGAACTTTGACTTACAAGTTCAAAAAATAAGGATATTTAGTCCTGAACTTTGACTTACAAGTTCCAAAAGTTAAGGACACTTGGTCCTGAACTTAGACTTACAAGTTCAAAAGTTAAGAACACCAACTTGGTCATGAACTTAGACTAACAAGTTCAAAAGTAAAGGACAGACAATCCTTAACTTTGACTTACAAATTCAAAAGATAAGAACGTTTGGTCATGAAGTTTGAGTTCCAAGTTCAAAAGTTAAGGACATGTAGTCCTAAAGTCCCGAAGTTAAGTTCAAAAGTTAAGGAGATGTAGTCTTGAAGTCCTGAATTTAGAGTTCCAAGTTCAAAAGTTAAGGGCATGTAGTCCTGAACTTAGAGTTCCAAGTTAAAAAGTTAAAGACATGTGGTCATGACGTTAAGGACATGAGCAGAAGGGTATTTTTGTTCGGACAGTTTAAGTTTATTTAGCAGTGGCTAAAGACCAAAGACATTTTAAACAGTGGCATAAAACTAATTATATGTGTTATTAGTGGCTAACCATGCACTTCTAAATATGGAAATGGACAGGGGCGAATGTAGTATATATGCAACAACTTCAATTGAACTCATAACTTTCAATGCGAAATCAAAACTTATGTATAAAAATTCATTAAAATTATCAAAATAATAGACATGAACACATAACTTTAAAAAAAAATATGTTTAATGCTAAAAACTTTAAAAATTGAATCGATAGAATTTAAATCCCGAATATGTCTCTGAAAAGACATCATTCTTTTTAGCATACTCTAAAAAGTAAATAAATTAACATGAATTAAACTGAATAGAGTAATTTTTTGGGATTGCGAGACTATCGTCTTATTATATTGTATGAAGTTAAATTGGTATCTTAAATTTCGATGATTTTCATTTCTATTTAGTGGGCGTTTAGACATAAGAATTGTAAAAAAAAATATTGTCAAGTAAAAATGATATTTGAAAATTAAAATTGTACTTGGATACAGATATATTTTAGATTTTTGTAAGTGATTTGAGTAAAAATTCTGAAAAATAGCTTTTTGGAATTTTTCAAATTTTATGAAAAGTTTTAAAATTTATCTTCAAGCGAAAGTTAAAAAATTTATCGCCAAATACTGATTTAAAAAAAGGTGAAATTTTTTCAAAAAATAAAAAGTATAAAAAATTCTTATGTCCGAACGGGTTCTTAAGTGTAGGGTATCAAAAGATTATACTCCTTCAGGTCCAAAATAAGTGATTTTTTAGCTCATTTCATACAGATTAAAAAATTTACCTTTTATCATTAATTAGTAATAAAATTGATCATATTAATTTTTATTATTTCTTCATATAAATACTCATAATATATACTCCAATATTATTTACTTCAAGGATAATATAAAAAATAAATAATTTATTTATTTTTAAAATCTAAAAGAATTTTTTTTTGAGCCACAATTAGAGGAAGTAGAGGAATACATTTACGAAAAACAAGAAAAATGTGTCTTAATTGAGAGGAAAAAGAGGCAAGTGGGTACATCAATGACAGATGGAAATGAGTTGGGATTCGGTGTCAAAAAGTAAAAGTTACACTTTTCACACTGATTCTCTTGGTAGTATAACCTTTTTAGTCATGTAAAATTGTGACATGATGGGATTTACTATACCTCAATTTTCGTGGCAAACTAATATTCCTACTACTATTTCATATTTGTTATAAACTAAAGCAAAAGACAAGAACAATAGAGCAAGAACAATAGCAATAGAGAGAAGAGTAGAGAGAGTTCTTCTTATTGAGTTGAGAGGGGTGTATTACAATGGTAGAGAGCACCTCTATTTATAGGGAGGAGGAAGATCTTGCTACCAATAATAGGACTCTAAAATCTCTCTAATTAAGTACATTAAAGACATTCACCTTAAATAGAAGTGTAAGAATCTTCTATTTCATAACACTCCCCCTTGAATGTCTATTCAATGATGTGCCTCATAAAACCTTAAAACCAAAACCCAATGGGAAAAATTAAAGTAAGGAAAAAGAGTACACATGTTTGAATATGCGCCTATTGGTTGCCTCGTTAAAAACCTTGCAAGGAAAACCCAGTGGGACAAAACCTTGTAAGGGAAAAAGAGTGCAACGCGCATTGACTCCCCCTAATGAGTACATCAATTTATATCCTTGAGCATTTGCATTCCAATCTTGTGCATCATCTTCAAAATGATCTTTGGTAGAGATTTGACAAATCAACCATATTGACTTGAATAAATATTCCGTACCTTGAAATCATCATTCTTGATAGATATGAACATCTTCATATATTGTCGTGGAATAACTCTTCAATATCTCCATAGATGCATTCTCAATGCCATCATGCTTATAGTTATAGCAAGATACATATGTACACAAATTGCACTTAGGATGTGGTACTTCAGGACCACGAATTGCATATGCTTCAAGCAACTTAAATCTTTCAAGTTAAGTCATATAAGCCATATAATAAACTTTAGCTGCATATCAAGCTTTCATTAGTGATACTAAACAAATAAGATATCGAAAACTGACTATACATACCTTTGACTTTTATCTTTCAAGCATTTGAACTATAGGTTCAAAACTACATGTCTTTCATATGGAATCAATTCTTCTTGAATTGTATCTCTTCCATTTAGTTACTTTCTTTGAGTCAGCAAATGCGTATAGCATGCTTTGCAATATGTTGCAATTGCATTTCCCTTTTTATGAACTACAGGTTCATATCATGATATTCGGGGATATACATATACAAATGAAAATTCATCCCATGTAACACTTTCTCAAGTGTTTATCATGTCTCCCCCTCATGTTAGTAAAGCTAACATGTTTCCTCAACTTTGGAAAATCATCTTTGTGCATTATGTCAATATACACAGCACCTTAATAATAAGATGAAATTATTTGGTTCCTGACCCTGAACCACTCGTGAGGGGAGAATATACTCTCGTATACAACTTATATCAAACTGATATATATATAACTTAGTTCTCATAGTTTAGCTATTAAGTGGAAGCACTCAATAATTATCTTGCTAAACCAACTTTAATATAAACCAACTTATCAAGATGAATTGTCTTGAGTAGAGAATCTGGAAACTATGCTCGAAGTTAGATTACTGAGCGATTTACCTCGCAAGCACTGCCAGGCTGCGGGTTAATAACAATGGCGCATGTAACCATATCATAGATGCATCATATGTGGTATACATGGCAGGTGAATGGGCCCATATTCACCTTTGATATTTCCAGAATTTAGGGCTTCAACCCGAACTCTTTAGTTGGTCAGTTCATTAATGAGAACAAGTGATACAAGAGTATTCGTAAAGAACTTTCTAGTTCTTTAATATTCACCTATGTGAATTTGCACATCATACTTAAAATGAGATGGCTAACATGAATGTCAACTGAATAAATTATCAATATTGGTAAACTTCAAATTTACACCATGACATGTGCACTTATCAATAAACTTCGGGTTTATTATGACATGGGTTTTATACCAATAGATATCCACTTTATTGTGGTATTCTTTCGTTTGTGTAGTACAAACTGGAGAACAAAGAGGGTAGCTTTTCATATACAAATTACCCCGCTACAAGTTGTAGTAATAGGAGAATCAAAGCCTTCCTTTATTATAGTCTCAATATAATCAATCGCTTTCGCGTGTACTTTGGAAACTGAATAAGTTTCTTTGAGACTTACTACAGCACAATACTCAATTGTGTTTCTCCAACATAGTAATAATTGGCTCTTCGAGAGCTCTCAATTAATTTTGTACTACCACAGACTGAGGTTCGAGATCCTCACATTCTTGCATTCCGTATTTTCAAGAGTCTCAGGCTCAATAGATTCTTCGTGAATCTCGGAATTAATCAAATCATGAGCGTCCTCATGTGATTCCTTCATAGTGTCATTTAGATCGTTCTTTTTCCTCTTTCTAGGATTTCGATCTTTGGAACCTAATGGTCTGCCACGCTTCTGGCGTGCATTTGACTCATTGGATATGACACTAGATATTTGTCCAATAGGGACTTCAATACGGATCGGAACATTTTCCCGCGTGAATGTGTGATTTCGTTATCCTCTTCAAGTCCGTAAATGCGTCAGGCATTTGATTTGTTATTCTTTGCAAATGGATAATCTTTTGTACCTCTTTCTTTCAAATAGAGGTATGTGGATCAAGATGAGATAATGATGCATTTTTCCACAAAATTTCCCGTTTGGTTTCACCAACTTCTCCCCCTAATTTTGGGAAAAGTGTCTCATCCAATTGACAGTCTGCAAATAGTGCAGTGAACAAATCTCCTGTCAATGTTTCGAGGTAGCGAATAATGGAGGACGCGTCAAACTCAACATATATTCCTAACCTCCTTTGCAAACCCATTTTGATGCGGGATGGCGGTGCTACAGGCACATGTACTGCGCATCCAAAGCTTCTTAAATGGGATATATTGGGTTCATGACCCAAAACCAATTGCAATGGGGAATATTTGTGTCAATTCGTCAGTCAGAGACGAACTAGCATTGCTGCATACAACATGGCGTGACCCCAAACCGAAGTGGGCAGCCGACGAACTAGCATTGCTTCATGCAAAATGGCGTGACCCCAAACCGAAGTGGGCAGCCGACAAACTAGTATTGTTGCATGCAAAATGGCGTGAACCCAAGTCGAAGCGGGCAGCCGACAAACTAGCATTGTTGCATTCAAAATGGCGTGAACCCAAACCGAAATGGGCAGCCTCGTTTTCATGAAGAATTCAAGATTATTCTCATCTATTGTCTCAATATGATATCCATTTTGAATGATATCTTTAAAATTCAACAAGTCCTTCTTAGACTTGGGGGAGAACATTGCATTCTCTATGATTAACGTCATGCCTTTGGGCAGAGTTACAATTGCTCTTCCGGAGCCTTCAATCAATTTACTACTTCCATAGATTGTAGTAATGTTTGCCTTACACAATTACTCTTCTTTTCTTTGAGTATTGTATGTGTAGTACATGAATCAACTAGGCAAATACTTTTACAATTGGACGTTGGTCCAAGTTCGCTTTGTGAGATATCCATATTTGCTATCCCATAGTTTAACATACAAAAGAAATACACGAACATAGGAATAAACAAGTTCAATTCTTTTGTGTCACATAATATCTTCAAAATCTGCTACTAACAGTTGGCTAACAAAATCAGATATGTTATCCATAATCAATTCCTTTGCAGTTTGAAAATTTCAGCGTTTTTCATAAGACAATCGATTATCAAATACACACAATCGATTGTTTGAACATAGACAATCGATTGTTAGACATACACAATCGATTATTTGTTATTTTTGAAAAACTTCAGATCACACTGTTTAAGACAATCGATTGTTAAACATAGACAATCGATTGTGGATGATTTTTGAAAAGTTCCAGATTACACTGCCTACCGACAATCGATTGTTAGATATAGACAATCGATTGTGGGTGATTTTTGAAAAATTCCAGACCTCACTGTTTCAAGACAATCGATTGTTAGACAAAGACAATCGATTGTTGGCTATTTTTGAAAAATTCCAGAACACACTGTTTCAAGACAATCGATTGTTAGCCAAAGACAATCGATTGTTGATCAATTGTTTTTCAACTTTAATGCGAAAATAGTTGATAATCGACTAGTTTTTCAGGCTAGTCGATTACCCCCACTGGAAAATAAAAGTTTTATTGATATTTGAGCATATTGAAGATATTCTAAAGAACTACTGCTAACATTGCATCATGAACTAGCTAATACGAGCTAATACTAATGACTATTAGATTATTCACTAACTAATACAAATAAGTAGAACAAAATCAAATAACTCCATCTTCTTTCATCATGGTCCCATCGCCGATTAGGTGGTCTATTTTCCCCTCGGGTTGCTCAAAGAAGTCTGCCACATCCAGGTGGGTGATGTCCTCATTGTCGTCATAGACAAAGTTTGTTTCAGGGCCTTTTCTCTTTCGAGATGCTTGATAAAGGTCAACCAAGTGTCTTGGTATACGGCAAATCTTTGACCAGTGCCCTTTCCCACCGCAACGATAACATATAGTTTCTGAACTATTTGCCTTAGGATCTTCGGGATCCCGTTTCTGCTTTCGGTGGTTATCTCTCTTTGGGGGGTGACGGACTTCTTTGGAATTTCTTCCTTGTCCACGTCCTTGGCTTTGACCCCGTTTATGACCGTGATCATGGTCCCTTTTATGTTTGGCATAATGCGAGTGCACCATATCTGCTTCAGGCAGTGGTGTAGACCCAGTTGGTCTATTTTCGTGATTTCTCATGAGCAGGTCATTATTTCGCTCAGCCACTAGTAAGAGAGAAATCAGTTCAGAGTACTTCGTAAAGCCTTTCTCTCTGTACTGTTGTTGCAGTACCATATTGGATGCATGAAACGTTGTAAACGTTTTCTCAAGCATATCGTAATCGGAGATGTTATCTCCACATAGCTTCAGTTTAGAAGTAATTCTGAACATTGCAGAATTATATTCAGAAACGGACTTAAAGTCCTGTAGCCTCAGATGGGCCCAATCATATCGTGCTTGTGGCAGAGTGACCAACTTCAGGTTGTCATATCTCTCCTTTAAGCCGTTCCACAAAACGAGTGGATCCTTGACGGTGAGATATTCAATCTTCAAACCTTCGTCAAGGTGGTGGCGCAAGAAAATCAAGGCCTTCGCACAATCTTGGGTGGATGCTTTTTCTTTATCTTTGAGGGTGTCTCCGAGACCCATAGCATCTAGGTGGATTTCAGCATCCAACACCCATGTCATATAGTTCTTGCCCGAAATTTCAAGGGCAACGAACTTTCTTTTCATAATGTCAGACATACTCGAAAATTAAATTAGGAAGAGGGAAAATACCTTGGATTTTCGAGAATGGTACTTGAGACGGTAGAGTCTCGTGCTGATAACGTGTTATAAACTAAAGCAAAAGACAAGAACAATAGAGCAAGAACAATAGCAATAGAGAGAAGAGTAGAGAGAGTTCTTCTTATTGAGTTGAGAGGGGTGTATTACAATGGTAGAGAGCACCTCTATTTATAGGGAGGAGGAAGATCTTGCTACCAATAATAGGACTCTAAAATCTCTCTAATTAAGTACATTAAAGACATTCACCTTAAATAGAAGTGTAAGAATCTTCTATTTCATAACAATATTTCCAATTTACCACAAATTGTTAGGTAGGTCCTAACTTTTGTATTGCTCCCATTGATAAGAAGTACTTCTTTGGTCTAAAATAAGTATTTTTTTTAATTTTTTTATGATTTAAAATAAATAAATTTTTAGATTTTAATAATAAATTAATTATTTTTTTATTCATTATCCTTGAAGTAAATAATATTAAAGTATGTATTAGGAGTATTTATGTGAAGAGATAGTAAAAGCTAATATGATCAATATTATTGCTAATTAATATTAAAAATTAAATTTTTTAATATATATAAAAACAACCAAAAAAAATTATTTATTTTGGACCGGAGAGAATAACTATAATTTTTTAACTGAACAAGTACATGCATGTGTGTGAGACACCTAATATATAATTGTGTTGGACTACGATAAAATAAAAAATTTTATGGGTCATTTGGTAAAATGATAGATATTTCATATCGTAGTATATTTCGTGGGATTAGTTATCTGACATTCTATATGGAATCGTTAATTCCATCATTTTAATGTAAAAATATCTTGAGATTATTATTTTTATTACATGTACCAGACGGCCCTTTATAATATGCTTTGTACAAATTAATTATTTATATTGATAGATAACTAAATTTTACACCTAAAAAACACATAATTTAAATTAATGCCGAGCCATAAGATGAGATACATATGTTGTATTGTATATACAAAGTCGAGGAAAAATAAATTTTAAATAGCTTAAATTTGGTAACGTCCAAATTTCTAAAAAGAAATGTTGTTATATGCCGTTACAATTGGCCACTCATATCATTCTCCATTCTTTACTTTTTGTTCACCATTTTCCTGTTCACCCAACTTCAAAAGGATATTAAGTAAAGAAGAAAAAAAAATAGAGAAGGAAAATAAAAAATAAAAAGAGTTTAGTCAAAGTACAAAATTGGTAAAGTATAATGATGTAAGAAAACATTTGGGATGGTTTAGATACGATTCGCTGATACCCACCAATGCTAAGCACCTTATCATTATGGTATCTAATTTCTCTATCTTCTTTTTTGCATTGTTCGGTATTTGTATTGGAGCCCGAATATATTTGAATTTGTGTCGCATGGGAACCCATTCGAGTAAAGCATTCTTTACCAAGATTTTTTTTATATTCAGAGCTCGAACTCGAAACCTCTGATTAAGGAAAAACAGTCTGCACCACGTGATATCTAATTTCTCTATCAAAAGTACATTTTAACACACTTCTGATATTTCTGTGCCAAAAGTACTTTTGTTTCTGTATAATCAATTTAATCATTTTCTCTTTTATTCTTATTTAAAAGAAAAACTTATCTGAAAAAGTGCTTGCGTTTATTTGAAGCGTTGAATTGTCGTCTTCTCGATTTGTAAAAAAGTATGTATGAACTAAATTTTGAAAATACTAGTAGGCGTTTGGCATAAAAATTATGGAGTAATTCTTTTAAAGTAGTATATTTGAAGTAAAGTTAAAAAATAGCATTTATAATTAAAATTATATTTAAATATGCATTTCACTTGAAAATTATTATAGGTAAAATTTGAAAAGTGGTCAAAACTAATATTGGTTTTTGAAAAATTCATTTTCGAAAAATCTCCAAAAACTTATAAATTTTAAAACACGTCTTTGAAAAAAACTCTGAAAAAAAGAAATAAAAGAAATATATGGACAAACAGGGCCTTTAAACTTTTTTCTTTCTTTGGTGATTTCAAAACTCAGTTTTCCAAAATTCAAAAACCTCAAGAGCTGATTCTTTTGAGTTTTTGAAGATTTGAAAAACATAACAAGTTTTTTTTTTAATTGTATCAAGTTTTTCTTGCAATTTTTGGCGAGTTGGAGAATCTAGTAAATGAGTTTAATATTTGATTTTGGCTAGTTATTGCAAGAATTTCCTTTTTGAACGATTTTTTTAAACTGGATTTAAAGGTGGATACATACAGAAGAAATTCTAAGGGGTCGTTTGGTACGAAAGATAAGGTGAGATAAGACGTGGAACAAAATTTATATTGTATTTAATTGACGGTATTGATTTATCCACCTCCATCCAAACATAGTATAAATTTAATCCCAAACTTAATCCAGAATATCTCATTTATATATCCCACCTTATCTCTTTGACTCAAAAGTTATCTAATATTTTTCGAGCAAATCAATCGAAATAAATCAAGGGTAAATCAAAGCCAATCATATTTAATCACCGAATCTGAAGACAAATTTTGGATATATGAATAATCAATTAGAGAATGATGTAAATAAAATTTTATTCATCATGGTAGCTTGACCCGCCTCTCCTCAAAGAGGTTCAGGATCTTGCAGTTGTCTTGTTCATCACCTATTCATGGAGTGTATTTCTCCATTCTTATGTACTCAGAGTCGTGTGTCAGAAGAAGCCCCCCTTGAAGGTTCTCTTTCTAGGTATTTATAGCTTCAAGCTCTGTGAGCTGGTCGAGAGTTGTTGTAGTTTAGTTGAGGAGACATCCTCTTATCGCGAAAGGGTCGTAACCCCCTTGTTCGTATTAAGAATAGTTGTCATGAGTTCAAAGTCAATTGCATTGACCATTCGTTATAAGTTGGTTAGGACGGGGCTATCCCCGTGGCTGTCGTATGGTCAAATCTCTTACCAATACAGTTAGTCCCTCCGTTCGTCGGGGTCGTGCATGTGCTGACCTCGGCGGATGGATAGTGTGGCTAAATCAGGAGGGTACAAACTCGTCTTTCGTTTATCAGTGGCGTTAAGAATTCCGAGATGGCACGAGGGTACCTTTTCGGTGTTTACGTACCATTATGACGGTTTCAGTACTAAAATGTCGGTTGTCAAGTGAAGCTCCATTTCGCGCAGCCGTTCATAATGGCGCACGTTTCTAGGAAATCAAATCGTTTTGTGCCCAGTCATGTATTAATAATAACTATTGTGTTTTGTGAAGGCGGAGACTACTTCTTATAAATAGAGAGGATTTGTCATTTGCCTTTTGCACATTCATAGTTCTTTCAAGAGAAATCCTGAGAAATCTTTCCTCTTGCTAAATTGCATTTTTCTCTCCTTTTTTGATCGCTATCATTATTGATCTCCTCGTTTCTCCCATAAAATCCCTTCTTTCTCTCGCTCGTGAGTTAATTATGGCAGGAACTTCTTCTCGCGGTAATCTTCCGGTTAATTCTCTTTTGGTTGAAAATACCGCTCAGTCAACTGAAGGCTTAGAGCTGATGGCATGTAAAGAAGTTCCTTCAATCGATGAAGTTCTGCCTCATCTGAAAAATTCGGTGGTGGATTTCGGTGCACCAGGCGGCGTGGAGCAGGTGGACACTGCTTCTCTAATAGGGGAAGTGGGGATAGCGTAGATGGGGGAGCAATTGGGTATTCCACGATACGTTGAGATCGCGCTTGCGAGGACTAAAGATAAGGTGTAGATCGCTGGTCGAGGGTATTTCTCGTTCTATGCTTACCCCTTCATAGTGGGGTACACACTCCCGCTTCCAATGCTGGTGGTCGACTTTTGTCATTTATTATGAGGTATGTTCGGCCAACTTTCTCCTTACCTCTATAAATTATTCCTCATGTTTATCAAGTACACGGAGCTGGTCGGTAGGGGGTCACTCTAAGGCACGTGCTTAGCCTCTTTGCTCCTCAAAAAATCCCGGCACCATGATCCATGCGCTCCCCTGAGGGTCGAGGGGCTTGGTGATCGAGATGGAACAGGACCAACCGTCGCTTCTTTGAAAATTTATTCTATATTCGGACTTAGCACCTGGTGGCAGGCCCGAGTGGGTTCCCAGAGGTTTGGAACTTTGCACGTATGTTCTCGTTCCCGACTGGGAAAATGCCCTATTTTAACCTTCTTTACGTCTTGTGTTTGTAGTTGTTGATTTACTTTTAATGTTTTGTAGCCGAAAAGCTGTCGCCGCCTCCTTTGGAGGGGATCCGGGAAAGGGTCGAGGCTGTGCTTCCTCATACTTTGGGGATTCGCACATGGTCGACTTTTTGGGAGAGACACGGACGCATGCCCCTGATAGGTGAAATAGCGGCTTTGTTTCCTTTTTGTTTTGCCTTATTTCGACTTTATTCATCGAACATTTGTTTATTGTGGTTAGGGAGGACTCTCTGCATCAGAGCTCCTCAGTTAGCTTTCCATCGATTGGGTGCATCTGCTTGAATTATTGTGGCGCTTGCGCCTCGTCCGATGTCGAGGGAAGCGTCGATTGAATCATCAGTGGACGCCCCTCCGACACATGCTCCGGCTCAAGATGTGGGACCATATGGGGACACCTACCCTCGAACTGACTCGCCACCAACCGGAGAGGAAGAAGGGTCATCGAAAAGGTAGAGGGTAGCATTTGTGGCGGATCCTCCAATGGTGATCAATTTTGATTCTCCTCCAATGGATCCAGAGAGAGAAGTTGTTGTGGAATATGCATTTGGGAGGAGCAATTAGGTGAGGTTGCCCCCTTCAGTTTAAGTCAAGAGAACGTTGCTATTTTGGAGACCCTATAGAAAGTTCCCGTTGTTGAGGAGGAGGGTCAATCTCTAGAGGTTGCCGTTGTGACCTCGAACGCACTTTCTTCGACCACGGCGGGTGGTTCTGGACCATCCACGGCGGAGAGGGGAAAGAATATGGTGGAGGACGAGTATGAGGCTGAGTCTGATTTGGACCCTGACGACGTCCACATGTTTGAGGAGGGCATTACCAACTTTGTGGTTCGCGTAGGGGGGATGACCTTTTTTTATTGAAGTTTCATCAGATTTGAACCTACTGACTCAAGGAAGTAGCTTGGTGACACAATTTGAGTTGTTATGTTTGGAGGCCGAGAACGCGTCTCTGAGGAGCGTTTCTGATGTTGAGGTGATGAATAAAATAGGCGTGATGGGCCTAAGGGTACGTAGTACGACTCCAATTTGTTTCTTCCTTGTCTTAGCCTGGTCTTTAGTTGTAATTGTTCTCCTTGTTTTGCAGACTTTCTTTCTCGAGATGGAGAGCATCCGCAGAGCCAATGTCCGTTCGAGTATTTTCCTGTAGATGCTGGGAAAATATCGCCTTTATCGTGACAGGTTCCGAGATTTGCACGAGCGATTAAAGAACGACCCTTGTAATCGAGCTATGGGTGCGGAGCTAGAAAAGCATGACCAATAGTTATTGCAGGCGCTTGGTAGAACAATCGTGCCCGAGGAGCAAATTCATTTGAAGGATGAGGGTCTCGAGGTGGGAAGGGGGTCGATGCTGAATGTGTGCACCTGCGGGATAAGTAGAGGGAGATAGAATTGGAGGTGGAGCAGAACCAGGTCAAAGCAGCGTAGATGGCGTGGAATGGAGGGGGAGGCTGGAGCCGCTGGAGGGCGAGACTACCTTTAAACTCCGGGAGAGGGATGCCTCGACGAGGACTAGAGCATTGGAGGAGGTGATCCGCGTTCATGAGGGTGAACGAGAGACAAAGAGGACTACTGCGGCCCTTAGGGAAGAGGGGCTCGAGGAGCGAATTAATGTCTTTCACTGGGAGGCCCAAGTTCTGTTGGATCGGATTGCGGCCTTGGAGGAGGAGAACAGCGGCTGCAGAACCAATGTGGGTCATCCCATACTATTGTTCCCAATAAGGCCCACGAACTTTGGGTATACGTGGAAGCTCAACGCAATATCTTCAAGAATTTATGTGAGGCAGTTACTGTGACCAAGGAGGCTTTCGAGGTGGCACGTCAGAAGGATCGTGAGGCCCGTGCTAATTATGGTTATGATATGGAGACGCCCGAGGTTGATGATGGTACAAGTGGCGGAGATGATGGCGCCGAGTAAAGGAATTTGTTCTTATTGTTTTTTTGTTCCGTTCGCCGGTTGGTATTCATATGTTCTTTGTTGTTTTCCTTTGTCTTTCTCTTTCTTATGTCGACTGGATCTGGCCTGGTGTAAGCGAGTATGACCCGCATTCTCAACTTTGTGGATAAATGAATTCTCTTTTTTGTCATTTGCCGTGTGCTTATTTTGTACCTTCTCCCCCCTTTTGAACATGCTTAAAGTGTCGATTTTTTGGGATGGATGGGGGTTGGTGTATCGATCTTTAACTGATAACGTCTCCGTCTTATTCTCGGTTCGAATAAGGTCGAACTTGCTTCGATGTAGAAGGCACTTAGCCTTAGTCCTAGTTTGATTGAGGTCGAACTTGTTAAATTTGATGTCGAAGACACTTAGCCTTAGTCCCAATTCGTCCTCAGTCGAGCTTGTTAGGTTTGATGACGAAGGCACTTAGCCTTCTTCCCAGTTTGAGAGAGGTCGAACTTACTTTAGTAGCGAAGGCACAAAACCTTATTCTTAGTTCGAGCAAGGTCCAATTTACTTTGGTGGAGAAGCCACAGAGCCTCATTCTTAGTTCGAGCAAGGTCGAACTTACTTCGATGCCGAAGGCACTAAGCCTTATTCTTAGTTCAAGCGAGGTCGAACTTACTTTGATGTCGAAGTCACTTACCCTTATTCTTAGTTTGAGTGAGGTCGAACTTATTTTGGTGGCGAAGGCACTGAGCCTCATTTATAGTTAGAGCGAGGTCGAACTTACTTCGTTGGTGAATGCATTGAGCTTTATTCTTAGTTCGAGTGAGGTCGAACTTACTTCGATGTAAAGGTCACTTAGCCTTAGTCCTAGTTTGATTGACGTCGAGCTTGTTAGATTTGATGTCGAAGGCATTTTAGCCTTGTTCCCAGTTTGAGCGAGGCCGAACTTACTTTTATTTCGAAGGCACTTAGCCTTGGTCCCAGTTTGACTGAGGTCGAACTTGTTAAATTTGATGTCGAAGTCACCTAGCCTTAGTCCCAGTTCGACCGAGGTCGAACTTGTTAGATTTGGTGGTGAAGGCACAGAGCCTCATTATTAGTTCGAGCGAGGTCGAACTTACTTTGGTGGCGAAGGCACTGAACCTTATTCTTAGTTCGAGCGACGTTGAACTTACTTTGGCGGCGAGGGTACTGAGCCTCATTCTTAGTTCAAGCAAGGTCAAACTTACTTTGGTAGCGAAGGCACTGAGCCTCATTCTTAATTCGAGCGAGGTCAAACTTATTTCGATGGCGAAGGCACTGAGCCTTATTCTTAGTTCGAGCGAGGTGGAACTTACTTCAATGTTGAAGGCACTTAGCCTTAGTCCTAGTTCGACTAAGGTCGAACTTGTTAGATTTGATGTCGAAGGCACATAGCCTTGTTCCCAGTTCGAGCGAGGTCGAACTTACTTTAGTGGCGAAGGCACTGAACCTTATTCTTAGTTCGAGCGAGGTCGAACTTACTTTAGTGGCGAAGGCACTGAACCTTATTCTTAGTTCGAGCGAGGTCGAACTTACTTTGGTGGCGAAGGCACTGAGCCTCATTCTTAGTTTGAGCGAGGTCGAACTTACTTCGATGGCAAAGGCACTGAGCCTTATTCTTAGTTTGAGCGAAGTCGAACTTACTTTGATGGTTAAGGCACTAAGCCTTTTTCATAGTTCGAGCAAGGTCGAACTTGCTTTGGTGGCGAAGGCACTGAGCCTTATTCTTAGTTCAAGCGAGGACGAGGTCGAACTTACTTCGATGGCGAAGGCACTGAGCCTTATTCGTAGTTCGAGAAAGGTCGAACTTGCTTTGATATCGAAGGCACTTAGACTTATTCTTACTTCGACCGAGGTTGAACTTACTTCGACGTCGAAGGTACTTAGCCTTATTCTTAGTTCGAGCGAGGTCGAACTTACTTTGGTGGCGAAGGCACTGAGCCTCATTCTTAGTTCGAGCGAGGTCGAACTTACTTCGATGGAGAAGGCACTGAGCCTTATTCTTAGTTCGAGCGAGGTCAAACTTACTTTGGTGGCGAAGGCACTAACCCTCATTCTTCGAGCGTAGTTGGGATATTTGGGTCGTTTCTGGGTGATTTTCGATCCCTGGCCTGAAATGCCCATGTGCCGGTTCCATCCTGGCACCGCACTAGGGGTGAGGGAAATGCTTCACACTTCTATCCTTTGGAAGAAGGGGGCTTCTTCTTCTCGTTTGGGCATTCCAAGATTAATAGGGCAGAGGATCTTAGTTTCCTTTGATGCCTTCGAGTTTTCTGTCTCGATGCGCTTCATGCGCCAAATTGTTTGAGTTGGATTGCTTTCTTTTCGGATGTTTTTTTGGCTTCGATCCAGGAAGAAAATACGTGATTTTGCTAGGAAATCCCTACAGACGACGCCAAATTATTTGACTCAAAAGTTATCTAATATTTTTCGAGCAAATCAATCGAAATAAATTATGGGTAAATCATAGCCGATCATAATTAATCACTGAATCAGAAGACAAATTTTGGATATATGAATAATCAATTGGAGAATGATGTAAATAAGATTTTATTCATCATAGTAGCCTGACCTGCCTCTTTTTAAAGAGGCTCAGGATCTTGCAGTTGTCTTGTTCATCACCATATTCATGGAGTGTATTTCTACATTCTTATGTACTCAAAGCCGTGTGTCAGAAGAAGCCCCCTTGAAGGTTCTCTTTCTAGGTATTTATAGCTTCAAGCTCTGTGAGTGGTCGAGAGTTGTTGTAGTTTGGTCGAGGAGACGTCCTCTTGTCGCGAAAGGGCTGTGACCCGCTTGTTCATATTATGAATATCTGTCATGAGTTCAAGTTCTATTGCATTGACCATTCGTTACAAGTTGGTTAGGGCGGGGCTGGCCCCGTGGCTATCATATGGTCGGATTTCTTACCAATACAACAACAACAACAACAACCCAGTATAATCCCATTAGTGGGGTTTGGGGAGGGTAGTATGTACACAGACCTTACCTCTACCCCGGGGTAGAGAGGCTGTTTCCAATACAATCTCATTAAATTTAGAATTATTTTATTCTACCTCATATACGATATAAATTAATTATGCGATTATCTCTCGGAATAATTTAATTCGCATACCAAACGACCATCAAGATACTACTATACTAAAGGGGAACCAACATTTCTTTGTGAAACTAACATACGTCAATTAACATAAGTTATCATCAAAATGTGAAATGAACCTAAGCTTTTTTATGTTAAAATATTATCTACGAAGACATGTCCTCGGTACCAAATGCACCATAATTTATTTATTTATTTTTTATTATATACGTAAGAAACTTAAGCAGCTGCTTAATCCACTATCATTGGGGAATTGAACAATCTTATTATAGTTTTTGTTTACTCTATTTTTATCATGTCTTTTAGCGAAAAGCAGCAAAAGAATCTTATTTTTTAGTTATTTGCACCATATTTTATTTATTTATTTTTTATTATATACGTAAGAAACTTAAGCAGCTGCGTAATCCACTATCATTGGGGAATTGAACAATCTTATTATAGTTTTTGTTTACTCTATTTTTATCATGTCTTTTAGCGAAAAGCAGCAAAAGAATCTTATTTTTTAGTTATTTGGTGTAAGGTACAAATTAACTTAGTTTATGTCTTTTAGTGTAAAAGCTTCGCTGAAAACGTGAACGGCGTCTGACGGAAAGTCCTAATATTCAACGTGGACCGACTGCATGCCTCAATCATCATCCACAGCAACTTTCGCCGCTTCATAAGACTAAAGATTCATGAAAAATGGAAGCACTCTTTATTGTAAAATTTATATGCTGTTATAAATAGAATTCTAATTAGAGTGAATGTCTATTTTATAGAAGAGTTCTACTTTGAGGCTAAGTCTTTTCTCTTTTTATAAATAGAGGGGTCTTACCCCATTATAAATCATCCCAAAGTATCAATAAGAATACTCCTCTTTCTACTTTTCTCTCTATTGTTCTTGTTCTTATATTATTTCATAACACGTTATCAGCACGAGACTCTACCGTCTTAATAATCGATTCTCAAGAAAAACTAAGGTATTTCTCTCTTCCTAATTTGATTTTCGATTATGTCTGACATTACGAAAAGAAATTTCGTTGCCCTTGAAATTTCGGGCAAGAACTATATGACATGGGTGTTGGATGCTGAAATCCACTTAGATGCTATGGGTCTTGGAGACACCATTAAAGATAGAGATAAAGCATACACCCAAGATTGTGCTAAGGCCTTGATTTTCTTGCTCCATCACCTTGATGAAGGTTTGAAGATTGAATATCTCACCGTCAAGGATCCACTCATCTTGTGGAAAGGCTTAAAGGAGAGATATGACAACCTTGGTCACTCTGCCACAAGCACGATATGATTGGGCTCATCTGAAACTCCAAGACTTTAAGTCTGTTTCTGAATATAATTCTGCAATGTTCAGAATTACTTCTAAATTGAAGCTATGTGGAGATAAAATCTCCAATTATGATATGCTTGAGAAAACGTTTACAACGTTTCATGCCTCCAATATGGTACTGCAACAACAGTACAGAGAGAAAGGCTTCACAAAGTACTCTGAACTGATTTCTCTTCTACTTGTGGCTGAGCGAAATAATGACCTGCTCATGAGAAATCACGAAAGTCGACCCACTGGGTCTACACCACTGCCTGTAGCAGATAAGGTGTATTCTCATTATGCCAATCATGAAAAGGGCCATGGATCTAACCATGGTCGTGGTCGTAATCGGGGTCATAGCCGTGGACGTAGACAAGGAAGAAATATCCATGATGTCCGTCAACCCCCGAGGAGAGATAACCGCCGAAAGCAGAAACGGGATTATGAGGATCCTAAGGCAAAAAGTTCAGAAACTATATGTTATCGTTGCGGTGGAAAAGGGCACTGGTCAAAAGCTTGCTGTGTACCAAGACATTTGGTTGATCTTTATCAAGTTTCTCTAAAGAATAAAGGCCCTGAAACAAATTTTGTCTCTGACGACAATTTTGACATCACCCACCTGGATGTGGCAGACTTCTTTGAGCAACCCGATGGGAAAATAGACTACCTAATCGGTGATGGATCTGTGATGAAAGAAGATGGAGTTGTTTGATTTTATTTCACTTATTTGCAATAGTTAGTGAATAAACTAATAGTCATTAGTATCAGCTCGTATTAGTTAGTTTATGATATAATGTTAGTATTAGTTCTTTAGAATGTTTCAATATGCTCAGATTTCAATAATATTTTTATTTTCCAGTAGCGGTAATCGACTAACCTAACAGTTATTCGATTATCTAATATTTCGCATTAAAACTGCAAAACAATCGATTATCAATGTCCAACAATCGATTGTCAATGTTCAACAATCGATTGTCTATGTTTAACAATCGATTGTCTTAAGACAGTGTGATCTGGAATTCTTTCAAAATAGCAAATAATCGATTGTCTATGTTTAACAATCGATTGTCTTAAGACAGTGTGATCTGGAATTTTTTTCAAAATAGCAAATAATCGATTGTCTATGTTTAACAATCGATTGTCGTAAGACATTGTGATCTGAAGTTTTTCAAAATAGTCAACAATCGATTGTCTATGTTTAACAATCGATTGTCTTAAGACAGTGTGATCTGAAGTTTTTCAAAATAGCAAATAATCGATTGTGTGTGTTTAACAATCGATTGTCAATGTTCAACAATCGATTGTGTGTGTTTAGCAATCGATTGTTTTAAGAAAATGCTTAAACTGAAATTTTAGAACTGCATAGTAATCGATTATGGAAAACATATAATCGACTATCTGATTTAGTTAGTCAACTGACCTCAGCAGATTTTGAAAATATTGTTTAAATGTGAAACAAACGAATTGAACTTGTTTATTCTCATGTTCGTATATTTTCTTTTGTATGGCAAACAATGAGAATTAAAATTGATTGAAGGCTTCTGAAGAGCAACTATAACTCTGCCTAAAGGAACGATATTTTAGAAAATGCAATGTTCTCCTCCAAGTCTAAGAAGAACTTGTTGAGTTTTAATGATATCAGTCAAAATGTTCTCCTCCAAGTCTAAAAGGAACTTGTTGAGTTTTAAAGATATCATTCAAAATGGATATCAGATTGAGACAATACATGAGTATAATCTTGCATACCTCATTTACTCATGAAAACGAGGCTGCCCACTTCGGCTTGGGGTCACGCCATTTTGCATGCAGCAATGCTAGTTCGTCTCTGACTGACGAATTGACACAAATATTCCCCGTTGCAATTGGTTTTGGGTCATGAACCTAATATATCCCATTTAAGAATCTTTGGATGCTCAGTATATGTGCCTATAGCACCGCCATCCCGCCCCAAAATGGGTCCGCAAAGAAGGTTAGGAATATATGTTGAGTTTGAATCGTCCTCCATTATTCGCTACCTCGAAACATTGACAGGGGATTTGTACACTGCACGATTTGCAGACTGTCAATTTGATGAGACACTTTTCCCAAAATTAGGGGGAGAAGTTGGTGAAACCAAACGGGAAATTTTGTGGAAAAATGCATCATTATCTCATCTTGATCCACATACCTCTATTTGTGAAAAAGAGGCGCAAAATATTATCCATTTGCAAAGAATAGCAAATCGAATGCCAGACGCATTTACAGATTTGAAAAGGATAACAAAATCACATATCCCCGCAGTGAATGTGACAACATCTGACTCACGAATACATATTCATTATCGGAAGAATATGAACATGAAGTTGGTATTGAATATACCACCCTCACCCCTAGAAGGAGGATTGAGATGATACCACACTCACCCCTAGAAGGAGGTTTGAGATGATATATGGCATGAATGATCGTTGGTCACGTACCTATTGTACGCCAAAGTATTTTGGAAATATGACTATTAAAGGACATCGATAATGCAAGAAACATATCTTGCATATAATTTTGACCATGACCATAATGGTATAACCTTCTCTTTAAAAGAGATATTCACCACATGGATGTAGATGAATCTGTGGTAGTACAAAATTAACTGAGAGCTCTAGAAGAGTCAATTACTATGTTGGAGAAACACAATTGAGTATTGTGCTGTAGTAAGTCTCAAAGAAACTTATTCAGTTTCCAAAGTACACGCGAAAGCGATTGATTATATTGAGACTATAAATGAAGGAAAGATTTGATATCTCCTATTACTACAACTTGTCGCGGGATAATTTGTATATGAAAAGCTACCCGCTTTCTCCAGTTTGTACTACACAAACAAAAGAATGCCACAATAAAGTGGTTATCTATTGGTATAAAAACCCATGTCATAGTAAACCTGAAGTTTATTGATAAGTGCACATGTCATGGTGTAAATTTGAAGTTTACCAATATTGATAATTTATTCAGTTGGCATTCGGGTTAGCCATCTCATTTTAAGTATGATGTATGATGTGCAATAATAGAGAATTCACATGGGTGAATATTAAAGAACTAGAAAGTTCTTTACGAATTCTCTTGTATCACTTGTTCTCATTAATGAATTGACCAACTAAAGAGTTCGGGTTGAAGCCCATAAATTCTGGAAATATCAAAGGTGAATATGGGCCCATTCACCTGCCATGTATACCACATATGATGCATCTATGATATGGTTACATGCGCAATTGTTATTAACCCGCAGCCTGGCCGGTGCTTGCGAGGTAAATTGCTCAGTAATCTAACTTCGAGCATAATTTCCAGATTTTCTACTCAAGATAGTTCATCTTGATAATTTGGTTTATATCAAAGTTGGTTTAGCAAGATATTATTGAGTGCCTCCACTTAATAGCTAAACTGTTCCTTATGAGAACAAAGTTATATATATCAGTTTGATATACGTTGTATACGAGAGTATATTCTCCCCTCACAAGTGGTTCAGGGTCAGGAACCAAATAATTTCATCTTATTATTAATGTGCTCTGTATATTGACATGATAATGCACAAAGATGATTTCCCAAAGTTGAGGAAACAAGTTAGCTTTTCTAACATGAGGGGGAGACATGATAAACACTTGAGAAAAGGTTACATGGGATGAATTATCATTTGTATATGTAAATCCCCGAATATCATGATATGAACCTGAAGTTCATAAAAGGGATAATTCAATTGCAACATATTGCAAAGCATGCTATACTCATTTGCTGACCCAAAGAATGTAACTATATTCTCACTACAAATGCTCATATTAAGTCCCTGAAGGACAAAGTCTTGGATACGCTTGAAGCGTATAGACAAATACTTGATTCCATGTGAAAGACATGTAGATTTGGACATGTAGTTCAAATACTTGAGAGTATAAAAGTCAAAGGTATGTATAATCAGTTTTCGATATCTTATTTGTTTAGCATGACATGAAAACTTGATATGCATCTAAAGTCTATTATGTGACTTACATGACTTAACTTGAAAGATTTTTAAGTTGCTTGAAGCATATGCAATTCTTGGTCCTGAAGTACCACATCCTAAGTACAATTTGTGTACATATGTATCTTGCTATAACTATAAACATGATGGCATCGAGAATACATCTATGGAGATATTGAAGAGTTTTCACGGCATTATATGAAGATGTTCATATCTATCAAGAATGATAATTTCAAGGTGCGGGATATTTATTCAAATCAATATGGCTGATTTATTTATCAAATCTCTACCAAAGATCGTTTTGAAGATGGTGCACAAAATTGGAATGCAAATGCTCAAGGATGTGAATTGATGCTCTTTTCAGGGGGAGTTAATGCGCGTTGCACTCTTTTTCCCTTACAAGGTTTTGTCCCAATGGGTTTTCCTTGCAAGGTTTTTAACGAGGCAACCAATAAGCGCATATTCAAACATGTGTACTCTTTTTCCTTTTCTATAATTTTTTCCCATTGGGTTTTGTTTTAGTTAAGGTTTTAACGAGGCACATTATTGAATAGACATTCAAGGTGGAGTGTTATAAATAGAACTCTAATTAGAGTGAATGTCTATCTTATAGAAGAGTTCTACTTTGAGGCTAAGTCTTTTCTCTTCTTATAAATAGAGGGGTCTTACCCCATTGTAAATCATCCCAAAGTATCAATAAGAATACTCCTCTCTCTACTTTTCTCTCTATTGTTCTTGTTCTTATATTATTTCATAACATATGCCTAGTATTTTTTTCTTCTTCCTCACACATTTATATTCTTAAATATTTTCTTAGTTATTATTTAATAATTAAGTATTTTTAATATCATACAAAAATTAATAAAAAATATGATTTTGAGTAGAAAATAATTTAAATATAATATAAAAATATATTATCTCGGGAGAATTTTTTCTCTTAATTTCAACTCTTTATGCAGTCCATGAAGTGATAATATATATCCAATATGGAGGATTCTGATTAAAATTAATTTTATCAAACCTTCATACGTTTTTTTAATAAGAATTTCATAGATAAATTTTATTAATTTTAAAATCTTAAATATTAAAAATTAGCGAAAAAATATTATAGTGCAAAAATTAAGTTATTATAGTTATGCCCTTTCCCTATGAGTTCTTTCATTTATATTTTAGGGCTATTTTAACATAATAATATTATATTTATACTTTATAATAATATAGGTTGTCCTTTTTTCTATTGATTTGGACAATATAATATATTCTTAAATTAAATTGGTAATAGGACATTATAATACATTTTTCAAATTAAATTAGTAATAACATTTTTTAAGAAGTATATCCTACAAATAATAGGATTACATGACGAAAGATATTTACTTGTTCAATTTTATATGAACCATACATCCGGAAAGTAATAATACTAATATGATTCCTAAATATAGTATTATGTTCTAAAACTAATAGAATTATAAGGCAAATATCTAGAATTCCGGTTATATCATTTTGTTGTGAGTTATTATGCTTAATATTATAATGTTATTTTTATAAACCGGTATTGTATTTATGCTTTTGTAATATATATATATATATATATATATATATATATATATATATATGAAAAATATTTTTCAAGATATTTAAGTCAATCAAACATAAAAAAAATTAAAAATTATTTTCTAAAAAATATTTTTCTTCGTACCAACGACATCCTAGCTCCTTTCTTTTATTAATTTATGTTTATGCATTTCCTAATAGCTCTTATCAAGCATTCCAATACACATGCTAAGTGCTAACTCATTCCTATTACATCTCACACTACACATTTTTTACTTAATACCATGGGAACAAAGTAAACTTCAATATAATATAGTGACATTTTTTAAATTACTCTTTTATATAGTTAACAGAAAAATAAGTCTAATCTATCAAAACAACAACGATAATGATGTCATTAAGAATTAAACACGTAATGTTACGATTCAGATTATGACATATCTATTTGAGTATGACATATTCCTATCTCTTTTTACAATATTTTCTCTAATCTCTCTCCATTTATTTTTTATTTTTACTTTTATTTTCGTGTACAAAGTATTGTACTTAATTGGTACTCACCATCCTCAATCTAGTAGATTAAGAGCTCATTTGTTTGCATTTAATGAACATTTGAATCTTAATCATTCAGATCTCAGATATTAAATGCGTTTGTTTTTAAAGTCTGAATCTTGATTATTCAGATCTTAATCATTAAGTGTGTATGTGTGTTTTTTTTACTTCAGAACCACTTAATGAGTCTGAATATGTTTGTATGATTAAGATTCATAACAGAGACTTAATTTTTTTAAGATGTTATCATCCATATTCATTATTAATTGTTGCCATCGCCAACTATTATCAACTACCATCATACCACCACCACCACCATACGCAACTACCACTACCATAATCGACTACCACCACCCGCCATCTCCACCACTCCCACCACCATCATTCTCGTCCACAAATAACACTCAACCACCTCAACTACCACAACTAACTACCCCATCAGCGTCAACAACCATAATAGGCAATGCCAGTCATTATAAACTACCACCACCCATCACTACCTTCCTCAATTACAACTATCACCACCACCCGCTATTATTCACTATCATCACTCACCACCACCATCCTCAATTATAATTGCTACCACTATTAATCAGCACTAGATACTACCCCTGAACGTCCACCATCATCCAAACCTACCACCAACTACTGCAGTCGGCATTCACAAGCACCGCATGTTAACCATCACCATCAGCAACTACTATATTTTTAAAAAATTATATATTTATTGATAGAATATAAGATTAATTAATATTTTATTTAAATTTTATGTTTATTAGTTTTAAAATAAAGATAAATTTTATACATTCAAATATTAAAAAATAAACAGTCTTAATCATTTAGGATTCAGATCTTAATACACATCTTAATATTCAGATTTATCTTAATCTTCATATATATCTTGATATTAAAATGTGTACTCAGATTCAGATGTCTTCATCAGTGGCAGATTTAGGTGGGCGGAAGGGAGTTCACCCGGACCCCATTCGCCAAAAAATTACACTATATATAGAAGACAAAATCTATTTTTTATGTCTATATATTAAATTTTGAACCTCCTTAACACAACATAAAAGTATAGTTTAGTGGTCAAAGGAGATTAAAACCTTCATAAGGTTATAGGTTCAATTCCCATTAGCTACAAATTGTTTTTTGAACCCCTTTCTTTAAGATCTTGCCTCTGTCACCGGTCATAATCTTAAACAAATGAGGCCTAAATTTTTTTATTTTTATTTTATAAATAAAGCTTCATTTCATCAAAGATCAAAACATTACAGAATAAAAACAGTAGCTGCTGACCAGCTACTGCTCTCAATCAGTCTATAGGGATTCACTCCCGTAAGCTATATATACATCTCTAAGGGTAATTATCCAGTCCTCGCAAAACATCTTTCCAGTGTTTTAAAAAGGTCCCTTGTATATGTATGTGAACTGCTATCTCTTTGCATGTATCATTTATAACGATTCTTCCGCCTTGGAACCTAATCTTGTTTCTTTCTCGCCATAGACAGTATACTAGCATCCCAAACACACTGGTGATTATTTCAGCATGTCCATTTCTCCTTTTTGCAATGTTGTTAATCCATTCTACTTCACTGTTCCAATCACAAATGGTCCTCTGGTAACCCAGCCATATTAGCAGTCTATTCCATAGCTCTCAAGATGTCAGACAAGTAAAAAAAGATGGCCTAAATTTTACTTAAGGGCCAAATCCGAAAAAGGAAACGATATACGTACTACTAATTATTTTACAGAAAAAAAGAAAATTACTTAATAAATATGGCAGAACATTTGTTGAAGCACGTGAACTGAGAATCACCTTTTTCAAATAATGCAGTAAACTCCAATACAAACCGAGCCATCCCTTTCAAGGAAATCCTAATTTTGTAAAGAACAATTTAATAAGAAAAGGTTCCCTCCTTTTTCTGCAGGTGTAAGGGTCTAAATCATGTAGTAGTATTATTTTGCTTTCCAAAAATAAAAAAGGGTTGACAATAATGAAGAAAAAGGAAGATAAATGTGGCATCAAATTGACGATTAGGTCAATATTCTTAAGAACAATTTGTGAAACATTTTTCATCGAAAATAGCATATTGATCCCGACCCATCTAGAAAACGATATTTGATTTACTTATTTTTTATTATTCTTATTCTTATTATTATTTATCCAATATCTCAAAATCTTATGACTGAACATGTAACAAATTAAAAATATTTATACGATCAGATCATAATATAACAAGAGCTGTATCTTATGATAAGCATGGGCGGATATAGGGGGCGCATATATAAAGTAAAATTAGTTTTTTTATCTCTATATATTAAGTTTTGAACAGTTTTAACACAATTCAAAAGTGTAGTTTAGTGGTCAAAGGCGTTCAAAATTTACATAAGGTCATGAGTTCAATTTTCACTAGTTGCAAAATTTTTTTTGAGCCCCTTCGTGGAGATCCTGCCTCCGCCTTTGATCATAAGTATTACAAATTTTTATTTGATTAAAAATCGACTACAACATGTTAAAAGATACAGATTGTGTAAAAAATCTTTATATTTTCACTGTACATAACTTGCATCCTATTATGGTTCATACATATCTCAATATTAAACTTTGCTCTATTACAATTGACTATCAAACAATTGTTTGCTATTAAGAGTGTGTTTGGTATAAAGGAATGTTTTTCATGAAAAATATTTTCATGGAAAATGAATGGTTTTATTATTATTTTTTTGTTTGATTGATGAGTGAAAACCTTTTTCCGATTTAATGTTTTGTTAGAGAGTAGAAAATACCTTTTTGTGCTACTCTCATCGTCCTTCCATCCCCACCCCCCACCCCAAAAAAATATATATAATGTTTTCAGGAGTCTATTTTCTTCAACAATTTAATTATTTTTTTAAAAAATTTACACAAATCCAAAGGAACTAATGTGCTGCTTTACTTTTTTACGCAAAGCAACTTTAAGATTTATGCTCCATAACTATAAAAAATGCTCTTTTTTTGGTTGAAAAAGAAAATACTCCTTCTATAATATGAAAAAAATACTCATTTATTGAAATGAAAAAAATCTATCTATAACATAAAAAGAAAGTACTATTAATAATATTTTTATTAAGGAAAGGGGTGGGACGAGGTGGGTGTGAGAGTAGGTTGGTGGGGATGAGGAATATGGCCGAGAAAATTGAAATAGAGTTTTAGAAAATATTTTCCCTTCTCATGATAGAGGAAATATTTTCATCCAATTGAAGGAAAATGTGTTATTGAGGATAATATTTTCCAAAACATTCAACCCAACCAAACATAAAAAATAAAAAAATATTTTTCGAAAAAATATTTTCTTTCGTACCAAACACACCCCAGTCTCGTAACCTAATGTGGTCCCCAACCTAGTATTTATTTTTGCTAACTGAAATTTGTATACTGATTGCAATTTCTTCCTCATTGGTCATGTTGTCAGTGATTTTTCATACACGGAGGTCTCTGGTCCCAATTGATTACCACATAAAAGGAGTAGTAGTCAGTTATCAGAATATGGTGGTCCTTCTGTTCAGAAAAAGAAAATGAAGAAAAACAAAAACTTTATGACCAAAATAATCATTCGACATGGTAAAGTGAATCCACGACTATATTTGATAAATTTTCTTCTTTTGGTAAGAAACTCCACTTCCAACCAAGAGATTGTGAGTTTGAGTATCCCCAAAAGCAAGGTGAGAAGTTCTTGGAGGGAAATATACGGGGGTCTATTTGAAAACAGTCTCTCTATTCCAGGATAGGAATAAGGTCTGTATACACACTACCCTCCCAGACCCACTAAGTGAGATTATATTGAGTTGTTGCAGTTGGTACTGCACTTTATGGATCTATTCTCACTTTTTATTATCCTTTCAAAATACTACTGTTCCATATGCAATTAATCAATTGTTTTTCTATTTGAGAATTGAAGCCTAAACTTTTCCAGAAAGATTTTACAAGTCCATAGTTGTTAGACCATAGTATATATTAACCGTGTTTTAAATCAAACTAGTTGGAGTCAACTATACGTATCATTAAGATCGTAATCATCTAGAAGCCTTGGGGAAATCATTTGCGCCGGTGTAAAAAAAGAAATTCAACATTTTTATAGTAGCAAGGAGATGGAAAAGAAAAGTATGAGTTAGTTGAAAGAGCTACTTCTTCGAGCTGAGTGGGGTCGCACCTCTTCCTTCTTCTAATGAGAGAGAGCAAATGACAATAGGCACACTCTTATTTAAACCTTTGCAATCTCTCTTTAACCCTCAACAACAACAACAACAACTACCCAATATAATCCCACTTAGTGGGGTCTGGGGAGAGTAGTATGTACGCAGACCTTACCCCTACCCTTGGGTAGAGAGACTGTTTCCAAATAGAGCCCCGGCATCCTTCCCTCCAAGAACTTCCCACCTTGCTCTTGGAGAGACTCGAACTCACATCCTCTCGGTTGGAAGTGGGGGTTGCTTACCATCAAAGTAACCCCTCTTGTGGGGTCTGGGGAGGGTAATATGTACGCAGACCTTACCCCTACCCCGGGGGCAGAGAGACCCTCAGCTCAAGATATCACAAGAGACAATAAGTTAGTACTATCAATAAACTCATACTAAAAATAACAAAAAATACACCATGTAACATAAAATAACAAAATAGCAGCAATATAAGAAATACGAAATAGAAATAGATGATATAGATGAAAGGTATACTAATATCCAACAGATAGCTCCCTGAATCGGTAGCTGACCAGTAACATCCTAAGATTAACTTACAGCTAGCTATTGTCACTCTAGTGCTCTGTAGAAATATCCACAACTTCCCCCTAACCTAACCTAACCTACAACTTTAATGCTCGATCTCCACAATCCCCTATCAAGGGCCATGTCCTCAGTAATCCTAAGACGCGCTAAGTCATGTCTTATCACCTCTCCCCAATACTTCTTAGGTCTCCCTCTACCTTTCATCATGACCACCACAGCCAGTTGCTCACACCTTCTCACCGGTGCATCAGTTCTTCTCCTCTGAATGTGCCCGAACCATATGAGTCTTGCTTCCCGCATCTTGTCCTCTATGGAGGCTACACCCAACTTCTCTCGGATATCTTCATTCCTAATCTTATCCATCCTTGTATGCCCGCACATCCACCTCAACATCCTCATCTCTGCTACTTTCATCTTCTGGGTGTGTGAGTTCTTAACCGGCCAACACTCGATCCCATACAGCATTGCAGGCCTAACCACTGCTCTATAAAACTTACCTTTAGTAGCGCTGGAACTTTCTTGTCACACAAGACTCCCGTCGCTACCTCCACTTCATCCAACCCACCCCTATACGGTGTGTGACATCCTCGTCGATTTCCCCAATCCCCTGAATAACTGACCCAAGGTATTTGAAACTACTCTTCCTAGAGATGATTTGAGAGTCAAGCCTCACTTCCACTCCCACCCAACGGAAATTCTAGTTGTTATTTACTGGAAATGCTTCCCTTACTTTCGCACTGATGTTTGAGCTTGTGTTTTCCTGTCTTTTTTGCCTTTGCGGGGCCTCCTTATTTGTTGGAGGGAGGATACAATTGTGGAAGCAGAGGTCCCACTCAATTCATATAATTTTATCGACTACCCTCTAACTCACACGGAAGAATAACGCACGGATTCTTCGTAGTTAAAATATTTTTATAGTTACTATCAACCTACCACAGTTTCTCTCTATTGTTTGATAAGTAACCCTCCTTTATTCCAGTTTGGAACCGTCTTTGCTAAACTCACATACACGTAGGCAAGAGTTACGATTTACGGACTTAGCAACAGAGAAATAAAAATCAATCACAAACAACATCTCTATCTTCTTAAAGTAGGGAGTAATGTCTGCATACAAACTACCTTCCCCAGACCCTATTTGTGGGATTACACTGGATTTGTCATTGTTGTGGCGTTGTACTTAGCAGAGAAATAAAAAGAAGCAATAATATGAGGAACAACCAATATCTAAACCTTCTCATAACTTTGGTCCAAGTCTGAGAGTGCAGATACAAAGCAATGTGGAATCAGGTTTGTGAAAGTTAGAATAGTATAAAATCCAAAGTGGGCAACAACTGAAGTAAGGTACATCAAAATAGAACAACTGAAGAGCAAGCCAAAGAAGATTACATCAGTAAAACTAGATTGTATCATTAGCTAATTTCTTTGGAGACAAAATTCAGGGGTTGTGAAAAATATTCAAATACTAATAGCTGCTTACTTATTCTCGACCCAATATTCAGATCAACACCAACTAATACCTTCAAATAGCTTTTGCTCATTCTACTACGGAAATGTCCACAGCAAAAACTGCATCAATCTAGAATGACAACGCTTACAATTACAATATTGATTCTTTTCCTATTACTCAAGTATTGATCCTTCAGTAAAATGATGGTTACCAGGAGGCGATGCTGCCCTTTAAACAGTGAAAGGGTGGTTGATCTTTTGTTTTAGTTTCCCGCTTTTCACACACACACATATTATTCGCAATACCAGCAGCAGCAGCCATAATCCTGGGAATTGTTAAACTGGCTTTAAACTTGTCGCCCACTACCTCTAAAGAAGGCAGAAGTTTCTATCTAAAACTATGTTCCTGAAAGAGAAATACAGCAAAGGAATAAGACATAGTAAAGTCTTACGTTAATTATAATGATCAGATACTTTACCTTAAGTACTTAACTCTTGCATGCATAGTGACCTGTCCAACAATTTAATTACGCCTTTAATATAGAGAGGAGTGGTCCATTGACGCTCTGAAGAATAAAGATCAGCTGCTATATTAGCTGGTTCAAGACTTTGGTAAGCCCAACACCTCATCTCCCACCCGAAAAGAGTAATCCCAACAATTTCATTAAGCTCCTTTTATAGAGAAAATACAACAGCAACAACACGAGATCCCAATAATTATTATAGTTTATCTTCAACCTAATCTGAGATAGGGCTACACTGATGAACAAATTATTTCAGCTGCCTCATATGATGAAAAAAAGTAGCATGCAGCTGTTACCAAACTCCAATGTTGACGAGACTTCTGTAGTAAGTATAATATCCAAATGATTTACAAGCTCATTTAAGAAGACCTCCTCTTTTCTTTTTTGTCAAGAATCAGTGTCAGCTTGTGATTAAGTGGTCTGCATAATCTTTCAGAAGGGCAACACTGCAAATAAATAACATGAACTACATTAACATGGAACAAGAGAACGGTCACATAATTCACTAGATACACTAGAAATATAACATTTAAACCAACGACATGAAACTGCAATAAACACCCACCGTTCAATACCAAAAGGTGTTTGTGGCAGTCAAGCTTACCATGATACTCTAAAATATTTTAGGCTTCACCAGTTTTCCAGTTAATATTTTTCCCCATTGATCATCCTGCGCAAGACAAGAGGGGTTGCTCTGATGGTAAGCAATCCCCACTTCCAACAGAGAGGTTGTGAGTTCGAGTCTCCCCAAGAGCAAGGTGGGAAGTTCTTGGAGGGAAGGATGCCGGGGGTCTATTTGGAAATAGCCTCTCTACCCAAGGGTAGGGGTAAGGTCTGCGTAGACACTACCCTCCCCAGACCCCACTAAGTGGGATTATACTGGGTTGTTGTTGTTTGATCATTCTGCGCAAATAATTAAGGGACCGCCGTCACAATATACTTAAGCTGTCATGTCAATTGCCTTTTGAATCAGATCACATGATGATACCGAGGACCTTAGACCAAATTTAATCATGACATTGGCAAGAACTTTGGCCTCTTTCCACTTCCCATCATTACAAAGAACTTCAATTGTCAAGCAATAGCTTGCTCCATTTGGAACCATTCCATTCTCAACCATTTCTTTAACCAGGCTCAACGCTTTATAGGAACTTCCCTCTTTACAGTATCCAAATATTATCATATTGTATATTACATCATTAGGCTCCAGATGATGTTCAGACATCGATCGTAACAACTTCAATGCTTCCTTCATATTCCCCTGACTACACCATCCATGTATCAAGGCGCCATATGTACAAAGTCTACACTCAAACCAGCTTTATGCATACGCGAGAATACCTCAAGTGCTTTTTCCATGTCTTTCGATCGAGCAAATGCATCAATTAGAATTGTGTATGTGACTTTTGAAGGATATATGCCTCTTTCCTCCATCTCACGAACAAAGTCAACAACCCTTGATGGATTTCCAGCTCTAGAGAAACCCGCAATTAAAGTATTATATGTGATTGAAGTAGGTGTTAATCCACAAGACTTTATCTGATTGAACAAAGCTAATCCTTTCTCAAGCTTTCCAGCGCTACAATACCCATCTATCAGAGTGTTGTATGTGATCAAATTAGGGTGCAAACCAGCCTGCTTTAATCGCTCCAATAATTTCTCAGCTTCTGATACCCTCTTCTCTTGACATAACCCTCTAATCAAAGTGTTGTAAGTTACAACATTGCACACTACCCCGTTATGCTGCATTTCATCAAATAATTCAAACGCTTTGTTAATTTTTCCATCACTGCAATACACATTAATAAGAGAGTTATAAGTATATATATCGGGAAACACTCCGTCAAGCTTCATCTTCTCATAAAGCTCAAAGCCATCGGTTTTAAGTCCTTGCCTAAAGAAACCACTAAGCAAAACAGAATAAGTGTACTGATTAGGAACAATACACTCATCTGACATTATACTAAACAACTCCTTTGCTCGTCCAGCATCACCATACTTAAAACATCCATCAATCATAGTTGTATATATTACAACATTCGGGCACCAACCCAAGTCTTTCAATTTGGCTAAGGCGTCAAAAGCGCCATTCAAATCACCATTTTCACAGCAACCCTTTATCACTATCCCAAAACTATGCATATCCAAGAATTCCTTTCCAATTGACTCTTCAAAAATCGACCAACCCTTTTCAATAGATCCATTCTTTATAAGACAAGAAAGAATACTATTAAAAGTATTTGATGTAGGTACAAGTCTTTTATCAATCATTTCATTAAAAAATATCAAACCTGTATCTACTATTTGAGATTGAACATGGGCATTAATGATTATTTCATATAAAGGAGTAGAATTCAAGAACTGGGTATGTGTCAAATGGTGAAGTAATGAAGAAACTGTGAAATGGGGTGAAGTGATTTTACCAGAAACTAACTGTAAGATAAGAGATTGAGCGCGTGAGAGCGCGTTGCAAGAAAGAAGCTGGTCTAGGATGATGGCAAAAGATTGGTGAGTTTGTTGGAAGCCTTGTTCTGTTGAGGATTTGAAGAGTGTGAGAGCTTTGAGTGGTGGGATTTTCAGCAGTTTGGAGACAAGAACAGTTGCTTGAGAGCTTTGGGTTTGTAACATTTTTTGCTCCTATTGAAAATCCCAACCCTTTAATGTAGCAAAAAAAGAAGAAATTAAGCATTCCTAGGTAAACAAGAAGAGAAAAACATCGTACTAATTCAGTGTTAGAACGAACTATAATTCACGTTGAAAAGATTGAATTTTTTCAGAAACCATAAAGTAGAACCTGGTTTTAGAGTACAGGAACAAATTCACCTAAAAGTTATTTCCTGAATATAAGTGGATCGTCACAGTTGAACCACTCTGTCATTTACTGTACCATTAGAACAGTTCACGTCGACGATGGAGTCGCCGGAATTTTTCCTCATTGTTTCTTCCTTAAGCCCGAGTCCGAGAAAACAGCTCTTAGCCCACTTAATCAGTAACCAGGGTTTAACCTAGGGAGGAATTCAAAAATAGTAAGTGATCATTCGAAAATAGCTATAATTTCGAAGTTAATCCAAATTTAGCCATTTTTAATTTAACGATAAATTTGAACAAGAATACTGTTTAAAAATTTAAAAAATTTACTCAAGTCTAATATACTGGAGTTCCAGTATACTATACCCGTCCAGCATAATATACTTGAATTTTGAGCATCGGTGCTCTAGTCTCCAATATATTATACTGGAGCCAACAAAGTACGGTCCAGCATAATATGCTGGAAGTTCATACACAAGTGTACAGAGCTCTAGTATATTATGATGGACCGATCTTTATTGCAGCAAAATAGTGGCTATCTTTTATTGATTTGATAAATACTGTCTATTTTTGAATGACTAATCCGAAAACTGGTTAGACCTTGCTATTTTAACATTCACAATCCTGGTCAGCCCAAATAAAACGGACTGACAATAACAATTACGTACATGTCGAGAATGTATAATTTTTAGTCACTATTAAAAATAATAACAGACAAAATATATTTTTTCTTATGCATATAAGTATAAACAAAAATTAAAACATATATATATATATATATATATATATATTAGCGTCTGGCCAATTTTATATTTTGCCCTTATATATTGCTTCCAAAATTGTAGAAATGACATCAAGTAACTACTTTGAGCACACATAATTAAAATATATTTATTTTTTAAAAGAACATATTTAAAATTTTATCAATTTTGATAAATTTTAGACCGTTCATATTACTGTTACGGCTTCTTCACACTTTGAGTTCAACTACATCTTACTTCAGACCATAGGGTTTGAAGTTAGGTTTCGACATAGTCCAACTTCAGATCTCTAAGCTCTAAATTGAAACTTCGGAAGCTAATTCTAAAGAGGCTAAACTTTAAAGTTTTTTTATATTTTATACCCGTATGTTTGAATTTAGGTTATTATTTAAATAAGGGTCCTAAATACGGCTAATTGTGCACTTCGCCCTTCAAAAGCTCTTAGGCCACTTGATCAATTACAAGGCCTCAGCCCAATTCAGAAGCCACAACGGCCCAAATAAACAGCCCAATTTTTCGTAGAAGAAATCTTAGCAGCAATCTGAAGACTACCTCCAGTTTCAGAGAGAGGGTGAACGAAGTTTCGATAGTTGTGAGAAGTTTTGCCGATTAGAGAATGAGTAGCGCAGTGGATGCAGTAGGGAATCCGATCCCAACATCGGCGGTGCTGATGTCGGCGTCGAAGCACATTGACATAAGATGCCGGAGCGAGAACGTAGCATATCTCAAGTGCAAAAAAGACGATCCTAACCCTGAGAAATGCCTTCACAAAGGTCAACAAGTCACTCGATGTGTCCTTAGCCTGTAAGTGACAAATTTATATCCAAATGTTTCTTAATTTTGAAATGCCTTATCGAATTTTTGTGATTCTGATTATAGTTGTGATTTGTGTATAAAATTAATTTTTGAGAAATGGAGAAAGTTTAGGGCTTTGTTTGTATACATTTTATACTAATCAGGAGGTGACTTTTTTATGATTCAAGGTATGAACTGTTTAAGTTATCCGTTAGTTAATATTACAGTATATATAGCAGATTTTTCATTTTGTTGTGGTGGTTCCATGAAGTGAAGTTGCAGAAGGATCATCACAGATGATCTGATTGGTTGGATTAAAGCTTAATTGTTGTTCGAAGTCTTTTTTGTTTTATCTGTTATTGTAGTAGCAGACTCTCGAGTCTAAAGGTTTCAAAATAAGCAGTTCTAAGACAGAATACCTGGAGTGCAAGTTTGGCGCCGAACCGAGTGAGGTAGGCAGGGACGTGATGATTGGTTCCCAGGCCATCGCCAAGAGGGACAGTGTCCGATATCTTGGGTCGGTGATTCAGGGGGACGGAGAGATTGACAGGGACGTCACCCATCGCATAGGAGCGGGGTGGTCGAAGTGGAGGCTTGCATCAGGGGTCCTGTGCGACAAGAAAGTTCCTCACAAACTCAAGGGGCAATTCTATAGAGCCGTGGTTAGACCTGCGATGCTGTATGGGGCGGAGTGCTGGCCCGTGAAGAACTCTCATGTTCAGAGAATGAAGGTCGCGGAGATGAGGATGCTTAGGTGGATGTGCGGGCACACCAGACTAGATAAGATTAGGAACGAAGTTATTCGAGAGAAGGTAGGGGTGGCCCCGGTAGATGAGAAGATGCGAGAAGCGAGGCTGAGGTGGTTCGGGCATGTTCGGAGGAGGGGTCCCGATGCCCCGGTGAGGAGCTGCGAGCGACTGGAGATTGTTGGCGGTCGGCGAGGCAGAGGGAGGCCTAAGAAGCATTGGGGAGAGGTGATTAGGCAGGACATGACTAGAATGCAGGTTTCCGAGGATATGACCTTTGATAGGAGAGTCTGGAGGTCTAGTATCAGGGTTGTAGGTTAGGGGCTCCTAGAGTTCTTCGTAGTTACTGTATGATATTATTGCATGCGATTGTATTTAGGTTCCTTATGTTTAGATAATTATTTTCGCTATTTCTGCTATTTCTGCGGGTGATACTAATGCTCTATTGTTATTGTTATTGTTTTTGTTTTACAGCTGATTTCCCTTTTTCCTATGCGCCGAGGGTCGATTGGAAACAGCCTCTCTGCCCTTTCGGGTAGGGGTAAGGCTCGTCTACATATTACCCTCCCCAGACCCCACCTGGTGGGAGTATATTGGGTAGTTGTTGTTGTTGTTGTTGTAGTAGCAAGTGTGTCATTTAGAATGAGTGTGAGATTTAGATAGCCTCCAGTTTTTCCAAAATCCTAATTTGTCAAATAGAATTTGATAAGTTTCTAACTTGTCAAATTATTGAGTAATGGAATGAAATGGTCCAAATAGAGCATAACAGATGTAGAGGATTCTTGTAACCCAACCTTACTAGTTTGAGAGTGAGGTTTAGTTGATTGATTGATACTACTATTACTACCACAACAACTATGCCTTAATCCCAAACAAGATGGGCCGGCTATATGAATCTTCACTGGCTGTGTCGCTCCAGTTAAGCTTCTATTAGGCCAGAAATTAAGTTTTTTTTAATTGAATGTTTGTTTAGTAATGGTTGAATGTTTGCAATTCAACCGCCTTTTTTAGTTGTTGTTGCCTTGTAATTGGTAGAGTAGTAAGAGCAATAAGATATATTTCCTTGGTTTCTTTTATTGGATTGCTTAGAGAAGTCGGATATAATGTGACATAGCTTCAAACAATAATATACCAGAATGAACAAGCGTTCTGCCTGTGCAACAGCAAAAGGTGGAGTGTATGATGTGTGGTAGGCTATGTCACGAGGTTGTAACATGGCTGCTGAACCAAATTTTTATTTAAGAGGAGAAGGATAGAATTTTTTTTTTGGTAACCATGTAAATATTACCATTGACAAAACAAAACTTACACTTAAAGAGTACTTGTTCTCGCATACACAGAGATCAAGCCTCCTACCAACAAAGACTAATTACATTTTCAGCTGCTCTATGAAGTTTCTACATCTATGAACTTTCTGAGATGAACTTATTGTATCTACTCTAGCTAGAATCTCTCTTCTTATCTGTATAGTTATTCCTGCCGCCTGTACATGTATCCCTTTAAACAGTTTCCAGTTCCTTGCCTTCCACACATGATCTACCATTGCTCCCCATGTTGCTGCAACCAGTTCTTTCCGGAATTTCTTCCATTTCTTTTTGTTGATACACTGTAGTACTGCTTTCGGACTTCCTGCTGGCATCTGTGAATCTGTCCAATTCTCCACCCCTTGCTTAACTTCCTGGAACCATGGGCATCCCCTAAACAAATGATCAGCTGATTCAGTAACTTGATTATCACAAAGACAACAAGTCGACTCTTCTACTGGTATATTCAGCTTTCCCAACCTCTCCCTAGTGAGTAGCCTATCTTGAATAGCTAGCCACATGATAAATCTACGTTTAGGCTGTGCCACAGAAGTCCAAATTAAGTCAGCATTAGCCAGCCTTGGTTGATCACTCCTTAGTTCCATGTAGCTCCTATTGACAGAGTAGACTCCTGTTAATGTGAGTCTATATCTACCATGACTGTACTAACTCTGCATTGTATCAGCTAGCCCTTTTATCTTCCTCCAGTACCAGCTACTGTCTGCAGGTACTTTGTGATTCCAGATGTCCTCCCCATTCTTTAAGTATACACCATGTACCCATTTTATCCACAAAGAATCTTTATTTACTACCAGTTGCCATACCAATTTTCCAAAAGCAGCCATGTTCCAACTTCTACATTCTTTAATGTTTAAGCCTCCATTCTTCTTAGAGCAGCATATTTTATCCCATGAAACTAAAGATACCTTCTTCTTGCTTTCTGAGCCACCCCATAAGTACTCTCTACACTTCCTATCTACCTCCTTCAACACACTCTGAGGAAGTATGAAGACTGATCCCCAAAAGTTGTATATAGAGAAGAACACTGAGTTAATGATCTGTAACCTCCCAGCATAGGATAGTTGTTTTGTATAAGTCAACTTGATCCTACTTGTGATTTTGTCTATCAGCTGTTTGCACTCCAATTTACTCCACTTCTTTGAAGACAATGGCAGGCCTAGATATCTGATTGGAAACTCCCCCATTGTGAATCCAGTTCTTTCTAATAGCTGCTCCTTTACTTCTTCTGTCACCCCAGCTAAAAATATACTGGATTTTTCCATGTTTGCTATCAAGCCTGCGGAGAAGGATAGATTGGTAGGGCAATTTTCACCGCGTTTTTCGTCGGTCATGGAAAAAGAAAGAAAGAATAAACAATTGCTCTCCTGGCAGTTAAAGACTGAAAGTTTGTGTAGTAGGAATGTTAAATAAATTATGAAGTCAACAGAGGTTATATTTTTGTATGTGTGCTGGGATTAAAATTGTTCTTTAAGAAGTATGCATTAAGCATAGAAGCTGGGAATTCTTGTGACGTAATGAATACTTGTAACTGTTTATATCCTTTTGGCATGTGCAGATGAGTGTGTATTGCATGAGTTACAATATGTAATTGGGTTGCTTTGAGGATCTTCTTCCTAGGTCACCATCCTTTGCTAACATTATTGATCAGAGTAGTTGAATATTCTGTATAGGGATATATTTGAGTGATTAACCCTATGAAATCATGGGTAGTTTTGAGTGTCTTGCTAATTTGAATTGCTTGAAATAAAAGGCTGGTTGGATATTGTCATCCCCTTATTATTTAACGGAGACATTGGACCTGGATATTTCTCTCATTAAAATCCTTCTGAAGCGTGTTCTTTAGACATGTTGGAAAGCTCTGTAAGTACCTTTTCAGTGCCAACTGTTTTCCTAATTTTTCCCCCCCCCCCCCCCCCCCCCAAAATAAAAAATAAAAATAAAAATAAACGTCTCCTACAATATAGAACAGTTACCTGATTATTGATACTCAGTTACTTCTGTTATTTCTCGGTGACATTTTAATTCTCTTAAACTAATGCAGGCCACTTTAGAGAGAGTCATAGATAAGTACCTAAGGCAATCCCTTCCTTCGACTCAACAAGCGATTCAGCCTCTCTACACCAAATGCCATTCTAGGCTACTTATATTTTTATTTTCTCAAAGGAATTCATTTTTCTCCTCCTACACGTCTTTTATCCCTCCATCATCAACATTACGATAAACAACTCTGTGAGCCATTAACTAAATACCGCTGACTGCCACGTGCCCCGCATGCTTTTTTCATTTAAACAAGACTGGCCTTACTGTGTCGTGGTATTGTCTAGCAAAAGTCTTTTATGTGTGCGCATATTATTGGTGAATGCACACATTGAATCTCTTGCAAATCCTCTTTCTACCCTGCTTGGATGTTTCTGATATGCAGGCTAAGATTTGAATAGAAGTCAACGCCACGCTATACACTCAGAAATGACATTTATGTGGAAAAGAATAAAATTTATGGCAACAGATTGATTTTTGTCCCTTATTGTCATCTGATATACCTGTAACAGTGTGTACTCTGATACACTCAGAAATGACATTTATGTGGAAAAGAATAAAATTTATGGCAACAGATTGATTTTTGTCCCTTATTGTCATCTGATATGCCTGTAACAGTGTGGTACTCTGATACATAGCCATTGGTCAATAGCCTGAATCACAGGGGGAGGAATTGGTGGGGTTAGGTTAGGGCCGAGTGTGTGGAAGGTGGAGAAGATATAAAGACGACACGGGGAGTGGCCATGTTTTGGTGGATTTTCCACTGACATAGACTTGGTCTTATTGAATACATGTTGGCTGCTTAAAATCTTGATATTATTTAATTTAAACCAAGTGGTGTCAGCGAAAGTTAATGCATTTTATAGCTTATGCAACTTAAACCTGAATGATAATTAACTCTATGATCTTGCAGTGAGAAACTTTACTCCTTCGTTCATTTTTTTGACTTCTCGAGCTATAGCTCCATATTTACTCCTCTCATTTTTGGTTATAGGTTGAAGGATCTCCATCAAAGGTGTAACAAAGAGATGGATGCTTATGCTGGATGCATGTACTACAACACAAATGAGTTTGAGATGTGTCGTAAAGAGCAACAGGAATTTGAGAAGGCCTGTCCCTATTGATTGCCTGAGAAATAACGTTTTTATTTTATCAAATAATGACTTGAATGTATTTGGAACGAGAAGATCGTTTTATTGTAAGCACCGTTTGATCAAATATGTTAGTGTGGCTGGACCCCTATCACAGGGCAGTTTCCTATTTGATGTTGCCCTCAAATTGCCTTCCTACATGAAAGCATAAATGGCTATTCATCAACCACTCAACATTATGTGTTTTCTGGCCATAATTTGGAATTTGGATCAATCGCCTTCTAGGGAATTTAGAATGGTTGTGCAGCCTCTTCCTCTATTGTTTTGTTTCTCGGACGTATATATTGTTTTTGTCTTTAGAATATACATTTTCATTTCAGCAAGAAATGTTTCTACAGTTTTGAATTCACTAATCATATGCAGATAGCCACATCTCAATTATATAAGCTGAGTACTCTCTCCGTCCAAAGGAGAATAGTGAGATATGGAGTATGAGCGAAAATCTATTTGATTTTTTATATAGATTTGAGTTTCAGTACTTAAATTTCTTGCAAACAATGTTGACATATTATGAAACTTAAGCGAAAGTACTACTCTCTCTGTTCCAGTTAATGTGAATCTATTTGTTTTTTGGTTCGTTTAAAAAAGAATGACCCATTTCTAAGTTTGGAAACAATTAAGCTTAATCTTTCAATTCTATCCTTAATGAGATAACTAATACCGTGGGTCCTATTTTGACTTGTTTAGGATTACAAATTTTAAAAGTCTTTCATTTTTTCTTAAATTACATGTTCAGTGAAATATGTTCATTTAAATTGGAACGTAGGAAGTATGATATTTACTTTTTTATAAGTAAAAATATGGGAAACGTTTCAACAAAATTGTAGTTAAAGATTGCTTGATTCCTTGATAATAGTCGATTATTCTTTTTACTCAATTACGTTAATAGGAGCTGGATGGCACATTGTTCATTGACTTGGGTAAAGAGTTCCAAAAACGTTGTGAACTTTTAGTCCAATTAAAGAAAGGAGGGGTGTATGTATAAACTTACAAACCTCATGGGTCCAAGTAATATTACACGCTTTTATAAAAATCTCAGCTATCTTTTCTTTAATTAATTCCAAACTATTTCTACTGCTTAATCTGCTAAAACCTTGCGAGCTTGAGACTTCCTTCTCTCTAAGCCCAGAGCTTTTCTGGTGCACCCAATCTACCAAGCTCTAGTTCAAAGTAGTGTACTGATTTTTCTTTACTTTGATTAATAGCATACGATAAAAGCAGAACTAGTAGAAGCAGACTCTTGTAAGACTCAAGAAAGTGAGGTAAGCTCAACTTTCCACCCTTCCCTCTGGATAAAAAAATTCATGTCAAAGTTTATTTGGTTTGTCAGGACGGTTATCTTCTTTTTTACTCTCTTTTTTTTTACCCCAAGATAGGATTTTGGACTCAGTTTTTTGTGAATTCTTGATTTTTCAAGGAAGGTAGTTTTAAAACCTTTGTGTATGGAAATCTGTGGTCATAGGTTGTTCGTGTCTGTCCGAAGTGGAGGGTTGGGGGGGGGGGGGGTAGGAAGGTAGGGCGGATGTAGGTTTCTTTGTAGTGCTATTATGTGATTTGCATATGTGACTCTGTGAGAATTGGTGGCAATGACCAAAAAGGTTACTGGGCAAAACGGTGACAGTAATTATAAGTTTTTGATAAGGAGTCATAGTGATTATAAATAGACTAGATTGATTGAATTTGCTCTGGGATATTGTTGGTTTTGCTTTACATCCTAGGACCTCTAAATGAATGTGAATGGCATTGAACTCTGCTTTGAAGCGCTCCTATAAATTTACTTACCGTAAATATTTGATATATTTGTTCTTCAACAAAAGTTCTGTAATTTAAGTCATGAAACTAGTGAAATATTTCTTTTTAGAGTTTCAAGTGTCCCTATTAGCTAATCCAGTGATTCAATCTGCTTTTCTGGTTCATCTTGAGTTTAATTCCTCAACTAGTTAAATCAAAATTTGCAGGACAACTTGAGTTGCAAAAATTGCATTCTCACTGTTGCTAGCTGGCTGACAGAAAGCAAGGAGAAAGAGATGCTCCAGAATTTTCCAGCCGTGACATATACTCCTTGGCAGCCATCTCAAAATGATTCCTACTTCAAGTCTTTGCCATGTCAGAATTTCTTATCTTTTTAAGTTATAGTTTGAAAGAATATCTGATACAAATGTTTTTTTCTCTGCCATTAACCACCACTTAGTGAGTGGAGGAAATATATTTTGTTGGTTACTTACTTTCATTTGCAACCCATATGATGCATACGCTAGTAAACATCGAAGACCTTAGTCTTTAATATGCTCTAGGAGAATATTTCATGTGGCTTCCATTTTCAGGTGCCTGTCCCAGCGTGGTTGTGTATAAGAAGTCAATACAATGGCCTTATTTGCCTACTATAAAGGTGCCTTTTCCCTCTGTTCTAGATTATGTTATTTTGCTCAAATGATTTTTCATTTATTTGCTTTTATATTTTTCTTTCGAGCTATAATTAGATGAAGCAAGTAGTATCATAGCATATGTACAAGTACTCAGTACTGTGCTTTCGTGATTATTTTGTTGTGCAATTTTAACTCTTTGATTATTTTATTGTGCAATTTTAACTCTTTCTTAGTTGGGTGTTTCCAAGTACAGTGGACAGTATAGTTAGATTTCTGCTTCAGTAATTAGTGCCCTAGAGTATTGTGTCCTGGGGAAATTCATTCGTCTCTTGATCTTCTCATGTGCTTTATGATATATTTCAAGAAGAGAAGTTGAGTCCAAAGTTCATGCATGTTGTGCATTTATGCATAGTGGAATTGGGAATTATTTGTGCTGTTTGTCCCAAGAAAGCATGATTGTAGGCAAATTCTCTTAGTTATCACACAACATAAGAACAACTTGTTTATCTTGTCATGATCAATAATTGGTACTTGGGCAGAAAATGTTCTACCCTCTATCATAGTAATTAATATAATGCTACGATGCTGTCTTGTGAATAAATTAAATTCAATCTAATGTTTCCTGTAGAGAAGAAAAAGGAAAGCCAGCAAAAAAGTAGAAAATCTGTAGCAGAGGTTATATAGAAGGAAACCAGTCTGTTAATTGAATAATAACTTGCTTTCATTAGACACATTTTACGCTAGAGAGATATTTTAGTGAATAGAGGCGTGGATTGAAAGAGCTCTTGGCGAGCACAAGTTTGTAATTGGTGTCAGCATGAAATTTTCAGATATGCACTGAAGGTCGCTACAGTTTTACAATTTTCCAAAAGAGAAACATGAATGAGTTTCTTTTTGAGTACAGGCACCCAAGCTAATGATTTTAACTGTCAAATGTTATTCTTATAGGCTCTGTATATCTATGCCAAAAATCGAGAGTTGTACATGTGCGAGATACTTTATACTTGCATTTATTTATTTTTGAGAAAAAAGCTTCATTATGTTTTTTTTTTTTTAAAAAGTGAAGTGTGAATGTTTTGAGATTTTGGCCTTACATATTTTCCTTATGTTTGATGTGAAGGCTAAAGTATTTTGTTTCGGCTGCAGTTTGATCGTAGACATCATGCTACTGGTCCAAGAAGACGAGTAACCATTTTTTGTACTGATAGGAGGCATCCCCAAGGTCGAAACTCTAAGAAACGTGAAGCTGTGCAGCAGAATGTTGATCTTCCCCCAGTCCTGCCCAAGAAAAAGAAGAAGCCCTATCCCATGCCTCTCAAGAAAATTCAGCAGGCTGCTAGGGCTGATAAGAAGTTGGCAGAAATGGGAATAGAAAAGAAGCTTGAACCCCCTAAAAATGGATTGCTTGTACCTGACCTAATTCCGGTGGCTTATGAAGTATTAGATGCTTGGAAACTTTTGATTAAAGGACTTTCACAGCTTCTCCACTATGTTCCTGTCCATGCTTGTAGGTAACTTTTAAAAATGATAATTTACTGATTTTTGAACCCTGTTTAATTATTATAAAGTTAATGAGAAGCATTTTCATTTTTCTATCAACTAACATTATTAGTTTTTTGTCTTGCAGTGAATGCTCACAAATCCATGTTGCTGAAAGTGGTAACAACATTCAGGATTGCCTTGGCCCGACCAACAGTAGTCGCAGAAGCTTCCACTCATGGGTGAAGGGTTCAATTAATGATGTGCTAATTCCTATCGAGTCATACCATATGTATGATCCTTTTGGCACACGCATTAAGCACGAGACACGGTTCAACTATGACAGAATTCCGGCAGTTGTTGAACTTTGCATCCAAGCTGGCGTGGATCTGCCGGGATATCCTTCACGGAGAAGGGCTAAACCCATCAGAATGATGGGGAAGAAAGTGATCGACATAGGTGGATTAGTTGAGGAGCCTAGACCCTCTATAGACACAAGTTCGGCTATTTTGGAACTTGACACCCATCGGTCTTTTGAACGATTTGCTCCACCAGTGGAGTCAGAGGTGCCACGTATCGCGCAGGAGACAATTGATGCATATGAGAAAGTGAAATGGGGGTTGACTAGGTTGATGAAGAAGTACACTGTGAAAGCTTGTGGATACTGTTCAGAGGTCCATGTGGGGCCGTGTGGTCACAATGCGAAGCTCTGTGGCGAATTTAAACACCAATGGAGGAATGGAAAACATGGCTGGCAAGATGCAACGGTGGATGAGGTATTTCCCCCAAATTATGTGTGGCATGTTCGAGATCCAAAAGGAACCCCTTTGAGGAGTGCACTAAAGAGGTTCTATGGGAAGGCTCCAGCTGTGGTTGAAGTTTGTATGCAGGCTGGTGCTCAAATACCTCACAAGTATAAGCCTATGATGAGGCTAGACATTGTGCTTCCTGAGAGTGAAGAGAGTCGCCTAGCCGTGTGAAGTTCCTAACTGTTATACAGAGCCTAATGTATGCAGTGCTTGCTATATTAAGATGTATTAAAGTCTGCACCAAAATAGAGCAGTCGTGATATTTCTGGATCGGTTGAGTAATTAGTGAGGTGGCAGTCTGTGTTTTGCCTTTGTAAAGTGAGGATCATGGCACACCTTTCAACTTGGAATAATGTCCACATGATATAATTCAAAAAGGTTCCAATTTGGTAGGGCATGCTTTTCTTTTCTCGTTAACAAGTTTTGCAGAAGGAAATTGGTTATACTAAGAATTTAGAGTACAGTTGTGCAAGTTACCAAGCATAGCTGCAAATCACATTGACAGTCAACTTGAAGTTCAACTGTTATAAGTACATTTATGAGATTGCTGTAACTAGTGATCTGTATTTATGCTTTGAGGTTAGCTTGTTACAGTGTAAAATTTCTGTACCAACTCCAATAGTCTAGGGGTAGTTTTGACCTTTTTTCCGTTATGACACGTGGAAATTAATTAAAAAAATTTTTATCTAACATAGCCGTTAGTTGTAAAGGCATTCTTGAGCCGAAAAGATAACAGTGAAGGCAATTTTTTCAAAATAGGTGTACGGAGGGCATTATTGTAATAACTCCAATAATCTAGGCTTCTGTGTTGACACTTTTCCGTTCTATATATTTAAACTTAGTAGTTCATAAATCAATATCCAGAATGTCCCAAATAGATTTTTGCAATAGCAGCCTATTTCGCGATTACGGTATTTAGCTATTGAAAATACAGAAGCGCAGGAAGATGAAAAAATTGAATGAAATAATCTTCTCCAACAATAATGAGAAATGTGTACATTTCTTTCCTTTCTGTTGGGCAATAGCATCTCAAACTCTTTCCTCTATACAATAGTGTGTAAAAGCCTCTCGATGGGACAGGGTTCCCACAAAAGCAGGATCAGTTCATTTGTACTGCAAAATAAGCTAAGCTATAATTTAACTGCTACACCGTCAAGAGTCTTCCAAGAAACTGTCGAAGAGGTAAAGCGATCCATTCCAAGCATCCGTCCAGCCCGGAGGTGGGTATGATAACAGAAAAGAATTGCTACCAAGGTAGTCCTCAGGCAGCAGCAGGAGCATATTCCTGGATGATCGCTGCCAATTTATCTCGATCCTCCCCGGTTTTCGTTCTTATCAAGAATGTCCGTGCGACAACAGCATCATCTTTATCATCATCACCCTAAGAAATATAAACATACAAGCAACGAGTTAGTGCAGTTGGAAATAGAACTAAGTTCTTCAAGTTTTAGCATTATTATTTTAAGTAAATTGGTAAAAAAACTTGAAGAATGGTAGTTACAACGAGTGCTCAACTGCACATTCTTGAAATAGTCACGCGAGTAAAATTTCCACTTACAGGGAGTTGTTCAAATTGGCGAGCATTTTCTAAAAATGAGATGGATATTCGTGGTTTAGAAATTTTACCGAGGTATGAAATATTGCAACAATGGAGTTCTTCTGCATGTTTGTTTTAATGCCTGGATATAACAATGCATTAAGCAAAATCTTTCCAACCTGCAACAAGTATAAAATACGCCAAAAGAAATGTTAGATGTAATCTTCTTTTTCAACAGGTAGACAGGTTAAGGTGTGATCTAGTTCTCCTGTTTGAAGAGCTACTTCCTTTCCCAAAAAGTTTAATAGGAAGCATTTAATAATCCAGCCTTTTCTTCAGACACTAGGTGTTGGAATGTATCAAGAGGAAGCACTGGAAAGCATTGCAAAAGGAGGTGATAGCAGCTGTTTGGGGAGCCATGACATACCAGACCCGGCGAGCTCGAAATTACAAATTGTTCAAGGGTGCTATACTACAACCAGCTGAAGTAGCAATACAGATAAAGAGAGAAACTGTACAGAGAATAGAAGTACTTAGATCGTCAAAAAAAACACATAGGAGTAGAGAGTTTTTACATAGAATACTTAGTACCTAGAATACATGTTGAATCAAAGTTCTTCTGCATACTTGCAATTACCTACTTGTCGGATGCTTATTGTCCGGAGTAAAAGTGCTCTATAGGTGTATTAATTTGGTTTGTTAATGGTAACTACTAGTCGCACCCGCGCGATGCGCGGTCAATATTACAAAAATATTAATTAAATTATAATGAGGCTTGTTTGATCTTATTAGACCGTATTGCTTTAATAAATTTCAATTGTCATTCTTATTTGTCAATACGATATACCCAACCCTCATCCATGTTTTAGTAGTTAATTTAGGTAGTTAATTTTTTTTATTAATTTTCAATAGATAATTTCTCTGTAATTAACTAATTATTCCATATGATTTTTTCCTAGGCTACCACTTGGCTTAAGGAGATGGCTTTATCCTCTTCTTTTAATAATATATAGAAGATATATAGAATACGAAGAAGGGCTAAATATATCCCTCTACTTTAAAATAATGTTTACATGTACCCTTCGTTATACTATTGGGCTATTTATACACCTTGAGTTATCTATATCCCTACTGTGATACTTTGAAACAAAAAAACCCTATTTTGAATGGAGTGCCACGTGGCAACACCATATTAAAACGACTCATTTCCTTTTTTTACCCGACCAGCTTAAAAAAACCCACAACCCCACCCCTATTTTCATTTTTTCCAGTTTTGTTTTAAAAATTTAGTTTCAAAAAACAAAAATATTATGTTAAAAACAAAAAGAATTCTGTTTTTACATGAAAAAAATATTTTTCAAAAACGAAAATATTTTGTTGAAAATAATATTTTCTGTTTTTACAAAAAAAAAACAGTTTAGAAAGAAACTACTCCACAATTTGAATCAAAAGTTTTTTTATTGCTTAATTTTTATTTTAAAACTCAAAGTTGAATCTACTCCCCAATTTGCAATGGTAATTTTTATTTTATTTTTATAACAACAACTAACCAGTATAGTCCCACAAAGTGGGGTCTGGGAAGGGTAATATGTAGATAGGCCTTACCCCTACCCGAAAGGGCAGAGAGGCTGTTTCCAATCGACCCTCGGCTCAAGGAAGGAAAGGAAAAACAAAAACAAAAGAGCGTTAGTAACTCCAGCAGAAATATCGTAAATAATTATCTAAACATAAGAATCATAAATAAAATGGCATGCAATAATATCAAACAATAACTACCATAAATAACTACCATAAGGGAGACACAATCCAATATACAAATCATCTATGGATAGCCTGCCAAGCCTCACCCAACCCCGGGAAAGAAGTACGAAAAATTCTAGGAGCCTATATCCTACAACCCTGATACTAGACCTCCAGACTTTCCTATCAAGGGTCATGTCCTCGGAAACCCGCATTCTAACCATGTCATGCCTAATTACCTCTCTCCAATACCTCTTAGGTCTCCCTCTGCCTCGCCTCACGCCAACCACCGCCAGTCGCTCACAACTCTCACTAGGGCATCAGGACTTCTCCTCCGCACATTCCCGAACCACCTGAGCCTCGCTTCTCGCATCTTCTCATCCACCGGGGTCACCCCCACCTTCTCTCGAAGATATCTATATTTATTAATTAAAATAAAATAACCAATTAATATATATAAATGTGTGGGGGGGGGGGGTAGTTTTTTTAATATTTTCATTTTTTATATATATTTAAATTCAAAAATAATAACTACTAATAACTAACTATTAACTAAAAACTAATTAGTAACTAATTATGCCATGTGGTTTTTTTTATGCTGCCACTTGGCTTAAGGAGAGGGCTTTGTCCTCTCCTTTTAATAATATATAGATATTCACATTGTTACCAAAAAATAGCATCTTGTTTCTTTTATTTGCTTTGTGGCAAGTCAGAGAGAAGTGGAAATTGTCTTCTTGGCCAATTCAATACTGCCCTTGGAGTAAATGACATCCCAATTGGTTCTCAGGCCATCGCCAAGAGGGACAGTGTCCGATACATTGGGTCAGTGATTCAGGGGGACGGAGAGATTGACGGCGACGTCACTCACCGTATAGGAGCGGGATGGTCTAAGTGGAGGCTTGCATCAGGAGTCTTGTGTGACAAGAAAGTCCTACACAAACTCAAGGGGAAATTTTATAGAGCCGTGGTTAGACCTGCGATGTTATATGGGGCGGAGTGCTGGCCCGTGAAGAACTCTCATGTTCAGAGAATGAAGGTTGCGGAGATGAGGATGCTTAGGTGGATGTGCGGACACACCAGGCTAGATAAGATTAAGAATGAAGTTATTCGAGAGAAGGTGGGGGTGGCCCCGGTGGATGAGAAGATGCGAGAAGCGACGCTGAGGTGGTTCGGACATGTGCGGAGGAGAAGTTCCGATGCCCCGGTAAGGAGCTACGAGCGGCTGGAGATTGTAGGCGGTCGGCGAGGCAGAGGGAGGCCTAAGAAGTATTGGGGAGAGGTGATTAGGCAGGACATGACTAGAATGCAGGTTTCCGAGGACATGACCCTTGATAGGAAAGTCTGGAGGTCTAGAATCAGGGTTGTAGGATAAGGGCTCCTAGAGTTTTTCGTACGCCTCATCCGGGGTTGGGTGTGGGTCAGCAGGGTTACCCATAGATGATTTGTGTTTTAGCGTATGTCCCCCCCTATGGCTGTTAGTTATGGTAGTTGCTGTATGATAGTATTGCATGCGATTGTATTTTACGCTATTTCCGCTATTTCTGCTGGAGTTACTAATGCTCTATTGTTTTTGTTTTTGTCTTTGTTTTGTTTTACTGCTGTTTTTCCTTTTATCCTATGAGCCGGGGGTCGATTGGAAACAGCCTCTCTGCCCTTTCGGGTAGGGGTAAGGCTTGTCTACATATTACCCTCCCCAGACCCCACCTGGTGGGAGTATACTGGGTAGTTGTTGTTGTTGTTTATAAGAGCGGTGCCCATGGTAACATGGGAGCACTTAGACTATTCCATTAGATACCTGCTATCTCCCATTTCACAGTTCTGCCTTTATAGACTTATAGTTCAACTGACAAATATATAAGTCCCTTACTACTCAAAGATCCAATGAAGAAAAAAAAAGCAGAATACTAATAGAGTATAGAAGGATATTATTTCCTTGTTGGGACTAGGGTTTATTTCAGTTTATTTTAATTTGGGTGGGTATGGGGGTGCACTGGAAGCAACAAATGGTAAAAACTTACATCATTTCGCATCACAATAGTTGGTTTGGATTCCCGGGTACCTTTGCTAACACCTTCTTTACACTTAATAGAAAGCTGACCCGTGCCCCTGTCTTTCCATGCATCTTTATCTGCTGGATCAGTTGACTGAGAAAATGGAATTAGGAAAAAAGACAGGAAGAAATGTCATAACTTGAGCAGATAACAGATCAAGCTAGAGAACTCAAATTCAACATATTAGTAAAACAAACTCAAACTCAACATAATTTTAACACATGTAAAAATAAGTCAATAGCTTGAATTTGAATCTTGAAAAGAATTTTCATGGCCAAACTTATAGAATGATCCACTAGAAGCGTGAAACTGTAGCGCCTTGATGAAGGCTGATTGCAATGAATAAAGTAAAAAAGTTAAACCACAACGAAAAATTGGTGATAATAAGATGGGAATCTGATCCAAAAAAAGGTTGTTATATGATATAACAGCGAGAGAATGTAGCAATCTGTATAAAAAAATTCTGTAGCATAAGAATGTCCTTTTATACAAAACTTAAAGCAATCTAATGCAAGAAAAAATGCAGTCATACATGCAAAACACAAAAGAATACAACTAATTAGACATGAGTCAGTGATTCGCTCAGGGTGCTTCACCTGCTGAAGCTACCCTTGCACATGCCATAGAGCGATGTACCTACTATTATAGAGAGTGTTGGGAAGGCTAAAGAATATCAGCAATTCCATGTCTCACACACGATTGACCACTACAATTCAGTTCATTGGTCACTTTTTGCCAACATGAGACATGCTAAGTTAAACAAGAGGGGTTACTCTGATGGTAAGCAACCCCCACTTTCAACCGAGAGGTTGTGAGTTCGAGTATCTCCAAGAGCAAGGTGGGAAGTTCTTGGAGGGAAGGATGAGAAGGTGGGAAGTTCTTGGAGGGAAGGATGCCGGGGGTCTATTTGGAAACAGCTTCTCTACCCAAGGGTAGGGGTAAGGTCTGCGTACACACTACCCTCCCCAGACCCCACTAAGTGGGATTATACTGGGTTGTTGTTGTTGAGACATGCTAAGTTACTCAAACAAAAAATGATGAGAGAATCGCAGTTTAAATAAAAACCTAAAGTGTTACTCCCTTCATTTCAATTTATGTGAACCTAAGAAAGAAAGGAAGACTTTTGGAATATGTGGTTTTAAATCGACCATAATATTTGTGTGGGTATAAAAGCTTTTTATTAAGGATAAAATGGGAAGTTGAAGTTAAATTCTTTTCAAATATAGAAAGGGGTCTCATTTTTGAACGAACTAAATATGAAATAGGTTCACATAAATTAGAATGGGAGGAAAAAAAGATACTACATCACAGACAAAAATATAGCTGAAGTTCAAAGACCTGAAAAATGGGTAGTAACCATCCAGTAATATGATTACAACACCAAATAGAACTACACATGATATAGTTCTCTCTGAACAGGAGTAAGCACTTGCTATGTTACCTTCACATAAAGTTTACATTTGACTTCATGGACTAAAGTGACTCCTTTTTCTTCAGTCTTCTTCACAGATGGGCTGCTTGGCTGCTCCACTTCATCTTCTGCATTGCAAATCAATAAACTCCACCAGTTAGGGAGCAAACAAAAAACAAAAATTACACAATCTTCTGAGGCCGATAATGAAAGAAGAAAAAGAATAGTCTCCAGAAACTTTTCAAGATAAAATCTTTTGATTACGTTTCTTCAACTTCAGTAGTCTATACAAAAATTATACAGGATCAGTCGTGTCCAGACTGTGTATATGAAGGTATTCATTTTTCTTCCTGTTGCACTTCTTTTGCGATGCTATAAGAAAAGGGAAAACAATACCCTGTCCATTTAAAAGGTTAACACTAGGTATGACTTGGCTTAGTTAGTCTCTGATTGACCTGTTTTCAGCTTTAGAAATACTGAAATATCAGCACTGGCCCAATACTTTCTCCCATTCATTCTGTAAATCAGTCATTAACCAGTAGATGCTAGAAATATCTGTTACATCAAGATGACCTTGCAGTGACGAAATTCTGAAACCTAATTGAATTGGAGCAAAAAAGAACAGATCTAGTCTCAACTCCAAAGCTCATGTTCTAAAATTCCAAAAGATAATAGGACAATGTTATTTATCTTCTACTGTCTAAGGTAGCTCCAATAGGTGCACAACAAGAACATACCAGGTCATCCTTAATTAGAGACGGGGGAGAAACGAGTAATAAAAAAGAAACTCTTCAAGCAGTGCTACTAGTCAACATTATGTTATGTTCTTGAAGCATTAGGCACTTAACCTCCACCAACCATATGGCCACATGACTCTGTGACATTACCCAAAGGAATTGACTAATAGATCATCAACAGTCTCGTATATGATATGAAAATAAGGTGAATTTGAAACTCTCATATGATGAAAGATAAGTAAAAACCAGGACTAATCTACTTGACATGCCCCCTCTCCTCCCTCCGCCCCCAACCCATGACCACAATATGTCAAACAGGAAAAGAGACAATTATCTAGAGGACTTAATAATCGAAATAAACTAATGAACACATAATGAGTATCAAGCAACACGAAAGACAAAGTGATAACATATACTTTGACCTAGAAGAATCAATTGAAACACGAATTCCCCAAACCTTACCAGTATCTTGGACATCATTTGCAGCATCACTTTTCACAGGTACCGAACTTTGGGTTTGTACCGAAGATTGAAGTCCTAAAAAGGATTACCAAGTTCAGCAGTGAAATTGAAGTACTACAGTCAGTGGAAAAACAATATCATAAAATATTGCAAACAATTGATTAATCATAAAAGTAGTTGATGAAGCAGTCACTTCTGCTTTCCCAAATTATATGTTCCACCACACAATATGATTACCTTGGTCAAGCAAAATACAATAATTTTTGTGCTCTCCCAACTCCAAAGGCTACAACATTTGGCAAATTGAAAATAAATGGGTCCATCCCAACCCTTCTTAACAGCTGCATTAGGTTATAATGCATCAGGTGCAAGCTCGATCTCTTACTTCACTCTTCAGAAAAATTTAAGATATTAAAAATAACCCATTCCAAGATGTAATGAGGATTAACATATCCTAAATGACTAGTCCATTTATCATAGAGCTGCTACAGGAAACAGACAACAGAGAAGTGTCACAACTGTGTATTAAATCAAAGATTCCATAAGAAATGACACCACAGTTCGGATTTTTCTTTATTTAACTTCAGCTACGAAACAGCAATGAACTAATTTGCTCAAAGAACAAGCTAACTACTATAAAGGGAATCTAATTATTATCTGTGCCTACATTGTTATACTAATAAAGATACCAGAACCATTTCTTTTAGAAAGGTAACAAAATAAAGATACCAGAACTATTCAGAACAAAGAAAAAGAGAGAGGAAAAGAAGCAACATAAAGCATCTAGGAGAAAGAAGACTTACCAAATGAAAAGGGAGATTTGTTGTTAAAGAGACCCCCTGAGCTCCATAATGCACCAAAACTTGAAGATGAATTAGCCAGACCAACGAAACTTGGAGATGAATTAGCCACAGGCCCAAAACCTGGAGATGAATTAGCCACAGGAACAGCAGGTTTGAGAAAAGATAATCTACCATCATTCTCCTTAGTTTCTGACTCTAAGGTTTTCGATGCAGCTTGGGATCCCGGTGCAGATTTATTCTCTCCATTGGAAGATTTAGCTTTTAGCCAATTCACAACGTCACTAAACTTATCCTGCAATTGAATGGCCATAATTGAAAAACCACCAGCATACGAAGAAACAGCTATCAAGCCCTATGCACACTCAATTTGACATGAAATCTTTTACTCAACTAGCAACTTTCTAGGTGTTTTATTAAAATTAAAAAAACAATGATTGATATTCAAGTAGATGATATGCTTTTCCAACAAAACCTTGCAGAAATATGTTGGCCTACCTTATCATCAATGAATTAGCAGACATAATTGAATCAATATTGGGAAATACAAACAGCAAGACATCCCCAACCAAAGCAATTTATAGAAGTATCTTTGGAGTGTGTGTGTGTGTGTGGAGAAACATTCATATTAACTATCTGGGAAAAAAATGGAGAGTGGAAATCTGAGAGATGCCGAAGATACCTTGATAGTTGAAGAATGGTTTAAGTAGTCTTGAACTCCATCTTCCCAAAGTTCATCAGGGTGGTTCTGTAACTGTGTTTGGACCCAACTGCTCAGAAAAAACAGTAGTATCCACTAGTTCAATACAGATCTACGTCTGCGAAGCTTTTTATCCTCCAATGAGACAAGCAACTTGAATGGAGATAAACAAGAAAGAAAACAAAACTTTCTCATAAAGGAGAAGAACCAGTGAATTAACAAACATCAAGGAAAACATAGATTGACATGCTCTACCATATTTTAACAGAATAGAGCAAGACTCTAGGAAAAGAAAGCATTACTTCAATCAGATCCGCTTCCCCAATCCATTCTGTTGAAAGCACTCTTTTCCTTTTTGTTTTATTTATTTATTTAAACTTTTGGTTGCTTTTGTGTGTGTGGGGGGGGGGGGGGGGTGTGCAGGAAGAATGTAGAGAGATAGAATAACCATAAGAGCATGACAAAATTACTTCTTGAGAAGCAAAGTGTTTGAAACAGAAAGATGAGGGACCTTGCAAACTGAGTATTGAGAGCTCTCACATGCTGTCTAGATGATTCAGCCCTTTGCATATCTAACTGCGGAGTCTTCAATGTTTGCGGCAGGGATTGTTCCGCCTTTTGCGTATCAAAAATTGATCCCGCCATTATTCTTTTGCCCTGAATCTGCTTTGAAAACAGAAAACAAGAGATATAAGAAGGGGTCAGCACAAGTATCCACAAAGCTTCTCTTAAGATTACACAACCAGGACGCCCCCAATTTGCTAATTTCTAAAGATGCAAAGTTCGACATCATATCCCCTTGATGCATTGCAAGAATTTAAACAATTTCTTTTGGAAGCAAAATCAAAACTATATTTATTCTCCAATCCAAACAAATGATAACGACTCTAAAAAAAATCAAATCAACTATCGCTCAATCCCAAGTAATTGGGGTAAACAATACGAATGATATGTATTACCACTCGGTTCACTCAATTAGTTACAATAGTAAATAATTTGTATTTCAAGTGAATGAAGTGGCTGGAAACCATGACGGCTAAGGTTCAAATCCCAGCGGAGCCAAAAAAGATTACAAGTCATTTATTCCCATATGCCCAGGCATTGGTCAGCAAAATTACCTAGTACCTAGTGGAATAGTCGAGGTGCGCAAGCTGACTCTGACACCACTGTCGTATAAAAAAACAAAATCTACATAAAACTTAAACCTTTAGAAAATACAAAAAATGCTAGCTTTACACAAATTTAACACACTTTCCTCCTTTACACAGTTAAAAACTAAGAATTTAGAACAACAGGGCAGCTCTAATCAATCACTCAACTAGGGTCTCCAATCCAAGTTAGTTACTCTCGGCTATATGATTATTCCTATACACCTTCCATTTTGTTCACATCCATTTCATCCAACACTAAACAATTCATCATTTAACTAAATAAACAGCTCTAGTTATCTCAAAGATTCAAGCACTCAGAATATTAACCCCAAAAAAGCTCCTTTACACACTTCAAAACTAAGAACGTATTTGTATAACAGAGAACAAACTCACTGAGTCGGTAGTGAACGAGTTGGAATCGGACGACGCGAATCGTTTAGTTCCTCGCATGATTGACAAAATCAAGAACAAATTCGATTTCTGAATACATGGAGAATTTAGCTTTTGGCAATGTTTTCAATTTTTTTTTAAAATTAGGGTTTTTCTTTTTCGAATGAACAGGGGTGGAAGAGGGAAATGGATATTTGGGCCGTGAAATTGGGTTTTGGGGAAACTACTGTTATTCAATTTGGATCGTCAGATTGGATTTATTAGGGCTAACGGACGTGATCGCCGTTTGGGCCCGGCCTTATTAAGTGCAGCTGTTTGGTAATCATTTAACGGCCACTAAAAACTGCTGTAATTTTCACGTGGGACATGTGGCATTGTCCTTTTAGCAGTCTAATTTCACATACCCCTCATTCCCCAGCCAAACACCAAAGATATTAGTGTTTTATAAGAAGTATGGTGTTCAACTATTCATCATTCGATTTGGATTGATATTTTTCTAAAAAATTAAATTAAGTCAGATTTTTTTATTAAAATCAAAATCAAATTAAATTTGATTATTTTTTTTAAAACTCAAAATCAAAACCAAACTAAACCTAAAAGGTATCGGGTTTTTTTATCGATTTAGTTCAATCTTTCGGGTTTTTATGAATTTCCTAAATAAGAAGCACAATAAGCAACACCAAGACAAATGAGTTATAGCTTTTTTAGAAAAACTTCTAATATTATCTTATTTTAAAAAATGCTAAGTAAATTTGGTAAGAAATAATTTGTGTTTAGTTAATTAATTTAAAAAATATTTTTGAACAACAATTAGTTTTTGGCTAAACTTTAAAAAATGCTTCTATTTTTGCGAACATACTTTGAAAAAAAGTACTTTGGGAATATGTTTTTTCTGCTTCTCAAAAAGGCTTCTGCTTCTACTTAAAATTATTTTTTTCGTTCTAAAAGTTTGGACAAACACCTTAATTTTGAAAAAATTATTTTGGGCCAAAAAAAAACTTTTAACAAAAAGTAATTTGGCGAAATAGGCTATTAAAGTACGATCACATGCTTAATTAGAAATGAGCCATGCTTTTAAAAGAAAGCTTTCCCCTAATGGACCTAGGGAACGACTATTACATTGTTAAACTCCACCCGGAGGAAAGTATGAATCATATTCTGCAAGATGAACCTTATTTCATCTTTGGACACTTTCTATCAACTCAAATATGGATCCCAAATTTCGTTGCAAAGGCGGCCAAACATAGTCATACAGCATTCTGGGTAAGATTGCCACAATTACCTACGGAATTCTACGATAAACAAATTCTCCAAAGGGTGGGTAAAACCATTGGCAAACTTTTAAGGGTAGATACCTGCACTGCCTCTTCCCTAAGAGGACGTTATGCTCGACTATGTATAGAAGTTCCAATGAATGAACCAGTCAAGCAATACATTCTAATTGGGCATCACAAATAAGAGATTCAATATGAACCAACTAATTATCTCTGTAAAAAATGTGGCTTATTAGGCCACAAGAAATCAGTTTGTATAATGTAGCCAGTAAAGGAAAAGTCTCGAGACCAACCAAAACAACGAATCACTGAAGTTTCATCTACTCCAACAGATGAGGGTGCCTGGCAAATAGTTAAATTTACCTGGTGTGGCAAATATCATCTAACCAATGGTAAGGAGGTATCAAAAGCTAATACACAAACTCTAGGTAATGTAAATAACTCTTTGAGGCAATATACAGGTAAGTTCTCCAACCCAAGAACTGCTAAGTTTATCCCCAAAACTTCTCCTACTAACACTGCTGGAAATAACCTTGCCAGTTCTCATAGTACTACTACTAACAACACCAACACTGGTATCACTCTTAAAGGCCCTACAGTTTCAAACAAAACCATTATTGTGGAAGGAAATCTAGATCGAGATGCCAAGGACCTAAACCCGGTTCAATTCCCCAGAAAAGACAAACAAAATCTAGGCCCACAACATGACAAAAAGTGTGATATCATTAACACTCTATTAATAAACCCTCCAATCACTACTAATTTATCGTTAGAATGAGCTACTAATACCTAATCTCGTCCATAATCCCAAACGACACTCCCCTCATGCACGCAAAATCTTCCATAACCAATAACAACATTTACACCACCCAAGTGGCCCAATCTAATTTCCACGTGCCAATTTCTTCCCATGCAAAATCCCTTATAACTTCACACACGCTAACCCAAATGGAGAGCATGCATATAGACCTATTAATACCCACTCACCCTACCGCCATCTCCCAATAAATCTCTTCTCCTCGAACTGAAAATGCCAAGCGTTCATCAATACAACCGAAGAAGATATCGTTTAATCAGAATTCTGAGGAACCTCCCCTCCCACAAAACCACAACCCTACGAGTTGGATAGAACTAGGCTTAATGGGGAGGGGGAGATCACTTCAAGTGATGATCAACGGGCAAGAGAGCATAACTCTTATCAACAACCCATAGTTCCTACCCCAAGTAGTTTCAGACGAACTTCATATCTCAATGAGCAATTACTAAATAACATTTGGATAAAAAACATTATGCAACCAGTAGCTCCGAGGATGAACAACAATATCATCCAAACAATGAGAGCCCAATGGAACTTACCCACACACTATGCTCAAAACACATACCCACCACAAAACATGGGCTTGGAGTTGACCTTCTTCCCACCACAGGAAATGATGGCGTTGAACCCTATCCTAATGAACTGGGAGTTAGCTCAGAACCGCATGCAACAAGAGGTTCCACTAAACCAAGCTCCAAAACGTCTAGTAGCCCAAAACCTAGGAAATCCAGATGGGGAGGAAATGGAAGGGGAGATAGATCTAATAGGGGAGCACACAGTCAAAGTTTCAAACCTAGACTAGGTAAAAGTATATCTATTCGAGGAGATGAGGAAGAAGAGGCTTATTCTTACATGTCCACTCTCATTGTTCAAATGCACAGTGGACATGTGGCCTAATCAGGATCCAACTGTAGGGAAGCTAGCAATTATCATTGTCCCCTCTCTAAGAAGGAACCCCCTACTCCCCCAACCAGTTCAAACTAATGGTCATGCCTTCCCATCAAATGAATCGTGCCAAAAATATTGTTATTTGGAATGTAAGAGGTGGTAACAACGATGACTTCAAACGTAACTTCCATGACCTAATATCTACTCATCATCCGTGTATGGTCTCTCTACTGGAAACTAGAAGGACTAACAATGGTAGCCTAATGAATGAATTTGGGTTCACTGATATGATCAAAGTACCGACTGCGGGACAATCTGGTGGCATGATTTTTATGTGGGATACTAATGTGATTAACGTAAGTAACTTTGTCAGGCGTAACAATGAAGTTCATGCTCTGATTGAGGTAATTCCTACTCACAAAACTTGGCTTTTTACTACTATTTATGCTAGCACAATCATGTCCAAACGAGATACCATGTGGGATAACATCACTAGTATCTATGATAATTATAAGGGTGCATGGATATTAGGTGGTGATCTTAATGATGTATTATCTGTCGAAGATTATTTAGGTGGTAATTCTATAAATAGAAGAAGAGCTCGAAAATTTTGGAATAAGATCAATTATTGCAATCTTCTAGACCTGGGTTTCAAAGGTAGAAAATTCAAGTGGTGTAACAATAATAAATGTTTCAATACTAGAATTAAAGAAATACTGGATAGGGTATTAGCAAATGAAGATTGGATTCAAATCTTTCCTAATAGTAGTGTTATATACATTCCTAGGACTCACTCTGATCATAATCCAATCCTGATTAATATTATTCCTAAACCAGTAAATCCGCTACCCAAACCGTTTAGGATGGAAACCTACTGGTGTAGACATCCCCAATTTAAAAATATAGTCAGTTTTTGCTGGAGTAACAGAGATTTTGTTCAAGCCTCTAAGCTGTTTAACACTGACATTATTGAAAGGAAAAATTATACCTTTGGGGACTTAGTAAACAAAAAAATTCATTTAGCTAGACTAAATGGTATTCAAAAATCACCCTCATATGGTCATAGAAATTTCCTCCATAACCTCGAATCTGTCCTTAAAGATGAATACAATAACCTCCTGAAAATAGATGAAGACTACTAGAAACTACGTTCCAGAGTTAATGGCTTAACGAAGATGACACAAACTCCAAGTTATTCCATATTTGTGCCACCAATAATAAGCGAATTAATAAAATTATGTATTTCAAAAATTCTGATGGTAGTTGGGTCGATGACCCTAGTAGTATTATGGACTATGTTTATAAATTTTTCAATAATTCCTTCACTATCAATCACAACTCTTCCAATTGATCTTCGATAAAAGACAAGTCTACTAGCTACTTTGATGCCAAACTTCAAACTCTAGACAATAGTTTCTCAACAAATGAGTAAAAAGTGCAGTTTTAGCTTTAAACCTTTTAAATCACCTGGCCCTGATGGTCATCACCCTTATTTCTTTCAACAACACTGGGATTTGGTGGAAAATTCTGTGACTAACTACCATTGAAACTGGCAAGCTCGCTAAAGGAATAAATGATACTTATCTGTGTCTTATTCCAAAAATTCAAATGCCATTTCTCTAAAAAATTATAGGTCAATTGGCCTATGTAACACTATTTATAAAATTATCACTAAAACTTACCAACAGACTTAAACCTTTTCTGCAAACTATTATTAGTCCTCACCAATGTAGTTTCTCAAAGGGTAGACGTACTAGTGATAACGTTATTATTATTCAGGAACTAATTACCAAAATGCATAGACAAAAGCATGGGAAACCCTCTATTGTTCTGAAAATCGATCTAGAGAAGGCTTTTGACCGTCTTGAATAGTCGTTCATTTTTAGAACTCTAAATTATTTCAAATTCCCTCGTAAATTTATCTCTTTGTTCATGGAGTGTATCACCTCAACTAGTATAGCAGTCCTGGCCAATGGAAGTAGAAACACCTTCTTCTACCCAAGTAGGGGAATTAGACAAGGAGACCTCATCTCCCCATACATTTTTATTCTATAACTAGAGATGCTCTATATTAATATTAATCATCAAGTTGATATCGACAATTGGTCACTGATTAGCCTAGGAAAAAAGAATTACACGCTATCTCATCTTTTTTATGCTGATGATCTTACTCTCATGTGCCAAATTGATAATAAATCTCATAAAACTGTCCTTAAGTATCTTGAGAATTTTTGCCAGCTCTCTGGCCAAAAAATCAATAAGGATAAGTCAAAAATCATTATATCAAAAAACTGTCCTCTCAGTATTAGAAAGGAACTCTCCAAATTTTTTGATATTAAATGTAGCACCGCTTTTGGCAAATACCTAGGTTTTCCTATAATGAACACAAAACCTTGGCCATCCAACTACCAATTTATCCTAGATAAAATGAATTCCAAATAACAACTTAGAAATCAAAATTCCTAAACATAGCTGGAAGAGTGACCCTAGCAAATGCTTCTCTCAATAGTATTCCAAACCACGTTATGCAATATAACCTTCTTCCTAACAAAATCCTCAAAAGTGTTGACAAAATTCAAAGAAATTTTATCTGGGGCTCCTCAACAACCTGTAAAAATATCATCTCATACCCCAGGATACTTTAATCAAGGATAAATCATATGGGGTATTGGAATTCATGCGGCAAAAGAAAAAAACTTAGTATCGCTAGCAATCCTGCCTGGAGAATGCTTCAAAATCCTCTTCTTCCGTGGTCTCAAACACTAGCATCCCTATATGGATCCTCTAAAAATATTAATTATACCTCTTTCATTCGGAAGAGTATTATTAAAGGATTGGATTTGTGCAATAAAAGTTTAAGTTGGATCCCCCATAAAAATTCGTCTATGAATATCTGGGATTCAAACTGGATCCCGAAGGCCATTACTTTAGACAAAGTATTGAGGGACCTCTCATGTTAGCGACCATTAATTTCAGTATAAAAGATCTTTGAGTTAATAACATGTGGGATCTCTCAAAAATTACGTTCAGCCTTCCATCTCACACAAAAAAATGCCATCTACTCTCTCGAACTAAATAACTCCAATTATGATACCTACTATTGGAAATTAAACTCGAGTGGAAATATTTCTATTAAATCGTGCTATAGTCTCTTTAATAAGGGCATAAATAATTCCCACTCTTTTGACTAGGTTTGGAGCTCTAGCTGCCCACACAAAATTAAATTTCTTTTATGGAACTGTATTCACAAAAGGCTCCTAACCAGCAAATATCTTAGTCATATTGGTATTAACATCGACCCCATATGCTCTATTTGTAAAAAAAAAGAACAAGAGACTATTGAGCACATTTTCTTGAGTTGTGAAGCCGTTGAATCCTTTTGGACCTACCTTGGTATTAATTATTCCAAAATTATAGCATCCAACGACTGGCTCAATTTAACTAGGAACCAAAAAACTGGTACCTCAACAAATATATTTTCTCGGGGACTATTTATTTCCCTTTGTTATGTGGTCCATTTGGACTAATACAAAGAACAACAACCACAATAATCTTTCATTAAAATATAGACATGTTCATGCTATTTTCCTAGCCCAAGAATATTTCCATCTAACATCCAAAGAGGCAGTTAGAGCTCACCCCATTATTGTTAGGATTGTTGGGCTAAACCATCCCATAACTACTTCAAGTTTAACATTGATAGAGCATCAGAAATTGTTGCAGTCTCAACTGGATAAATGAACAGCTTCGCATCTATTTCCTATTGTAATGACAAAGGTTTTTATACTGATCCAGTGTCAGATAATTGGGAATTCGCTTTCAGAAATCTTCTTCGGGAGACATGAAAAAAGGCAAGGCTCGAGAGACCTAGCGCTAAAGCAATTGTAGCGGCCCTTGCTCGGAGGTCCGTTTGATATCCAAAAACTGCTCAGCAACAGTCGGACAAGTGGGGAATGTTGGGGTGAACCAGAAAAGTTTGGGTAGAGCCGGATCTAAGCGTTGGCTAGGTAAGCGTCCTGTAGTAAGAGGAGTAGTTATGAACCCTGTAGACCATCCCCATGGGGGTGGTGAAGGGAGAGCCCCAATTGGTAGAAAAAAAACCCACAACCCCTTGGGGTTATCCTGCACTTGGAAGAAGAAGTAGAAAAAGGAATAAATATAGTGATAATTTGATTCTTCGTCGCCGTAGTAAATAGGAGAGAAAATCGAATTAAATTCTTCGTTTCTACAAAAAAAAAAAGGAGTAAGCTTGTGACACGTTCACTAAAAAAAATCCCTTTGTAGCCAATCATTTATTAAAAAAATTGAATTATGGGCGAATGACGGGAATTGAACCCGCGCATGGTGGATTCACAACGTCCGAAACAACCTGCTACAAAACTACCGAACAGGGGTAAAAATACGATAAGTAGATACATAATTTCGAGTGTGATCAGACAACCAAAAATCAGACAATGATAGAGCGGCCGTGATTGAGTGATAGATTGATCGACGACGAGTGAAAGCTCAGCTAGAGCTGTTCCTCTCTCCGATGGAAATAGCATTCTGATATGATTTATTAAGAAAACCTCAGTGGTGCGTGCCCCAACCACATTTTTTAAAGTTATCTTTTTGGTTTGCTAATGAATAGAGCTCAGAATCATTTTCTTTTTTGTAATGAATTAATTGGTCTTTTTCATATGAATTCCATTTGGTTAAATTTCGATTTTGAGCCATACAACCTTGATTAACCCTATTTCGCCATTTTTGTGGCATTAATCTAGACCATCTAATCTGAGATAAATCGTATTGATAATGCCGTCTTAACCAGTTTTTCCATTGATTGATTCTATAACTCTGAAGTTTCTTATGTTTTAATTCAGAATGAAATATTTCTAGTGTTCTAAAATAGTCCTTTATTTTAGTCTTAAGGAAAACAGACGTTCTGTTATATTGAAGAACAGATCTTAATTTAGACAAATTAATAACTTGGGGTTGTGATAATTTGTAAAATACATATGCTTGTTATTGGATAAATCAAAAAAAATATGTGAATTTTTCTTACTAATATTATAAAGTGACTTTTTTATAGTCGAAATAAAGTTAATTTTTTCTTGATTTATTTCATTATTGGAAATGTATTTATCAATCAATTTGTTTGTTGATTCAAGAAAGAGTTGGCTTACCTTTTTTGGCTGTAGGGTTGGGGTGGCTTGCTGGGTGAGACTGATAGAAAGAAAGGACGGGGGGAAGGGGTAAGTAACTCCTCATGGCTCTGGGGTGGAGGAAGTTGGTCCATCGAATCGGACCCTCCCAGTGGTCCCCTATCCGGATGAGGTAAATGGGGGATTCTGTTGAGTCGATCCAACGCCGTCTTTTGGCCAAACACTCCTTGCCTTCGGCCGAGGTCAAAGTAGAGATTTTTTATTGTGATCAGTGTACCGCTACTGCATTGGATGTAAAGAAGAGTCGAATCATCCCAAATGAGAAAAGGAATTTTAATAAAGCATCTGCTTGGTATCCTTTCAATTTGAAAAGACTGGCATGACAATGGAGAAAAGTACTATATGCTTTATGTTTCCTATGCAGCTACTACAGCTAATAAGCTATGCATGATGATATGTGATGCATGCTTTGACTTCTAAGGCTTGACAGGTCCTTTTGGTCGATTTCCAGTTGATTGCCTCAACCTATCGATTGAGTGAGTTGGAGAAGAAAGTCTTAGAAGGCTATGACTCTATAGAGATGGTTCTACTTTGTCAGATATTTATTCTAATATTTGGAACACGAAATAGATTAAGAAATATTTGAACTATGATTCATACTTAATATTCAGACCTCGTGTCCGGGCTCCAAAAAATTTTCAAACAAAGAATCGAGCCCGTCATTCCCCCCGAAATTCAAGCAGCTGTATCGCGCGTAAAGGACCTGTCCTCGCATCTCATCCAATAGAAGAGGGTGTTCCAATTCAGGAATCACCGGTGGGGCCGCCTCTGGGGGAAACTACCAACATGGGTGGGATAGGAGGGGTATTCAGGAACCATAGAGGAGATTGGGTACTAGATTTTCAAGACTCCAAACCATCAGCCTCCCCTCTCCAATCAGAACGGGAAGCCCTAGGTTTGGGCTATGGACATCCCACAAACATGGTCTTTCTCCATTAATAGTCAAAACAGATGTAATAAATCTCATCATTGCAATATCCTCCTACAAATTATCTTACACTTCAATTATTTTTGATTGAAGGTGATCAATGCACCAGCTGAAGCATCCGAGAACCATCCATAGTATCAGAGATGGGAACAAGGTAGCGCACAAAATGGCTAAGGATGGTCTCAAGCATGGAAGGAAGAACCTAGTGTTGGCAAATCCATTGCCTTTAGTATTAAATAATTTAGCAATGGATAAGTATGGTTGTATCTATTTATCTAAGAAACTACGCTCTACTACTTGTCTTAGTTTAGCCAAAATGGGGAATGTAGATGTCCTCAAGGCTCTTGGTAATGTAGCAGTTAATGCTACAGGAACAATGTAACTTGCGCTTTAAATAAAATCTTTTATTTTCAAAAAGAAAGAGCTAGGCTTTTGGTCATTCTAAAATTTTCCCTCTTACGTCTAAACAAGTTCAGGTAAGTAGATTCATAATAAATGAAGGTTCCAACTGATAAAATATTATATCGTGACAGTCTACAAATTATTGATGAAACCATAAAACAGATAAATAAGAAAATAAAGTAATTGAAGATATCTTTGGGAAGAAATGAGAAACTTGAAAACAATGTTGATATAAGAACTTCAATGTTCTAAGAAAACTTTTTAACACATAAACTTAATATTTATGTGTTACATATAAAGTAAGTATCGTGCAAAGAATGGTCTAAATGGCACCTGTACTTATACCACTTTGTCATATCGGTCCCCAAACTTAAAAATTTATCAATTGAACACTTATACTCATTCAAATTATGTATAATAAACACTTATGATAGGAGTCTATCAGTGTGTGATAAAATCCCCTACACGTAGAACGCCATGTCAACAAAATTAAACCACTTAGGCTCCACGTCATTTTTATTGGACACATAGGAAAATAAAACGAGAAATGATTATTAACTCTCCCCTTCCCCAAACCAATTCTTCATTTGTTCTTCGTCTTTCAAGATTAACCTATCACCTTTCATGGCTTCTCCACAATGAGCAATCATACCGTCTCTTTTTTCTTCCTACAATTCCACTGGAGTCACTAATGATTTCTCTCCTCTTGAATTTTTTTCCTTATTTTATTTTCGTTTTTCTGAGCCGAGGGTCTATCGAAAACGACCTTTCTGTCCCTATCAGGGCAGGGGTAAGGTCTGCGTATACATTACCCTCCCCAGACCCCACTATGTGATTTACTAGATAGTAGTAGTTGTTGTTGTTGTTGATTCTAAAACTCTTATTGGGAGCTCGAACGCAGATAAACTCATCCCAACTCAGAATTCAGTGACTGTTGCTTCACTCCTTATCTCTGTCGTTTCTCTTCGTCATCTTCCCTTCCCTCCTGTTTTATTTTCTCTAACTGTTTGTTAATTTTTTTACAGGTCTGGACCCAGCCGAATAAATTAGATCTGGACGGAATAACTTTTCGGGACCTCCGTTCCACCACAATATTGGCCGGCGAATTCCGGTCTTTCTTTTATGTTATTAGACCCCAAATAAACTTAGGCAAACTACCAAATCTTGGCAAAGAATTTGGCCGGAAGTTGATTTTGCTTGAATACTTGCTCTTTTAATTCTGATGTTTCTGTATTACTTTGATAATAGTTCACATATTTATTCTTTGTGAAAATCTAGAGAGTGAGGAAAATTTTACTTTGATTTGCATGGAGATAAGTTGATTGATTATCTCCAAAGAGAATCACTAATGGGTGACGTAATGAGCCTTTGAGGCCTCTTATTTTCCATGACGATAATTATTGTTTTCCATGAAGCAACAGTCACTGAATTTCCAAGCATAAAGTACTTTTTGGAAACCGTCAAAGATAATTATTAGTAGTATTTCTTTTAATTTTAGTAATTTGCTAAAAATCAAACGTAGTGTATTTACTAGGGGTGTGCATTCGAATCGGTTTATCGATAAATCGAATCGATTATTTGTTATCGAAATCGAAAAAATCAAAATCGAAAAAATCGAAATCTTATTGAAACGATAACGATAAGCATATGTACACATCGATAATCGATAAGTAATTATCGATAAGGGTCAAAATCGAATCGATAAATCGAATGCACACCCCTAGACGGTAGACATTTGTAAAATAAGTAATTACCTATTTGTGTAGATTAATATAACATATAAAATGTATATATATTCCGCTACTATTTTGAAAGCGGCTATACAATATCATTTTCCCTAATCTATACCCTTTCCTTTACCCTAAGTCCCTTACCCTACTATTTCCTCTACCACATTTAAGGAATGATAAAGATCAAGGGAATGAAGTTCAAATTAAGAAAAAAAAATTAGCCGTGATGATGTATTTTGTTTTGTTTTATTTTCTTATACTGTTGGAGTATTGGTGGCATACATTTGATCCCTTACTTTAGTTTTGTTGCATGTGCTTGTTGATACAATTTTTATGTTATAAATGATGTTCGTCTTATTTTAGCTTCTTTTTGTCCATATAAATTAGGCGCGTTTATAGCGGAATACTTTCCGTGGAATCCCGCAAATTTTCTTATTGGTGTAATCGATAACCGAATCGATAAGCCTCCAAAATCGATAAATCGAAATCGAAAAAATCGAAACCTTATTGAAACGATAACGATAAGCATATGTACAAATCGATAATCGATAAGTAATTATCGATAAGGGTCAAAATCGAATCGATAAATCGAATGCACACCCCTAGTATTTACCCGCTTTTAAAAGCGTGTGACTACGCACTTCATCTGATTCAGCAAGATAAATGCCACATACGTTTGGTCAACGATTAGAGTGGTTTAAAATATAAATTTTGACCAAGTAAAAATATTTGAATAAAAACAAATAAAGTATAAGAATCGGTATAATAAAATAACACAAATATAAGTACCATTTAGTTCATTCTACGTGCAATTTTCAATGTGTCATGACATTTGATATAAAAGCATATTACTACGGATAAATATGAGTAGTAATATTGAAGAATTCTTAAATTATAAGAATGCGTCAAACTGTTGAAACCGACAAAATAAATGTCATAGAAGAAGAAGAAGAAACGATTGAACTGTTAAGCCGAAGGAGATTATATATCAGATGACAATATTTTAATTAAAGTTAAAAATCAGGAAGTTCACCAAGTGAATTACTCGAATCCTAAAATTCAATTGAATTAGATCTTATTTAAATCTACTATAACAATCCTAAAATTGCTTGCTTTTCGTTGTTCAAGTTATTATTAACTTATACTCACTATGGTAGTTAACTATTTATTTAAGCGTGTATTTTCTTTATACTCTTAAGAGTAAAACATTAAATTATAAAAGAGATTTTTTCCTTCCTATACCTTATATGAAATCTTATCACAAAAAATGTGCATAGTTTCATAGACTTCGTAAGCCACAAATAAAAAAAGAAGAAGATAAAATTGTCAACAAATTCGAATCAAATTGTAGAAATCAGTTTTGCAAAAGCTCAGTTCGTCGACATTCTCTCTACATCTCTCTCTATGTCTCAATCACAAATTTCAGTAATACAAAGCAAATGAAAAGAGAGCAGCAAATCCACCATTGACAACTATTAAAAAGCTTGAAAACTTTGAATTCAAATTTGAATTTTAAAAAATCATTACTTGTTTGGATTGGATGTTGCTGAAAATAATCGGGAATATGGTTTAGAGTTTATATGATTTTAAGGGGTTTTGGTGAAGATTAGATTTAGTTTTGACTGAATTTCAGATTGAAACTCGAAGAAGAAGAAGACATATATTGCATAAATTGTAGATAAACTGTAGATAATTTGTATTCTGCTTGTAGATAGTTTATTTTCTGTTTTCACAGATAAAAAACGGCTATAACTTCTACAAATCTTCTGAAAAAATGCAATTATGTCAAAATCTCAATTATGCTATAATTGAGTGGGAATTGAGATATAGAGATTCAATATTCCCAGTTTGTAGATATTTTGTAGATAAATTGTAGATTATTAGTATTCTAATTGTAGATGCTCTGTTTTCTATATTCACAAATCAATAACGACTAAAACTTGTACAAATCTTCTGTAAAAAATACAATTATATCGAAGGGATGCATTTGCATAGGCTGGAAAATTATCAGGTCATGATCTAAACAATTATGAGTAAGCTTTCTTTTTTCTTCTTCTGTTTCGCTTTCTTGTTTTGCAAAAGGAAATAGGACCAAACTATAAGTTACTCTTCCAAACAACTATCATCTGTGTTTTTTGCCTATAAAGAAAAAAAGACCCAATAGACATGTAGTCGGTTTACTTGTATTTATAATTAAAATAATTGATATAATAAGCTCATCTTGATATGTATATAGGCATCATTGGAAGATGTCTTGATTTTCTTATGATTCTCCATGTATCTGTCTTGTGATATCGTGATTTTGTTTTGCAATATTTTGAAAACTTTATGTTGATACAGGTAAACCGTAAAAATTATGGATATACGGTATCTTGAATTAATAAGGAATATACGCTGTATTAATTGTATACTTAAAATACACTATGGTATAAAATTGGTAATTTGGTATAGTAAGTGTAATTAAGTCAAACCTTAAACATTGATGGTAATAAGGTTTTCTATGTGACATAGGAATGTAAAAATTCCATTAGAAAACGAGTTTAAGCTTGATCCGAGCGTGTAAATATTTTGGGGCATTTGCATCTATACCTGCTTTTTAGGTCAAGTTTTAACTTGTGCCCACTTTGCAAAAACAATTGTAAGTGTATCCACTTTTCCGCATAACTTCAGCATACATGGCTGTCACGACCCAAACCCGGCCGTGATGGCGCCCAACCCTAAAGCTAGGCAAGCTTGACCAACAATCGCTCTCAATTTAACTATAAGTCTCAAAAACTGACAATTTAAGGAAGATTTTTTTAATACTTTAGAATAATAATCCAATAATATTAACAAGATAATACGGAGAGATACGAAAACCGATAAACACTACCATAAGATCTGGGTTCACAAGTCTAGAGCCTCTAAAACAATCTGGATAATAATATCTGAATGAAAATACCAAAAGTCTGGAAATGTATATAATAAAAAAAACTGGAATAGGAAGAGTAGCCAGGTCTTGCGAACGTCAAGCAACTACCTCAATAACTCTGGACAACCTCTGGAGATAAAGAGTGCTCAGCTAAGCCTCCGATGTACCTGAATCTGCACACAAGGTGCAGGGAGTAGGGGTGAGTACACCGACTCAGTGAATAATAAGCATAGAAAATGTCTGAAGATACCACGAAATGCCACAAAGCAAAGCTAAAACTAACAGTTTGATACCTTAACTACGAACTAACAGCAAAGCAACATCAAATATATCAGTCAAGTACCATGCAAAGATGCAATGCAATGCACATGAATCTGCTGCGGCGTACAGCCCGATTCGTTTAACGTCGACGGCACTCACTGTGGGTGTGTACAGACTCTGGAGGGTCCTACAGCCAAAGCGCAATATCATCATGTCGCTGCTATGGCGTGCATCCTGACCCATACTCTGTCCACAATATACATATGAGTCACATAACAGATTCAATCTAATTTCCCAATTTTCAATTATTAAGATGAATATAATTTAGTTATTTAATTTCAGAAAAAGGTAATTTAGCATTTAATAACACTGATTAAACACAGGACTGAGATCAATAATTATGCAAATCATGCTATCACAATTATATTCATCCTAGACGGATGCTACAGATCGGAACAAAGCCCCAAACATGGCAACAAGCCCAGATATATTCACTACAGGGCGCCAATAATTATATTTATATCTCGGGATGGACCAAGTCACAATCCCAATCATATATGATCCCACACCTGCCATGGGGTGCGAGTCGCGCCCTAACATAGCGTCACAATGTGATAAACCGGGGTTTCAAACCCTTAGGCCATCATCTATACAAACTACTCACCTCTAGCGGGCCGTAGACTGGTCCGCAATGCCTTTTCCTTTTGAATCTTTCTCTATGAATCTAGTCAAAACCACAACGAATACGTTATTATAGGTTAAAGAAACATAACCCAATTGAAATTACTCGAAAAACACTAAAAATCACGAAGTTGGTAAAACCCGAGCCCTGGGTCCACTTCTCGAAAAATTTCGAAAATCACATCATTGGATTCCTCATCTCGCCACGAGTCCGTACAAGTAAAGTGTACCAAAAACAGAGTTCAAATAGTCATTCAAATCCCAAAGTTCGTTTCCAAAATTAGGCCCTAGTTCTTCACAATTTCAGCATATTTTCATGGATTTGAGGGTTGATTCTTCATAATAATGGCGTTTTTAAGTCAAGAGACTTACCTCCGATCAATACCCGTTGAAAACACAGTTCAAATCGCCCAAAAAGCTTTCTTGGTTGCTTAACAATGGTGAAAGAATGATGTGGGCCGTGGACCAAAGGGTTTTTAAAACATTCTGTCAGACCACTGTCGCGACCCCCATACGATCGCATCGCTACCCCTGCGATCACATAGGCCAAAAATTCTGGCCTTCAAAATCCTCTTACGCGATCGCAGGAAACCCCTTGCGATCGCAGAGCTTTGCATACTTCTACTACGCGATCGCATACGCCTCCACGCGATCGCACTGAACCATCCCCATACCTATGCGATCGCAAGCCCCCTTACGCGATCGCATATAACAATTTATGAGACTCCTCCAGGCCCTCTATGCATTCGCAACCAGGTCTAAGCGATCGCATAGAGGAAAATTCCTCTGTAATTTTTCTGCTGCACTTTTCTTGTTCAAAATTTCCCGTTAGCCATCCGAAATCACCCCGAGGCCATCGAGACCTCAACCAAAAGCATATATATATATTCTATTACTTCATTCAAACTTGCTCGTAATATAAAAACACTATCTTAAATATCAAAATCAACGAATTACCACTGATTCAAGCCTAAGTTAAACTAAAACTTCCGAAACATGCATTTGATCAAAAACCCGACCTAAACACCTCCGAATGACCTGAAGATTTTACGCATATCCAAAATTACCTAACGGAGCTACTGCAACTGTCGGAATCCCATTCCGACCCCCAGGTCAAAACCTCACCTATCAACCGAAAATTCACCAAAATTCAAACTTAGCCAATTCAAGCTAAATCTACATCGCACCTCCAAATTCAATTCCGATTGTGCTCCTAAGTCATAAATCACCACCCGAAACTAGTCGAATCGTCGGAAATCCATTCCGAGCCCTCTAACTTATTAGTCAACATTTGGTTGACTTTTCCAAACTAACCTTCTCATAAAGAGACTAACTGTCTCATTTCTAACAAAACTCTATCCGAATTACTTCAAATTCTCCAAACACATATAATGAAACATATAAAAGCATAAAATGGGAGAAACGAGGCGGATATACCTGAGACGATGGGTCGGGTCGTTACATCCTACCCAACATAAACAAACACTCATCCTCGAGCATGCCCAGAGTTGTACTAGGATCCAACCAATATACGAATGACCTTACTAATCATATACCCGGGGTGATCCCACGTCACCCTAACTCACATATGCTCGATAATACAACACAACCAAGATTTCACAGGCCATCTAGACCATAACCGTAGAACCACATTGCACCTCCGAAACTATACACCAGATCAAAACCTCAAATTTATACCCAGAATAATCTTGAACCGGCTGTAATAACCTATAACTGCAACATCAGGTGAACCCTTGCAACAAACCACACAATCCAACACTCGAAGCGATAGTCTTTATTCACAACAGTTACCCAAAATACTCCATTATCGATAGGAACCTCTTATTAGATAAGGTCATATTCCAGAACTTTCATATACTGCTAATGATGACGAAACTCGCAATAAATTGTAACAATCTCTCAGATCAACCATTCATGAAGTCACTTCCTTTTAAACTACTATCACAACAGATTTCTGAGTCAAACCTCGGTATTAACCTTCCAACAAGCTGCAACCAAACTCGTTCGTATTCATTAATGATTCTAATGATCACCTTGAATCCTACATACTATTATGGTGATATGACACCTTATCACCGGCCTAAGCCACATTTGCAAAACACGCGCACCAATAAGGAACGACTTGAATATATTCAAATCATGATATTGACTCAACGAAAGAGCTATTTCTCAAGCTCATCAGTACTATGACAACACAAGGCGAAGACCCCGTCTCACATCATAGGAATAGAATACCCGAAACCTCCTTGAAAGGCCATAACTTCACGTGGCCTCGCCACAATGCGTGATCCTATCCAACCACTGTTACACATGAAGTACTTCGAGTCACCATGCTCAAAATAGACAGCCACGCACAGATTGATGTCTGAAACCAAGCAATCCATCACACCCACGGCGAAGCAAGTTATATACACTATTAAATCCCGAAAGGACACAACCGACGCGCTATTCACCGAGCAACTCCCAATACGGACTTCCTCAGAAATCAGGAAGCAAGGCATACATCGTAACATACGGAATCTATCCTCAACATCACACTGTTGCGGCGCGTAATCCGATCCAGATAACATATCCTGTAACGGCGTGCCACCCGATCCACTAAAAGATCTTACATAGGGAGATGTTCATCGAGCCAAATTTGCTCATAATCACAAAATACCGAGTATCGGTCGTAGGCACACTAAGTGCATAATCATAAGAATACCGAGTATCGATCGTAGGTACACTGAGTGCATAATCATATCTACTTATGGCGGTGTAAGCCACAAAGTTCCACTCTCATTATGAATCTCGATAGCACCGCAATTTATGTGCCACTGCCCAAAAATCATAACGCCTCATAGCACAGAAAAAACAACTCATAGATCTTCCCAGATCACTAGCAAATCCAATAACGGTCGAATCAACCCATCGTTTATCAATACAATTTGGGATTAACCAAGCCAACCCCAGCTAAACTCATATCCAACCAGCTTACCAACAAGCTCATTACCAAGAAGCCTGACTGCCTCTTCCACTACTATAATTCATGCCAAAGTCGTACGATACGGTTCCCGACACCAAATAAATATTGAAGTCCCTCATATCGCTCGGCGACATGCCCGACCACGAGGATCGCATTCGAAAAGGTCCCTCAATACCGGAACTAAATCAATGGCACAAACCTCTGCACTGACATCTGCCATGAAGGCCCAAACAAGACAAGCAACCCTTCTCAGCTGTCCGCTGGTCTTTGGGATGCAACCCACTCTTGCTATAACATCACCCGATGCACCACGCCACACAACCTGTGGCATCATCCGGCATAGCCCATAACACAATAGTCTAGATTAACCCAACACTAAGGCAACCAGTCTACACCCAATCTCATATCCAAAATATATCGTATCAACAGATAAAGATCCACAACCACGACATAGACGGTGTCGGAGAACTCTCAGTCTTCCCCTCTATATTAACACACAGATCACTATACCTGGTCCCACGTTCCACCGTATGAATACAAATTACACATCGATTACCAAATCATTCCACAAAAGATATTCTAAAAATTCCTTGTGCCATTAACAAACTCAACTGTCAACAGCTGGTCCAACAGGAAACTGTCGGAATCCCACCAAAGCGTTATCAGTGTACATCACCTTCGCCTCTTACTGAACGTATACTCGCGTCAAATCACTAGAATAATAATACCATTTTCCTTAACCGCCTGAGGGTCAATTCTTAAACCACCTGCAGCTACCCGTGCTGCTTAAGAATTTAATGACTTTCCGTTCGGAACTAAACCGTACTTTACACACACAATTCCCAATCCTCCACAACAGACCGCACATACCATACCATACTAGAATAACCTGAGAACTCCATATCCTTTTTCCTAACCACAAGCTAAACTGCCAAGACTAAATCCTTCTATCCACACCAATATAAGCAAGATGTTCGAACTCAAAAGCTCTGCCGCCCAATACCCGTAAGGGCTCATTAACTCGAACAAAACTAAGGAATTGATCGTATCTTTACCATACCGATTTGGTCCACTAACAAGCTACTTCATTTGTCTAGATTTCCTTCTGAATCATTTTCAACTTGATATATTCTCTTGCTGTAGCACCACAATGCCTCAACCCAAGCTTGCCACACGAGACTCAACCACACTGTCTAAGACCAATCGGCCACTAAATACTTTCTCAAACATTCCCAAAAATACCTTCTAAAATACCCTACTTTGAAGAACTTCCTGCGAATTTAAGTCACCTACCTTTATTTCCCAGATACTGATACATAGAATCCCATAATTAGCGTAAAAATACCACAAGTCTTGACTTGTTCTAATGAAAATGCTGACTTGGTCATATACTCAACCTTAAAACACCTGAGTTCTACATATAGAATCTTGAACACATTAAAACCATCCTTAAGAGTCATCCACTTTTATACACACTGTGAATTACTCGACTTAACGAATCGAACCACTCGTGCTTTATCAGCACTCTGACACTGCAGGACATAATCTCATTCCGACACAACAAACCACTTCCTTCTCTTTACACTAAGCATTCTCTATCAACAACTCAAGACATCCTATTATTTTCTAACATTTACTAAGCACCATCTAACCTTTGTCGAAATTTGGCTTCTCTCGTGCCCCCCTCAGCTCAATTTCTGTAACCAGGACTGATTCACGCGCAGGCATCAAATCGAAATTAACATAGTACATAACCGTACAATCAGCTAAACAAGAAAAATCTCCCCAACTTAGCTCGAAGCCATATACATCACAACACATATACTCTATTGTTGTCGTAATATGATGGTGAGATTAAACTCACTCTTTCATAAGCTTGTGGAAACACGAATCATAAGAAATTTTAAGCCTTCCTCAATTCTTGCATTCATTCACTCAACAGTTAAGCCCACTATTTAGGTGACAAAATTTTTACCAAGTCTCAAATTTTTCAAAAACTTCGGCAGAGTTTCCTTTGCAATTGAGCCTTTCCACCTGCTAGAGAATCACCAAAACCATCCTAATAACATGTCCACAACTTGTCAAAGCATCACAATGTATATCAACAACATTAATCTCAGTACTACATGTATTATATTATCAAAAATTGATACATGGACATGTGTTGCACCCATTCAAATCATAACACATAGAAAATACCTTTCAGTTACACATATAAGAATCGCATCACTCCAGATCACCCCGCAAGAGATAACCCACATGCTTCACCTCAGTATAACATTTTTGTACACCTTCCACCGTGGTACACATTACACAACTACTTAGTCTTCCTGGGTCTAAACTCATATCATATCGTGCAATTTACTTCACTCCCACTAGGAGACTTGAAAGGATTCTTCACGCGCCCATATTCTGGCTACACATCGAACCACGATAGGAAACAAATCAATTAACAGTTCATCCATTACCCAGCAGACTTCTTCGTCACTACCAAGTCATATAATTGCATCTCGCAGTACTAGCATACTCATCTCACAAATTGCAAACTGCCATTCCGACTAATATAGACGATACCGAACATATACGTTCCAAACACTTTCTCATACAATCAGCACCTCAGTGCTAGCCTTAGGCAAGATCCGGGCTCAAGTCCTCCAGAGTGGCCCAACCTCAACCTCATGAAGATTAAATCTCGCCCCTAGAGCGGGGACTCGCAAGCTATTAAGGCACATATAATACCGAGCGCTCATACGTGCATGCGAACACGTGGAAGGAATTTCAAGAGTTACTATTTCAAGCTGAATCAAGGACGGACGATAAGATTTCAAGAAAGTGAAGTGTTTCCTAAGGTTCTGTAGCCTCCCGAGGATAGATACGGACGTCTACGTACCGATCCGCGAGACTCTACTAAACCGGCTCATGACTCGCGAGGCCTAGTAACCTAGGCTCTGATACCAACTTGTTACGATCCAAACTCGGTCGTGATGGCGTCCAACCCTAAAGCTAGGCAAGCCTCACCAACAAGCGCTCTCAATTTAACTATAAGTCTAAAAAGCCGACAATTTAAGGAAGAATTTTTTAATACTTTAGAATAATAATCCAATAATATTAACAAGATAATACGAAGAGATACGAAAATCGATAAACACTCCCATAAGATCTGGGGTCACGAGTCTAGAGCCTCTAAAACAATCTGAATAGTAATATCCGAATGAAAATACCAAAAGTATGGAAATGTATATAATAATAAAAATTGGAATAGGAAGAGTAGCCAAGTCTTGCGAACGTCAAGCAGCTACCTCAACAACTCTGGACAATCTCTGGAGACAAAGAGTGCTCAGCTAATCCTCCGGTGTACCTGAATCTGCGCACAAGGTGCAGGGAGTAAGGTTGAGTACTACCGACTCAGTGAATAATAAGCATAGAAAATGTCAGAAGATAATAAATCCACGGAATGCAACAAAGCAAAACTAAAACTAACAGTCTGATGCCTTAACTACGAACTAACAGCAAAGCAACATCAAATATATCAGTCAAGTATCATGCAAAGATGCAACGCAACGCACATGAATCCCCTGCGGCGTACAACCCGATCCATTTAATGTCGACGACGCTCACTGGGGGTGTGTATAGACTCCGAAGGGGCTCCTACAGCCCAAGCACAATATCATTATGTCACTGTTGCGGTGTGCAGCCTGACCCATACTCAGTCCACAGTATGCATATGAGTCACATAACAGATTCAATCTAATTTACCAGTTTTCAATTATTAAGATAAATATAATTTAGTTATTTAATTTCAGAAAAAGGTAACTTAGCATTTAATAACACTGATAAAACACAGGACTGAGATCAATGATCATGCAAATCATGCTATCATAATGATATTCATCCTAGACGGATGCTACAGATCGGTACAAGTCCCCAAATATGGCAATAAGCCCATATATATATTCATTACAGGGTGCATATCAGCCACCAATAATTATATTTATCTCACGGGACGGATCAAGTCACAATCCCCGATCATATACGATCCCGCACCTGCCATGGGGTGCGAGTCACACCCTAGCATAGCATCACGATGTGATAAATTGGGGTTTCAAACCCTCAGGCCATCATCTATAAAAACTACTCACCTCTAGCTGGCTGTAGACTGGTCCACAATGCCTATTCCTTTTGAATATCCATCTACGAGCGTTCAATCTAGTCAATATACGTTATTATAGGTTAAAGAAACATAATCCAATTGAAATTACTCTAAAAATACTAAAAGTCACGAAGTTGGTAAAACCCGAGCCCGGGTTCCACTTCTTGAAAACTTTTGAAAATCACATCATCGAATTCCACATCTCGCCACGAGTCCGTACAAATAAAGTTTACTGAAAACAGAGTTCAAATGGTCTTTTAAATCTCCAAAATTCGTTTCCAAAAATTAGGCCCTAATTCTTCACAATTTCAATATATTTTCATGGATTTGAGGGTTGATTCTTCATAAAAATGGCGTTTATAAGTCAAGAGACTTAAGACCGATCAATACCCGTTGAAAACACACTTCAAATCGCCTAAAAAGCTCTCTTGGTTGCTTAACAATGGTGGAAAAATGATGTGGGTCGTGGATCAAAGGGTTTTTAAAACATTTTGTCAGACCACTGTAGTGACCCCTATGCGATCGCATCGCTACCCCTGCGATCGCATAGGCCAAAAATCCCGGCCTTCAAAATCCTCTTACGCGATCGCAGGAAACCCCTTGCGATCGCAGAGCTTTGCATCCTCCTACTACGCGATCGCATACGCCTCCACGCGATCGCACTGAACCATCCCCCATACCTATGCAATCGCAAGCCCCCTTACACGCTCGCATAGAAAAAATTCTGAGACTCATCCAAGCCTTCTATGCAATCGCAACCAGGTCTACGAGATCTCATAGAGGAAAATTCCTCTGCAATTTTTCTGCTGCACTTTTCTTGTTCAAAGTTCCCCTTCAGCCATCCGAAATTACTCCGAGGCCTTCGGGACCTCAACAAAAAGCACATATATGTTCTGTTACTTCATTCAAACTTGCTCGTAATATAAAAACACTATCTTAAACATCAAAATCATCGAATTACTACGGATTCAAGCCTAAGTTAAACTAGAACTTTCAAAACTTGCATTTGACCAAAAACCCGACCTAAACACCTCCGAATGAACTGAACATTTGCAGGCATATCCAAAATCACCTAACGGAGCTATTGCAACTGTCAGAATCCCATTCCGACCCCCAGGTCAAAATCTCACCTATCAACCGAAAATTCGCCAAAATTCAAACTTAGCCAATTCATGCCTAATTCTACACCGGACCTCCAAATTCAGTTCCGATTGCGCTCCTAAGTCATAAATAACCACCCAAAACTAGTCGAATCGTCGGAAATCTATTCTGAGCCCTCTAACTCATCAGTCAATATTCGATTGACTTTTCCAAACTAACCTTCTCATAAAGAGACTAATTGTCTCATTTCTAACCAAATTATATCCGAATTATTTGAAATTCTCCAAACACATATAATGAAACATATAAAAGCGTAAAATGTGAAAAACGGTGCGGAGATACCTGAGACGACGGGTCGGGTCGTTACAGGGGCTGAAGTAGCAAAGGCAATCACGCAAAACTTCAGCATTCTAATAGACAGGCCTGAAGTAGCAAATTGAACCAAGCATGCTGAAGTTTTAGTTTGTAATTGCTGAACTTAGGCATAGTAGCTGAAGTTTTGTTCTCTATTTGCTGAAGTTTTTGTTTGTAATTGCTGAACTTAAACATAGTATCTGAAGTTTTGTTCTCTATTTGCTGAAGTTTTTGTTTGTAATTGCACTAAATAAGCTGAAGTTTTTTTGTCCTGAATTTATTAGTTTTGTCATTAAGCTTTTTCAAAAAATTTAGCAGAAGATGCTGAAGTTATTTAGTTCATTTATAAAAACTTCTGAAGTTTTTTGTCCTGGATAAGCTTTTTCAAAAACATCAGAAGAAGGTGTTGAAGTTATTTAGTTTATTTGTAAAAACTTCAGCACTAAATAAGCTGAAGTATTTTTGTCTTGGATTCATTAGTTTTGTCATAAAGTTTTTTTAAAAAATTCAGTAGGAGATGGTGAAGTTATTTAGTTCATTTGTAAAAACTTTAGCACTATATAAGCTAAAGTTTTTGAAAAAACTTTGTAACATACTAGATAAATAATCATATTGCCAACAATATCTAAATTATAAATTTTTGAAACAATAAATGTGAAAAGAACAGAATTATTAGGAAAAGAATCACTAAGTGTGACTTTAAACTTCCCATACGTGAAAATATTCACAAATTGTTGTCTACTAACTAACGTAATTATTTATAATTTATTTTAAAATAATCTGATAAACATACTTGTGGCAATCATCCCATGAATTGAAGTTTCATAGCAGCACCAACATCAGCAGAGAAAGAAGAAAGAAGAAGAGGAAGAGGAAAAAAACGAAGAAGGAGAAGGAGGCTGAGAATGGGAGCTGAATTTGTTTAAAAAGTGGATACAAGTTAAAACTTTTTTAAAAAATGTGCATAGATTAAATGTAGGCGACCAATTAAGACGCCCCGTATAATTTTTACAAATATTTTTCATTCGTGTGCCAGTAATTAAAACAAATTGTAACTTGCTGAAATGGATTAAATAACAATGAAAGCGTTTAAAAAATTATTTACCCAATGGTGAAAACTTATATTCTCATTGAAAATAGTAATTGACCACCAAAGTATGTGGTGTAGCGAATGTGGTTATTCTTTCCTTAACCAGAGGTCTTGGGTTTGAGGTCTGAATAGGACCTCGAATAGAATTCAGATATAATCAAACTCCAATGTAATTACCGGATACCGGATAGAAAACCAAAAACAAAAACACAATGGCAACTGAACTCTCAGTATTCAGCTATTAATCATCTAACGATTGTTCAAATAAAGATAGTGTTATCAAATAGAACATTATTTAACTTATCAAATATACAGAGTTTACTTTCCTGCAGATATTTATGTCAAATTTTTTGCACTAAAAGTCAAATCCACTCTCTCAATGTAAGGAACAAAATAACACAAGTCTACATCAATCAAAGAAATGGGGATCAAGAAAAGGAATATACTATCCATTCTATATAGAGACAAATACGGGTGTATAAAGGAATCCAACAAACTGCACAAATCCGATAATCCGAGTTAATCTGAGAAAAAAAATCCGACTATAAACCCGACCATAATTATTGTGAACAGAAATAATTTAGACAATACTTGTGGGCCAGTTGTTTGGACAGAGGTTGGCCAAACTTTTGGGCCAGGGTCTAGACCACAAAGAAGCCCAAGAACAAGACAACCCAACAAGAGATCCGTGTGGGATTCAGGTGGAGTAGGGAAAGACGTGACACAGGTTTAAAAGAAGAGTAGCCTACGGTTTCAGGATTGATGCGAATTGTTATATGGAAAACTCCCCTCCCATGGTCTCTCTCTCCCTCGGTCTATTTCTCTCTGTGGCTCTGTCTCCTCATCTCCTTTCTTTCTATTGCTATTTCCTTCCCATTTCTATGGTAATCAGTTTATTTGGAAGTTTAATCAAGTTATCATTTTGTTGAGTTCATTACAATAATTATTTTGATTTGATTTTTAACTAAACAAAGTCAAACCGAAACCAAATGAACCTCACATTATATATATATAAATTTTAGATATATTTAATATATGAATTTATTTACTGTGATGTAATTTTTAAATATTTCTTAAAATTTTCATAATTTTATCTTTTAAGTTATTATTTTAAGGTTGGACTTAGAACTTTTGACCGTTTCAATAAGTTTTATAGCTATTAATAATAATAAATTAAATAACGCTAATAAAAACCCAAAACTAAAATCAAATCATAACTAATAATAACAAAAGACATTCAATTCAATAGTCAATATTACAAACGAGAATGTATTGAATCTCTATTTTTTGTTTTGCAATAATTTAGATAAAAATGCATAATCTATTTTTATCTTTTCTTTTAGTGTTTAGTCATGTAATTAATAATCCCTTATTAGTTTACTTAGTTTAGCATGACTTAGAGGGTGTTTGGCTAAGCTTATAAGATGGTCAAACGGGCTTATAAACACTTTTTAGCGGTGATTAAAAGTGCTTATAAGTTAAGTGCTTATAAGCCAAAAGCCATAAGTTGTCTCCCCCAACTTATTAAATTTCAGCTTATAAGTATTTTAGGTTTGACCAAAATTTTTACTATTCTATTCCTAAAATACTTCTTTTTAAACAAAACTTTTCGTATACCCAGTTCTTCAGCTGCTTACTATTAATTTCGGCACTTTTATCCAAACACCTAACTGCTTATTTTTTAAATTAACTTCAGCACTTAAAAGTGCTTTTCAACACCTAATGGTTATCAGCTAAGCCAAACAGGCTCTTAGTACTTTAGATTATGTTTATTTTTATTATGATTTTTGAATTAGCAATATTTATATTACATAATTTTATTGTCTTTATTGTTGAATATTTTAGGATAATGCCATGATACATCTAATATTTTAAATTATTTCTTGAAAATTATTTTATATAGTTGTATCTTACTAGGATTAAGGAAATATTTTGAGTACAAGTTATATGTTTTGTTCTACGAAGATTTTACCGGAGAAAAAAAATCCGAAAACCCGAGAAACATTGAGATTGAAAACCCGAGTTTTATTGGTTTGGTTTGGTCTTTAGATTTAATAACCCGACACAATTAATGTGGTTTGGCAATCGTAAAATCCAAACCAACCCGACCAATGTACACACTTATAGACAAACATACAGCTTGAGTTATATTCTGTTATATCCCTGTGTTTTTATGACAAAAAATAAAGTCCAAATATTTCTAAAGAAAGAAGAAAGTTCATGTAAGCAAAAAGGATAGAGAACAAAAGAAAGGGCTAGCAGCAACCACCAATAAACTTACTTCAGCTAAGAATTATTACATTTGAGGACTTTTAACATTTGAAGCTCAGACTAATGGCCTCTTCTCTTCATCTGGACTATTTTGTGATGATAAGTTTGCTTCTTTGTGATGATTTCGTCTAGTTGTGTTATCGGATTTCACAGCTTGTGAGGGAGGTTTACTGTCAGGCAATAGCCGCGAAACAATTCCCATTGACATTAACAGCAATCCGGAGCAGTGTTGTTCGGTTAGTGGCTTCGTAAAGATCAAGTATGACAACAATAATGTCACTGCCTTTCTTGCTGTGGTCACCTGAACGCGAAATGATCATAGAATGTAAACTAATGATCGTCAGAGAAACGAATAATAATAAGATTGCACATTTAGAGGATTAGACAATCAAAAGATTTACCATAGCAGTAGTGGCTGCCCCAAAAATAGCAATGAGTGATAAAACTGAAATTTGACCAATGAATGTGGCCATTGCTTCGAATACCAAGACCCCATAAACATATGGATGCTGCAAGTTACACAACAAATGTGAGTCTAATTTAACTTTGCAGCAGCCAGACGAGAAGAATTCAATGAGTTCAGTGCTGTGTTATTTCTGAAAGTGCTTCACAGATTTCTACATATTTCATCATTCATTTACAATTTGTTAACTACAATAGAATGAATGCAATAACAAAAGCTCGGTTGAAAGTGCACATGCTTGGATAGCAGTTGCTCATTCTGTTTCACATTATATTTCCCTGACTCCACAAATCTATCAAGCATGAACTAAGATCATAAATTGAGTATTGATTTAAGGAATCGTAACGTCTAATTTAAGTGGACCATGAAGAATGGGCGAAACATTCGTTCTTTTTAAGCAACTTTGTTGAGAAATGCCCAATCAAGCGAGATGTTTCTCCAGATCAAACCATTTGAAATGAATGTAGTTTTATCAATTCCTTATTCTCCATTATCTCAGGACAAACAAATGAAAAAAGGTATAATCCACAGAATCAGCAAAGAATTTTCTTTTTACCTCGTAACAGGATTTCCATGCAGCAAATAGTTCTCCTGTTAGTATCATGGGCAAAAGTAGAAAAGGTGCACCGACAACTGTTGAGCAGTATAACATCTCCATCTGATAAGTATTACAACAATCAAATTATTATTTACATGCAACAAGTGATTTAATCAGTGATGCAGAGACCATAAACATGAAAAAATTGTAAGTACCTGAGAAGTATCAGGATTCAGGGTAAAAATTGCTTCTTGATAATTACCCAGAAAAGAATCCATCACCAAAGCACCTGTTATCATAATCACACCAATGATACTGAAGTTTGGAGAAGTATTGGCATCTGCTAACGTGAAAAGTATTAGGCCCCCAACTAAAAGCACAGCGGATACATATTCTTGAACCGGGTATTTTCTCCTCCAGCCAGGCATAAAGGCACCCATTACCATTACCGGTAGTACCTATACGCCAAAAATGAATATAGCCGGAATCATACCAATGTAAAGTATTAAGACATCAGAAGTTTCGTACACAAACATCACCACATAACCAAGTACTCTGTCATTATTTGAAGTCCTGCATATAATATACCTTAGTGGATTTGAACATGATTTGTGCCGGATAGTTTAAATAAGCCAAGGAGCCCTTTGTTAATCCATGAGAACCCATAAGTACAGCAGAAAGCTTCACATAAGTTTTCCACGGGTTCACCATTTGCTTGGTGGTGAAACCCTGCATACGTATGAGAAATAGATATACAAAACCTTGTACAAAGGTAAAATACCACCCGTAGCTGAAACCAAGATTGAGAAAAAAATTGTCACTGAGGGATTTTATTTCAATATTATAAGATGATGAAGGTGGAGAAAATAATTAGAATTGAAGGAAGACAGTAGTCTACCTGAACCCCAGTCGATTATATACATACTCCTGCAAAATGCGATTAAGAAAATTGAAGCAGTTATTCTGCATTGCAACACTGATTATGACACAAAACTGAATCAGTACAAAATTGAGCCTAACAGAGGAGACAACCCCATAAAAAGTAAAAACCACTAAATATCAATGAATTGAAAACTTGAAAAAATGAAAAAAGAATTAAAAGCACCATCCCTACTTTACCAAGACAATAGCACAACAACAACAACGACAACTACCCAGTGTATTCCCACCAGGTGGGGTCTGGGGAGGGTAATATGTAGACGAGTCTTACCCCTAACCGAAAGGGCAGAGAGGCTGTTTCCAATCGACCCTCGGCGCATAGGATAAAATGAAAAGCAGCATTAGGACATAAACAAAAACAAAAACAAAGACAAAATTAGAAACAAAAACAAGACAAAACAAAACAATAAAGCATTAGTAAATCCCGTAGAAATAACGTAAATAATTATGTAAACATAGGAAACATAAATACCATCGCATGCAATAATAACAAACAGTAACTACCCCACTAACAACCATAAGGGGGACATAAGCTAAAACACGAATCCTCTATGGGTAACCCTGCTGTCCCACACCCAACCCCGGATGAGGCGAATGAAGAACTCTATGAGCCCCTAGCCTACAACCCTGATTCTAGACCTCCAAGACAATAGCATGAATAGTATTAATGAGGCCTATCACTGAAAAACCTTTTTACTTCTATGTTTTGCAAGCAAAGGTGGAAATGAATTAAACTAAAAGTCTCACATCAGTCAGATTAAACCAGACTTAAACCTAGAGTCAGATCAAGAATTTTAAGTATGTGTGTGCAAAATACCACCATTGCACCCACTATACAAGAACAACTACGCCTCAATCCCAAACTAGTTCCGGTTTATTCGTTTCGTTCAGTTTTGACCAGTTTCATGCCAATATCCAATTTTTAGAATTTCTCTAACACTAGAAGCTCTATACATTTCATTCGGACATACAAATCAATACATATATTCAAAGACTCCAAGCAACATCGAACCTAATATAAGCATATATAGTATCAAAACTAAGCTTTAACTCCAACTAATTGGCACTGCACCACCAAAGGATGTAGTACAGTAGATATACCTGCTCCTCCCTTAACCAGAGGTCTCGAGTTCGAGCCCTAGGTATGGAAAGATACGTGGTTGGGAGCGCTACACCCGAATGGGGCCCTATCTGGCGCGAATCCGAATATAGTCGGGCTCCAATGCGGATATAGGACACCGGGAAACCAAAAACAAAAAAACTAATTAGCATTGCACATAAAGCTTTTTTTCCCTATTATTGTGTCCTACTTTTATCACTTAGTTAACCATGATTGAGTGAAATGTATTCTCACTTTAACTTTTACCTGTTATGTGGTTAAATTCTTTGGTCTGGTGAAAACATCAGAAACCACTGGTCCATAGAACAGAAGGAAAGCAGCAACGTAACTTTGGGACCAAAACTCAATTTCAATGTAACAGTAATCAAAAGACGAAAACACAAATATAGAAACATTTTGTACACATATATATATAAATGCAAAACCACAGAATAACAATTGAAACGGACCTCGCATAAGCCATTGACGAGATAACCAAAGAAAAACCCAGAAGAGCAAATGAGGAATTGTTGCCATTTGGGTCTATCAGTTAGTGAAATCCCAAACAAAAACCTCGCTTGATCCTCATTCTTCATCTCCTTCCTCTTCCCTCAAACCCCTCAAAACTCTTAACAAAAAAAATAATTAAAAACAAAATTTAACTTGGAAAATCAATAGCCCAATAGTTTACTGAATTCGAGTTAGAAAACAAAAAAAGGCAGAGCCAACAGAAACAAAAGAGTGAAAAGATTCAGTTTACTTAGCAACAGAAGAAAAGAATAAGAATTTGGCTTAGACTTGTTATACAATTTACCTCTATATTTTTCTGTTTCCTTTTTTAAAGAGTTGGCTTAATTCTGGTAACTGAGGCCATAAATGAAGGAGGAAATATGGGAAGAAAGGGGATTGAAACAAAGTTTACGTGACTATATCTATGAGCTCTTTGAAGCGTTACTAGATTTTCATGGGGTTAATAATTTTGTGGGTATTAAATGAATTATTTATTACCATATTATCGTATTTACTCCTATAAATAATTACATACTTGTTATAAATAGAACTCTAATTAGATTTGAATGTCTATCTTATAGAAGAGTTCTACTTTGAGGCTAAGTCTTTTTTATTCCTATAAATAGAGGGGTCTTATTCCATTGTAAATCATTCCCAAAGTATCAATAAGAATACTCCTCTCTCTAATTTTCTCTCTATTGTTCTTGTTCTTATATTATTTCATAACACGTTATCAGCACGAGACTCTACCGTCTCAAGAATCCTCTTGAGAAAATTAAGGTATTTCCCTTTTTCCGAATTTGGTTTTAATTATGTCTGATATTATGAAAAGAAAGTTCGTTGCCTTTGAAATTTCGGGCAAGAACTATATGACATGGGTGTTGGATGCTGAAATCCACTTAGATGCTATGGGTCTTGGAGACGCCATTAAAGACAGAGATAAAGCATCCACCCAAGACTGTGCTAAGGCCTTGATTTTCTTGCGCCATCACCTTGATGAAGGTTTGAAAATTGAATATCTCACAGTCAAAGATCCACTCATCTTGTGGAACGGCATAAAGGAGAGATATGACAACCTGAAGTTGGTCACTCTGTCACAAGCACGATATGATTGGGCTCATCTGAGGCTCCAAGACTTTAAGTCTGTTTCTGAATATAATTCTGCAATGTTCAGAATTACTTCTAAACTGAAACTCTGTGGAGATAATATCTCTGATTATGATATGCTTGAAAAAACGTTTACAACGTTTCATGCCTCCAATATGGTACTGCAACAACAGTACAGAGAGAAAGGTTTCAAAAAGTACTCTGAACTGATTTCTCTTCTCCTTGTGGCTGAGCGAAACAATGACCTGCTCATGAGAAATCACGAAAATCGACCCACTGGGTCTACACCATTGCCTGAGGCAGATAAGGTGTATTCTCATTATGCCAAGCATGGAAAAGGCTATGACTTTAATCATGGTCGTGGTCGTAATCGGGGTCATGGCCGTGGACGTAGACAAGGAAGAAATTTCCCTGATGTCCGACACCCCCCAAAGAGAAATAACCACCAAAAGCAGAAACGGGATTATGAGAATCCAAAGGCAAATAGTTTAGAAACTATATGCTATCGTTGCGGTGGAAAAGGGCACTGGTCAAAAGCTTGCCATGTACCAAGACATTTGGTTGATCTTTATCAAGCATCTCTAAAGAATAAAGGCCCTGAAACAAATTTTGTCTCTGACGACAATTTTGACATCACCCACCTGGATGTGGCGGATTTCTTTGAGCACCCTGAGGGGAAAATAGACCACTTAATCGGTGATGGATCTGTGATGAAGGAAGATGGAATTGTTTGATTTTATTTTACTTATTTGTATTAGTTAGTTTATGATATAATGTTAGTATTAGTTCTTTAGAATGTTTCAATATGCTTAAATTTCAAAGATATTTTTATTTTCCAGTAGAGTTAATCGACTAACCTAACAGTTAGTCGATTATCTAATATTTCACATTAAAACTGCAAAACAATCGATTATATACTTGTTAACAATCGATTATATTAAGACAATGTGATCTGAAGTTTTTCAAAATAGCAAATAATCGATTATGTATGTTTAGCAATCAATTATATTAAGACAGTGTGATCTGAAGTTTTTCAAATAGCAAATAATCGATTATGTATGTTTAGCAATCGATTATATTAAGACAGTGTGATCTGAAGTTTTTCAAAATAGCAAATAATCGATTATGCATGTTTAACAATCGATTATATTAAGATAGTGTGATCTGAAGTTTTTCAAAATGGCAAATAATCGATTATGTATGTTTAACAATCGATTATATTAAGACAGTGTGATCTGAAGTTTTTCAAAATGGCAAATAATCGATTATGTATGTTTAACAATCGATTATATTAAGACAGTGTGATCTGAAGTTTTTCAAAATAGCAAATAATCGATTATGTATGTTTAACAATCGATTATATTAAGACAGTGTGATCTGAAGTTTTTCAAAATAGCAAATAATCGATTATGTATGTTTAACAATCGATTATATTAAGACAATGTGATCTGAAATTTTTCAAATTAGCAAATAATCGATTATGTATGTTTAACAATCGATTACATTGAGACAGTGCTTAAACTGAAATTTTCAAACTGCAATGTAATCGATTATGGAAAATATATAATCGACTATCTGATTTAGTTAGTTGACTAACCTCAGCAGATTTTGAAAATATTGTTTAAATGTGAAACAAACGTATTGAATTTGTTTATTCTCATGTTCGTGTATTTTCTTTTGTATGTCAAACCATGGGAAAGCAAATATGAATATCTCACAAAGCAAACTTGGATCAAATATTTGTTTAGTTGATTCATGTACTACACATACGATACTCAAAGAAAAGATATTTCTCTCAATTAAGTATGTGTAAGGCAGATGTTACTACAATCTCTGGTAGTAGTAACTTAATTGAAGGCTCCGGAAGAGCAACTATAACTCTGCCTAGAGGAACAATGTTTATCATAGAGAATGCAATGTTCTTCTCCAAGTCTAAGAGAAACTTGTTGAGTTTTAAAGATATACGCCGGAATGGCTATCATGTTGAGACAATAGATGAGAATAATCTTGAATATCTCATCATTACAAAGAATGTCTCTGGCCAAAAGAGGGTTATCGAGAAATTTCCGTCTTTATCTTGTGGCCTGTATTGGACAAAAATTAGTGCAATTGAGGCACATTCAACAGTAAATCAAAAGGTTACTGATTCCAATACTTTTGTACTTTGGTATGATCGATTGGGACACCCTGGATCGATCATGATGAGACGGATTATAGAAAGCTCATATGGGCATCCGTTAAAGAATTTCAAGATTCTTTTAAATAATGAATTTTCTTGCACTTCTTGTTATCAAGGCAAGTTAATTACAAGACCATCACCAACAAAGGTTGGGACTGAGTCACCTACGTTTTTGGAACGTATACAAGGGGGCATTTGTGGACCTATTCACCCACCTAGTGGGTCTTTTAGATATTTTATGGTCCTAATAGACGCATCCTGTAGATGGTCTCATGTTTGCCTGTTGTCATCACGCAACCTTGCGTTTGCAAAACTAATGGCACAAATAATTCGACTACGAGCACATTTTCCTGATAATCCAATCAAGTCTATTAGACTGGATAATGCTGCTGAGTTTTCATCCCAAGCATTTAATGATTACTGCTTATCAATTGGGATAAAAGTGGAACATTCTGTAGCTCATGTTCACACTCAAAACGGTCTTGCAGAATCTTTAATCAAACGCCTGCAGTTGATTGCAAGACCATTACTCATGAAAACGAGGCTGCCTACTTCGGTATGGGGTCACACCATTTTGCATGCAGCAATGCTAATTCGTCTCAGACCGACGAATTATCACAAATATTCCCCGTTGCAATTGGTTTTGGGTCATGAACCCAATATATCCCATTTAAGAATCTTTGGATGCGCAGTATATGTGCCTATAGCACCGCCATACCGCACCAAAATGGGTCCGCAAAGAAGGTTAGGAATATATGTTGGGTTTGAATCGCCCTCCATTATTCGCTACCTCGAAACATTGACAGGGGATTTGTTCACTGCACGATTTGCAGACTGTCAATTTGATGAGACACTTTTCCCAAAATTAGGGGGAGAAGTTGGTGAAACCAAACGGGAAATTTTGTGGAAAAATGCATCATTATCTCATCTTGATCCACGTACCTCTATTTGTGAAAAAGAGGTGCAAAAGATTATCCATTTGCAAAGAATAGCAAATCAAATGCCTGACGCATTTACGGACTTGAAAAGGATAACAAAATCCCACATCCCCGCGGAGAATGTTCCAATCCGTATTGATGTCCCTGTTGGACAATCATCTAGTGTCATATCCAATGAGTCGAATGCACGCCTGAAGCGTGGCAGGCCATTAGGTTCCAAAGATCGAAATCCTAGAAAGAGGAAAGCAAACGATCAAAATGACACTACGAAAGAATCTCATGAGGAAATTCATGATTTAATAAACTTTGAGATTCATGAAGAATCCTTTGAGCCTGAGACTCAGGAAAATAAGGAACTATCCATAAATCCAATCGATATTGAGGCAAATTTTAATCGAGTGGATATAGTGGTGGATTATGTCTTTGCTTTTAATGTCGCATCTAGCATTATGCAAGAAAATGAGGATCTTTAACCTCAATCTGTTGGAGAATGTCGAAAAAGACATGATTGGCCAAAATGGCAAGAAGCAATTCAATCAGAATTGAATTCGCTGGCAAAACGTGAAGTTTTTGGCCCTATAGTTGAAACACCTAATGGTGTTAAGCCTGTTGGCTATTAATGGGACTTTGTACGAAAGAGAAATGAGAAAAACGAGGTACAAAGATATAAGGCACGCCTTGTTGCACAAGGTTTTTCTCAAAGGCCTGGTGTCGATTATGAGGAGACATATTCGCCTGTAATGGATGCCATAACTTTTCGTTATCTCATTAGTTTTGCTGTCCTTGAAAAGCTTGACATGCATTTACTGGATGTGGTTACTGCCTATCTTTATGGCTCACTGGATAATGAGATATACATGAAAATTCCCGAGGGACTCAAAATGCCAAACACTCATAATTCAAAGTCCCAGGAAATGTTTTCAATCAAATTGCAAAGATCCTTGTATGGTCTAAAGCAATCATGACGAATGTGGTATAATCGTCTTAGTGAGTATTTGTTAAAAGAAGGCTATATAAATGATGCCATTTGCCCGTGTGTTTTTATAAAGAAAACAACATCGGAATTTGTTGTACTTGCCGTATATGTCGATGACATAAACCTTATTGGAACCCCCATAGAACTCCAAAAGGCAATTGATTATCTAAAGAATGAATTCGAGATGAAAGATCTCGGAAAGACAAAATTATGTCTTGGTTTGCAAATTGAATATTTGGCAAACAGAATTTTTGTTCATCAATCTGCCTATATAGAAAAGGTACTGAAACGGTTTTACATGGATGGAGCACATCCTTTAAGTACTCCGATGGTTGTTCGATCACTTGATGTGAATAAAGATCCATTCCGACCGCAAGAAAGGAATGAAGAGCTACTTGGTCCTGAAGTACCATATCTTAGTGCAATTGGCGCACTAATGTACCTTGCAAATACTACAAGGCCTGACATAACATTTTCAGTTAATGTCTTAGCAAGGTATAGCTCGGCTCCCACAAGGAGACATTGGAATGGGATCAAACATATATTGAGGTACCTAAAAGGGACTACCGATATAGGCTTATTTTATGGCAATAATTGCAGTCCTGATCTTGTTGGTTATGCTGATGCTGGATATTTATCCGACCCACACAAGGCTCGATCTCAAACAGGTTATGTGTTTACCTGTGGAGGCACCGCCATATCTTGGCGATCGACTAAGCAATCAATTGTGGCTACTTCATCTAATCATGCCGAGATAATCGCTATTCATGAAGCAAGTCGGGAGTGTGTGTGGTTGAGGTCTATCAAACATCATATTCAAGACAAATGTGGTTTGAAGTGTAACAAACTACCCACGACTTTGTATGAAGACAATGCAGCATGTATAGCTCAATTGAAGGGAGGATTCATAAAAGGAGATAGAACAAAGCATATTTCACCAAAGTTATTTTTCACACATGATCTTCAAAAGAATGGTGATATCAATGTGCAACAGATTCGTTCAAGCGATAATATGGCTGATTTGTTCACAAAATCTCTACCAACGTCAACCTTCAAGAAGCTAGTTCACAAAATCGGAATACGAAAACTCAAGGATATGAATTGATGCTCTTTTTAGGGGGAGTTAATGCGCGTTGCACTCTTTTTCCCTTACAAGGTTTTGTCCCAATGGGTTTTCCTTGCAAGGTTTTTAACGAGGCAACCAATAGGCGCATATTCAAACATGTGTACTCTTTTTCCTTTTCTTTAATTTTTTCCATTGGGTTTTGTTTTAGTTAAGGTTTTAACGAGGCACATTATTGAATAGACATTCAAGGGGGAGTGTTACAAATAGAACTCTAATTAGAGTGAATGTCTATCTTATAGAAGAGTTTTACTTTGAGGCTAAGTCTTTTCTATTCCTATAAATAGAGGGGTCTTATTCCATTGTAAATCATTCCCAAAGTATCAATAAGAATACTCCTCTCTCTACTTTTCTCTCTATTGTTCTTGTTCTTATATTATTTCATAACAATACTTAAATAGTGAAACAATTTTCTTTTTTACTACTTCTACTTTTTTAAGATATGTTTAACTTTATAAAAATTGAAATTTTGAAGGGAGGCATTGGAACCGTGTACTTATAAGTCACGGATTCAACCTGTGAAAGCAGCTACTAACCTTGCATTAAGGTAAGTTGTCGACAATACAGCTATTAGGGTGCGGCCTTTCTCTGGACCCTGCATAAATACAATTAGGTAGGATGGACGGTCTACATCACATCCCTTGGCGTGCGACTTTTTCTCGGACCTTTCGTGGACGCAGAATACCTTGTGCATCGGGCTGTCATTTCTTAAAAAATTTGAAATTATGTATTGATATATATAGAGTTTATCTAGTTTCCACAACAATAACTAAAATAATTATTAAGCCTTAAACTAATTGATATCAACTATATTAATCCTCGTTATCCATATCCTATATTTTGACTAGTTTTAAGCTTCTTGACTTTTAATTCGTCACAACTCGATCTCTTCTCTTATAAGAGTTAACAGAGACAATGTTACTGTTAATCAAGTTCCTAATCACCTAAATCTTTTTCTAAATAAATTTAAATTTTAGTATCTGAATTAACATTAAAATAAAATCAATATAGTACCTTGAATTTAGTCATTTATTTATGGGGACTGGGGAGGGAGGGAGTAGCAGTAAATGAAAATTTGGCAAACTGACTTTATGCTGGTCAATATGAGAAGTTATTCCTTGGTTGGGTTTCTAGTCAGGTACAGGATTGACTTAGGGTGTGTTTGTTAGGATGGGAATTTTTTAATTTTTTTATCTTTGATTGGTCTAAATATTTTAAAAAATATTTTTCTTATGAATTCATTTTCTTTTAATTGAAGGAAAATATTGGAGAAGTCCACAAACTGTCAGAAATTGGATACACCATACCGGCGTCAAGCCACTTGATGACTTTCTTTTTGACCACCTCTTGCATGGCCTCATTAAGTCTCCTTTGATGTTCAAGAGACGGCCATCCTCCTCCAATATTATCTTGTGCATGCAAAACGCGGGGCTAATACCCCGAATATCTGCAAAGGTCCATCCAATCGCTCGCTTGCGCTTTTGAAGAACCGTCAAAGTGGCGTCCACCTACACGTTAGTCAAGCACAAGAAGAAAGAATAACCGGTAAAGTGAAATTAGGACCAAGAAATTCATACCTGAGGTGAGGAGGAAGTGGTTTCAATTCCAACATCGGTGGCTCCTCAATAGACAGTTTGGTGTGTGGAGTTTTGCGATTTTCAAGATCGAGAGATAACTTCCTCGGCTCATAATACGAGCCCATGCCATGTAATGTGTGGGTGGCATCATCAAGAGAAGGGAAAATATTTTCCAAAACTCCTTCTCAACTTCCCTAACCTCGCCAACCACCCCACCCCACCCCACCCTCCCTCTTCAAAAAAGGCTTTTTTTTCTTTTTCAAGTTTCAGTTTTTTCGTTATTACCCATCATACTACCCCTCCACCCCACCCCACCCCTACCCTATACCCCCGACCCCCTGCTCCCCGACAAAAAAAATTATTTTTTTACCTTTTTTTTTTTGCAATTTCATATTTTTATCTTTTTATTTTTCTGCACCCCCACCCCTTCACCCGTTCACCCCCACTCCGCACAATTTTTTTTTTGTAATTTCAAATTTCTGTGTTTTTTGTTTTTCTCCATCCCCACCCCTTCACCCGTCCCCCCCACTCTGCACAATTTTTTTTTTGTAATTTTTAATTTTTGTATTTTCTATTTTTCTGCACCCACCCACCCCTCCCCAGAAAAAAATATTTTTTTAGTTTTAATTTTTATTTATCGGTTTAAAGGTTCAAAATTTTACAAGTTCTAAAGTTATGAGTTCGGAGATTTATGTGTTTGGAAGTTTATCGGTTTAGAAATTGTAAAATTTACGGGTTCAAAATTTCGCAATTTCGAAAGTTTATGAAATGTGTGGGTTCGGAAAGTTGTTGGTTTGAAAGTTTATGCTTCATGTTTATTATATCCAAATTATTTATGAATACTCTTGGGAAATCATTTTCCTTAATTTGCATACCAAACACCGAAAAATAAACAAGATTATTTATTTTCCAAGAAAATATTTTCTTGAAAAATATTTTTCATGGAAAATATTTTTCGTTATACCGAACACACCCTTATTGTTTTTACTTTTTCCTTTTCCCTATGTATTGATCTTTTATTAAGCACAGATTTAATAAAACTAGCACATAAGCAGTAAAAGTAACTCCAATTGTGGAGCTAACAGTACTTCATTGGGGACTTTAGAAAAAGAAAAGAAAAATCAGATTGAAAAGGTCATTTCACATTTGGTCACGTATTGGTAACTTGATGAGGAAGTAATCTGGGTACGTTCTCCAACTGAATTCAGTGGTTTCTAGACCATTGCTAATCAATTTGAATAAAAAACGATATAATTTCTTACTTTATGATCTAACAAACTAACTGAAAATTTACTTGACTATTAAACTATAATGGAAAACTAAAATTTATGTGTATTATGTTTATTAGGCTTGTAACTCTAATACCTGTAGTGGAGAAAAGAAATTGTTATGCTTAAAAAAGGATAAAGGGAAAATCTTTACCTCGTAGTAGGTCAAACTCAAAATGAATTTAAATTAATCGGATCATAATGTTTCAGAGTACCAAATGTAACAAGAAAAAGACCGCAAGTTTACGTATGCTATAAGCCTATAACATGGCATTTATTCTAGGTTTTTCACTATCTTGCTAACAAAGACGGGTTAGTATATTAGTATCAAGTTTATCTGATTAGTGAAATATAAATTTACATTTAATATTTTAATAATTATATTAAGTTATAAACCTGTCACTTTAAAAATATAACAAATTTAATACTAAGTATCTTAAATATTAAATACATAAAACTTAAATTTTCAATTCCGACTTTATTGATAACTCAAGTTTTCATGTCACATACAATATTATATTATACTTACTCATAATGGCTAAAAGTCATTTTCTGTCGCGGTGGTTGTCTTATTACTTGGAACTTGTTCATTTTATCAGCATATGTCTCTTTCTTGGGTATTATGGGGCAAATGCGCGTAAGTTCAGGGGCATTACTTCATTCATAATTTGGCATTTTTTCCATATATGGTATGTCATGGCTTGTAGGGGTCACATTCACATTCTAGTACCAACTAGGGTTGTGATGGAGTGATAATTATTTTTTCATCCTTAATCAGATGTCTCGAGTTCGAACTCCTGGGTATGAAATGTCTTTATTAGGGAGTACTTTACTTCAAATGTGGGACTTTCCGGCGCTATAATAGGTTATAATTATGTATTTAGTCGCTTATTACACTGTAATTTACTGCACTTAAATTGAGTTTGAGGTTTAATCGCTAGTGTCTTGCACTAACTATGTGGTTTAAGCCTTGTAGGAGTGATTCCGAACTATGTAGATGTTATGCGATAAATTCAAGTGATTTGGAACTTTGAAGTCTGAGTAAAAGTCCAAGGAATTAAGCCGGGATCGTGTCAGGGGTCAACTTTGATAGTTAAGAACAAACGAAGACTCGGGTAGGCATATTGCGCATTGTCTAGTAATATATGGTTGGAAAGCTAACTCAAAGGGCTACAACTTTTATGTTTTACGTTTTTTCAAATTCAAAATGGAACAACGTCTATAGCGGGGCCGCGCTCGTTAGGCAGAATACTGGGCAATATGCGCGGCCATTAGCGCGGTCACGAGTGCGGCCGCGCTAGTCAAACCCGGGAAAAGTGTCCCTTTTCACATTGAAAAATGTATAATTATTTGGGCCCAACCCTACTTGGTATATATACATGGAAAAACAGTATTTTGAAGGAGGAGACTAATTTTTGCCACAGATTCGACCTGAGGAGGCAGAGACACAAAAAGAGCAAGGCGGAGAATTCTTCTACGATTTTTTCCGTCCTCTTCCTATTTTTCATTGTTGGTTATGACTTTTACTATTGTAGTTTTACATACTATTATAAATATCTCATTTGCTATCTAGAGTTTTGATAGAACTTTTCGTAGGATAAATTCTTGTTATATTTTTATATAATTGAGCCATAACTTTTCTCTATTTGTTCAACTACATTTATGTTGTGGTTGGTTGAAGAGCTCTCAATTAGCTGTGCCTATTTAGTATGTATTACTCGGGAGAGAGTGCATATTTAGGTAGTTGTTGAACATCACTCGCGACATATGTGAGGAATCAATAACCAAGGGTTTAAAGGTGGGATTATGGATAATGAAACATTGAGTGTGATCTAAGTGAGCTGCAATTAAAGCCAGCTAGCGTAATTTGGGAGAGAATTACAACACGCAGAGCGCTGATGATCGGTAGAGAATACTTAGGCGAAATTATAGAGGCATAGCGGGATGTATTCCGGCAATTGGGGAAATCATAATTCTAGACCTCCTTAATCTTGTCTCTAACCCTTAGTATCTGTAGTTGTTAATTTACTATTTTAATTTATTAATTAGTTAGTTAAACACAAGAATCTTAATATCTATAAGTAAAAAATATTTCAATCTTGAATTCCTGGTGAGTGAACAAATGTAGCTAAGCCTTAGTTCTCTGTGGGATTTGACTCCGGACTTGTAAATCAGATTATATTTGCAATGATCGCTTAGTCCTTTTTATAAGTCATAGTTGGGCGTGATCAAATTTTGACACCGTTGTCAGGGAACTAACGGTGTAGATGTAGCTGTACATATTTTTAGGTTGCAAGTTTGAATTGTTATTTTCGTTTTCGTATATTTCATTATTTATTTATTTTTTATCTGAGAGACATGACATCTTGGAATTATGAGAATTTTGATGTTGCTAATTCTGCTTTTAATCCTCCTTATGCATATTGTAAAGGAAACCACCCAGGGCAAATTATCAAAATATTTTCGAAAGCGAGTTTTGTGCACCCACTCAATCTTATATGTGGAATGTGTGTGATATGTTTGGTGGTCAAGATGGTCATTTTCATGGTTGTTCTTATATTGCTTATCTTCCCCTGACCCCTTACTTTGATGGTTCTTCTTTTTCTTAAGAAGTTAATATGAACAAAGAACCCGGGTATGAAAATCTAATAGAGATCAATGATATGCTAAAATGCCTTATGGAACAATATGATGAGATACAACTGCAGGTACAAAGGAAATGGACAACTATTCACAACTTGAAGGGTCAGGCGAATAGATTAATTGAACCTCGTAAAGTGCAACAAGTTGACATCGTGGATAGTCGCCAATATGAGTATGAATTGGCTGCCAATATTGCCATTCTACTGGAGGATTTAAAAAAAATACGAGGATGAGCTAGAGAAGAAGGCCAGAGTAGAACATCAACAATCAAGCAAACTAGATTTTGAAGATGCCGATGTTGTAGAAGAGATACTAGAGTCAACCAAGGATATTGATGATACATATTTAGTTGACTCTATTATCATTAGTGTTGAGAATGTTGACAGTCCCAATGTTCATGTAGTTGAGCGCATTTATCCTCACTCAAAGTATTTTCAACATTGTGTTTGGATGGTGATATAGAAATAGAGTCATCCAAGCCACTTGAAGAGTCAAGGAATGAGGAACAAGGTGCTTACATTCTGGAGTGCTTCTTGCTAGAAAGTCAGAATTACACACCTCATCTAAAGGCCAAGAAGTGCAGTACATTATATTATTTTAGTGGGCCAGTTTGATTCGTTCCACCACCCCAGGAGCTTGATCATAGAGCAAAATCAAAACTCGGGGTCCAATTCATAAGTTCAAAGTGGAGGCAAAAAGTGATTCGCGTCGTGCCGCGACGTTAAATCAAGCGTTTGTTTGGAGGCAACCTAGCTTTACTGTTTTATTTATTTATTTATTTATTTTAATTTTTTAATTATATTATTTTTATAGTGTTAATTTTTTATTTTTTAGGAGCATGGAAAACAAAGCTATTGGAAGGATGCAATAGCAAACCAGGTGGTTGGAACTAAGTGTGAGGTACCCGCACGAAGGACCAAGCCCGGGAGAAGTCTAAGTACCCCATGAGCTTCTGGTACTTCAGCCTTTGTCCTACCAGGGAGATTCTTTTACCCTCTTATTAGTTACGTTGTGCATTGGGGACAATGTACAATTTTAAGTGTGGGGTGAGGAGATTGTCTGGGTGATTTTTCATGCTACTTTAGCTGTGTTAGTTTAATTAAATAATTTTTTTTTAAAATTAAATTTTTTTCGACGATGGATCTATTAGAAAATTTTCTTGAGGGATTTAAGTCTAACGAAAAAAATATTCTTTTGTTAGGTAGTGTAGTAATTATACCTTGATTTTTCTTTGTGCCGCGGTTCTTTTCCAATGGTTTTATTTGAACCGGTTGTAGTTAGGTTTTCTAGGAATATGAGCCATTGTGTTGTGTTTTGATATGAAGCAATATCTCTTGACTTTGTTATGCCTTGAGAATAGTGAGTCATTTGGTTGTGACGCTTAGACTCAGTTTTTGACTCTTGTATAAGTACCTTAAATTGTATGATTTTAAATTTGCTTAACTGCTTTGACTAGAGTGTCTTGATGAATCCAATCCTGAGTGAGTTATGTGCCATGTGTGTACAAGGTTTTGCGTTATTCAGTGCATTGCATTTGATGTTTAGAACTTGCCTCGTGTGTTTGCAAAGCAAAAATAGTAGAGAAGTTCAGTCTTGGAAGTGATATGGCGTTTCTTTGTTGAGCCAGATATGTATATTTTACCTACCTAATTGTTATGTACCGTATTTAACCCCTTTAAGCCTGTAATCTTGTTTCTTTGGCAACTACATTACAAGCCTTACCCATTTGTTTGAATTAACCATCTATTTGAACCTTCTAACCTCTCATGAACACTTGAATTATGATAATTCATGTAAAAGTTAAAGTGTGGGTGGTTTGTTTGCTTTTAAGTGGAACTAATGAAATCAGGAGAAAGGTGCACTGTTTTGAACAAGTAAGAGCCACTTGAATTGAAAAAAATATAGCTGTATTGCTGTGAAAAAAAAGTATTTCTTTAATAAGTGATGACTCTTGCTGTAATTGTTGTTAAAGAAGAATGGGGTAATATACATTGATGTGAAGGTTGAGTTCGGTTTGACATAAGTATGGGGTTTGAATGTTAAAGTATTAAAGTGCTAACTCATTGCTCGTCCTTGAGCAATCAAACTACACTTTATATAGACACGACCCTTTTAAGTAATTTTCCTAACTCATGACACCAAAAATATTTAAAATAGACTAAGCACAAAAGCGTAACATCTAACATCAAGATTTGACTCACAAGCACTATGCATTATTCACAACTCACCCACTTACTCTAATACAGAGGTCACTGGCATTACATTTTCTTCATGAATCAAGTGCCATCACACAACAAAAGAGAGTAGTTCCACACAATAAAATTTAAGAACACTTAGGAACTCAAGATAGAAAGAATTCACTCAATCTAAGAAATAACATTCATATGCCGCAAAAGATACACCATAGGTTTGCCCGTAATGTACTACTCTACTAATCAAGCTCATTCAATCTAGGATCAATTAGGACTTTATTTGATTGTAATATAGGTTGCGGAACGGATAGAATATATTTAGATATAAAAATGACTAGGCACGAATTTGGATTAATTAGGTCCCAATATAGATAGCGGATATCGGGTGAGAAATCCAAAACATTCACATTCTAATAATGCCAAACAAATGTTGTGCAATTCTAGTCCTATTACAGGCAACTCTACTCAAGCTATGTGATGTATCGAAATTAGGAGCTAAATGGCAATGATTAAAGCAAACTTTTCAAATATACATTTTAGTAAGAATAATTTTGTCCTGAAATATTATTTTTCTCGTTCTAGGAAGAGTTACTTTTTTTTTAATTCAAAAACTATTTCTGTTATTGTTCAATCACTTGTTCTTTTTCCACAAGTTTGACAAAATTTACCTTGACTCTCCAATATAATTATATTATTTTTAAGGATAATCACTTATAATTTCCATGAACTAATTAATTACCCAAACAATTGCAATTAATTTAATGATTTGCACTGAGCAAGGACTAGTGCAATTCTTGTCCTTTTCAAGCATCTCTCTTCAAGTTCTATTATGTATTAGAAGAGCCTTAATTATTGTTAGGAAAATAGTTTGTGTTGAATCAAAATTTTCAAAATACATTTTTGAGTGTCTAGCCCATTTTAAAAAAAAAATTAGAATCGTTTATTATTTAAAAGAGTTACTCATTCTAGAGAGTTAAAATGTTCGACTAAACATGCTACTAAAATATATCTGCTAACTAGCCGAGTCCTTGCAGTTGGAAGAGATAAATTACACTGAAACGCCCCAAAATATTAAAATATGATTAATCTAATCCTTTATAGAATTACAAGATAAAAATAAGAAGAATTCTTATAATACACTATCTTTTTTTTAGTAATTAGCTATCTATAGATACCATTTGTTATATTACAGATTGTTGATACATTTTCTGTTGTTATAAGATGTATTTAAGCTATTGTATTCATGAATTCAATAGCAAAAAGAAGCGTGAATCAGAAAAGTTTAGCTAATCAGCGGTTGTATTCGAGTGTATTTGATTGTATTCATGGAGTGAATTGAGGAAGTCCAGCTAATCAGTTGTTGTATTCGAGCGTATTCGACTGTATTCATGGAGTGAAACATGGGATTATAGCTAGACAGATTATTGTATTCGACTATTCACGACGTGAAACAGGGGATTACACTGTTTTTAAACGAAAAGTAAATTAATTAAAATAATAGACTCCTAATATAACTCAACAAACTCAATTATAACACACAAATTTTGCATTTCCAGTTATGAAAAAGATTCTCAACCGAAAAATACCCAAAAAACATAGCAATCTTCAGAGAAATTATATAATACATCTGAATACACATATTATATTAATTTAAAAATATATAAATGTATTCGTGGTATATAATGAGACAGTGAATGCAAAAAAATACATAGAATACAGCGGGATATATTGAAATGCAATTGAAAAAATGATAGCGAATACAGTGAAATACATGAAATAAAGCGGGATATGTTGAATTACAATAAAAAAAAGACAATGAATACAATAAATACATAAAAATACAGCATGATACGTTGAAAATATATTAATAAAAAATCAAATTGCTCATCTCTAAATTCCGTCGTTTTTATTTATGAATAAATCCTAATTTTTTACGAATTTGCCATCGAACAAAAACTCGGAATCTCACTATTCACCCGCTTCCCGTAGCCGATTTGGGGATTACACTGCTAATTGATAGCAAATGGAATACATTATGTAGCTGTTTTGGAACAATTGTACAGCGAGATAGCAAATGGAACAATTGTACCGCGAGATAGCAAATGGAACAATTGTTTCTTTATGCAACTGTTTTGACTGGAATTGTGTACAAGCGTCAGTGCGATACTAAAGATGGCGGCGATATCTAAGGCGGCCGTGGTATTCTTGGTATTGCTTGGGCTTTTGAAGGCACGATTTTTGTTGAGATTGAGCATTGTGTTTTTAAAAAATTGTGAAGAAAATGATATATGTTATAAAATAATACAAGAACAAGAATAATATTACATAAAAAGTAGGGAGAGGAGAATTCTTATTGATATTTTTGGGATGTTTTACAATGGGGTAAGACCCCTCTATTTATAGGAAGAGAAATGACTTAGCCTCAAAGTAAAACTCTTCTATAAGATAGACATTCACTCCAATTAGAATTCTATTCTTAACACTCCCCCTTGAATGTCTACTCAATAGATAATGTGCCTCGTTAAAACCTTAACTAAAATAAAACCCAGTGGGAAAAAATTCTAGAAAAGGAAAAAGAGTACACATATTTAGAAATGCGCCTATTGCTTGCCTCGTTAAAAACCTTACAAGGAAAACCAGCGGGACAAAACCTTGAAAGGGAAAAAGAGTGCAACGCGCATTAACTCCCCCTAATGAGAGCATCAATTCACATATTTGAGCCTTTGCATTCCAATCTTGTGCGCCATCTTCAAGATATCGTTGGTATAGATTTGATAGATAAATCAACCATATTGACTTGAATGAATATTTCGCACCTTGAAATTATCATTCGTGACAGATATATAATGTCTTCACAAATATCATGGAATGGCTCTTCAATATCTCCATAGAGATATCCTCGCTATCACATTATCTGCTTAAAGTTATAGCAAGATACATATGTGCACAAATTGCACTAAGAAAGTGGTACTTCAAGATCAAGAATTGTATATGCTTCAAGAAACTTAAATCCTTCATAGATTGACATATAAGTTAAGTCATATAAGCCATATAATAGAGAGAGATGCATATCAAGTTTTCATGTCATGTTAGAGAAATAAGATATCGAAAAGTGATTGCACATACCATTGACTTTATACTTTCAAGTATTTGAACTACATGTCCAAAACTACATGTCTTTCATATGGAATCAATTCTACTTGAATTGTATCTCTTCCATTTGGCCAATATTTTGTTTGTATTCGACAAACTTAAGATCCTCATCGATATTTAGCGCTTATCATAGATGTTGTCGACGAACATTTTATATCGGTTCTAGTAAATTTTTCATAAAGACATAACATGGAGATCTCTTCATTCATATATTCAGGTACCTGAATCTCTCATGAGATTTATGAAGTGTTATGTCATATGATCTTCTAGATCACTTGACTTTGATCGTTTGCTCATCTTCTATATTAAGAAGTTCTTTTGAAACCGATTTGTCTATACGCTTTAAGCGTATCAAAGACTTTGTCCTTCTAGGACTTAATATGAGCATTTGCAGTGAGAATATAGTTACTTTCTTTGGGTCAGCAAATGCGTATGACATGCTTTGCAATATGTTGCAATATAATTATCTTTTCATGAACTTCAAGTTCATATTATGATATTCAAGGATCTATATATACAAATGATAATTCGTTCCATGTAACTTTTTCTCAAGTGTTTATCATGTCTCCCCCTCATGTTAGAAAAACTAACTTGTTTCCTCAACTCTGGGAAATCATCTTTGTGCATTATCATGTTAATATACACTTCACATCAATAATAATAAGATGAAATTATTTGGTTCCTGATCCTGAACCACTTGTGAGGGGAGAATATAATATACTCTCATGTATAACGTATATCAAATTGATATAGATTGTTGGGGGGTACGAAATTCTAAACATAGAAATCATCGGTAAACAAATGAAACTGAACAATAACAACAGATAAGGAAAAAACTGAAAATCTTTACATACGAAAACAATACACTTAGTCCATACTCCGTTGCGGTGCACAACCCGTGTTGGAAATCATTGATGCCGTTGATATGTGTTCTTTGGTTGTATTAGAATGATTTCCAAGTACAGGTTTTGATGAATGACAAACAATGAAGTCGATTGACAATCAATGAAGATTGGATGCATAGAAGCATATTGATGACGAGATTGCATAGACAAGCCAAGACGAGCTCAAAAGTTCAAGACCGAAGACCCAAGGCGTAGGTCGTTAGGTAGAACCAATGTAAGAATAACATTTAAGTTATCTCGTCTTTTGGCTCAACATTAGGTCATCATAAATATGCATTAAATCATTTTATTAAATTATATATATATCATAAATATTTTAATATACTTCAAACAAAAAGATTTTAACGATTTCATTTTAACCAAAATGGGTTTGAAGTAAGTTTTCAATTTTGTATACACAGTGTATATTAATGGTATATCAAAGGTATATTTCAACTAGAATGAATCTTTTTGAACGTTGGTCCTACAATCGATTGTATGCTTGTGACAATCGATTGTATGCTTTCACAATCGATTGTGTGCTTTCCACAATCGATTGTGTTGAGACAATTTTTCAAAATAGCACACAATCGATTGTATGCTTTCCACAATGGATTGTATGCTTTCCACAATCGATTGTGTGATTTACACAATCGATTTTATGCTTTCCACAATCGATTGTTGTATTCCACAATCGATTGTACTGAGACCGTCAGATTTTGAAACTTTGAACACAATCGATTGTACTCCTTTGACAATCGATTGTTGAAGCACAGAATCCTGGAATGATTTTTAAACGTTAGTTTTTCCTTAAAATCTGGGATCTGGCTTTTGAAAATTGGTCACACAATCGATTGTAGAGACTAAACAATCGATTGTCTGAGCACAGAGTAATTTTCTATCAATTAAGCAACGGCCATAACTCTTTTAACCTCTATAAATAGAGGTCTTTTGAGCTGATTTTAAACACACAACTCCTCCATATATTGATATACATATTGATCATATTCAAGCATCATTTTAGAGCTTTTGTTGAGCCAATTGAAAGACAACTTTGTGTTGTTCATAGAACTAAATTTGTATCTCTTTATCCACTCTGTTGAGAGAGTACTTGTTGTAAAAGAGAGGTGTTGGAGAAGAACATATCTTCTCATTTGTCGGGATTGCTAAGTACCCTAAGTCTTAGTGGTTGAAGTCTTGTGGTGCGGTATCCACGAGCAAGGTGAAGTCTTGGGGTGCGGTATCCTCGAGCAATCGAAGTCTTGTAGAGTGTACATCTACGAGCAACTGTAACGGTTTGTTGAGCACCCGGAAGCTTAACGAAGTTAGTGGAATCTCGAGAGAGTCTCTCGGGGACTGGACTATCCACGGGTTGTGGTGAACCAGGATAAATTCAGTGCGTTCTTTCCTTGCTCCTTTACTTTCCGCACTTACTTAATTCCTGCAAGTTTTTAATTCCGCAATATTTATCAAAATTCTCGTGTCGCACTATTCACCCCCCCTCTAGTGACGGGCATAAATTTCTAACATAGATAACTTTGTCCTCATCAGCAATAGTTTAGTTATTAAGTGGAGGCACTCAATAAATTATTTTGCTAAACCAACTATGATGTAAACCAACTTATCAAGATGAACTATCTTGAATAGAAAATCTGGAAATTATGCTCGAAATTAGATTACTGAGCAATTTACCTCGCAAGCACCGGCCAGGTTGCAGGTTAATAATAATCGCACATGTAACCATATTATAGATGCATCATATGTGGTATACATGGCAGGTGAATGAGCTCATATTCACCTTTGATATTTCCAGAATTTATGGGATTCAACCCCAACATTAGTTGGTCAATTAATTAATGAGAACAAGTAATATAAGAGGATTCGTGAATGCGTCAGGCATTTGATTTGCTATTCTTTGCAAATGGATAATATTTTGCATCTCTTTTTCACAGATAGAGGTATGTGGATCAAGATGAGATAATGATGGATTTTTCCACAAAATTTCCCGTTTGGTTTCACCAACTTCTCCCCCTAATTTTGGGAAAAGTGTCTCATCGAATCGACAGTTTGCAAATCGTGCAGTGAACAAATCCCCTGTCAATGTTTCGAGGTAGCGAATAATGGAGGGCGATTCAAACCCAACGTATATTCCTAACCTTCTTTGCGGACACATTTTGGCGCGGTATGGCGGTGCTACAGGCACATATACTGCGCATCCAAAAATTCTTAAATGGGATATATTAGGTTCATGACCCAAAACTAATTGCAACGGGGAATATTTGTGATAATTCGTCGGTCTGAGACGAACTAGCATTGCTGCATGCAAAATGGCATGACCCCAAACCGAAGTGGGCAGCCTCGTTTTCATGAGTAATGGTCTTGCAATCAACTACAGGCGTTTAATTAAAGATTCTGCAAGACCATTTTGAGTGTGAACATGAGCTACAGGATGTTCCACTTTTATCCCAATTGATAAGCAATAATCGTTAAATGCTTGGGATGAAAACTCAGCAGCATTATCTAGTCTAATAGACTTAATTGGATTATCAGGAAATTGTGCTCGTAATCGAATTATTTGTGCCATTAATTTTGCAAACGCAAGGTTGCGTGATGACAATAGGCACACATGAGACCGTCTAGAGGATGCGTCTATTAAGACCATAAAATATCTAAAGGACCCACTAGGTGGGTGAATAGGTCCACAAATATCCCTTTGTATACGTTCCAAAAACGTAGGTGACTCAGTTCCAACCTTTGTTGGTGATGGTCTAATAATTAACTTGCCTTGATAACAAGAAGTGCAAGAAAATTCATTATTTAAAAGAATCTTTAAATTCTTTAATGGATGCCCATATGAGTTTTCTATAATCCGTCTCATCATAATTGATCCAGGATGTCCCAATCGATCATGCCAAAGTACAAAAGTATTGGAATCAGTAACCTTTTGGTTTACTGTGGAATGTACCTCAATGGCACTAATTTTTGTCCAATACAGGCCACAAGATAAAGATGAGAACTTCTCAATAACCCTCTTTTGGCCAGAGACATTCTTTGTAATGATGAGGTATTCAAGATTATTCTCATCTGTTGTCTCAATATGATATCCATTTTGACGGATATCTTTAAAACTCAACAAGTTTCTCTTGGACTTGGAGGAGAACATTGCATTCTCTATGATAAATATTGTTCCTTTAGGCAGAGTTATAGTTGCTCTTCCGGAGCCTTCAATCAATTTACTACTGCCAGAAATTGTAGTAACATCTGCCTTACACATACTTAAATGAGAGAACTATTTCTTCTCTTTGAATATCGTATGTGTGGGACAAATAAAAGACAGATAACTGTAGGCAATTAAAGATGATGTAATTTCAAGCAGAAAACAGATCATGATAATCTAACTTTACTTGATGTTTATATACGAAATATTCTCCAAGCAACAATTCCACTTTGTCATTGAACATCAAAATACTCTAAATTACCACCCTTACATAGAATAAATCCATAACTAACAACCATAAGTATTGGATTAGTGGGAGTTATGGAGATAATGATTAAAAGTAGTGGGTGTTATAGGAGTTATGGACATCCACCATAATCTAACATTTCATAACAAAAACAAATTATTCATAGCCAAACAAGTTAATTATATCGTACTGAGAGGTGTAAAGTTGGTCTACGCAATTATTAATTTGCTTCTTACTAGAATTGGCGAAGCTAAATTTAATGAGCAAAAGATTTAAACTAAATTATGACACCAGAGCATCAGTAACAATATTCCTTCTTCATAATATTCTTGCACATCCATACAACTTCTGACATTAAAAATTATTCTATTATTGAAGAATATTTTCAAGCCACCATAGAAGAATAATAACAAATATCAATCTTTAACCAATTAAAGCAGTAAACAACTATAAATAATGATGGTTTGAACTTCTGTTATTCGGAAAGAGACCATTAAAAAAATAGTCCAAATTCACTTATATGCTAAAGACACGGGATTATAAACTGCAGTGTTCAAACCTCAAATCAGTTCAACTATATAGAGTGAAAATATTCTCAAAGTTAAAGACATAGATTCTGTAATTGATGATAGCACATGATTTCTGAAGCAGTTCACTTGCGAAAATTATCAATTCAAAAATCCAGGCTACTGATATCACATGTAAACATAAATTTTAATTCATACCAGGATCTTGAACATGATAATCTTACATATAATACTAACACTATTCCATAAATTAAATAATACGAGTTGATACTAATGACTATTAGTTTATTTACTAACTAATACAAATAAGTAAAATAAAATCAAACAACTCAATCTTCCTTAATCACAGATCCATCACCGATTAGGTGGTCTATTTTCCCTTCAGGGTGCTCAAAGAAGTCTGCCACATCCAAGTGGGTGTTGTCAAAATTATTGTTAGAGACAAAATTGGTTTCAGGGCCTTTACTCTTTAGAGATGCTTGATAAAGCTCAACGAAATGTCTTGGTACACGGCAAATTCTTGGCCAGTGCCCTTTTCCACCGCAACGATAACATATAGTTTCTGAACTATTTGCTTTTGGATCCTCATAATTCCGTTTCCGCTTTTGGTGGTTATCTCTCTTTGGGGGGTGACTGACACCAGAAAAATTTCTTCCTTGTCCACGTCCACGGCCATGAACCCGATTACGACCACGACCATGATTAAAGCCATAGCCTTTTCCATGCTTAGCATAATGGGAATACACCTTATCTGCTTCAGGCAATAGTGTAGACCCAGTGGGTCGATTTTCGTGATTTCTCATGAGCAGGTCATATTTTCGCTCAGCCACAAGGAGAAAAGAAATCAGCTCAGAGTACTTTTTGAAACCTTTCTCTCTGTACTGTTGTTGCAGAACCATATTGGAGGCATGAAACGTTGTAAACGTTTTTTCAAGCATATCATAATCAGTGATATTATCTCCACAGAGTTTTATTTTAGAAGTAATTCTGAACATTGCAGAATTATATTCAGAAACAGACTTAAAGTCTTGGAGCCTCAGATGAGTCCAATCATATCGTGCTTGTGGCAGAGTGACCAACTTCAAGTTGTCATATCTCTCCTTTAAGCCATTCCACAAGATAAGTGGATCTTTGACTGTTATTCAATTTTCAAACCTTTATCAAGGTGATGGCGCAAGAAAATCAAGGCCTTAGCACAGTCTTGGGTGGATGCATTATCTCTGTCTTTAATGGCGTCCCCAAGACCCATTGCATCCAAATGGATTTCAGCATCCAACACCCATGTCATGTAGTTCTTGCCCGAAATTTCAAGGGCAACGAATTTTCTTTTCATAATGTCAGACATAATTAAAACGAAATTAGGAGGAGAAAAAATACCTTAATTTTCTCAAAGAGATTCTTGAGATAGTAGAACGTCGTGCTGATAACGTGTTATAAAATAATACAAGAACAAGAACAATATTGCATAGAAAGTAGGGAGAGGAGAATTCTTATTGATATTTTTGGGATGTTTTACAATGGGGTAAGACCCCTCTATTTATAGGAAGAGAAATGACTTAGCCTCAAAGTAAAACTCTTCTATAAGATAGACATTCACTCTAATTAGAATTCTATTCTTAACAATATATATTAAAATAAAGAGAGAAAGAAAATAGTATAATTAATTAGTGGATTAGAGATAAGAAGTAATTAAAATTAGATATTTTGCTATAAATATTAAAAGATATCTATAGTAACATAATTTTTTTAAATAATATTTATTTAAAATAAATAAGGTGTTAACATTCGCTATAAGCGGTAAAAATTCCTAAAAATAAATATTTATTTTACTAACGTGTGTTTTCCTGTTATTCATTTTAAAGGTCGTAACATACCATTTTCAAATATGTTATGTTCGTAAAGGGTGTTTAAAATTGAAAGAATTACGTATTTAATTACTTGACACAATAGTTTAACTAAAAATGCCTAAATTTGAAATCTTTATCCAGTTTGGCCAAAGTTGTATAATTTGAAGGAAAGTTTTCAGTCTTTAGCCACATACTTTTAGGGTTTTTTTCCTTTCCTTCTTTCTTCTTTCCCAGCATACTCAATCTCTCTTCACTCGCCTCTCTCCTCGTTCTCCCTAAAAAGTACAGAATTTTTTTGTATACACTCGTGATAATTCTCGCATTCTATGTCAATTAGATTTCGATTTTTGAGTTAACTGACAAAAAGATGTTAAGGAACCACAATAAAATTTGGCATATCAATCCAAAAACTATTAGATCTTGCCTAAAACTATCAGATCTTGCCTAAAAGAGCATCTCCGACGACTTCGTCTCATATTTTCTTATTTCTCTTGGTTTTATTCTTTGATACTGGTGAAGCCCAAATTTGAGTGCCAAAATCTCGCCAGAAAAATTCAACACGAGCAACTACGGAAAGCAGTAATGTGGTGATGAACAGAAGATTTTTTCTAGTGTAAATTTGCATAGATAGTGTTTATACACACTTACATAACATTGTATAAATATGTATAAGTGTGTGTATATGCATACAATGCTGTATAAATTAGATATATTTTTAATGTATATATGTGTATATACATTGTACGTATATAATAGGCCTTCATGAATGTTTGAAACTTTCTTCTTTTCTTCTTCTTTGTCTTATTTTTCTAATATACATTATTAGAGATTGTATATACAAGTTCATACAAAGTTATACATCATTATACCTATAATGCAAATGTGCAGTTAAATTTAAAACTAAAATTTTATATGTTCGATTTATGTATAAATCGACTTTTCTTGTTGATATTTGCAAAATCATGAACGTGAAATAGTTTTTTTTTATTTTTATTTTTTATTTATACTATTTGAAACTTAGAAAAGAAGAAACTTTAAGGTTTTCAAGTTGCATTATATATAAATTTGATATTTTGTAGCTGGAATAAGAATATATTCAAACTTCGGAAGAAGAATTAAAAATCACCGAATTTTCATGCTTGGAGATCTACATAATAAAAAAAGAAGAAGAAAAAAAAACGCTTATTTTTCAAACTTTGGTCTATTGTTAAAGGGCTACAGATTTACAAAGTTGTAATTGGATTATTCTGCTGCAATGTATATTGGTGGACTGTATTTTTGTGTAATTCTCCCTTTAAATTTAACATATATTTATAAAAAGTAACTTTTGATCGATATACATGATATAAATTTCAATATACTTAGTATAATTTTTCGATTAAGGGTATTCAACTGATAATTGCTTATTACTCTTACTTATATGTCGAGAAGATGTAAAATTCAAAAGAAAGGAAAAACGGGCAGCTAGCAATTATCTGTTCATCTTGCTTTGGAAGCAATGCAAGATATCTGAACTTTCCATTTTCTTCTTTTAATATCATGCACTTTCAATCGAGAGGTTGTGAGTTCGAGTCTCCCCAAGAACAAGGTGGGAAGTTTTTGGAGGGAAGGATGCCAGGGGTCTATTTTGGAAACAGCCTCTTTACCCAAAGATAGGGTAAAGTCTACGTACACACTATTCTTCCCAGACTTTACTAAGTGGGATTATACTGGGAGTTATTGTTGTAATATTATACTGGGAGTTATTGTTGTAATATCATGCACTATTAATAAAACATATATAGTATAAAACTAAATTGTGTCTGAGGTTAGGCATGAGCTTATGTTGGGTAAATTGCAAGTTATAATTAAGTATAGCTTAAAAAGATTAGAAGAATTTGGGGGTGGGGGTGGGGGCGAGGGAGAGGAATATGATCCTTAGTTAATTTGCACTTTGCCACTATCTGAAGCTTAAGAGCCAAAAAGTCATTCGTAGTATGCAATCTAAGAATCTAACAAATATTAGGGGCATCCAATTATCCATAGCCAAAAGGAAAATTTATACATCTTCTGTTGCACGTCTACAATCTGCATTTGCTTGTTTTTTAAATTGTAGACCATAGTCAATGGAAACCAAATTCAGAAGAAAGGTCAAATTCACTTTTCCTCCCTTTACTTTTCACTTGATACAAAAAGACCCTTACATTTCAATAAGAGAAATTAGTCATTTATAGATACCATTTGCTATATTACAGATTATAAATACCTTTTATGTGTTATAAGATATATTTGATGTATTTAAGCTATTATATTCATGAATACAATATAAAAAATATGTGTGAATAAGAAAAGTTCAATTAATCAGTTGTTATATTCGAGTGTATTCGACTATATTCATGGAGTGAAATATGTGTTTACAACGGGACAAATTATGTATTCGACTGTACCCACGGTATGAAATATGGAATTATATTATTTTTAAAACGAAAAGTGAATCAATTAACATAATAGACTCCTAATATAAAAAATCAATACAATAATATGTTGTTTGCTGCAGGGTTACTTGGATAATTGTAACAAAGAGAAAGCTGCAAACTTATGCACTAAGAGGGAGTAGGTAGGACCCAATTGGCCCATGTGAATATCTACTTAGACCTTATTTTTAAACAAAAATTAAGACGCATGAATCTATAAGTATATATATATATATATATATATATATATATATATATATATATACTTTTGTTTAAAAATAAGGTCTAAGTAGATATTCATATGGGCCAATTGGGTCCTACCTATTAAGATGTATATTAAGATCTGAATAAAAAATGATTAAAACTGTTTGTTTTTTTAATATATGAATATATAAAATTTATCTTTATTTAGAAATTAATAAACATAAAATTCAAATAAAATATTAATTAATTTAATAGTCTATCAATAGAAGCGGTGGTTGGTTGTGGTTTTGGTTAGCGATTATGGCTGAGGATGGTGATATTTAATAATAGTGAGTGGTGGTAGTGGTTGTAATTGAGGAAGATGGTGGTGGGTGATTGTAGTTTATAATAATGGGCAGTGCTGGCTATGGTTTATGATAGTGATGGGGTGATTGATTGTGGTAGTTGGTGTTGATGAATGTGTGGATATGGTTGAGAATGATACTGTGGGAGTAGTAGTGGTGTCAACTATGGTTGAGGATGATAATGTTGGTGTAGTTGATAATAATAGGCGGTCAGTAATGAATGTGGACAATAGCATCTTAATGAAATTAAATCTTGGTCATAGATCTTAATCATACAGATCTATCAGACCCATTAAGTAGTTGTGAATTAAAAAAATACACTTAATGATTAAGATCTGAATCCTTATGATTCACACTTTAAAAACAAACGCACTCAATATATGATATATGAATGATTAAGATTTTTTTAAATAAAATATTAGGATCATTTCCATTGATTTCAAAGAATGTACAGTGCAGTTCTATAGTAGTAGCATGGACTAGCTACTACTCATTTACAATTAGCTCTAAACTAATACAAACGCATACAAGCTATCTTAAAATGTATCTATTTAGCTATAGCTAAGGATAACAGTTTAGTTGACGCAACCCCTCATGCCGTCTTTTACAGTTTCTTCCTCGGGTATGAATCAACAGTGCCACTTCTCTACAAAACTGATCTTCAACAAAAACCTTGCTATCAAAACGAAGAGAGTTCCTATCAATGCAACAGTAGTGACAAAAGCAGTAGTAGTGAGTGCTTTATGCCATATTTTGCTCCGAGCCTTGCTGCATATCCATTGAAGTTCATTCTCCCAAGTGCTAACTGTTCGATTATAACCCATCCAACAGCATATTCTGAGCCATAATCGATTAGTGACTGGGCATGCAAAGAGTAAATGCTCAAACCTTTCTTCCTGCTGTTTACAGAATACACATTCAACAGGTGCATCAATTCCATACTTCTGTAATCTGTCAATAGTAGGCAGCCTGTGTTGAGCAGCTAACCATATTGTGAATTTGTGTCTAGGTTGCACATTAACAGTCAGCATCACATTCCTCCAAGCTACCTTATTGTAATTAGGCAACATTGTAAGGTATAGCTTTTGGATTTGAAACTTGTCCAGTTTGCACATTGATTTCAATCTGCAAAAGAGATCGCCTTGCAACTGTTGGTTCTCCATAACAGCAATCCTGCAGTCCAGAATCTTTCTAACTACCCGAGAGGCATTTTTTGGCAGAGGCATATAACTAACATCATACTGTTTTATGTAGTAGCATTGCAACCATTTGATCCAAAGACAATCCTTCTTCCTGGCCAGATCCCAAAGGAGTTTGGTAATAGCTGCCTTATTCCAGACAGCCATATCAATGATGTTAAGACCCCCAGCAGAAATAGATTTATAGACCTTTTCCCATGCAACCAAAGCCCTTTTAGACACAGATGCACTACCTGTCCACAGGAAAGACCTACAAATTGCTCCAATAACCTTAAAAACCTTCTTTGGTAATATGAATACTTGTGCCCAATATGTCTGAATGCCAAATATAACAGCTTTAATCAATTGGCATCTCCCTGCATAAGAAAGCATTTTGGCAGACCAGCATGTGACTCTAGCAGTTATCTTCTCAATCAGTGGTAAGTATTGATGTATAGCAAGTTTTTTAGAGCTAAGTGGGATCCATAAATACTTAAAAGGAAGCTGACCCTCAATGAACTCCAACTGCTCCATGATTTCTACTCTAACAGATTGCTGTACACCAGCCAAATAAACATCACTCTTGTTAATGTTAGCTTGCAAGCCAGAAGCTTCAGATAACTTGAGGAAAGCCTCTTGTAAAATCTGGATAGAAATAACATCAGCTCTACAAAACATAAGAAGATCATCAGCAAAACAAATATGCACACAGTTTAGTTTTCTGCACTTAGGATGGAAGTTGAAATCTCCATTTCTGTGTAACTGATTCAGTATCCTGTTCAAATACTCCATTGCAAGAACAAACAAATAAGGAGACATAGGATCACCCTGTCTAATACCCCTCCTTGCAGTGAAAGGCTTAGTGAGGCCCCCGTTCAGTTCCAAGGAATATGGGACAGCAGTTACACATACCATTATCCAATTAAGGAACTTTGCTGGGAATCCAAGGTCAATGAGGACCTGCTTAAAAAAGCCCCATTCCAAAGTGTCATAGGCCTTCCTTAAGTCCACCTTAAGGACACATCTAGGGGATACTCCTTTCCTTGAATATCCCTTGAAGATTTCATGGCTGAGCAGTATATTATCAATGATGCTTCTTCCTTCAATAAATGCTGACTGAGCCTGGCCAACTATACTGCCAATAACAGTTTTCATCCTCTTTGTAATAACTTTGGAAATGATTTTATACACAGTTGTACAATAGGCAATAGGTCTATAATATTTGACAGTTGTAGGAGTTTTAACTTTAGTCACAAGTGCAATAGCTGTAGTATTTATCATGTTGGCAGATTGCAAGTAGTGATGAACTCCATAGTAGCAGCAATTATATCTTCCTGTACTATCTCCCAGTTGCTAGTGAAGAATTCCACAGGAAAACCATCCACACCTGGTGCTTTATCCTTTGGCATCTCCTTTAGAGCTTCTGTAATCTCCTCCACCGTGACCTCTTGAATTAACATTCTTTGTTGTGATAAAGTAAGACAAGGACCTTCCTTCATAACAGCAGTATTGATACAAGGGAGTTCAACAGCACATTCTCCCATCAATGATTTGAACACTTTAATAAATTCCTGTTCCACAACAAATGGATCTGTTAGCTTTATACCTGATTCAGTATATATAGAACTAATATTATTCTGGCTAGTTCTGATCTTCCATTGAGTATGAAAATACTTTGTATTAGCATCTCCACATTCAATCCAGTTGGCTTTGGAGTTCTGCCTCATAATCTGCTCCTCCACCTCGCTCCATTTCTCAATTTCGTACAATGCTACTTTCTTATCATTGAGCAAATTCTGTGTAAATGGACTGTATTGCAGCTGGCTTTGTACAATATCCAGTGTCTCCCTAGCTTGAATAAGCTTCTGCTTATAGGAAGACATTTGGCTATTAATCCCCTTTAATTGCTGCTTCAAGGCTTTCAGTTTGGTCCATACCTGCTGCATAGGTGGTCCTTCACAGTGCTGTGTCCAAGTTTGTTTCAGAATAGATTTAAATTGAGGATCCTCCATAATTGCAATGTAGAATCTGAAAGGTTTGGGGTGTAGAAGCCTTTGACTGCCAAACTTGTTAAGTATGGGAGAGTGATCAGATACTGAAGGGTTCATGAACTCAGCCTCAAGGTGCCCATACTGTTGAATCTATTGAAAGTTACCCAAAGCCCAGTCAATTTTACTATATACTCTAGTATCAGTATCCTGCTTATTGGACCAAGTATAATACCACCCTTTAGCTCGAAGGGGAGTAAGTTGAATGGCATCTATAGTCTCCTTGAATCCTCTGGTTTCAGCATCAGTCACAGGAGATCCAATTCTATCTTCAGAGTTCAAGACAGTATTGAAGTCCCCACTAAGTACCCAAGGATCCTGATTGGGAATGTTTACTGCCTGCAAATCACACCACAATTGTTCCCTATTGCTTGTAGTATTATGAGCATAAACTACACTCATATGGTGACTTTACCTTGAACATCTTCTAACATACATTGTATAAACTGATCAGTCACATTAGAAATAAGGACTTGAATATGTGGTTTCCAAAGCAGCCAAATCCTACCATTGACAGCATTAGCATAGTTGCATTGAACCTTCCATCCTTTAGCAATCTTATCAAGTATCCTTTTAGCTTTATGCTCTTTAACTCTAGTTTCAAGAACACCTATGACATCTACTTTATTTACAGACAGAAAGCTTTTTAATTCTTTCTGTTTGTGGGCTTGATTAAGCCCTCTTATGTTCCAAGTAGCAATAATCATGAAGCATTAGAAACAATGCTCCAAGAGGGTCCTGGATCAACCTGTTGGCCCCTGCTGCTATCATCCAGAACATTTATAATAGCCTTCCCCTTCTTAGTTTTGTCAATCAGATCCTCAATGTTTCCAAGAGGTTCAGTCATAGCTGAATCATTCATAGCATAACCAGTCAGTGCATTCTGTTCCACAGTACTATTGCCCAGCTGCATATCCTGCTATTGAGCAGTGATCCCAATGGTATCATTCCCCATCTTCATGTTCTCACTGGTATGTTTTGGCTGAATTGGTAGGTTAGCTATTGCATCTGCACAAGACTTGGGAACCCATTCTTGCTTGGTCCTTTTAATCTGATTTGGTATGTTGGCTTTCTGCTTCCTCTCCTTCACCTGTTCACCAACTTCCCGGTCTTTGCCTGCATTATACCAGCAGTCAATAGAGTCATGACCAAATTTCAAACAATGATTGCAAAAACTAGGTTTCCAATCATATTCAATCTGCTGTAATTTCATGCCAAAAGGAGTGTCAATATGAATCTGATCAGGTAGTGAATGTGCAGCATCAACCTCTACCAACACTCGGGCAAATGAAATCTTCTCATAATATGTTGTGATTTTGTCAGTGTACAATGGTTTACCCACTGTACTATCCAATTTACTCAGAACATCAGTAGACCAGTAACCCACTGGAAGGACAGGGAAGCTAATCCATACAGGAATAGTACTAAATACATCATTGCTGAATGAAAAATCAATCTCCCATGGCTTTAACACCATAGGCTTGTTCCTGTACAAGTATGGACCAGATTGAATAACTAACTCTTTTTCTTCCTCACTGTTGAATCTAAAAATACAGTAACCTTCAGCATGCATCAGTATTTGTGGTTTAGAAACGAAATTCCAGACATGCATCACAAAATTCTCCATCATTTTAGCATTTGGATTGTCACCAATCACATATCCAATCAATGCATTTGCCCAGTAATCCACCTGAGGCTGAAAGTACTCTACACTAATTCTAACAACCCTCTGACCATCTCGTTCGATCGGAGGCACAAATGATAGCGACTTACCCATTTGAGCATTTCGATTACCTCGAACAACTTCAGCAGCAGTCGGCAGTGGTTTAACAGGATTACTAGTTTCAGAGAAGTGAAGTCTTCGAGCAGTGATATTAGGCGATACTACTTCTTTATCCATCGGAATTGTATTTACAGTTGCTTCAACCTCTGCATGCAAGTTCTCTGGCGATTGGAATTTCTGTGGAAGGAAATTCCCAAAGATCAGAGGTTCCAGTGCCGTAGCGACACCGTGAGCAGGCGTAACGAGTTGCACAGGGGCTATCGGAGTAGTCGGAGCAGCATTGCGACGGCGGCGAGCCATTTCCGGCAATATTGCGATCTTGCTATTGTGCGCCGAAATAGGAGTTACTGTTTTATTGAAGTGCTATTATGAGCCGAGAGCATTTTTTCACTCCGATTCAGACCTTCATTAAGTGCAAACAAATGAAGCATTAATTAGTTATACTATTATTTTGACTTTAAGGGCTCATATACAGGGGCGACCATTCCATAAAGCAAGTAAAGCAACCGCTTTAAGCCCCATATTTGTGGGGGACCTATTTTTTGTTACTCCTATAGAGTATGTATAAGTTTAAAAAAGAGTTTTATAATGTGAAAAAGTTTGATTTCTTTCTTTATCCAATATAGAGAAGAAGAATTTGCAACTGCTATGACTTCTACCAAGGAAATTGTAACCTGAATTTAAGAAAAGTATGATACATAGGAAGTAACAAGTTAGATGCGAATGTTGACAATGAAATCTCAATATCTTTCAAAGAATTATTTAGAGTTGATTACTTTTATACCTATAGACAAGGCTATTATCTTACTTCAAACAGATTTGAACAATCCGAAGCATATGAAAATATTTTTAGTTTTCTATTTGGCAGTAAAAACTAAGATTACTAGATGTTGGAAGTTTGAAAAGATATTGTGTTAATCTTGAATGTTCCATAAAGCATAATAATCAATTCGATATTGATGGTTTAGATTTATTTTTTGAATTAAAAATATTAAAAAATAGTACAATTAGAAGATAATTGATAAATTTAATCAAATAAAAAGATTTAATTTTTTTCACATATCTAAATTGCTTATGGAATAATATTCATAACTTGTGACGACCCAAAGGGTCATCACCGTGATTCTCCCTTTTCTTGCACTTCGGAGGCCTTGAAAACTTCTTATTGGGTTTCCTTGATTTGTAGTGCGCGGTCCGGGCGCGAAGCCGGAAATTTTTATGTGAAAATATTAGAATTCTGTGTTAAAAACTATGAATCTTGACACAAATATTGCTATTGTTGACTATGGTCAATGTTTTGGGTATACGAATCTGGACCCGTGATGTGAAGGTCCCGGAGGGTCCGTAAGGAAATTTGGGACCCGAGCGTATTCCCGAAACTGAAATCCGACATTCCAGGCCCGAGTACGGAGCTTTTCTGTGAAATTATTTTATGAATATGATTAAGGAAAAATGAAAACGAAAATTGATCAAAAATAGTGGTATCGAGCTTGTATTTTGGTTCCGACGCCCGGTACAAGTCTTAGATAGGCGTTAAGCGCTATCTGTAAAGTTTGGTTGAAAACGGACGTCGTTTGACGTGTTTCGTACGAAAAGTGAAAAGTTTGAAAATTTTGAACTTATAAATGGAAATCATGAGTTTTGGAGGTTTATTTTGTAATTTCAATGTTAGTATGGGGATTTGATCGCTCGAGAAAGTTCATTAGTGTGTGTGATTGGTTGGGAGCCTTGAGGGCTCGGGAGTGTTTTCGGGGGTGGTTCGGGGTGTTTTTGGCTTTTTGGACTTACCAGATTTTTTGCAATTTTTGCACAGGGAAATTCTTCTATGCTATCGCGGCTTCATCCACGCGATCGCACTATTTTGGCCCGTGCCACTATGCAATCGCATCTTCATTCACGCGATCACTTAGCTTCCAGTTTTCCCTTCTCCGCGTTCGCATACTAGTCCACGCGATCGCATAAACCAATTGACCTCTCAGGAATTTTCCTCTACGCGGTCGCAACACTCTTCACGCGATCGCGTAATTCCCAAGTTTCCTTCACCGCGATCACGTCCCCATTCCAGCGATCGCAAAGAGCATCTTCGCCCGGTGATTTCAAAAGCCTAAAACATAAGAGTGACGAGATTTATTCCCAGATTCTCTCACGAGCTCTCCCAAGAATCCCCAATTGAATAAAATTCAAGCTTCCATTTCTTCATAGTTCATTGGGTAAGTAATCTTAACTTCATTTCTTCTTGTTTCCTTCAACAAAACATCAATTTGCTAGCCCCAAATCATAGATTCATGGTAGAAACTAAGGCTTTTGAGTAGAGTTAGTTTTTTGAGAATTTTGGGCGATTCAACCTCAATTTGGGGGTCAAATCTTAAAACAAATCATGTATTTGGACTCGTGGGGTTATGGGTAATCGAAATTTGGTCCGAGCCTCGATTTTGGACCATGTGGGCCCGGTGTCGGATTTTTGTATTTTGGAAAGAAAAATTAGAAATGAATTTCTAAGCTAGGAAATTGTATCCTTGTACTATTATTGATAACATTTAATCAATTTATGTTAGATATCGTTGGTTCGGGGTCGAATCCTAGAGGAAAGGCGATTGTTGAGCTTTGAGTTGCTATTTTCGGATTCGAGGTAAGTGTTCGATCTAACTTTGGCTTGAGGGAATATGATTAGGTTGTTATTTGCTATGTGCTATGTGGGGTCGGTGTATAGGTATGGTGACAATTACCTATGCGCTCGAGTCAAGCATGACCGTGATGTCATATTTGGTATTAAAAATGTGAAGTAAGTGAACAATTGTGATAATTACTTGGTACAAGAACTATGAAGTGAAAGTTGAGAATTAAATGAACTAAAGAGGAATTTTTGGGTATTTTTCCCTTGCTGGGACCTATTGTTGAGTTGTATTTCCCTTGCCGCGACTTATTGTTGAATTATTATCCCTTGCCGGGATATTTTGTCTTGATATATATATATATATATATATATATATATATATATATATATATATATATATATATATATATATATATATATATATATATATATATATATTTCCTTTTTCCTGTTTGGTTGTGACCATTGATTGGGAGAGGAAGAGAGAGTAAAAGCACAAAGGGTGATGCCGTGCACTGTTTATTAAGAGTAAGAGCACGAAGGGTGATGCCGTGCACTGTTTATTGAGAGTAAAAACATGAAGGGTGATGTCGTGCCTTGTATTTGATATTCTTGGTGAGACATGAGAGTAAAAGCACGAAGGATGATGCCGTGCATTATATTTGACCATTTTGGTGAGGAATGAGAGTAAAAGCACGAGGGTGATGCCGTCAATTGTTGATTCATTGGCTTTCTTATCTAATTATTATTTATTCAGTTCCCTCTCTTGATTGTAGAAGTTATAACTGAACTGCTACTCCCCCAGCATGTTCCCTTTCCCTTTTATTTTCTTTAATACTTGCTCTCTTTCTATTATTGCATATATCTGTACAGGTTGGTCATGGTAGGTCCGGTTTAGCCTCGTCACTACCTCGCCGAGGTTAGGCAGGGCACTTACCAGCACATGGGGTCGGTTGTGCTGATACTACGCTTCTCTTCCTTTTTGTGCATAGGTCAGGTCATAGCCTACCGAACGCAGCTATAGTTCGGGAGTTATCCTTCAGTCTAGAGATTCTGAGGTAGTCCGTGGCGTTCGCAGGCCCCGAGTATCCTCTATCTATTTCCTCAGTTTGTTTAATTGTATCAAACAGACATGCTATGTATTTCTTCCAGACTGTTATTTTTAATACTCTTTTAGTTTTCCGTGAGCAGTGACACCAGATATTGGGTAGAGACATGTTGTTAGTTTTTCGCATCTTGTTTTCGTTATTGTTGTTAAAAGACTTCTGCATGTTTTTATTTAATTATATTAGTATTTGACTCGTTTAGATTTAAGTTTTGTGAAAATGATTATAAAGTTTGGCTTGCCTAACTTCGATAGTAGGCTCATCACGGCTCTCGATGGTGGGTAAATCCGGGTCGTGACAAGTTGGTATCATAGCACTAGGTTACTTGGGTCTCAAAACTCACGGACAAGCTTGATAGAGTCCGAGGGATCGGTACTCAGTGTATTTATCCCCTAGAGGCTATAGAATTAGGAAAAGTTTCACTATGTTCATTCTTGTTGTGCGATTCTATTTCTCAAATATTGATTGTTGTTCTACTATGTTCTTTCGCAAATGGCGAGAACACATGCGTCTTCTTCTTCGGTGCAGCAGCCCGAGCCCCCAGTAGCAGCTCCCGCGAGGGACAGAGGCCGAGGCCGGGCCAGAGGCTGTGGCAGGGGTAGAGCTCAGCCCCAGGCAGCAATTCCAGAGGTGGAGCCTCATATTAACTTTTATGCAGAGGTTCCAGCTCCACAAGCTCCAGTGGGCCCAGATCAGGTCCTAGGAGGAATGATGTTTTCTTCGGATCTTTAGGATGCTCTTGTCCGCATAGCAGGCTTTATGGATAGTGTTGCTAAGAGCGGGATTGTTGCTAGTAGCACCAACTACTTCTTAGGCTGGAGGAGGGTTTTAAACTCCTGCTACACGTACTCCGGAGCAGGTGGCTCCCCAGACTCAAGTTCCATTGGTTTAGCCCGCAGTGGCAGCTCAGACAGGCATTACAACTTAGGTCGGAGATAGGACGGCCATGTCTTCGGATGCTTTGTGGAGGCTTGATCAGTTCTCCAAGCTTTTCACCACCATTTTCAGCGGTGCTTCATCGGAGGATCCCCAGGATTTTCTATACATTTGTCATGAGATCCTCAGGACTATGGGGATAGTAGAGACCAATGGGGTCGATTTGCACTTTTAGGCTTGTGGGATCCGCCAAGACTTGGTGGAGAGATTATTGTCTATCTAGACCACCAGGGTCTCTAGCTTTGACATGGGATCAGTTCTCAGAGTTATTTTTGGAGAAGTTTTTCCTCGTCACTCAGCGGGAGGCACTTCGCAGACAGTTTGAGCACCTTCAGCAGGGCTCCAAGACAGTTACACAGTATGAGAGCAGATTTGTTGATTTGGCTCACCATGCAGTAGTGATACTCCCTACGGATTGGGAGAGGGTCCGGAGGTTCATTAATGGATTGATTCAACCCATTCGCCTACGGATGGCTGTGGGAGTTGGCAGTGATATTACTTTTTAGGAGGCGGCCAATGCGGCCCGCCGAGTAGAGATGGCATTGGCTCGAGAAGTTAGTCAAGGTTAGGACAAGAGGCCTCAAAATTCTGGCAGATTTAGTGGTACCTCATCTGTAGGTAGGGATTTCCATGATAGAGGCCATCCCCCGAGACCTTTCCAATCGGCACTTCAGGTTTCTATGGTACGCCAGGCGGTGGTGGCCACCAGCAGTATTATTCAGATTAGCAGTCTTTCAGCGCACCACCAGCCCCCATCAGTGCACCGCCACTTCAGAGCTTCAGGGGAGGACATACCGGTCGACAGGGCCAGCAGTCTCAGCCGCTGAGGGCATGTTATGGTTGTGGTGACACAGGTCATGATGTCAGGTTTTTCCCTCGAGCCTCGAGTAGTTCTCAGCAGCAGGGTCCTCGCCGTACGATTCAGGCATCAGATGATCCACAGGCCGCCCAACCAGCTAGAGGCGGGGGTATGGATCATAGAGGTAGAGGGAGAGACCGTAGAGGTGGAGCCCAGATAGCCAGAGGTAGGGGTCAGCCCGCAGCAGATCGTCCTAGAGACGTAGTTCAGGGAGGTGGGGCCCAGCCCCGTTGTTATGCATTGCCAGCCAGGCGAAGGCCGAGTCATCTGATGCTGTGATTACAAGTACTATGTTGGTCTGTGATAGGGGTGCTTCGGTATTATTTGATACGGGATCTACTCATTTTAATGTGTCATCCTATTTTGCACCCTATTTGATCATGCCTAATGAGGCTCTGGGTATTCCGTATATGTGTCCACAGTGGTTGGTGATTTTACAGTGGTCGATCGAGTGCATCGTTCTTGTTTTGTGGTATTTAAGGGTCTTGAGATCCGTGTCGATTTATTGCTTCTAGACGTGGTGGACTTCGATGTTATATTGGGGATGGACTGGTTGTCCCCGTATCATGCTATCTTGGATTTTCACGCCAAGACCGTGACTTTGGCCTTGCAAGACTTGCCCTGACTTGAGTGGAGAGGGACCCAGGTCATGCCACCCGTAGTGTTATTTCATATGTCAAGGCTCGACGTATGGTCGAGAAGGGATTTTTAGCGTATTTAGCGTATGTTCGCAACTACAGCACAGAGGTTCCATCTATTGACTCTGTTCCTATTGTTCGGGAGTTCCCCGAGGTTTTTCCTCAGGCCTACCGGGCATGCCGCCCGACAGGGATATTGATTTCTGTATTGATCTGGCTCCTGGCACTAAACCTATTTCTATTCCGCCATATCGCATAGCCCCGCCAGAGTTGAAGGAGCAGCTTCAGAACTTGCTTGATAAGGGTTTCATTAGACCCAATGTGTCACCTTGGGGTGCACCAGTATTGTTTGTGAAGAAAAAGGACGGGTCGATGAGGATGTGCATTGATTACAAGCAGTTGAACAAGGTGACGATAAAGAACAAGTATCCACTGCCGAGGATTGACGATTCGTTTGACCAGCTCCAGGGTGCCAGGGTGTTTTCGAAGATAGATTTGAGGTCTGGTTATCATCAACTGAGGATTAGGGCGTTTGATGTCCGTAAGATAGCATCTCGTACTCGGTATAGGCATTATGAGTTTTTAGTCATGTCGTTTGGGTTGACCAATGCCCCGTCAACATTCATGGAGTTGATGAACCGAGTGTTCAGGCCTTACTTGGATTTATTTGTGATTGTATTCATTGATGATATCTTGGTATACTCCCGCAATCAGGAGGAGCATGAGCATCACCTCAGAGAGGTTCTTCAGACTCTGAAGGATAGCCAGTTGTACGCCAAGTTCTCAAAGTTCGAATTTTGGTTGAGTTCAGTAGCATTACTGGGTCATGTCGTATCAACATAGGGTATTCAGGTGGGATAAAGGCAGTCAAGAACTCGCCTCGACCAGCTTCAACTACAGATATTCGGAGCTTCTTGGGGTTAGCTGGTTACTACAGACGTTTTGTGGAGGGGTTTTCATCCATTGTAGCCCCGATGCATAGATTGACTCAGAATGGTGCCCAGTTCAGGTGGTCAGATCATTGCGAGGCAAGCTTCCAGAAGCTCAAGAAAGCTCTAACTACGGCGCTGGTATTGGTTTTACCCACGGGATCCGGGCCTTATACTGTATGTTGTGATGCTTCTTGCATCGAACTTGGTGCAATGTTGATGCAGAACGACAAGGTCATAGCATATGCTTCGAGGCAGTTGAAGATCCACGAGAAGAATTATCCAGTTCATGACTTAGAGTTGGCAGTCATTGTTAATGCCTTGAAGATCTGGAGGCATTATTTGTATGGTGTGACGTGTGAGGTGTACATGGGTCACAAGAGCCTTCAATACTTGTTCAAGCAGAAAGAGTTGAATTTAAGGCAGCGGAGGTGGTTGGAGGTTTTAAAAGATTATGATGTTTCTATTTTATGCCACCCAGGGAAGGCTAATGTGGTGGCCCATGCATTAAGTAGAAAGTCCGCCAGCATGGGTAGTCTTGCATATATCCCGATCAGCCAGAGACCGCTTGCCTTGGATGTTCAGGCCTTGCCCAATAGATTTGTGAGATTGGATATTTCTGAGCCCAGCAGGGTGTTAGCTTGCACGGTTGCTCGTTCGTCATTGATGGAGCGTATCCGGGAGCGGCAGTTTGATGATCCCCATTTGTGTTTCCTGAGAGACGCGGTGCAGAGGGGAGGTGACAAGGAGATGAATTTGGGAGATGATGGCATATTGAGGTTGCAGGGGCGAGTTTGTGTGCCCAATGTTGATGGTATTCGAGAGTCGATCTTAGCAGAGGCCCACAGTTCTCGGTTTTCTATTCAACCGGGTGTCGCGAAGATGTATAAGGATTTGAGACAGCATTATTGGTGGGGTAGAATGAAGAAAAACATTGTTGCATACGTTGCTCGTTGTCTAAATTGTCAGCAGGTTAAGTGCGAGCATCAGAGGCCTGGTGGGTTCTTTCAGAGGATTGAGCTTCCCGAGTGGAAGTGGGAAAGGATCACTATGGATTTTGTTACTGGCCTTCCGATGACTCGGAAGAAGTTTGATGCTATATGAGTTATTGTTGATAGGCTGACTAAGTCAGCGCATGTCATCCCAGTTGCCACCACCTATTCATCCGAGTCTGATATGCAGAGCCGTCATCCCCATCTATTCCCCAACTCAGGTACTTCTTTCTTTTGTCCGTTCGAGGATGAACAATTGTTTTAGAGGTGGAGGATATGACGACCCAAAGGGTCATACCATGATTCTCCCTTTCCTTGCGCTTCTGAGGCCTTGAAAATCTCTTATTGGGTTTCCTCGATTTGCGCGCACGGTCCGGGCGAAGCCGGAAAAGTTTTATGTGAAAAAATTAAAATTCTGTGTTAAAAAACTATGAATCTTGACACTAATATTGCTATAGTTGACTTTGGTCAACGTTTCGGGTAAACGGACCCGGACCCATGATGTGACGTTACCGGAGGGTCCATAAGGAAATTTGGGACTGAGCGTATTCCCGGAATCGAAATCCGAGGTCCCAGGCCCGAGTATAGAGCTTTTATGTGAAATTGTTTTATGAATATGCTTAAGGAAAAATGAAGACGGAAATTGATGAAAAATAGTGGTATCGGGCTCGTATTTTGGTTCCGACGCCCGGTACAAGTCTTAAATGGGCGTTAAGCGCAATCTGTAAAGTTTGGTTGAAAACGGACGTCGTTTGACGTATTTCAGACTAAAAGTGGAAAGTTTGAAAATTTTGAACTTAAATGGAAATCATGAGTTTTGGAGGTTGATTTTGTAATTTTGATGTTATTTTGGCGATTTGATCGCTCGATCAAGTTCGTAGGATGATATTGAGTTAGTGTGTGTGATTGGTTGGGAGCCCCGAGGGCTCGGGAGTGTTTTCGGGGGTAGTTCGGGTGTTTTTGGCTCTTTGGACTAAGCCGATTTTCTGCAATTTTTGCACAGGGAAATTCTTCTACGCGATCGATGCTTCATCCACGCGATCGCACTGTTTTGGCCCGTGCCACTACGCGATCGCAGCTTCATTCACGCGATCACGTAGCTTCCAGTTTTCCCTTCTCCGCGTTCACGTACTAGTCCACGCGATCGCATAGACCAATTGACCTCTCAGTGACTTTTCCTCTACGCGGTCGCAACACTCTTCACGCGATCGCGTAATTCCCAAGTTTCCTTCACCGCGATCGCGTCCCCATTCCTGCGATCGCGAAGGGAATCTTCGCCAGTGATTTTAGAAGCCTAAAACAGATTAATGACGAGATTTATTCCCAAATTCTCTCACGAGGTCTCCCAAGAATCCTCCATTGAACAAAATTCAAGCTTCCATTTCTTCATAGTTCATTGGGTAAGAAATCATAACTTCATTTCTTCTTGTTTCCTTCATCAAAACATCAATTTTCTATCCCCAAATCATAGAATCATGGTAGAAATTAGGGTTTTTGAGTAGAGTTAATTTTTTGAGAATTTTGGGCAATTCAACCTCAATATGGGGTCGAATCTTAAAACAAATCATGTATTTGGACTCGTGGGGTTATGGGTAATCGGAATTTGGTCCGAGCCCCGATTTTGGACCATGTGGGCCCGGTGTCGGATTTTTGTATTTTTGGAAGAAAAATTAGAAATGAATTTCTAAGCTAGGAAATTGTATCCTTGTACTATTATTGATAATATTGAATCAATTTATGTTAGATATCGTTGGTTCGGGGTCGAATTCTAGAGGGAAGGCGATTGTTGAGCTTTGAGTTGCTATTTTCGGATTAGAGGTAAGTGTTCGATCTAACTTTGGTTTGAGGGAATATGATTAGGTTGTTATCTGCTATGTGCTATGTGGGGTCGGTGTATAGGTATGGTGATGATTACCTATACGCCCGAGTCAAGCATGACCGTGATGTCATATTTTCTATTAAAATTGTAAAGTAAGTGAACAATTGTGATAATTACTTGTTACAAGAACTATGAAGTGAAAGTTGAGAATTAAATGAACTAAAGAGGAATTTTTGGGTATTTTTCCCTTGCCGGGACCATTTGTTGAGTGTATTCCCTTGCCGGGACCTACTGTTGAGTTGTATTTCCCTTGCCGGGACTTATTGTTGAATTATTCTCCCTTGCCGGAATATTATATACATATATATATATGTGTATATATATATATATGTATATATATATATATGTGTATATATATATATATATATATATATATATATATATATATATATATATATATATATATATATATATATATATATATATATATATATATATATATATATATATATATATATATATATATATATATATATATATATATATATATATATATATATATATTCCTTTTTCCCGTTTAGTTGTGACCATTGATTAGGAGAGGAAGAGAGAGTAAAAGCACGAAGGGTGATGCCGTGCATTGTTTATTGAGAGTAAGAGCACGAAGGGTGATGCCGTGTACTGTTTATTGAGAGCAAAAACACGAAGGGTGATGCCGTGCCTTGTATTTGATATTCTTGGTGAGACATGAGGGTAAAAGCACGAAGGATGATGCTGTGCATTATATTTGACCATTTTGGTGAGGAATGAGAGTAAAACACGAGGGTGATGCCGTCAATTATTGATTCATAGGCTTTCTTATCTAATTATTATTTATTCAGTTCCATCTCTTGATTGTAGAAGTTATAACTAACTGCTACTCCCCCAACATGTCCCCTTTCCCTTTTATTTGTTTAAATTCTTGCTCTCTTTCTGTTATTGCATATATCTGTACAGGTTGGTTGTGGTAGGTCCGGTTTAGCCTCGTCACTATCTCGCCGAGGTTAGGCAGGGCACTTACCAGCACATGGGGTCGGTTGTGCTGATACTACGCTTCCGTGCCTTTTTGTGCACAGGTCAGGTCATAGCCTACAGACTGAAGCTATAGTTCGGGAGTGATCCTTCAGTCCAGAGATTTTGAGGTAGTTCGTTGGCGTTCGCGGGCCCCGAGTCTCCTCTATCTATTTCTTTCAGTTTGTTTAATTGTATCAAGCATACATGCTATGTATTTCTTCCAGATTGTTATTTTTAGTACTTTTTTAGTTGTCCGTGAGCAGTGACACCAGATACTGGGTAGAGACATGTTGTTAGTTTACGCATTTATTGTTGTTAAAAGGCTTCCGCATGTTTTTATTTAATTATATTAGTATTTGACTCGTTTAGATTTAAGTTTTGTGAAAATGATTATAAAGGTTGGCTTGCCTAGCTTCGACAGTAGGCTCCATCACGATTCTCGATGGTGGGTAAATCCGGGTCGTGACATAACTCATGTTACCGTTGCTTAAGCGGAAAGAAGTTTTCTAAATTAAAATTGATAAAATCTTATCTAAGAACAACAATGTCACAAGAAAGATTAAATAGATTAGCTACATTGTCAATTGAGAAATACTTATTAGGAGTTATTGATTATAAGAAAATTATTAATAACTTTGTATATAAGAAAAACTAGAAAAATAAACTTCAAACAAATAATTAAAAAAAATGAAAACGTTAAGGTCTCTTATAAACTTTTTCTTTAGGCCACAAAATTCGCCGGGCCACCCCTGCTCATATAGAAAAGGGATTTTTACCTATACATCCCATATACCAAACCTTACTACCATTATTGTGCATGGTTTGTTTATTACACTCATATCCCATATTTTTGTTACATAATATGTACCAAACTAAATTTCCATCCTAAATTAAGACTACACAATTAATACAAAATCAGAATCTTAATAAATTTAGACCAAAAATAACGCCCCACATTAAGGTTGGGAATTAATGATTGATTTTCTACCATTTAAAGTCTAGATCATGTAAGGTAACATATTTAATGTATTATATATCTCTTCTAAACCAAAAATAATTGTGATTTTCGTCCATATTGTCCAGCTTCTTCTCTTCTTTCTTTTCTTCATCTTTTAATCCTTCTTCTCTTCTTTCTGTTTATCATCTTTTCTTGTTTTTGTTTCTGCACATTGGTAGCTCTATTATCAATATGGAAACCCTATTTTTGGGGGGCTTTTTTACATTTCTATATCACATAAGAAATTTTTTATAGTCAATATTTTTTTAATATAAATTATTGTTTAATTATAATATAAATATAATATTTTATAGATAATCTTAAAAATAATATAACTTTATTTGTAATTTTTTTGAAGAAATTTTGTAGGTCAAGAGAAAATTTTGTAATCAATATTTTTTTTCAACATAGATTGTTGTTTAATTGTAGTATTAGTAATTTTGTAGATACCCTTAAAAACAATACAACTTTATACAGTACTAAAATTGATTTTGTAGTTTATTTCTAGAAATTTTGTATATGAATAGAAAATTTTGTTGTCAACATTTTTTTTCAACATAGATCGTAGTTTAATATATTCTTGTTTGGTGTAGGAAAAAAAAAACAAAAAAAGTTGTAGATGTTGAAGTTATTTCCAGAGAGATTTAAAAATGTAGATAATTGTAGTTAAATTTAGTTAAATGTAGTTATGAAGTATTTCCGGAGAGTTTTAAAAATGTAGATAATTGTAGTTAAATGTAGTTAAATGTAGTTATGAAGTATTTCCAGAGAGTTTTAAAATGTAGATAATTGTAGTTAAATGTAGTTAAATGTAGTTATGAAGTATTTACATAGAGTTTTAAAAATGTAGATAATTGTAGTTAATAGTAGTGAACGTTTATATGCCGTTTGTTTGTAGCTGATTTGTAGTTAACTGATTGTTGCTAACATAGTTAATTTATTGACACCTTATTATTTTCTTTTTGATCTTGAATTGTAGGTGAGAGCTTCACAACATATTTTAGTTATTCCAGATTATCGGAACGAATATAACAAATAAATACGAAACGAAAAAATTTACTGGAAACACTTCATATAACCTTAACTACATTTAACTACATTTGACTATATTATAAAAACTCACTGGAAACACTGCATATAACCTTAAGGTAATTAAGGTTATTTAATGATGTCTCCAGTGAGTTTTAAAAATGTAGTCAAATGTAGGTAAATGTAGTTAAGGTTATACGAAATGTTTCCAATGAGTTTTTAAAATGTAGTCAAATGTAGGCAAAATGTAGGTAAATGTAGTTAAGGTTATATGCAGTGTTTCCAGTGTGTTTTTAAAATGTAATCAAATTTTTGTAGTTGTATGAACTTTGTAATTAATTGTAGTTACTTGTAGGTACATATAGACGATTACAAGGCTCGTGCACTTGACAAGTTTACAACTTCTTCAAGCAAGAACAATAATAAAAAATAGAAAAATAATAAAAATAGATCAAAACAAGAATGAAAAATAAATTTGATTACAAATAACTGATAATCTGAAAAATACAATGAAAAAAATAAGATTACAACAGACACTCCTGATATTAGAACATCTTCGAATAAAAATAAAATTTTTAAAAGTTAAGTTTTCATAAAAATAAAATTTTTAAAAGTTAAGTTTTTCTGCTCTAAAAAATTATTTTTATTTCTATTCAAAATCAGTTTTTTCCTTCTAAAAGTTTTGGCCAAATATTGTAATGTTAAGAAAAATAATGGAAAAATGCATTCCACAAAGAATGCATTTTTGAAACCCGACGTCGAACTTTGAGTATATAAACTCCATCTTCAAAAATTCAAAATCTTCTTTCGACTTTTTTTTTATTTTTTGAATTATTAAAATCAATATTTTCTATTTTACTTTCTAAATTATTTAAAAACATTATTGTGAATAACTGGAGTAAACTAATTAAAAGAAAATTATGAAAAGTGAGAGGCTTAACCCTTTAGCAAACTGGAATAAACTAATTAAAAGGAATAACTGGAATGAACTAATTATTTACTTACTATTCGAAGTTTGTTACAGTAAGGTGCAAGTTGAGATCTTCCATTATAAATGTGTAAAAAAAATATATGAAAAGATCTTGTTCCACAAATTAAACCTTTAATTGTTCCACAAATCAAGCAAATAATTAATGAGTTGATTATTAACCTTAAATATAATTTTGGTACATAAATTGAAAGGTGGTATACTTAAATGTAATAAACACAAACCTTAAACATGAGTGGTTATAAGGTTTGGTATATGGGATGTATATGTAAAAATCCCTATAGAAAAGTGATTTATGGTGTCCACATTGCTTATTTTGGACTTTGGCTGGAGTATCACCATAGGCGGACCCAAAATTTGAAGGTTGGGGTGCATTTTTGAATTTAATCAAAATCTGTTTTGTACATAGTTGTATCCAATACTAATATATCATTATATTTTAAAGACATATATATATATATATATACATAGAATTTTTATCGAACTTTAGTGGTGTCGGTGACCCCTCGGTATAGCGCAGGTCCGCCCTCTGAGTACCAGAGTATTTCATCTAAATAGTTGGTTGAAGTGATGAGTAAATAAAGATCTTAAGATACATTAATATGTTATTTCCTATCTAACATTCTTATTTTTGCATGCAAATGAGATTGTTAACTAACAATGATTAACTAGAATTTAGCATAATTTGATCCAGAAATGGAGTACAACCAAAGTTCTATTCTAATTCAACATTTCACCATCCCTTCTTTCTCCAAGGAAGAGAAAAAAAAGGAATGAGTTCAAAACTCATGTAGCCCATTTTCTCAAGGTGGTCTCACTCATTCTAGCTAGCCATTTTCTGTCAACCACTGAATGACAAAAACAACCTTGAGAATTGAGTATATGCTTCTAATATTTTCCCCAACTCCCCTTTTAACTATGTTATGTTATTACCATTCTACTGCACTGCACCTAAAGATTTGCTAGCTGAAGATGATATCAAGCAAAAGCTCATTCATCAAAGATGCAAACACTTCAATTTCCAACTCCAAAATCACTTCTTGCTTCTCTAAGTTTGTGCTCTTCCACTCGCCTTGGCTTTCAATGTCTCGAATATAAGCCATCCTGTTTTCTTGCACCTTCCAATCTAACAATACCTCAATTGGATTCCCATTTATCCAATCTTTTGCTACTTGCAACAGTTTGTTATTGAATGCATCACCTTTTGTTAGCTCTTCTGAATGTTCACTGGCATTGAGAATTCTCTCTTTAAAGAAATCCAACAGTATTTTCTCTGCCTTTAGTTTCATGTTATAAGATGGCAATGAAGCTTTCAATTCTTGAACCAAATCTAATGCTTTGCTTTCAACTGTCTGTTTGTCCTCTTCTTGTTCCTCAACTTCCGTTTCTGAGGTATTTGTGAGTGGGGATTCACTCTCTAATTCTGAAGAAACGATTCTTTTCTCTAAGTTTAGTGGTTCTAGTTGAGTGAGACACTCGAACCTTTGGATTTTCTTCATGAGTTTTTTGGTAGTTCCTGTTACAAATATATATTTAAGATTCTCTGTTCGAAGAGTATAAATTTTGCATTATTGTGTAATACAAATTGATTAGGGATTTACCTTCTACACGAGCAAATCTATGCTGGAAAGGTGAAGAGACCTCGTCTTCATCACCAAATGGACAATCCAGTATAGACACTGGACTACACTGTTCTTTTTCTTCATTTGGCCAATGTGTCTGCACATAACAATGAAAATTAAGAGATCTTTGAGGATTATTTTGAACACTAAACGTGTACAATATCAAATATTGAATGCAAGAAATATTACTCCATTTGTCTCAAGTTATGTGACACTTTTCATTTTTTCAAGATTCAATTTCGTAATTTCGACATAGTTTTTTTTTTGTTTTTTGAAATTAAATTTACATATTTGAAAACTACGTAAAAAAAAATACTATACAACAACAACCCAGTGTAATCCTGCAAGTGAGGTCCGGAGAGGATATGATGTATGCAACCTTACCCCTATCCTGGAAGGTTCACAGAGATTCAGAGACGTAAGAAGTATTTATAGCACGCAAAAAATACTATAAGTCACAATAATTAATAATTTAAAATATTTAAAAAATCATATAAAAGAAATAACAGTTAACGTATAATTTGTTTGAATCTTGAAATCCAAATACCTTCATATAAATTGGGACGAGGAAAGTACTGTAACTACATTTTAAAATAAAGGAGGATAAAAGAAAAGAAATGATAAAATAAGTAGGGGGGCTACAGGATCCATCATATCTCTTATTATTGATTTGTTCAGTTGTTCTCCGGGCAAGACTAATAGATATGGCCCCTACCCTTAGCTATCGTGTTACATAAATGTTAGTGTCAATATACTTTAGATACTTGAATTTATTTGATAGTTGCACTTCAATGAGACTGTCTGGCATCAGTAATCATGCGTGACAATGGGGAAATCTCACTTTCTTAAAAAAAAAACCATCTTCTCATCAGAAGATTAATAAAAAAATATAGAAGAAAGGGGAACTAACCGAAAGCAACGACCAAGTATATTTTCACAAGCGAGGTTTGGAGGAACTAACCGAAATGACCTAATAGATACGAACCGTAAAGCAGTTACTAATGCTTGCATTAGGATAAATTATCTATATTATACCTCGGGGGTGCAACACTTCTTCGCACCCTACATTAACACATAATATTTTATGCATCAGAATATTTATTTTTTTCAAAATATAATTAATATTAGTAGTACTTTAAAATAGATTAAAATTTTGGTTTCAAGATTTAAAAAGTTCCCAATCTCCTAGAGTAATATCTTGAAAAGGGTGGAAATAAATAGTACACATAGGAAAGATGTGGTCAAGTTTTGTATTAGGAAGTCAACTATTCTCCAGGGATGTTTCTACCGCAAGCAAATGGACACAAACTCCTAGACAATTTCAATATCGTGATAAATGTTAGTCTCCTAGACAGAAGTCACTGCTAGACAAAGTATGTGACTTCTGTCTACCCATATTTATACTATTTTCATTTTCAAACAAAAGAAAAGGGAGTTTCAGATCCTTAACTAAAACGTTATTCCATCCGTTTTATATTGTTTGAGGCAATATTTTATATTGAGTCCCCAACTAATATACTATCGTTCATAGAAGTTCTTATTATAAGGAAAAACACATAACCAATTTTTGTGGAGCTACCTAGCGTAAAGATAAATGATGAAATGGAAATATTAATGTTCCCACATGCTAATAAATATTAATGTTTGTAGCAGTTATACGTCCAAACAAACCAAACCACCTTTTTCCTCTTTCCTTTTACGCGCAAGGATATGCAAGTTATTTAAAACATACCCTGCACACGACCGACACAAGTTCAATGTGATAGAAATCATATCTTCTCATAATTTTAGCTTGCCACAAATAAAAAATAAATAAAGGACCCTACAATATTATTATTTACAATAATTAAAGAAATTTTTCATATACACAAATAATCTAAGTAATTTTTATTGAAGAAGTAATACAGATTTAATTAAATCACTCGAACTCGTAATACTACAAAAAATTGAAATCTCTTGACTATTACGTTGTACCTACTCCATCATGCTAAAACTTCAAAACCTAAAACATAAGCTAGTGTTTGACCATAGATTTTCAAATTTTATTTGAAAAATTTGATTTTGATGAAGTTCGGTTTGAAGATGCAAATGTGTTTGGACATCAATTTTCAAAATATATTTCACTTTTTATTTTTTGAAAAAACATAAAATATGACTTATACCCACAAGTCCTAAAAACTATCACAAATACCCAACAGTACCTTCATCAATAACATTTATTATATTATTGCAAACTATAGAACGTAAATAAATTTAGTATAAAATTATTATTTTTTATATTAAAATACATAATACACTATCAAATGACCGAGAAGACAAAGTAACTTTGTTACAAAATAATAAACGGTGGGCTTTTTTATAACATACAAAAGTTTCGGATAATTTTTAAAAAATGTAACAGTAATATTTTAGGCTCTTGAGCTGGTTTTGGAATTTGGATTTTGAGAATTTGCCAAAACATAAATAAAATTTATGAATAAACATATATTTGCCAAAAAAAACCAAATAAATTTTGACTAAACTTATGACCAAAAGGATAATATAATTTTTGTACCCTAGTATAATATATGACCGAAACTAACTACTCCTACAGTCCTACTAATCAGAGAATAAGAAAATGACACTTCATACCTGGTTTAATGCTATCAATAATCAAACAAACTGCTATCTACACTATTATGTGTCAAACAGTCAAAGAGGTGGGTCAGGGTATTTTAGGAAATAAAAAATGTAGTAATCTGCTGTCTCGACTTCCACAAAGTTAATGCTAGTCTACATAGAGAGCCGTATATTCCGCATGGCGACAACAACGTAGCGGGATCTGCGCCGTCCAAATCCCCACTGTACTAAGTCCTAGGCCTAAGACTTAGTTGTCAGTGTCGAGAAGCATGCAATTCAATCCTGAAATACCCCGCACGTGTACTCTCCAGGTTTACCCCCAAATAGTTCCACCTGTTTTTGCTCCTACCAGATCGCTGTGAAAATTCATTTCTCTAGAAAATTCTTCTTTTATAAATATAATTCAAATTTCTTACACCCTACTTTTTTACTATATTTCAAAAATTTGAATTCACCACGCTTTAATTATTACCTCGAGAATACAACTTTATTTTAACTTTTCTAAACTCAACAAACTATTACATCCCCTCGTAATTACTAAGTGTCTAATATTTTAACTACTCATCAAAATTTTAAAACAATGTTCTTACCCCTACTATGCACATTCAAACTTGAACCTAGCAACCTAATAAATATATAGGTAAAATATTGAGGCTACTATTTTCAGTCACAATAGCTTCTTCTTCTCGTACTTTGCCGTTCTTTTCACAATAGCAGAGAGGCTTTTGGAAATCGCCTCTCTGTCCTTTCGGATAGGAGTAAGGCTCGTCTACATATTATTCTCTTCAGATTTCACTTTGTGAAATATTATTGGATAGTTGTTGTGTTGTTTTTAAAAGCCGTGAACAGAAAAGTTATAATTTCACAATTTAAGTTACCGTATCACAAAATCAATTACGTAAAAATATATAGTTGTAACTGATAAATGCAAGCAATATGATATTCCTTGAAATAAAAGAATAGAAAACATGAAATTAGAGAAAAATAAGACAAAAATTAAAAAGAAATGTTAGGAAATAAAATAAAGCTAACCTTTTTGTTAGGAGAGTTGGTAGTGCTACCGTGACTGCTTACAGTTGAGTCTGGTGAATCATCACCGGTAGTTGCGCCAACTTTTTTGCTGTTGATCACCTTCTCCGTTCCTAAGCTCTTCGACGCTACGACGTCGTTTTCAGTCTCCGTCGAATTAACCTCCGAATTACCACTTGAAGTTTGCAGTGAATTATTATCACTTGAGGCAGTGAAATCACTATCTGACCAGCTGTTACTTTTACTCTCACTCACACTCACGCTCATTGAGCTATTTGAATCGCCGGCGGTTATGGCAGTTATAACCGGAGAAAAAACCGGTGAATTTAGTTCTTCCTTGTCCAGCCGGTTGAAAGACGTCCACCAGTGGATCTCTTTGTAATCCCCTCTCTTCCAGAAGCTTCTTTTCAGCTTCCGAGACAAACTCCTCGGAAAAATTGTCATCATCGGCTTCTTCTTCTTCTTCTTCGACGGTGAAGAAGACAGAGAAAACCTTGCTCCGGCGAACGGGAGGTGTTTTACGGCGTTGATCACCGCCACAGACGCTTTTTGAAATGCAGAAACCGTCGCCGACGGCGGCGCTGGTTTTGGCCGGGTTTTGAGTAACGATTTAGCATTTTTCATGTATGGCGGCGGCGGTGCTGGTTGATACTTGTTCTTCAAATCGATTTCGAGAAGAAATCGAACCGTAGTGCAACATTGACGGCGAGGATATGATCGGAAGCCGCTCGATGAGCATGAACTCAAGTCATCTAACAGGTAATCTTTCAGCATCAATTGTTTTGGTAATGGTTTCATCAATTTCGAATCCATAATCAAACAGTAGTAAAGAAAAACACTAATAACTTTTTTTCAAAACTTAAACGAACAACTTGAAGAGCTGAAATTTGAATTAGAATCAGAGACAAAAGTGCTAAGGAAATAATATCAGAATCAGAAATAGAGCATTGAATTAAAATGGACAGAATGCAAGTTTAGTGAGAGACAGAGAAAGCTCATTGAGAAAACTGTAGCATTTTGCAGCTTTTACTGATTGATAACAGTGTAAATATTGAATGAAAAATTTAAGACACTAAAAAGGGGGGGCCAATGGGTGGTGAAATAGAGAGGCAGCTTCTTAAAGCTAAAGTTGAAGATCTCAAGAAAATGATATAAAACAAGTGGCTATCACTGGCAAATAAGGGATTTTTAGCAGTAAGAAAGAACAAGAAATGGAAGTAGAAGTAGAAGAAGAAGCAAGGATGCTTCTTGTAGAGGTTTTTTGAATCTCAAGTTTGATTAAATTAATAAGTTTAAAGATTTGTTTTTTGAGTTTGAACTTAGTATTTAATTAATAGGAGTTTAATTAATTGAATTAGCTGGTTTTGAGATTTGATTACAAATCTCGACCTGTTAGACTTGGGACTGACCACTGGTTGACCTTGTTAGATTAGAATATTTCAATATTGTGTGGATTTCAATCACGCGCTCTCTGTTGTCCAGCGCGTGCAGCGACTATTATGCATGGCATTAAATGTCTACTGATGAAATTGCTGGAATAGTTTGCACTATATTGCGTTCTGAGAACATGGAGGAAATTTGCACTACTTAATGGGGAAAAGAGTACATATTTAGTTCTGAGCTTCAGTTCAATGCTTAGGCCTTAACAATCAGAAAATTTTATGTGATCAAATTCTTTTAAAAAGAATTGCGGTTAAGTGTTAAATATATCCTTTTACTATTAAAAGTAGACCGTATTTATTCTCCGTTTGAATTTTTTATTAAATATGTTCCCGCCGTTATATATTAGGGCCATATATATCACTCAGCCGTTAAAACACCCTCCCATATATATTTTTAGTACGGTTAAGGGTCAAATATATCCTTGTACTATTAAAAATATGCCATATTTATCCCCCGTTCGAATTTTTTATCAAATATGTCCCCATATATTTGAACAATAGATTATCAAATATATTTGATCCTTAACCGTTATTTTAATAATTGAACAATAACGTAAATAATACGGTAAACAAATCAATCTTCTTCAAGTTATTGAACTGACAATCTAATCATCATTCATAATAGAATGGCCTAAAAAAAGAGTAGAAATGAATGAGAAATTAATATTGGTTGCTAAGAATGTATCGATATTATATGTATTTTTAACCACAAACTCGAAAGGATATGAAAGAGAATAATAATATGTGTCATCTATATTTAGGCATAACAAATTATCAGTTGTATTTTTATTCATTCATCTTTATCTAATATCTTATTATTAGAAGAATGAGCTTGAATATCGATATTATATCAACAATAATAATAGCATTCCATTTTGCGTCTCTCTGTCAATAAGTTTATTTTGATTTCATCTGATGGCTCACTAATACTGAAGAAAATTACTACAATTTTTCTAGAAATATTTTAACTTTTAGAGAATTATTCTTTTGGAGACTCATAATAACATGTTAAGTTATTCTTTCTACTTTCCTTGGTCCCTTTCCCGTTTCTTTGTGTTTTCTGATTTTTGGCTTGCTAAATTTCTTTAGTATTAGTTCTAACCTCAAGTGAATAAGAATGTGTATCCCAATTGTTATACTAAATACTTTTATTCATTACTGTGCTTATGAGTTATTTTGGAGCTTAGTACCCTCTTGTGAAAATATCTACTTTCTTCTTAATTTGACTACTAAATGAGGTCCATTATGCCACTGAAGGTTTGACAATAGTATGATAAAAAATTCAAACGGAGGATAAATATGGCCTATTTTTAATAGTACAAGGATATATTTGACCCTTAACCGTACTAAAAATATATGGGAGGGTGTTTTAATGGCTGAGGGATAGATATGGCCTTAACGTATAACGATGGGGACATATTTGATAAACAATTCAAACGGAGGATAAATATGGCCTATTTTTAATAGTACAAGGATATATTTGACCCTTAACCGAAAAAATTGATACCTAAGTATAATTTGGTGATTTAAAAAAGATGGAAAATATGTTGAAACCAATAAAATATGCTATAACGGTGAAATGTTGATTAGCTTACACATTTAGGTTATTTCATCGAATACCTGTTACCTTTAAATAGCACATGGATGAGTAATTCGACTCACTAAAGCTTAACGAAACGAGAAAAAAAACATCTAGTCCTTTGTGATATAACCTAGGGAGAACCACACCCAAAAAACTAGCTATTGCGGTTGTGGGACTCAAATCTTATTTCTTGCGATAGACCATAACAAACCACCATACTTCGCATATGTCGTCCTCGACGGCGGTGCGTTAGTAATTTCTAGCCTCGAACGAACACTCTAATACTAGTGTCACCATCCAAGGCATGGTAGATATAGAGAGTGGTGAGTCGCTCTGATACCATTAATACAATCTAGTAAGAACCACCCAAAAACTAATTATTGAGGCGGGAGAGTCCATGACTATATAAATCCCACATCAGCATTTTATAGTATCGATATGGGACTCAAATTCCATTCCTTACTATAGACCATAACATAATATCTCTACCAAGATGTCAGTAGCACAAAGAGAATATCAAGAAGCCTGATTATAAATTGTTTTTTTCTTCTTCTTAAAGATCTTGATGATTAATTATTTAACGATTGTGACAAAGTTCAAAATTGCAAGATGAATACAATTTAAAAAAGATTCTTAGCTGATTTCAAGTTTGACACCAATTATGGTAGATGACTAGAATTATAATGGCATAGACATTCCCATTGACAAATTTAGTTAGTTCCATTACCAATATTAATAAAGAAAATATTAAAAACAAAAGAAATGGAGTAATAACTTTAATAAATGTCTAGCTATATTTGCATATATGATAGTTCACCTTTCTGACTACATATTCCATGTGTGACTTATGTTTTGTTAACTAAACCTGAAGTTTTATTGCACCCAATAAGTTTGTGAAAGTTCTCGACATTAATTGGAGTAAATTGATATTAATGCTGCAAAAAAAGTTCCGACAATTTAATTCAAAAATCTTAAGAGGATGAGCGGTAGGTATAACCAGAAGATTTTTTATATACTTTTTGGGAATTACTTAATATGCATGACTTGAGATATTGTGATCTCCAATAAAATATTCTAACTTTCTGCGAGATTTTACGAAATTATTATGTTAATAAAAGAAATTGTTACTTTATATTAACAATTCTAATGAAGTAATTTCTTAGTGGTGGGAGGAGAAATTTTTAACCAGTTGACTAGTAATTATCAGAAAGATGAACAAGAACAGCTTCTCTAAGAGCGTATTTTTTGGTATATACATTTCTCTAAGAGCATATAAGAGTTTGCATGTGTGAGAGAAAAACAGTGGTTCTTTTAGTTTTTTTTTTGTTCTATTATAGGATATGGAACGTACTGGCCCGATCGGTGATATATGCGTGTGTTTTATGGGGATCAAGATTAGTGGTGGAGGCGGGAGGAATTGAAACAGCAATCAAACAAAAATTTTGAACATTTTTAACTACTGAGCTTAGGGTCGCTCGACAAAATTGGTGGCTTAAAGTCGAAAGGTCCAAATTTTATTTAATAAAATTGCATATATTTATGATTTCTTTTCTTTTTTGTTATTAATAGTAGTTTTATAGATCGTCTTGTACGTATTTTGGCCGTTCACTCAGTTATCTGCTAGTTTCCACCGAGGAAGATATCTAGTAACCCTGCTTCGCAAGGTTTCGAACTTTATTAAATGAAATATCTGCAGCTAAAAAAAACGTTTTTCTAAGTTCTCAGCATCTAATTAATGATCGTAATTTTATACTACTAAAGTAGATTTTAAAATAATTTTATACATTTAAAATAGTTCAAGTTTATTTGAATTAAAAAATAGCTTGATCTACTCTTTGTATGGGTCGGAATCCGACCCCATGATAATTAACGAAGTTAATCCCGGTTTAAGCTAAGTCATGATTAATAAGGTGTATGACCACTCAGAGCCAATGGTATTTAACCTTTGTCTGATTCGGCCAATAAGGCCACGACCCATTCACCATCATAAGGGTGAATCCACAGCGTGGTCACGGCCACTTATTGACAGCTCGTGAAGTTCACAACTATAAATACCAAGAGAGGGAACCCTAAAAAGGGGGCTTCTTCTTCACCACTATTCATGATAAAGAGGAAAGATACAATGAGACCCCTATTATGGGAAAGAGAAACACCATTGTAAGGCTCTGAACCTCTCCATGGAGAGGTAGACCAACTCAATATTATCAATAAAAGCTTTTAATATCTCTTCTCCTAATTCTGAATGTTCATTTTCGCTTCTTTCATTTGGTCCAATAGATTATTACAGTTTACTATGATTTTCCCTTGGTTATTTATATTGCTTCTCACTCACAAAGTATATGATAATATTTGAGCAAACAATCTGGCGCCGTCTGTGGGGATTTCATAGAAAAATCGCGTAGTTCTGCCCTAGAGCAAAAGGAAAGAAACGCCAAAGGACAACCCATCTCAAACAAGCCAAAGCGGATAAAGGGAACTCGAAGATTTCGAATCGAGATTCAACTCCTCTATCACTCTTCTCTCGGATAGTGCAAGCAAGAAGAAGAATCCCTCCTCCACCCCCTAAGGGAGGATCTCTTTAAGGCATCTTTCACATCCCCGATACGGGCTCCGGCCTGAAACCGACATGAAGATATCTTGAACCGAGAGTCGCCTCAAGCCAGCCTACATACCTCGATTGGGAATGTTCGTCTAAGCTGCTCAAGATCTTGAATCAAAATCGAGTTTCAGCTCTCAAACACCTACATAGCAAAATCAAGGCTATGTGCCTTCACCAGCAAGTTCAACTACGGCTGAACCGGAACTCAAGCTACTCGCCTTCACAGTTAATTCAAGGCTATGTGCCTTCACCAGCAAGTTCAACAATGGTTGAATCGGGACTCAGGATATGCGCCTTCACCGCTAATTCAAGGCCATGTGTCTTCACCAGTAAGTTCAACTACGGTTGAACCAAGAGAGGCTATGCGCCTTCGCCATCAAATGTATCAAAGTTCAACTACGGTTGAACTGGGACATAGGCTACACGACTTCACCGTTAATTCAAGGCTATGTGCCTTCACCAACAAGTTCAACTATGGTTGAACCGGGACTCAGGCTACGCGCCTTCACCGTTAATTCAAGGCTATGTGCCTTCACCAGCAAGTTCAACTACGGTTGAACCGGGACTCAGGCTACGCGCCTTCACCGTTAATTCAAGGCTATGAGCCTTCAGCAGCAAGTTCAACTACGGTTGAACTGGGACTCAGGCTATGCGCCTTCACCATCAAATTTATCAAAGTTCAACTACGGTTGAAGTTGGACTCAGGCTATGCGCCTTCGCCATTAAATTTATCAAAGTTCAACTACGGTTGAACCAGGACTCAGGCTATGTGCCTTCGCCATCAAATTTATCAAAGTTTAGCTACGGTTGAACCAAGACAGGCTATGCGCCTGCCATAGTTCAACTACGGTTGAACCAGGAGTCAGTCTACGCGCCTTTACCGTTAATTCAAGGCTATGAGCATTCACCAGCAAGTTCAACTATAGTTGAACTGGGACTCAGGCTATGCGCCTTCGCCATCAAATTTATCAAAGTTCAACTACGGTTGAACAGGGACTCAGGATATGCGCCTTCACCGTTAAATTTATCAATGTTCAACTACAGTTGAACCGGGACTCAGGCTATATTCCTTCGCCATCAAATTTATCAAAGTTCAACTACGGCTGAACTGGGACTCACGCTATGCATCTTCGCCATCAAATTTATCAAAGTTAAACTACGGTTGAACGGAGACTCAGACTATGCGCCTTCACAATCAAATTTATCAAAGTTCAACTACGATTGAACTGGGACTAAAGCTATGCACCTCCGCCATCAAATTTATCAAATTTCAACTACGGTTGAACCGGGACTCAGGCTATGCACCTTCGCCATCAAAATCGATAAAGTTCAAACTGGGACTCAGGTTATGCGACTTCGCCACCAAAATAAGCAAAGATCAACCACGATTTAACAAGGACTCAGGCTACGCGCCTTCACCATCAAATTTAACATAGTTTAATGCCTGAACCAAAATTCAGGCTATGCGTCTTCGTCATTGAATTTAACAGGTTCGACCCCGCTCGAACAGCAATGATCGACACCTCCGTCCTAAAAATCTAAAAGCTCGACCATAGTTGAACCAGGATCCAGGTTGAGCGCCTTCATCATAGAACTCAGAAAAACCTGCCTTCCAACGAATCGGGGCACAGAATAAGCTCCCTCGCCAGTCAAGTAAGTACTCCCAACTCGAACTAATATTTGGGCCACTTAAAGTTCAGCCCTGGTCAAACTACCAGACCACGCTTTTTATCATCACGGCCGGTAGTTCTACCACTCCTGAACTAGGAGTAGGGTTATGTACCGCTATCATCGAGTAAGGGTTCCGACTTTCTCAGACTTTCTCACACCGAGTCAAAGAAAAAGTCGTCAACAATCAAAGATAAACATGCCTACAAGAGTCAAACTCAAAGGCAAATTACTCTTTCGAATGCATGCAGAGAATAGTCTGAGGCGGAAGAAGGGAAGTTACAAAAATAAATACGAAGCAAGTAACGGAGAAGGAATTTCATTTATCTACAAAGTTAAATGCGGGTCATCCCTGGTTACACCCCGCCAAGGCCGGTCAGTACAAAGAAAAAGGAAAAGAAAAAGAGGAAGCACCTAAACGCAAAGAGGCAAATAAAACAAAAACAATACAACAAACACTTTTATTCGGTGTCGTCTGTGCCACCACATGCACCAACATCAACCTCTGGAGTTGTCGCCTCAAAACCATAGTCAGAACGGGCCTCACGAGCCTTTTGACGCGCTTTCTCGAAAGCAGCTTCGGTCACGATACCAGCCACCACAAATTCTTATACACATCACGTTGGGCCTTGGCAAAGACCCAAAGCTCACGTGCCTGGCTAGAAGCGGCGGCTTGGTTCCGGAGCCGCTGATTCTCTCTTTCTAGGCCTGCGACCTAATCCACTATAACTTGGGCCTCCCGCTCAATAAGGCCGATCCGCTCCTCGAGCCCTGCTTCCCTCTCGGCCGCCGTAGCCCTGTCCGACCCACGCTGAGATTTATGCACATGGATTGCCTCTTCCAACCCTGCGACTCTCAACGAGGCAACACTCGCTTGAAGCCTTAGAGCCGCAACCTCACCCCTTTCTCATCAACGCATTTTTTGCATTAATGAAGGGTGGAAGATACCATGCTGCGGATCCAAGAGTAGCCCCTTACCCTTTCGGTCGAGCACAACCTCCCGAGCTCTATTTGATCGAAGGGATGGCTAAAAGGCCAAATCCGGTCACTTTTAAGTACAGGGAAGTCTGCTGGTAGGAATTCCTTTCCACTAAGAGCCCGGTTAGAGAATTATCGTCCTCGCTTCACTTACCGACTTCGTCTTTTGCCAGGCCTTTGTCAAACTGCCTTGATGCCTTGGCAGGCTTTGGGCCAAATACCTCCGATCTCTACAGTAGGTGCCAAAGAAGAATGAGAAGAAGCCTGAAAAACCGTTGCCGGTCAAAAAGAGCACGCGAGACTTCGAAGGGACATCCACACTTTGATAAGTAGGCTCGCAGCTTCGCTCAACATAAGAGACCACAACTTATGACTTCGCTAATGGGAAAATGAAGGCTAACCCGTTCTGGTTGTTATGACAGGGTGCGAATCGGTAGCTGTGAAACTAGCTCTGGCTTGATGACTGCAAGGTTGGGTGCTTGTGGGGCGAGGAAAAACCTCGAATAGGAGGGCCTCAATTCCAAAAAAAAAGCGACGTTGTTTTTGATTTCTCTCAGGGTGTTCACTTCTACTAGTCTCGCCTACAACGGATTCAATAGCAGTGGATCTTGTGTTGACCGTGTCTTCCTTCAACAGCGGGGATAAGAGAAGAGCTAGCATTGGATTACGACAGAGCTAGACAGGGGGGATGAAGCAAGACTACAAGGCTACTTCCCCGCCTATCAATGTCGCATCATAGTGTGCTTGCCGCATCATAAGATGGATCGACAAGATTTTCTCTAGAATAAATCTTTCTCTTAATAGATCTCTTCTTGTCCTCAATCTTCGGAGAATACTGAGTTTCCCCCCTTATCTTTCTGCAAGGACGTTAATCAATAGTTCAGCGAGGCTCGCTTCTTTTCCTTGGTTTTTTTATTGTTTTATTAGACTGTACGAGTATTCTTAAATGAGTGAAACTCACTGATCCAATTTGAGTACCTCTGCAGGATAGACCTCAACAGAAAACTGATCAAGAGACGGATAGGGAGGGAATGGCCAGGTTACTCACTTCCGTTCTATCAGGATGACCTAGCGTGTTGGGTGAATTCTGACCTCGTACGATTGCCCTATTGAGTAAGGGTCGGTGTTTGCAAAAATGTCGAGCCGACGGGGCGCTTTCGAGCTGTCGAGTGACGATTGGCCGAGGGGCCCTTTGTGATTGATCCGGCAGAGTGGATAAAGAATTACCTACACTTTGTATTTCTGCTTGGTCTGAAAAGTCAATATAACGAACTATCCGCCCGCTGTCCGGTTCATTGAGAAAGAGATTAAATGCTAGAAATGTCCGAACACTAAAAAATAGGTGGAAAACTAGCTTAAGCTGGTTGTACTTTTAAGTTCGTTCAATTCAAACAGGCAGGGAAAAGGCCAGTGAGACGATGGGGGATAAGCTTCATTGTCGAGAGGGAAACAACCCGGATCACCAGCTAAGGCCCCTAAATGATTGCTCAGTGATAAAGGAGGTAGGGGTGCATAGACAGCAGGAGGTTTGCCTAGAAGCAGCCACCCTTGAAAGAGTGTGTAATAGCTCACTAATCGAGCACTCTTGCACCGAAGATGAACGGGGCTAAGCGATCTGCCGAAGCGGTAGGATGTAAAAATACATCTGTAGAGGAGCGTTCCACCTTAGAGAGAAGCCTCCGTGCGAGCGGTGGTGGACGAAGCGGAAGCGAGAATGTCGGCTTGAGTAACGCAAACATTGGTGAGAATCCAATGCCCCGAAAACCTAAGGGTTCCTCCAAAAGGTTCGTCCACGGGGGGTGAGTTAGGGCCTAAGATCAGGCCGAAAGGCGTAGTTGATGGACAACTGGTAAATATTCCTGCACTGCCCCTTTCCCACTTCAGGCCGCAGCAACATCTGCCTCCTTATCTTGGCCCCGACGCGTGCTCTCAACCGCAACCCTCCTTCCCGCCTTGAGTTCCTCGTCCTCCGAAGAAGTTGCTCCTCAAGGGTGCGCGTTCTACTAAGTAATTGCTGCAACTGAAGCTCCTGCCTCACCAGCTTCTCGACCAAGGCCCGATTATGGGGGTCGGCCTTTAAGCGCTCATGCAATTCTCGGCATTGATATCGGTACTTATCCAGCATCCGTAAAAAATATTTCTGAGCGGACGTTGGCTCGGTGGATGCCCTCGACCCTTAACAAATAAGACTGTAAAGCAAAAACAATAAGTAAGATAAAGAATAAACTAAGGCAAGGGAAAACAGATCAAGGTCATAATACGTACCCTCATTCCCATCACGACCACCTCATTCATCAGTCCGGTATCCGTGACGTTCCTCAACGACGCGTTCTCGGTGTCAGAGCATATCACCTTAAATAATAGCACCAAGCTATTCCCTTGGAGCAATAAGTTTGACTATGTGGGAACCTCAATGAAGCGAGATCGCCCCTCTACACGCACCGTTGAATTTGTGAAGCCCTCTCGGAACGCATAGGCGTCATTGGGGTCCAAGTCGAATTCGGACCCATACTCATCTACAGCATCCCTCACACCTTCCGTTGTCGAAAGGGCGCTTGATTCACCAATAATAGCAGCCGCTGAGGAATTGCCTCCCATCTCAGCGACTGGAATCACCAACTGAGTTGCCGAAGCGACGGTATCATCACGGCCTAAGCCAACCGGGGCAAGCCCCACTATTTGTTCGGCCTCAAAGGCAGGAACCGTGGCTGCACTCCTCTCCGTATCCGCTGGGGGGAGTTCAAATTAATCACCACGGGTGGAGCCGGCATGAACATGACCCTCTGTCTCACCAATGGCCTCTCCTTCTCCTCTTTGGCCTAGGGAGATTCCGCTCTGGGGCGCACAACCCTTGACAGCCCCTCTTTCGGAAGTGTGGCCCGTGCTGGAGAAGGAGCATATGAAGACTCAGCTGATGTCGCCCGCGGTACTGGGCGTGGCACCGGTGCTGTAGTAAGTCGAGAAATTACACCCGGCCAACTGAGGGGCCCTGACGCGGCGTGCCCTCCCTGATCACAAAAGAATAAAGCTGATAAACAGAATTAAAACAAAGAGGGACAGAAGAAGAAGTCAACTTTTTACTTGTCAAAAGCCTATGGCTATGCCTCTCCTAGAAAGACGCCTACATGCGTATCCCCACCGTATGGGGAAGCACGGCCTCTAGCCACTCGTGTATCCAAGCTAGCGGAGCTGGAGGAAACTTTTCAGCTACAAAGTTCACAAATTAACGCTTACGGCCACAAAGCATAAATAGGGTCAAAAGAGAGAATTCAACAACTAAAAAAAAACCTTACGTGCATGGTTCCAAGCCCTTGAGAACCCAGATAGGGTCTCCACCAAATGATTAGTTCTGATATAGAAGAAATGCTCAAAAGGGCGAAGCCCGGATTCGTCATCCAGTTCTGTGGTAAGTCCCCTTGACCCACGAGGACGTGCTTGGATCATGGTACTACGGAACCTCTAGGGAGCGTAAAGGCTGAGCACGTGCTGCAGCATGCTCTCCCTACTGGCCAGTTCCGCATACTTGATGAACATCGCCAGCAATTTGTAAAGAGAAGGAGCGAGCTGACCTGGGCACACCCGTAATAGCAGCAAAAATCAACTACCGGCATGGGGAGCAGAAGCTTAAATTCCAACTTGAAGCGATATGCATAGAAGACGCAGTACCCCATGCGGTCGGCGTGTACCCTCTCTTCGCTCCGAGCGAGAACGATGTCGGCATAGCTGGGGATTCCTCACTTTTCCCGTAGTTGGGCCATCCCAACTTCCCCCATTAATGGGGCTTCATCCACCCTATCCTCTCCACCATCGTCGGTGAAGTCAATCATCAGGCCTCTGGGCAGAGATAATATCTCATCTATCGACGGAGTTTCATCTATCTCCGCCGGTCCTGCACCTCCCATTATCGGAGATGGTCCCTCAACCATCGGAAAATTCGCTGGGAGAACATTTTGAGAAGAACTTTCTGCCATCACTGATTTACTGACAAGAACAAGGTAATATTTGGTGGGCAAGATGGACTTTGTAACAATCGAAGAATAAAGAGGAAGATGAAATAGCAAGAAGAAGATTTTCTTTAAAACCTCTCTCAGACCAACAATGAGAATGTGAGAAATAAATGCCTCAACCCTTTATTTATAAGCATAGTGTGGCTTTCACAAACCCCAATTGCCATCATTAACTACATGACCAACCGCGAAACGGTTTATTTTTACAAAAATGCGCGTCATTATGACAGGCTCCATGAAGCGACTTTTTCGTTACCAACTGGCACCTCGCCATCAAAACGATCATAAAGACCTGTGGACGCTGGGGGGTTCCGTACGCCCTGGAAATTTTGGACGTCGCCAAAAGCGTGTCAAGCGCATTCTCACTCTCCTCGGCCGTACAACATACTACTAGTCTCCAAGCAGACGTAAGCTTCAAAGCACAATAAAGCACGACTTCACTCAAATTAATATAAATGCTAAATGCCTTCGCCAAAAAGGAGAGTTCTACCTCGATCGAATGACGACCCAACACAATAACAAAACACTAACACTCTACAAGGCCGACGACAGTATTAAGGCTAAGGCCATCTCCATTGTATACACGGCTAAGGCCGTCGACAGTATTAAGGCTAAGGCCATCTCCATTGTGTACACGGCTAAGGTTGTCGACAGTATTAAGGCTAAGGCCATCACCATTGTTTACATGGCGAAGGCCGTCGACAGTATTAAGGCTAAGGCCATTTTCAGCAGGTAAACGACTAAGGCTGTCGACAATACTAAGGTTAAAAATCATCGCCAAAGAGAATTCGGCCTCGACCGAAGCAACAATTGACCCACTTCCCCGAACTTCTTGAACTACAGTCGACGAAGTCCGCTCGTCGAGCTCTGGCAGGGCATGACCTCAATAAGCGGATGGACTAACTGTATGGGTCGGAATCCGACCCCACGATAATTAACGAAGTTAATCCCGATTTAGGCTAAGTCATAATTAATAAGGTGTATGACCACTCAGAGCCAATGGTATTTAACCCTTGCCTGATTCGACTAATAAGGCAACAACCTATTCACCATCATAAGGGCGAATCCACAGCATGGTCAGGGCCACTTATGGGCAGCTCGTGAATTTTACAGCTATAAATACCAAGAGAGGGAACCCTAAAAAAGGGGCTACTTCTTCGCCACTATTCATGAGAAAGAAGAAAGATACAATGAGACCTCTTTTATGGTAAAGGGAAACACCATTGTAAGGCTCTGAACCTCTCCTTGGAGATGCAGACCAACTCAATATTATCAATAAAAGCTTTTAATATCTCTTCTCTTAATTCTAAGTGTTCATTTTTGCTTCTTTCATTTTATCCAATGGATTATTATAGTTTACTATGATTTTCCCTTAGTTATTTATATTGTTTCACACTCACAAAGTATATGATAACTTTTGAGCAAACACTCTTTATAAAAAATAATTTACTTTATAATATTACAAGAGATTTTGTTTTTATTTTTTTATTATCATATCATCATCAAATTGTTATTTTGCCTTATTCTATGTTTATTATAAAATTCAAGTAGTTATCTAAATAACCCTGTTTTTCCTAAATTAATGTTTATATCCAAAAAGAAAAAAACATCAATCTAGTATTTTTTTAATAATAATAATGTCTGGGCTGTGTTAAAGGGATTAAAAACATATATTATATAGAGATACAAATCAGATTTAGCTTTATATGTACAGTATAATTTTCCAGCAAAGATGGATTGAGTGAACCCTATTCCGCCCCTGAGCAAGATGGTTAAGGTTAGAACTAATATATAGAATCAAACCTCTCTATAATAATTTCATTTGTTGCATACTTTTTTGGCTATTATAACAAACTGTTGTTAAAGATAATATTTATTACAATATAGTATAAAACTTGGTTCCATAAAAAGTCTAATTTTTATAGTAAATGACTATTATATTATAATGATCTTCTGCGGAGGTCTATCTGTACTTTTTGTCCATATTTTCTAACATTACTAATTGCAAAATAAAAAATTTATACTTCAAATATATTTTATGTGTATGTAATTTACTTTCAAAGATCAGGAAATTGATCTGAGATTTTAGATTTTTAGTTTGGCACTTTAAATGCATAACATTATCTTTTCCTAGTGCATAAGTTTTTTAATTAGAAGAGTCATATGAAATGGGAGCTCACCTCTGGCTCTGACTCTGTTTACCGATTAGTTGACACTTGCATGGAAGGGAGTTCAAGATGATACGTGGTGTCTTTCAGTAATGATGATGTTTGAATTTGAAGTTTCTAAGTAGGAGTTTTCTGATTTCTCCAATATGGCCCCAATTCCCAAGTTTGTGCCATCTGTTGGCGCATGTAGCTAGGTTCCTACTCTATCTGTAGTTCCCCACCCTTTATTATCCAATCTCTAACAATTTCCATGTTGTGCCTTTTGTCCTCATGGACTATCCAATCTCTAACATTTCCATGTCGTGCCTTTTTTTGGGTTTAATCGACTATAATATTTAAATTCGATTAGTTCAACAAAAATGTACTGCATTTATTATTTCTTTAAACGACGATTTTAGAGTACGAGAATTGTCACGATTCAGATTTTTTATCATTGAAAATTATGATGATGCCTACTAATAAGAATTAGGTAAGTCAATGATCAAATATCTTTATAACGACCATCGACAATATTAACAACAATAAAACATTTAACAATAAAATGAAAGTCTCAAATATAATTTACTGAAAAAAAATGTGAAAGTTTAACAAATCCTCTACCCAAGACTGGTGTCACATTACTCACGGACGTCTAGAGAATACAAAATACAAGGTTCGAAGGAGGCATAGAACTGTCTGCTATGGTACAACGATAACAAACTGGATGAAATAGAAAGGACTCCTGGCCTACGGACGTCAGTGAGGCTACCTCGAAAGTCCCTAGACTGGAAGCTCTCTCCCAAAATGCTACTGCTACTCAAATGCTGCTCCAATGCCTGGATCTGTGCAAAAAGATGCAAAAGATGCACAAAATGTAGCATCAGCACAACCGATCCCATGTGCTGGTAAGTGCCTGGCCTAACCGCGGCGAAGTAGTGACGAGGCTAGACAAGACTTACCACAAATAACCTATGCATATATATATATATATATATATATATATATATATATATATATATATATATATATATATATATATATATATATATATATATATATATATATATATATATATATATATATATATATATATATATATATATAAAAGAGCAAGAAACAATAACAATAAAATACAATGTAAAACTGGTAGGGGACATGCTATCGGGAAATAACAATTAAATAAATGAGATATCAGAAATAAACAGCCGAACTACTTCAGAATTCCATGATATATGTAAGTGGACGGCGCGCCACACGACCCCATTTCATCATATAATCTGTGGTAAGCATATCACTCGCTCCCATTTCAAGATAATCCATGGTAGGCGTACCACTCGATCCCATTTTATTATCAACACAATGCACAATATATCACTGGCAACAAAGGCTAATAACGATAATCAATAATAATTGTGGTAGGCGAACCACTAGCTCCAATTTCATCGTATAATCCGTGGTAAGCGTACCACTTGCTCCCATGTCAATATAATCCGTGGTAGGCGCACCACTCGCTCCCATTTCAATATAATCCGTGGTAGGCTTATCACTCGCTCCCATTTCATTATCAACACAGTGCATAATATGTCACCGGCAACGAAGGCCAATAATAATAATCAATAATAATCGTGGTAGGCGTACCACTCGCTCCCATTTCAAGATAATCTGTGGTAGGCGTATCACTCGCTCCCATTTCATAACATGTGAGTGAACTGCGTGCCACACAATCACATATTGCAGTGTACAATATTTGATTTCGTAAAATAGGCCCATTTAGGGGAAATTTACCACTTAATACTTTAATCTGGTAAGGGTATAACTAACAGCCCAAATATTCCAGCAAGGGAGAGTATATTAGACTACACATCCCGACAAAGGAGATATCACCAGCATTATATCTTAGGTCACTTCTTCCTCAGCTGTTCACGTTATATGTCATTTATCAATTAAACAAGGAAATAGTGTCACACCATTCGATATAAAAGTAATTAAGACTTACGTCCATGCTAGACTCCGGTGCATAGATAACCGTCACCATGCCTATACACTGTACTCCACATAGCAAGTAACAAATAATATCCTAATTCTATTCTCTCAAGCCAGAGTTAGAACAAACACTTACCTCGAAAGCTCCAAACTCAACTCAAGCCTCTAGAATAGCTTTACCCCTTGAATTCACCACAAAACCGCTCGAATCTAGCACAAATTACTCAAATATATCAACAAATGCTAGTTAAATCAATTTGAATGCATAAGAGTGAATTTTCAAAAGTTTTACCCAAAAAATTCCAAAACGCCCCGAGCCCACGTGGTCAAAACCCAAGGTTCGAACCAAAACCCGGTTACCCATTCCCCACGAGTTCATATCTATGATTTGTTTTGAAATCGGACCTCAAATTGAGGCTCGAAACCCCAATTTAATGAAAATATAGGTTCTACCGAGATCCCCATTTTCATCCATGGAAAACCTTGGTTTTAAAACGAAAACATAATAAATGATGTTAAAGATTGAAGAAATTGAGTAGAACTTAACTTACAAATGATTTGGAGAAGAGGGAGTTCGTGAAAAATCGCCAATGGTGTTTGAGTTTTGAAAATATGAAAAATGAAGCTTTAAAAGTATGGAATATGCAGGTGTCAATGCCCCCCTTTTCCCTTAAAAGAAAAGTGAAATCGGATTTTACGATATTATGGACAAAACAACTCTATTTCCCATTTGGAAATTGGGTTATGGAATTGGAAGAGTCGCCACCTAATGATTATAGTGCAATAGGACACTTAAGAGGGATTATTTTTAAAAGAAAATCAAAGTTCGGGTAAGGGCTTGAGATTATCTTGAGGGGAAGGTTTTAGGCACCCCTCAAGATCCACTAGTGTGATTCCCGTCCGTGTTAATCGTGACTTTATAAAAAAGATGAAACAATTAAACAAGTAAGGTTCACAAATATAGCATTCATACAACTTGAAAGACTTTAAAGAAAAGGAAGGACGTAAATTTAAAATAAAAGAGAGTTGATTTGGAAAAACATTGCTATATTTAGATAAAGAAAACAAAAAGAGAGAAGGGTCCTAGGTTTAACTATAATATGGATCATTCAATGTAATATCCCGCACATATTCCCAAAGAGGAGTCGCTTTATGATATTATCTCATCGTCATCATCTCCATATTCTACCCTTCCCACCCCTTAGAGGTTATTTAAGCGTGTGAATCGGTCACGAAGGCTTATTGCATTCTATTACCCGTCTCATCCTATAGGTCTTAGAGGGCATTTAGGATCGCTATTCTTGTGAGGTAGGAACTAGGTGAAACCCTTAAGTTTAAAGGTTAAAATACTAGACGACATACAAAAACAAATAGGACTTTCATATAAAGGAATCATATAAAACATATAAAAAGGTCAAACAAACCTCTATAAGAGAACATGTAATTAGCACGTCTCAAACACATGTAAGGTCTAGGGAAGAGAGAGTTTTAAAAGCTGGAGTGTTGACCAGTATATTTAAGATAGCAGTTGAAAAAAAAGTAAAAAAAAAAAACAGAATTCGCATAAAAGAGTTGGCTGAAAGCTTTTGGGACTTGAGAAAGGCGAATGGATGTATGACAGTTTAGAAATCGGAGGAAAAACCTTTTAAACACACTTGAAGATATATAACACATATGATAAACCAGTTTTCAGACAGGAGAGGTAGAAAACAGATGTAAAACTATTCAGAAATGTTAAGGAGCGTGTAAGCGTAATAGTTTTGAACCATAGTTTTAAAATTTCAGAAGATACAGTATTCAGATAAGTTTTAGAAAACAGTAATCCGGTTCTGGACTAGGGAGAAGGGTAACTTAGTAAAATATTTGCACAGAAGTAACTGAAAATAAGGCAGAAGTTAGTGTGAAAATAAATCAGCGGTCTTTTAGAGAGGCAAACAAATTGAGACGGTTGAAAGAGGGTGAATAGCTTAAGCATGATTTAAGGATATTAATCAATTTTATCTAACCTAAGGCTTGGCTAGGCATTGTTTAACCATAAGAGAAAGGTGGACATACATGTTTGTTTCCCAGTTTTAAAAGGAACAGGTTAACCAGTTTTACATTTGTTTAGCAAAATCAGCGAGGCATTCAACAGTTGCAAAAGAAAGACCCTAAGTACATGATTTCTAATGCATATAAAGGCCCTAAAATATGGTATCTAAATGTAAGTCAGTAATTTGATTATTAACTGATTCTGGTTAAAAAATGACAAGCTGAAAGTAAACAACCTAGGAACATGATTTCTATATGTGAGATGCATGTCCTATACATGCTTTCTATTACACAAATAGGTAAGTAAAGTCCTATAAACATGTTTTCTACCCATTCCCTTAATAATCATGCATAAACCTCCCTAATTTCACTATAATCCCCATTGTTATTTACAAATTATTAACAGCCAAGTAATTTAAAAATACAACAATGATAAAAATAAAGAAGATGTTACTCTATAGAGAGCCTTCAGCTAGGCCCAAGCAATCTCCAACCTCACTCCTTTCGAGTTTCACATCCATTTCCAAGGCATGAGTGCGGCAAAGTTTCCTAAGGGTTCGTTTGAACCCCTGGCCAATACCAAGCACCCAAAATTTCCCAATTAGACAAGTGTAAGCATAGAAGTGGCAGCCTTGTGCATCAGAGTTCCATGGGTGCTCAAGGCTCCCAAGGTAGTGCTTACACTAAGGGGGCAGACCCTAATGCTCGAATGAGATTGTAATTAGAATTGAGATAGTTGAAAATAGTTGAGGGACAATTTAATAAAATAGTTGAAAGAATTGAGGGAGTTAAGAAGAGAGTTGGAAAAGCTGACAACGTTTAAGAAAAATAGTTGGAAAGTTGAAAAAAAGATTGAAACAGTTTAAGAAAAATAGTTGAAAGAGTTGAAAAAAAGTTCTTCTGAAATCATTTTGGACTGACCAGTTCTTTAGAACATCGGGGCATCACACAAACAGGGGGAAAAGGGAAAAGGGGACAAATAAGTAAAGTGAACTACTCACACATAGACAGCATATTGGAGGAAAAATAATCAGACATGATTGCAAGACAGGGGTTCAGTTTTTACTGCACCAAACCCCAATATAATCAACCTCAAGAAGGGGTTTTAGGGCTGTTTAAGTACCCAAGCAAGCCTGAATACATGCTAGTAGTGCACATGGAAGAGGAAAAACATACAAGGAAAGGGGGTAGGGGAAAACATGCTAAGTTAAAATAGGTAGATCAACAACTACATGCTAGTAGCAATAAGAGCAACTGAACCATAGGTAAAAGCACACAAGAAATAATATGAATTGCAAAACTAATAGGAGCATGTTGTTTTAGAGGCTATATCTCAAATAGGTGACATACCAGTTGCAGGTAATAGGATACAATAGCAATGAAATAATGTACAAAGGGAGAGCAAAGTGTCCATAGAATGAGAGCAGCAGTATGAGTAACAACAGTAGGAGAATAGAAACAGCAATATGAGAATAGCAGCAGCAACACACCCAATGTAGATAAACAATAGAAACCAGTAATGTGGAAATTATCAACCCAGGTTACTAAATCTTGGCTTTTAGCCGATTGAGTGTTCAAATAAGAGAATGAGAAAGTAGATAATAGCAGAGAAAGAGGGTAGCCATGGCCCACATGTAAGTCGCTCCCGCATTCTTCAATCTAAACGACATCATTATGTAGCAATACATTCCCCGAGGCGTGATAAATGCCGTTTTCTCCGCGTCCTCTTTGTCCATCCATATCTGATGGTATCCCGCAAAAAAATCAATGAATGACTGCAACTCATGCTTGGCGTAGTTGTCGATCAGAATTTGTATGATTGGCAAGGGGAAATCATCTTTGGGACTAGCCCGGTTGTGATCCCGGTAGTCGACAGAGACTCTAACTTTCCCATCCTTCTTTGGTACCGGCAAAATGTTAGCTAATCAAGTTGGATACTCTACCACTTGAAGAACTCTGGCTTTGACCTGCTTGGTGACCTCGTCTTTGATTTTTAAACTCATACCTGGCTTGAATTTTCTTAGCTTCTGTTTTACCGGCGAACATGCAGGATCTGTCGGCAACTTGTGAGAGACGATGGATGTGCTAAGACCGGTCATATCGTCGTAAGACCATGTGAAGATATCCTCATACTTATTTAAGAACTCGGTATATTTCTCCTTTTCTGTTCGTGATAAATGCACGCTGATGCGCGTCTCTTTGACATTCTATGTATCTCCCAAATTGACGACTTCGGTTTCATCCAAGTTGAATTTAGGTCTATTTTCAAAATTCTCTTGGTTTGGGTGCGGGTTGGGAATATATTGGCGAGGTGGACTGATATATTGGTGATGGAGATATTTGGTAGACGAGATGTGGATTTTGATAGGTAGGTGTGGGTGCTTGGTAATTTAGAAAGGGTTGGTATGTGAGTGGAGTTGGAGGGTAGGGTTGATATTTCATGGGAGAGTGGTTTCTTTCCGCAGCCATTACAGAGTTTACGTCCTTTTTCTTCGATGAACCACCAGATTGCAAGGATTTGTTGGTGGCCTGCAGTGCCTCAATGTTAGTAGCCATACCATTTTTGATCCCCTCTTCAATTGTTTCTCCCAGTTTGATGATATCAGCGAACTTCTGCCCCTCTATCAGCATGAATCTCTCGTAATACTGTTGGTCCTGAGCACAAACGAAAAATTTGTTCATTTGTTCTTCTTCCAAAGCCGGCCTAACCTTGGCCACTTCCGACCTCCAACGAGTAGCATACTTGCGAAAGGTTTCGGTGGGCTTCTTCTTCAAATTCTGGATATGGAACACATCCGGTGCGTTCTTAGTGTGAACCTGAAACGGTCCATGAAACAGGACACCATGTTTACCCGAATCGTCCACTTCTTCTCATCTGGCTAATATACCAAGATAAAACATCACCTTTCAAGCTCCTCATAAACAGTTTCATGCGGATCTTTTCATCTCTACCAACCCCCACTAACTTGTCACAATACATCCTGAGGTGAACCCTGGGATCACCCGTACCATCAAACATTTCGAACATAGGAGGTTTGTATCCCTCCGGGAGTTCGACATCAGGTTGAACACACAGGTCTTCATAATTCAGACCTTCCACACTTTAGTTACCTTCCACGCGTTGAACCCTGCTAGTGAGTTTCTTGAGTTCAGCAGCCAAGTTTTGAATGAGTGAGTCTGATTCTGACACATCTGATATGAGCTGTGTGTATTACGGCACAGTACCCAAAAAGATAGGGGTATCTTGGTGATTTGGAGCATTCTGGGGCTCTGGGATGAGTGGTGGAGCATTGTTGCGAGCTTGGGTTGTGATCTTCTGTGGAGGTGCAGGGACCTGATTATTGACATCTGCAGCAGCAAGGGAGATGGACAAGCTTTCCGAACTCCGGACCTGGTCCAGTTCCTCTCGAAACCTTAGCAAGGTTTGCTCCAAGTGAGCAACCGTTTCTTTGGTGATCGGGGTACCCTGGGAGGTTCCTTCAATTTCCTTCCTTGCTTTATTATCTCCCATCTTTCCTTTGTTCATGTTTCTGGGAGGACTCAGAGGAGGAGGAGGAGTAGGACCCTTTGATCTTTTTGAGTATGCTGATGGTGCCAGAATGCACGAACTAACCTTTGGGGAGGGGAATAAAAAATAAAAGAAAACAAAAAGGTAAAAAGTTAGTGCGGATTCTGAGAAAGAAAACATTGCGGTATTTAAACACGTTGTTGCAAAAATATAAGTCGTTCCCTATTTGGGTGCATTGTTGTGCTCGAGGTAGGCCTAGCGACAAATATGATTTGGAGAACTCGTGATACCAAATGCCTCATTTTATCGATAGAAAATAAAACGAGTCAAAACAAATTGAAATAAAGAAAAATTGTCACTAATGGCCAAGAGCCTTATTACATCAAGAAAGCAGTAAAATCCTAACTACTTGGTCCCGGAAGGACCTTCCCCAGATTCGGATCTTTGTCTCCCTCGTACAGTTTCATCAGCACGCGCGGTCCCAGCAACAAGTAAGCCCGATCCAAGTGCCCATCTTCGTTACCTTCAGCTTCCTGACAGTCGTTGATCCTTTTTAGAAACTTGCCTTCCATCTCCACTAGACCCCGTTCCAAGTACCCTAACCGATTGTTTGCACAGACAACCATGTCCTTCCATTAATTGATTACCTTTTCTTGAGCCTCTAGCATTTCCCGATGTTCACTTTCACACTCTCGCATCCTTTTGCGTAGCTGATTATACTTGACCTTTGCCGTAGTCTCCTCATCAATAAACTTGTGACCATGGACAAAACCTGTTTTTCCCAAGCCGATATGATCATCTTCTAACCACCCCGAATAAAGCGGCGCATGCCCCGCCTGATACCTGTCTGGCTCCATAGATTCCTTTTCCAAAATGATTTTGGAGTGCCACATATGCTGAGCCCGACACCTGTGTAGGCTATCGTCATCTTGGAAGTCAGTCATGTAGTGACTCATCTATTCCACCCTTGGTATAATCTGCTTCCTTCGCGCTTGCCTCATGACTCGAAAAGGGACATAAGGGTAAGTTCCTCTTAAGCCGATGAGTACAAGGAATGGTGCATCCCTAGACCGAATGATGAACTCTTCAGTTGGAAACCATTCGTACATCCATTGTACCTGCTCTTCTCTCAGATTCTCTAATAGTTCTACCCATCAACTGGCGTCTTCCGGGTGAGCAAACATATCCGACATGAAATGGATTCGCTTTGGATGATGGAAAATGATATGGTCATCCCAATCTCGTTGTATGATCTCATGTTTATAGTCTCCCTTCTAAAGATGCTTAATGATCCAGAGTTGTAGTAGCAATTTGCACCCTTCAAAGTGAGGTGCCCCTTGTTGACATCTTTCTAAGGCTCGGTACAGTTTGGCGAGGGTCATCGGTGCTATGCTGAATGTCTGCCCGTCGATACCCTCCATTACGGCTTTGGTTACCATGGCTAGTCTTGTATGGATCCTAGCCTTCTTCATCGGAAAAACCATCATGCACAGGAAACAGAACATGAATACAAATGCTCTCCTATATATGTGCCCGAAAGAGGTGAGGGCAAACTCGTCCATGTGAGTGCGGTATGATTTGCTATGTCCGAACCTTCATACATGAAATCGAAGGATATGTAGGATTCCTTCAGGCTGGTCAGATTAGGATTCTTCCTGAGCCCCATCATTTTCAGGGACCCTCTACCTTTGTAGTTTTTCCGGCATAAGCAACCCCGGGCTATCCCAAGGAATTGCGGCTAGACCCCTAATTTCTTCCAATAGCGGCGTCATTTCAATACCCCCAAAGTGGAAGACGGACCGTTCACTATCCCAAAACATAGTAACAGCTTCTACAATCTTGTTATCTGGCCTAACTTCCAAGAGTGAAGGAAGATTTCCTAAGTGACTTCGGACAAAAAACCGATCAATACCATGCAAATTATCCCACTAGCTTAGAAACTTTGGGTGAATGTTTGACACCATACCGAATCTGGGGACCTCGTGCGTCATTTTCCTGCAAAATTGAGAGTTAGGTCCTTAACCCCATCAGACTCGACTATTTAAATCAATAATTAGCAAAAGGCATTTAATTCTCCAAATCAATGCACATAACGTTAATGTTCGTTTGGGTTTCGAGGAAACCCGATGGACTTTTGGTTTAGGCTGTCCTAATGAGTCATTATGCGGACAACATAACTGACTCGTCTAAGTTTGACCATGATGCACAAACATTTAAACAGATTAAGGCTTCTATTTGAAGTGCTAGACAAAATACCCTTGAGCGGACGACTAAAGAGGGAAAGGCACGGAACCCTCAACTACACCGTTGATTGACTGGTTTTACCGCAAATATGCCTTTGCCAAATTTAGGGGGTTCGTAATAATGGAAGGGCGCAACCACTCATTATAAGTGTTGCTATAGCATTTGTTTGGCACGAGTGAAAAATGATGTTGAAGGATGCAATTACAACAATAAAATAAGTACATGTATTTTCACGTTCATACAATAATGATTACAATAAATGCTCAAAATTTAAGACGAAATTGAAATAAAGTAATAAAGCAGTAAAAACAGTTAAAGAAAAAGAAAGACATGGAGAAACAAGTTAGTAATTATGAAAAATAATTAAAGTAATAAATAAAGAAAGTAATAGTCACAAAACACGTAGTGGTAAAAGCCTAAAAGAAGTCCCCAGCAGAGTCGCCATGCTGTCGATGCCCCCCTTTTCTCTTAAAAGAAAAGCGAAATCGGGTTTTACGACATTACGGGCAAAACAACTCTATTTCCCATTTGGGAATTGGGTTATGGAATTGGAAGATTTGCCACCTAATGATAATAGTGCATTAGGACACATAAGAGGGATTATTTTTAAAAGAAAACCAGAGTTCGGGTAAGGGCTTGAGATTATCTCGAGGGGAAGGTGTTAGGCACCCCTCAAGATCCACTAGTGTGATTCCCGGCCATGTGAATTGTGACTTTAAAAAAAAGGATGAAACAATTAAACAAGTAAGGTTCACAAATATAGCATTCATACAACTTGAAAGGCTTTAAAGAAAAGGAAGGACGTAAATTTAAAATAAAAGAGAGTTGATTTGGAAAGGCATTGCTATATTTAGATAGAGAAAACAAAAAGAGAGAATGGTCCTAGGTTTAACTATAATATGGATCATTCGATGCATATCCCGCACATATTCCCAAAGAGGTGTTGCTTTATGATATTATCGCATCGTCATCATCTCCATATTCTACCCTTCCCACCCTTTAGAGGTTACTTAAGCGTGTGAATCGGTCACGAAGGCTTATTGCGACTATTACCCGTGTTTTCTAAAGGCCCTGATACATGGTATCTAAATGCAAGGAAGTAATTTGATTATTAACTCATTGTGGTTAAAAAATAACAAGCTAAAAGTAAACGGCCTAAGAACATGATTTCTATGAGTGAGATGCATATCCTATACATGGTTTCTATTACGCAAATAGGTAAGTAAAGTCCTATTAACATGTTTTCTACCCATTCCCTTAATAATCATGCATAACCCTCCCCAATTTCACTATAATACCCATTGTTATTTACAAATTATTACAGCCAAGTAATTTAAAAATACAACTGTGATAAAAGAAAATAAGAAGTTACTCTATAGAGATCTTTCAGCGAGGCCCAAGCAATCTCCAACCTCACTCCTTTGGGGTTTCATAGCCGTTACCAAGGCTTGGGTGCAGCAATGTGCCCTAAGGGTTCATTTGAACCCCTGGCCAATACCAAGCACCCAAAATGTCCCAATTAGACAAGTGCAAGCATGGAAGTGCCAGCCTTGTGCTTCAGAGTTCCATGGGTGCTCAAGGCTCCCAAGCAGTGCTTACACTAAGAGGTAGACTCTAAAGCACTAAGAATGAGATTGTGATTAGAATTGATATAGTTGAAAATAGTTGAGGGATAGTTTAATGAAACAGTTGAAAGAATTGAGAGAGTTAAGAAGAGAGTTGGAAAAACAGAGACAGTTTAAGAAAAATAGCTGAAAAAGTTGAAAAAAAGATAGAGACAGTTTAAGAAAAATAGTTGAAAGAGTTAAAAAAAAGTTCTTCTGAAATCATTTTGGACTGACCAGTTTTTTAGAACAGCAGGGCATCACACAAACATGGGGGCTAAGGGAAAATGGGACAAATAAGTAAAGTGAACTACTCACACACAGACAACATATTGGAGGAAAAATAATCAGACATGATTGCAAGACAGGGGTTCAGTTTTTACTGCACCAAACCCCAATATAATCAACCTCAAGGAGGGGTTTTAGGGCCGTTTAAGTAGCCAAGCAATCCTGAATACATGCTAGTAGTTCACATGGAAGAGGAAAAACATACAAGGAAAAGGGGTAGGGGAAAACATGCTAAGTTAAACTAGGTAGATTAACAACTACATGCTAGTAGCAACAAGAGCAACTGAACCATAAGTAAAAGCACACAAGAAATAATATGAATTGCAAAACTAATAGGAGCATGTTCTTTTGGAGGGTATATCTCAAATAGTTGATATACCAGTTGCAGGTAATATGATACAATAGCAATGTAATAATGCACAAAGGGAAAGCAAAGTGTGCAGTGAATGAGAGCAGCAGTGTGAGTAACAACAGTAGGAGAATAACAGCAGCAATATGAGAATAGCAGCATCAACATACCCATTGTAAACAAACAATAGAAACCAGGTTACTAAATCTTGGATTTTAGCCGATTGAGTGTCATGACCCAAACCCAGTCATGATGGCGCCCGACCGTAAAGCTAGGCAAGCCCGACCTCAATACCAATATTCCCAGCTTAAAGATATAAAGGAGACAATAACTCTAAAAAGAATTAGATTTCCAAAACAGAGCGAAAAACATCAATTACAACCATAAAACCACCTAGGACCCAGTGTGACAAGTCTGAGCCTCTAAGAGATAAACATAAGCTGATACAAGTTTGTTCAATAACTGAAAGTACGAAGCAAAAACATGAATTAAAGATAGAGGGAAGGAGAGTCGATGGCTACGAACGCCGTGCAGCTATCTCAACACTCTGAACTTTTGAATCTGAGTACTGCAGGATCTAATCCGCCTGAGAGTTCCCTGGATCTGCACATAAGGTGCAGGGAATAATGTGAGTACTCCGACCCAATGAGTAATAACAGTAAATATAGCTCCAAAAGTAAGAAACACAGTAAATGCACCAAGTAAGCTAAAGAACAGGGTAAATCAATATCTGAAACTGAACAGCCGAACAATATATATATATATATATATATATATATATATATATATATATATATATATATATATATATATATATATATATATATATATATATATATATATATATATATATATATATATATATATAATGCAAATGCAAGGATGTGATGCAATGCATATGATGGTAAAATCGAGTACCCACTACGACGTGCAGCCCGAGCCACCCATATCATTTATCGTTGACGGCGCTCACTGAGGGTGTGTACAGACTCCGGAGGGGCTCCTATTGCCCAAGCGCAATAACCAGCCATCTCGTGGCGAATAATCAAACCAGCCATCCGGTGGCAAAATCAATAACCAGGCCAGTCCATGTTACCTGACCGCTCATATCACACAGTGTCCATGTTACCACTGTTTCTAATCACCGCTGCGGCGCGCAGCCTGAGCCACCCAAAATCAGTCTAGAAAATATATCATAAGCCCCTTGGGAAGTTACAAACAATGATCCTCATCCGAAATACATTTAAAAGGAAGTATATGAGTTTTTGAAACTTAGAGATATGGATGGATTTTGAAAACGTTGTTTTAAAAGCATGGACTGATAATAAATGATTTGCAATCATGCTAAAACAGTAATACCAACTCCCGAAGGATATCACAGGTCGGCACTAGGCCCCAAACACGGCATAAAGCCCAATAATAGTCATCACAGTATGCGTATCATACGCCAATAGAGTATAAATCTCACTCGGGATGGACCATGTAGCAATCTCCAATAGAATCCGACCCCGCACTTATCGTGGAGTGCATGTCACGCCTCAACATAGCATTACGATGTGAAAGTCCAGGGTTTCAAACCATCAGAACACCATTTACTTGCATTACTCACCTCTAGCCGGCCGTAGACTATCTCGAAATGCCTTTTCCTCGAGAATCCACCTCCGCGGATGCCAAATATGATCAAAACCAATAAGAATACGTCAAAATAGGCTAATGGGACGTAACCCAATCGAAATAACTCAAAATACACCCAAAAACACGAGGTTGGCAAAACCCGAACCTCGGCCCACTTCTTGAAAAGATCATAAAATTCACATTCTCGGAATCATGGTCTCGCCACGAGTCCATACATATCAAATTTACAAGAATCAGAGTCCATTTGACCCCTCAAATCGATACATTAAGGTTCACTTGGGTTTCAAGCCCTAACCACCATTGTTGACATTAAAAACCTTAATTTATTTGTGTTTAATCCATGATTTTACAATATATTGATATAGTATAGGTCCAAGAGTTCTTACCTGATGAATCCCCTCAAAAACCTCTCCAAAAATTACCCACAATCGCCTTAGCTCGAAGTCCAAATGTTCTTTTCTTTTGAATTTTTTGAACCCTACTGTTCATTAAACCCAGGCAGTTTTCCGCCTCAGCGGCCTTTTTCCTCTCCCACGACTCCCGCGTCCGCGACAATTCGACGCTTTTGCGGTCTGACATAAATCCCAGCAACCACTTCCGCGGTCCATTAACCGCTTCAGCGACCTTCGCTTCTATGGTTGCTTGACCGCTCCAACGATCCCATCCCTTCTCAGCTTCCGCTTACGCGGCTCCCTAGCCACTTTCGCAGTCGCCGCATAAGCGGCTACCCTTCCGCAAAAGCTGAAATACCAGAAGACAGATTCCTAAAAATCCGAGGCAACTCAGAACTTCTTCGTTTCACCATCCGGAATCACCACGGGGCCCCGGAACCCCAACGAAAACCACCAACCTACTCCAAATCATCATTTGAACTTGTTCCAATCATAAAAACACGTCTTTAAACACAAAAATCACCAAATTGTAGCGGATTCACGCCTAAGTTCAACCATAACTTTCAAAACTAACATTTGATCAAAAACCCAACCAAGCGACGTCCGAATGACCTGAAAATTTAAGACATATCCAAAATCACCTAACGAAGCTATTGAAACTCTCGGAATTTCATTCCAACACCCGTATCAAAATCTCACCTATCAACCGGAATTCACCAAAATTCACCTTAGCCTATTCAAGCCTAATTATACACTGGACCTCCGAATCAACTTCCGATTTCTCTCCCATGTCACAAATCACCATCCAAAACTAGACGAATCACCGAAAATCCATTCCGAGCCCTCTAACTCACAAGTCAACGTCCGATTGATTTTTCCATCTTAAGCTTTCCTTAAAGAGACTATTAGCCTCATTTCTAACCAAATTCGATCCAACACATCTCAAACTCACCAAACACATATATCAACACACGCGGAAGCATAATACGGGGATGACAGGCTGAAATACAAAAGATGATGGGTCAGGTCGTCACATCCTCCCCAACTAAAACAAACGCTTGTCCTCGAGCGGTTCAAGAAACATACATGGAGTCTCAAACAAATGAGGATATCTGCTCCGTATCTCCTGCTCGGTCTCCCAAGTGACCTTCTCCATGGGCCGAACTCTCCATTGCACCTTTATCGAAGCTATGTCTTTTGATCTCAACCTTCGAACCTGTCGACCCAAAATAGCCACTTGCTCCACATTATAGGTCAAGTCCTCATCCAACTAAATTGTGCTGAAGTCTAATACATGAGACGGGTCCCTAACATGCTTCCTGAGCATAGAAACATGAAACACCGGGTGAACCCCCGAAAAACTGGGTGGCAAAGCAAGAATATATGCCACTTCCCCAATTTTCCTGAGAATCTCAAAAGGTCCACGAAACCGTGGACTCAGCTTCCCTTTCTTTCCAAACCTCATCACGCCTTTCATAGGCGAGACCTTCAACAGAACCTTCTCACCCACCATATAAGATACATCCCAAACCTTCCGGTCCGCATAACTCTTGCGACGAGACTGAGATGTACGAAGTCTCTCCTGGATAACTTTCACTTTTCCTAAGGCATCCTGAACTAACTCTGTCCCCAATAGTCCAGCCTCACCGGGTTCAAACCAACCAACTGGAGATCTACACCGTCTCTCGTATAAAGCCTCATACGGCGCCATCTGAATGCTGGACTGATAACTATTGTTATAGGCAAACTCCGCAAGTGGCAAGAACTCAGCCCAAGAACCTCCAAAATCAATGACGCAAGCATGAAACATTTCCTCCAATATTTGAATAGTACGCTCGGACTGGCTGTCCGTCTGAGGATGAAAACCCGTGCTCATATGAATCTGAGTGCCCAACTCCCGATGAAAATTTTCCAAAAGTGGGAAGAAAACTGAGTACCCCTGTTTGAGATAATAGAAACTGGAACCCCATGCAACTGCACAATCTCATGGATGAAAATCTCTGCCAACCACTTTGAAAAATAGGTGGTACACACCGGAATGAAATGCGCAGACTTGGTTAGCCTATCCACAATCACCCAAATGGAATCAAAGTTCCTTGAGGTACGAGGGAGACTACTCAAAAAGTCCATTGTAATCTTCTCCCATTTCCACTCTGGTATATCCATCTGCTGTAGTACACCACCGGGTCTCTGATGCTGATACTTCACCTGCTGACAATTGAGACACCTAGCCACATAACTCACAATGTCCTTTTTCATTCTCCTCCACCAATAATGCTGCCTCAAGTCCTGGTACATCTTCCCAGCACCCGGATGAATAGAATACCGCGAGCTGTGGGCCTCATCTAATATCATATCCCGGAGCACATCCACAATGGGCACGCAAATTCGGCCCTGCATCCGCAACACACCATCGCTACCAATATTCACATCTCTGGCATCATCATGCTGGACCCTATCCTTCAGGATAAGCAAATGTGGGTCATTATACTGGCCCTTCCTAATGCGATCATAAAAAGAAGACCGAGAAACCACACAAGACAACACCCGACTGGGCTCTGAAATATCCAATCTCACCATACGATTAGCCAACGCCTGAACATCAACTGCAAGGGGCCTCTCCCCAACTGGAATGTATGCCAAACTGCCCATACTCAACGTCTTTCGGATCAAAGCATCGGCCACCACATTGGCCTTTCCCGGGTGATACAATATGGTAATATCGTAATCCTTGAGTAACTGGAGCCATCTCCGCTGTCTCAAATTTTAAATCTTTCTGCTTAAGCAGGTGCTGAAGGCTGCGATGATCCGTATAAACCTCACAAGATACTCCATATAGATAGTGCCTCCAAATCTTCAAAGCATGAACTATTGTAGCCAACTCCAAATCATGAACATGGTAGTTTTTCTCATTGGGCTTCAATTGCCGAGAGGCATATGCAATCACTCTACCCTCATGCGTCAGAACACAACCAACACCAATCCTCGAAGCATCGCAATATACCGTATAAGAACCTGAAGCCGCTGGCAATACTAACACTGGAGCCGTTGTCAACAATGACTTGAGCTTTTGAAATCGCTCCTTGCACTCATCAGACCACACAAATGGTGCATTCTTCTACGTCAACTTCGTCAAAGGCGAAGCAATAGATGAAAAACCATGTACGAAGCTGCGGTAGTAACCCGCCAAACTGAGGAAAGTTTGAATCTCAGAAGCTGAGGATGATCTAGGCCAACTCTGCACCGCCTCGATCTTCTTTGGGTCAACCTGAATACCATCACCGGACACCATGTTTCCCAGAAAAGCCACGAAACTAAGCCAGAATTCACACTTGGAGAACTTTGCATACAACTTCTCCTCCCTCAACCTTTGCAATACCACCCTCAAATGTTGCGCGTGCTCCTCCTGGCTACGCGAGTACACAAGGATATCATCAATAAACACGATCACAAAAGAATCCAGATACAGCCGAAATACACTGTTCATCAAGTGCATGAATGCTGCTGGGGCATTAGTCAGCCCGAATGACATAACTAGAAACTCATAATGCTCATATCTTGTCCTAAAAGCTGTCTTCATAATATCAGAATCCCTGATCTTCTGCTGGTGATTGCCTGAACGGAGATCAATCTTAGAGAATACCTTTGCTCCCTGAAGCTGGTCAAATAAATCCTCAATACGAGGTAATGGATACTTGTTCTTCAACGTCACTTTGTTCAGCTGTCTGTAATCAATGCACATTTTCATTGTGCTATCCTTCTTCTTAACAAATAACACCGGTGAATGAATCCCATGTCGAGGAGTTCCTGCAGCTACTCTTTCAACTCCTTCAACTCTGCTGGTGCCATACGATAGGGAGGAATATAAATGGGCTGAGTGTCTGTCACTAACTCAATACCAAAGTCGATATCCCTATCCGGCGGCATGCCCGACAGGTTTGCTGGAAATACTGACCCCCATCACGGGAACATAATCAAGACTAGGAGTCTCAGCTCCAACATCTCTCACAAATTCTAGATATGCTAAACATCCTTTCCCAACCATCCGCTGGGTCTTTAAGAAAGAGATTACCCTGCTGGGTACATAATCAGTCGAACCACGCCACACAACTCTCGGAATACCCGGCATAGCCAACGTAGCTATCTTGGCGTGACAGTCTAAGATAGCATGGCACGGTGATAGCCAATCCATGCCCAGAATAATATCAAAATCAACCATGCTCAAAACCAGCAAGTCAGCTTGGGTCTCCAAACCCTCAATAGTAACAAGACAGGACCGATACATGTGGTCCACAATAATAGTATCACCCACCAGGGTAGATACATGCACATGCAATGTGAGACACTCTCGGGTAGTCCCAAAATGATGGGAAAAGTAAGAAGACATATAAGAATATGTAGACGCGGGATCAAAGAAAACAGAAGCATCTCTGTGGCAAACTGAGATAATACCTGTGATCATTGCATCTGAAGCGACGACATCTCTCCTATCTTGAAGTGAATAGAAACGAGCCTGACCACCGCTCGACCACTCATCCCTCCTGGGGCGGCTTCAAGATGACTGATCCCCACCCCTACTAGAATGGGGTGGTGCTGAAACAGATGGAGAAGAAGAGGAGGGTTGATCCCTCTGCTGAAACCTACCACCACGAAGTCTAGGACAATACCTCTGAATATGACCAAACTCTCCACACTCAAAGCAACTGCCTGGAGCTGGATAAGGTGAGTGAAGGGAACCCCTCGCACCAGAATGACTAGCCGATCCACCCGGCGTCGAAGAACCTTGAGCTGGAGGGGCATATGATGAACCTTGTGCTAGGAGTGCACTCAGTGAAGACTGACCCACATGCGAACCCTGATAACCACGGCCTGAAGGTACCCTGTGATACTCGGGACGGGAAGGCTGCTGATGCCTGAAAGAGCGGCCTCTGCTCTGCTGAGCCTGGCCCCTAGATGGATCACTGCTAAAACTACCTGATCCATGAGCCATCTTGGCCACCCACTCCTCTCTCTCCTGATAGCGATCTGCCTCAATATCCCTAGCAATGTCAACAACATCCTCAAATGTGTGGCTCAGTACCCTCTCTCGCGACATCAGAATACGGGTGGGGTAAATGAGTCCATCCACAAATCTCCGAATCCTGTCCTGATCAGTCGAGACCATCCATGGAGCATAACGAGCTAACTCTAAGAATCTCATCTCATACTGCGTCACTGTCATATCACCCTGACAAAGGTACTCAAACTGTCTACGCAGCTCCTCTCTCTGGGACTGCGATACCCACTTCTCCAGAAAGAGAGTGGAGAACTCGTGCCATGATAAGGGCGCTGCACCCACCGGCCTACGCCGATCATACTCCTCCGACCATTGGAAAGCTTCACCCGAGAACTGAAATATGGTAAAAGAAACATCACTGGACTCCAAGATCCCTGATGTTCGAAGCATACGTCTACACTTGTCCAGAAATCCCTGGGCATCCTCGCCCTGAGCACCACTGAAAGTAGGAGGTAACAACCTGTTGAACCTATCAAGATGACGCTGCTCGTCGTCAGACATAGCTGGAACCATATCCTCCCGAACCGGAGCAACACACTGAACTGGAGCAACCTATGGAACTGGCACAATTGGGGAAACATGGGCTGCCTCTGGGGTCTGAAAGCCCTGAACAACCTGCTCTAGAGTGTGAGCTGCAGGGGTCTGATGTCCACCCCCTGTCTGAGATGTGGCTGTTGCAGTAAAAGCTGATACCGCCTGAGCTAAGCCAGTGCAAACCGATAGAATCTGGGCTAGGGCCTCCTGAAGACCCGGAATCACAATAGGCACAGCTGGTGCCTGAGCAGGTGCTGCTGGAGTCTCAGCAACTAAGGGCTGATCCTGAACAGGAGCAACAGGTGGGTCAACTAGTACTGCCCCTGCTGCTCTCCCATGACCTCGGCCGCAAACACGTCTCCCGGCCTCTAGCTAGTGGCAATGGGGATCGTCTGCCACGTTCAGTAGCACGGGTTCTCGCCATCTGCGAGAGAATAGAATAAGAAGTTTTAGTTCTCAAATCGACATAGCCGTACGATAAGAGTTCAAGAATATGAAGTGTTTCCTAAAGGTTCTGTAGCCCCCCGAGGATAAGTACGGACATCTACGTACCCATCCGCGAGACTCTACTAAACTGGCTCATGACTTACGAGACCAAGTAACCTAGGCTCTCATACCAACTTGTCACGACCCAAACCCGGCCATGATGGCGCCCGGCCGTAAAGCTAGGCAAGCCCGACCTCAATACCAATATTCCCATCTTAAAGATATAAATGAGACAATAACTCTAAATATAAAAGATTTAGATTTCCAAACAGAGCGTAAAACATCGATTACAACTATAAAACCACCTAGGACCCGCTGTCACAAGTGTTAGAAACTACGCTTTACGCTAGAGGGGGGGTGAATAGCGTATTAATAGAATTTAGCGTTTTCTTGCGGAATTTAAATTTTGCAGGAAGTAAAATAAATGCAGAAAAATAAACTTACACAAAGATGTATACTGGTTGGCCACCAACGTGGTTAGTCCAGTCCCCGAGAGACTCTCTCGAGATTTTTCACTATCTTGTTAAGCTTAAGGGTGCTCAACAAACCGTTACACACTTGAGGACACAAGCCTCAAACAGTTGCTCGGAGATCGCAATCTCAAAGACTTCACCCAAGGAAACGCAAGTTCCTTGAAACAAGAGAATCGCAATTCTCTTACAAGTATATCAAATACTTGGACACTCACTTAACTAAAGTACTCCTTATTGAGTAGATATGAGTAAAAGAATATGTTCAAGATCACAACAACTTTAAGCAATAATATGGCTCTCAAAAGCTTTATGAAATGAGTAGAAAATGAAGAACAATTGAATGAAAGCTTATAGCAATGTAATGATCAGTTTGTGTATGTTGTTGTTGTTAAAACACTGAAATGAAGCTGTATTTATAGTTGAAAAAGTTGGTTCAACCGTTGTCTAATTGCCAATTAAGAGTTGCTGAAATTACTCAGCGATAATCGATTATTAAGACCAAACAATCGATTATCTGCCAGTCAGTTTAAAAATCAATCCCAGATTTAACGCTTCACAATCGATTATACATAATCTATAATCGATTACTGGCAATATTCAAAATCAGATAATCGATTACACTAAGTTCATAATCGATTACTTTAGCAACGTTCTAAAAATCATTTCCAGATTTTAAGCAAAACATCGATTATATAAAATCAATAATCGATTACTTCAGCAACGTTCTAAAAATCATTTCCAGATTTTAAGCAGAACATCGATTATATAAAATCAATAATCGATTACTTCATGGTATTTGAAAATCATTTGACAACGGCTAGCTTCAACAATCGATTGTCCTTTGCAACAATCGATTACCTGTTATTTTCTGAAAATCATAAAACTTACTGTCTCAGTGATAATCGATTATCTAAAGACATAATCGATTACTTAATTAAATTTAAAATCACTGGAAGACATCAACTCAACACAATCGATCACCATTAGTTCATAATCGATTATTTTGAGTATTGAAAAACTTTACCTCAACAACAATCGATTGTCATTTGTTCACAATCGATTATCATGCAGATTTGGAAAAACCTGATGTTCACTGTCTTACTCACAATCGATTACCATTAATTCATAATCGATTGTCATGCAGTCTTGGCTCAGAAACAATCGATTATCATAAGTACATAATCGATTATTTTAGCCCAGATTTTTGAGGCATGTTTAGAAAACATTTTGTCTAATGTAAATATGCATGATTTAAAATCCTTTTGACACAGAATTAAATATGCATGATTTTGGAAAATAGTTTTATGAGAGAGGCCATACTATGAGTCAAGTTATAGGATCGAGATTACAATTTTAGAACAACTCAATAACAATTAAAAGCTATATCTTGAACTTCAATCTTATTCGCAACCATTGTGCGCTTGTACTTGAATTCCGTCATATATCAATTTTTGCTTCGTTTGTCATTCATCAAAACCTACAAAAGAGTACACGTTTAGTATATTGCATTGAGAACGTGTTTCTAACAATTTCCCCCTTTTTGATAATGGCTAACATTAAGCGGGATATGCAATTTAGGCAAAAGATATTGACAATTCAAGACAAGTAACAATTATGCAATTTTGTTCTTGTTCCCCCTCAATTTTAGCTTATAAGCAATCAATGAATTAAGAGGTGGTGCATACCCGATATCCCGTTTTCTTCCCCCTTTTGCCATTAGCAAAAAAATAGTAAGGAAAGATGCAAAAAGATGAAATAAACAAGGTTTATTTATTGGAAAAAAAAAGAGGGTACATCAATGGGAACCAAAGAGAACAACAGCAAAAACCACACAAAACACAAAAAAAATTTATTCATTTCCGTCGTTGTCCGCCTCGTTATCCGGCGCTGCTTCAAAAGGAACGAGAGCTGCATATGGATAATTGACATGATCAAAGTATCCATGGATCTCATGAGTGAGTTGAGCAAGCTGGTCGGATATGGTTTGGAGAGTAGGCTCTTGGGACGAACGAGCACGACGGGGTGGACGACTTGAAGAAGGAGCTGGAGCATGATCACCATCATGATGGAAAGAAGACTCCGAGATTTCCCAAATTTTGGTACTCCTTTTGAGAGGACCATTTTCCGTGACAAATCCGGATGCTTCAAGGAAGTTCATAATGAGGAGGGCATAAGGAAGAGGCATGTCATCACCGATGGCATCGAGCATATGAATTTTGATGAGCCGACACCAATTTATTTTGGCTCCGGTGACAATGGCATGCAGAAGTTTGGTATCCTCCTGGGAGATGGTGGTGTGATTGTGTCGTCTAGGCTTGAGGACTCGGGTGATGAAGTAAAGAGTCAACCGGTAGTTTGGATCCATTCCCGTTATGGTAGGACGACGGGTAGAGATAGATGGATCATAGGAGGTTATACCGGCTTGGTGGAGAAGGATGGTTTCATCAAAGAGAGCCCCGGCCTTATCAATATACCGGTAAAGGTCTTCACCTTCATTTGGAAGGCGGGCAATGGTGTGGAGATTCTCTTCAGAGAGAAGAATTTGAACCCCATTAATGGAGGTGACAAGTTCGCCATCTTCATCTTTATGGAGGTTTGAGTAAAAAGCTTGAACGAGAGTTGTGTTTATGTGAGGATGAGTGAGAAGCAAGAAGTCATATAGTTGACACTCCTTTAACATATTTGCGGCAGGGGTGAAAGGCTCAAGGAGTTTACTATTTGAGAACCGAGGAGGAAGAATGGTGCGTTTCTCAAATTTTGATAGGAACCTTGTGAGTTCATTTTCAGTTTCAAAGAACAAGACGGAACCGTCTTGGTATGGAAAATTTAAAGGAGGAGGGGCGGTTGAGGCTGATGCGCCATGTTTGGATCGGGAACGTTTTGAAGATCGTCCAGACATGTTAGGAGAAAGACTGCTGGAATTTGGCAAAGAAAATAGAAGAGATTTAGCTTTTGAATACTAGAGATAGTGCTTGAGTGGGTGAATGTGAGCTCTTATGATGCCTATTTATAGAGGAAAGGATTATCAAGCATTGAATGGAGACATTTGCTGAGATTTTGGTTTAGGAGCAGTCAGAAAACGGTAAGAATTAAAATTACTGACCGTTAGATAATCGATTATTGAACTGAAATAATCGATTGTATTTACTGTTTGATTGAGATTTTGAATCTGACAAATCGATTCTTGAGTCAAACGGTAAAAAATTTGAATGAAATAATCGATTGTTACATTTTGGTAATCGATTATGGAGCATTTAAGACCTGACAGGAATCGATTGAGGAGCCAAACGGTAACAAAAAATTAATATGAAGTAATCGATTGTCAATTCTTTGTAATCGATTATTTAGGGAACTAATTTGATACAGTGAACTTGGAGAATATCAGAATTTGTCAAATAATCGATTGTATGAAAAAATAATCGATTGTTGTAGAAAGCATTGCTGAATGACTGAGGCGGAAATCGATTATGCAATTTAGGAAGTAAAAAATTAAACACAGATGCATAATAGTAATAATCAGTCATAAACAATCGATTATTGATACTGATAATCGATGTACTGCACAGAAAATAATCGATTAGTGGCTTGAAATAGTCGATTATTTTGTGCTAAAACTTCATAATTCCCCCTACCTTTGGGGTGGTACCTGCAAAATAGATTTAAACGTCTCCGACGCTCAAGTTAGTAATTTATAGCGAAATTAATAAATTACACTAGTGTTAACAAGTAATGCCGTGAACTCTTAAGAATTGTGTCCTTGAGTGTTCTTAAGAGAGTTTCGGGTACTTACCTTTTCTCCAACATCGCCAATTACCTGTTCGAGAGGATGATCCTTGATCGTTCTCCACTCGTTAGGCTTATTTATTCCTTTTTCTAATTGTGGCGCTTCTTCCGTTGGTTGTTCCCCAATTTCATTTTTGTTTTCCTTTGAAGGTTCTTCTTGGATTTTATCTTTCAAGCTATCCAAGATACCTGCAAGATCAAAACCGGATTCCTTTCTCGCCAAGCGAGTATTATCTTCGGAAAATACAACATGAGGGGATTCCTCCACAATTTGGGTTCTTTTGTTAAAGATCCTATATGCTTTGCTACGTGAGGAATAACCAATGAAAATACCTTCATCCGATTTAGCATCAAACTTACCCAATTGGTCCTTCCCATTATTATGAACAAAACATTTACAACCAAAAACACGTAAATGAGAAATGTTGGGTTTTCTACCCTTATAAAGTTCATATGGGGTTTTCATGAGTATCGGCCGAATTGCTACTCTATTTAAAACATAGCAAGCGGTACTCACGGCGTCCGCCCAAAAGTATTTGGGAATCTTAGCTTCGTCGAGCATGGTTCTAGCCATCTCTTCGAGACACCTATTTTTCCTTTCCACCACCCCATTTTGTTGTGGTGTCCGTGGAGCGGAAAAGATGTGTTCGATTCCGAGTTCGTCACAAAAATCCGCAAAGAGATTGTGATCAAACTCTCCCTCATGATCACTTCTAATCGAAGTGACGGTCGATTCCTTTTCGTTTTGAACACGCTTAAGGAAATACTTGAAATTTTGAAAAGCATCACTTTTATTTGCAAGAAATAGAGTCCAAGTAAATCTAGAAAAGTCATCAACAATTACAAAACCATATTTATTTTTACCAAGACTTTCAATACGAGAGGGACCAAATAAATCCATGTGAAGTAATTGCAAAGGTCTAGACATTGAAACAATATTCTTGGATTTAAAAGATGCTTTGGTTTGCTTCCCTTTTTGACAAGAATCGCAAATAGAATCATTTTCAAACTTTAAACTGGGAAGACCAACTACTAAGTTTTGAGAAAGAAGCTTGTTCAAAAGATGCATGTTCATGTGTGCTAATCTACGATGCCATAGCCAAGAGTTATCCTCTTTGCTTACTAAACAATCAACATATTCGGGTGAGGAGTTTGCAAGATCAACCATATAGATATTATCAATTCTAAAACCACGAAGTATGATCTTGAAATCACTACGTCTAAATACAAGACATTCATCCGAATTAAATAGAGCAAGATTTCCCTTGTCACATAATTGGCTTATGCTCAAGAGATTATGCTTCAAACCTTTCACAAGTAGTATATGTTTAATAGAGGAGTTTTCGTCCTTACCGACCGAACCAATGCCGATGATTTTTCCTTTATTGTTATCACCAAATGTGACACTTCCTCCTTCTTTGTGCTCTAGTTGAAGGAATTTGGATTCATCTCCCGTCATGTGTTTGGAGCATCCACTATCAAGGTACCATAGTACACTTGATCCCTTCAAGCACACCTACAAAACAAATTAATGTTCTTTAGGTACCCATGCCATCTTGGGTCCTTGAGGGTTAGCCATGTTATAATGATGCAATTGATTTATATGTCTATGACGAGTAAAGCAAGCGGGAGCAATATGACCAATACGTCTACAATAATGACAAGTCACGTTGGGATTATGCATTTTTCTAGGTACATAGTAACTAGATGAATGAAGGTTGCTTACTCTACTTTGAACACCATTGTTTCTCCTATTATGAGCTCTAGGAGGTTCACAAGTTTGTCTAAAATATGCATCATTTCTAGAATATCTATTTCTAGGTGGAGGGTCATTTCTTGGTCTTCTAAATTGTTCAAGGTTTGGCCTAAAATATGCATCATTTCTAGGTCTTCTAGCATTTTCACTATTTGGTCTAACATGCAAGTTATTTCTAGGATTTCTACTTCTAGGATAAGCATTTTGGTTATTAGTCCTAGGTTGAGCTCTAGGTTGTTGTGGTTTAGCACCAACCTTTTCTTCATTCTTGAATCCTATTCCATGTTTAGTTGATTTTAGATTAACAAGCACATCATTCAAGTTTTTATGCGAAGAATTAAACTTATCTAATGTGCCTTTAAGTTTAGCTACTTCATTCTTAAGAAGCACACAAGAAGAACAGTTTCTAGTAGAACCTTCAGGTTTATCAGCACTTCTTTTTCCATAAAACTTGTTTTCCTCTTTTAGCTTCTCATTTTCGAAAACTAGTTTTTCTAATTCTTTTTCTTTTAATGAAAGCTGTGTTTGAAAATCTTTTTCTTTTAGAGAAGTGCTTTCTTTAACACTTTTGACAGTTTTTGAAGCTTTGATAAATTCAGCATATAGTTCATCAAAAGCATTTCTCATTTCATCAAGAGTAAAGAAATTTTGAGAAGAGATTTGACTTACCTCGTCTTTGCCGTCTTCTTGAGCCATGAGACATAAATTTGCTGCTTCATCATCTTCTTCTTCGCTTGCTTCATCTCCGGAATCTCCTCCCCAAGAGATGTATGCACGTTGCTTTTTGAAGGGTTTCTTCTCCTTTTTGATGTTAGGGCAATTTGATTTTATGTGCCCGGTTTCTCCGCATTCATAGCATTTTAGTTGATCGCCTTGCTTTTTGTTCTTGCGTTCATACTCTTTGCGCATGAATTTTTGAAACCTTTTGATAACGAGTCCAAACTCGTTGTCACCTTCCTCATCAATTTGTGGTTGGCTAGCCTTTAGAGCAATCCTTTGCCTTCTTTGATCATCAACAAACGGGTTAAGTATAGTTGATTCATAGGTTTTGAGATTACCTCTTAATGCGTCAATTGTGACATTTGTGATGCCAATGGATTCTTGGATTGCATCGGCCTTTGATCGCCATGCCGGAGTGAGACTTCTGAGGATCTTCCGGACAAGTTCTCTATCCGTAAACGTCTTTTTGAGGGCGTGTAGATCATTCACGATCATTGAGAGTCGCTCAAACATTTCGTCTACTTTCTCTCCTTCCTTCATGTGGAATAGTTCATAAGAGTGAGTTAAGAAATCAATTTTAGCTTCTCGTACCTGGTCGGTTCCTTCGTATGTCACTTCAAGCTTATCCCACATTTCTTTTGCTGTTTTGCAACATGATATCTTCCTGTAGTCGTTAGCATTAACAGCACAATATAATAAATTTATAGCTTTGGCATTATTTTGAACCTTACGAATATCCTCCGCGGTATATTCCTCTTCGGTCTTTGGAACCCATTCGTCTTCCACCTTCTTGGTTGGAATTTGGTTTCCATTGGTGAATTCTTTCCACAAATGAAAGCTATTTGATTGCACAAAGATTTGCATCCTCTCCTTCCAGTATGAGTAGTTTGTGCCGTTGAATAGAGGAGGTCGTGTAGAGCATTGTCCTTCTTCAATTCCTGCAAAAGAGTCAAGAGTAGAAGCCATGGATGGTTCTCTCAAACGGTTAAGTTTTCAGAGAGTTGGGCTCTGATACCAATTGTTAGAAACTACGCTTTACGCTAGAGGGGGGGGGGGGTGAATAGCGTATTAATAGAATTTAGCGTTTTCTTGCGGAATTTAAATTTTGCAGGAAGTAAAATAAATGCAGAAAAATAAACTTACACAAAGATGTATACTGGTTGGCCACCAACGTGGTTAGTCCAGTCCCCGAGAGACTCTCTCGAGATTTTTCACTTTCTTGTTAAGCTTAAGGGTGCTCAACAAACCGTTACACACTTGAGGATACAAGCCTCAAACAGTTGCTCGGAGATCGCAATCTCAAAGACTTCACCCAAGGAAACGCAAGTTCCTTGAAACAAGAGAATCGCAATTCTCTTACAAGTATATCAAATACTTGGACACTCACTTAACTAAAGTACTCCTTATTGAGTAGATATGAGTAAAAGAATATGTTCAAGATCACAACAACTTTAAGCAATAATATGGCTCTCAAAAGCTTTATGAAATGAGTAGAAAATGAAGAACAATTGAATGAAAGCTTATAGCAATGTAATGATCAGTTTGTGTATGTTGTTGTTGTTAAAACACTGAAATGAAGCTGTATTTATAGTTGAAAAAGTTGGTTCAACCGTTGTCTAATTGCCAATTAAGAGTTGCTGAAATTACTCAGCGATAATCGATTATTAAGACCAAACAATCGATTATCTGCCAGTCAGTTTAAAAATCAATCCCAGATTTAACGCTTCACAATCGATTATACATAATCTATAATCGATTACTGGCAATATTCAAAATCAGATAATCGATTACACTAAGTTCATAATCGATTACTTTAGCAACGTTCTAAAAATCATTTCCAGATTTTAAGCAAAACATCGATTATATAAAATCAATAATCGATTACTTCAGCAACGTTCTAAAAATCATTTCCAGATTTTAAGCAGAACATCGATTATATAAAATCAATAATCGATTACTTCATGGTATTTGAAAATCATTTGACAACGGCTAGCTTCAATAATCGATTGTCCTTTGCAACAATCGATTACTTGTTATTTTCTGAAAATCATAAAACTTACTGTCTCAGTGATAATCGATTATCTAAAGACATAATCGATTACTTAATTAAATTTAAAATCACTGGAAGACATCAACTCAACACAATCGATCACCATTAGTTCATAATCGATTATTTTGAGTATTGAAAAACTTTACCTCAACAACAATCGATTGTCATTTGTTCACAATCGATTATCATGCAGATTTGGAAAAACCTGATGTTCACTGTCTTACTCACAATCGATTACCATTAATTCATAATCGATTGTCATGCAGTCTTGGCTCAGAAACAATCGATTATCATAAGTACATAATCGATTATTTTAGCCCAGATTTTTGAGGCATGTTTAGAAAACATTTTGTCTAATGTAAATATGCATGATTTAAAATCCTTTTGACACAGAATTAAATATGCATGATTTTGGAAAATAGTTTTATGAGAGAGGCCATACTATGAGTCAAGTTATAGGATCGAGATTACAATTTTAGAACAACTCAATAACAATTAAAAGCTATATCTTGAACTTCAATCTTATTCGCAACCATTGTGCGCTTGTACTTGAATTCCGTCATATATCAATTTTTGCTTCGTTTGTCATTCATCAAAACCTACAAAAGAGTACACGTTTAGTATATTGCATTGAGAACGTGTTTCTAACAACAAGTCTGAGCCTATAAGAGATAAACACAGACTGATACAAGTTTGTTCAATAACTGAAAGTACGAAGGAAAAACATGAAATAAAGATAGAGGGAAGGAGAGTTGATGGATGCGAACGCCGTGCAGCTACCTCAACACTCCGAACTACTGAATATGAGTACTGCATGATCTAATCCACCTGAGAGCGCCATGTATTTGCACACAAGGTGCAGGGAGTAATGTGAGTACTCCGACCCAATTAGTAATAACAGTAAATAAAGCTCTGAAAGTAAGAAACACAATAAATGCACAAAGTAAGCTAAGGAACAGGGTAAATCAATATCTGAAACTGAACAGTTGAATGATATATATATATATATATATATATATATATATATATATATATATATATATATATATATATATATATATATATGTATATGTATATATATGTATATATATATATATGTATATATATATATATATATATATATATATATATATATATATATATATATATATATATATATATACGTATATGTATATATATATATATATGTATGATGCAAACGCAAGGATGTGATACAATGCATATGATGGTATAATCCAGTACCCACTGCGGCGTGCAGCCCTAGCTACCCATATCATTTATCGTCGATGCCGCTCACCGGGGGGTGTGTACAGACTCCGGAGGGGCTCCTATAGCCTAAGCGCAATAACCAGCCATCTCGTGGTGAATAATCAAACCAGCCATCTAGTGGCGAAAATCAATAACCAGGCCAGTCCATGTTACCTGACCGCTCATATCACACAATGTCCATGTTACGACTGTTTGTAATCATCGCTGTGGCACGCTACCTGAGCCACCCAAAATCAGTCCAGAAAATATGTCATAAGCCCCTTGGGCAGTTATAAACAATGATCCTCAGCTGAAATACATTTAAAAGGTAGTATATGAGGTTTTGAAACTTAGAGATATAGCTGGATTTTGAAAACAATGTTTCAAAACCATGGACTGATAATAAATGATTTGCAATCATGCTAAAACAGTAATACCAACTCCCGAAGGATATCACAGGTCGGCACTAGGCCCAAACACGGCATAAAGGCCAATAATAGTCATCACGGTGTGTGTATCATACGCCAATAGAGTATAAATCTCACTCGGGATGGACCTAGTAGCAATCCCCAATAGTATCCGACCCTGCACTTATCATGGAGTGCGTGTCACGCCTCAACATAGCATTATGATGTGAAAGTCCGGGGTTTCAAACCCTCAGAAAAGCATTTACTTGCATTACTCACCTCTAGCCGGCCGTAGACTAGATCTAAATGCCTTTTCCTCGAGATTCCACCACTGCGAATGCAAAATATGATCAAAACCAATAGGAATACGTCAAAATAGGCTAATGAGATGTAACCCAATCAAAATAACTCGAAATACACCCAGAAACACGAGGTTGCCAAAACCCGAGCCTCGGGCCCACTTCTTGAAAAATCACAAAATTCACATTCTCGGAATCCTCGTCTCGCCACGAGTCCATACATATCAAATTTATAAGAATAGGAGTCCATTTGACCCCTCAAATCAGTACTTTAAGGTTCACTTGGGTTTCAAGCCCTAACCACCATTGTTGACATTAAAAACCTTGATTTCTTTGTGTTTAATCCATGATTTTACAATATATTGACATATTACATGTCCAAGAGTTCTTACCTGGTGAATCCCCTAAAAAACCTCTCCAAAAATCGCCCACAATCGTCTTAGCTCGAAGTCCAAATGTTCTTTTCTTTTGAATTTTTTGAACCCTACTGTTCATTAAACCCAGGTCATTTTCCGCTTCCGCGGCATTTTGGCCGCTTTTGCGATCTGACATAAATCCCAGCAACTGATTCCGCGATCCATTAACCGCTTCAGCGACCTCCGCTTCTGCGGTCGCTTGACCGCTCCAGCGGTCCCAGTCCTTCTCAGCTTCTGCTTACGCGCCTGCAGTAACCACTTAAGAGGCTACCCTTCCGCAAAAGCGGAAATACTAGAAGACATATTCCTAAAAATATAAGGCAACTCCAAACTTCTTCGTTTCACCATCCGGAATCACCCCGGGGTCGTCGGGACCCGAACCAAAACCCCCAACCTACTCCAAATCATCATATGAACTTGTTCCAATCATACAAACACGTCCTTAAACACAAAAATCACCAAATTGTAGCGGATTCAAGCCTAAGTTCAACCATAACTTCCAAAACTAACATTCGATCAAAAACCCAACCAAACGACGTCCGAATGACCTGAAATATATAGACATCCAAAATCACCTAACGAAGCTATTGTAACTCTTAGAATTCTATTCCGACCCCCCGATCAAAATCTCACCTATCAATCGGAATTCGCCGAAATTCAACTTAGCCAATTCAACCCTAATTATAAACTGGACCTCCGAATCAACTACCGATTTATCTTACATGTCACAAATCACCATCCGAAACTAGCCGAATCACCAGAAATCCATTCCGAGTCCTCTAACTCACAAGCCAATGTCCGGTTGACTTTCTATATTAAGCTTTCCTTAAAGAGACTATTGGCCTTATTTCTAACCAAATTCGATCCAACACATCTCAAACTCATGAAACGCATATATTAACACATGGGGAAGCATAATACGGGGATGACGGGCTAAAATACAAAAGACGACGGGTCGGGTCATCACATCGAGTGTTCAAATAATAGAATGAGAAAGTAGAGTAATAGCAGAGAAAGAGAGAATTCAGAGAGTCTCAAATTGTGAGAGAAGTGTGCGTTGGTGTGTTAAAAGAGAAAGGTGGGGAGTATTTATAATACTAAAAACGAGTAAACAAATAAGGTATCAATTCATATTTAAGGAACTGAGTATCAATCATAATCAAATAAATATGGGGACTCCCCTTTAATTAAGGAATCATAGTCAAACGTTAATAAGCAGTCATTTTAAAAAGGAAAGGAATCACAAAGTATGGCATGGTCACATAAGGAAACAAAAATAGTATAAGGAATACAATGAAGACTAGGTGTATGATACTTAACTAGGGAAACATGTTAAGCAAATAAATCAACATACTTGTGCACACATATAAGGAAAAATACCACTTTAATTCTGGAAAATAATTTTCGAATTAATGAGCGAGATTGAAAACCTAGGAGATCAATTATTAATTGAGGAATGTATCCCACTGATCGAGGAAGAAATTCGAAAGCAATACCAAAACTGTAAGGAGAATACACAAAATCACAATATAAGGCCAGTAATCATAATCTTAAAGAGATTGTAAGAATCAGTATAAAATCATCATGTAAACAGCCAGAAAAACCTTAAGAGAAGAACATGGCATGGCATGGGAATGAAACACTAGTAACAATAATCAAAGTAAAGAGCACGGAACTCATAGAAGAACCCAGAAGAACATGTGAACAAGCAAATACAGATACAAACATGTAGGGTTGGGGGTTTTATCAGAATAAAACAAAATGTTTAGAAGTACTCAAAATCAGAAAAGTAAAGTGTTTTCGAAAGGGTTAAGAAACCCTAGCAATATAAATTGTAGTATGGAACCCAGGTTAACAAGGAAACAAACAAACAAGTGAAACAAACAAACACAACAAATATATAGTACTCAGAAAGAGTAGAAGAAACGATTTTGAAGAAGGGGCCAGAAACCCTAATTTGAAAGAGTGGTAAATATCCGAAAAATTTGAAATAAGCGGAAACGCTAAGTAAAATTAGAGTAGAAAACAAAAATCAGACTAAGAGTTGTTTTAAAAGAGTAGAGATCAAAGAGGAAAAATTAGGGTTTTCAAACAAATTAGGGAAAATGAAGAACCTGGCCGTGAAACTCATATACAATGCCATAGAAGGCATCATCGTACAAAGACCACCGGAGCAAAGCCGGCGAAGGACCCAGGTGAAGCTTCAGTGACCGTCTTTCATGGCAGAAGCTGCTAGGCTTCAAGCTTGTGAGAGGAAATAACGATACAAGGACTCCATGGCTGCTAGAAGTCGAGAGAAGTGAGGGAGGAGTGAGCCGGAGAGTCGATGATCTTCATCAGAGAAGAAGGAGAGAACCAGAAGGTTCTAGAGAGATGAAAGGTTAGAGAGCATCTGGGAGCGAAAGGAGATACAAGGACAGCGGATTTAGAAATTAATTTAGGGTAAATGGGGGGTTAGGAGTTTAATGATGATAAGGTTAATCATGGACCGTTAATCAAAAAGATCAACGACCCCGATTTTGAACGGACATCCGGGTGGGCTGATTCAAATAGGGTTGGGTCGGGTGGTTTTTGTAATTGGGTCGTGATTTGGGGGGGGGGGGGGAGTGAATTTGGGTTGAAAATGTGGCCAAAATTGAAAGACTAAAGGGCTATAATTTAAATTCCCAAATTTCCCCTAATTTAATTTTATAAAAACATTAAATGTTATTATAAAAATCTGATAAAAATACTGAGTTAATAACATACATATAATTGTTGATTAAAATTATTATGAACGATTTTTGTAGTTAAAAATACTTGCCAAATTAATAAATGGGCTAAAATTACAATTTAATGCGATCTCAATTTAGAAATACCTAATGCATTTGTAAAATTTTGAAAAATTTTTGTATAATATATTTTTATGTAAATAAGAAATAAAATAGATTACTTATCAAAATAACAAGGTTTGGGACTAAATACTGGATTGTATAGTACAAACTAAGTCGTAAATTAGTTTTAAAATGCTTGAAAAAAATGTAGAAAAATACCAAACCTTTGTGGATGCTTATATATGCGTCCATATGCTATTTTGAAAGTATTTTGGAGAGCAAAAAAATATATAGGGAAAACTTTGGTATCAACAGCAGGTGCAGGTATGGGATTTGCGAAACTAGGTTCACATTTGCGAAGGAAGGTTCGCATTTGCGAACACTAGGAAACAAAGGGGTCTTCGCATTTGCGATGAAGTCTTTGCATTTCTGAAGACTGAGCTAAAGGAAGGGCATCACAATTGCGATGTTTTTATTCGCATTTGTGAAGTGAGCAGCACAAGTGAGGTTCTCAAAATTGCGAGGCTGGCTTCGCATTTTCGAAGCATGCAGGTCAGGCATTCCAGCAGTTTATAAACATGCAAAAATGAACTCACGGCCGATCCAAAACTCTCCCGACTCGGGGCTCCAAACCAAACATACACACAATTACCCGAGAGAGGCTTATGCGATCAAATAGCCAAAATAATATCAAAATCTATGAATCAAACCTTAAAACACACAATTCTTCTTTCAACTCTCATGAACATAAAATTTCTCATTTTTTGTCGGAAACACATCAAATGACGTCCGTTTTCCACCAAATTTTACTAATAGTGCTCAACACATATTTAAGACTTGTACCGAGCGTCGAAACCAAAATACGATCCCGATACCATAGATTTCTAACTCATTTTCATTTAAAATTCTCATATCACGGGCTCGGGACCTCGGATTTCGATTCCGTGAATACGCCAGAGTCCCATACTTTTCTACAGACCCTTTGGAACTGTCACATCACCGGTCCGGGTCTGTTTTTTCAAAATATTGATCGAAGTCAACTTTAACAATATTAATATCAAAATTCTTCAATTTCTTTCACAAAATTCACATATTTCAACATAAAAGCTTTCTGGCTACGCTCCTGGATTGTGCACGCAAATCGAGGTAATTAAAAGAGAGGTTTTCGAGGCCTCGAAAGCATGGAAAAAGGAAGAATTATGGTGATGACCGTCATATCCTCCACCACTAAAACAACCGTTCGTCCTCAAACAGATAAAAGAAAGAAGTACCTGAGTAAGGGAATAGATGAGGGTAACGGCTCCGCATATCAGACTTGGACTCCCAGGTCGATGCCTTAGGAGGTTGACCTCTCCACTGAATACGCACTGAAGGAAAACTCTTCGACCTCAACTGTTGAACCTTCCGGTCTAAAATAGCCATCGGCTCCTCGTAAGACACATCCTTGTCCAATTGGACAGTACTCAAAGCTAACACATGGGCTGGATCGCTCTGATACCTCCGAAGTATGGATACATGAAAAACTGGATATACGGCTGACAAGCTAGGCAGCAAGGAAAGTCTATAAGCCACCTCTCCCACGCGATCAAGAATCTCAAATGGGCTAGTAAACCTAGGGCTAAGCTTGCCCTTCTTCCCAAATCTCATCACGCCTTTCATCGGCGATACACGAAACAATAATTGCTCACCAATCATGAAAGCAACTTCTCCGACCTTGCGGTATGTATAACTCTTCTGCCTGGACAGAGCTATATGAAGTTTATCCTAAATAATCCTGACCTTATCCATGGCCTCCTGAACCAAATTGGTACCCAACAACCGAGCCTCTTCCGGCTCAAACCATCCGACTGGAGACCGACACCATCTACCATACAACGCCTCATACGCAGCCTACTGAATGCTGGACTGGTAGCTGTTGTTATAGGCAAACTCTGCTAAAGACAAGAACTGGTCCCACGAGCCACCAAAATCAATAACGCAGGATCGGAGCATATCCTCAAGAATCTGAATAGTCCTCTCGGACTGACCGTCCGTCTGGAGATGAAATGTTGTACTCAACTGAACCTGGGTCCCAACTCTCACCGAACCTCCCTCCAGAAATATGATGTAAACTGCGGACCCCGATCTAAAATATTAGATATAGGCACCCCATGAAGGCGAACGATCTCCCTGATATAAATCCCAGCTAATCTCTCGGACGAGTAGGTGGTAGCAACCAAAATAAAATGCGCTGACTTGGTCAGCCTATCAACAATTACCCATATAGCATCAAACTTCTTCCGAGACATCGGAAGGCTAGAAAGGAAATCCATGGTAATCTTCTTCCACTTTCACTCAGGAAGCTCAATTCGCTGAAATAACCCACCGAGCCTCTGATGCTCGTACTAACCTGCTGACAGTTCAAACAACAAGCCACATATGCTACAATGTCTTTTATTCATTCCGCGACTCCAATACTATTGCCTCAAATCCTGGTACATCTTCGCGGCGCTCGGATAAATAGAATATCGAGAACTATGGGCCTCCGCTAAGATCAACTCCCTAATACCATCAACATTGGGCAAACAAACTTGCCCCTGTAGTCTCAACACACCATCATCTCACTACAACAAAAAAGGACTTTAGCGGCAATAAAAAATAGAATTGGCGGCACCAATAGCTGCTATATCATTTACCGGCTATTAGTCTTTAGCCACTGATACGGGGGTCGCCAAAGCCTTTAGCGGCATTTTTCACAAAAGCTGGTATAATGTATTGCCGCTAAAACTGATTTGCTTTTATGACTAATATTTGCGGCAATTATTATGGCTTCTAAACCCACTCCAAAACGACTCATATCGCGCTTTTAGCGTCCATTTTTATAGCCGCTAAATTCAACATAATTTTCACTAGAAGTTCATATTTTTAGCAGTAATTATTTTGTGGCAATTAGTGGCAGAAATCTCTCTTCTTAAAATGTATTAGTATGCCCTTTTAACGTCCAATTTTAACAGCTAGTAAATTCAATTAAATTACCGCTAAAAATTATTTTAACAACAATATAATGGCAACAATATCTCTATATAAACGTCTTAATTTGCCTTTTATTATCCATTTTGTAGACGATATATCCTGTTAAATTCGCGGTAGAAGTCATAAAATATAACAGTGATAGTTTACCTACCATCAACAATAGCTAGTAAATTCTATCAAAACATAATTTAAATGACAAAACATATCAATATTAATTAATAAAACCATAATATATCTCATCAAATCTTAATAAATAAAGGAAAATACTAATTCAAAATATTAATATCACAGTAACTTAAAAGATAAACTTATATTTTTAGAACTAAATAGTTAAATGTCATTATATAACTAATCCTAATGAATAACAGTCTTCAAATAATTTCTACAATTCTTCATCATATTGAAATCCTTCGCATGCTAAATTATCGAATATCACCCTGTGTGACATGAAATTATAAAATAACTATATCAATAGATGAGATATAATAATTCTGAATTTCAGGCTCCTTGGAGCTTGCTTTATAAATCACTCACGACCCATTTTAATCACTTTGGACCCATAACACTCCAAATCTGCAATCAAGTGACAATGTTATCACTCATCAGAAAAGAGCTAGAGGGTAAAAGAAGAGAATTTCTGCATAAAATATCAAATAAACACAACTAAGAAAATTTGCGATGCACTATAGATGTATACATAAACAAGCAAATCTTGTTCTCCTACGTTAATTTAGTTAGAGTTATGCAGCCATCTCTCTTCCAGAAACCTAAGCACAGTTATGCAATTACAATTCCTGATACATTCTAGTTGAATTCTAGATTGTGCTATTCATCTATGGTAAACTACATGACATCTTGGTGTAGTTGAAATATAAACACAAACTTTATATTATCATGAGTCATTTGAAAAGCTAGCTTTAAAACTGTTATCTGTAAGAAATAGCCATGACAAAGAGGATTTGTGCAGCGTGGTACTAATACATTCCTCATACTTTTAATGTTAATATGTTTCAGAATTGAAGTTAACTATAAAGAGAAAAAAATAGCATTGTTACTCTTCGGCGACGAGTAACCAAGCACCAAGCAGAAGTCACAATATTCTTCCCTTTGTACAATAGGGACTAGTAACCCAAACATTTTTCTCCATATAGATCAGAACTTTTAAAAAGAAAAGATACTGTATAACTTGAGCTTAACCTGAGTAATGCCATACCTCTTCTACACTCACTATAAAACACTACCCCAAGATGAGATTTTTTTTAAACTCTAGACTAACAGTTTAGCTTTTGGTCTCAAAACCAATCCAAACTATCTAAATTTTCTAGTTAAATATCAAAACCTAATGTTAACCAACTACTTCAGAGCTGCTGTATATCGAAAATAAAGCCGGAGAAACTAGTTCACAACTGAAAGATTACTTGGAATTTATTAAAAATTAATCTGAAAGTTACAGCAGTTCTTAAATTTGTGCGGATTAGAATATTGTCTAGGAGGCTTTGATTGTAGCTTAAACTAATTTGAGTTGTGAAAATAGGTGAAATGGCCTTCCTTATCTGTTATTGCCAATATTGAAATTTTTATTTAACCCCCTTTAACTGTGTTCTCCTTAAGTCTACCAAAAGCCTCTATCATGAATAGGAAAGTAGAAGAGACAACAGAATGCAGTGACAATGAGATTTATGATTTATGTCTGCTTTGTTGTTTTGATAATTTTTATTACGCAACTTTTTTTCATTTCTTCTCCTTTACGTATTATATTCTCTATGATGCTTATTTATTTAACCAATACTTTAAAGAAAGCTGTATTGCTCTAATTTCTTATAATATTTTCTGAACAACACTTACATGAACAATACTTACAGGAACTACTATCCAGTTTATTTTCCAAGTTGCTTTCATAATTATTCAAAAAGGTGTAAGAATCATTTTTCTTTTGCTGGTTTTTAAATGGATAAACATTTGAAACACTTAAATTACAGGCCTCATATAGAGCGAGGTTAACCTAAATGTTATACTAAGCAGACAAACTAAAATAATCAAAACCTGATGCAGAATTCAAAATAAGGACTGTACTGACCACCCCTATCTTTCGATATAAGGTCACACATTTTCGTCGTCGTCTAGTTCAATTACTAGTCAGTTGTGACCTATCGTTCGTATTGTTCCTTCACCAAAATAAAAAATTTACTAGCTGCATTAAGTTATACTAGTAACAGATAACTCCAACAGATCAGTAGGTCACGTGCAAAATAGGATAAAGCATCATTCTAATCTCAAGATGTAAAAAAATTAACGCACACACAAAGCCTTGGGTTTTACAAACTGTACCAACATTTTTGAGCTTGCCTAAGCACAGGAAAGATTATTGCTATGGCTAAAGAGAATGTACAACTAGAGATCAAAGAGCTTACACCTACTTGTGATTAGAATGCTGCAAAACTTAGGAGAAACATGAAAGATTGAGTGGGAAATATTAAGTTAATGGGAATACTAATACATTTGTTTTTTCTCGTTTTGAAGATAAGACATTTCACAATATTATGTAGCAGAATAGAGTTGCGGCCAACAAAACTCAAGACTTTTGAGAAGTTCTTGAGTTCCCGAGACAAGAAACACATTAAGTTAGACCAGAGTTTGCTGATAAATGGTTAAAATGGAAACAAGCCGCAAGCAGATATGCAACATTGATAATGAATTTATATACTTTAAGTCAATATTAGATAATAGATTGGCTTTAGATGAATAAAGAATACACATCCAAACATATTGTTTAAGTATCTTCAATATGATATTTTAATTGTCAAATAAAACATTGATAATGAGTAACATCACAACTTAAAAGCCTCACTAACTCAGAGGTACTTCTACGGGTCTTCGAAATTTAACATTCGAAACGACTCTAAATTAACTTATGATAAAAAAACATTAAATCTTCTCAACCTTCTAATGTCTAAAATTGATTTCTCTTCTTTTAACAATTTAAAATACTAATAGTGAAACACCATACCTAAATCATTACTATCCAAGTGACAACAAGTAAATCAAAATCAAACTAGATCACAAGCAATACAGTAAAAACAAACGAATCAGAAGTAAATCTATACTCCTATTATTACAAAATGCGAAATCAAACTAACACCAAACTAAAAACACAAAATAAAACAAATACAAATAATTATTTCTCTTACTTAGCTACATACCTTCATCTGCTGGTTTAAAACTCTATAATATACCTACAGGATTCTAGTACTCGTTCGTGTCACGACCCGGATTTTTTCCACCCTTTTTAAACATTTCACAAAAACTTTAATCTAAAACAATATAATAGCTGAAATAATTAAATAAAAATGCGAAAGACTTTTAGCAAAAACAACAATAGAAAAATGCAGAAATCTGTAACATGTCTCTACCCAGTATCTGGTGTCACTACTCACTGACTACTAATAGAGTACTAAAACATCAGTCTGAAAGAAAATACATAACAAGTCTGTTTTGACACAATGAAAACAAACGGAAAGAAATAAACAAGAGTCACGGCCCGCGAACGCCAGCTAACTACCTCGGAGTCTCTGAACTGAAGGTTCGCTCCCTAGCTACTGCTGCGGTCCGTAAGCTGTATCCTGACCTGTGCACAAAAGGGCACAGAAGTATAGCATCATCACAACCGACCTCATGTTCTGGTAAGTGCCCGGCCTAACCCTGGCGAGGTAGTGACGAGGCTAAACCGTACCTACCACAATCAACCTGTACAGATATATGTGCAATAACGGAAAGATAACAAAAATTTAAACAGATTATGGGAAGGGGACATGCTGGGGTATAACAGTTCAATTATAAGTCCAATGAACAAGAAATGTAAACTGAATATTTAACATCAATAAAAGAAAGCCAGTGAATCAACAAATGCACGGCATCAACCTTCGTGCTTTTACTCTTAAATATAGTACACGGCATCACCCTTCGTGCTTTCCTCACCAAAACTGCCAAATATAGTGCACGACATCACCCATCGTGCTTTTACTCTCAATACATAGTGCACGGCATCACCCTTCGTGCTTTCCTCACATAACTCTCATATCAAGGCGCGGAATGACCCTTCGTGCTCAAATAATCAAGAAACATGGCACAGATTGACCCTTATTGCATAATTATCAAAACGTGGCACGGAAAGACCCTTCTTTAAAAATTATCGAAATATGGCACGGAAATACCCTTCGTGCATAATCTCTCTCTTCCTCACCCAATTAACGGTCACAGCCAAACGGGAATGAAAGATACAACAAGATAAAATATCCTAGCAAGGGAGAACAACTCTACAACAAATCCCGGCAAGGGAGAACAACTCAACAATAAGTCCCGGCAAGGGAAAACGATTCAACAACAAGTCCCGCCAAGGGAAAAAATTCCAAAACTCCTTCTTTAGCTCATTTGCTTCTCAAGTATCACTTCATAGTTCATTTAACAAGTAATTATCAGAATTGTTCACTTCTTTCGAAATTTTAATAGCAATTGTGACTCAGAGTCATGCTAGACTCGGGCGTATAGGTAATCGTCACCATACCTATACACCGACTCCACATAGCGCATAAAAAATATTATCCTAATCATATTCCCTCAAGCCAAAGTTAGATCAAACTTTTACCTCGAAAGCTTCCAAACTCAACTCACGCCTGTAGAATAGCTTTACCCCTCAAATTCGCCTCAAAACCGGTAGAATCTAATCACAATTTACTCAAATGTATCAATAAATGCTAGTTAAACCAATTTGAATGTATAAGAATGAAATTCCCAAAGTTTTACCCAAAAATTCCCAAAATGCCCCCGGGACCACATGGTCGAAACTCGAGGTTCAAACCAAACCTGGGTTACCCATTCCCCCACGAGTTCATATATGCAATTTATTTTGAAATCGGACCCCAAATTAAGGTCCAAATCCCCAATTGTAAGAAAATCTAGGTTCTACCCCAAATCCCCATTTTACCCATTGAAAGCTTTAATTATAAGATGTAATCATGATAAAAGATGTTAAATATTGAAGAATTTGAGTAAAAGTTGACATACAATTGATTTGGGAGAGAAAGAGTCAAGAGAAAATCGCCAATAGAGGTTTGGGTTTTGAAAATATGAAAAATGAGGTTTGAAATCGTCTAAGTATAGGATGCACAGTCACAGATGTCGCAATTGCAATTGTAAGTCAAATTTTATCATGATTTCGCAGTTTGTGGTTTGGGCAGAACTCGCATTTGCGGGGAAAAGTTCGTATTTGCGAACTCATGGTTTAAGCTGGGTGATCGCATTTGCGAAGATGTTTTCGCATTTGCGAAGACTAGCTATTTGAAGGAGGATCGAATTTGCGAGTTTTTCCTCGCATTTGCAATAGAGCAGGCCAAAGGAGAAATCTCTCATTTGCGAGGCTGGCTTCGCAAATGCAAAACCTGCAGATACCAGCTATTTCAAATGCCAAAATGGACCTAACACATATCTGAAACTCACCCGAGCCCTCGGGGCTCCTACCCAAACATGCACACAACCTTAAAAATATCCTACGGACTTACTCATGCGATCAAATTACCAAAATAACATCAAAATAAAAGAATCAACCTTCAAAACTCATGATTTTCATTTCAAAGTTCAAAACTTCCAAATTTCCATTTTTTAGTCCGAAACACGTCAAATGACGTCCGTTTTCAACCAAACTTTACAGATAGCGCTTAACGCTCATTTAAGAGTTGTATCAGGCGTCGGATTCAAAATAGGAGTCCGATACCATTACTTTTGATCAAATCTCATTTTTATTTTTCCTTAAACATTTTCTGAAAAGAATTTCACAGAAAAATTCCGTACTCGGGCCTGGGACCCCGGATTTTGATTCCGGGAATATGCCCGGGTCCCATATTTTTCTACGGACCCTCCGAGACCGTAACATCACGGGTCCAGGTCCGTCTACGAAAATATTGACCAAAGTCAACTATAGCAATATAATTATCAACATTCATAATTTTTAACACAGATTTCATGTAATTCAACATAAAGTCGGCTTTGCTCTGGATTGCGTACGCAAATCAAGGCAACCAAATAAGAGGTTTTTATGAGCTCAGAAAAACAAAAAAGGGAGAATTACGGTAATGACCCTTGGGGTCATCACATCCTCCACCTCTCAAATAACCGTTCGTCATCGAATGGACAAAAGAAAGAAGTACATGAGTCGGAGAATAGATGGAGATAACGGCTCCGCATATCAGACTCGGACTCCGAGGTCGATGCCTCAGGAGGCTGACGTCTCCACTGAACACACATGGAAGGAAAACTCCGCGACCTCAATTGTCGGACTTGCCGGTATAAAATAGCCACCGGCTCCTCGTCATATGACAGATCCTTGTCCAATTGGACAGTACTGAAATATAACATGTGGGCGGGATCACCGTGATACTACCGAAGCATGGATATGTGAAAAATCGGATACACGGCTGACAAGCTAGGCGGCAAGGAAAGTCTGTGAGCCACATTCCCCATGCCGTCAAGAATCTCAAATGGGCCAATAAACCTAGGGCTAAGCTTGCCCTTCTTCCCGAATCTCATCACGCCCTTTATAGGCGATACACGGAGCAATACTCGCTCACCAACCATGAATCAACATCCCTGACCTTACAATCTGCATAACTCTTCTGCCTAGACTGGGCTAACCGAAGTTTGTCCTAAATGATCTTGACCTTATCCTAGGCCTCCTGCACCAAATCAGTACCCAATAACTGAGCCTCTCCCGGCTCAAACCATCCGACTGGGGACCGACATCGCCTACCATACAACGCCTCATATGGAGCCATCTGAATATTGGACTGGTAACTGTTGTAATAGGAAAATTCTGGGCCTGTGAGCTTGAGCAGAATTAAGACCAATCCAAAAGCATCTGAAGCTTGCAAAAATAATGGATGAATATGATCGAGTGAGCTGACGTCATTTTCTGCCATGGCCGCCTTGAAGAATTGAGCTCATAATTTCAGTATTCCTTTGCTCTGTATTTTACTTCTGTGTTCCTGCCGTAAAGTTGAATCTCCCCGGAACTAGATCGGTGTTAAAGCCCGCTCTGATATCATGTTTGATTGTGAGAGAGAATTGAGAAGGAAGAAGAGAGACCAAAATTGTATTCTTCAAAATCTGAGTTTTTCTCGTTACATACAAGGCTGTATATGCAACTTCTCCACTACTAAGATGCCAACACATGTACATCTGTCAAGTAACTAACATAACCAACTAATTTTTCTTTTTGCTAACATGCACACTCCTAATTTTCTTTTGTGCACTTTGACCCCTACATGCTAAGTGACCCTTAGACCAAAGAGATTGTTAGTCATAATGTTCTATCTTCCCAAATTAGCTGGCAGAGTGAATAGCTTAACTAAGATTTATAACTCTTTCTTTGGTGATTAATGAAAATTCTAAATTAGCAACAGAAAAAATCGATCATATATAAAATAAACTTTGGAAAATTTACACAGTATAACTGCCCACTTAAATAATAGTCGACAAATAATACATTATATCATATTTGATTAGCAGCTGTAATTATTTTTGACCGACCAATCAAATATTTTTAGAGTCCAATTAACTATCGCTCAAATCTCCTGGTAGTGGATTTATATTTCACAATTTAGGCTTATTATTAATTCCTTTTAGAAGAATTATATAACTTACTCTCGAAAACCCAAGTGGTTAATCTTAAAAAATATTCTAAAAAGTTTCAACTTACCAACTTCTAGTCATTAATTATAGACTTATCAAAACTAGTCAAGCACATATAAAAATTAAAAATACAAATAAATAAGGTTCTTTCTCTCCAAGAATCACACACAAAGATCTCCTTCCATATCTTTATGCGTGATTAGCAACGTTAGATGCAAGATGGAAAAAATTTCGTGGTTGAGGTAGCAAATAAGATGATGAAATATAAAAAAAAGACATACATACAAGATTCCAAAAATCTAAGCAAACATAGACTTTTTCAATGAGTATGGTCGAGATTCATTAAAAACATATAGATGAGTCAACACACAAAATTTGAGAAAGATTGGAGGTAACTTGGACTGATTTAGTATCAAAATTCGTAGTTAAAATCAAGTTAAAAAAATTCTTCTGCGACATATGTATCAAACATGTATCACGCATGTATACATAGATATATATGTGATACACATTTGATGCAAATATGATACATGTTTGATACCCAAATGATACATATATCATTTTTTCATCTTCATCTTCTACTTGTAATTTTCAATTCAAACCACCTGAAAACTCTACCAAATCATCCCAGAACTGAGATTCAAGCTCCTTAAGATGTACCAAATCTATTCTTCTAACACTCACTCAAAAGAAGGCAAAAAATGGATTTTTTTAAAACTAACAAATAACTGATTGGCTAATATTAATAATATTTGAGGATTGATCAATTTTTGTAATAAGCTACTTATAAATGGACATGATTGATATTTTTCCACCCAATCATCTATTGGACTTTTTGAGCAGATACCATATCTGTACAACAGCCCAATAGATTTGAATCACCGGAAGTAAATAGAAAGTTCGAAATGACCCGAAGGTGATATTTGGGCTGAATTTGTGTTGGATTTGAAACTTGAGATTTTTACCTATATATCACATATAGCAAACTTTATTATTATTATTGTGCCGTGTTTGGTTATTACCCTTATATCCCATTTTTTGTTACAAAATATGTACCAAACGAAATCTTTGCTGATGTTGCACCCTAAAATAACGCCATTTATTAAGGCTCAAATCTGTGTTAAATAATTTGTAGCCTAAAATAACGCCTGTATTTATGGCTCCTAATTAATCTTTGATTTTGTACCAAATAAATACTAAATCAGTTAAGGTAAAATCTTAAATGCTCCTAGAGATTAAATGCTTCTCTTTAATTTATTTACTTTCTCTGTTTTGCATGAACACCGGAGCCGAAGAGTTTCATGCCGAAATTCAATGATGCTACCACTTCATAGAGATTGCACATCCTCATCTTTTCCAGTTCTTACATCATATGCCCATAAATATAGAAAAAAAAATCTTCTTGGAGCAGAACACGACTCTTTTCTTTTTTGTTTATTTGCTTATTGTTGTGCGATTAACTGTTAAGATTGTAATTTATTTTTACCTATATATCACATATAGCAAACCTTATTACCATTTATTAAGGCTTAAATCTATGTTAAATAATTTGTAGCCTAAAATAACGCCTGTATTTATGGCTCCTAATTAATCTTTGATTTTGTACCAAATAAATGCTAATTCAGTTAAGGTAAAATCTTAAATGCTCCTAATCGAATCTCTCCTCTAAACTGAACCGAAATCATACTCTCATTCCTCCATTGAAAATCAGATTTTGTAGTTATTTCGAAAATCTCATATATTGTAGTTCTTCCGTGATTGCCAGTTTCGAAAAACTTTCATTTTTGTACATCAAATACTGAAAATCATAATTGACACCGTGATAGTCAATCAGTACGGAGATTCTACAATATCAAAAATTCCGATAATGCTTAAATGTAATGGTTATTGGGATAACTATGGCAGTTTCCGGGATTTTGAAGTTGATGCCATTTTGGTTGATGATAATGCAAGCTACGGAATTCTCCAGTCTACAATTGCAGAACAATTATCGATTGATACATCGGATAAAATTGTAGATGTGAATGCAAGCTAAGGTTATATGCAGTATTTCCAGTGTATTTTTAAAATGTAGTCAAATGTGGGTAAATGTAGTTAAGGTTATATGCAGTGTTTCCAGTGTGTTTTTAAAATGTAGTCAAATTTTTGTAGTTATATGAACTTTGTAGTTAATTGTAGTTACTTGTAGTTAATCGTAGTCAGTTGAAAAATATGTCTGAATAACGTATGTTTTTGTATCTATTGGATGGTATGAGTTGCTGAAAACTACAAATGGCATTTCTATGCAACGTCAATTCATTATTCTTCATTGTTCAAGACAAGAAGTTTTATCCGAAAACATAACCGCGCAAATGTACTGCAACAGTACATGTACCATTGGACTTCCAACAATTTGTAGTTATGCAATTGTAGTTATGAAAAATTGTTCAGTACAACCAAAGTTCATTACAACAGTACACTCTACTTCTTCTTTCGTTCAACTTTATTTCTCTCATTCTTTGGCTGTGGACCTTTCCTCCTTGCAAGCATGCCGGTAACCTCAATCTCACTGATTGAACTATCATTTAGCTTCTTTGTGGCGTAGTTCCACAACAGAACTCCATAGCGTCTACGGTGTTTGTCAATATCAGTAAGATCTTCCTTTGGTATAGACAAATACACAAATTTGAGTCAACAGTGACAGTTCCAAATAAAAATTACATGAAACTACATTAAACTACAAAAAACTACAATTAACTACAAATTTGATTCAATAGTATAATTTGCCAATCAAATTTGAGTCAACAGTGACAGTTCCAAATAAACATTACATTAAACTACATTAAACTACAAAAAACGACAATTAACTACAAATTTAATTCAACATTATAATTTGCCAATCAAATTTGAGTCAACTGTGACAGTTCCAAATAAACATTACATTAAACTACATTAAACTACAAAAAACTACAATTACGTAAAATTTGATTCAACAGTAAAATTTGCCAATCAAATTTGAGTCAACAGTTACAGTTCCAAATAAACATTACATTACACTACAAAAAACTACAATTAACTACAAATTTAATTCAACAGTATATTTTGCCAATCAATTACACATTAACTCCGAATAATAACAAATAACTACAATTTGTATAAACAACCCTAATATGCAATACTACAGTATATTTTTACAAAAACACTTACACGTCAAAAAAATAATTGAATTCTAATTTTTTGGCAAAAAATTATTAAACTACAAAACATTGAGGAGAAAAAAAAATTTGTTTACCTTCAATGAAATTTGTTGTGGAACCAATTTTGTAGTTTTTTTAGAGTATTTCATCTTTTTTGTTTTGAGGGGGAATGAGACACCTTCTGTATTTTTGTTTTTTGAACTTTGGGTGAATCGTCCACAAAATCCTACTTGTTGCCAAGAACACAGTGAAGTTGGATAATAGTTTCTTCTTCTTCAAACGAAAATCTTCCTCTTCTAATATCAGTTCTCAAATAATCCTAATATTAGAACATCTTCGAAATCAGGTCTCAAATTCCTCTTCGAAAATCTTACCACGCCTTTGTAATCCTGCAAAATAATTTGTGATTAAAAATTAGAACACCTATATATATATATATATATATATATATATATATATATATATATATATATATATATATATATATATATATATATATATATATATATATATATATATATATATATATATATATATATATATATATATATATATTATTCTTAATTAAGAATCATAATTGAAAAACTGAAGAGGGTTTGGAGATTGACGGATGAAATTGAAGCCAATGGAGGATGACAATGATGAGAAGAAGTTGAACCAGAGAAAAAACTGATCTGTTTTGGAAGAAAAAGAAAAATATTTGGTAAATTAAAGGGGGGGGGGGGGTAATTAAAAAGGGTAAAATGCGGTTGGAAGAAAGAGAAAAAAGTGGGAAAAAAAATATGAAAAGATTTTGTTCCACAAATCAAGCCTCTAATAAATAATTGATCATTAAACCTTAAAAGTAAATTTTGGTACATAAATTGAAACATGGTATACTTAAATGTAATAAACACTAACCTTAAACATGAGTGGTTATAAGGTTTCTTACATGGGATATATATATATAAAAATCCCTTGAAACTTCGATCTCGAGCCTATCCCAAGTTTAGAACTAGCATTACAGTTTACTAGTCAACAACTCAATATATGGAATGAGTTATTAGAAGGGATATATATATATATATACATACAAAAAATATATACTTTATCGTATTTTGGAACAATTAAAAATATACGCTTTCTAAAATTTTCAATATATTCAACTAGTGATTGTAATTATTTTTGATTGACTGGCCAAAATATGTTAAAAGCTCTTATTAGAATTTCGAAATGGCCAAATATTTTAAACAATTTCAACATTATTATTATTGTTGTTACATGGGATTTTTTCGTGCCTATACCATATTTTTATTCACCAAAATATTCTAATTTTGTACAGGAAAAAACTTAGGCGCACCGAATATTTACATCCAACCATTATACAATCAACACATGTCACTTTATTTAACTAGAATTATTAGTAATTAACTATAGTTAACTAATTTTGACATATATTAAATACAATAATACTCTACTAAAATACTAATCAATATTTCTATATGTCCTTAATGCTCTTTAACAGTAACGTCAAATGGATTGTACTTTTTTGTTTCTGTGCCACCAAGGCCATCATCGGTCATTAACAACATAATTTTTTCTCTTATACTTGCTATAAGCATAATTAATTGTACAAACATATTTTAGTTTTATCTAAAAAAGGAATTTCTACTTCTGTTTTAATATGTAGCTATATTTGTAAATTTTATACTACTGGTTAGCTACAATAACATATTGCTATGCTTATTTGCAAAACTTGTCTCCCATAATATACATATGGTTGAGTTTACAGAATATGTTTTTGCATAATTTTTCTAGTAACTAGAAAAAAATTATTGTAAAGGTAAATTCATTTTAAACCGAGCAAAACACCATCAACCTTTATGAAAAATTCTTGCTATTTAAGAATAGAAATTAGAAGATTAAAACATTTCTTAAAGTTTATAGCTCTTAATCTGAATTAGTAGGCTATTATTCTAGATTACGCAAAGAATGAAGAAAGAAATGGCTCTTTGATCTTACTCACTGTGCGCTGTTATTTTCCTTTTTTTTTTAATTAATTAATTTATTTATTTAAAATAAGACTCCTATATCAAAGTTGTTTTTTATGTTTAACCTAATTATATTGGGTGTAAACACCTAGTGCACGTAAGTTTTTTCCTTTTGTATATTATCCGCCTAAAAAAAGGATTACTTACAAATTATATACATTCCACCTTAAAAGGCTTCCAATTTATTGTTAATGCTTTCAATCAGGGATTTAGCTACACATTTTTTCTTTTTTCTCTCCTCTTTCCCCTCTTCTCTCCATAATATTCATCGGCTAACGTATGTTGGTCTTTTTGTTTCCTCAACCACTATTATCAATACCAATACAGATACTCCATGGTTATCATCTTCCGTTTCGGTGCCTGTATTGGGAAAAAATTGAATTTATATCAAAGACAACGTGGCATTACACGTGGATTAGTCAAACGGTCAAAAAGCAATAATTGATTAAGAGGCACAAGTAGCGACAGATGTGGGAGGAGAAAGTTAAACAGACACGAGATGTAAGTTCAAATACGATTTTCGTACCAATTCAAGTCATTTAAAGCCAACGGATCAGAAGGCATTGAAGACATGAATCTGATAACAAAAAGGAGTCCAAATTCATTATTAAATACCCAATACGTTATGAAATTGGTATTATATAGGAATGATTGTGTAACGGCTTATTTAATGTCATTTATTGCTCATAATTGTCTCATTAAAACTAATGCTTCATTCCTTTACCTAGAATCAACTATAAAAAGAGGAGGTCTCATCATTTGTAAGGGGACGACATATCATTGATATTATACTGAAATACAAACTTGTTTACTGCCTTATTTACATTCTCAAAAAGTTTATCATTCTTTTTGTCTCCTGATTATCAGTAACCGAAATATTATTTTTTGGTTAAATAAATTGGTTCCGTTACCAGAAATATGATAATCTATTCTTTTTAAAATTACACTCTACCCATTGTTATCATCATGTCAAACAATAACGACAATAACAAGCAAGAAAATCAAATCCTTCAAGTGATGGGAGATGAACACGGTGATCCCCTTCCTCAAGCTTCTCCACGTGGATCTCGAGAAGGAACTCCTAATGATCTATCTGAACAAGTTGATGGAGGAATTGAAAAACGAGATGAGCTTCCATAAAAAATAATTGATGCACGAATTGACAGAGGTTTGGAAGCTTTAGTTAGTCGACTACATGCATCACCGACAACAACAAATAATAACACGTTGGAAAATCCCCGCTCTGATCTAGTTAATTCTGGTAATGAGGCAACCCCCAATGATTCGCAAGAAGGAGAACCAGGTAACTCAGGTAATTCTCATTTTCAAAATTTAGTATTAACCTTGCAGAAACAGATCAAGGAACAAAATGAGCGCATCGAACAAATTCCCAGAGTTCCACCTATAATCAAAGGAGTGGATATAGACAAGTACTCACAACAACCTTGGAAGTCAACTGCTGCTCCTCTCCCAGTTCTTAAGAAGTTCAAAATGCCCGACATCCCAACAGACTGGCGTAAAAGACAACGACTTGACCAAACAAGAAACTAAATCAGTGTTTGTTAAGAAATTTAGAGGAATGCTCACCACACCAAGGGAGCATTAACCTGGTATTCTCTTTTACCTGAAAATTCTATAAAATCTTTCGCTAAGCTTGCAGATTCTCTTATTAGCACACTCAGGAGCTCAGAAGGTCGAGAAAAAAATGGAGGATATTTTCAATATCAAACAAGGGAACTCTAAACTGCTCAGAGTTTTTGTTGATAGATTCCAACGTGAAAGAACGATTCTACCCCGTATTCCAGACAATTGGGCAACGATAGCTTTTGCAAGCAATTTGGATGATAAAAGTTTAGAAGCCACGAGAAGGCTTAAGGGAAGTCTCCGTGAATTTCGTGCAATTACTTGGAATGATGTTTATAACAGGTGCAATACAAAGCTCAGAATTGAAGAGGATACCGTACCTCAGTACCATCGTGAAGAAAGGAACGGATCCAGGAGGTCAGAGGCTGAAAAAAGATCAGGTAAGAATAGATATGATACATATATGGGACCTGCAGGAAGAGATTCACGATCAAAATAGGATAACCAACGATATGATCAAAGGCAAAGAAACAGGGAGATCGGGTCTTCATCCAGGTTCAGAGGTGATCGAATAAATAAAGAGCCACGAGATGATGAGAGGAATTTAAAGGCACGATTCAGTGGCTATAATTTCAACGTAACTAATTCTGAGCTCGTAGCTGTTCTAAGGAGTATGGAAGACAAGGTACGGTGGCCAAAAGAGATGCGGTCAAATCCAAACATGCATAATCCGGACCATTGGTGGGAATTCCACAACGACAACAGGCATAAAATATCAGAATGCAGATTTCTACAAAGTGACGTGGGCCATCTATTGAAGAAAGGATATCTCACTGAGTAATTTAGTGAGAAGGGAAAACATGCTTATATGAAAAATAGGCTGGAGCCACCGAAACCAGCATAACCTAAGAGAACTGTGAACGTCATCAGTGGAGGAGAAGATATTTATGGAGTAACTTATACAGCTTCAGATAAGGTTTCCAAAGTAACGATCACACACGGGAAGCGAGTACGGCAGTCCTTAGAGCACGAAAGCATAAACTTTGATGACGCAGATACAGAAGGAGTGATTACTCCCCACAATAATGCACTGGTAATATTTTTACTTGTACATGACACTAATGTAAACAAGTTTTGATTGAACCAGGGTGTTCTGCAAATATCATCCTACTAAGGGTATTATGGGAAATGCAAGCTGAAGATAAAATGATACCCAAGGCGCATACCTTGTCAGGCTTCGACAATTCGAGCGTGGTAACAAAAAGAGAGGTAATTCTAACAACTTTTGCTGCAGGTGTTGTTAAAGAAACTAAATTTCAGGTAGTTGATATGTAAATGGCCTACAATATAAATATGGGGAGACCGTGTATCCATGATATGGATGATGTTCCATCAACTCTACATCAAGTTATTAAGTTTCCGTCACCGTGTGGAATTAGTCAAATTCGAGGGGATCAGCAAACAACCAGGAGTATCAATGCCATAATAGATACGAGCCCCGTAAGTAAAGAGAAATAGCATCTACATGAAACAATTGAGGGTGTCAATAATCAAACTTCAACTGGACAAGAAAAAATAGACTTAGACTCGAGACCTGATGTGATTCAAGAACCTGAAGAAATGAGAACATTAAAACAACAATAGAGGAGCTCGAGGCTGTGGTGCTATTTGAGCAATGGCTTGAACGAAAGGTTTATGTACGAGCCAATCTAAATCCCGACATGCGAGGTATGTTAATTGAGTTTTTAAAAGCTAACATGGACTGTTTTGCTTGGTCCCACGCTGATATGACAGGGATACCATCGGATGTGATGACTCACAAACTCAAAGATGACCCATCACACCAATAAAGCAAAAGAAAAGAAAGCAAGGGACTTTCAAGAACCAGGTGATTCAAGAGGAGGTCCAAAAATTATTAAATATTGGATCGATCCACGAGGTAAAGTATCATAACTGGTTAGCTAACACGGTGGTCGTACCTAAGATAAACGGTAAGTGGCGCATTTTTGTGGATTATACTAATCTAAACAAAGCTTGCCCAAAAGACTCTTTTCCTTTACCGCATATAGATCAGTTAATTGACGCAACTGCAGGTCATGAATTTTTAAGCTTTGTAGATGCATATTTGGGGTATAAGAAAATTAAAATGGATCTCAGTGATGAGGAAAAAACTTCTTTCATCACAGACAGTTGGACTTACTGTTATAAAGTAATGCCCTTTGTTCTAAAAAATGCTGGAGCAACCTATCAAAGGTTGGTCACAAGAATGTTTCAAGAACATTTAGGAAAAACTATGGAGGTATATATAGACTATATGCTCGTCAAAAAACAGCATTCTCACAATCATATTTTTCATTTATCTATTACATTTGAAATTTTACGGAAATTTAGCATGAAACTTAACCAAGAAAAGTGTGCGTTCAGAGTTGCCTCAGGTAAATTTTTGGGTTTTCTTGTTTCTAACCGTGGCATTGAGGTAAATCCTTCTCAGATCAAAGTGATAGAAAAAATCCCTGATATCCTTACCAATAAAAAGGAGGTTCAAAGATCAATGGGAAGAATCGCAGCCTTGGGAAGATTTATTTCTAAATCTTCAGAAAAATGTTTTAAGTTCTTCTCTGCTCTCAAAAAGCAAGACCATTTTGAATGGAACGAAGATTATCAACAAGCCCGTAGGAACTTGAAAGCTTACTTGTCAAATCCCCCGCTGTTGGCAAAACCAAAGGAAGGTGAAACACTGCTCATCTACTTGGCAGTATCAGAAGTCGGGTAAGTGTTGTTTTGGTACGAGAGGACCAAGGTAAGCAATCTCCTATTTATTATTTACGAAAATCTTTATTAGATGCTGAAACACGATATCCCCAACTAGAAAAGTTGGCACTAGCTTTGATCATGGCATCTAGAAAAATAAGACCTTATTTTCAATGTCATCCCATTGTCGTAGTTACTGCTTTTCCATTACGAAACATTTTGCATAAACATGAATTGCCAGGAAGATTAGCAAAATAGGCTATAGAACTAAGTGAATATAAAATCATTTATCAGCATAGGACTGCTATAAAATCCCAAGTTCTCGCCGATTTCGTAGCAGATTTTAGTCAAGGGATGCATTCAACAGCAGAAAAGGAATTACAAGTTTTTAATGGTGCAAACCCGTGGACATGGATTTTATTTTATGATGGTTCATCTAATGTAAAAGGAGCGGGTCTAGGAATTATTCTTATACCATCTATGGGTGAGACCATTAGACAAGCTATAAAATGTCACCCTGTAACTAACAATGAAGCAGAGTATGAGGCTGTAATTGTAGGTTTAGAATTGGCACGAGAACTTGGCATAACACAAATCGTAATCAAGAGTGATTCTCAACTCGTGGTCAATCAAATGCTGGGGACTTATATAGCCAGGGAAACGCGAATGCAAGAATATTTAGAAAAGGTACGGGAACTGATAAAGCAGTTTCAAACTTGGAGGGTAATGCAAATCCCAAGAGATGAGAACGCGGAGGAAAATGCTTTAGCTAATCTTGCATCTGCGGCAGACATAGCAAATGATGCAAATGCTTCAATCATACATTTATTTCATTCCGTTCTCGAACCTGACAAGGATGAGGTAAATTTTAATCATTTAACATGGGATTGGAGAAATGAAATAGTTGCTTTCTTGCAACATGGAACCGTTCCTAATGATAAAACAAAGGCTCATGCACTTCGTAAGAAAGCTGCTCGTTATTGTTTGCATCAAGGAAACCTTTACCGAAAAATGTTTAGTAGACCATTAGCAAGGTGTCTCGGACCTTCCCAAGCAGAGTATGTAATGAGAGAAATACATGAGGGACATTGTGAAAATCACGCAGGAGGCAGGTCACTAGTAAAAAACATTGATTCGGGCAGGATACTATTGGCCTAAGATGGAAGAGGAAGAAAATGATGTCGTGTCTAAGTGTGATAAATGTCAAAGATACTGCAACAATATGCATAGACCAGCCGAATTATTACACCCTGTTATAACTCCGCGGCCCTTCATGAAATGGGGAATGGACATCGTAGGTCCATTACCACAAGAAAAAGGTCTGGTGAAGTTTCTACTTGTACTTACTGATTATTTCACTAAATGGGTTGAAGCAGGGGCATTCAAATAGTTGCGAGAGAAAGAAGTCAAAGCTTTCATTTGGAGAAACATAATATGCCGCTTTGGGGTACTAAAGGAAATCGTGTGTGATAATGGTCCGTAATTCATAGGAGCGCAAATCACAGAATTCTTTCAAAGTTGGCAGATTAAAGGATAACATCAACATCGTACCATCCGTTAGGCAATGGACAAGCGAAATCCACAAACAAGGTCATTATTAATAATTTGAAGAATAGGTTAGAAGATTCAAAAGGTAATTGGCCTGAGGTATTATGGGCGTATCGAACAACGGCGAAAACAAGCACAGTAGAAATGCTATTTTTAATGGTTTATGGAGTGGAGGCCTTAATACCAGTTGAAATTGGGGAACCAAGCATACGGTACGTTCAAGCAACGAAAGACTCAAACAATGAAGAGTTGGGGGTGAATCTTGATTTGCTCGAAGGAAGAAGAGAAGCTGCATTAATAAGGATGGCAGCTCAAAATCAAGTACTTGAACGATACTATAACAGGAAAGCACGTCTCAAGTTCTTCAAAATTGGGGACTTTTTGCTCAAAAAGGTGTTCCAATATACGAAGGCTGCTAATTCTGGAAAGCTAAGTCCAACATGAGAAGGACCCTACAGAATCCGTGACATTGCAGGGAAAGGAGCACACGAGTTGGAGACAATGAACGGGAAAGTTTTACCTTCACATTAGAATGATGTCCACCTAAAGAGATATTACTTCTAAGGAAGTACCCAAGGTCAGGTATCACCATGTTAAAATTTTTCTTTGAATTGTTAAAATTTTTCTAACTATTTTAGATGCTAGGCAAAAACCCTATCTCGTTCCAAATGATGATTCACGACCTGCATGGCCAAATAGAATACTCTTAAATTCCAAGCCTAGGGTTACATTAATCTAATGGAAATACACACGGGTTAGGCAGTCTTCATCTATAATCGTACCTCCGGGTCCTGTATATTTTTTTGTTTTAGGAAAAGGACCAAATTGAAAGAAATAAACAAGTGTCGAGGCTTCATACTTCACCGCTCAAATGCTTGGGGACTACATATTATACGCAAATAAAAATATCACAGATACGAATATCGAACAAAAGTTGGTTGAAGTTTGGCAAGATTCAGCTACAAAAAGACAAGTGTTGAGAGGAAGTTATGAAGTCTTCAGCATTCAGCACAAAACATTCATCATAATGTTTTTTCTCGTGAAAACAACAGAGTCATCTCTCAAACTCACAAACGAAATCACTTCTCAAGCCCTTACTAAATATGTAAAGATAGGTTCATGACTATGTATTGAAACAGGTTATGAAGAAAAATCTTGTCTATTTTATATCATGTACAAATATGTTACAAGAAAAATAGTTACGAGAAAGTTATAGATGTCTTTTAATACATGTAATAGTCAAAAAACTTGTTAAAGTTCATGAATAAAAACTTATCAAATTTGTTTCATACAAAACGTGTGTATCCCTATTTCTTTCATCGTATTATAACACCATTATGAAGTTGAGACGTCTTCTACATTAAGTGTCTATAAAATAAAAGGGCCCTCTTTTATAAACCTCATGATGATACTCCATGAGAAGAATCATATAGCATTTTCAAAAGATAAAAATTCTACGCTATTCTATAAGTCCTAAATAAGTAAATAGGTAAGAATAGAATATATAGAAGTACCCATAAAACTTCTTAATATATTACAGATACGAATATCGAACAAAAGTTGGTCGAAATTTGGCAAGATTCAGCAACAAAAAGACAAGTGTTGAGAGGAAGTTACGAAGTCTTCAGCATTCAGCACAAAACATTCATCATAATGTTTTTTCTCATGAAAACAACAGAGTCATCTCTCAAACTCACAAACAAAGTCACTTCTCAAACCCTTCCTAAATATGTAAAGATAGGGTCATGACTATGTATTGAAACAAGTTTTGAAGAAAAACCTTGTCTATTTTATTTCATGTAAAAATCTACTACAAGAAAAATAGTTATGAGAAATTTATAGATGTATTTTAATACATGTATTAGTAAAAAAACATGTTAAAGTTCATGAATAAAAACTTATCAAAGTTATTTCATACAAAACATGTGTATTCCTATTTCTTTCATCGTATTATAAGACCATTATGAAGTTGAGACGTCTTCTTCATTAAGTGTCTATAAAATAAAAGGGCCCTCTTTTATAAACCTCATGATGATATTCCATGAGAAGAATCGTAAAGCATTTTCAAAGGATAAAACTGCTGCTATTCTGTAAGTCCTAAATAAGTAAATAGGAAAGAATAGAATATATAGAAGTACCCATAAAATTTCTTAATATATCATATATACGAATATTGAATAAACGTTGGTCGAAGTTTGGCAAGATTCAGCTACAAAAAGACAAGTGTTGAGAGGAAGTTACGAAGTCTTCAGCATTCAGCACAAAACATTCACCGTAATGTTTTTTCTCATGAAAACGACAGAGTCATCTCTCAAACTCACAAACGAAGTCACATCTCAAAACCTTCCTAAATATGTAAGATTGGGCCATGACTATGTATTGAAACAGGTTATGAAGAAAAACCTTGTCTATTTTATATCATGTAAAAATCTGTTAGAAGAAAAACAGTTACCAGAAAGTTCTAGATGTATTTTAATACATGTAATAGTCAAAAACTTGTTAAAGTTCATGAATAAAAACTTATCAAAGTTGTTTCATACAAAACATGTGTATTCCTATTTCTTTGATAATATTATAACCCCATTATGAAGTTGAGACGCCTTCTTCATTAAGTATCTATAAAATAAAAGGGCCCTCTTTTATAAACCTCAGTATGATATTCCATGAGAAGAATCATAAAGCATTTTGAAAGGATAAAAATGCTAAACTATTTTGTAAGTCCTAAATAAGTAAATAGGCAAGAACGGAATATATAGAAGTACCCATAAAACTTCTTAATATATCACAGATACGAATATCGAACAAAAGTTGGTCGAAGTTCGTGAAGATTCAGCTACAAAAAGACAAGTGTTGAGAGGAAATTACGAGGTCTTCAGCATTCAGCACAAAACATTCATCATAATATTTTTTCTCATGAAAATAACAGAGTCATCTCTCAAACTCACAAACGAAGTCACTTCTCAAATCCTTCCTAAATATGTAAAGATAGGGTCATGACTATGTATTGAAACAGGTTTTGAAGAAAAACCTTGTCTATTATATATCATGTAAAAATCTGTTACAAGAAAAACAGTTATGAGAAAGTTATAGATGTATTTTAATACGTGTAATAGTCAAAAAACTTGTTAAAGTTCATGACTAAAAACTTATCAAAGTTGTTTCATACAAAACATGTGTATTCCTATTTCTTTCATCGTATAATAACACCATTATAAAGTTGAGACGTCTTCTTCATTAAGTGTCTACAAAATAAAAGGGCCCTCTTTTATAAACCTCATGATGATATTCCATGAGAAGAATCATAAAGTATTTTCAAAGGATAAAAATACTAAGCTATTCTGTAAGTCCTAAATAAGTAAATAGGTAGCAATAGAATATATAGAAGTACCCATAAAACTTCTTAATATAAAAGACTAAGGAAAAACTTAGTCATCAAAATATTTGTTTAACAAATGGCCCATTATGGTAACTGGGGACCTCATAAAAAGATACCTTAAAAATTTCCAAGGGATGACACCACCAATCATTAAAAACAATAAAACTTTAATCAAAACACATTCAACTTGTCATTAAAGGAGTTGGAACATCGAAAGTTATAATCTCACTTTCAGAGGCAATAACGGGTATGCTAACAACTTCTGAAGGAGCAACAATATGAGCAATTTCAACCGAGCTTGAAGTGATAATATCATCAAGGTAAGAAAGAGTCACGGGAACTTCAATTCCCATAGACTGTGTCACAGAAGTTTCACCCTCGGAAGCTGGAATAGCAACTTCAACTGCCTCAGTAGCTGCTTCAGAATTCAACAACTCTTCCGTTCCAGAAGCTTCAAGTGTTGGAGCAAAAGTATCAATAGTTCCAAGTGCTGGAGAAGGAGTATCAACAGGTTGTTGACTTTTCACGATAGTGTCTAAGACTTTGGCTAATTCAAACTGCAAGTCAAAGTTTTATTGTGTAGCCTCCATCAAAGCATCACGGCGAGAATTTAGAAAAACCCAACTTACCTCTATGTTGAAATTATCTTCAAGAACACTATATTTCTTCTCCATAGCTTCATATTCCCTTTCCCACATAGCAAGATCATTTTTTGTTACCTGATGTTCAGCTAAGTGAGAATCCATGGAAGCCTCGAGAGAGGCATGGGAACTTTCCAATGCACGAATTTTGTCAGAGGAGATCCTTAAGTCATTTTGAGCTTGAGTCAAGCTTTGAGCTAACTCCCCTAAGTATTCTTATTTCTTCTCCATAAGTGCCTTAAGCTCCATGATTTCTTCATTTGCTTTTGATAGTGAGCACTCCAAAAGCTCCTTGTCCTTTTTAAGTTGGCCCACAGAGGCATTGACAATTGCTAGCTTAGAAGATAAGCCACGCTTTTGTTGCTCCAAGTGAGTCTTACTTTCTTGCAACTCCTCTACGATCCCTTTGGTATTCTCAAATTGCTCTTTCCAGTTTGCTGCCTCAAGCAGGGCATCCTCAGATATTCTCCTAGCCTCAGAGATAGCCTTTGAGGACTCTCGCTCCTTCTTCCCTAAAGTAGAGACTCTCCCTATCAACTCAGTTCCAATAAGATTAGCCTACGATTATAAGGCATATAAATAAGGACTTAAAAGGAAAAAGAGAGAAAACATTCAAGTTAAAGAATATTACCTTTAAAGTTGAATGAACTATGTCGTTCATTAGAGTATAACAGCTATGGCTTTGCATCTTATTCTTCTCAATCTCTCCAATTAGAGGTTCGACCCAAGTATCAACTCTACCAGACTCTCTCAAGAGGCTCTGATTGGAAGGAACTTCAAGTGTTACACTTCTCATAGCCATGCCTCTATTACTGGAACTTACCTCTGAAGGCTTAACAGAGGCAGAGGGAACAGTGGGAGAAGGAGTAGTAGAAAAGGTAAACACAACGGGAGACGAAGGAGTTAAAGAAGGAACGGTAGGAGCAGATGTAGAAACCAATACAGGTACGGAAGTAGGAGCAGTTAAAACTGGTAAAGGAACCGAAGCAGTCAACGCTGGCAAGGAAACACTCACGGTTGGCAAAGGAATAGAGGAAATAGGAACGAATGAGGAGAGAGGGGTTTCATCCAAAATAGGGCCGAGTTCGCCACTCTCAAAACCACTATCAAAGAGACGTTTAGTTGATTCATTGGTGTCTCTTGGCTTGGTGGTAGAGGTTTGAACAGGAGAATCATCAATTTCATCATCAGTAATGACTCGTCTCCTGACTCTTGACCTGGCTATCAAAGAGGTACCTTCTTCTTCCTCATTCTCAGAACCTTGTCCTACAGCCTTTCTTTTTGGAAGCAAGGCTCGAGCCTTATCCAAATCAAGTAAAGCGTTACCAAACATACAAAAAGCCATAGCTACCTCAGCTGTCATTCCTTTAACACCAAATCCTGATAAAAAGGGTACTGAATCAACACTAAGGAAAAGGGGCTTAACATGTGAAAAATGTGTAAAAAGTATATACCATGGGTTTTGACTTTCTAGAAAATCCACCGTACGTACAACAATGTAACGGGTATACCACCCACGATCCTTGTCGTCTTTAGGGCTTACCAAAACCTTCTTACTTCTTACAGTTAAGTTAAAAACCCCATGATGCATCAAATTGGGATGGTTAAGTGAATAAGGTGGGAAAAAGTGAAGTTGACATTGGCTTTGGTAAATAAGTATCTCAAACAAGCCACATCTCTCCACACTAGGGGACCAACTTGAGCTATACAGATTTTGAAGAAACGGCAAAAATCAACAATGACTGGGTCAATCGTAGGATTAAAACCCGGAGTAAAGGGGGTAAGTATAAATAAAAGAATACCCACTTCTAAAGAGGAAATTCTTTGTTTTGGAGTAGGAATTGACATTCGAAGATTATTTTTTCAGTTACAATCTCTTCTGATAGCAGGGATCGAAAGCTCGGTTACTAGAGAAGGATAGGTATCAGCCTTTTCAAAATTTATAACTTGCTTTTGAAGAGATTTTCTATAAAGACAAACATTGGGTACAATTTCATCGGCTAAAGGTTCTTGAGAAGGATCAGAAATTTCTTTACCTTTAGAAGAAGGAGTTTTTGGGATAGAACTTTTAAAAGTAGAACCAGAAGAGCCGCCACGAGTAGATTATAGCCCCGTCCGAAGCCTACCTCTTCTGCTTCTTGTATGTCTTACGGGGGCATTGGGGAACTGGTCTAGAATTGGAACTTTTCAAGGGTTAGGGATTGGAGACGACATTGTTGAGCAAGGATGAATTGAAAGAGGGCAAAAGTAAGGAATAAAATATTTGTTAAGGATTTATGAAGAAGAAGACAAAGGAAAAAAGGTTAAGTATGTATATAATGGCAACCGTCAAACTTAGAAGTATAATGATGGCAAGCCTATAATAAAGGCAACTATAATTCCTGAATAGTGGAAGTGAAGAAGCCTTGAAAAAGGATTCAAAATAGCATAACCAATCAGAAAGTGACACATGGACAGAACATTAAATGGAAAAGACAACTGAGACGTCAATATTGTTATAAGCATTTATTATGGCAAAAATTTCCTTTTTATGAAAATCCACTTCCCAATTATTTAATTGATAAATAAATAGAAAGTGGGGAGTATCTGTTTTTGGAAAAAACTGAATTTATATCAAAGACGACGCGGATTAGCCAAACGGTCAAAAAGCAATAATTGATTAAGAGGCACGAGTAGCGACATATACGGGAGGAGAAAGTTAAACAAACACGAGAGGTAAGTTCAAATACGAGTCTCGTACCAATTCAAGTCATTTAAAGTCAAAGGATCAAAAGGCATTGAAGACATGGATCTGATGACAAAAGGGAGTCCAAATTCATTATTAAATATCCAATATGTTATGAAATTGGTATTAAATAGTAATGATTGTGTAACAACTTATTTAATGTCATTTTTTGCTCATAATTGTCTTATTAAAACTAAGGCTTCATTCCTTTACCTAGAATCAACTATAAAAAGAGGAGGTCTCATCATTTGTAAGGGGACAAAATATCATTAATATGATACTGAAATACAAACTTGTTTACTGCCTTATTTACATTCTCAAAAAGTTTATCATTCTTTTTGTCTCCTGATTATCAATAACCTGACTTTTTATCTTAAATTTTAATTTTGATCGAAATAAAATTTTTTGGTTAAATGGTACCACTACCGCCACGTAACTTAATCTTTTAGAATTTTAATAAACGTAAAATTATTGCTCTCTTTTCCTTTTATAGATTTCGATAATGTCGATGAACCGGCAACCACAAGAGGATCCCAAACCTCGACAGCAAGATATGCAACTAACTAAAATGAATAATAATCCAATACTCATGGTTCTGTTTATATGACTTCATGTCAATGATACTTGCGTCGATATGAGTGACATGTGGGATTACTTTAAGCTTGGCATTTTACAGAGCACTTACACCACTAAATTACAACAATTATGTTTCCCAAGGAATCGACAATTATTCAACAGCATAATCTAAAAGAGAACTTCTACTAAATCTAATTTTCATTGCATATTTAAATTCAAACTAAACACATAAAATCTCTAACTCTAAGAAAAATATATGGTACATCAATATACAAATTAAAAACAAAATTCGTACAAATTTAATGCAAATTTAAATATTTACAATAACATACGTAGTAAATACAAATTTTATACAACTATTAATATATTATGCAATTTTCGTACATTATTTTTATCCCGTTAAATATAACTACAATATCATATAATTTAAATATAATTTTTGTATAAATTTTATAGAATATGTCTTTTGTATATATTTTGTCTGTGGTGGGTGCATCTTCCTCCTTAAATTCCAATCAAAACTTACTGTCTTAATACAATTTTAATACATATCAATAACTTTATATAAACGGATAGTATTGATAACTTAAATACAAATTTTATATAGAGATTCATACATTATAGAACTATTTTTTAACTTTTATAGAATATTCAAATATTAAAAAATATATAACTAGAAGTCTAGAACATAATACAATTTACATATAATTATAATACAATTTTACTACAATTTGTAAGTATATTGTATGTCATGTGTTCTTCTTTTTCAACGAGTTTCAATATGAAATTCAACCAAAATCAAATCTAATTTTCACCAAAAACACCCTCAAAATTGAGATATAAACTCCAAATAATATTCTCAATTGTTTGCAGCAATACCTAGTCCAAACAAATAATAGTTTTTGAAAATCTAAGTTCGATTAAAGCTTTTTAATGGCTATCAATGGTGGAGAGTCAAACACCTTCAAAATTTATTGATTAATAATTTCAATTTGAACACCAATTGTGCAACATGAAAGAAAATTGTCAAGTTAAATCGACTGAAATCCACTGATGAATTCCATTTAAACTCTATACAATAAAAAAGCATAAAAAGCTGAGAACATCAAATGAAGAAAAATTGGAAAAAAATAGAGAAGGAGAGTAGAGAGACGAAGAGAGAGACAAAGATTGGGGGGTGCAAGTATAAAGGGATAAGGAAATAACTGATATTCCTTAGTCAATTCCTAATATAACGGGATACTCATTTAAAATTTATTTGTATATAATTGGTAAATTGTATATGACCATGTAATTAAATTGAAACTTTAACAGGGAGGGTAATGAGGTTTCAAATAATGTATATGAAGATAAATTTTCCTAGAGTAAAATCTCAGTAACTTTCTCAAATTATCTTATAATTGTGTATGATAAAAACTAGAACATAATAAACATATGTATTGTAAATAATATATATCTTTTTGTATTTCATCACCTTATTTGCTATTTCATCCATGAAATTTTCTTTGCGTCTTGCATCTAATGTTGCTAATCATGCTTAAAATATATGGCAGGTAATTTTTGCATGTGATTCTTTGAGAGAAAGAACCTTATTTATTTGGTTTTTCAATTTTTACATGTACTTGACCAGTTTTAGTAAGTCCATGGCTAAAGGCTAGAGGTTGTTAAGTTGAGAATTATTTGGATTATTTGTGTAAGTTTCCCTTTATTGCTAAAAGCCCTAATTTATGGCCTTTTTTAATTATTTATCTTGTCCACTAATATGCTAATATCTCTCATAAACAACGAACAATTAATTTTTTTATTGCAAATACAAAGAAAACTCCTTCTGCTCCATAGCAGCAAGTTCAAAGTTCAAATTGCAGGTTAGTCTTCCTTTGTATTCCTTCACATAGAAAGTTTTATTCTTTTCAACTCGAATTACTTGTACTTGTAAGCAATGTATAATAGATTATATATATATATATATATATAGTTTTCTTCAAAAACTTTTCGCAATTTTACCTATTTAAAAATATTTACTATAGTTAAATTATTTTATGAAATATTAAAAATTAAATTGTCACGACCGAAAATCCACTAAGGGTCGTGGTGGCGCTGGACATCGCTGTTAGGCCAGCCAACTCAAATACTAAATTAAATCTCGTTTTAATACTTTTGAAATCCAGGATTGTTCCTTCATTATTTAGAAATTTTAAAGAATATAGTTTCAAGTCAAATTTTTAAAGTTAAGCAATCAATACAATATCTCAAACCATCCCAGAACCCGGTATCACAAGTGCATGAGCATCTACTGATAAGAGAAATAAAATACAACATCCGTCCAGAATACAGAGGACGGAAAGTAAATACAATACACTGGAAGGGATTACCCTAGCTGCAGCGGTCTCGATAGATGCAACTCACCTAGTCCCAAAATCATCCGCACTGTTATGCCTAGTAGACCAGTAGAGTAACATATACCTGCGCAACAAAATGCACAGTAAGTGTAGTACGAGTACAAAAATAATATGTGCCCAATGAGTATCCCACCTAACCCCGAAGGGGTAGAGATAAGATGGTCAACTTTGATACTCTCTAGTGGTCCAATAATTATTCATTCATAATAAATATATTAAACAGTGAATTTATCTTATAAACATGATTTTAATCCAGATATAGGAAACAAGTAAACACATAATTCTTTCATAGGAATTTTCAAGAGGACCTCTATATTATTAACAAATAAATTGCGAGCCAGGGTGAGGCATTGAAAACTTAAATAAATTCAAGACAATAGCACAAACATGTGCAAGTCATGCCGAGGTCGATGGCCCGCTCCAACAGAAATGTAAATTGTGCAATGCCGAGGGTCGAGCGGCCCGTAACATAGATGCATCTATTTAATCTGCTGAGGCGTTCAGTCCATTTCAGAAATAAACACATACCCTGCTCGCGAATTATGCATGCGACGCACGTACACATAAGAATACATGCTCAATCAGTCAAATAAGAGCTTATCGGGGAATATTTATTCAAATAAAACCAATTCTCCTTTAACAAATATTAAGAAATGAAGCTTAATCCCTTTGAAATTCATTTACTAATTTAATGTGATTTAGGCAATTCAATCCATCAATGGGTTCGTAAATAATCCAAGTATAACATATTTTTGGGTCCTAGACTACTCGAAAAATAGCATAATAGTAGCTACGCACGGACTTTCGTCACCTCGTGCGTACGTAGCCCCTACAAATAGGAACACATAACCAATTTAACTCACCTATGGGGTAAATTTTCCTCACAAGATTAGAGAGGAGACTCACCTTGCTCCGATGGCTCATAACCGGCATTCTACATTCTTCCGAAAGTTCAACCAATGTAAAATGCTCCAAAACTAGCCAATGGTCATACAAATCCGTTAGTATATTGTCATCTATACTTTACAACCCAATTAATAACAATTCCTAACCCCGAACGAAAAGTTGACAAAAATACCCTCGGGCCCACGTGCCCGGAATCCAAAATTTCTCGAAGATAAAGTTTACCCATGGTCTCACGAACTCAAAAATATGATTTATTCTCAATTCCATGCCCAAACTCGTGGTTAATTTCCAAGAATGTAATTTTCTAGATTTTTCACCCAAACCTCAATTTTTATACTAATTTTCATGCCCAAATCCACATAAAATTGATGTATTTAACTCAAAATAGGTGGGAATAACTTACCTCAATCATTGATGATGAAAATCCCCTCATGAAGCTCCAAAAAATCGCCCCAAGCCATGAAAAAGGAGAGAAATGAACTCAACCCACGATTTAAAATAACCTTGTTGCCTCTAGGTCTTCCGCTTCTGCGGAAGCCATACCGCATCAGCGGTTCCACTGTGTGGTCAAAACGCCGCTTCTGCGGAACTTTGACAGCATCTGCGGTTCTCACGCCCTTGATCAAAAATCGCTTCTGCAGCTCCCCTTCCGCTTCTGCGATCACTCCACCGCATAATCGAAAATACCAGCAACCAACAACTCAGCTAATTTTAAAATTTTATTTTTGATCCGTTAACCATTCGGAATCCACACGAGATTCGCTGGGACCCCAACCAATCATACCAACCAGTCCCAAAAATTTTAGGGACTTGCTCTAGGCCTCAAATCATATCAAACAACGTGAAAATTACCAATCGATATCCAATCCAAGCTTTATAAACTTTAAACTTTTCATCTTCTACTTCCGACGTTTAAACCTATCAAATCATGTCCGATTGACCTCAAATTTTGCACACAAGTCATATTCAATATTACGGACCTACTCCAACTTCCGGAATCAGATTCCGACCCCGATATCAAAAAGTCCACTCCCGGTCAAACTTCTCAAAAACCTTCAAATTTCTATCTTTAGCCAAATGGCTTCAAAATGACCTACGTACCTTCGAATTCACTTTCAATCATACTCCCAACTCCAGAATGACCATACGGAGCTACTCCCAGTCTCGGAATGCCAAACAGACATCGATAACGCTGAAATGCACTTCAAGCTAAACTTAAGAAATTTCTTCCAAAATGCTAACTTGCACACTAAGCTCCAAAACGCCCCCGGGTTATCCAAAATCCGAACCGGGCATACGCCCAAGTCTGAAATCATCATACGAACCTGCTGGAACCTTCAAATCCCGATTCCAAGGTTGCTTACTCAAAATCTCAATCTAGTCATTTTCTCCAACTTAAGACTTATGAAATGAGAATTTTTATTTAAATTTAACTCCGATCTTCCTGAATTTCAATTTCGACCATGCGTATAAGTCATAACACCTGAAATGAAGTTGCTCATGGCCGCAGACTGATGAACGACGCGCTAGGGCTCAAAATAATCGGTCGGGTCGTTACGTAAACATTTATGGGGCTTATGTCACGTGTTCTGTGGTGGAGGTAGGATCTCCACGCAGAGGGTTCAAAAAAAATATTTTGTAGCTAGTGGGAAATGAACCCATGACTTTATACAGATTTTGAATCCCCTTGACCACTAAACTACACTTTTGAATTTGTGTTAAGGGTATTCAAAACTTAATATATTGAGATAAAAATATATTTTGCTTTATATATACAGTGTAATTTTTCGGCGAAGGATATTCGGGTGAACACCCTTACGGTACCCTAAATCCGCCCCTGCCCATGTCTTGCGGCTTACGCCTCGTTGAGGTACATATAAAACGCCTCAGCTTACACTTACGCCTTTTAAAACATTGCCTAGCACAAATTAAGATTAATTGAGCAGTAAATTTCAAAATTAAGAATGAACAATAAAAGTTACTACTTTCTTTTCCAATCTCTACTCATATAATTTGCTTTTTTCTTATTTTGACGAGAAGAAGCTAAAAGCTCTTTATAGTAGCAATCAAGGGAACACTCATGATCAGTTAAATTAAAAAGAACCCAAGTTTTTATCAGACAAGTCCTGTAGAAATCCATTCAAGGTATGATTTTGGACAATTATTATTATCTGAAAAAAGGGAAAAGATAAAGGTATCACAATTATAGCTATTGAACCATTTATTTATTTTTGATAGGGGGTAGGGGCCTCTAATGGACTTTATTTTGTCCTAATATGACACGTATTGAAAATTATATATTACTCAAATAATAATAGCTATATTAGCAAAAGAAGAACATAATTATTTCAACCACTTTGGACGCTATCCTAATTTATTCTCCTATTTCCCAAGTATTCCTCTTTGTTTGTTAAATAGATTAAAGTTTTTAAAGAAAGAAAGAAAGAAAAAAGTAAGAAAAGATGCATTGAACTTGTGTTTTGTCGTCTACTCCATTTTTTAACCAATGATTACTATATATAATCCCTTTTAAGGGAAAATATTATTTGTTTAAATGGTAGTTGATGTCCTCAACTTCCCAAAAAGGGATATTTGATTAAAATAATTCCACAGATTCTTCTCATCATGGACTTCAATTGTCAAATATAGAGGAAAAAAAGATTTGGGTAGTTAGTTTTTAATTATTAAATAAAAGAGCCAATTGTCTCAAGTCTTCCAACACTAACGGCTATCCACATTCAACAATATTATCTTCTTGATCTTAAATCATTGTTAAGATTTTTGTTTTAGTAACAAGTATAGGAGTGTACAAAGATAATCGATAAATTACATCAAATTAATTATCTGAGTTAAATCGGAAGAAAAAAGTCGATGTGGTTTGGTATTCAAAAAAAAAAACTCAATCATAATTGATTTGGTTTGGTTTTAACTTAAAAAAATCAAAACGAAACAAAGCAACCCATCAGTATATTTATACAATTTTTAAAAATGTTTTATACATATAAATATTTATTGAAATATAATTTATAAATATTTCTTAAACTCTTTAATAATTTTATCATTTCTACCTTGAGCTTAATATTCTTGAATGGCCCAATAAATTTATATAGCCCATAAATGTAGTAACTCAAATAAAGTTCAAATCACTACTGATGCTAACAAAATAAATTCAATTAACACTAGAAATGACAATAGCGTTAGATATCTATTTATAGTTTTATATTGGTTTACAATGAAAATGCATAACTTAGTTTATCTTTTTCCTTATTGCTTAGTCATGTAGTACTTATTAGATGTACTTATTTTAGCAAGACTTATATATATATATATATAGTAATTTTAGATTATATTCATTTTTAATAGCTTATTAATTATCAATATTTATTTTATACCATTTTATTGTCTTTGTTGTCAAATATTTTAGTATAATACTATGGCTCATCTCATTTATTATGTTATTTTCTTAAAAAATATATTATATAGTTGTATCCTACTAGGACTAAAGAAATATTTGGACTACAAATTATATATTTTGTACTATGAAGACTTTACCGGAAAAAATTCGAGAACTTGAGAAAAATTGAGATTGACAAAATACGAATTTGTTGGTTTGATTTGGTTCATAGATTTTAAAACCCGACCACAATTAATTTGATTTGATAATAAAAAAAATCCGAACCAACCCGATCTATGTACACCCCTAAACATATATATCGATCTTTTACGAATTACATGTTAGTACAAGTTGCTATCAAGAATGCTAGAATTTTTTTTTTAAAGCGAACGATAGTATGACATTAATCAAGCCAAATTCTGATTGCCCTTAAAATTTTGTAAAATTACTTTCGGTGAAGCAATTACGTGAAGTTTCCAGTATCAAAATAGAAATAAGTGAATATTAAGAAACAGAAAATTGTTCTTTCAGTGTTCTAGATCTGTTCAAGTTATGTCGATAGAAGTATTTTAGTTAAAATAATATTTAAATTAGATACCAAACAACAAAAAGGATTTGACTAAACTCTGTTTTCTCTTCTAACAAACTCGTTCATATGTGTGTGCATCTAATTGATTTGTACTGGATATTATCATGATTATCGAAGACAAAGTGATCTTGCTTCATAGAAAAGTAAGAAGGTTGAAAAGAGAAAAAGGGAGACAAAAAGAGAAAAACTTAGACACTAGGACATTTACGTCAATACAATTGTCAAGACTAGAGCCTATAGGGATGTATTGTCTGTTTTGGGTTTAGCCACGTACAAATTTGTCTTTCGAGCTATGCTACACCAAGCTCTAAAAGTACGTGTACTATGTGAACTCATACCATGCCATATAAATTTCTTTAATTTCCTCTCATTTCGAACGATGACGTATACACTCCTTCTTTAGAAAGCTTGCCAGTTTATAAGTCTGCCAATCTTGCTTGTCTCGCCCTCATCAGCCTGTTTTCTGTCATGGGCGTCACAATTACAGATTTGAAGAGGAGCCCTAGCATAACCGGTAAAGTTGTTGCCATGTGATCATGAGGTCACAGGTTGCGCTGTGAAAACAACATCTTACAAAAATATAGGATAAGATTATGTAAAATAAATTCTTATGGTCCGGCCCTTCTCCGAACTCTGCACATAGTGCAAACTTAATACACCGGACTGCCTTTTTATTTTTATTTTATATAAATTTTTATTTTTTATGCACATTCTTATCTTTTTTTTTTGGTTATTAATTGTAATAAGTTAATCTAATATAATTTGATATAGATGTCGAGAGTGAATAAATTGGGTTTGGACCAAATACTAGGAAAATTAAAGAGTGGACATGTCGGCCAAAGAATTTTAAACTAAGTCAAAACTGCTTTAAATCGTTCAACGACTAGAGATTTCGGCTTGTCAAAAAATGTATGAGATTCTAAAAGTAGATTGATTCCATCAGTAAGACAATTACTTTTTTTTTTCATGATATCACAAATAGATTCAAAAAGGTTGTCGAACGAGACACACTTTAAAACGTTACGTTAGTCCCCTGGCCGACCTTGTACCTACTCCCTTTGCAACTCTCTCGAAAAGCAAAAAGTCCTCTCACTATTTGAATTTGTGATATATATAAGATGTAAGGATCTTTTAGTGGTATGAGGTTTTTTTAAAAAAATCGTACAAATTGTTTGATCTAAAGCGGACAATATTATATTATGTTATGAGTATTTTTCGACCACTTTAGCTCAATAATTAATATCAGAATCCAGACTCGGCGGAACGAGTATAGGATAACAAAGTGATGGTGTGGGGCGGTGCGCACACAAGAAAAAGCTACTTGCGGAGCTTCAGTTGCTATAATACTCTAACAGTGTGGGTGGCACACAGTGAATCTCGAAAATTGGTGACCCGTGGATCGTGGTAATGGGCCATGTGGAACTTAGTTCGAAGGGGAGATTGTTAGGAGGGCGAACAAAGTCCAACATTAATAGCTGAAAAAGATTAAGAATATATATATAAGGTATAGAGATCTCTTAACAGTGTTGAGCCTTTTGGAAAAAATCGTACAACTTTAATTCAAAGCGAAAAACATCACTAGAGAATCTATATATAAGAATGTACTTGTGCTGGTTAATACGTTTTGCTATATAAGAAACCAAATGAGATTTTTGAAGCTAGTGCCTACCAAAATGATATCTTTGTTCATTAAAAGACGGTCTAAATGCAATTAATGATAGATTGAGGGAACCAAAATGATGTGCATGTTTGCGATTTTTGACGTTTTAGCTATTCTTCAGAAGACAGTCTAAATGCAATTATTATCTTTTCGAAGTTACGCAAATGCTTTCTAATGATAGATTTTGAAAATCTTATTGTGATTTGTGGAAAATTATTAATTTAAAAACATGTTTACAATTAATTGCATTTGTAAAATTTCTTATTACTATCTATTCCAAAAAGATTTATTTCCTTAATGCTGGCATTAAACGTCATGAAGACGAGGGAACACTGAATTTAAAGAAATTCATGGATATAGAAAAGGAAGGTCGAATGCTTATTGATAGACTCATAGTTATGATATTTAATTAACGAATTAACTTATATCTATTGATAGTGCAATGAAATCGTTATGCTATTCGTACATTTATTTTATTGAATAAAATTACTTGCCTTATTTCTTAGGAGGCACTAAATCCACTTGTTAATAGTGTTAGAGTTCTGTACAGTATAAGTTTATTTAAGTCTTAGAGTCTGTTTGGTCAAGCTGCCAAAAAATACTTATTTCAAAAAGTATTTATTCCAATTCACTATAAGTGACAAGTTTTCTATTAGCACGCTCATTAAGAAAATGTTAAATCCTATACAAAAATAATTAGTATGACTAAACTACCCTTATTAAATATTTGCCACATAGTTATAGTGAGGAGTGAGAACTTTTTAGGGATATGCACATAAGGGTAAAAGAGTAAAAATAAATTGAATTTTTTCTTGATTACATAACTAAGTAACTAACTAACTAACTAACTAATTTTGTCCTAAATTGCCAAGTGAACTGTTGTGAGGCTGCCACTTGGCTTAATGTGGATGCTTTTCTTCTTCTTTTACTAATATATAGATATAGATTATGCGATACATTTATAAATTTATTACCTATTTGTAGGTAATTACCACAAATTAGATTTGATAACTGTTTAGATATTCGGGAATTAATTACTTTTTTTTTTGGTAATTAAGACTTTTTCATTAATCACCAATGAAGTAACATTACAAAACCACAGTCGAGCTTCAACTCAGCTGACTGTCTGGGAGATAACCTATTGACTACACTTACTATCCTAACTGCCTATCTCTACTATATTCTAAGGTGTTGCAATTGTTGTCTAATTCTAAGGGTGCCCCTAATATTACAATTATGCACTATTTCTCTCAGTAAAGCAGTATTACATCGAAAAACCTTGTTGAATACTCTTGCATTCCTTTCCATCCATATAACATATGCAAATTCAGCTGTAACCATTTTAAAAATGGCTGCACGACAGGTTCGACCCTTGGCTTTGCTAATCCACCATTGCATTTCCTGGTTCCAATCAATACTAGGTGGGCATTGTTCCTGCAACCAGTTCATTACTCTTCCCCATAGGTCCATAGTGACAGGGCAGTTAATGAGCAAATGATCTCTTGTTTCAGGGTGGATTTGGCATAAGGTGCATTGCTGGTCAATGCTCATTCCCCAGCTGTGTAGTCTATCCTTTGTTGGGAGTATGTCCTGTAGGAATAGCCATAGGTTGAACACTGCTTTTGGTCTGGCTTGGTTTGTATGATTAAATTCTTCCATGGGACTCTCGGCACTTCTTGCATCTGTGACTGGTACAATTGTCTAGTCGAGCATTTTTGATGTTTCCAGTTCTGGAGCCTTTGTAGAGTATCTCTTGATTGGGTGATCTTCTTAACCATCCAGCTAGCTTGGGTAGGAATAGGCATGGACTTTATTTGTCTGTCTTTGATATAATACACTGTGATCCACCTTATCCACAGCTTGTCCTTTTTATGGGCTAGGTCCCAGCAGGTCTTTGCAATAGCAGCCTTGTTCCAGAGCTTGAGGTTGGTTAGATTCATTCCACCAACCGATTTTGGGGTACACATTTTGTCCCAGGAGATGTATGCATTCTTAATTACAGTGTTCATCCCAGACCAAATGAAACTCCTGCAAATGCCTTCAATCATTTTAAGTACTTTCACATGGAATATAAACAACTGTGCCCAGTATGCTCGAACTCCAAAGATGACAGATTGCACCAGTTGTATCCTCCCAGAGTAAGAAGAGAATTGATAATCTAAAAAATGATGTAGATAATTTGCTTTAGTGTAGAAAAAAGAAGAAGATGATTTGGATAGTACAAGACATTATACAAAGAAAAAAATCAAAAATAAGAAAAGTCAATAAAGAATTTAGAAAGTTAGAATATGATTCATGTATATGATATCTTTAAATTTAAAAGAACGATAAAAACTGAAAACAAAAATGCAAATTCTTAAATCAATAAGGGATAATTGAAAGATATAAATATATAGCAAGGATAATTTTATCTTGAATAAATTAATTTTCTATTTCTAATTTTTGAAAGAAGCTAAAATTTTTTATTTCTTCCCAAAAATAGAAAAACTGCTTCTACTACTGACAAAAAGTACTTTTATGCCTCGGCCAAATATTACTTTACAGTTTCAAATGCTGGAGTCCAAATTATTTAGCATCAACTAAATTGCGGAGTACATTTATCCCAATTACTAAGGCATTTTTCATGCCAAAAACAAAACATTTTTGAGGTTATATTTTCTTGAATTTTGAGTGGTTGAATTGATATATATAGTGACTTTGGATGTTAATGTACAATGTAGGAGCTGACTAGGTTTTGTTTATGATATGTCAACATCAAATATGGTGGGCCTCGAGGTTGACTAAAATTACCCAAATTCAAAATTGACGTTTAAGAATGGACTTTTCATTTTCTTTGTTGTTAGCCTACTGTATATTTTTTGCACCTACATTAAAAAGGAAAAAAGAAACGAAAAAAAGAGTTGCTTGAGATAAGATATTTACTCATGCAAGTCCATTTTTAATACCCTTTATTTCCGAGAACATATATATAGGCGAAACTAGAATTTGAAGTTTATGACTTCATAAATCTAATTTATTATTAAGTTATTGAGTTCAAATTAATAAATTATACATATTTAATGAATTTTTTGAGACAAATATATAATTTGGACAAGAACTATTGGGTTCGGACGAACTTGTAGGTCTTGTTGTAACTCTGTCCCTGCATATACACACACATCTGTTTTTACTATGAGATCTCAAATTTAAATTTCAAAAAGCAAAAAAAATATTAAGAGACTTCTTTTAAAATGTTACACTTAATGGTGACAAAATAATTAAAAGAAAGCAGTTATCCGCTCATATATATTATCCATTAAAATAAGGGTTAAATAATAAAAATTTTGAAAATATGTCAAATATGGATAAGAACCATACTTAAAAAATAGATAACCAATGGATACCTAATAAGTTTAACTTTACATTTGTAAAGCATTAAATTGTGAGTTTCTCAAGTTTGGGAGACTAGGAAAATCCGCCAAAAGTGATTATATTCAACAAGCCATGGATAATATGAATATCTTGTTAGATATATGGACTTATACCACATATATATGGACAATATGTGGATTAATTATATGTTATGTGCTATCTTTTGGTTTGGCCTAAATTAGTGGTCTTTTGGGATATTATTATTAAGTAGGCCAATACATTGTCATATAAAGTATAGGGTATACTTTCTTGTGTAGATACCCATAAAGAGTAACCTTAGTTAATGATGGGCTAACTAAGGTTACATGCATGAGACTCTTGGGTTACATGTAGGTTACATGTGACCTTTGATATTACATGCTTATAATTAGGGGGGTTATGGTTCCCATTTGATGCAAGAACATTTCTCTTCCTTTTCCCATTGAAAGAGAGAGAGAGAGCAAAACCTTGTCTTGCACATCAAGTGGAAAACCCAACCCCGGACGATCTTCAAGCCGGATCAAGGAGCTTCCACTTATGGATTCAGGTACGCTTCCGCTTATGTTATAGTTCCATATAATTCGATATAAAGGCTACAGTTTTATAGTCGGATTTATTCCAACAATTGGTATCAGAGCCTCCTTCGTATTGGGTCATTTGGAAATTCATGAATTCAATGTTATAATGCTTTGTGAATAAATTCAGAAAGAATTTTAATTTTGAAGTTCGAGTACCTTGATATGGCATGCTTTGATGAGTAATTTGTTGATGACAAACTTCAGTATTTCAATACCTTGCTATCACCAGATGAATTGAAATGTTGAAATTATTTGCATAAACTTCGATTGTTGAATATGATTCCTTGATTAAGCCTTTTGTTGAAAGCCCCATAAAGTTGGATAGAAGGCCAAGATAATCGATTATCAACAAGTGATAATCGATTATCCTGGAATTTTCAGCAAATTAGAAATTCCAAAAAGCCAGCATAATCGATTATTCTTCAGGATAATCGATTATCCTGGAATTTCCAGCAAAATTAGAAATTCCAGAGAACCAGCATAATCGATTATCAACAAGTGATAATCGACTATCTTGGAATTTCCAGCAAATTGGAAATTCCAGAAAGACAGCATAATCGATTATCCTTAAGGATAATCGATTATCCTGGAATTTCCAGCAAAATTGGAAATTCCAGAGAACCAGCATAATCGATTATCAACAGGTGATAATCGATTATCCTGGAATTTCCAGCAAAATTGGAAATTCCAGAAAGCCAGAATAATCGATTATCCTGGAATTTCCAACAAAATTGAAAATTCCAGAAAGCCAGAATAATCGATTATCCCTTTAGGATAATCGATTATCCTGGAATTTCCAGCAGAATTGGAAATTCCAGAAAGCCAAGATAATCGATTATCAGGTCGTGATAATCGATTATCTGGCAATTTATTAACAGAAACGTTTTTTTTCCGGGGACATTAATGGAGACATAATGCAAGATTAATATTATAACATTAATGTCCATTATTAAAGAAACATTTTTTATTTTCTGGGGACACTAGTGGAGACATATTGCAAGATTAATATTATAACATTAATGTTCTGTCCATTATTATTCTGATTTTACCTTATAAACATGTAATTTTCAGTCAAGATTCAATATATGGCTTAAAGAACTAATTCATTTTGCATCTAATATTTTAAATTAATCAATTGAAATATTATGTTACAAAAGTAACCTCTTTTGTGAAGATTGATTGGTTTTAAGATATAAGATGACTGTGTATGTTCGTGTTCCATGCGCTTAACACCGGCCCAAAGAAAGATTGTTATTTGGCAGGAATTCGAGCATGCTTGTGGTGATAAATATGTGACAATTATTAAGTTTTCCATGTGAATATTCAGTCGGCCCAAAGGAAGGCTTGATATTTGACAAGAGTTTATTGTCAATATTTGATTACTACACCAAGAGTACCAATTACAAGTTGATTTTCTGTCCAAAGACTAAAATCAATGTTGTGCTAGGTATCTTGTAATGAGATTTGCCTATTTTGAATCTGTACACTAAAGTTAAAATTCAAATAATTGTAAGCATGTTTTAAGTTGTCCTTGTTCTATTTTCAGTGAATTCTTCAGCTGCTACAATATCTGCGAACATTAACAGCATCCCTTTGCTTAATGGCACAAATTTTAAGGAATGGAAAGAAAATATTATGATAGTTCTCGGTTGCATGGATCTAGACCTTGCACTTCGGATTGAGAAACCTACTTCTCTTGAGGATACATCTTCTTCTGATGACAAGTAGGAGATGGAGAGTGGGAACGCTCAAATCGCATGAGTCTTATGATCATGAAACGTGCAATTCCAGAATCTTTTAGGGGCACTATGACTGAAGAAAATAATGCCAAAGTTTTCCTTGAGGACCTTGAAAAGCGTTTTGCACAAAACGAAAAGGCGGAAACTAGTACTCTTTTGAGTAAACTTGTTTCCATGAGGTATAAAAGCAAAGGAAACATAAGGGAGTACATTTTAGAAATGTCTCATATTGCTTCAAAACTAAAGTCACTCAAGTTGCAATTACCTGAGGAACTACTTGTGTACTTAATTTTGATCTCTCTCCCTGCATAATTTAATCAGTTTAAGGTCAGTTACAACTGCCTAAAGGAGAAATGGACTCTTAATGAGCTCATTTCACACTGTGTGCAAGAGGAAGAGAGAATAAAGCAAGATAAGACAGAAAGTGCTCATTTGGCATCATCTTCTAGAGACAACAAGAAAAGGAAAAATAAGGAAGTTGCGGTCTCAAGGCCCCAGAAGAAGCAACACAAGGAAAATAAGGTTGAAACTACAGAATCAGGTTGCTTTTTCTGTAAGGGGACTAATCACAAGAAGAAAGATTGTACCAAATACCACGCTTGGCGTGCGAAAAAAGGGTATATCTCTTGCTCTTGTTTGTTCTGAAGTTAATTTAATTTCGGTACCTAAAGATACTTGGTGGGTAGATTCTGGTGCTACTACTCACATAAGTATATCTATGCAGGTTTGCCTGAACTGCCGAAAACCAAGTGATGGTGAAAGATACATCTATGTTGGTGACGGCAAAAGGGTCAAAGTTGAGGCTATTATTTAAGACTGGTTTTTATTTGGATTTGAATGAAACTTTTGTTGTTCCGTCTTTTAGACGAAATTTAATTTCTGTTCCCAAATTGGACATATCCGGTTATTCTTGTTCATTTGGTAATAATAAAGTGAGTTTTTTTCAAGGTTCAAATCTTATCAGTACTGGTCTTTTATCAGCATATGATAGCCTATATTTGTTTGAAATAATAACCTCACATAACGAAACTTTGCATACAAGTTCTAGTGGTACCAAAAGAAAATTATCCAATGAGAATTCTTTATCACTCTGGCACAAGCGTTTAGGTCACATATCCAAACAAAGAATTCAGAAACTCGTGTCAGATGGAATTCTTGATTCTCTTGATTCCTCAAATTCGGATATTTGCATTGAGTGTATCAAGGGTAAACAAACAAACAAGACGAGATTAGGTGCCCAGAGAGCTTCAGATGTCTTAGAATTGATACATACGAATATTTGTGGGCCATTCCCTACACCTTGTAGAAATGGTCAACAATACTTTATCACATTTATAGACGATTAATCTCGTTATGGATACCTATATCTCATTCATGAGAAGTCCCAATCTATAGACGTGTTCAAATCATATAAGGCCGAAGTTGAAAATCAACTAAGCAAAAGGATTAAATCCGTAGATCTGACCGTGGTGGTGAATACTATGGTAGATATGATGGTTCAGGTGAACAACGTCCAGGGCCATTTTCCAAATTCCTAGATGAGTGCGGGATCGTTCCTCAGTACACTATGCCAGGAAGTCCTACTATGAATGGTGTAGCTGAGAGACAAAATCGGATACTAAAGGACATGGTGAGAAGTATGATTTGTCATACTACTTTGCCAGACTCACTCTGGGGAGAAGCATTGAAAACCGCAGCATATATACTTAATAGGGTTCCAACTAAAGCTACAATCAAAACCCCATATGAACATTGGACTGGAAATAAGCCCAGTATAAAGCACTTACACATTTGGGGTTGTCCAGCTGAGGCAAGGCCTTACAAGCCAAATGAAAAGAAACTGAATTCTAAAACGATTAGTAGCTATTTTGTTGGATACTCTGAAAGATCCAGGGGGTATAAGTTCTATGATCCCACTTCTAGAACTATTTTTGAGATGGGTAATGCTCGGTTCTTTGAGGATATTGAGTTTGGGGGGTGGGGAGATAAAGTTAGAGATTTTGTCTTTGAGGAAGAACATGTGTCTTTTTCTCCAGTTGTTGATCTTGATCAGGGTGTTCTCATTCCTGACACGGATCACACAACTCCAGTTCAAGACAATCTTGATAATCTCCCTAATCAAGTTCCTGATATTATTAATGAAATTCAAACTCAACAACCTCAAGAACCTGACGTGCCATTAAGGAGATCCACTAGAGAGAGGAGAAGTGCAATTCCGAACGATTATGTTGTATTTCTCCAAGAACAAGAAAGTGACATTGGACTTTAGGAAGATGGTCCAATCAACTTTCGTCAAGCCATGAAAGGTTCTAACTCTCAAAAGTGGATTGATGCAATGAAAGATGAGATGAAGTCTATGAGCGATAACGGCGTTTGGGAGCTTGTTTCATTACCCAAAGGTGTTAAACCAATTGGTTGCAAATGGATATTTAAAACCAAGAGGGATTCAGAGGGCAATGTCATTAAGTTTAAAGCTCGCCTTGTTGCAAAGGGCTACACTCAAAAGGAAGGCATTGATTATAAAGAGACTTTCTCTCCAGTTTCATCGAAAGACTCTTTCAGGACAATAATGGCACTAGTAGCACATTTTGATCTTGAACTTCATCAGATGGATGTTAAGACAGCGTTTCTCAATGGTGACATTGAGGAATCAATTTATATGGTGCAACCTGAAAACTTTGTTTCGGGAGACTCAAAGAAAAGGGTTTGCAAATTAAAGAAATCCATCTATGGGCTCAAGCAAGCTTCCCGTCAATGGTATCATAAGTTTCATGAGGTCATTACATCTTTTGGTTATGAACCAAATATTGCTGATGACTGTATATACCATAAGTTCAGTGGGAGCAAACATATTTTTCTGGTTTTATATGTCGATGACATACTGCTTGCCAGTAACGATATAGGATTATTGCGCGAAACTAAGAAATTTCTTTCAAAGAAATTTGAAATGAAAGATCTTGGTAATGCCTCTTTTGTATTAGGAATTCAGATACATCGAGATCGCTCTAAAGGTGTTCTCGGTCTGTCACAAAAGGGCTATATCAATAAGGTTCTTAAAAGATTTGGCATGCAGGATTGTAAACCAGGCGACACCCTTGTTGCTAAGGGAGACAAGTTTAGTCTCAAACAGTGCCCAAAGAATAGTTTTGAAACCATGGAAATGGAAAAAACACCTTATGCTTCGGCTGTAGGTAGTCTGATGTATGCTCAGGTATGCACACGACCTGATATAGCATACATTGTTGGGATACTGGGCAGATATCTCAGCAATCCGGGAATGGACCATTGGAAGGCAGCCAAAAGGGTCATGCGGTACTTACAGAGAACAAAGGATTACATGCTCACATATCGGAGATCGGACCAGCTTGAGATCATCGGGTACACCGACTCCGATTTTGCTGGATGTCAAGATAGTCTGAAGTCTACATCAGGCTATATCTACATGCTTGCTGGCGGTGCTATCTCTTGGAGAAGAATCAAGCAAACTCTTACGGCGACTTCCACCATGGAAGCGAAATTCATGGCATGTTATGAAGCATCCAATGAGGGATTATGGCTGCGAAATTTTGTTAGTGGACTGCGCATAGTAGACAGTATTAAAAGGCCACTCAGGCTATTATGCGACAACAGATCAGCAGTCCTTTATGCTAGCAATAACAGCAGTTTGACGAAGGCAAAGCATATGGACGTCAAATTTCGGGTTGTTAAAGAATAGAGTACAAAATGGACAATTGTGCATAGAGCACATCAGTACAAACTCCATGATTGCGGATCCGCTTACTAAGGGATTGCCACCCAAAGTATTTCATGAGCATATTGCTCGCATGGGTGTCAAATCAGTTGAGGATTATGCGTTTTAGTGGGAGTTTGTGTTATACAATTATGTATTGTCCAGTACATTCGGTAATTCGGTCTTTAAGGTTTTATCTGCAGATATTCAGTCTTAAAGTTTTATGTACTCTTATGGTTTATGATTGATCTCAATAAGGTGAACCAGTTGGAAATAGACATTCTATTTCAGACCACACTTTATGTTATTTCCATGCTACACACTTATACTTGATCCATGTCGTTGGTTATATTGATATACGTGATCAATGTTGGGTCTAGTTACGCAAGAGTAACTAAGATCTCTTAGATCCTATGTTGATATGATTGATGGACCGGATTGTTCATGACGATTTTATTTTGATAGCAATACTGAGCTCATAAAGTTATAATGTAACATATAATACTAAGGTTTGTACATATGCATGAGTATATCGTCCAAGTGGGAGATTGTTAGATATATGGACTTAAACTACATACATATGGACAATATGTGGATTAATTATATGTTATGTGCTATCTTTTGGTTTGGCCTAAATTAGTGGTCTTTTGGGATATTATTATTTAGTAGGCCAATACATTGTCATATAAAGTATAGGGTATAATTTCATGTGTAGATACCCATAAAGAGTAACCTTAGTTAATGATGGGCTAACTAAGGTTACATGCATGAGACTCTTGGGTTACATGTAGGTTACATGTGACCTTTGATATTACATGCTTATAATTAGGGGGGTTATGGTTCCCATTTGATGCAAGAACATTTCTCTTCCTTTTCCTATTGAGAGAGAGAGAGCAAAACCTTGTCTTGCACATCAAGTGGAAAACCCAACCCCGGACGATCTTCAAGCCGGATCAAGGAGCTTCCACTTATGGATTCAGGTACGCTTCCGCTTATGTTATAGTTCCAAATAATTCGATGTGAAGGCTACAGTTTTATAGTCGGATTTATTCCAACATATCTATATTATCGCTGGAAAGCTCATTTTTTATCCGTATTAAATATAGATCGAATCGGATATTTTTTTTACATTACCTGTTTTTAACCTATTTATATTCGAATCGACCTGCCAGTTTGTTGCCCCTAATTACCCTTTGGAATATCCAGAGAGAGAGAAACTCTCTTCTCTTGCAAATTAAATTATAGGCGACAGGATAGACTAAAACGAGAGTGGTCTGATACTTGAACTAACCTTAGTCACACAATGTATCTTTGGGTTGCATTATCATTAATTTTATCACCTTGCATCTGAGTTGGATTACTTAGCAACAACTATAATTACCCAGTATAATTTCACAAAGTGGGGTCTGAATTACTTAGAATTCATTTAAAAACTTTATGCATATGAGTACTCTAATGGAATTCCTTGTCATTTACTAAACTTGTAAATCTGATGAGATACGTTCCATGATCCACTTGGAATATTAGAAGTATATAGAGATATGTATAATTTACACAAATTACTATTTGGGCCCTCCACGGCTCCACTGTCCGATATAAACATTTATTAAAATCTGGTTGACATGAATAAGAATTCCCTTTGACTGTCTGAATTACTACTAGGGTCAAACATCTCAATAATAACTTTGTTTGTTTTAAATATTTTTAAATATTATAATAAAATATTTTTATAAAAAATATATATTACAACATATTATAAAAATTGATTCCGAAAACAGCTTAACTTCATAATAGAATATTATTATATAAGAATTTGTTATAGAGGGTTCGATCGTATAAATAAATTTTATGTTAGACAAAGAAAGCCGCTAGACAAGGCTTTATGCACGTTTTCCCATTGCAAACAAAAAAGCAAAACCTCTTTTAAGATTGTGATTGCTCCTGTGTCACCGCTATGCCTTCCATTTAACCAATTCAACCCCAACAATATATTCAATACAATCTCATATGGTCCGGGAATTTGATATTATCAAATTCATATTTGATAATATCAAGAAATTTATGAACGATCAATTTAACTGTGGCAGTAGATAATTACATGCCTAACTTTTTAGGTTATCAATTAACCTAGATATTACGAACAGTTACTGTATTTTTTATTTTTTAATTAATTATTTTATCGTATAATTTTCTTTTAGGTATTAAAAACCCTTGAATCCTCTTTCTTACCTCTTCCAAAGCTTATATAGATCAACTTATAACAAAATTCAGCATATACTCATAAATGAAGTCTGGAAAAATAATGTGCACGCAGACTTTACTCATATTCTAAAATAGAGAGCATATTTTCAATAGACCCTCGTGTATATTAAATTACCCATCTTGAAAAACCAAGATGCCCATACCCAAGTGCAATGAAAAAAAGAAGAAAATTTCCAAAAGAAGAAATCTTAAAAGTGAAGAAGAAAAGACAAATGTGGAAAGACTTTAGAAACCATTATCATTTCAGGGAGGCTTTTTCATTCCTCGTTCAAAGTTGACCAAAATCCTATTTGCCACATCTCCATACCTTTACTCTGTAAAGATTTTAGAAATGGATCAAAGGCTCAAGTGGAACAGTAAAAAAAATCTCGGTAGAAAATTTTACAAAAAACTACTCCATTTCCTTGTAGATAAGAGGGGTTGCTCTAATAGTAAGCAAGCTTCACTTCCAATCGAGAGAAATAACCTTTCTATCCAAGGTAGGGATAAGGTCTGCGTACACACTACCCTTTCCAGATCTTACTAACTGAGATTATACTGGGTTGTTGTTGTTGTACTCCATTTCCTCATAAACAAAAACCCTAGACGACTAACCTCGTAATTTCTAAAATTTCCTTTTCACATCGAAAAATCTTTTTTTTTAATTAAGTGATTGATCAAGATACATGTATAACATGCATTCTATGTATATGGACCTTTTGTGCTATCTCAAATAAGTTGTAATAAAAAGAGTATTAAATCAATTTTGTTTAATAACTCCAAAGACTTTCTGCATCAGAATTTCCCGGTGAATCGGATGACGGCGGCGAGTTCATTCTCGGCGGGCTCACCATCATTGCCTCCGCCATATCTACCAACAAATTTGGCATATCAAATAATGCTTCCTCATCAATATATTCATCCCCACCAGTTTCCATCATCTGTGCATTTCCAGAAGATTTATCATCGTTACCTGAATAGACCGATCCAGAATTTAAACTAGACGTCTCAAATTTTAAGATTCTTAGCACTATGCTTATTAAACTTCTGAAATTAAATTTAACTTTTGTGCAGTTTAAAATTTTATATCTGACAAAAGTTTAGTTATTTTTCACACACACATATATATACATATACATATATATATACATATATATATATATATATATATATATATATATATATATATATATATATATATATATATATATATATATATATATATATATATATATTACCTGGCTGAGTTGGCATTGTGCTTTCTCCAGTTTGTGGCTTCATCAGCGCCGCTGCAGTGGCGGCTGCTTTTCTTATATCAGCCGGAGACGGTGAAGGAGGAAGTGAAGGATAAGAAGTGAGGTTACCGGGAAAGTTTATTACAGCGTCGCCGCCTTTTAGAGCCAATGCGGCGACGTCATACGCGGCAGCTGCCATCTCTGGAGTAGGGTAAGTTCCTAGCCATATTCTTGTAGTTTTACGTGGCTCTCGAATTTCGGACACCCATTTCCCACTTCTGCTTCGTATTCCCCGGAATACAGCATGTTTTCCACCTGTTGGGCGGCTTGGTGAGCCACCCGATGAGGTGGAACTCATGTTGGTTGTTACAGTTGGTATAATATTTGGTAGTTGAACTGTTTTTGGTGTAGATATTGTATTTTCTAATATTGCAATGTCTGATATCAATGGACGTGGTGAAATATGTGTCTCCTCCACCGGTTGTGGTTGTAGAAGTGGTGGAGGAATCGGGCAAAATGGTGTTTGAGAACTTTCACTAGGCTGTGGAGGTTGATTTTTTTGGCTGGTTTTGGTAGAATCATCTGCAGGTTGATCAGCCATATATAAATACCTACTGTGTGTGTGTGTTCATGTATGGGTATATATATGTATGTGTGTGTGTTTCATAGGTGGAGTTTGGAGAATGTCATGTTTGGTATTTAAGGGAAGAAAGCTATAGGTATGTAAAGTGTCAAGCAAAAAAGTGAAAGCGTGGGCAATTCGTGGATAATTTGCTCTTATTAATGTTTTTGTTATATTTATGATAAGTTGAAGCACACGTATTTGGCACAAACTCGTTGTTAGCTGTAATCTATCGTAACTCCATTTCGATGCTGTCACCAGTTTAATTTCTTACACAGTAGAAGTGAAAACGTGGCAATTTTATTTCAATACAGAAAATTAAATTTGCTATTTGTTCTACCCTATACATATATTTTCTTTGTTTTAATTTACTTGACATAGTTTGACTTGCCACTAAATTTATTTAATTTTTTTAAATCTATCACCTGAGCTATGTCATAATATTTACTATGTATTATTTCAATATTATATATGCTTAATATTATTTTTATTTAAAATTTATTTATTCAATAAGTAAGTCTATAATATAAATTAACAAGAAAAAAGATCATAATATTAAGGAGTTATAAAATAAAAAGAAGACATAAGTTGATAATTTAGAAGGTAAAATAGATATTTGTTAATAAAAAATTTGAGAAATATCTAGTTGAATGACCTTCTAACTGCTATAAGCATAGTTAAGTGAGTTGTTACAAACGAAAGAAATATAACTTTAATAGACAATTTCGAATAGTTGAGTGACTATTTGAGTAATAGAATCGGATATATAGTATGGTAATATTGAAGATTTATCTAATTGTTTTCGTTTGAGGCTTTGAGATAGGAGAATTGATTTTTTAGCGCAACAAAAAATTAGTTATATGACTCTTCTCGCAAGAAATCAGTAAAAAGTAATACAACAAATCTCAATAAATAAAATATTGTTATGAAATAATATAAAAGAAAAGAACAATAACTCAAGAACAAGAGCAAATAGAGAGAGAATAGGGAGAGAGAGAAGTATTCTTATTAATACTTGGGGTGATTTACAATGGTAGAGAGCACCTCTATTTATAGGGAGGAGAATGACTTAGCTTCAAGCTAAAACTCTTAGACATTCACTCTAAATAGACTTCTATTTTATAACACTCCCCCTTGAATGTCTATTCAATAATGTGCCTCATAAAACCTTAAAACCAAAACCCATTGGGAAAAATTAAAGAAAGGAAAAAGAGTACACATGTTTGAATATGCGCCTATTGGTTGCCTCGTTAAAAACCTTGCAAGGAAAACCCAGTGGGACAAAACCTTGAAAGGGAAAAAGAGTGCAACGCGCATTAACTCCCCCTAATGAGTACATCAATTTAAATCCTTGAGCATTTGCATTCCAATCTTGTGCATCATCTTCAAAACGATCTTTGATAGAGATTTCATAAATCAACCATATTGACTTGAGTAAATATTCCATACCTTGAAATCATCATTCTTGATAGATATGAACATCTTCATATAATGTCGTGGAATAACTCTTCAATATCTCCATAGATGCATTCTCAATGCCATCATGCTTATAGTTATAGCAAGATACATATGCACACAAATTGTACTAAGGATGTGGTACTTCAAGACCAAGAATTGCATATGCTTCAAGCAACTTAAATCTTTCAAGTTAAGTCATATAAGCCATATAATAGACTTTAGATGCATATCAAGTTTTCCATGTCATGCTAGACAAATAAGATATCGAAAACTGACTATACATACCTTTGACTTTATACTTTCAAGCATTTGAACTATAGGTTCAAAACTACATGTCTTTCATATGGAATCAATTCTTCTTGAATTGTATCTCTTCCATTTAGTTACTTTCTTTGGGTCAGCAAATGCGTATAGCATGCTTTGCAATATGTTGCAATTGAATTATCCCTTTTATGAACTTCAGGTTCATATCATGATATTCGGGGATATACATATACAAATGATAATTCATCCCATGTAACCTTTTCTCAAGTGTTTATCATGTCTCCCCCTCATGTTAGTAAAGCTAACTTGTTTCCTCAACTTTGGGAAATCATCTTTGTGCATTATCATGTCAATATACACAACACATTAATAATAAGATGAGATTATTTGGTTCCTGACCTTGAACCACTTGTGAGGGGAGAATATACTCTCGTATACAACGTATATCAAACTGATATATATAACTTTGTTCTCATAAGAAACAGTTTAGCTATTAAGTGGAAGCACTCAATAATTATCTTGCTAAACTTACTTTGATATAAACCAACTTATCAAGATGAACTGTCTTGAGTAGAGAATCTGGAAATTATGCTCGAAGTTAGATTACTGAGCAATTTACCTCGCAAGCACCGGCCAGGCTGCGGGTTAATAACAATTGCGCATGTAACCATATCATAGATGCATCATATGTGGTATACATGGCAGGTGAATGGGCCCATATTCACCTTTGATATTTCCAGAATTTATGGGCTTCAACCCGAACTCTTTAGTTGGTAAGTTCATTAATGAGAACAAGTGATACAAGAGAATTCGTAAAGAACTTTCTAGTTCATTGATATTCACCTGTGTGAATTTGCACATCATACTTAAAATGAGATGGCTAACACGAATGCCAACTGAATAAATTATCAATATTGGTAAACTTCAAATTTACACCATGACATGTGCACTTATCAATAAACTTCAGGTTTATTATGACATGGGTTTTTATACCAATAGATATCCACTTTATTGTGGCATTCTTTCGTTTGTGTAGTACAAACTGGAGAACAAGGCGGGTAGCTTTTCATATGCAAATTACCCCGCTACAAGTTGTAGTAATAGGAGATATCAAAGCCTTCCTTTTATAGTCTCAATATAATCAATCGCTTTCGCGTGTACTTTGGAAACTGAATAAGTTTCTTTGAGACTTACTACAGCACAATACTCAATTGTGTTTCTCCAACATAGTAATAATTGGCTCTTCTAGAGCTCTCAATTAATTTTGTACTACCACAGATTCATCAACATCCATGTGGTGAATATCTTTCTTAAAGAGAAAGTTATACCATTATGGTCATGTCAAACTTATATGCAAGATATGTTTCTTGCATTATCGTTGTCCTTTAATAGTCATATTTCCAAAATACTTTGGCGTACAATAGGTACGTGACCAACGATCATTCATGCCATATATCATCTCAAACCTCCTTCTAGGGGTGAGTGTGGTATCATCTCAAACCTCCTTCTAGAGGTGAGTGTGGTATATTTAATACCAATTTCATGTTCATATTCTTCCAATAATGAATATGTATTCGTGAATCAGATGTTGTCACATTCACTTCGGGGATATGTGATTTTGTTATCCTTTTCAAATCTATAAATGCGTCAGGCATTTGATTTGCTATTCTTTGCAAATGGATAATCTTTTGTGCCTCTTTCTCACAAATAGAGGTATGTGGATCAAGATGAGATAATGATGCATTTTTCCACAAAATTTCCCGTTTGGTTTCACCAACTTCTCCCTCTAATTTTGGGAAAAGTGTCTCATCAAATCGACAGTCTGCAAATCGTGCAGTAAACAAGTCGCCTGTCAATGTTTCGAGGTAGCGAATGATGGAGGGCGATTCAAACCCAACATATATTCCTAACCTTCTTTGCAGACCCATTTTGGTGCGGGATGGCGGTGCTAAAGGCACATATACTGCGCATCCAAAAATTCTTAAATGGGATATATTGGGTCCATGACCCAAAACCAATTGCAACGGGGAATATTTGTGTCAATTCGTCAGTCAGAGACGAACTAGCATTGCTGTATGCAAAATGGCGTGTCCCCAAACCGAAGTGGGCAGCCGACGAACTAGTATTACTGCATGCAAAATGGCGTGAACCCAAACCAAAGTGGGCAGCCGACAAACTAGCATTGCTGCATGCAAAATGGCGTGAACCCAAACCGAAATGGGCAGCCTCGTTTTCATGAAGAATTCAAGATTATTCTCATCTATTGTCTCAATATGATATCCATTTTGAATGATATCTTTAAAACTCAACAAGTTCTTCTTAGACTTGGAGGAGAATATTGCATTCTTTAAAATGGATTCTCAAAACTCAACAAGTTCCTTTTAAACTTGGAGGAGAACATTGATATCATTAAAACTCAACAAGTTCTTCTTAGACTTGGAGGAGAATATTGCATTCTCTAAGATAAACGTCATGCCTTTGGGCAGAGTTACAGTTGCTCTTCCGGAGCCTTCAATCAATTTAATTCCCATGGTTTGATATACAAAAGAAAATATACGAACATGAGAATAAACAACTTCAATTCGTTTGTGTCACATAATATTTTCAAAATCTGCTGCTAACAGTTGACTAACAAAATCAGACATGTTATCCATAATTGATTACTTTGCAGTTTGAAAATTTTCAGCGTTTTTCATAAGACAATCGATTATTAAACACACAATCGATTGTTTGAACATAGACAATCGATTATTAAACACACACAATCGATTATTTGTTATTTTTGAAAAACTTCAGATCACTGTCTTAAGACAATCGATTGTTATGCATTGACAATCGATTGTTGGCTATTTTTGAAAAATTCCAGACCTCTGTTTCAAGACAATCGATTGTTATGCATGGACAATCGATTGTTGGCTATTTTTGAAAATTTCCAGAACACTGTTTCAAGACAATCGATTGTTAGCCAAAGACAATCGATTGTGGATGATTTTTGAAAAATTCCAGACTACGCTGCCTAACGACAATCGATTGTTAGTTAACGACAATCGATTGTTGATCAATTGTTTTTCAACTTTAATGCGAAAATAGTTGATAATCGACTAGTTTTTCAGGCTAGTCGATTACCCCCACTGGAAAATAAAAGTTTTATTGATATTTGAGCATATTGAAGATATTCTAAAGGACTACTGCTAACATTGCTTTATGAACTAACTAATACGAGCTAATACTAATGACTATTAGTTTATTCACTAACTAATACAAATAATTAGAACAAAATCAAATAACTCCATCTTCTTTCATCACGGATCCATCGCCGATTAGGTGGTCTATTTTTCCATCGGGTTGCTCAAAGAAGTCTGCCACATCTAAGTGGGTGATGTCAAAGTTGTCGTCAGAGACAAAATTCGTTTCAGGGCGTTTACTCTTTCGAGATGCTTGATAAAGGTCAACCAAAAGTCATGGTATACGGCAAGCCTTTGACCAGTGTCCGTTTTCACCGCAACGATAATATATAGTTTATAAACTATTTGCTTTTGGGTTCTTATCGTATCGTGCTTGTGGCAGAGTGACCAACTTCAGGTTGTCATCTCTTCTTTAAGCCATTCCACAAGATAGGTGGATCTTTGACGGTGAGATATTCAATCTTCAAACCTTCATCAAGGTGATGGCGCAAGAAAATCAAGGCCTTAGCATAGTTTTGGGTGGATTCATTATTTCTGTCTTTAATGGCGTCTCCAAGACCCATAGCATCCAAAATGGATTTAAGTATTCAACACCCATATCATATAGTTCTTGCCCGAAATTTCAAGGGCAACGAACTTTCTTTTCATAATGTCAGACATAAACCAAAATTACATCAAGAGCGTGTTCATACTTACGGGCTCTATTACAATTATCACATTCACTTCAGGGAATGGATCAAAATCATGTGCTTTACACAATCTCATGTCAAATATTACTTTCATAAAGTGAAAGATTATTTTGAGAATCCTTATTGTTCTCATTACCACAATAATGACGATTATAACTTCGTCTATTGCCATGTCCACATCCATTGATACCTTTACGGTAATTAGTCTTCTTTCAGACTTATCACATACTGCTACCACATTCTCTAAAGGGAATGGAGCAAATTCAATTGGACGGAATTCTTTGCCACGTCCACATTCATTGATACCTTCATGGTAATATTTTAGTCTTCTTTCAGACTTATCATATACTGCTTCCACATTCTCTAAAGGGAATGGAGCAAATTCAATGGGACGGATTTTCAATTATTTGCCCACAATCATACATGAATTTAATCATGGCAGGACATAGAGATTTAACCACTTCATGTGGTTATAATTTCTTACAAACTCCATTAGAGTTATAATCAAACTTTGTTGTCTATGTTTGTATATAAAATTAGATTATAGAATTCCAAGAATTTGAAAGGGAAAAATAAGTTACTTACCTTTAAGGTATACCAATTATATTTTCAATGTTTTCTTTCTTTTCTCTTTGTTTTTCGTTTCTTTTCCTCCCTTTTTTTCGTTTCTTTTCCTTCTTTCTTCATTCTTTCTTTGAAGCAAAACCTTGCATAAACAAAAGTTAAGACAATCGAAAATTAAATTAGGAAGAGGGAAATACCTCAGATTTCTCGAGAATGGTTCTTGAGACGGTAGAGTCTCGTGCTGATAACGTGTTATGAAATAATATAAAAGACAAGAACAATAACTCAAGAACAAGAGCAAATAGAGAGAGAATAGGGAGAGAGAGAAGTATTCTTATTAATACTTGGGGTGATTTACAATGGTAGAGAGCACCTCTATTTATAGGGAGGAGAATGACTTAGCTTCAAGCTAAAACTCTTAGACATTCACTCTAAATAGACTTCTATTTTATAACAAATATTAAATTTTATAAAATTATTTTTCTCAATTTAAATTGTAACAAGATATAAGAGATACATTTTATTCTGTAATTTACAATTGCCTGACCCGTTAAAAAACGGAAGCTGGAGAGGTTTCATATTGCAAGAGACAAAAAAGACAATACTTCGTCGTAATATGTCTTGGATGAGCTAATACTATGGTCATGTTGATGTGTTTTAATTTCTTTCATATCCTCAATTTTCTTTTTGAGATAAGAATAACCTTTAATTGCTTGAGTCCCACTATAATTGTTTTATTGGATTTTAATTATGCAAAAAATATATTTATTTTGGTTAATTAATTATTTTAGAAAACCGTTAGTTCGACAAATTCAAATTCACTCACGTCGAATTGGCCCATGAATTCTACTTTGTTCAAAATGTTTGCTCTTTCGATGATGACCAAATCATTTCACTATTAATTGAGGGGTCGTCCGATACGGCATATAGGAAGAACTAATCATGATATAAGAAAGTTGTTATCGTTATTTTATTTTTGGTATTGTATACGGTTAAAATCGGGCTCATCCACTGCATGATAGGTCGAGATTGAAATATGATGAGTTGAAGCTCTACCTCGGATTGTATTGAACTAAGGTACTGAGTTAGATCATCGAACCCATGACTCCGGAACCGACCTCGACTCCGATCGAGCTCAAGGAAATATTATCAGGCTAAATAACGGAAGACCAAAATATTCTTCATCGATCGGGTATCACGGCGGGAATCTCCGCACGGAACAACGAGAGACCGACTAATTAGGAAATCATGATATTTCTTATCTTTTGTAGAATTGTATCTAAAGTAGGACTCTCGTACTATATAAAGGGGATCTGATTATTTGTAATAGACATTGTAACACGCATCCAAAGGCAATACATTACTATTTCCAGTTCTTATTAATCTGCTACTCTGTTCTGACACCGATTAAGGCGATTTCTGGCTCGAGATTGACCAACCTTCAAGGCTAACATTGTTCAAGTTGTGTGGTTTGCGTTCATGTTTCTGTCATTAATTTCAATATTTATCTGTTTACTAAATTTGTGTTAAATTATATCACGATCCTTAAAACCGTGTATAAATTCAATTATTATCCGATTTTGAGGATAAACTAAAATATCTTTTTTATTTATGTATAGCTAATTCTTGTATAAAGTTATGCAACAATTTTGGTATAACTTTTGTACCACTACCGACATAAAAAGACTAATGCATATGCATAACTTATATGTAAAAATTGCACGGGGCGCCTTATTTGGTCGCTCCCATTTAACATATACCCATTTTTCGAAAAGGTTTTAATTTATACCTATTTTTAGATAACTTCAGCGCACTTTCTCCTCCTCCTTCATTTTATCCTCTTCCTCCTCCTCCTCCTCCTCTTCTTCTTTCTTCTACTGTTGTTGATGCTGCTATGATACTTCAGTTCATGAGATATGTCATAAGTATGTTTATCAGATTATATAAAAATAAATTATACATAATTACGTAAGTTAGTAGACAATAAATTGTTAATATTTCCACGTACGGGAAGTTTAACGTTACACTTAGTTATTCTTTTCATGATAATTCTGTCCTTTTCACATTTATTGTTTCCAAAATTTATGATTTAAATACTGTTGGTAATCTGATTACTTATCTAGTATGTTAGAAAGATTTTTCAAAACCTCCAGCTTATTTTAGTGCTGAAATTTATACAAATAAACTAAATAACTTCAGCATCTTCTGCTGAAGTTTTTTAAAATGCTTTATGAAAAAACTAATGAATCCAGGACAAAAATATTTCATCTTATTTAGTATTGAAGTTTTTATAAATGAACTAAATAACTTCAGCATCTTCTACTAAAGTTTTTGAAAAAGCTTAATGACAAAACTAATGAATCCATGACAAAAAAACTGCAGCTTATTTAGTGCAATTACAAACAAAAACTTCAACAAATAGAGAACAAAACTTCAGCTACTATGCTTAAGTTCAGTAATTACAACTAAAAATTTCAGTAAATAGAGAACAAAACTTCAGCTACTATACTTAAGTTAAGCAATTACAAACAAAAACTTCAGCACACTTGTTACTTCAGGCTCGTGTCACGACCCAATTCCCGAATCCGATCGTGATGGCGCCTCTCGTGAAGAAAAGGTCAACCAACAGAATAACAACACTTTTTTTTAACATTTACTAGCATTTATAATTTTAAAATAGAACTAGCATTATCATAAGTGCGGAAATATAACGATAAAAATAGGGAACCATCCCAATTCAGCCCACAATCGATGTGTCACAAGTGACGAGCTACTGCAGAGTTTACTAGAATTCTACAAAGTCTAGATCTAAGAACAAATTCTAAGGATAAAGTAGAAAACAGAAGATAAAGGAGGAATGGGGATGCGGACGTCAACAACTATCATGTCACTCTTGGTCCGCCTAGTCTGGACAGAAATCAGCGCTTAGGAACGAAACTCAGCTCTGCCTGTATCTGCACACACGGTACAGGGAGTAATGTGAGTACTTCGACCTCGGGCTCAATTTCCTGGTCAACCATTATTACTTGACCAATTTACATCATACAGTGTTATCGTTACCACTGTTTCAATTCACATCATACAATGTCATTGTTACCACTATTTCAAGTCACATCATACAATGTCATTGTTACCGCCGTTTCAATTTACATCATACAGTATCATTGTTACCATTATTTCAATTCACATGGGTACCCACACTTACTGTGGGGGTGCAGACTCCGGAGGGGCTCTTACAGCCCAAGCGTTATATCATCATAAGACCTGAAAGAATGTACATATCACTCGAGGATTGAGAGCCTCCTCACATCACTCATCATATCCTCACATATGCCCCTCAGCCTTAATAAGTCCAGAAAATAATCATAAGCCCCTTGGGCAGCAGTAAAACAATAGTGCTCAGCTCAAACACCAGTTCAAATATCATTTAAATCTCAAATTTGAGTAAAAATATAGCTGAGTTCATTAAACAGTATAATTCAAATGGACTACGTTCAAATAATATTTCACATAGTGAGGAAACAATGATAGAAATTCACAAATGATTTCAAATAGTTGGCACGAAGCCCAAGTATGGCAATAAGCCCAAGTCATAGTGAAAAACAACAAGTCTTTATCAAATACACGATAAAATATCAACCGAGGATAGACCAAGTCATAATCCCCAATAGTAAATGACCCCGTGCTCGTATTACGACGCGTGTCTCATCTCAACATAGCACTACGTTGTGCATATTCGGGGTTTCAAACCCTCAGGACATCATTTAAAATCCTTACTCACCTCTAGCCGGCCAAAAGTCTAGCTCGCTATGCATTTTCCTCTTGAATTGACCTCCTCGTGCGTCGAATCTCGCCAAAACCATAACGAATATATTACAATAGGCTAAGGGAACATAACCCAATCGAAAAGACTTGATAAAAATATCGAAATTCATGAAATTTACAAAACCCGAACCCCGAACCCACTTCTCGAAAGTCAGAAAATTTATCATCACCGGATTCCTTATCCCGCCATGTGCCTATACATGTAAAAATCTCCAAAATTGGAGTTCAATTGACCCCTCAAATCCCCATTCTTCCTTCTCCCAAGTTCAAGCCCTAATCTTCATTTTTGATCCCAAATTCCTTGATTTTTCACCCTTAATTCATGTAACAATTTAGATTTATGTTTTAGGCTTAGAATTCCTCAATGAAGTACCTTGATTCCCTCCCCAAAATTGCACAAAAGCCTCCAAGTTCGAAGTGAAAATATTGAGTTCTTTCAAAAATTCACGAAGGTAAAATTTAATACTTCTGAACAGACCTTCTCGATTCTGCGATAAAATTGTCACCTCTACGACACTGCTTTTGCGGACTCTCTTCCACTTTTGCGGTTCCTCAAATCTTGCCCAAGACTGCTTTTGCGGTCCACCACTCACACAAGCGAGACCGCTTCTGCGATCCATAAGTCCGCTTCTATGGTAAATACCCTGGCTCAACCTTTCGCTTCTGCAAATCCCCATACGCTTATCCGGAACTGCTTCTGCGGTCCATTTCTGCAGAAGCGAAAACACTAAATACCAGATATAGCAGCAGTTCTTAAACTCCAAAATTCATCCTGTTAGCCATCCAAAATCACCCCGAGACCCCCCAGGACCTCAACCAAAAGTACCATACATTGTAACACCTCATTCAAACTCGCTCCAATCATCAAAACACATCCAACAACACTAAAATCATCATTTCTTATCAGATTCAAGCCTAAGTTCTTCTTAAACTTCCAAAATACGCATTTGATCAATAAACCCGACCAAAACACTTCCGAATCATCTGAAATTTTGCACACACATACCAAATCACCTAACAAAGCTACTGCAACTTTTGGAGTTCCATTCCTACCCTCGGATCAAAATCTCACCTATCAACCAGAAATCGCCAAAATACTAACTTCGCCAATTCAAGCCTATTTCTACATGGGTCCTCCAAATCAACTTCCAATCACGAAATGGTTTTCTTGACTTTTCACCCAACTTGTCGGGGTTTCATCCGGTATTCCATGTTTCTATGCTCCGGAAGTTTGTTGGGGACCCGTCTCATGTTCTAGACTTCAGCATGGTCCAATTGGATGATGGTTTGACCTATGATGTGGAGCCAGTGACTATTTTGGGTTACCAGGTTTGGAAATTGAGATCAAAGGATATAGCTTCGGTGAAGGTGGAGCGGAGAGGTTGACCCGTGGAGAAGGCTACCCGAGAGAACGAGCTGGAGATGCGGAACAGATATCCTCACTTGTTTGAGGTTCCAGGTATGATTCTTGACCCACTCGAGGACGAACAATTATTTTAGTTGGGGAGGATGTGATGATCCAGCCCATCGTCACGCGAGTTACCACCATGTATCCCTTATTTTATGCTTCTACATGTTTTTTTATCGGTATTCGGTGTGTTGGGGCTAAATGGGATTGGTTTTGAAAAGAAATGAGACACTTAGTCTCTTTAAGGAAAATTATTTTGGAAAAGTCAGCTGGATGTTGACTTAGGGGTTAGAGAGCTCGGATGTGATTTTAGTTAATTTGGTTAGTTTCAGGGGATGATTTATGATGTAGGAGAGTGATCGGAAGTGGTTTTGGAGGACCCGTATAGAAATAGACTTGAATTGGCGAAGTTAGTATTTTGGCAATTTCCGGTTGATAGGTGAGATTTTGATCCGAGGGTCGGAATGGAATTACGAGAGTTGCAGCAGCTTCATTAGGTGATTTGGTATAGGCACGTGATGACATATGGAATCCGGTGATGATAAATTTTCTGATTTTCGAGAAGTGGGCCTAGGGCTCAGGGTTTTGAAAATTTGTGAATTTCGATATTTTTCGAGTCTTTTTGATTGGGTTATGTTCCCTTAGCCTATTATAATGTATTCGTTGGGGTTTTGGTGAGATTCGACGCATGAGGAAGCCGATTCGAGAGGAAAAGGCATAGCAAGCTAGACTTTTGGCCGGCTAGAGGTGAGTAGTAATTTTAAATGTTGTCATGAGGATTTGAAACCCCGAATTTGCACAACGTAGTGCTTTGTTTTGATGAGACACGCATTGTATGACGAGCATGGGGTCATTTACTATGGGGGATTGTGACTTGGTCCATCCTGGGTTTATATTTTACCGTGTATTTGATAAATACTTATTGTTTTTCACTATGACTTGTGCTTATTGCCATACTTGGGCTTGGTGCCAACTATTTGGAATTATTTGTGAATTTCTATCGCTGTTTCCTCACAATTTGAAATATTATTTGAACTTAGTCCATTTGAATTATACTGTTTCATGAGCTCAGCTATATTTTTACTCAAATTTGAGATTTAAATGATATTTGAACTAGTGTTTGAGCTGAGCACTATTATTTTACTACTGCCTAAGGGGCTTATGATTATTTTCTGGACTTATTGAGGCTGAGGGACATATGTGAGGATATGATGAGTGATGTGAGGAGGCTCTCAGGCATCGAGTGATATGTACATGCTTTCAAGCCTTATGATTATATAACACTTGGGCTGTAGGAGCCCCTCTGGAGTACGCACCCCCACAGTAAGCGCGGGTACCCATGTGACTTGAAATAGTGGTAAAAATGACACTATATGATATAAATTGAAATAGTGGTAACAATGACATTGTATGATGTAACTTGAAATAGAGGTAACAATGACACTATATGATGTGAATTGAAACAGTAGTAACGATGACACTGTATCATATAAATTGGTCAGGAAACAATGGCTAACCAGGAAATTGAGCCCGAGGTTGGAGTAGTCATATTAGGGCCTGCACCGTGTGTGCAGATACAGGCAGAGCTGAGTTTCTTTCCTGATCGCTGATTTCCGTCCAGACCAGGCGGACCAAGAGTGACAAGGTAGTTGTTGACGTCCGCATCCCCATTCCTCCTTTTCTTCTGTTTTCTACTTTATCCTTAGAATTGTTTCTTAGATCTCGACTTTGTAGAATTCTAATAAACTCTGTAGTAGCTCGTGACTTGTGACACACCGATTGTGGGCTGAGTTGGGATGGTTCCATGTTTTTATCGTTATATTTCCGCACTTATGATTGTTTTAAAATTATAAATGCTAGTAAATTTTAAAAAGAAGTGTTGTTATTCTGTTGGTTGACCTTTTCTTCACAAGAGGCGCCATCACGATCGGATTAGGGAATTGGGTCGTAACACGAGCCTTAAGTAACAAGTATGCTGAAGTTTTTATTTGTAATTGCTTAACTTAAGTATAGTAGCTGAAGTTTTGTTCTCTATTTACTGAAATTTTTAGTTGTAATTACTGAACTTAAGCATAGTAACTGAAGTTTATTCTCTATTTGTTGCAGTTTTTGTTTGTAATTGCACTAAATAAGCTGCAGCTTTTTGTCCTGGATTCATTAGTTTTGTCAATAAGCTTTTTCGAAAACTTTGGTAGAATATGCTGAAGTTATTTAGTTCATTTATAAAAGCTTCAACACTAAATAAGATGAAATATTTTTGTCCTGAATTCATTAGTTTTGTCATAAAGCTTTTTCAATAACTTCAGCAGAAGATGCTGAAGTTATTTAGTTTATTTGTAAAAATTTCAGCACTAAAATAAGCTGAAGGTTTTGAAAAATCTTTCTAACATACTAGATAAGTAATCATATTACCAACAGTATTTAAATCATAAATTTTGGAAAAAATAAATGTGAAAAGAACAGAATTATCATAAAAAGAATAATTAAGTATGACCTTAAACTTCCCGTACGTGGAAATATTCACAAATTATTGTCTACTAACTTACGTAATTATTTATAATTTACTTTTTTTTATTTGATAAACATACTTATGGCAATCATCCCATGAATTGAAGTTTCATAGCACCAGCAACAACAGCAAAAGAAAGAAAAGGAAGAAGAAGAAGAAGAAGAAGAAGAAGAAGAAGAAGAAGAAGAAGAAGAAGAAGAAGAAGAAGAAGAAGAAGAAGAAGAAGAAGAAGAAGAAAAAGAGGAGGAGGAGGAGGAGGAGGAGGAGGAGGAAGGGGGGGGGGGGGGAGGGGGGAGGAGAAGGAGGAGAAAATGAAGGAGGAGGACAAAGGGCGCTGAAGTTATGTTCATTGAGGAATTCTAAGCCTAAAAAATAAATCTAACGTGTTGTTACATGAATTAAGGGTGAAAAATCAAGGAATTTGGGATAAAAAATGGAGATTAGGGCTTGAACTTAAGAGAAGGAAGAATGGGGATTTGAAGGGTCAATTGGACTCCGACTTCAGAGATTTTTACATGTATAGACTCGTGGCGAGATTAGGAATCCAGTGATGATAAATCTCTGACTTTCGAGAAGTGGGCTCGGAGCTCGGTCTTTGCAAATTTCGTGAATTTTGATATTTTTCAAGTCTTCTCGATTGGGTTATGTTCCCTTAGCCTATTGTAACATATGGTTTTGGCCAGATTTGACGCGCGAAGAGATCGATTCGAGAGAAAAAGACATAGCGAGCTAGACTTTTGGCCGGCTAGAGGTGAGTAATGATTTTAAATGATATTCTGAGAGTTTGAAACCCCGAATTTGCACAACGTAGTGCTATGTAGAGATGAGACACGCATTGTGTAACGAGCGCATGGTCATTTACTATTGGGGATTGTGACTTGATCCATCCTGGGTTGATATTTACCGTGTATTTGATAAAGACTTGTTATTTTTCACTATGACTTGGGCTTATTGCCATACTTGGGCTTTGTGCCAACTATTTGAAACCATTTGTGAATTTCTATTACTGTTTCCTCACTATTTGAAATATTATTTGAACTTAGTCCATTTGAATTATACTTTTCATGAACTCAGCAATATTTTTACTTAAATTTGAGATTTAAATGAAATTTGAACTGGTGTTTGTAGCTGAGCACTATTATTTTACTACTACCCAAGGGGCTTATGATTATTTTCTGGACTGATTGAGGCCGAGGGCCATATGTAAGGATATGATGAGTGATGAGGAGGCTTTCAGGCCTCGAGTGATATGTACATGCTTTCAGGCCTTATGATGATATAGCACTTGGGCTGTACGAGCCCCTCCGGAGTCTGCACCCCCGCGTGAGTGCAAGTACACATGTGATTTGAAATAGTGGTAACAATAACATTGTATGATGTAAATTGAAACAGTGGTAACAATGACACTGTATGATGTGACTTGGAATAATGGTAACAATGACACTGTATGATGTGAATTGAAACAATGGTAACAATGACACTATATGATGTAAATTGGTCAGGTAACAATGGCTGACCAGGAAATTGAGCCCGAGGGGCTGGTTGTTGATTATTCTTACTTGTTGCACATGTTGTCTTAAACTGCTTTTTAAAAATAAATTTTCTGATACTTCAGTGTTTTTATTTCCTGACAGATTTTACTGCTTAAGATAGCATTTCCTTGTGCATTTATGAGAATTCTAGCTTTCACACATTATTTATCTTTATTATTCACTGGTCAGAGTACTCACATTACTCCCTGCACCGTGTGTGCAGATACAGACAGAGCTGAATTTCGTTCCCGAGCGCTGATTTCCTTCCAGACCAGGAGGACCAGGAGTGACGAGGTAGCTGTTGACGTCCGTAACCCGGTTCCTCCTTTATCTTCTATTTTCTACTTTATCCTCTGACTTTGTTCTTAGATCTAGACTTTGTAGAATTCTAGTAAATTCTGTAGTAGCTCATGAATTGTGACACCCCGATTGCGGGCTGAGTTGGGATGGTTCCCTGTTTTTATCGTTATATTTATGCGCTTATAATAATGCTAGTTCTGTTTTAAACTTATAAATACTAGTAAATGTTAAAAAGAAGCGTTGTTATTTTGTTGGCTGGCCTTATCTTCACGAGAGGGGCCATCACGACCAGGTTCAGGAATTGGTTCGTGACAGTTTGTCTACTTGAATGCTGAAGTTTTGCGTGATTGCCTTTGCTACTTTAGCTCCGTATGTTGAAGTTACGTGAAAACGTGGGTACACTTGTATATATTTTTTTTGTAAAATGGACACAAGTTAAAGTGTGACCCAAAAAGCTAGTGCAAATGCCCCAACTTATACATGGATAATATAACAAAAGGACAAAAGTGTACTTGTCTTTTTCTCAAAGCCTATGAAAGTAAAATATACAAGAATTCAGTTGTAAATTCATAGCCTTTAAAGTAAATAAATATTTTAGATGATATCTTGTATGTGCAATTTTAGTACAATGAGCCAAACATACAACATGAATAATTCTGGTATTACTAATTCTCTCTCCTCATTTTTGGTACAAAGGTAAGATTGCCGGGCCAGGGCGGTTGCAAGGTAAGAAGTTCTTTTTTAAAAGTATTTTTTTCTAAAATATTTTTGGTGAGAAATAATTTTTATTTGGGTAACTAGTTTGTAAAGCACTTCTGAGAAGCAATTAGTGTTTGACCCTGCTTTAAAAAACTGCTTCTAAATGTATTTTTCTCAAAAGTGATTCTCAAAAAATGCTTTTGGAGAAAAACTACTTTTTTACTTGTCTAAAATTACTTCTGCTTCTCCTAAAAAATATTCTTTTTCCTTCCAAAAGCTTTGCCAAACATAACAAAAAAAAAAAAAAAGCTTGGGCAAATAGGCTATTAGACTTAAAAGAGAATTTGAAAGAAATCAAGTTATTCGTTGTGGCTTTCTATGGGACCCGTGTTTTAACTTATGATTATAATCTTCTCTGTTTTTAATAAATAGTGAGTAGGGGTGCATAAAAAATTTAATAATTTGAGTCAAATCAAAAAAAGAAATTCGATATAATTTGGTATTAAAAAAATGATCATAATTGGTTTAGTTTATTTTAACTAAAAAAATTCAAACAAAAATCAAACTAATCAAATAATATATTTATACAATTTTAAAAAATAATTTATTTATATAAATATTTATTGTAATGTAATTTATAAATATTTCTTAAAAATTTTCATAGATTTATCTTTTAACCTATATATTATTTCAAGTTTGAACCTAACATTCTGGCATGTAAAATAATTTTTATACCTCATAAAAAATCAAACAATGTTCAAATCAATACTAATACTAACACAAGAAATTCAATTCAACACTAGGAATGACGATATTGTTGGATATCTATTTATAGTTTTACATTGGTTCATAATAAAAATGCATAAGTAGTTAATCTTTTGCTTTAGTTATGTAACTAATGTAGCACTTATTAGTTATACTTATTTTAGCATGACCTATATATTTTTAGATTATATACTAATTTTATTATGCCTTATTAATTAACAATATTTGCTTTATGTAATTTTATTATCTTTGTTATTGAATATTTTAGTAATGAGATGACTTATCCATGTTATTATGTTATTTTTTTGAAAAATACATTATATAGTTATATCTTATTAGGACTTAAGAAATATTTGGAGTATAAGTTACATTTTTTGTGCTATGATGAATTTATCGGGAACAAACTCAAAAATCCAAAAAAATTCTAAAAACCAGAAAAAATATTGAGATTAAAAAATCCGAGTTTGTTGCTTTTGGTTTATAGATTTAAAACTCGACACTATTAGTTTGATTTGGTAATTAAAAAATCTGAACCAACTCAACTTATATATAGTTATACACCCAGCAACTCGTTGAACGATATTTACTCTTTTATACATTAAGCATATGAAACAACTTAAAACCGAAGCTCACTAGATGAATATTTTAAGGTATGGTTCATTATTTGATATCGAAATCATATGAATGCAATCAGAGGTAACGATCATTAGTAGCACTTAAAAAATACCTGTATAATACATACCATAGATTTTAGAATCCAACTTGTAGAAAATCAACTATTTCTTACGTTCCTTTAGGGCCCATTTCATATTTAATCATATAATTATAAGAAAAAAGAATTTGCAGACAACTAAAAGATGCCTTCTCTGCCGAAGGAAAAAAGAAATTTATTCATATTATAAATTGATACAGTCAAATAGGAAATTATAATACTATTTGTTTGTGGTCTGGTAGCAGATATTTCAATGGACTAGAATTAACCAACAAGGCTTCCTTGATCCATTAATTGTTGCCACATTTCAAATTGTAGATGTCACATGCCTAATACTGTGGTTTTTGGTATAGGCGTAAGGCGATGATCAATACATTTTGTCATGTCATTTCAATGTTGCCAAAACCTTAACTAAAACATTAACTACATTTTCCGGTCCCATTATTGTCTCATTGCGGGTTATAACATAATAAAAGTAGGAGAATTTTTCATATAGCACCATTTATTTTTAGGCCTAAATAGTTATTTATAGATATTTTTTGCTATATTACGTGTTATAGATATTATTAATGTTTTTATACAATGTATTTTATATATTTAAGATGTTGTATTCAATAATACAACAAAAAAATTGGCGTAACAGTAGGAATGCCAACTAATGTAGATATGTATTTACCTGTATTTAAGTGTATTTAACCTTAAATGTAGTAACGTAACTCCACAATATCTGGAAGGTTAAACAGAAGAAAATCAAATCACACGATTCTCTCCTAATTTTACTCAACTCAAACAATCCATCATTAATCTGTATTCTGCACTAAGAAAGAAACCCAGAAACGTGAAATAAACTAAAATACAGAGCAACAACTGATAGATTTTCTTCCATTCCCTTCTCCTCCTTTTCGATTGATATAAATTGTCACGACCTGGATTTTTCTCACCATCGGGAGTCGTGATGGCGCCTACTGTCGAAGCTAGGCAAGCCAATCTTTATAATCATTTTCACAAAACTTAGATGTAGAACAAGTTAAATACTAAAATAATTAATTAAAATATGCGGAAGTCTTTTAACAACTACAGCGAAAGCAAAATGCGGAAACTAACAACATATCTCTACCCAGTATCTGGTGTCACTACTCACAGACGACTAAGAGTTCTAAAGCAATAGTCTGAAAGAAATATATCATATGTCTGTTTTGACACAACAAAAACAAACTAGAAAAGATAGAAGAGACTCAGGGCCCGCGAACGCCAGCTAACTACCTCAAAATCTCTGGACTAAAGGATCGCCCACTAACTACTGTTGCGGTCCGTAGGCTGTATCCTGACCCGTGCACAAAAAAAAGCACAGAAGTGTAGTATCAGCACAACCGACCCCATGTGCTGGTAAGTGCCTGGCCTAACCCATCGTGCTTTATCACTCAACCTCACCCAAGCAATTACACGGCATCACCCATCGTGCTTTATCGCTCATCCTCACCCAATCAACATTCACAAATAATAGGGAGAAGGTAGGAACGAAACTGCAATAGTAATAACCCCGGCAAGGAGAATACAACTCAACAATGAGTCTCGGCAAGGGAAAACAGCTCAACAGTAAGTCCCCGCAAGGGAAAACAACTCAACACTACGTCCCGGCAAGGGAGAAAAATACCAAAATTTCCTTCTTTAATTCATTTGCTGCTCAACTATCACTTTATAGTTTATTTAACAAGTGATTAGCACAATTGTTCACTTCTTTCGAAATTTAATAGAAATTATGACTCACAGTCATGATAGACTCGAGCGCATAGGTAACCGTCACCATACCTATACACCTACTCCACATAGCACATAGCAAATACTAACCTAATCCTATTCCCTCAAGCCAAAGTTAGATCAAACACTTACCTCGAAGCCAAAAATAGCAACTCAAAGCTCAACAATCGCCTTTCCTCTAGAATTCGACCGGAACCAACGATATGTAACATAAATTGATTCAATATTATCAATAAGAATCCAAAAACACAATCCCATAGCCTAGAAATGCATTTCCTAGCTTACTTTCAAAAATACTAAAATCTGACACCGGGCCCACGTGATCCAAACTCGAGGCTCGGACCAAAATCCAATCCCCCAAAACCACACGAGTTCAACTATATAATTAGATTTTAAATTCAACCTCAAATTGAGGTTGAAATACCTAAAATCCCATAAACCCTAACTAAACCCAAAACCCCTAAATTCTACTTTGGTTCCATGTCTTAGTGCTCGGAATTTAATGGTTTGATGAACCAAATATTAAGGAAATAATGTTAGAATTACTTACCCAAAGAGTTAGGAAGAAGGTAGAGCTTTCATCTCGTCTATGGAGGATTTTTGGAGAGAGTTCGAGTGAAAAATGGGTGAAATCCGGAGTGAACACTATTTTGGAGTTTAAATATTTTCGCTGGGAAATTACCATTCGCGTTCACGAGAACAGGGTCGCGTTCGCGAAGGGTTGGTCAGCTTGAGCATCGCGTTCACATGGGAAGAATCGCAAACGCACAGAATAGAAGTTGGGCTTCACACCTATGCGAATGCGGGGGACCATACGCGAACGCGTAGAATGAACAGGCGATGCTCCGCGAACGCGGGAGCCTTCACGCGGACGCGTTGAGGGAAAGACAAAGGTCCAATTTTTGTTATATGTGAACGCGATGGGTTAATCGAGAACGCAAAGGAGGGAAAAAGAGGGCATCACGAACGCGACCAGAGGGACGCGAACGCGATGAAGGAATACCTGCTGCAATTATCTGCAATTGTCTACGTGCAAAAACCTCCCCGAAAACACTCCTGAGCCCGGCTCCCAACAAACCACACACACTAACTCAATATCATCCTATGAACTTGCTCGAGCGATCAAATTGCCAAAATAACATCAAAATCAAAGAATCAACCCCCAAAACTCATGATTTTCATTACTAAGTTCAAAAATTTTAAATTTTCCACTTTTAGTATGAAACACGTCAAACGACGTCCGTTTTCAATACAGATAGCGCTTAACGCCCATTTAAGACTTGTACGGGGCGTCGAAATAAAATACGAGCCCGATACCATCACCTTTGATCAAATTTTCATTTCTATTTTTCCTTAAGCATTTTCAAAAACAATTTCACAGAAAAGCTCCGTACTCGGGCCTGGGACCTCGAATTTTGATTCTGGGAATACGCCCGGGTCCCAAATTTCCTTACGGACCCTTCGAGACCGTCATATCATGGGTCCGGGTCTGTTTATCCAAAATATTGACCAAAGTCAGCTATAGCAATATTAGTATCAAAGTTCATAGTTTTTAACATAGAATTCAAATATTTTCACATAAAGATTTTCTGCCTTCGCGCCTGGACTGAGTACGCAAATCGAGGAAACCCAATAAGAGGTTTTCAAGGCCTCAGAAGAGCAAGGAAAGGGAGAATTATGGTTATGAATCATTGGTTCTTCACACAAATTATATACAAATGAAGGTATTACTACTCCATACATATGGCATGTTTAACAGTTTTATTGCGTCATTCTAGCAAGTGGAGCGATGAGGGCAATTACATCGACTTTTCAATTTAGGGAATACTGATAAAGGAGTATGCCTCCTTTAGTGATCTGGTTGCTTTAATTTCTAATCAACTGGGCATCGATTTGAGCTGAAAGATGATTAAAATACAATACAAAGTAGAGGGAAATTGCACACCAATGGAAATACACAATGATATGAGTTACATAGTATATGTTGAATTGAAAAAGGAGAATAGAGAATTTGGGATGTATCCTTTATGCATAACAGCTATAGAAAAAGATCTTATATCCGGAGGCAATTTAAATCAAGGGGATATTGTGCAAATAGACGAAGCAGTTCAAAGGTGCGAGTCTGATACAGATAATACAATGGCTCTAGATGTTTGCAATTCAGGTGAAGCGACCAGAGTGTTCGAAATCCATAAAGATTTGATAATTTCAAGAACTGATCAAAAGGTGGGTTTTGCTGGACAAGTTTATAAGGTATGGCTACATTGAAAGAGGTGATGGAGAATTATGCTATAGCTCAAAGGTTTCAATTGCGGGTTGACAAGTCTAATGCTATAAGGTTTGTACATATTCAAAAAAAATTCCATTGAATTTTCAATCACTGGATGGTGCTGTTAGTATTACTTGTTGTATTTATGTGTATTTGTGTATTCTCAACATCGTGTTCACATTTGAAGTAAACATGTGTGTGTTAAGGGTCCTTAAATACATGTATCAAAATGTATGTTACTGATATAAAAAGACAAAACTGATGTTTGGAGACTTGCCATGTTGCGATATTTCAATTTTCAGAAAAGTTTCATTATTTTTCTCTAAGCTGAATTGCGGAGGAACAAATACTAAGAGCAAGAAATCTTTTTGGGTTACTGAAGGCGGTAGTAACATAGACTTCCCTGTGCTAAAGTAATTAAATTCTGTACATCATATGAAGAAATGGCTTCTCGTTCTCTTTAGGTTCTATTCAATGTGTCTTTCTGTTAAGGCCATGTGATAATTTTCACAAAAATTTTCATACTCGTTTTACTGATACATATGATGTTTTATGTTACTGATATAAAAACACAACAGTGGCTCTAATATAATGTAGAATGGTTAATTGTTTGCAGCTATGCATTGTTATGTATTTCAGAAGATTGTCAATGGAGGTTTAAGGCTTCAAGCATTAACAAATCAAAACTATTCAAGGTGAGGGAATTTAATGATAACCATACATGTCCGTTGAAGGACAAGGTATATGAGAAGCTCCAAGCTAGTAGCAGCCTTATCGGTGGTATGATAAGACTTAAGCTTACAAACCATAAGAGAAAATACACGCCAAGGGATATTATTGATGATATGAAATCAGATTTAGGCGTGGATGTTAGCTATATGTTGGCGTGGAGGGCTAAAAAAAAGGCAATAATTTCCTCGAAGAAGTTAGAAAGATGTTTGGACGTTGGAATTATAGTAACCGCAAAGAAGCTACACATACATACACGACTCTTGGGAAAAAATACCAGGAGATGCTGACTTTGAATGAGGGATTGTCTACATGTATGACTGTAACTTATATTTTAATTAATTGCTTGATATATCTCAATTGTTTTCTGAATTAACGAAATGAAATAAAATTAGTTTTAATTATCAATACAGTCTGTCATGTTTTTAATACATATGAATATGTATATTCTAATAATCAGGAAAGACAGATTTTTCCATACATCTTGTGTTAATTTAACTAAACACTGGATGGCTACACTTTTGGAATACATCGGAATACAAGGAACAAAGTTGTATGTTAAAGAAACATTAATGCTTGATGTCAATACATCTGATTCTAGTGGATCTGTTTGCATAATCTTGCATAAAGTAGGAACATGAGAGTTTCTATAATTTCATTATATTATATGTAATGTTGCATCATGATTCTAGTCTTCAATTTGCATCATGGATACAATATATGATGTATTCGTATATATGCAAATATTTCAGCTGTGTGTAACTTATTAATTCAGCAATATACGTTTGTTAATGCTCAAAAACTTATATTTATATTTTAAAATATAGGTGGTACCATCAACTGAATATGGGAGGAACTACACAGAGTGCTTGTTAGAGAGAAAATCTATTTGTGGGAGGTTCCAAGTTGATGAATTGCCATGCCCACATGCTTGGGATGTATTAAAGAGCAAGTTTCTAATGCCAAAAGATTATTGCTCTAACTATTACAAATCAAATACAATTATAATAACATACGATGTGCCAGTGATCCCGCTACCGGACAGAAATGACTGGAATATACCACAACATGTTGTAGATGAGGTTGTACTACCTCCCAAATGGAAAAGACTTTCTGGAAGGCCAAAAAAGAAGCGAGATAAAACTTTAAGTGAGTTGCTATAGCCGAAAAATCAACATTCATGTAGCATATGTGGTCAGGGAGGACATAACAAGCGAACTTGTAGAAATGCTCCCCATAATAAATAGTTTACAATTTGACATGTATTGGTGCTTGAATGATTTGTCACTGAAATTGTCAAGTATTATATTCTGAAATGAATTGCGTGAATTTTTTTCTGAAACATATCGTTGAAGTATTTTTATACATTAATGGTTTTATGAAATATATAGTTGAGTATAACTGAGTATAGATGATTAATTAGCGTAAATATGACTGCATAAATATTATAATAATTGACTACGTACAACATATGTAATACAAATGAAATGACGTTATATAATATGTATTTTCTGAACTTGAAAGGTATATGTGAATATATGCTGCTGAGTACAACTGAATACCTCTTAATTTGACAGCTCAATACAATTGAATACACCTGAATGCACTAACTAATACAACTGAAATTGACAGCTCAATATAATCGAATACAACTAAATACAACATAATAATATACTTAAATACAACTGAAAACAGAAAGAATGAATACATCTGAATTTATTCTGCTTACTACAACTAAATATATTCGCGTTTAACATCTAAATACATTTGAATACATCTGAACCCAGAAAGAGGTACAACTGAGTTCTTTTATAAACAACTGAGTTCTTTGACAGTAACATGTTTGTTGCATACAACCTGTGCAAGCAAAGTTAGTTTGCATTAATACATACTTGACTCCTGTAAGATAAATATCTATCAAGAGATCAAATGCGTCTGTACCCCAATGATATTCAGAATAGCGCCCACTCTCTACTAAGTCAAAATGTAGCCTTGGTGTAGTTTTACTATTATTCTTAGATGAAAAAATAAAGCTGTGTATGAAATACAACAATGATATCTTCAAGGAATCACCATCATTGTCGGGACCCCATATCTTGCCATCAAAGAATTGTATCAAATGTTCCTTCTTTATAATATTAGCACCCCCAAAGTAAGTCTCAATAAGCTGGCTAGTAATAGTTGTACTAAACTCAAAATCTTCATCTTTACCTACACATTTGAGGCCAGTCACAAGCGCAAACTCCCTTATGTGAAATGTAATTCAGTACCATTGATGTGTACTGCAAATACATTGTTAGGAGTGCCGTATAACTGGAGAGCCATGAAACATATGAAGAGTTGATGTTGAACATCACATCGCTTCATTTGAAGAAATGATCCAAAGCATGTATTGCCGAATTGTTTGTACTGAACGGAAGTAAGCTTATCTTTTAGCTGGGAGACTATATCAGTGTTAGTGTAAGCACTAGTACGGGGTGCTAATTTTGGCTAGTGTTTCACAAAAAAATTATTTCCATGCAATTAACAATTAAAGATACATGTTAATACAGTTGAATAAATTGCAAACACTTACATAATACTAAATATAGTAACAAGGCTAAATATGAGTACATATAAATACAAGTAAAATTTAAATTAAAATTAAACAGTTGGAAGCTACCAAAGTACCCATGAATACATATAGATACCATATAAAAAAAAGAATACAGTATACCAAAAAGTAGAAAAATACAACCCGATACATATGAATACAACATTATACATGTGAAAAGTATTGAATACAATATACCAAAGCTTGACATGCTTGATTTTAATAAAAAATGCAAAGCAAGTGATCAAGAAATTCCTAATTAGCAAGTTGTTCTGCAATTTTTCTATCTTAGAGCAGTTAACTAAAGAGTCCTTAAAATCAATCCTTCTCAATTGCACAAGTAATTCTATTGGAAAGTTATTACACAATAAGTAAAGAGTACTTTGTATAAGGCAAGAAGTTAAGAGTACAAAGTTAGCAACAATCTTCCATTCACAAAGTGAGGATTCTTTCCCAGTAAATGCAGATGTCTACAATATGTTTCAGGAGCTAACACAACTATCGTTATTAATTGCTTAGCAGACGAAAAATTTATGAGTTTATTCTAGGTAGAATATCAAAAAGAAACCTTCATGGTCCATATAACTTTAAAATTCTGAAAGCAACCAGCTGATTATCAAAAATATTGACCAGGAAACGATGCTATACACATATAGGGTGCCAAACTAATTACTCTATCAAATCACATTCTGGTTTGGAAGACTAGGCCTTTCTGTTGGACTAAGTCATGTCTCAACAACGACATGTTCAATAGCTCCACTGGACTAAATTCTCTACATGTGTTCATAGTATTTGACGAGTTAAGATGGCACATAAAAGAGAATACACATGAATACATATAGATACCATAGAAGAAACATGATACAATATACCAAAAAGTAAAAAAATACAACCAGATACATATGAATACAATATCATACACGTAAAAAGATTGAATACAGTATACCAAAATGTACAAAAATACAGTTTGATACATATGAATACAACATCATACATGTATAGGATTGAATACAGTATACACAAAGTACAAAAATACAACTCCATACATTTGAATACGACATCATATATGTAAAAGGATTGAATACTTATGAATACAGATAAGTTTATTTGAATGCATATTGATACAAATAGCAATTACCTTTTGGTTTCGTGAATCTTTCATAGGTTTTTTCCTCTTTGAGCCAACTGGATTTTTGGTTTCTTATGAAGATTTATCAACTTCGACTTCTTTCAACTTGTCATTGTGTAATTTAGTTCTTCTCTCATCAACGTCGGATGCTGATAAACCTGCAAAAGCTGACTCTGCTTGAGTTATTTGCAACGAGAAAGAGGGACCATCAAAATTGAGAATTTTGGTGGGTATACCTGTGGGTACTCTGTTGAGTAGCGTTGGATCCACCATTGGAGATAAAACTCAAAGATTCCTGATAATTAACAATACAAATGGTTAGTGTTTCAGAAATTTGTGTAAAATCTCTATAGAAATTAGAGAAACAAAATAATGACAAAGCAATTTTGAAGAAGATACATTACTAGGAGTGTAAAAATTAGAAATAGAAGAGTGAATCCCTGATGATTTTGAACGTTGTTTTAATAATGGCGGAGAAATAGAGATTTAGGGTGATTTTAAATTTTGTTTTGATAATGACGGAGATACGTGTGTTTGTGGAGAAGATGGTAAAGCGTATGGAAGAAGAGAAAGAGAAGCTGGTCATCGGAGATATACGGTAAATATGTGAGAGAAAATATGAAAAGGGAGAAAAAAATATTTTGTAGCATATATGGTGCCTTAATTGTAGGATGGTTCTATATTTAAATTTTTTTCTATAAACTATAAAAGGTATTTATAGGATGTAATATTTTAAATGGTATTTATTTAATATAAATAGGGTACTAAAGTATTCTATTGGTTGTAAAGTTCCCATAAGAGTATCACAAACAGTATTTGTGGGGAGTGGTAAATACTCCTTTATTTTTAACCAGAAGTTCCAAATTCAAGTCCTTAGGTACGGACTACAAAGTCAACTTTGTTAGGGAACGTTGTACCCCTAGACTTTCCAGCGTAGATCCGAATTTAATTGAACCCCAATGTAAATACCGGACATCGGATGAGAAACAAAAAAAAGGTAATAAAAGTATTGAAGAAAGAAATTTTGTCATAAATAATTAGAAAAAAGAAAATAAAATATATAACAAAATTTAACCATAAAGTGCAAATAATAAGATGTTATTAACCATATTCTTATATAATTATTACTGTTATAAATAGAATTTTATTTAAGATGAATGTCTATATTTTAGAGAGATCTTAGGGTTTATTACTTGGTGGCTAAGCCACTTTTTTTCTCTATAAATAGAGGGGTTCTATTCAATTGTAAACCATTCCAAATCAATAAGAATTATCTTTTCCGGCTTTTCTCCGCAATGCGCTTCTTCTTCTTTTATTGTTTTATAGCACGTTATCAGCACGAGATCTAACAAATTGTGATGACCCAAAAGGTCATCACTTAATTTATGAGTAAATTTGATATTCCGAGTCCTGGAAGCCTCCTTTTCCTCACCTCAATTTACGTGCATGGTCCGGGAGTATATCCGAAATGTTTTTATGTGAAAATGTGATGGAAATATTAATTTGGCCTTTAAAATTTAATTTAAGTTGACTTCGGTCAGAATTTTGGGTAAATAGACCCGGATCTATGTTTCGACGATCCCGGAAGGTCCACAGTAAAATATGGGACTCAGGCGTATGCCCGAAAATGAATTCCGAGGTCGCAAGCCTTAGAAATTAATTGTTTAAAGAAAGTGTTTTGCTAAAATATTTATGAATTAATGAAAGGAAATAATGTTTGAAATCATTGGTATCGGGTCCGTATTTTGGTTTTCGAACCTGATACAGGTTCAATATGATAATTATGATATGTATGTAAAATTTGATAGGAAACGAAAGTCGTTTGACGTGATTTAGACCCGTAGTTGTGAAATTTGTTACTTTGGAAGTTTTGGAAATTTTCTTTGATTTTAATGCTAAATACTTTGTTTAAGATGTTAATTTGATGATTTTATTACATGAGCAAGTCCGTATGATGTTTTTAGACTTGCGTGCATGTTTGGTTTTGATCCCCGATGGCACGAGTGTGTTTCGGATAGGCCACGAGATTTTTTACACTTTAAATTCTCTGTTGTTTTTGCTGTTGCTGGTGTGCCTAGGATTAATGCTATGCGATCGCATAGCATCTTTCGCGATCGCATAGTGTAATTTTCTGGGGGTCACCAATTGTTCTATGCGAACGCATAGATTCCTTCGCGAACACATTGGGTTGAACTAGGCTTGGGGAAGGGAAACCTATTTTTCTCTATGCGGCCACATTCCCTGCCCCGCGATCATAATGTCTATCCCCCCTTGCACTATACGAATGTATCCCATTGTGTGCGAACGCATAGGTTCCATGCCTAGTTATTTGAAAACAGTGGCAAAACGGGATTTCTTCAAAACTTCATAACTTTTTCACTTAAGCTTGAAGTTGGGCGGTTTTGAAGAGGGATTTAACAATAAAACCATAGTTATGTGTTGTTACACTCATTATCTTCAATTTCCATTAATACCCATTAGATTTCTAGGTCTAAATCATATTCTTAAGGGTAGAAAATTGGGAATTTAAGTAGAGTTAGGGCTTTTTGAATAATTGGAAGTTAGACCTCGTTTTGGGGTCGGATTCCGAAAGTAATTACATATTTGAGATCGTGGGTGAATGGGTGATCGGGTTTTGGTCCGAACCATGTATTTTGACCAAGTGGGCCTGGGGTCGAGTTTTGACTTTTTGGGGAAAATGATAGAAAACTTATAATTAAGCATTGGGTATGAATTCTTTAGCATTTATTGATGTTGTTCAATTAATTTGGACTAGATACAAGTAATTTGGAGGCGAATTCTAAAGGAAAAGAGATGTTTGAGGCTTGAGTTGGCCGTGGAAGTTTAAGGTAAGTGTTTAGTCTAACATTAGCTTGAGGGATTAGGAGTTGTGTCTTATTTGCAAAGTGTTAATTGTGGAGTACGACGTATAGGCATGGTGATGAGTATCTATACGTCGGTATCAAGCATGCCCGTGAGTCTTGTACTGTAATTTTTATGACTTCGTTGTGATTTGTTTCTGCTTCATATGAGAATTATATTATTGTTCCCTTACCGGAATGTTATTGTAATACTATTATTCCCTTGCCAGGATGTTGTTGCAATATTATTGTTCCCTTGCCAAGATATTGTTATTATGATATTATTCCCTTCTCGGGATTCTTTTATGATTAGTGTTAATAAATAAAATTGGAGAGGGTTGCACACCTGCAACGGTAATACATGAAATGCGATGGGGTTGCATGCCTGCAATGCCAATTTATAAAATGGGAGTGGGTTGCATGCCTGGAACGGTAATATATGAAATGGGAGTCGGTTGCACGCCTGCAATGGTAATATATGAAATGGGAGCAGGTTGCACGCCTGCAACGTAATGTATGAAATGTGAGCGAGTTGCACGCCTGCAACTGTAGTATATGAAATAGGAGCGTATTGCACGCCTGGAACGGCAATATATGAAATTAGAATGGGTTGCATGCCTGCAATGGTACTATATGAAATGGGATCGGGTTGCACACTTGCAACGGTATTACATGTGTACTTGTTTTTCTTATTTCCTTATATTTTGTTGGTAATTCATTTATGACGTTCCTTACATTTCGCTAATATTATTCTATCGTTATCTATTACTCCACGCAACATGTTTCCTCCACCCAACTTTAGCTCTACTTATATACTTTTGTTTTCACTATATATTATTTAACTACATAGGTTTATTTGGTAGTCTGGTCCTAGCCTCGTCACTACTTCGCCGAGGTTAGACTAGGCACTTACAAGAACATGGTTCCGGTATGCTGATACTACACTTTGCACTATGAGCAGATACTAACACCGCAGAGTTTGGACCTCAGTGAGGGTTTTGTCTTCAGTCCACTCAAGTGACCCCAGGTAGTCATGCAGACGTATGCGTGCCTTAGCGTCTCCTCCTGTCACTTCTCTTTCTCGTTTCTTATTCAGTGATAGATTTTTGTAATTTCATTCAGATCTTATTTGTAGTATTCTTAGATAGTCCGTGACTTGTGACACCAAATTATGGGTAGTATTGTACTTCAGATTATGTAGCAGCGCTTGGTTGAATTATTGAGTTTTCATCTTCCGTGTTTTTGGTTATTTAATTTATTTCATTGTTTAATCAATTATTATTTTAAATTGTTGAACATGTTTAAAAAAAGGAAGGTAATGATTTTATAATATTTGTCTTGACTAGCTTCCACGAGTAGGCGCCAACATGGCTCCCGAGGGAGGGAAATTCGGATCGTGACAAGTTGGTATAAGAGCTCTAGGTTACATAGATCTCACAATTCACGGACAAGCTTAGTAGAGTTTGAGGGATCGGTACAAAGATGTCTGTATTTATCGCCCAAAGCCTACAGAGCTAGGAAAAATGTTCACATCTAGGTTTGGTTTCTCAATGCTAATTCAATTTCTTCTCTATTCTTTCGCAAATGGAGAGAACACGCACTTCCTCATTCACTGATCAGCAGCTCGATCCCCTATCAGTAGCTCCCGTGAGGGACAGAGGGCGAGGCAAGGGCAGAGCTCAGCCCAGAGCAGCAGTACCAGTGACGGAGCCTCAGGTTGAGTATGATGATGAGGTTCAGCCCTGGCAGTTCCGGTAGGCCCAGCTTAGGTCCCAGTGGGGTTCATTGCTACCCCAGTACTACAGGATGCTCTGGTCCGTCTAGTGGGCCTTATGGAGAGTGTCACCTAGGCATGCTTGCTTCCTGTAGCACCAGTCATCTTTTAGGTTGGAGGATGATCCAACACTCCTGCTACTCGCACTCAGGAGCAGATGGCTCCCCAGTTTCAGACTTTAGCAGCTTAGCCGGTTGGAGCAGTTCAGTTGGGTGTGGTAGCTCAGACCCGTGATAGAGCAGCTAATTCTGCTGATGCCTTGTGGAGATTGGATAGGTTTACCAAGCTCTTCACTACCACTTTCAGCGGTTCATATTTTGAGGATACCCATGATTATTTAGACAACTGTCATGAGGTTATCAGGAACATGGGGATATTGGTGACCAATGGGGTCGACTTTTCTACCTTTCGCTTATCTGGATCCTCCAAAACTTAGTGGAGGGGTGATTATTTGTCTACACTAATTGGGTCACCAACTTTGACTTAGGAACAGTTTTTTCAGCTATTTCTGGAGAAGTTTCTTCCTATCACTCAGAGAGAGATCTATCGGAGGAAGTTTGAGCATCTCCAGTAGGGTTCTATGACTGTTACTCAGTACGAGACCATATTTATTGACTTGGCCCTTCAAGCTCTTCATATACTTCCCACAGAGAGAGAGAGAGGGAGAGAGAGAGAGAGAGAGAGAGAGGAGGTTCATTGAGGGACTCATTCAGCCTATTCGACTTCAGATGGATAAGGAGACAAGGATGGAGATTTCCTTTTAGGATGCAGCCAATGTGGCTGATAAGTAGGATGTTAATATGTTTCATACCCATACTTGATTGCGCTTTGAGTATATTTTGCTATAAAATAGTCCCAAAATGCTTACAGATTGCAGTTGATTGCAGGTTTGAGCGACAAAGTGATAAGACGTCAAAGATCGGCTTAAAACGGAGTGAAACTTGCTCATGTATCAAAGATCATTAAAGTGATGAAGATTAGAGCTTGGTACGGACCGCACCATCAGGTCATGAGGTTGCATCAACTGAGTTCAGAGAAGGAAACATTTACAAGTTCATCCATGCGGATGCGTTCCAATTCACATGGTCCGTGCTTACCTCATGCGGCCACACAATCTTGCTATGCCGTCGCGCCAAAGAAGTTCAGAGAAGTGCCATGTTCCAGAAGAAGACCACGCGGCCGCGGTTGAGATATCTCTTTCTGCATCAACTCCATGTGGTCGCATGCTTTAGTCATGCGGTCCACATCACCAAGGGTTCAGAGAAGGTGCTAAAACATCCATGGAACCATGCTACATGGAGGGAGTGAATATGATGAAAAGAAGGCAAAGAGGGAAACAACTTAAGTAAGTTGTGACAACTTTGATGATGGAAATGGTTTTTCGAACGAGTGCTATGATGAACGAAGCGAGGAAGTTTAATATGTAAATAATTTCCATGGGAACAATGGCAACTCTTCGAACCAATGGCGGCCCCAAAGGAATTGGGGCAATCAACAAGGTGGAAATTGGAACAATAACAACAACTAAGGAGGAAATTAGGGGAACAACAATTCGGGTAATCAAGGAAATTGAAACGGGAACAATGATAGTAATTGGATCAACAACAATGGGAAAGGTGGTTGGAATAACAATGGTTGTTGAGGTAATCGGGGGCAAGGCTTTCAAAGGCCCCGTTGTATCAACAGCCGAACAACCCGCCTCCATTTCAATTGCAAGGGTCTAGTTCTTCGGGCAATGACATGGGTCAAATAGAGAATATGTTTGAGAAAATGATGAAAAAGAACCAAGACCCTGATGCTCAGTTGGCCTCCCATAACACTTATATCTGTAACTTTGATGTTCAACTCGGGAAAATTTCTGAATCTCTCAATACTCGCCCAAAGGTTTCTCTACCAAGTGATATGGTAGTGAACCCCAAGGGCGGGTACAATAATCATGTGATGGCGGTGGCCACTAGAAGCGGGAGAGGCGGTGAAGTGCAAGCCTCAAGAGGTAATCAAGTTGTGGTTGATGAAGAAGAGTTGCAAAATGATGACATACCTTTGGTGGTTGAGGATGTTGATGAACCAAAAATGAATGATGACGTGAGAGCTGAAATTGATGAGGGTGAGGAGGAGACTCAAGAGGTCGCGAACCCGTCTAGGGAACACATGAATGATATGCCCGTACCGGTGGTGCCAAAAGCCAAGGCACCCTTGCCTAGGCCTCCTCTGCCATATCCTCAAAGGTTGGCCAAACAAAAGGGTGACAACCAGTTCAAGAAATTTATTGAGATGATGAAGAGTTTGACTATCAACATGCCTTTGGCGGAGGCACTTGAATAAATGTCGGGATATGCGAAGTTCAAGAAATATTTGGTTACTAAAATGTGAGACAATCCCAATAACACATCAAGTAAGTTCCATTGTACATTCCATGGTTCTAAAGCTTGAGGATCCCGGAGCATTCACTATTCCTTGTATCATAGGGAGTGCCGACTTTGCCAAAGCTCTTTGTGGTTTGGGAGCAACTATCAGCCTCATTCCATATCTGTCATTAAGACCTTAGGAATCAGACAACCTCATCCAACTTCTATGAGACTTCAAATGGTGAATAGATCAATAAAGCGACCTTTGGGGATTATTAATGATGTCATTGTTCGTGTTGATAAGTTTATAGTGCCTGCCGACTTCGTTATTTTGGATTGCGAGGTGGATTTTGAGGCGCCTATTATTCTTGGAAGACCTTTCCTAGATACGAGGAACGACTTGGTTGATGTTGAAGTGGGAGAATTGACCTTCCGTGTCGGTTCTGAAAAGGTGGTGTTCCACGTGTAAAATCTATGAAGCAACCCAATAGCACCAAGGTATGCTCGTTTGTTGACATTGTCACGGCAGTGATAGTGGATGACACAATTGCAATGGTGAATGTTGAGTAACCATTTGAATCCATGCTCTTGAATATGGATGTTGATGATAATGTCGGAAGGGAGGAGTGTGTGAACGCATTGCATGGTATGGGCTCATATTCTTATGAACCGAGGAAACTATCTTTTGATCTTGAAAATCGCAAAACTCCACCTACCAAGCCATCGATTGAGGAGCCACCGGTGTTGGAGTTGAAACCACTTCCTCCTCACTTCAGGTATGAATTCTTGGATCCTAATTTCACTTTAACGGTTATTCTTTTGTCTTGCTTGACTAACGTGTAGGTTGACGCCACATTGGAGGTTCTACAAAAGCACAAGAGGAAGATTGGATGGACTTTGGCCGACATTCGGGGTATAAGCCCCACATTTTGCATGCACAAGATCATATTGGAGGAGGATGTTTGGACTTCTCTTGAACATCAAAGGAGACTCAACGAGGCTATGCAAGAAGTGGTCAAGAAGGAAGTTATCAAGTGGCTTGATGCCCGCTATGGTGTATCCCATTTATGACAGTTCATGGACGTCTCTAGTGCAATGTGTACTGAATAAGGGAGGAATGACAGTGGTGACCAATGAAAACAATGAACTTATTCCGACTTGTACTATGACGGGTTGGAGAGTGTGTATGGACTACTGGAAGCTGAACAAGGTGACTAGAAAGGATTATTTCACATTTCCGTTCCTTGACCAAATGCTTGATCGTCTTGCGGGCTGGGATTTTTATTATTTTCTGTATGGGTACTCAGTCTGTAACCAAATTCTCATTGCCCCGGAAGACCAAAAAAAGACTACCTTCACCTTATGGCACATTCGCCTTCTCTAGAACGCCATTTGGATTATGTAATACCCCGTTGACCTTCCAACGTTATATGATGGAAATTTTCACTGACATGGTGGAATACATATTGGAAGTCTTCATGGATGAATTTAGCGTGGTTGGGGACTCTTTTGTAGAGTGTTTGCAAAACTTGGATCAAGTATTGGCCCGATGTGTAGACACAAACTTTGTTCTCAATTGGGAGAAGTGCCATTTTATGGTAGAAGAAGGTATTGTGTTGGGTCACAATATGTCAAAGAGAGGTATTGAGGTTGACAAGGCTAAGATTGAGGTGATCTCGAGTCTTCCTCCCCTACTTCTGTCAAAGGTGTGAGGATTTTTCTTGGGCACGCGGGTTTCTACCGAAGATTCATCAAAGACTTTTCTAAGGTAGTTAACCCGTTGTGTAAATTGCTAGAGAAAGATGCCAAGTATGTGTTTGATGAGAGATGTATGGAGGCTTTTGAGCTTCTAATGCACAAGTTGACGACTACCCACATCATTACCTCACCGAATTGGAGCTTGCCTTTTGAGATCATGTCCGATGCTAGTGATGTTGCGGTGGAGGCGGTCTTGGGCCAAATAATCATCAAAGTGTTCCATCCAGTGTACTACTCGAGTAATACAATGAACGAAGTTCAAAGGAATTACAGATCACCGAGAAGGAATTGCTAGCCATCTTTTTTGCCTTGGAGAAATTTCGCCCATACCTTATGGGGTCCAAAGTGATTATCCATACTGATCACGCCGCCCTTAGGTACTTGATGACCAAGAATGATTCAAAGATTAATGAAATGGGTACTACTGCTACACGAATTTGATTCGGAGATTGTGGATAGAAAAGGAAGTGAAAATCACGTGGCAGACCACTTGTCTAGATTGGAGGAGGAAGGGAGGCCTTCTGACGGCCTTGAAATAAATGATGCTTTTCCAGATGAACAACTCCTCTCGATTTCAAATCAAGACATGCCGTGGTTTGCCGACATTGCCAACTATCTTGTTACCGGTGTGGTTCCGTATGAGCTCTCTTCTAACCAAAGGAAGAAGCTCAAGAGGGATTGTTTCGACTATTATTGGGATGAGCCGTATCTTTTCAAAATTTGCACCGATGGTGTAATTCGTCGATGTGTTCTCGAAGAAGAGCAGATGGGTAACGTCGAAGCTTGTCACTCTTTGCCCTATGTTTGCCATCATAGAGGAGAAAGGACATCGTCTAAAGTGCTTAGTTGTGGGTTCAATTGACCTTCTTTGTTCAAAGATGCCGGTGACTTTGTCAAGAGATGTGATGAATGCCAACGAGCTTTTGGGATTTCTGAAAAAGATGAGATGACCCTTAACATGATTATAGAGGTTGATATTTTTGATGTTTGGGGGATCAACTTTATGGGGCCGTTTTTGAGTTCTTGTAGGAATACCTATATCTTGGTAGCAGTTGATTATGTATCGAAATAGGTTTAAGACGTGGATTTTCCCAACAACGAAGCTCGAAGTGTGGCGGAGTTCTTGAAAAAGAGTATCTTCACAAGGTTTGGCACTCCACGTGCTATCATTAGTGATGGCGGTTCACATTTTTGCAACCGGACTTTTGATTCATTACTTTCCAAGTATGGTGTACACCACAAGGTTACCACTCCTTATCATCCTCAAGCGAGTGGCTAAGTTGAGGTTTCCAATCGAGAGATCGTGAGTATTTTGTCCAAAAATGTCAATGCTAATAGAACCGATTGGTCGAAGAAATTGGATGATGCTCTTTGAGCTTATCGTACGGCGTTCAAGACCCCAATTGGTATGTCGCCATACCGGTTGGTGTTTGGAAAGGCTAGTCATCTTCCGGTGGAATAAGAGCAGAAGACTAGGTGGGCCTTGAAAAAGTTGAACTTGGAATGGGATATTGAGGCAAATTTTCAGGTAGAGCAACTTAATGAGCTTGATGAGTTTAGATCTCATGCCTACTCCAGCTCGTCCTTGTATAAGAACAAGATGAAGTACCTTCACGATAAATATTCCCGGGGAAAGGAATTCAAGGTTGGTGATATGGTTCTTCTTTTCAACTCCTGGTTGAGGTTATTTCCAGGCAAGCTAAAGTCTAAGTGGAGTGGTCCATTTGAAGTTTTTTGTGTAACCCCATTAGGTGTTATTGATCTCAAGAACAAGAATGGAGAAGTTTTCCGGGTCAATGGGCATCGTGTCAACCATTACTTGTGGAAGTTTGATGATAGCCACGTGGTGGAACTCAATCATTTGAAGTGATATTGATGGTAACTTGCATCGTGCTGCGACATTAAATCAGGTGCTTCTTGGGAGGCAGTCCATGTCTTTCTTTTTCTCTTAATTTCTGTTGTAGCCTAGGATTTTTGAACTAATAGTTTGTGAGATATTGCAAGAATTGTGTTGAACTAGTGCAAAACAATATTGCAAAAAGTGCATAGTCTCTGAACAGTGACCATGCGACTGCATCCCTATTTGTGCGGTCTGCACCGCCCAAAAAGAAATGTGCCATGTCTCGAAAGATGGATCGCGCGGCCGTGTCCTTGCTTGAGCGGCCCGCATCCTTGACGTGGTCTGCGTTACCTTGCTCTGCATCACTAGTGCTATTGCTTGTTCTTGTATCAAAGACTTAGAACTTGATATTCGTGGTAATTCCTTTCACACTAATCATGATTTAGCTATTAATTTTAGTTTAGTTAGAACCCAATTGTATAACTTCTTTGTTACTTATTTTTCTTCGTAGTTTACTATGTAGATTTGTATTGCGTGTTCTTTATTATAGTGGGCAGTGAATTGATGATGCTAATTGAGTAGGGACAACTAGAATTTGAACCAAAAGAACAAAAACATGCTAAACCCTAGTTATCTCTTAACTGGTAGCCCAACGCGGCCACGTCCATGATTACACAATCCTCATGCCTTTGATGCGGTCCCGTCGTTCTGTTACGCAGCTGGCCTAGGCCTTGAGCTAGAAGGTTGATGTCTCCCCAGCGCGGCCGCTCTTAGCCCCACACGGCTGCATCCCATGTTTGCGCGGTCCACATGGGATAGGTTCAGAGAGGTTGTGATTTTGTCAGATGATTAGTGCGGCCTGCGTCCTAGTTTGTACGGATCGCTTTGAGCCCCACGCGGCCACATGACCTTTTCACGCGGCTGCATGGGTGAAGTTCAGAAAGGTTTACACTTGAGTGATTGGTCAATGCGGCCCGCATGCCCACTTTGTGCGGCCGCGGTGCCTTACCTGTGAACTGTCTGCTAAGGTTCTGTGTTGTGTTGCATTAGCTTCTGCTGAAGTTTTTATCTGCTTATGCTTTGGATTGGGCTGAACTAACAAAATTAGACTTGTATGTGTGCAGACAATGGTTAAACAACGAGGTCGTGGTGTTAAACAACCCAGACGAGGTGAACCCTCTCGAGGAGGTTAAGCCAAATTGAAGAAACTCACTCCTCACCCAAAACTGAAAACAAGAAAGAATGTGGTCAGTGATGAGGAACACTCGGGGAGTGTACCTCCCTTCTTAGGACTTCTCTACAGATTCGGGGCAACATCCACCAGTCCCAGCCCGAGCTCCAACTTCTACACAACCTGAGTCGTCTGATGGCTCAGAAGCGGGCAGCGCCAAATAATCTACCTCCCCCACAGCTTCAGAATTCGGGGAGAGTGCAAACGCTAAAGACAAGAGTGATGAAGAGGTCCCAAAGAGTGGGGTACCAGATATTGGTGGTCTTGAAAGAACAAGAAGACCGGATGTGTGGCATGATAGATTTGTCAGCGAGGTGTCCTTTCATAAATTCTGGGACTTGTTTCCCTAGAAGAAAGTGATTGCGGAAAGAAGAGTGGTCACCCCGGATTTGCTACCATTACTCCCCCGAGTCAATGAGTAATTTCTTACTATAATGGGGTGATTCTAATATATGATGGAGGATTCAAATGATAAAAGAATTCTACTGCTATGTGGCCCACACTAAAGAGGGGTCAATTGCAACCAAAGTGCAGTACAAGGAAATTGTGTTTTGTAGAGCAGCTCTAAATGATTATTTGGGCTTTGAGGACGAGGATAATACCCAGTACAGAGAAAAACTGGAATTGAAGGAGGAAGTTCGCCCTTGGTTGGCAAAGTTCTTGGCTTTTCCTGGTACTATTCCGGAGTGGATACATGTTGGAAAGGAGATATTGAGAAAGGACCTTAACTTTGAGGCTAGAGGATGGTTGACTTTTGTGTGCAACAGGTTGGATCCTACTTCCCATGACCAGACCATTCTAATCCCCCGAGCTATTCTCATTGCATCCATTATGGCGGGTTTCCCCATCAATATGGGGAATGTTATGTACAAGCTGATCACGTCTATTGGGATTGATTCTGACAGGAACTACTCTACCCAAACACCCTCACCATGTACTTTGAGGATGCGAAGGTGAAGAAATACCCCTTCGATGTCAAAGTCCGACCAATGTCCCCTTTCTCATGGCTTAGCATTTAGGGGTCGGACAGCCCAAAGGGGTAAAAGAAGGGAAAAACATCCACCTCTGCCCCAATTGGCCAGTTTGAGGAGCCAGTTGCAGTAGAGACTTCTGTTGAGCCATCCACCTTTGCTGCCACTGCTGTTCCTGATATTCTATCATCCTCCGCGTGTCCTAGTTCTTCAACAGGCCCAATGGTTCCCATCTCCAGACCCAAACCCATGACGGCCCAGCAGTTAGCAACGACATTAGTCGATTTGAACAACTGGATGTTAGTCTCGACATCCAAGTTACCCACTTTGGCTACCACAGTTGCGGCACAGTCAGTTCCAGCCATTGTTGAGATTCCTCAGTCCATTGAGGAGACTTTGAAAATTCTCCTAGACAACCATGAAAATATTTTGGCGATTGAAGATGCCTTGACAAAGGCAGTTGATGCACATGGCAAAGCTCTAAAGGAGCTTGCCAAGGAACATAAAAAGATGAGGAAATCCAGGGCATCCAAGAAGTCGGTGAAGGTGCTCCGAGCTGATGTTGACAAGCTATTAGTAGACCAGCTACCTTTAGACTTGTTCTTTGATGAGTCAGTACCTCCACCGGTAGCACCATTACCAGAGGCACAGCAGGACGAGGCACCTAGGCAACCGAGAAAGAAGATGAAGCTGCCTAGCACAGAGGGACTTGAGAGTGAGCTTGCTGAGATTCAAGAGGCTCCCTCTAGTGAGGCACTTGATATGCAGCCAGGACACCAGCAACAGGATCTAGAATCAGAGCAGCAGACCGGGGACCAGTATGAGGTTTTGGCCACTACACAGGATGAGGGACCACTAGAGACCCTATGCATGTGGACCAAACATGGGAGCCCTCTATATCCTTTCTCTGTGATTTTATGCGTATTTTTGGTAGTTGGAATTGGGGATAATGCCATCTTTTATTCGTGGGGGTGTTCCTTACCATTTTGATTTTGATACATTTCGATGACTGTACATATTTATTTGAATATTAGTTTATGTTGTTAGTTGGTAGTTGGTTTGTATATAACCTTTCATTTTAGATACTTTTCGACTTTCTATATATATTTATCACCTCCAGTTGTATATTCTACTCCCCTTTTGTACATATTTATTCGATTTTTCTATTTTCATTACAAAAATTTCATTTTTAGCTTTGTAGATAGGCTCGTAGCCTTTTTGTTTTGTTTCGGCATGCAATAAGCCCTTAGTTATCTTAATGCCACGGTTCTTTCCAAGGGTAGAGTGTTGTGCGAACCGGGTGGATCTTCTCAATGATAGATGGCGTGACAAACTTCGTAAGAGTTGAGTTCGTTTTTGATTTTTCTTTTTTGATTTTCAAGTTTTGTAGTTAAGGGTACCTCAGGCAAACTTCACTTGGGCCTAGCACATTTGCGTTTGATCCCATGATCAAAGACATGATGTTGTATTTAGGATGGTGAAAGTCGTGGCCTTGAGACTCTTGTGTTGACCAAGCAATCATCATGTCGTTACATTGGGACATTGTGCACTTGAATCGTAACTAAGGTCAATGTGGGACCTCGACTCGATGTCTATAGCAATCCCTGAGTGTGTGTGGTAAGAATTCAAATTGTGAGTCCAAGTATCGAGGCGATGGTTTAGAACTTTCCTTGAATATTTGTTGAGGTGAAATCATAGGTGAAATTTGACTTGAGAAGTGATTATAGGCTTTCGTTGATCCAAAATACTAAGATCGAACAATTTCTTGACCTACCAATGAAATGATCCCTAGTTCACCCTTTTTGAGCCTTGAATCTTCTTCTTTCAAGAACCAAAGCTAAAACCTATATCCGTTCCTAATGATATCCTCTCTTGGCACCCGAATCTTCCCTTGAGTAATGGCAAATGCCTAAGTTTGGGGGGGGGGGGGGGACAAGAAAGGAAACAATGTGGAAAAAAGGTACAAAAGCAAAAGAAAAGGAAGGCAATGAAAAAGAGAAAAGGACAAAAAAGAAAGGCAAACAGTGAATAAGAACCAAAAAGGCGATTCAAAGACAACAAAAGTGAAAAAGGTGTGAAAAAAGTAAACAAAAGGAGAAAAATGTTGAATTGCTTAAGAAAGAGTGACAGTGTGTCTCTCTAACCCCTTGAGAAGAAGTGAAATACTCAATTGCGTCAAGAAAGTGTGCCAAAATGAATCAAGAAGAAGTGCTCAAGGGAATATTGAACCTACTTGAATAAAAATATGTCTTACCCTTACCCGAAAGCCTTCACAATGACTCCACAAAAGCCCTATATGATCTTGAGTTGAAGGAAGCCTACATTAGTGGATACTTAGATAAGGGGAAAGCATATGGTACTTAGAGCCAAGCTTGTGACCTTCTTTTTGAGAGAGATTAGTGAAAATCTACCAACCTCGGTTTGTGTGTCAATGCTCTAAAAGGTGAGGTTCACTTAGGGAGAGTTGAGGATGTGTGGGTTTTGGTTCCACAACGACCAAAGTAATTGAGAAAAGTTCCTTGATGAAATGTGTCAACTCTTGATGCTCTTGTGTCACACTTGATCCACAAGTTTTCAAAGTCTAAATGTGTTAATGATTCATTCTCTTTGAGGGAAATTGTTAGTCCCAATTGACGCTTGTTGATGTTACTTTAGGATAAGCTGGAATTGCTTGGATGATTCCCTTGAGGGGTGAGTCTTATTTTGTTTGCTTGAGAACAAGAAAAGGTTTATGTTTGGGGGAGTTCATAAGTAGGATTTTAACATATTTTATACCCATACTTGCATCTGCTTTGAGTATATTTTGCTACAAAATAGTCCAAAAATGCTTACATATTGAGCTTGCTTGCAGGTTTGAACAAAGTGACAAAACGTCAAAGATCGGCTCAAAATGGAGTGAAACTTATTCAAGTGTCAAAGATCATTAAAGTGATGAAGTTCAGAGCTTGGTGCCGACCGCACCATTAGGTCATGTAGCTATACCAACTGAGTTCAGAGAAGGCAACATTTACAAGTTCATCCATGTGGCCGCGGTCCAATTCATGCGGTCCGTGCTTACCTCATACGACCGCACAATCTTGCTATGCTGTCGCGCCAAATAAGTTCAGAGAAGTGCTATGTTCCAGTAGTAGACCACGCGAACACGGTTGAGATCTCGTGGTGCGCATCAACTCCATGCGGCCGCATGCTTTAGTCATGCGGTCTGCATCAACAAGGGTTCAGAGAAGGTGTAAAAACAGCCATGTGGCCGTGCTACATCTTCACGCGGTCCGCATATGCCTCCCTTGCGGCCACATGCCAACATTATGCGGTCCGCATCAACTTCTTCAGAGAGCAAGATCTAGAAGTCGAGCAACCTAGTGCGGCCGCTATAGTGCTTGTGCGGCCGCTATAGTGCCCCCGCAGGGGGATTTTTGTCCAGTGTTTCCAGCCCACTATAAATAGAACATTTGCCATTTTTAGGTCAAGTTTGGTACATCTGAGAGCAGTTGCGCTCGTAAGACTTATGTTCTAGCCTATTTTGGGCATTTTTAGCTTATTTAATCATAGATTATTGTAGTATTATATTAGTAATTGATTAATATGGTTGCTTCTTCTTCTATTTCTTTAATTTCTCTTTCTATTATGTCTAACTAAACCCATTAGATAGGGTTGTGGCTCAATTCTAGTGTCGGTAATTGATGAGTGTGATTATTTAATGTTAGATTGATGCTGGGTGTTTGTTATTTGTGTTAATTTTATGATTTCATATTTGTGGTTGCAAACACTAATTCTAGCTTAGTGGGTCTCTACTCTTCTTGAGAAAGAGAGTCTATGACCCCAAAATTGACCCAACAAGAAATTGGGATGGAACCATGAGAATGGTAGTCCCAATTAACGGGACAACTTGAACCCTAAGTTGCTTGGGCAAATTGGCCTACCCAACTGGTCTCGAGAGAGTCAATTGGGCAAAATCACTCTTTCTATGCCACGACCCAAAAATCCATCTAAAGGAGCTGTGATGACACCTAGTCTCTAAACTAGGTAAGACTAATAATAACTAAATAACATTGATACTTATTAACTCATAATGCAATTTCTCAACACAATTTGTCATTCCCAAAACCGATAGTACAAGTCACAAGCCTTTCTAAGAGTAGTTATACAATATAATTACATCACTGTTCCGAGACAAAAGGGAACAAATGGAAATAAGTACAATTGAAGGTGACTCTGAGGACTGCGAACACTGTAGCGGGTTTACCTTGAGTCTCCACCGTAACGAATAGCTACCATCGATCAAATGCATGTATCTATACACAAATATGTACATAAGTGTAGTATCAGCACAACCGACCCCTTGTGCTGGTAAGTATCTAGCCTACCCCAGCGAAGTAGTGACAAGGCTAGGACGAGACACTCACATAAACATGTGCAGTTTATAGAGTACAAAATAATAGGAAGCAAATAACAACAATGACAACAATGATCAACCAGTGATATTAATAGCAGGCAACAAGAACGCCGTAATTGTTTCCCAAAAAAATAATAAATACAAGTGCAATCAATTAATTGTGTCCTTCTAATATAAATCTTCGCCTATAAATCCTTCCAATAATAATCTCTAAGATAATATGCTTTTCAATAAATATATTTTGAATATATATCCTTCAAATGAGTATCTTCTTAGTAAGCATCTTTCGATATAATTCTTTCGGGTAAAGGTCAGCGTGTGATGCCTCATTCTATAATCATAAATAATATAGGTCTCAACCCACTTTCATATTATCACGGCACCTCGTGCCCACATATTTATGTCTCTTATTGTACAAAAATATCCTCATATTATTAAGTTCACAGGTTCCTTAACCCAATACAATGAAGAATGTTCAAGACTAACATAAAGTAGAGTACATCTCGCACCGCAATTAGGAAATCAACAAGGAAAGATGACATTATTATTTATTTATTTCTGAAATCATTTGATAAAGAAAATACCCTTTTCAATTAAAGTACAATATCGAATGAATTATTACCTTTAATACGAGAAATCAATTGAGTTAAAAATGCGACAATTGTTGAAATTTAAAGTTTTGAACACAAACAAATATATAAGTCAAGGTATTGTAAACACTATGGATTCAGACACAAAGGATCACAATAGTAAAGGGACCTAACCAGTTAATACACTTGAATTATTAATAACAAGTGAACAAATCAACATAGAGTAGGAAAACAATAGTTGCACCTCATCATCCTTCGTGCTTTTACTCTCGTTCTCACCAAATTAATCATATAAAGTACACGGCATTTTACTTCATGCTTTACCTCACATAATGATGGCACGGAATGATCCTTCATGTGTTAACATTTATATCATGGCACGGAATGAAGCTTCGTGGATTAACATTTATATCAAGGCACGGAATGACCCTTCGTGCATTAACATTTATATCATGGCACAGAATGACCCTTCATGTATTAACATTTATATCATGGAACGGAATGACCCTTCATGCTTCACACCAAACAACTATAATACATGGCATCACCCTTCATGCTTTATCACTCTTCCTCACCCAAGCAACAATCACAAACAATAGGGCGAGGGAATAGACAAGATTAAAATAGGAATTCCGGCAAGGGAACAATACTATCAAGACAAATATCCCAACAAGGGGACAATAATAATAACACATGAAGCGCAATAAACTACAATGCAATCATAACAATTATAATACAAGACTCACGGAAATGCTCGACCCCCAACGTATAGATACTTGTCACGATGCCTATACGTCGGACACATCACATAACAAGTAGCAAATATACTCAAATCCTATTCCCTCAAGCTAGGGTAGACCAAACACTTATCTCTTTTGAAGCTAGGACGATATTCCAAAATAGCTTTCTTGTTTGAATTGACCTCCAAGAGTCTCCAATCCCGATGAATTTCTTGAAAAACCTTTGAAACATCGCCAAAATCCAAGCTCTCTAGGTCAAAATATCAAATAAAATTCAAAAACTCGTATTTATTGAGTACCCTACAGGTTCCACCTATGCGGACCGCAGAAAAATGACCCAGGTCCGCTCAGGTCTTGCTCTGCAGGGAGGAACAGATTAACCAGTTTTACATTTGTTTAGCAAAATTAGTGAGGCATTCAACAATTGCAAAAGAAAGACCCTAAGTACATGATATCTAATGCATATATAGGCCCTAAAACATGTTATCTAGATGCAATGGTAGTAACTTGATTATTAATTGATTGTGATTAAAAATATAAAGCTGAAAGTAAACAGCCTAAGAATAGGATTTCTATATGTGAAATGCATGTGCTATGCATGGTTTCTATTATGCAAATAGATAAGTAAAATCCTATAAACATGTTTTCTACATATTCCCTTATTAATCATGCATAACCTTCCCCAATTTCACTATAATCCCCATTATTCTTTACAAATTATTACAGCCAAGTAATTTAAAAATACAACAGTGATAAAAGAAAATAAGAAGTTACTCTATAGAGAGCCTTCAGATCCCAGTAGTCGACACAGACTCTAACTTTCCCATCCTTCTTTGATACCAGCACAATGTTAGCTAACCAATTTTGATACTCTACCACTTGAAGAACTCTGGCTTTGACATGCTTGGTGACCTCTTCTTTAATTTTAAACTCATATCTGGCTTGAATTTTCTGAGCTTCTGTTTACCGGCGGACATGCAGGATCTGTTGGCAACTTGGGGGCGACGATAGACCTGCTGAGACTAGTCATACCATCATAAGACCATGCAAAGATATCCTCATATTCTTTTAAGAACTCTGTATATTTCTCTTTTTCTATTTGTGATAAATGCATGTTGATGCGCGTCTCTTTGATATTCTCTATATCTCCTAAAGTGATGACTTCAGTTTCATCCAAGTTGGACTTGGGTCTATTTTAAAAATTCTCGGCCTCTCTGACAACTTCTTCTGGTATGTCATCCTCCTCTAAGTATATGTCCGTTTGTTGCATAGCCTCATTGCAAGTTACAGTTGTTGGTTCATCATCAAGATACTAATAGTAATGCTGTGTGAAAATAAAGTAAATAGCAGAGAAAGTAATGAATAGCGAGATATTTGATAAACTGAAAGTGCTTTAAATTCATATATAGTCAAAACATCATAGCTCATTTGGAAAGTAAAGACAAATGTGGAAAACAAAGAAAACAACTAAAACAAAGGTGCATAATGCTTGTCCAGGCTTGCTCCTGATTGACCAGTTGGTGAGGCGCTCCCCTCGGTTCACAGCCTGAATGGAAGGGCATTCCTCCCCTTCCTGTTCAAAGATCACACAACAAGCCATGTCCTCCAAAAACAGGTTTTTCATCGCCGAAAGAGCCTCGTCTTCTTCTGACCCGTAGAGAGTGTCGGTTGGTTGAAATGTCTGCTCCAACTGAGGCATGGGGCGTTCCAATGGGTAATATGGGCCGCGCCATGGTGGTGACCAGTTTTAAAATTCTTGCCAAGTGTACTCGTACCCCAGTCCGAAGGTAGTACCGTGTTTCTTCAACTGGATAGGTTTGGTGATACCTTGAAGATTTTTACCAATTCCTTTACCTGGTTCATACCTACTCCAATTCAGAATGCTATCAACTTGTTGCTCCACCATTTGTCCTTGTCCACTGCGTTGACCCGCTCAATATGATTATATGTTTCTCCGCCTATTCTTCTTCTGCCTCGATCATTGGAATGGTCTGGAGACTATATATGGGGTTTCCATCATCGCCATGGAGGATTACTTCCTGATCATTCCACTCGAACTTCACAGATTGATGTAAGGTTGATACCACAACCCCAACATCATGGATCCAGGGTCGTCCCAGCAATAAGTTGTAAGATGCTGGTACATCGATGACTTGGAAATCGACATCAAACCAAGTGGGTCCCATTTGCAAACACAGTCTAATCTCCCCGAGAATGGACCTCTGAGAACTGCCAAAAGCCTTAACGTTAATAGCCACATCCTTTACGTCGTGCAATCCTTTGCCCAACTTCTTGAGGGTGATCAATGGACAAATGGTCAGACTAGAACCTCCATCGTTTAGGATCCTGGTAATGAAATGATCTTTATATTGCACGGTGATGTGTAGTGCTTTTTTATGACTGAGACCTTCAGGTGGCAATTCGCCCTCGTGGAAAGTGATTTTCTGACTTTCCAATACCTGCCCTATCATGTTTTCCATTTCTCCTCCTGTTATGTTGCTCGGTACATAAGCCATGCTCAATATCTTCATCAAGGCGTTCTTATGCGCCTCGGAACTCTGCAACAATGCTAATATGGAAATCTGCGCCGGAGTCTTGTTTAGCTGTTCGACAACTGAATATTCCTTAGCTTGTATCTTTCTCTAGAGATCATCAGGTCCAGCTTCAACGGGACGTCCAGAGGTCTGCTTGCTGGACTCGGCTAGGTGCTCTGGCATGTATACCCTGCCTGTTGTAGTCATACCTTGAGCGGCGATTGCTTCACTTGTGTGTGCTTTTACTTTCCTTCTCGCCTCGGGTGTGTAGTCCCAGGGTATGTCATTTGACTGAAATGGGGTTATGTCTGACATGGTGACCGGAATGGGCACCCTTGGAGGCAACATAGCAACTTCAATTGGTACGGGCGTCTTTGGAGTCCTGAACTCCACCTCAATTGGTTTTGGCACTTTTGTAGGAGGTGCCTCAAACTCAAATGGTACAGATATATTCACCACGTTGTACTCAGATGGTTGGTTTTGCACAACAATAGGATTAAGAGTGATCGCCGGTTTCTTGGGCTCATCTCCCTCAGATATCAAACTAATCGACCCTTCGGGGTACCAGTCGTCTTCTACCTCAATCATGTGGATGCCTCCACCTTTATTGTATGGCAGAGGGTTGTTACGAACATTAGGAGCAGGCTTCTTAGCTATGATGACCTCGTTTTCAATTAAGGTCAGGATTTTTTCCTTCAACGAGCGGCACTCATTGATGGTATGCGCAGGTTTTATTTGGGTTGATCCATTGGGAAGGGTTTTTGAGGGTTATGGACAGGATGGGTGTAGCATATCCATTGGCTTTGCAGTGTACTGTCTGGGCAGTTTGCGGTCAAAGTTTGGTCTTGGTCGTGGGAAGTTTTGGCGGGTAGGCGGTGATGGATAGTGAGGAGGTTGGGAGTTGTAAGCTTGGTATACGAGTGCAGGTTGGGAATATACTGGCGAGGCAGGCTGATATGTTGGTGATGGAGATATTTTGTAGACGGGATGTGGATTTTGATAGGAAGGTGAAGGAGCTTGGTAATTTTGAGAGGGTTGGTATGTGAGTGGTGTTGGAGGGTAGGGTTGATATTTCATGGGAGAGTGGTTTCTTTGTGCAGCCATTATGGAGTATACATCTTTTTTCTTCAACAAACCACCAGATTGCAAGGCTTTGTTGGTGGCGTGCGGTGCTTCAAGGTTAGTAACCATACCATTTTTATCCCCTATTTGATTCTTTCTCCTAGTTTGATATCAGCGAACTTCTGCCCCTCTATCAACATCAATCTCTCAAAATACTGTGGGTTTTGAGCATGAACGAAAAATCTGTTCATTTTTTCTTCTTCCAAAGCTGGTCTAACCTTGGCAGCTTCCGACCTCCAACGAGTAGCATACTCGCGAAAGGTTTCGGTGGGCTTCTTTTTCAAATTCTAAATATAGAACACGCCTGGCGCGTTCTTAGTATTGAACCTGAAATGGTCCATGAAATTGAACGCCATGTTTACCCAACTCGTTCACTTCTTCTCATCTTGGCTGATATACCAAGACAACACATCACCTTTCAAGCTTCTCATGAACAAATTCATGTGCATTATGTCATCTCTACCAACTCCCACTAACTTGTCACAATACATCATGAGGTGAACCCTGGGATCACCCGTACCGTCAAACATTTTGAACATATGAGGTTTGTACCCCTCCGGGTGTTTGACATCAGGTTGAACACACAGGTCTTCATAATTCAGACCTTCCACACATTTGTTACCTTCCACGCCTTGAACCATGCTAGAGAGTTTCTTGAGTTCAGCAGCCAACTTTTGAATGAGTGAGTCTGATTCTGACACATCTGATATGGGTTGTGTGCAGTACGGCGCAATATCCACAAAGATAGGGGTATCCTAATGATTTGGAGCATTCTGGGGCTCTGGTGAGCGGTGGAGCATTGTTGCGAGCTTGGGCTGTGATCTTCTGCGGAGGTGCAGGGACCTGGTTGTTGACATTTGTAGCAGTAAGGGATATGGACAAGCTTTCCAAACTCAGGACCTGGTCCAGTTCCTCTCGAAACCTTAGCAAGGTTTGCTCCAAGTGAGCATCAGTTTCTTTTGTGATCGGGGTACCCTGGGAAGTTCCTTCAATTTCCTACCTTTCTTCATTATCTCCCATATTTCCTTTGATCCAGTTTTTGGGAGGACTCGGAGGAGGAGGAGAAGGAGGACACTTTGATCTTGTTGAGTATGCTGGTGGTGCCAGAATGCACGAACAAACCTTTGGGGAGGGGAATAAAAAATAAAAGAAAAACAAAAAGGTAAAAAGTTAGTGCAGATTCTGAGAAAGAAAACATTGCGGTATTTAAACACATTGTTGCAGGGATATAAGTCGTTTCCTATTTGGGTGCCTCGCTATGCTCGAGGTAGGCCTAGCAACAAATATGATTTGGAGAACTCGTGATACCAAATGCCTCATTTTATCGATAGAAAATAGAACGAGTCAAAACAAATAAAGAAAAATTGTCACTAATGGCCAAGGGCCTTATTACATCAAGAAAGAAGTAAAATCCTAACTACTTGGTCCCAGAATGACCTTCCCCAGATTCGGTATCTTTGCATCCCTCGTACAGTTTCATCAGCTCGTGTAGTCCCAGCAACAAGTAAGCCCAAGCCAAGTGCCCACCTTCGTTAACTTCAGCTTCCTGACAGTCGTTGATCCTTTTCAGAAACACACCTTCCAGCTCCACTCGACCACGTTCCAAGTACCCTAACGATTGTTTGCGCGGATAGCCATGTCCTTCCATTCATTGATTACCTTCTCTTGAGCCTCTAGAATTTCTTGATGTTCACTTTCACACTCTCGCATCTGCTTGCGCAGTTGGTTATACTTGACATTTGTTGTAGTATCCTCATCAATAACCCTGTGACCATGGATGAAACCCATTTTCCCAAGCCAATATGATCATCTTCTAACCATCCCGGATAAAGCGGCGCATGCCCCGCCTGATACCTGTCTGGCTCCATAGATTCCTTTTCCAAAATGAGTTTGGAGTGCCATATATGCTGAGCCCGACACCTGTGTGGGATATCGTCATCTTGGAAGTCAGCCCTGTAGCGACTCATATTTTCCACCCTAGGTATAATCTGCTTTCTTCCCGCTTGCCTCATGACTCGGGGAGGGAATAAGGGTAAGTTCCTCTCAAGCCGATGAGTACAAGGAATGGTGCATCCCTAGACCGAATGATAAACTCTTCAGTTGGAAACCACTCATACATCCATTGTACCTGTACTTCTCTCAGATTCTCTAATAGTTCTACCCATCCACTGTCGTCTTCCGGGTGAGCAAACATATCCGGCTTGAAGTGCATTCACTTTGGATAATAGAAAGTGATATGGTCATCCCAATATCGTCGTATGATCTCTTATCTATAGTCTCCCTTCTGAAGATGCTTGATGAACCAGAGTTGTAGTAGCAAATTGCACCCTTCAAAGTGCGGTGCCCCTTGTTGACATTTTTCTAACGCTTGGTACAATTCGGCGAGGATCATGGGTGGTATGCTGAATGTTTGCCCGTCGATACCCTCCATTACGACTTTGGTTACCATGGCTAGTCTTATATGGATTCTAGCCTTCTTCATCGGAAAACCAATCATGCCAGGAAACAGAACATGAATACAAAGGCTCTCCTATGTAGGTGCCCCAAAGAGGTGAAGGCGAACTCGTCCATATGATTGCTGTTTGATTTTCTATGTCCGAAGCATTCATACATGAAGTCGAAGGATATGTAGGAGTCCTTCAGACTGGTCAGATTAGGATTTTTCTTGAGCCCCATCATTTTTAGGAACACTCTACCTTTGCGATTTTCTGGCATAAGCAACCCCGTGCTATCCCAAGGAATTCCGGCTAAACCCCCAATTTCTTCCAATAGCGGCGTCATTTAAATACCCCCAAATCGGAAGACGAACCTTTTCACTATCCCAAAACATAGTAGCATCTTCCACAATCTTGTTATCTGGCCAAACTTCCAGGAGTGAAGGAAGATTTTCTAAGTGCTTGCAGACAAGCGATCACTACCATGCAAATCATCCCACCAGCTTAAAAACTTTGGATGAATGTTTGACACTATACCAAATCTGGGGAACTCGTGCCTCATTTTCCTACAAAATAGAGAGTTAGGCACTTAAACCCACCGGACTCGACTATTTAATTCAATAATTATCAAAAGACATTTAATTCTCCAAATCAATGCACATAATGTGAATGTCTATTTGGGTTTCGAGGAAACCCGATGGACTTTTGGTTTAGGCTGTCGTAATGAGACATTATGCGGACAACATAATTGACTTGTCTAAGTTCGACCATGATGCATGAACATTTAAATAGAGTAAGGCTTCTATTTGAAGTGCTAGACAAGGTACCCTTGAGAGGGCAACTCAAGAGGGAAAGACACGGAACCGTCGACTACACCGTTGATCGACTGGTTTTACCGCAAATATGCCTTTTCTAAATTTAGAGGGTTTGTAATAATGGAAGAGCGCAACCACTCTTATAAGAGTTGCTATAGAATTTGTTTGGCACGAGTGCAAACTGATGTTTTTATGCAATTACAATAATAAAATAAGTACATGTATTTTCACGTTCCTACAATAATGATTACAATAAATGCTCGGAATTTAAGACGAAATTGAAATAAAGTAACAACGTAGTAAAAAAAGTTAAAGAAAAAGAAAGACATGAAGAAACAAGTTAGTAATTATGAAAAAAATTAAAGCAATAAATAAAGAAAGCAATAAAGTCACAAAACACGTAGTGGTAAAAGCCTAAAAATAATTCCCCAGCAGAGTCGCCATACTGTCGACGCCTCCTTTTTCCCTTAGAAGAAAGCGAAATCGGGTTTTACGACATTATGGGCAAAACAAATCTATTTCCCATTTGGGAATTGGGTTATGGAATTGGAAGAGTCGCCACCTAATGATTATAGTGCATTAGTACACTTAAGAGAGATTATTTTTAAATGAAAACCAGAGTTTGGGTAAGGGTTTGAGATTATCTCAAGGGGAAGGTGTTAGGCACCCCTCAAGATCCACTAGTGTGGTTCCTGGTCATGTTAATCACGACTTTATAAAAGAAGAAACAATTAAACAAGTAAGGTTCACACATATAGCATTCATACAACTTGAAAAGCTTTAAAGAAGAAAGGAAGGACGTAAATTCAAAATAAAAGAGAGGATAGATTTGAAAAAAGCATTACTATAGAAGAACATTTCAATAAAGCAAACAAAAGAGAGAAGGGTCCTAGGTTTAACTATAATATGGATCATTCGATGCAATATCCCGCACAAATTCCCAAAGAGGGGTCTTTATGATATTATCACATCGTCATCATCTCCATATTCTACCATTCCCACCCCGTAGAGGTTAATTAAGCGTGTGAATCGATCACGAATGCTTATTGCGTGCTATTACCCGTCCCATCCTATAAATCCTAGAGGGCATTTGGGATCGCTATTCCTATGAGGTAGGAACTAGGTGGAACCCTTAGGTTTAAAAGTTAATATACTAGGCGACGTTCAAAAACATATAGGACTTGCATATAAAGGAATCGTATAGAACATATAAAAGGCTCAAATACCCCTCTATAAGAGAACACGTAAGTAGCACGTCTCAAACACATGTAAGGTCTAAGGGAAAGAGAGTTTTAAAAGCTAGAGTGTTGACAAATATATTTAAGACAGCAGTTGAAAAACAATTTTAAAAATAGAAATTCACATAAAAGAGTTGTATGAAAACTTTTGGGACTTGAGAAAGGCAAACGGATGTGTGACGGCTAAGAATATAGAAGGAAACCCTATTAAACACACTCGAACATACATATCACATATGATAAACCAGTTTTCGGACAGGAGAGGTAGAAAACAGATGTAAAACCATTCATAAATGTTAAAGGGCGTGTAAGCGTATTAGTTTTGAACCATAGTTTTAAAATTGCAGAAGATACAGTATTCAGACAAGTTTTAGAAAACAATAATTCAGTTCTGGACTAGGGAGAAGAGTAACTTAGTAAAATATTTGCACAAAAGTGAAAATAAGGTAGAAGTTTAGTGTAACAAATCAGCGGATTTTAGAGAGGCAAACAAATTCAGACGGTTTAAAGAGGGTGAATAGCTTAAGCAGGATTTAAGGCGATTAATCAATTTCATTTAACCTAAGGTTTGCCTAGGCGTTGTTTAACCATAAGAGAAAGATGGACCTACATGTATGTTTCCTAGTTTTAAAAGGAACAAGTTAACCAGTTTTACATTTGTTTAGCAAAATTAGTGAGGCATTCAACAATTGCAAAAGAAAGACCCAAAGTACATGATATCTAATGCTTATAAAGGCCCTAAAACATGTTATCTAGATGCAACGGTAGTAACTTTATTATTAACTGATTGTGCTTAAAAATATAAAGCTGAAAGTAAACAGCCTAAGAGTAGTGTTTCTATATGTGAAATTCATGTCCTATGCATGGTTTCTATTACGCAAATAGATAAGTAAAATCCTATAAACATGTTTTCTACCCATTATCTTAATAATCATGCATAACCTTCCCCAATTTCACTATAATCCCCATTATTCTTTACAAATTGTTACAGCCAAGTAATTTAAAAATACAACAGTGATAAAAGAAAATAAGAAGTTACTTTATAGAGAGCCATCAGCCAGGCCCAAGCATCTCCAACCTCACTCATTTCGATTTTCACAGCCATTACCAAAGTTTGGGTGCGGCAAAGTTCCCTAAGGGTTCGTTTGAACCCCTGGCCAATACCAAGTACCCAAAATGTCTCAATTAGACAAGTGCAAGCATGGAAGTTCCAACCTTGTGCATCAGAGTTCCATGGATGCTCAAGGCTCCCAAGGCAGTGCTTACACTAAGGGGGCAGACCATAAAGCTCTAAGAATGAGATTTTAATTGAGAGAGTTGAAAACAGTTGAGAGAAAGTTTAAGAAAATAGTTGAAAGAATTGAGAGAGTTTGAGAAAATAGTTGAAAAAATTGATGAAGTTCTTTTGAAATTATTTTAGACTAACCAGTTTTGGAACAGCAGGGCATCACACAAACAGGGGACAAAGGGAAAAGGGGACAAATAAGCAAAGTAAACTACTTAAACAGGCAATATATTGAAAGTAACCAGACATGGTTGCAAACAAGAGTTCAGCTCTAACACACTTAGCCTCAAACAGGGGTTTTAGGTTGACCAAGTAGCCAAGCAGACATGGATGCATAGTAGTAGCAGACAAGGAAAAAGTAAACATTCATTGAGACAGGGGGAGGGGGTAAGAGAGCAAAAGAGTAAAGAGCAAATAAGTAAAGTGTACAGACAACATGTTGGGGAAAAGTAATCAGACATGGTTGTAAGACAAGGGTTTAGTTCTTACTGTACCAACCCCAAATATAATCGACCTCAGGGAGAGGTTTTAGGGATGTTAAGTAGCCAAGCAGCAGTGCACATGAAAGAGGAAAACATATATTGAGACAAGGACATGGGGGTAGGGGCATGTTAAACTGAACCAAATAGACTAGTGAGTAACATGCTAGTGATAGAAAAAGCAACAAAACCATAAGTAAAAGCATACAAGAAAAATTATGAAATGCAAAACCAATAAGATCATGTTGTTGTGGAAACTGTATCTTAAATAGGTTACATACCAGTTGCAGGTAATAGGATACAATAGCAATGCAATAGTGCACAAATGGAGAGTAAAGTGTGCAAAGAATGAGAGCAGCAGTGTCAGTAACAGCAGTATGAGAATAGCAGCAGCAATGTAAGAATAGCAGCAACAACACACCCAATGTAGACAGACAAATAGAACCCAATAATGTAAAGTAATCAACCCAGGTTACTCAATCTTGGCTTTTAGTCGATTAAGTGTTCAAAGAAGAGAATGAGAGAGTATAGTAATAGCAGAGAAAGAGAGAATTCAGAGAGTTTGAGATTGTGAGAGCAGTGTGTGTGGGTGTGTTCAAAGAGAGAGGTGGGGAGTATTTATAGTACTAAAAACGAGTAAAAAAATAAGGTATCAATCCATATTTAAGGAACTGAGTATCAATCATAATCAAATAAGTATAGGGACTCCCCTTTAATTAAGGAATCATAGTCAAATGGTAATAAGCAGTCATTTTCAAAAGGAAAGGAATCACAAAGTATAGCATGGTCACATAAGGAAACAAAATAGTATAAGGTATACAATGAAGACTAGGTGCATGATACTTAACTAGGGAAACATGTCAAGCAAATAAATCAACATACTTGTGCACACATTTAAGGAAAAATACCACTTTAATTCTGGAAAGTAATTTTCGAATTAATGAGTGAGATTGAAAACCTAAGGGATCAGTTCTTAATTGAGGAATGTATCCCACTGATTGAGGAAGAATATTCGAAATCAATACCAAAACTGTAAGGAGAATAAACAAAATCACAATTTAAGGCCATTAAACACAGTCTTAAAGAGATTGTAAGAATCAGTATAAAATCACCATGTAAACAGCCAAAAACAAAACCTTAAGAGAAGAACACAGCATGGTATGGGAATAAAACACTAGCAACAAAAATCAAAGTAAAGAGCACGGAACTCATAGAAGAACCCAGAAGAACATGCAAACAGGCAAATACAAATACAAACATGTAATGTTAGGGTTTTCATAAGATTTTAACAAAATGTTTAGAAGTAGTACTGAGAGTTACGGATTAAGAAACCCTAGCATTACAAGTTACAGTATGGAACCCAGGTTAACAAGGAAAACAAACAAACAAGTGAAACAAACAAACACAAACAAATATATAGTTCTCAGAAATCCTAATTTGAAAGAGTGGTAATCATCCGATAAATTTGAAATAACCGGAAACGCTAAGTTAAAATAGAGTAGAAAACAAAAATCAGACTAAGAGTTGTTTTAAAAGAGTAGATATTAAAGAGGAAAAATTAGGGTTTTAAAAAAAATTAGGGAAAATGAAGAACCTGGCCGTGAAACTCATATATATTTCCATAGAAGGCATCATCGTACAAAGACCACCGGAGAAAAGCCGGCGAAGGACCCAACTGAAGCTTCAGTGACCGTCTTTCATGGCGGAGGCTGCTAGGCTTCAAGCTTGAGAGAGGAAAAAATGATACAAGGACTCCATGGCTGCTAGAAGTCGAGAGAATTGAGGGAGGAGTGAGCCGGAGAGGCGATGACCCTCATTGGAGAAGAAGGAGAGAACTAGAAGGTTCTAGAGAGATGAAGGGTTAGAGAGCATTTGGGAGTGAAAGGGGATACAAGGACGGCAGATTTAGAAAATTATTTAGGGTAAAGGGGATAGGGGTTTAATTATGGTAAGGTTGATCGTGGACCGTTGAACAAAAGGATCAACGGCCACGATTTTAAATGGGAATCCGGCTGGGCTGGTTCGAATACGCTTGGGTCGGGTGATTTTTTTTAATTGGGTCGTGGGGGGTGAATTTGGGTTGAAAATCTGACCTAAATTGAAAGGCTAAAAGGCTAAAATTAAATTCCCTATTTTTCCCTATTTTAATTTATACAAATAGTAAATGTTATTATAAAAATATGATAAAAATATTGAGTTAATAAAATACATATAAGTGTTGATTAAAATTATTGTGAATGATTTTGTAGTTAAAAATACTTGCCAAATTGTAAATGGGCTAAATTTGCAATTTAATGCGATTTCAATTTAGAAATACCTAATTCCTTTTGTAAAATTTTGCATAAAATTATGTAAAAATATATTTTTATATAAGTAAGAAAATAAGATAGATTACTTATCAAAATAACGAAGTTTGGGACTAAATACTGGATTTTATAGTACAAAATAAGTCGTAAATTAGTTTTAAAATACTTGAAAAAATGTAGAAAAATACCAAACCTTTATGGATGCTTATATATGCGTCCATATGATATTTTGAAAGTATTTTAAGTGCAAAAATATATAGAAAAAAATTGGGTATCAACACACTTCATAAAATCTCATGAGAGATTCAAGTACCTGAATATATGAATGAAGAGAAATCTATATTATGTCTTCATATGAAATACATGTTGATTTGGACATATAGTTCAAACACCTGTAAGTATAAAGTCAATGGTGTGTGCAATCACTTTTATTTATCTTATATTTCTAGCATGACATGAAAAGTTGATATGTAGCTAAAGCCTATTTTAATGGCTTATTTGACTACACTTAGATGACAATCCCCAAAAGGACTTAAATTGCTTAAAGCATATACAACTCTTGGTCCTGAAGTACCATGTCCTCAGTGCAATTTATGCACAAATGTATCTTGCTATAACTATAAGCATGATAATATGCTAGCGAGATGTTTTTAACCCTATGGAGATATTGAAAAGGCCATTCCACGGTAGTTCATGAAGACATTTCATCTCTATCAAGAATTATGATTTAAAGGTGCAACATATTCATTCAATTTAATATGGATGATCTGTTTATCAAATATGTACCAATGATCTTTTGAAGATGGTGGACAAGATTGGAATGCAAAGGCTTAAATATATGCGGGGGAGTGAATATGCATTGTACTCTTTTTTCCTCACAAGGTTTTGCCCTACTGTATTTTCTTTGCAAGGTTTTAACGAGGCAATCAAAAGGCATAATGTTAGATATGTGTACTCTTTTTCCTTCTCTAGAATTTTTTCCCACGGGGTTTTATATTAGTTAAGGTTTTAACGGTGCACATTATCTGTTGAATAGACATTCAAGGGGGAGTAGTACAAATAGAACTCTATTTAAGGTGAATGTATATATTTTAGAGAGATCTTGGGGTTTGTTACTTAGTGGCTAAGCCACTTTTTCCCTATAAATAAAGGTGTATGCGGAGAAATCCAAAGACTTGATTTCTCGCTATCAAGTTATTTCGGAAGCATGCCTCGGGACCATGAAGACGGGAGGCCACGATCGAGATCCCGACCCAGGGGCTCATCGGAGTCCGACTCAAAGAAAACGAAGACCAAAGCCAGAACACAGGGGGAAGCTCCCAAGGCGCATGACTACGTATGATAGGGCTGACCTATCTAGAGCTTATGTTGAGGCATCACGTCAAGCCATATCATCTCCGTACTTTGTAATTAATCTCCACATACTTGTAGCCGATTCTCCCCTCATTTATAAAAGGGACTCACTAACATTGTAAATGTCTAATGTTGCTTCATTGTCTCCAATAAAGCAATAATATCGCTCCCTTTATCTTCTTCTAAGTTGTTCGTTCTCACTGGCCTGAGTCCGCTTTAATATCTATAATCTTCTTACTTGTTCTACGCTATATTGCTAAATATTGGTCATAAAGAGCCTTGCTCAATCGTATCCTTCATTGTTATCCTATTTCTAGTTTCCCCCGATAGCTCGAGTTCGACTCGAATCCAAACCCCAAGGTCCCCATCAACCGGTTCTGCACCTGGGGAATAGGCCTTTTCGGTTTGGTTACTGCCTCGTTTTAGCTCGTGCCTCATCGTAAAACTTCATATTCCAAGCGTCAACTTCTTTGCTACTAGCTCGAGAATAGATCACGTATTTTTAGAATCCCATTTACAAATTAAATTGTTGTTACCATTTTCAGGGTAAACAGTTTGGCGCCTACCGTGGGGCTAAAAGTAATAGTGATTATTTTCTTGCTGGTTTCATTGCACAAACGCACATTATCTTTACACTTTTTCTTTTCCTAAATCTTTTTATTTCAGGTCAAAATCTTTGGCTTGTTAAACGGAGATGAGATCAAAAACTCAAAAATCACGGGGAAAATGGCGTGGCTATCTCGGCTGCTGGAGAGCCTCCATAGAGTCTTGATATCGCTCCCGAACCGATCTTAGCGGACGAGATTCGTAGGACATACAACAAGTCAACAAAACTTCTCACACCAACAGCAGCATACCACACAACGACAAATAAGAAGCTCAAAAAACCCAAGTCCGGAATTAAAAGGAAATGAGTCTTCGTGATATTTTTAAAATATTGAAGGCACAATAGTTGGATATCGCTCAACTGCAAAGTCACTCGGAGGCTCGCATCACAGTAGCACCAAAAATATCTCCTATGCTGAACTAGTACCCAGTGGATCAAACAACAACGGATCGATAATCGACCCCGCCACAGAAAGGTTGTTTGGGGATCTATTCGAAAGAATCGAGTCAGGTTAATGGAAGTTCATACGGCAATCATCCCCTGAGGAAGTGGTCCCGAAACCCGCTTCAGGGAAATCCGAAGTGCGACAGGACCTCAGATCCCTACGAGCACATCACCGCTTACGCGTGTCCATTCAAAGGCAGCGACCTCCAAAATGATGTGTTCGAGCTCGTCTCATTGAGGAAGTTCGAAGACACTCTCTCGAAAGAAACCATGATGCAACACCACCGCCTGGCACCTGGCCTCGAAAACTCACTTACCATACCAGCGTAGTCCTCTGCAGAAGCACGTGCCGATGCCATCAAAGCAGTAACGAGACGGCCCGATACATCTGAGGCTGAACGAAGAAAAATTGAAACACCGTGAGAAGTCGCACCTCATTCCTTGATAAAACGAATGAGATCGCTCCCGGTTTCGGATTATTGGGCAACACAGGCCTTCACTGGAAGCTTAAACGAATCATTCCCGATGACTCCTGGACATTTCAAGTGAAGCTTGATCAGATACCTAGTTGAGGTCTGGTCGGATGCATATACCTGGCACCAACCACGAATCGTGGCTGTGGACAACCATCTGGAAACCTTCTCGGGTTCGGTACATCCAAGAAGACTCCCAACAAAGAATCTAATGCCAAAAAGATGAGGTATCATTCATGCGCCGCGAATAGAAGAAATGACTCGAGATGAAACCTACCTCACAATGATAGGGAAATAGACGAAGAACAGCACTCTCAAGGAATTTCCAATGGAACTAGATCCAAAAAGGCACAACTAGCAGGGAAACACCGCCAACCGGAGCATGATTTCAGCATTGCTATACCAAACATTATGAGCACCAAAAGAGAAACCAAGAACACCAGGCAGCTCAAAACTATTCGACTAAGACCCCTTAAAGAGAACCATAGCCCGGCACAGGAAACGCAAAGTGGGCTCGGCCATCGTCTCAAAAGAACGACAACCGTGCTATTTAATAGAAATCACCACCGAGTAACATCGAGCTGTCAGGCTCGAATCCAGCTCCAACGGAGGAAGGTGATCAGAAAGAATGAAGCTGACAAGCCACGACGTATTGCCACGATAGTAAAGGGGCAGCAACACCCTTCAAAGATCCATAAAATGTAGAGTGAAAGTGCTCATCACGGGGAATAGACGGGTCCGGGGGATATTCCCAAAGGACACCCTTGCATCCAAGAAAGGGATGTCGAGACTTCGCATCGTCCTCATATTAACGCGTTGGTAACCCTCTCCCTCATTTGACCTATTTCAAGTAAAACATGTGTTCATGAATACAGGTGGTTCTATCAATTATACCGACGATGTCAGACCAAAGCCAATGAGCGGCTTGGACTAACGAACCATGTCACTCCCATATCTCGAATCTTTTACGGATTCCAGACGCCGATCTCCACAACAATCAAAAGGTCACTCCCCCTATACAGCCCACCTAAGATCGGGCTGGAATGCCGAGCCCGAGAGACACAGACGCCTTATTCAGATGACAACGAGCATGCCAGTCGGAGGCAACTTCGACCCCACTTTGTCAAAGGGATGAAACCCCATGACAAAGTTGGAACAAAAGTATTCGAGAAGGAGCTACACACAACGAGAGAAAATCCCTCACCATATGACCTATTTTCGGCATCAATGCCTCCGCCCTCAAAGGGATCAAAGGGTAAGCAGAACCACATCTTCGGCCAAGCCTGGTTGAACACAACAGAAGGTTGTATTAAGGCTCACGCCTCGATACGGTAGAAACATACCAAACATCGAAACGTCGCCTCCATGTCCCGCAGCAAGGAAGAACTACTTCACTCCTTTTGTTGTTTCTTTTATTTTACTAACCTATATGTAGGCAATCATCCTGGGCATTCAGAAGTTATAACTCCACTTGGAGATCCAACGCCTCAACAGGGTTGGTCGTGCTCTCTTCCCTCGATCGGGCTTCCAACCCAAAGAGGATCCCGCCACCAAGATTATTAGTATACCATTGTACCCCCAGAAAAGGAACCGGCGAGAACGCAGGTCTTCCTCCTACAATCGGATGGCATGCGATGACCTTCTCTTAAGGACACCATTCCCTCGGAAGGGCCAAGAAGTGGCAGGCTGAGTTTCAATAGGAAATCGTGTAGTTGGATCAGATGATCCGAAGAGACATACCCACGTGGGTCAAAGCTCACAACAACGAGACAACATATATGTACAATATATATTTATGCCAAACAATAAAGAATACCTTTTCTGCATTTTATACTTCGAAAAAGGCTATTTCTGCATATTTGTGGCAAGGGCCTCTCCGCCGAATGCATCCCAGGATATTCGAGGATTGAGCATTAGCAATTCAACACCCGCACGACCCCAAGGTCGGAACTCCTGACTCATGAAACCCCCACAAGGTAACTCCGAGCTCATGAAAAGCGGTCTTCAAGCTTAGAAGAACTCGATGACTCGGAGACTGCCATTAATCGCCATATGCTGGAAAACCCAAAACTGTAAGACCCCTAACGGCCAGCTTTGTTGTAACTAGATCTATTCTACATTACACAAACTATAAGACCTCAACAAGCATGACAAACTGTAAGACCTCAACAGGCATGTCAAACTGTAAGACCTCAACAGGCATGACAAACTGTAAGACCTCAACATGCATGAAAATCCCGAAGATTAGGCTATACGTCGCATTTGTAAGAATCCGTAAAGGGTATACCCTTGATGTTGACGCCAAAACTATCACTTGTGATAAAAAAAGGCTACGGCCAAATGCACAGAATACAGTCGTAATGGCTGATACAACCAAAATAACGCGACTCGGGGACACCAAACTGTTGCTAAAAATACAGACCACTACTTCAAATATACTTCGGAAATAATTGGTTTAACAGGCTTCCCTAAATGGGAAAAAATGAGCTCTAACCACGTCATCTCCAAATCGCAAGAGCGTCGATCTACTCGACCTATGATATATGAATTTTTCGAGGTACTCGAAACATCGCCGACAACGACTTGAAATCGAGGTTCTTCTAAAACCAAGGACGGGTCAGGCAAAAATATTTCAAAAGACCTTAACAAGTAGATAACAAAGCCCTAAAAAATCCCACGGGCAAAAACATCATAAGAGCCATTATCCCCAGCTTAATGAGCCTAGGGGCCGCACACTAAACGGTCTCAACGACCAAACATTGTAAGAGCCATTGTCTCCAGCTTGAAAATTGACAACTTGAGGATTAAAGGGTCAATTACAACTCGAATCGCGATGCGACTCGAAGATTGGATCCAACGTAATTGAACTGGAATGTGCCTAAGGGCACGACATAAACACCACTATCGCCAGTCTAAAAAACAAAGGTACTTGAGGATCAATTAAAGCTCAATTCGCAACGTGACTCAGATACTGGGCCCGAAATAGCTAAACTGCAATATACCTAAGGCACGACATAAATGCCACCATCGCCAGCCGAACAAGCCGTCGGGCCACGCGCCTGTAAGGTCACTTTGACCCAAAGAACAAAAGGCCATCATCATCCGCCCATGTAGGCTGGAAAGTGCTTGAGGGTCAATTGAAGCTCGAGTCACAATGCGACTCGGAGACTGGACCCAAAATAGTTGAAACGGCAAATGCCCAAGGGCAAGAGATATAGAACAAATACTGACCCCCCACCCACCCACCCCTCCGCACAGGCATAAAATATTCAAGGGTAATAAGTCTCGAGTCAAAGCCCAACTCAAAGACTAAGCCTAAACAACCGTGAAAAGCACGAAAGCCCTAGTACCTGTTCACATCAAGGATCAAACTTAAGAGCCCTTGGGTCTGTCCGATTAGTTCCAGACCCAAGAGGATCCCGCCAAACGCCGAAAACCAGACTGCCCGGTCGAAAGAAATAGCAGAAAAAGGCACGGAAGAAATAAAACTTCAAGTCTCGTCCTATTTATTACATGCGCGAAAAAGGATCATTTTCCATTTACATGTATGCTTTACATATATCTGAAACATAGCGACAAAACGGTGAAATCTGCACTGCGCACTAAAGGGCTTCAGTTTGTTAAAATTTTCCCTCTGCGTTGTTAGCGAGGAGTGACTGAGCATCACACTCATCCGTCCTTGCTCGAACAGTTCCTTCGAGAAAACGAATCCCCTTGCACCGAACTCCTCAAGTACCTCTCTTTGGTATCTACAATGACCATATTCCTTGATCCTCCTCTCCCAGTCGAGGGTTCCCATTAGCTCAGCTTGGGCATCAGCAACATCCTTCATATGAATCACTATCTCATGATCAGCCTTTGTTCAGCTTAGTGCCACTCATCTCGGGCATCAATTATCTCAGCTCTGACCTTCGAGATATCAGATTCAAGTTTCCCAATCATATCCACCAGAACTTTGGCTTTGTCATGAGTCAAGCGGAGTTGGACCTCGAAGGCAGGGACCTTGGCCAAGACGCTCATCTCTTCTAAAGCTCGAGCCTGCGCTTGAGCCCTTAGCTCCCCAAAAGAAACTCCGCTGCGGTTGACTTCGGCTTTGAGGTACTCTAAGGCCTCCGTTAGCCTTAAGGTTAGAAAAGAGCGAAACGCGTACTACAGGAAGCTACCTTCTCCGTCAAATATCTCTCATAGTTTGAGCTCCGGCACGCCTCATTTCGCCAATGTTGTAGCTCAACTTCCTTCTCCTCGCTAAAGAGCCTAAGGAACTCGCCCTCATCTAGAATTTTCTGAAGCTAAGCCTATTACAGGCCTTGACGGAGCAGCTCGGACCTAAGCCTATCACAGGCATGTACAAGGAAATTTCAATAGAGGGAGGAGGACACGGGATACAAGGAAACTGTGCATAAACTCACCACAAAGTGAAGCCGACGGACTTCCTCAAAGTCGGAACACACTCCTATTGATTCTGCCACTATTGCCCAACAAGAACCGACCTCGAGCACAACATATTCACTCAAAGGAACCTCCAGCTAGGAATCAGGCTCTCTGGGAGCATCAGACTCGGGTGACGCCCTTCCTCATAAATGTGAGCCTGACCAGCACCACTAAAAGCTCCATCACATCGCGGGTGAAGATCCCTCTTATTTCCATCATCCCTCGGGTCGGAGGCCAACAACTCCTTCCCCTCTTCGGAAGAGCATTGCCTCGTCCCAAGGAACCTCCCCGCGAATGGCTAATCTAGCACAAATGGAAGGGTAAAGTATTACCTCGAAAATACGAAGGCATGTTAAAGGCAACAAATGCATAAACCTTGGTATTGTCCTCCCCATCCGCTACGTAAAATAGCTCGCCACATGCGCTTGTCGCAAGATGAATGGGTCACCAGTCTCCGGATCCAACCGGGTAGGTCAAGGACTTCACACGGCGTCCACGAAGTTGCTGCAGCAAGGGAGACGACATTATTACTCAACTGATTTTTACTATAGGCAAAATCTGAAAAAGGGCCAAACGCCTGACTCACGCGCATGATTCTACCCTTCAGGAAAATGGAAAAAATTCCATAGGGATAATATCGGTTGTCTGAACTCGGATAAATCAATTAGCACACTTTCGATCCCTGCCTTCCTCGTCATGAGCAACATAGGGCGTGGATGAACGACACCTCACAGTTAGCAGGCCTATGAAAAGGTCGGTATAGCCTGACGAGGTGGTCAAGCGTGAATTCAAGACTAGCCTTCTCCGTAAAGAACCTCATCATCAAAACCGTTCTCCAAAATGACAGATGAATCTGCGCCAGGGTAACCCGGTACTTCAAGTAAAAATCAAGCACAACGTTATTATGGGGTCAAATGCGAAAGGGTATACGGCTATGCCTGACAGGGCCAACCTATCCAGAACATATGCTGAGGTATCACGTCAAGCCATGTCATCTCTGTAATTTGTAATTATTCTCTATATAAAGGGGACTCACCCAACCTTGTAAACGGCCGATGTTACTCCATTGTCTCCACTAAAGAAATAATCTCTCTCTTTCTCTCTCTCTCTCTCTCTCTCTCTCTCTCTCTCTCTCTCTCTCTCTCTATATATATATATATATATATATATATATATATATATATATATCTTCTTCTAAGTTCTTCGTTCTCACTAGCCCGAGGCCGCTTTAATATTTATCGCCTTCTTACTTGTTCTACGCTATATTGCTCAATATTGGTCATAAAGAGCCTTGTTTAATCGTATCTTTCATTGTTAACCTATTTTTGGTTGCCCCTTATAGCTCTAGCTCAACCCGAATCCCTACCCCGAGGTCCCCATCGACCGGTTCTGCACCCGGGCATCAGGCCTCTTCAGTTCCTCGTTTTAGCTCGCTCCTCATCGTTAAACTTGACAATCCTAGCATCAACTACTTTAACAACTAGCTCGAGAATAGACCAAGTATTTTTAGATTTATAAATTTAATTGTTGTTACCATTTTTACGGTAAGCAAGAGGGATTCTATTCCACTGTAAATCATCTCAAGTCAATAAGAATTTTTTCTTCCTTCTTTTCTCCGCAATACGCTTCTTCTTTCTTTTATTGTTTTATAACAATTACTATATACTATCATTTATTTTAATCATGTTACTCAAGTTATATATATCACGAATCACACAATTATGTTTTTTTATGTGATTATTAGTTGACCCCACAATTCGGTTTTCTTTAATTTCATAAACTTTTTGTTCAAGAATATGTATTGCATGAAGAAGCAAAATGGTACTATCAATTTTACTGAAACAGGAAAATATGATGTACTCAAATAAATATGATAATAATTTTCTGGTATAGGAAGAAATGTGGTTCCGTGAATTTTTATTATAAATTATAATAGAGATACTAACAGATTATCAATAATTCTCTAATATATAAAACAAGTTAGGCCATTCCATGCACAGTGGTTATAAATTCACTTTATGCCAAAAACGTAGTGTATAAAAACAAATAACTTCAGCCAAAAAAAATCGCAGTTAGTGTTTCATTTTCCATCAAATTTGTACAAAATTCAAATAAATATAACAAACAGATAATACTGTTATTATCCATAATGAAAACAAAAAGTGCGACGCCATAAATATATCTACGTGAGAGAATATTTAGCGATATGACATCCCTTTTAATTAAACAATTAAACATTCAAAATTAGGTAAAACAAGGTGTTTGAAAAATAAAAAACTCCTTTCATATCTATATAGATTCTTGTCCTTTCTTATCCTAACTGATAAGATAAAAACAAGGTGTTCAAAAAGTTAAAAACTCCTTAGGATCTCTGAGTAGATATTTGTTTATCCATTCATTCATCAAACATATAGCAAAAAGGAAATATGGCCGGAGGTGGTGAATAAGTTTTTTAACGAATAGTTTCAGATATTGTTCTTACTTGTAGGTACATTTTAAAAAGAAATCATTTACCTTAAGAAAAGAATGAAAATTAATATTTACATCGATACTGCTTTAAGAGAAAAAAGTTTACAACAATGTATCTATTTGAACATCAAAGGAAGATGAGTAGGTGAGTTTTCACATTTAATAGTGATAAATTAACATAGTTTTACTTTAATAAATATAATTAAAAAATATAGCATATTATATTCTTTGAGTTGTTGTATAAGTGGATGCACATTCGAACTCGGCGATTATATAATGAAAAATAGATAATGACATTGTTCGATATTTGTATTTTATTCTATTTATAAATTAAAGATAGATAATTAAATTTGATACATTATTAGGTATCTATTATTTTAGCATTATCCTACTTTCTTGAATTGGATGATTAAAGTGTCATGTAATCAAAGAATTAAAATAAAATTAGGGTTGGATATTTTATGAAAACTAAAAACATTTTGACTTTTATTATTATAAACATGTCAAGAAACCTAACAATATAGTAAAGTATAAATAATTAAAGATATTAGCATATGGACTAAAAATTACCTTGATTATATGTGGACCATTAAGGAAGATTTCGAAGGATGTCGCGTGTCGTTAACAAGGTATACTGACTTGGTTCAAAAGGTCGATATCATGAGAAAATAGCGTGACGTTGACGAGGTCGAGATGGCTCAATAGATGACGAAGACGAGGATGAACACTTCTTTTATTGAAGCAGTAATGACTAGTTCTAGGATGCAAGTTCTCCAAATAGAAAGATACGTTATAGAGGGGATCGAATACTCATTGTAAAAAGAAATAACACATTGACATTCTCTGAAGATTCTTCCCTTATCATACCCATGCAAAGTTCACTTTTTCCTTGTATCTTTATTTATTCATTCTTCCCGACACAAGGATGATCCGAATATTCAAAGGCTTATCTATCCTTATTAGAAATATTATTGGGAAATCTCATTTTTGTCGGGTGACATCCACCTATTTATTTACATTAATGTTATTTATTGTTATCTTCCATACTCTTGGATCATTTATTTCCCCATTATCACTGTTGTTCATTGCAACTTAACTGCACACGCGAGATCTTACTACAAAATTATTTGGTCTATCTTTTGAATATTAGTATTGGCTAAGATTAACCCTACTTGCTACAAATTTGATTGTATAAACCTAAATTTAAATTTTGGATCATATAATTTGGTGTCGTCAGTGGGGATTTCTCAATCAAGCTTTTGATTTCCATTGGATCTACAACTCATACGACCTACTAATCTAACAAACCATAAATATTATCTTTTTTCTCTGTGTGCAAGAAAAAACTCTCCATGGCAGGTAACCAAGGAATCCGGACGAAGGCACCAGACAACATTCCCCCCAACCTCATCCAAGATGAGGAGGTGACAATCACGACCTCCCCCAAGCGAGAGAGGTCGCCTGCATCTTTCTGCAGCACGAAAAAACCAAACGGGAAAGGGGCCTCCGCGTCCACGCGAGAGGGGGCGCCACCAACTATGAAAAAGCTACTCGAAGCATGGCTAACCGAAGTTCTAGACAACGTGATCATCAAACAAGACCCATGCACGACCATAGAAGTCACGAGTCCAAACAACACAGCGGAGGAACGAACAAGATGACCAACCGAACCCTTCAATTTTAGGTAAAACTCACATGATTACTGACAACATCCTCACCGCTGTGCTGAAAAAAATGCAAGAAATAGAAAACGATAATAAGGCACTCAAGGAAAAAATGAGGGAGTACCAGTAACGAATCGATAAAATACCAGGCGCCCCCAAATTATTGCCAAAAAGAGACGTTGGTAGGTTTGTGGAACAACCTTACAGTGAAGAAGAGACTCCACATGCCATATCAAAGACCGTCAAGATGCCCTTATATCTCAAAATCTACGATTGAACGACTGATACTGAAGATCATATGACTTACTACGTTACCACCGTGAACGGAAACAACCTCATCAAAGAACATGTGTCATCCATCTTGCTGAAAAAATTGGTGAAAATCTCACTGAAGGGGCAATGACGTGGTATTCACAGTTACCAGCTCGTTCCATTGAGACATCCAAAGAGATGGTTGAGAAGTTTGTAATGGCGCATGCCAGGGCCAAGAAAGCTAAAACAAGGGTAAATGACATCTTCTCCATTAAATAATCCCAAGGAGAGGGACAGGTGGACTTCCTCGCCCGATTCAACAGAGTGAGAATGACCTTCCCAAGTGTCTCCAAAGGGATGGCCGTGGCAGCCTTTCAGAATGGGTTGAGCATAGATGGGATTCGACAGTAGCCAAAAAGCTACTGGCTCGATTAATAAAGTACCCGCCAGACACTTGGGATAAAATCCATAATTCCTACTGTGTTGAGTTCAGAGCAAACAACGACGAACTTAATAGACCAACTTGATGACTCGCCTTAGTACAATTCGAGCCTAGAAAAGAACGTAGGGGCAATACAAGGAGACACCATCCAATATCACGGGAAGGCAGGAAACGACACCAACCCTACATAAGGACACGATCCCATCTTTCATTATTAATAAGGCCCATCTAGGACGAGATTAGGCACTCACAAGAATGATCGAGGTATGCCCTCTTACTATCTGCTCATGACATTTGTGTGTCACCTACAGAGGGCGTCTACGTTCTTAAGAAGCTCGGCAGAAAGGTAAACTGGCCACAAAAGATGAGGTCCGACTAAAGCACCAGGAAATCTTACGTCCTCTGCGAGTCCCACCAATAATGTGGACACAAATTAAAAGATTGCATTGCTCTTAGAACAGAAGTAGAAATTTTTTTGCAACAGGGGCATCTCAAGAAACTACTCAGCGACAATGGCAGAAACACTTTAGTGAGGGGTTGAGAGAGCCTAGTCCCACCAAAGCCTTCTTGGCCAGCTCGCACCATCAAAATAATTATTGGTGGCAGTGATGATGACTTTATCAACAACATCAAATTCACCGCCACCCATAAGCTCGAAAGATCGATCACTCACGAACGGTATGACAGACTCGAAGAAATATCATATTCGATTAGTCATATGCCGATGGTTTCACTTTCCCTCACAATGAAGCACTTGTAATTACTTTACAAAATTTTACATACAAATGTTCAAAGAATTATGGTAGATGAAGGCAGTGAGGCGTGCATCATCCATCTCCGAGTCCTCGCACATATGAGTATCAAGGATAAGATGGTGTTGCATTGCATCACATTAACCGGTTTTAATAATACAATTGTATGGACTTTGGGAGAGATTACACTTCAAGTCCTCACTGGTGGGATGACTCTAGAGACAACATTCCACATCATGGACCAGGACACTGCATACAACGCTATCGTGGGAAGACTACAGATATACCCGATGAGAACCGTCCCCTCCAGCTTATACCAAGTGATGAAATTCCCAACACCTTGGGGTATATTCAACATAGGATGGGAACAATGTATGTCTCGGGAATATTCTATCGAATCACCATGGACAACACGAAAACTCAACAAAATAAAGAAAAGGAAAAATAAGTGTAACCATCAACAAGATTAAGGTCGCCATGGGTTGAGTCCAAAGAAGTCATTATGGATCCAGAGATAGTCGAAGTCGCATGATCAACCATAGAAGACCTCGATCCCATCCAGATAGGACGTAACAACTTCAGCAAAAAGGCCTATATAAACTAAAAACTCCAAGACCCATGTAAATTTAGTCAATTCTTCAAAACTAACACGGATTTTTTTGCCTTTATCTATGCAGATATGTCAGGTATCCCCAATCAGCCATCTCAAGTAGTTCAACTTCTGAAAATAAGAAATTGCCCATAAGTCGTACTCTTTTTTTCCACACTTGTGTTTTGTCTCAATAGGGTTTCCTCAAGGAGTAAACGAGGCAATAAGTGGGACACTTCGAGTTGGAGTATGAAAAAGCATACATATTTTTCATTGTCGACTCCTCAAGAATATCCAAGTCGAACAATGAGGGACTAGATATACTAAAACTGGGACTGAAATGCAAGCCAATACCCAAAACTTATAATTTTCTCCAAAATATATCTAAGGGCAAAATGATATCATCAAAGCATTAATGTAGAAGTAATAAAGATACACGTTTATTGAAACTGCTCTCCTAAAAAGGTGCGTTCGATCAGTTCGAACAACACCTATCGACCCTCGCGTACGAGTTAATCAAAGGTACATTTGAACAGTTTGAACAACACCTAATGGCCCTCGGCCACAACTTAATCAAATGTATGTTCAACCAGTTTGAACGACACATATCAGCCCACGGACATGAATTTCCAAAGGTACGTTCGACCAGTTCGAACAACACCTATTATCCCTCGGCTATGACTTAACCAAAGGCATGTTCGACCCGTTCGAACAACACCTATCGGCCCTCGGTCACGACTCGATGAAAGGAATTTTTACCTGACTCAACAGTATGTTCAACCTATTTGAACAGCATATATCGGCTTTCGGCCTAAACTTGAATAGAAGATAACAATGAAGAAAATATAGCATTAAAACACAAGTACAAAAGCAAGAATGCGTAAAGACAAAAAGGTTCAAAACAAAAAAAAACCCTTATATTTCATAAGAAAGTTTTTACAAAGCTGTTTAGAGATAGCAATAAAATATACAATACAAAAGTAGAGCAAAAAAGATAAACACTCAATGATCTTCACTACCTAGATCTCTGCCACCATCTCTTTCCCCGTCGCGACCATAAGAAGCATCATGCCAAGAACTATCCGCGAGCTGATCCACACCCTCCTTATCACCTACTTCAGAATCAAGCTAAGTTGTATCAGGATTAAAGTCGTAGGAGAGTCGCGCCTCTTGAGATTTGACTGAAGCCTCCTTAATAGTTGTCTCAAAATTGAAGCCCGTCTTTTTCAAATCACGAGTCACATCCAATCGAGCTTCAGTAGGGATCTAATCTTTGTACTTTTCTCAAGGAATGTTAGGAAATTTAGAGGCATGAGGTGTAGAGTGACAGTCCGGGTATGCTCATCCTCAATAGCAGAAACCCACTCGAGCAATTGGCCATTCTCGGCCTCGGTAACATAAACTCGCTCGAGTAGCTTGAAGTTCTCCTTATCCAACTCTCCAATCCTTTCCTCAAGCTGGTCCTCTTTAGACTTGGTCTTTATAGAGCGTTATCCCGCCAACTCTAGAATATGAACCTTCCGTTGAGCATCTAGTTAGGAGGACTCTACTACTCAAACATCTGTTGCTTCTCGGTGAACACCCCCATGAGAGCGTTTATTTAACGTTGGCAACCGTCCAACTGACTTTACAGTTGAACCACCTTACTCTAGAAGTTCCTGCATTGGGCCTCCACGCCCTTGATCAATTCGATCTCCTTCTCTTTCCTCTTCAATGATCCCTCGGGAACACTGAACCTCTCCATGACCACCATCAACTCCTTGTCTTTCTTCTTCAGCTTTGATCAGGTCCAAGCCTACACTACAATTGAGTAGAGGAGTTGGTCGATGTAGTTTTAACCCAACTAGGTCGGGATCGAATCTATAAGGAGTTAATAATTGGAATTAGGTTTATATCTAAGCTACATACGGGTTTGAATCTAATTACACTTCCACAAATGTTTGGTTTGGTTTCTACTTCTACTTCTATTCTATTGCATAAAATATTTGAAATTAAGTACAATGTTTTTGTTGTTGATTTTCAAGGGTTTAAAGGGACTATGGTGACTTTAACCTAGGTGGATATCTAACGAGTAACACGAATCTAGGGCAATCGTGTGATTAATTGGGGTCATAATATAGCTATCACACCCGGGTACTTGCCCTGTACCTCTTCGGTAGTTTGAGTGATTTTACCCAATTTGGCTTTCTCAAGTCGAAATGGGTATGCATGCAATTCAAGTGATTTTAGCTCAAATGGGGTATTACTATTAGATTGTTCATTCGGATCGGATATCTGAAATCCTAACCAATCCATTCAATTTCAGATTTCAGATTGGATCAGATTTCAAATTGTGTTTATTAATATTATTGATTTCAGATCGGATTCGGATTGATATATTTTAATTCGATCAGATCAGAAATCCGAAATTATTAGGCTATGTACAAATACTACACTTTAATTTCGAAAGTCAGTACTTCCTTTACATCTTTCTCCAAGTTATTACCTTTATAATTTCTAGATTTAGCTATATTGGCACCATAGTACTCTCATAATTACATACACATGCATTTTTCTTAATGTATTACCTCTTTTACAAAAAAAAATATAAATATTAGTTTGCATCTTTGAGGCATAATAATATCCGAAATCCGATTCGATCCAAAATTTAAAATCCAATATAATTCGGATCGGATTTGGATTGAATTTTCTAGAATCCGAAATCCGAAATTCGAATCAAAAAGTTCTGAATCCAATTCAATCTGATCCGTGCACATGCCTAATTACTATCTCTAGGTTTAACCCTTTAATTGGGGCTATCAATTTCATGAGTTCACCCCAATTCCTTGTTAGCCTAACTTTCCTAGACTTAATCCATCTTTCTCAAATAGAGACTAAGTCATAAATGCATGAATTAGTGTTTGCAACCACTAATCTATAGTTCTAGCAAGGACTAGGATAAATATCACTAACTCAAACACATTTAAGCCCTAAAATTCCATACCCATCAAATACCCACACTAAGGTTGGGTCACAACCCTAGCTATGGGTTTATCTACTCATGAAAATAACAGAAATCAAAGATAAAAAGTAGATGAAATTCATATTACTAGATTAAAATATGAAAATCTAATGTTAAAAGATGAATCTAGTACAAAATTTCCAAAAGCAGTAGAGTCAGCCGTCTCATGTGCTCCTCTAATACATAACTTAACCTAAAATGTCAAAAAGATTATTTATACTAAGCTAAAATTTTCGAACAAAAATACCCCTTAGAAGGTTTCGCAGCCACGTAATTCTTATTGCGAACGTACTCTTACTTTTGCGGCCGTGTAATTCTAACCGTGGTCCGCATTCTTTGATTCTGGATCTTGGTTGAGGTGAGTTGCATGGGCCGCATAATTTCTATCACGGCCGTGTAATTCTAATGCGGACCGCACTTCTTGTTTTACCTAGAAATGTGAACTCTCTGAACCTCGCCAACCGCGGTACTTTAGCGGTTGCACTTTTCTGTCGCGGTCCGCATTCATGTTATAGACCAACAATCCATCTCTGTGATTCTTTATTTCGTGGACCTCGAAATAGTGTTTGTGCCTATGTTGATACTATCGGCCGCCCTTTTCTGACGGGGTCCGCATTTCATATCTTTTGTCCTAAGCTTGGTTTTTGTTGAAGTTTTGACTCCTTTATGAGTTGATTATGGCTCATTTGGCTCATTTTGAACAAACCCTGCAAGCAAGCATGTTACACTAGTTTTCGGGAATGCATTCATGCATTTTTGGATCAAAGCACAAGTCCCTACTTATAAAGATCCTCCATCTGAGCAGGCATGTCACCATCTTCACGAAGCCGCCTCTAAGCACCTTATACTTTCCGTGGAACTCGGCATACTTGGTCTGTACTATATGATAGATCTCTTTCCATTTTCTCCCTCTGTGTGCTTTCAATCTCTAGAATGATGGTCTGCATATCAAGGAAAAGTAAAAGTTAAAGCTTAGAAGCAAGTTAAAGAAGAAAAAAAAAGAACGAGAAACAAATACACCTACCCAAAGGAAGACGCCAACAATGCTCTTCGACGGGGTGCCTTTACTCTGGTCTTTGAGGGTCACAAGCTCAACTTTGGATTAGGAAGGACTGAGAGAGTTAACCACATCGTCGCTATTTTTAGCAGATTGTGATCCATTGGAATCGTGATAGTTCTTGAACCCCCCATCATCCCTACCTCGATCTGAGTAGTCCCCTCATCGAGTATATTAAGATCCTCAAGGTACATGTCACAACCGGACTCATCGCCCTCTTCGATGATACCCTTTCCTTTGGCCCCCTCAGTAGAAGAAGCTTTCCTAGTCGTCTTAGAGGAAATGACCTCTTCACATGGCACAAAGCTACCATCAAACCCCCTCTCTGCAATCATCTCTGTCACGACCCATTTTCATAATAGGTCAAGATGGCGCCCAACACCATTGTCAGGCAAGCTAATGCGAGAATATAATTAGGTTCTCATTTTACTTTTACTAAAAATAAGTGTAACAGATTCTCAAAGTTAAAGTTAAGACTAGAAGAGATCAATAATGTATCAAAATAATTATACAACCCAAAATAAATGTCTACTAATGTGTGTGCCAATACCTGGTGTCACAAATAATAGGCATCTAGTAGAATATACAAAAGAACCACACTATCCTACTGTCCGAAACTAATTAGAATTCATAAGAAAGAGAGGGAGAGGGAGAGACTCCTTCAGGCTGCTGAACGGCATGGGAAGGGAAGCAGCTCACTGTAGAAGTCCTGAAATCCACTCAGGGATGCACGCCCGACTGATAGCAAGAAACACCTGCCTCAGATCCTGTACAATTAAGTACCGAAGTGTAGTATGAGTACATTAATAATATGTACCCAGTAAGTATCCCGTCTAATCGTGAAGAAGTAAAGACGAGATGTCGACTTGATACTTACTAGGGTCAAATAATATAACAAGAAATCAATATATTGTAGCAAGAGGTTATAAGTCATGTTCCTAACAATTTTACGGTTAACCAATTACATTTCAAGTACTTAGCAGCAAAGTCAAGGATAAGATTTCGCACAAGTATCATGTGCACATATGTCGAGGTCGACGACCCGATCCAACAGAAAATAAAATTTCCACTGCCAAAGTGTCGAATGGCGTGAACCATATATGCATCTATTTATACCGAGGCGATCAGCCCGATCCACAAATATCAATTAATATTAAGAAAATACTCGAAGGCATATTTATATTCAAATAAATTCGTGCAAGGGTTCAACAAGTATATATGCTCACTTTTATTCCTTTCTAAATCTCTAACATATCCTAAGTGATCACATTAGCAAAAAAAACATAGAGATATTCACAAATAGAGCATGATGTGGGTACTAGACTACCCGAAAAATTAACATAATAGTAGCTACTCACGGACCCTCTTCAGCTAGTGCATACGTAGCCCTCGTATTTTGTAGCAAATTACTCAATTATTATACCTGTGGGGATAATTCCCTTTTACAAGGTTAGAAAACAGAATTACCTCGCTCCAAAATATACTTCCAATGCTAGAAACGAGCCCAAACCCTCAATTTTGAGCCGAAAGATCCAAAACTAGTTAAATGAGGTAGGAACTAATCAATATAAGCTCACAAGATCGTATTATAGCTCATTCAGTAATTTCCCAACCCTTAACACAAGTTTCCTAAAATTCGACTCCAGGACCACATGCCCGGGTTCCGAATATTCTCGAAAGAAGTTGTTCTCTATAACCTAAGGATCAATAATATATGATTTCTAATTCATTTAGTAACAATTTTTGTGGTTAAATCTAACTTTTGTCAAAACCCTAGGTCTTTCTCTAACCCCTTGATTTTACCTAAATTCTAGTGTTTAATCTACTTAATACACAAGTATTAAACTAAGGGTAGGTGGGATAAACTTACCTCATGATGCTAAGTGGAAAACTTCTCCAAAAAATTCCCAAAATCGCCCATAGGGGAGTGAAAAAGCGATAAAAATGACTTAGAACCCGAATTAAATGAACCTTATTGCTTCAGCGATTTCTGCATCTGCGAGGAAAGGACCGTATCTGCGAAATGGGCTAAAAAGGATGGGACCGCTTCTACAGTCTTGAGGTCGCATCTGCGGAGCCGCTTCTGCGGTTTGAGAGCTGCTTCTGCGATTTGGCTTGGCCTTCCCTGGTCCGAATCTGCGGTCCAACAATTGCAGGTGCTGTTATATAGAAGCAGCAGCTTCAGCACTTCTCAAAAATTTCAACTTCACTCAAGCCTCGTCTGATTAATGCTCGAGGCTCCCGCGCACCATCCGAACATACCAACAAGTCTGAAATAACAAAACAGACCTACTCGAAGCTTCAAAACGCCCAAAACAATGCTAAATCTAAGAATCACCCCACTAACACCAATTAAATCAAACTTATGAATTTCAAATTCTTACTTTTCCTCTAACGGGCCAAAACGCCCTTAAAATGCTGCTCAGTCAGGTAGGGGCTATCCTATAGGTGGATGGAAGGCTGGTAGGGGCCGTCCTAGAGGTGGAGGTGAGGCAAGGAGAGGTCAGCCAGCTAATGCTCAATCAGGTGGAGGCTAGCCAGCCGGTGCTCCGGTCAGATTCTATGCCCTTCCGGCCAGGCCAGATGCATTGGCCTCATATACCGCCATCACAGGTAATATTTCCGTCGGTGGTAGAGATTCTTCGGTAATATTTTATCCAGGGTCTACTAATTCATATGTATCATCTATGTTTGCTTGTTACCTGGTTATTTCTCTTGAGCCTTTGGGCAGTCATGTTCATGTCTCTACTCCTATGGATGATTCTGTGATTGTGGATCGGATCTACACGTCCTGTGTGGTCATATTATGTGGTTTTGAGACTAAGGCAGATCTTTTGTTGCATGATATGATTGATTTTGAGGTTATCCTAGGAATGTATTGGTTGTCTCCATATCACGTCGTTCTAGATCGCCATGCCAAGATTGTTTCACTAGTGATGCCAGGGTTGCCGAGGTTGGAGTGGAAAGGTTCCACAGTTTATGCGCCTAGTCGGGTTATTTCTTTCCTGAAGGCTCGGCATATGGTCGAGAAGTGGTGTTTGGCTTATCTAGCTTATGTTCGAGACACCACTGCAGAGTCTCCGACGATTGGTTCAGTTCCAATGGTTCGAGAGTTCGCCAATGTGTTTCCTTCTGATCTTTCTAGCATGCCACCGGATCGTGATATTGATTTCTGTATTGATTTGGCTCTAGGCACTCAGCTTATATATATTCCACCGTACTGTATGGATCCTAAGGATCTGAAGGAGTTAAATGAGCAACTTGAGGAGTTGTTAGCAAGGGGATTCATAAGGCCCAGTGTATCACCTTAGAATGCACCAGTGTTCGGTTCCTTCATTGGGATCCGAATAAATTCGGATTCGCTCTGGGAAGTCCCACATTGGGGGGGAGTAAAGCACTCCCTAACAAAGGCGACTCGATACTTAGAGGTCGAATCTCAGACCTCTGGTTAAGAATGAAGAAATACTTATCACTCCACTATAACCCTTGTTGGTTAACGTATTGTTTGGATGGTTGTTTCTGGTTGTTTTGTATTCTATTCTTACCCCAGATACAATGTTTGTTTTGATTATTAATATAAAATTGATTGTATCGTATTGTAAAATCCATTGTTTCGGAATAATGAAAAACCCCATTTTATGAAACAACCAAAAATCGCTGTGATGGAATTGTTCTGTGTTTTCCTTTCCAATTATGCTCATACTTATTATTCTATATTTCAAATTTACCCTTTACCCAATTATTAATATTATATTCACCAAACTAATATGTACTTTATCTCCATCTTCTTCCTACCGTGCAACTAGTCAACGCCGTACTTCCTAGTCTTTGTCTCTTTCCAACAAAGTTTTTACAGGTTAGTTTTCATCTCTATTCTTAACTAATTCCACTGTTGCTAAGGAAACTTTCCTCTAAATAATAAGTGCTAGAAAAATTATTTTTTAGTAATTCTTAATAAATAAATTATTTTTATGAGTAATTCTTAATAAGCATCGTATTTAAAATAATTGAGGGTATTTTAGTAAACTTAACAGCACAGTATAATAAAATACAGTCAAATCAAACAATAAAGATGTTATTTAACAACAGCAAACAATACAGTCTATCCAAACATTGTATCCATCAGAACAATACATAAAGTAAAAGTTAAAACTCCTATTTTCATATCTTCAGGTTATGTTTTAATTGTTATCGAAAATATAATGGGATAACAAGTTGATATACTAGTAATAGTTTAGTTCAGATTCAGAGTTATCCTCCCTTTTTGTTATCAACGCAACTTTTCATGTATTATATAATTAAAAAATTTACTCAACACGTCGTTGGATTTTTGAGAATCCACAACGGCGGCCATTATCAAATTCCTTTTTTTTTCGTTAGAGATTAATCAATTTTTTTCCAAATTCCTGTCATATTTATTTTTGTGTTTGAGTTTTGTGCACTAAAGTGTTTAATATTTTTCTCAGATATCAAATTAAGTTATATGCAATACGAGGTAACTGTTTATATGTTATAACAAATACAATCTAGTAATTTTAGAAATTGAGTAAATAATAAGTTAAATTACACTAATAATATTTACATCATCAATGTATATAATTTAAATATCTATTAATTAATCAAGATATTAACTTGTAAGTGAAAAAAAATGATTTCCATTTCAGTTAAAACTCTAAGATTCACTGCTATCCTAATAAAAAGATAAAAATTATACAATGAGTTTGAAAAGAAAGAAACTCTTTAGGATATATATTAGTAGATATAAGTAAAAATACATTACCTAGGTACATCAGCTATATATTTCTCTTGTGTTTATCAATCGATTACTTCACTTTCTAGTGGAATAATTGAGTTTTCAGATTTAATAGTGATAATATTATATTTTTATCTTATAATTAGAAATAGAAACATGCATATTCATGGTGTTGTTGCGTAAACGGATGCACATTCGAATTCAATGATTATATACTAAAAAAGATAATGAAATTGTTTGATATCTGTATTTTATTCTATTTTGTAAATTAAGGAATAGATAATTAACTTAATACATTATTACATAATATATATTATTTTAGCATCATCCTTTTTTGTGAGTTGAATGAGTTAAAGTGTCGTAAGTCAAAGAATTCAAATAAAACTTATGCGTACATTAGTAATTGGGTTGAATATTTTATGAAAACTAAAAACATTTTAAGTTTTATCATTACAAACATGTTAAGAAATCTAATAATGAAGTAAAGAATAGATAATTTAAAATGATAGTAAACATATATTTATTTACTTGTTGTATATGAATATTTGTCTGAATCATGTTATTCTAGTTGTTTGTATTACTAACTATATATTTATAATAATTTTTTATCGTTCGAATTTTATTGACCGAACCGATGATTTTCTCTCTCTTTAATTTCATATGTTCTTTGTTCTTGAGTATATTGCACAAGAAGAAAAATGATACTAGCAAATGTGCTCAAATAAATACGACAATAATTTGCTACGAGTAACTTTTTTGACCGATACAACCTTTTTACTAGAAATAGTGATACTATAAAAATTGTTAAAAGTTGATCATGCACCGCGCCAGTGGTTAAAGGACTCTTCGTGCCAAAAGAAAAGTAATAAAAATTGTTAATTTTGTTATAAAATAGAAGTTGTTATGAAATAATATAAAGGACAAGAACAATAACTCAAGAACAAGAGCAAATAGAGAGAGAATAGGGAGAGAGAGAAGTATTCTTATTAATACTTGGGGTGTTTTACAATGGTAGAGAGCACCTCTATTTATAGGGAGGAGAATGACTTAGCTTCAAGCTAAAATTCTTAGACATTCACTCTAAATAGACTTCTATTTTATAACACTCCCCCTTGAATGTCTATTCAATAATGTACCTCATAAAACCTTAAAACCAAAACCCATTGGGAAAAATTAAAGAAAGGAAAAAGAGTACACATGTTTGAATATGCGCCTATTGGTTGCCTCGTTAAAAACCTTGCAAGGAAAACCCAGTGGGACAAAACCTTGAAAGGGAAAAAGAGTGCAACGCGCATTAACTCCCCCTAATGAGTACATCAATTTATATCCTTGAGCATTTGCATTCCAATCTTGTGCATCATCTTCAAAACGATCTTTGATAGAGATTTGATAAATCAACCATATTGACTTGAGTAAATATTCCATACCTTGAAATCATCATTCTTGATAGATATGAACATCTTCATATAATGTCGTGGAATAACTCTTCAATATCTCCATAGATGTATTCTCAATGCCATCATGCTTATAGTTATAGCAAGATACATATGTACACAAATTGTACTTAGGATGTGGTACTTCAAGACCAAGAATTGCATATGCTTCAGGCAACTTAAATCTTTCAAGTTAAGTCATATAAGCCATATAATAGACTTTAGATGCATATCAAGTTTTCCATGTCATGCTAGACAAATAAGATATCGAAAACTGACTATACATACCTTTGACTTTATACTTTCAAGCATTTGAACTATAGGTTCAAAACTTCATGTCTTTCATATGGAATCAATTCTTCTTGAATTGTATCTCTTCCATTTAGTTACTTTCTTTGGGTCAGCAAATGCGTATAGCATGCTTTGCAATATGTTGCAATTGAATTATCCCTTTTATGAACTTCAGGTTCATATCATGATATTCGGGGATATACATATACAAATGAGAATTCATCCCATGTAACATTTTCTCAAGTGTTTATCATGTCTCCCCCTCATGTTAGTAAAGCTAACATGTTTCCTCAACTTTGGGAAATCATCTTTGTGCATTATGTCAATATACATAGCACCTTAATAATAAGATGAAATTATTTGGTTCCTGACCCTGAACCACTTTTGAGGGGAGAATATACTCTCGTATACAACTTATATCAAACTGATATATACAACTTCGTTCTCATAAGGAACAGTTTAGCTATTAAGTGGAAGCATTCAATAATTATCTTGCTAAACCAACTTTGATATAAACCAACTTATCAAGATGAACTGTCTTGAGTAGAGAATCTGGAAACTATGCTCGAAGTTAGATTACTGAGCGATTTACCCCGCAAGCACGACCAGGCTGCGGGTCAATAACAATTGCGCATGTAACCATTCCATAGATGCATCATATGTGGTATACATGGCACGTGAATGGGCCCATATTCACCTTTGATATTTCCAGAATTTAGGGGCTTCAACCCGAACTCTTTAGTTGGTCAGTTCATTAATGAGAACAAGTGATACAAGAGTATTCGTAAAGAACTTTCTAGTTCTTTAATATTCACCTATGTGAATTTGCACATCATACTTCAAATGAGATGGCTAACACGAATGTCAACTGACTAAATTATCAATATTGGTAAACTTCAAATTTACACCATGACATGTGCACTTATCAATAAACTTCGAGTTTATTATGACATGGGTTTTTATACCAATAGATATCCACTTTATTGTGGCATTCTTTCTTTTGTGTAGTACAAACTGGAGAACAAAGCGGGTAGCTTTTCATATACAAATTACCCCGCTACAAGTTGTAGTAATAGGAGAATCAAAGCCTTCCTTTATTTATAGTCTCAATATCATCAATCGCCTTCGCGTGTACTTTTGGAAACTGGATAAGTTTCTTTGAGACTTACTACAGCACAATACTCAATTGTGTTTCTCCAACATAGTAATAATTGGCTCTTCGAGAGCTCTCAATTAACTTTGTACTACCACAGGTTCATCAACATCCGTGTGGTGAATATCTTTCTTAAAGAGAAAGTTATACCATTATGGTCATGTCAAACTTATATGCAAGATATGTTTCTTGCATTATCGTTGTCCTTTAATGGTCATATTTCCAAAATACTTTGGCGTACAATAGGTACGCGACCAACGATCATTCATGCCATATATCATCTCAAACCTCCTTCTAGGGGTGAGGGTGGTATCATCTCAAGCCTCCTTCTAGGAGTGAGTGTGGTATATTCAATACCAATTTCATGTTCATATTCTTCCAACATTGAATATGTATTTGTGAATCACATTCACTTCGAGGATATGTGATTTTGTTATCCTTTTCAAATCTATAAATGCTTCAGGCATTTGATTTGCTATTCTTTGCAAATGGATAATCTTTTGTGCCTCTTTCTTTCAAATAGAGGTATGTGGATCAAGATGAGATAATGATGCATTTTTCCACAAAATTTCCCGTTTGGTTTCACCAACTTCTCCCCCTAATTTTGGGAAAAGTGTCTCATCAAATTGACAGTCTGCAAATAGTGCAGTGAACAAATCTCCTGTCAATGTTTCGAGGTAGCGAATAATAGAGGACGCGTCAAACTCAACATATATTCCTAACCTCCTTTGCAAACCCATTTTGGTGCGGGATGGCGGTGCTACAGGCACATATACTGCGCATCCAAAGCTTCTTAAATGGGATATATTGGGTTCATGACCCAAAACCAATTGCAATGGGGAATATTTGTGTCAATTTGTCAGTCAGAGACGAACTAGCATTGCTGCATGCAACATGGCGTGACCCCAAACCGAAGTGGGCAGCCGACGAATTAGCATTGCTTCATGCAAAATGGCGTGACCCCAAACCGAAGTGGGCAGCCGACAAACTAGTATTGTTGCATGCAAAATGGCGTGAACCCAAGTCGAAGCGGGCAGCCGACGAACTAGCATTGTTGCATTCAAAATGGCGTGAACCCAAACCGAAATGGGCAGCCTCGTTTTCATGAAGAGTTCAAGATTATTCTCATCTATTGTCTCAATATGATATCCATTTTGAATGATATCTTTAAAACTCAACAAGTTCCTTTTAGACTTGGAGGAGAACACTTTGATTGATATCATTAAAACTCAACAAGTCCTTCTTAGACTTGGAGGAGAACATTGCATTCTCTATGATTAACGTCATGCCTTTGGGCAGAGTTACAATTGCTCTTCCGGAGCCTTCAATCAATTTACTACTTCCATAGATTGTAGTAATGTTTGCCTTACACAATTACTCTTCTTTTCTTTGAGTATTGTATGTGTAGTACATGAATCAACTAGGCAAATACTTTTACAATTGGACGTTGGTCCAAGTTCGCTTTGTGAGATATCCATATTTGCTATCCCATAGTTTAACATACAAAAGAAATACACGAACATAAGAATAAACAAGTTCAATTCTTTTGTGTCACATAATATTTTCAAAATCTGCTACTAACAGTTGGCTAACAAAATCAGATATGTTATCCATAATCAATTCCTTTGCAGTTTGAAAATTTCAGCGTTTTTCATAAGACAATCGATTATTAAACACACACAATCGATTGTTGGAACATAGACAATCGATTGTTAGACATACACAATCGATTATTTGTTATTTTTGAAAAACTTCAGATCACACTGTTTAAGACAATCGATTGTTAGATATAGACAATCGATTGTTGGTCATTTTTGAAAAATTCCGGACCTCACTGTATCTGACAATCGATTGTCAAATATAGACAATCGATTGTTGGTCATTTTTGAAAAATTCTGGACCTCACTGGATAAGACAATCGATTGTCAAATATAGACAATCGATTGTTGATCACTTTTTGAAAAATTCGTTATAAAGACAATCGATTGTTGATCATTGACAATTGATTGTTTTGCAGTTTATGCGACATGAGATAACCGACTAGTTTTTCAGGTTAGTCGATTACCTCTACTGGAAAGTAAAGATATTATTGATATTTGAGCATATTGAGAACTAATACAAACATCATATCATGAACTAGCTAATACGAGATAATACTAATGACTATTAGTTTATTCATTAACTAATACAAATAAATCAAACAGCTCCATCTTCTTTCATCACCGATCCATCATCGATTAGGTGGTCTATCTTCCCATCGGGTTGCTCAAAGAAGTCTGCCACATTCAAGTTGTCGTCAGAGACAAAATTCGTTATGGGGCGTTTACTCTTTCGAGATGCTTAATAAAGGTCAACCAAATGTCTTGGTATACAGCAAGACTTAGACCAGTGCCCGTTTCCACCGCAACGATAATATATAGTTTATAAACTATTTGCTTTTGGATTCTTATCGTATCGTGCTTGTGGCAGAGTGACCAACTTCATGTTGTCATCTCTCTTCTTTAAGCCTTTCCACAAGATGGGTGAATCCTTGATGTTGAGATATTCAATCTTCAAACTTTCATCAAGGTGATGGCGCAAGAAAATCAAGGCCTTCATACAGTTTCAAACCTTCATTAAGGTAATGGCGCAAGAAAATCAAGGCCTTAGCATAGTTTCAAACCTTCATTAAGGTAATGGCGCAAGAAAATCAATGCCTTAGCATAGTTTTGGGTAGATGCACTATTTCTGTCTTTAATGGCGTCTCCAAGACCCATAGCATCTAAGTGGATTTCATCATCCAACACCCATGTCATATAGTTCTTGCCCGAAATTTCAAGGGCAACGAACTTTCTTTTCATATGACACAATTACATCAAGAGCGTGTTCATACTTACGGGCTCTATTACAATTATCACATTCACTTCAGGGAATGGATCAAAATCATGTGCTTTACACAAGCTGCTACCACATTCTCTAAAGGGAATGGAGCAAATTCAATTGGACGGAATTCTTTGTCACGTCCACATTCATTGATACCTTCATGGTAATTAGTCTTCTTTCAGACTTATCATATACTGCTTCCACATTCTCTAAAGGGAATGGAGCAAATTCAATGGGACAGAATTCTTTGTCACGTCCACAATCATACATGAATTTAATCATGGCAGGACATAGAGATTTTACCACTTCGTGTGGTTATAATTTCTCACAAACTCCATTAGAGTTATATTTAAACTTTGTTGTCTTTGTTTGTATATAAAATCAAATCGTAGAATTTCAAGAATTTGAAAGGGAAAAGTAAATTACTTACCTTTAAGAGTTATCTATTTTCGTATAGAAAATCAGCAGATTGTAAGTATTAGTTCCATCTTTGACGACGAAAATCTCAAACAGTGGAGTTCCACGAGAGGCTTTCACCAACTGCCTTGGACTATAACTTCTGCCAATAAATCTGCCCACACTTAGGAGTATGTATTAGTCTGCCAAATGGATCATCTGAATCTTTTCAATTGGTTAGAGATTCGTGCTGATAACGTGTTATGAAATAATATAAAGGACAAGAACAATAACTCAAGAAAAAGAGCAAATAGAGAGAGAATAGGGAGAGAGAGAAGTATTCTTATTAATACTTGGGGTGTTTTACAATGGTAGAGAGCACCTCTATTTATAGGGAGGAGAATGACTTAGCTTCAAGCTAAAACTCTTAGACATTCACTCTAAATAGACTTCTATTTTATAACAGAAGTCTATTTAGAGTGAATGTCTAAGAGTTTTAGCTTGAAGCTAAGTCATTTCTCTTCCTATAAATAGAGGGGTCTTACCCCATTGTAAATCTCCCCAAGTATTAATAAGAATACTTCTCTCTCTCCCTATTCTCTCTCTATATTGTTCTTATTCTTGCATTATTGTTCTTGTCTTTATATTATTTCATAACACGTTACCAGCACGAGTCTCTAACTAATTAAAATTTTCGATTGTTTTAACTTTTGATTAGTGAGGGTTTCACGTAAGGTATGCTGGGCTCCAATGTTGGCTGCCTTTAGTGTTCCTCTAGACCAAACTGACGACGGAGTCGTGATAACACGGAAGGATTTCGTTGTGCAATCCATGTTACTGCTGCAATATCCATGAAAACACATAGGGATGCGTTTGTGACTTCTCTTGCAAACTTACTTCTCTTCACTCACCTGCTGACATCAAACAGAAAAACATAGAAGCAATCAAGGGTTTCACGTGAGAGAAAGAAAGTGATTTACACAAGAGGTATATTTGATATCACAACATTTATTGGTATACCTTAAAGGTAAGTAATTTATTTTTTCCTTTCAAATACTTGAAATTCTACGATTTGATTTAATATACAAACAGAGTTTGATTATAACTCTAATGGAGTTTGTAAGAAATTATAACCACATGAAGTGGTAAAATCTCTATGTCCTGCCATGATTAAATTCATGTATGATTGTGGGCAAATAATTGAAAATCCGTCCCATCGAATTTGCTCCATTCCCTTTAGAGAATGTGGAAGCAGTATATGATAAGTCTGAAAGAAGACTAAAATGTTACCATGAAGGTATCAATGAATGTGGACGTAACAAAGAATTCCGTCCAAATGAATTTGCTCCATTCCCTTTAGAGAATGTGGTAGCAGTATGTGATAAGTCTGAAAGAAGACTAATTACCGTAAAGGTATCAATGGATGTGGACATGGCAATAGACGAAGTTATAATCGTCATTATTGTGATAATGAGAATAATAAAGATTCTCAAAATAATCTTTCACTTTATGAAAGTAATATTTGACATGAGATTGTGTAAAGCATATGATTATGATTCATTCCCTGAAGTGAATGTGATAATTGTAATAGAGCCCGTAAGTATGAACATGCTCTTGATGTAAATCTGTTTTATGTCTGACATTATGAAAAGAAAGTTCGTTGCCCTTGAAATTTCGGGCAAGAACTATATGACATGGGTGTTGGATGCTGAAATCCACTTAGATGCTATGGGTCTTGGAGACGCCATTAAAGACAGAAATAATGCATCCACCCAAAACTATGCTAAGGCCTTGATTTTCTTGCGCCATCACCTTGATGAAGGTTTGAAGATTGAATATCTCACCGTCAAGGATCCACCTGTCTTGTGGAATGGCTAAAAGAAGAGATGACAACCTGAAGTTGGTCACTCTGCCACAAGCACGATACGATAAGAACCCAAAAGCAAATAGTTTATAAACTATATATTATCGTTGCGGTGAAAACGGGCACTGGTCAAAGGCTTGCCGTATACCATGACTTTTGGTTGACCTTTATCAAGCATCTCGAAAGAGTAAAACGCCCTGAAACGAATTTTGTCTCTGACGACAACTTTGACATCACCCACTTGGATGTGGCAGACTTCTTTGAGCAACCCGAGGGGAAGATAGACCACCTAATCGGTGATGGATCCGTGATGAAAGAAGATGGAGCTATTTGATTTTATTTTACTTGTTTGTATTAGTGAATGAATAAACTAATAGCCATTAGTATTAGCTCGTATTAGTTAATTCATGATATAATGTTAGTATTAGTTCTTTCGAATGTATCAATATGCTCAAATATCAATAATATTTTTACTTTCCAGTAGAGGTAATCGACTAACCTGAAAAACTAGTCGGTTATCTCATATTTCGCATAAAAACTGCAAAACAATCGATTGTCAATGATCAACAATCGATTGTCTTTAAAACAGTGTGATCTGGAATTTTTCAAAAACAGTCAACAATCGATTGTCTAAGTTTAACAATCGATTGTCGTTAAGACAGTGCAAATCTGGAATTTTTCAAATATTATCCACAATCGATTGTCTTTGTCTAACAATCGATTGTCGTTAAAACAGTGCGATCTGGAATTTTTCAAAAACAGTCAACAATCGATTGTCTAAGTTTAACAATCGATTGTCGTTAAGACAGTGTAATCTGGAATTTTTCAAAATAGCCAACAATCGATTGTTTATGCATAACAATCGATTGTCTTAAGACAGTGTGCTCTGGAATTTTTCAAAATAGCCAACAATCGATTGTCTTAAAACAGTGTGCTCTGGAATTTTTCAAAATAGCCAACAATCGATTGTCTTAAGACAGTAAGATCTGAAGTTTTTCAAAATAGCAAATAATCGATTGTGTGTGTTTAACAATCGATTGTCAATGTTCAACAATCGATTGTTTGTGTTTAACAATCGATTGTTTGAAGAAAATGTTCAAACTGAAATTTTCAAACTGCAAAGTAATCAATTATGGATAACATATCTGATTTCGTTAGTCAACTGTTAGCTGCAGATTTTGAAAATATTATGTGACAAACGAATTTATACGTGTATTTCTTTTATATGTCAAACCATGGGAAGTAAATTGATTGAAGGCTCCGGAAGAGCAACTGTAACTCTGCCCAAAGGCATGACGTTTATATTAGAGAATGCAATATTCTCCTCCAAGTCTAAGAGGAACTTGTTGAGTTTTAAAGATATCATTCAAAATGGATATCATATTGAGACAATAGATGAGAATAATCTTGAATTCTTCATGAAAACGAGGCTGCCCATTTCGGTTTGGGTTCACGCCATTTTGCATGCAGCAATGCTAGTTCGTCGGCTGCCCACTTTGGTTTGGGTTCATGCCATTTTGCATGCAGCATTTTAGTTTGTCGGCTGCCCACTTCGGTTTGGGGACACGCCATTTTACATACAGCAATGCTAGTTCGTCTCTGACTGACGAATTGACACAAATATTCCCCGTTGCAATTGGTTTTGGGTCATGGACCCAATATATCCCATTTAAGAATTTTTGGATGCGCAGTATATGTGCCTTTAGCACCACCATCCCGCACCAAAATGAGTCTGCAAAGAAGGTTAGGAATATATGTTGAGGTTGAATCGCCCTCCATTATTCGCTACCTCGAAACACTAACAGGAGATTTGTTTACTGCACGATTTGCAGACTGTCAATTTGATGAGACACTTTTCCCAAAATTAAGGGGAGAAGTTGGTGAAACCAAACGGGAAATTTTGTGGAAAAATGCATCATTATCTTATCTTGATCCACATACCTCTATTTGTGAGAAAGAGGCACAAAAGATTATCCATTTGCAAAGAATAGCAAATCAAATGCCTGACGCATTTATAGATTTGAAAAGGATAACAAAATCACATATCCTCGAAGTGAATGTGACAACATTTGATTCACGAATACATATTCATTATTGGAAGAATATGAACATGAAATTGGTATTAAATATACCACACTCACCCCTAGAAGGAGGTTTGAGATGATACCACACTCACCCCTAGAAGGAGGTTTGAGATGATATATGGCATGAATGATCGTTGGTCACGTACCTATTGTACGCCAAAGTATTTTGGAAATATGACTATTAAAGGACAACGATAATGCAAGAAACATATCTTGCATATAAGTTTGACATGACCATAATGGTAATAACTTTCTCTTTAAGAAAGATATTCACCACATGGATGTTGATGAATCTGTGGTAGTACAAAATTAATTGAGAGCTCTAGAAGAGCCAATTATTACTATGTTGGAGAAACACAATTGAGTATTGTGCTGTAGTAAGTCTCAAAGAAACTTATTCAGTTTCCAAAGTACACGCGAAAGCGATTGATTATATTGAGACTATAAATAAAGGAAGGCTTTGATATCTCCTATTACTACAACTTGTAGCGGGGTAATTTGTATATGAAAAGCTACCCGCTTTGTTCTCCAGTTTGTACTACACAAACGAAAGAATGCCACAATAAAGTGGATATCTATTGGTATAAAACACATGTCATAATAAACCTGAAGTTTATTGATAAGTGCACATGTCATGGTGTAAATTTGAAGTTTACCAATATTGATAATTTATTCAGTTGGCATTCGTGTTAGCCATCTCATTTTAAGTATGATGTGCAAATTCACATAGGTGAATAATAAAGAACTAGAAAGTTCTTTACGAATTCTCTTGTATCACTTGTTCTCATTAATGAACTGACCAACTAAAGAGTTCGGGTTGAAGCCCATAAATTCTGGAAATATCAAAGGTGAATATGGGCCCATTCACCTGACATGTATACCACATATGATGCATCTATGATATGGTTACATGCGCAATTGTTATTAACCCGCAGCCTGGCCGGTGCTTGCGAGGTAAATTGCTCAGTAATCTAACTTCGAGCATAATTTCCAGATTCTCTACTCAAGATAGTTCATCTTGATAAGTTGGTTTATATCAAAGTTGGTTTAGCAAGATAATTATTGAGTGCTTCCACTTAATAGCTAAACTGTTTCTTATGAGAACAAAGTTATATATATCAGTTTGATATAAGTTGTATACGAGAGTATATTCTCCCCTCACAAGTGGTTCAAGGTCAGGAACCAAATAATTTCATCTTATTATTAATGTGCCGTGTATATTGACATGATAATGCACAAAGATGATTTCCCAAAGCTGAGGAAACAAGTTAGCTTTACTAACATGAGGGGGAGACATGATAAACACTTGAGAAAAGGTTACATGGGATGAATTATCATTTGTATATGTATATCCCTGAATATCATGATATGAACCTGAAGTTCATAAAAGGGATAATTCAATTGCAACATATTGCAAAGCATGCTATACGCATTTGCTGACCCAAAGAAAGTAACTAAATGGAAGAGATACAATTCAAGAAGAATTGATTCCATATGAAAGACATGTAGTTTTGAACCTATAGTTCAAATGCTTGAAAGTATAAAAGTCAAAGGTATGTATAGTCAGTTTTCGATATCTTATTTGTCCAGCATGACATGGAAAACTTGATATGCATCTAAAGTCTATTATATGGCTTATATGACTTAACTTGAAAGATTCAAGTTGCTTGAAGCATATGCAATTCTTGGTCCTGAAGTACCACATCCTAAGTGCAATTTGTGTACATATGTATCTTGCTATAACTATAAGCATGATGGCATTGAGAATACATCTATGGAGATATTGAAGAGTTATTCCACGACATTATATGAAGATTTTCATATCTATCAAGAATGATGATTTCAAGGTACGGAATATTTATTCAAGTCAATATGGATGATTTGTCAAACGTCTACCAAAGATCGTTTTGAAGATGATGCACAAGATTGGAATGCAAATGCTCAAGGATATAAATTGATGTACTCATTAGGGGGAGTTAATGCGCGTTGCACTCTTTTTCCCTTACAAGGTTTTTTCCCACTGGGTTTTCCTTGCAAGGTTTTTAACGAGGCAACCAATAGGCGCATATTCAAACATGTGTACTCTTTTTCCTTTCTTTAATTTTTCCCAATGGGTTTTGGTTTTAAGGTTTTATGAGGCACATTATTGAATAGACATTCAAGGGGGAGTGTTATAAAATAGAAGTCTATTTAGAGTGAATGTCTAAGAGTTTTAGCTTGAAGCTAAGTCATTCCTCTTCCTATAAATAGAGGGGTCTTACCCCATTGTAAATCACCCCAAGTATTAATAAGAATACTTCTCTCTCTCCCTATTCTCTCTCTATATTGTTCTTATTCTTGCATTATTGTTCTTGTCTTTATATTATTTCATAACAAATTTCAAATATTGATAATTTAAAAAGAAAGTAGTTTACCATAAAAGGAGTACGAAAAGGAATATGTATATATATATATGAATTTTTGTTTCTCAATGCACCGCTTATATTCAAAGTAATATTTTTCTTGAAATATCAATAAAAATGAATTCTTTTTTTTTTGTTTTCCATCCGGTGTTCGCTTTGGGAAGTCCCACATTTGGGGGCGGTAAAGTACTTCCTAGCAAAAGTAACTCGATACTCAGAAATTAAATTCGAGATCTCTGATTAAGAATGAAAAAATACTTATCACTCCACTGTAACTCTTGTTGGTTAAAGTAAAAGTTAAAACTCCTATTTTGATATCTTCAGATTATGTGCTAATTGTTATCAAAAGTATTATGGAATAACAAGTTGATATACAAGTAATAGTTTAGTTCAGATTCAGAGTTATCCTCCCTTTTTGTTATTAACGCGAGCAACTTTTCATATATTATATAATTAAAAACTTTACTTAACGTGCCGTTGGATTTTTGAGAATCCACAACGGCGGTCATTATCAAATTCCTTTTTTTTGTTTAAGATTAATCAACTTTTTCCAAAATTCCTGTCATATTTATTATTGTGTATGAGTTATGTGTGCTAAGTCCAATATTTTTACAGATATCAAATTAAGTTATATGAAATACGAGGTAACTGTTTATAAGTTATAACAATCTGTTTATAAGTTATAACAAATACAATCTAGTAATTTGAGAAATTGAGTAAATAATAAGTTAAATTACACTGATAATTTTTTACACAATCAGTATATATTATTATTTAATTGAGATATTAACTTTTGCGTGAAAAATATTAATAATTGCACCGTTTAAACAATAAAAAATTTAAAAAGTGACTTCCGTTCCAGTTAAAACTCTACTGATGTCTACAGATTCACTCCTATCCTAATAAAAAGATAAAAATTGTATAAGGAGTTTGAAAAGAAAGAAACACTTTAGGATAAACATTAGTAGATATCAGTAAAAAAAATTAACCTAAATACTTCAGCTATATATTTCACTTTACGTTAACATTCGTTTACTTCACTCCTCTTAGAGCTAAAAGAAAAAAAATGGCAGGGGGTCGAATTGGACCATCGAATGGCAAAGAATACCCCGGAAAACTCACAACCAAAGTTCTCATTACTTGTATTGTTGCTGCTTGTGGTGGTTTAATCTTTGGTTATGATATAGGAATTTCAGGTTATTATTTAATATAGTTCTAAACTTTTTCTTTTTCCATTTCATATAGTAGTTATCTCTTCCTAGGAATTTAGAAAAGTGGATACTTGATGTAACTGGTAAAGTTGCTTCGATGTGACCAGGAGGGTACGATTCGTATAAACAGCCTCTTGCACAAATGTAGTCTAAGGCTGCATACGATAAGCCCTGTAGTTCGGCCTTTTCGGATCTCGCGCATAACGGTAGCTTAGTCCACCGTATAGGTAGCGAATTTAGGTTATATGCATTGACGATTAGATTATATTAACATGGTGTGAATTTTTTTGTTGTTGACTAGGGGGAGTGACATCAATGCCTAAATTTTTGGAGAAGTTTTTCCCAGATGTATATTCAAAGGAAGTATTACACACAGTGTCAACAAATCAGTACTGCAAATTTAATAGCTCGAAATTGACACTATTTACATCTTCATTATATTTGGCTGCGCTTGTTGCATCTTGGTTTGCTTCAACTATAACTAGACGTATGGGTCGAAGATTGTCTATGCTTTTTGGAGGAGCTCTTTTTTGCATTGGTGCTATTATTAATGGTTTAGCCCAAAATGTGGCTATGCTCATTATTGGTAGAGTTCTTCTTGGTTGTGGTATTGGTTTTGCCAATCAGGTACTTATATTTATTTTTTTATAAATATGTCTTCTTCTTTTTTTAATATAGTCGGGATTCAGCTTTATCATTTTATGAAGTAAAAATGTGATTTTTGTCTTAAAATATTTCGAGGTATTTTATTGCATGTAACTGAAACATAAAACCATATACTAAAATGAATGTTATTAGCAGAAGATTTTATGAATTAAAACGAAACTGAAATATTATTCTTTTGTTGTTTATTTTTGGATGTTATCTTATATTTTGTAATTTCATAAAATCAAATTTCAAACATTAACAATGTAATTATTTTTGCAGTCTGTACCAGTGTACCTCTCAGAGATGGCACCATTTAAAAGCCGTGGTGCATTAAACATTATGTTTCAAATGTCCATCACAATTGGAATTCTTGCAGCAAATTTGATCAATTATTTCACCGCGAAGGTAAAAGATGGATGGCGTTACAGTTTAGGAGGAGCAGTGGTACCAGCTTTGATATTCATCGTTGGTTCACTTTTCCTTCCTGATACTCCAAATTCTCTAATTGAACGTGGAAATAAAGACGAAGCGAAAAGGAGGCTTCAGAAAATCAGGGGAATTGAAAATGTGGACGTAGAGTTTGATGATTTGGTTGAAGCAAGTGAAAGATCAAAAGAAGTTAAGCATCCATGGAGTAATATACTTGAACGAAGAAATAGGCCACAACTGATATTTGCTATTCTTATTCCTGCATTTCAGCAGTTAACTGGAATGAATGTTATCATGTTTTATGCACCTGTTCTTTTTAAGACGATTGGTTTTGGCGATACAGCTTCACTTATGTCTGCTGTCATAACTGGTGGTGTTAATTTTGTTGCCACCTTTGTTTCTATTCTTACCGTTGATAGGTTTGGAAGGAGAGTTCTCTTTATTGAAGGCGGTTTACAAATGTTGGTTTGTCAGGTATAATTACTATATTATTAATTATATTAACTTTTTGTGTCTATAGTAATTATATTTATTTCCGCTCTACATATAATATATGTAACAAGAGGGGTTGCTCTGATGGTAAGCAACTCTCACTTCCAATCGAGAGGTTGTGAGTCCGAATCTCCCCAAGAGCAAGGTAGGAAGCTCTTGGAGGGAAGCATGCTGGGAGTCTATTTGGAAACAGTCTCTCTAAGTGGGATTATACTGTGTTGTTATTGTTGTAACATTGTATGTGCAATTATGCGGTTTTCTTATTTATTTTTTTTGGTTCAGATTGTTATAGCAATTTCTATTGCACTCAAATTTGGCACAAGTGGTAATCCAGGAGAATTGCCAGTATGGTATGCATCTTTTGTTGTGGTGTTCATCTGCATATACGTTGCTGGTTTTGCATGGTCATGGGGGCCTCTAGGATGGTTGGTTCCAAGTGAAATTTTCCGTCTGGAAGTTCGATCAGCCGGTCAGGCAGTGAATGTTTCGGTCAATATGATTTTCACTTTCTTCATTGCCGAAATTTTTACAGAAATGTTGTGTGTCTTCAAGTTTGGTCTCTTCATATTCTTCGCCGTTTTTGTTTTTATCATGACCTTATTCATCTACTACTTTCTTCCCGAGACTAAGGGGATTCCTATTGATGAAATGAGTCAGATTTGGAGTAACCATTGGTATTGGCAAAAATATGTTCCAAATAATGATCATCTTCCTCCTCAATCACCACCAAGAAAGTTACATTTACCTGTTAAAGAGCACAACATTCAGATGGTCGTGAATATGGACGAGAAAGAAGCTTAGAACAAGGAGATTAGCCAGATTTAATTTTTCTTTATCAAGTTTTAGGGAATAATTTGGTGAAAATTAGATAAGTTTTATTATTTATGTTTTGTTTTTACTTTTAGTTTAGTCTTTCGGTTTCGGTAAAATATTGAGCTTTTTGTGGTTAAGTGTGAATTGTTAGAGTTTTAGTTCAAGTCCCACTACTATTCTCTTATTATATTAGCTTTGTTTACTCCTTTTTCATGGCATAAAAAATATAGTTAATCTTCTAGATAGAGCCAAAAATATCTCTACCTTATTTTCGTTATCCCTTAATTTTTGAATAATACAAAGTATTATTATATCCTTCATATCTTTTTTTATTTTGTCCTCACTATATATAATTCACCTCTTTGTTGCCCCTCTTAATAAAAATTCTTATACAAACATGTCTTCTGTCAAGAGATGTTTAAATGGTCTGCATAATCATAAGCTAGTTATAGTGTAAAAGCTAAAAGTTCTGTAAATTTTTAAACTGTGGCATGTAAAAGTTTTCTTGGAAATTCAAAAGAGTTGAACACTAGTTTAAAAAATGCATTTTAATTGATTAAAGGTAGTGGAGTAGTCCCAAATATCGTCTAACCTGTTAAATTCTTTGTTGCTAGTGCAACAAAATAAAGTAGTGGCAAGTCAAATTTCCTAAGTCCAGGGTAATGTTTTCACGAAACTGAAATTTGTGAACTTTTTAGTATTAAATGCAAATTCGTCGCATGCTTGTTGGTAAGAATTATTCTATCCAATGCATTTAGGTTATTTCTTCACGTGAGGATAGAACCAGGGGTATACATAACTATATTACATTACTTTACTACTCTTTATAAATGGGAATCGAGAATTACTCCATCCGTTTTAATTTATGTGAATTTATTTCTTTTTTGGTTCGTATTAAAAAAATAATGTATTTCTTTATTTGAAAATAATTTATCTTTATACAATAATTTATAATCGCACAAAATATATGTGCCTTATTTTACACTACAAGTTCAAAAGTCTTCTTTATTTTCTTAAACTCCGTACTTGGTCAAGAATAATCAAGTAAGCTTTCTATCAGAGGGTAAGTAGGTCATTCCAAACCTCTCCAAATACACGTGGGTCCCACTTAATTTTTCTTCGCGCACTCAATTTGCATCACTTCCCCTTATCACGGGAAAGTGTCGGCCCCAATTAATAGGGGATCTCATGGGTCGAGTTGGTTTGGATTTTACAATTACCAAATCAAACTAATTGTATCGGGTTATTAAATTCAAAGACCAAACCAAATCAATAAACTCGAGTTTTTCAATATCGTTTTTTTCGTGTTTTATCGGGTTTTCAGGTTATTCGGGTATTTCTGGTATTGTCTTCCGATAAAATCTTCGTAGATCAAAACATATAACGTATACAAAAAATATTTATTTAATCATAGTAAGATACAACTATATAAAGTATTTTTCAAGAAAATATACAAAGTATGAGATGTTTCATGACTCATGACCTTATCCTAAAATATTCAATAATAAAGACAATAAAATTATGTAATATAAATATTGCTAATTAAAAGGTCATAATAAAAATAAACATAATCTAAAAGCACTATGTCATGCTAAACTAAATAGACTAATAAGGGAGTATTGATTATATGACTAAAAGCTAAAGCAAAATACAAATAGGTTATGCATTTATATATAAATTATTGCAAAATAAAAGATAGACATTCAATACATTTCTGTTCGTAATATTGAATTGAATGTCTTTTGTTAACATTAGTATTGATTGTTAGCATTATTTAATTTACTAATATTAATGGCTATAAAACTTATTGGAGCATTCAAAAATTCTAAATCCAACCTTGAAATAATACCTTAAAAGATAAAATTATGAAGATTTTTAAGAAATATTTATAAATTGCATTACAATAAGTATATTTATATAATAAATATATCAGGTTGTTTTGGTTTCGATTTGACTTTCTTTAGTTAAAACCAAACCAAACCACTTATGGTCGGGTTTTTTTTCCAACACCAAACCAAGTCAAACCAAATCTTAATCGGATTTTTTTTCTCAATTTAACTCAAATTATCAGATTGATGTAGTTTGTCGAATTTCTTTGTACACCCCTATTTATACCTACATAAATACGAGAGTTTTTCAGTAGCCAACTCTTCAAAGATTTTTTCCCTTTATTTAGCTCTTTACTACTTTAGTTTTCTTTTTATATTTTTTCATAAATAAAGGGCGGGAAAGTGGAATAAAGGATGGGGAAATTTTAAAATTTGATAAAGGAAGAATCACTAAGTATACACAAAATTAATTATTTAATGCGAAGTATCATATTAGTGATAACATTATTTACTAAAACAAGAGAGTAAGTCACTATCTCTTTCTAAAAAATTAAGATTTTTTCATCAAGAAAAGTACAGTAGGAAAATTTTAATCTCAACGTGCTTTACATTTATAACCAAACATGATAAGGGTATTTTTGAGTGCAAAATGCTAATTCTATATTAAATATTTCATATTTGCAATCTTCTATTCGAGTAATTGACATTACGTAAATTGAAGAATTTAAATAGTTTATTATTTTGAAAGATAATGAAGTAACATCACCAATTATTTTCTTTTCAAAATAAAAATACTTGACCAATAGAATTGGAAAAAATGTTACCGTTAAGTTATTCATGAACTAAATATATTTTGCTTGGAAACGAAATTCTTGTTCATGAACTAAATACATTTTTTTTCTTTGAGTGTGTTTCTATCTTTCACATGAACTAAATATATTATTCTTTCTTTAACTGTGTTTCTATCTTTGTAGGAAGAGAATCTTAGAGTCTATATTTATGAAGAAGGGAGCGTTGATTATATAAAGATGGGAAGTTGTCACAGAAAATAAAAACTACTCTGAAACTGACCCACATTGACCCCCACTCTCCCCCTTACTTTTCAACGTGCGATAGTTTTATTTTAGGAGTTAAACCTTCCCTAGATAAATTTCTTAAATTATATCTCCTTTAAAAATAGGTTGGGTCAGTCCATATAGGTGACCCACGACCCAAATTCAATATCCAATATCTCCCACTTCGCACATGATGCGCTAGACCCAAATCAGTGCTATATAAAAAATAAACACACGTAATTCATACTGGTAAATATATCGTGCGACCTGCGAGAATTAAGAGCTAAATTGTTTTTACACCCTTTAAGGTTGTTTAATAGCTCTACGTAGAACTCCAATCACATGCGAAAAAAATTCACTACTACCACGAGGATCTTATTATTACTCGCACTACCCCAGACATTGTTGGCTATTCTAGTAGCTAGTTATCCGATCCCTCATCGTCGAAAAAGAGGCAAACTTAAGTTCATGTTTAACTTTGTATTCACAATTACACCTAATACCCTCATGATAAGTGTAATGGTCGACCTATGAATACAAGTTAAATCACTAAGTTTTAGTTGTCTTCCCTTTCTACTCGAATCTTTTCATTCCAAATCAACTGCTTTCCTATTCATATACTGCATTGCCGAATCACTCATGGCTATTAGTGCCATGCTAAAGTAGCAACATTGATTGACACTTCAAGAGACAGTAAAAGATCAAAGGGTATTCTAATAAAAGTTGATATAACTTTTTTGGGATCTCACACAAAAAAGAGTCAGGGATTCATTATTCCATTATCCCATGATCGATAGCACAAGTGGTATGAAACACATGTTACGGTGATCTCAACCTATGTTGGCGCATATGCCTTATTCTTTTAATCGTTCATCACTGATAGATCTTGGTCTAGGCTTCTCCAAATGTCTAACCCGAGTTTCTCACTTCAATAATCCTCAAATCATCTTCTTAGAAAAATTTCCATCTGGCTTACAAAACAAGTCATAATCGAATTGTAAAATTCATAAGTTTGATTAATTGTCAAGACCGACCTCTACAAATGAATATAACATCACGTTATCAAAGTTTCTATAAGGTGTCATCTCTTCAAGATTCTTAATGTAAGAGGTTATTGCTCGTGTGAGAGAGCCAATCACGTAACTTGTTCGACACATTTTATCAATAAAATTTTCATCACATACATACGAGATATAAGCATAATTCAAGAGTCAAATACTGATGAGCATATTATAATGCTTAAGTCATTTTACAATACATAAATATGTTCATAACCTTCGCAAACCTAGAGTCATAACACGTTTCTCAAACATGTCTTTAGATATCGCCTTTGTAAAAGGATAAGCTATCATGCGTCGCGTAGGAATGTACTATAAATTTATCTCTCCACTTGCTACCATGTCTCTTACAAAGTTATACTTGATATCAATGTGTTTGGTCTTGCTGTGATACTTACGATCTTTTGTATATGCAATAGCGCTTGACTATCCCAATATAGAATCATGGGACCCTGAGAGTTCTTTGTAATATCCAAATGCTCAAAGAATCTCTTCAAGTAAAAAGCTTCTTGTACTGCAGACGCACAAGCCACGAACTCAGCTTCCATTTGTTGAAAAGGTTGTACAGGTTTGTTTCTTACTTTTTCATTATATAGCACCACGATTGAGTAAGAAGGCATAACCGAATGTTGATTTTCTATCATTCCAATTAAACAACTAGTCAGCATCTGTATATCCTCTCAAATATAAATCATTTCCACTATAACATAGTGAATAATTTGCAGTTCCCTTCAGGCATCTAAAAATTCTCCTTAGAACTTTCCAATGATCTCTTCCAGGATTGGATTGATACCTGCTAACCAGACCAACGGCATAATAAATTTCTGGGCGAGTACACATCATAGCGTACATCAAGCTCCTGACAATACTTGAATACGGAACTCGAGACATGTCTTCCTTTTCATTTTCATTCTTGGGACACATTTGAAGGCTTAAAGTTTCATCTTTCGCTATCGGAGTATCCATGGATTTGAAACTATCCATGCGAAAACGCTCCAAAATTTTCTTTATATAAGTTTCTTGATATACACTCAATAATTTTTGGAACGATCTCTTTGGATCTTAACTCCAAGGAAATAATCTGCCTCATCCATATCTTTCATGTCAAATAAACTTTGAAAGCCATGACTTGGCAATTTTCAAATACTCCAAATTATTTCCGGCCAATAAAATATCGTCCTCATAAAGAGAAAGAATTATAAATATCCCTTTGGACTTCTTCACATAAATGCAATGGTCTTCATTGATAATGGTAAAATCATATGAGATCACTTCCTTGTGAAATCTCAAATACCATTGCCTTGAAGATTGCTTCAAGCCATAAATAGATCTTTTGAATTTACAAACCTTCTTTTCTTGGCCTTTAATGATGAAGCCTACAGGTTGTTCCATGTAGATTTCTTCGTTTAGTTCTCCATAGAGAAAAGCTACCTTCACGTCCATTTGATGTAATTCTAAACCCAAACGTGCAACAATAGCCAAAAGTAAGTGAATTGAGGTAACTTCACAAATGGTAAAATTTTTTCCTTATAATCTATTCCACCTTCTTGAGTAAAGCCTTTTGCCAACAATCGTGCCTTGTATCTTTCTATTGACCCATCCGCTTTGTGTTTAACTTTGAGAACCCATTTGTTCCCAGTGGCTCTATGCCCAGGCGGAAGGTCAACTAGATCCCAGACTTTGTTGGTTTTCATGGACTCTAATGCTTCTTTCATTGTTTTCATCCACTCATCTTTTCCGGAGCTCGATAAAGCCTCAGTCACATACTTTGGCTCATCCGTTTTTGAGGGAGATACCAAGAAAATATAATATTTAATATCATAAGTATGTTTGGGTATATTTTTCCTAGCACTCTTTTATAGTTGAAATTCAGGCTCATCAGAAGGATTTTGGGATAAAGAGTTCCCACTCCCACTCGGGTCAAGAATTAAATCTTGATAAATTTGATTATCAACTGTGTCAAAAGACACTTTCTGACTATCTGAGTTCAACATTTCATAAAGAGAATCTATATTATTTACCTCTCCCATATTTGGAAAATCTTTTCCAAAAATGTGATATCTCGTGAATCAATCTCAGTAACTCTTCCACCCTCTCATTCACCAATGAACACATACCCTTTGGAATGTTCTAAATAGCTTATAAAGATACTTTTTTTCCTTTTGGACCTAATTTACCAAACTTGCTAAATGATTCTTTTACATATGCAGCACAAATCCAAGGTCATAAATCCTTTAAGTTTGGTTTATGACCAGCCCATAGCTCATAAGGAGTGAAAAGAACTGATTCAGAAGGCACTTTTTTCAATAATGTTCTATTCCTCATTTCTGCTACACTATTTCTTTGAGGTGTATATGGAATATTTAACTGTCTGGTGATTCCCTTTTCGTTGCACAATTCTTCAAATTCTTTTGAAAGGTATTCAAACCCTCAGTTGGTTTTTAAGGTGTCGATCCTTTTGTCTAATTGATTCTCAACTTCATTCACATATTTCTTAGAGCATTCAAGTGCTTCAAATTTATGAGAGATCAAATATACATAACCAAAGCGTGTTAAATCGTCATTGAACGTAATAATATATAAAGCACTAAACCTAGCCCTCACATTCATTGGACGACAGATTATCAGGATGGATTAATTGCAATAGAAAATTAGCTCTCTTAGCCTTTCCAAATGGTTTATGTGTAATCTTTCCGGCAAGAAAATTTTCACAAGTTGGTATTTCAATTTTAGAGAAAGGACCTAGGTATCCTTCCTTAGCCAATCTATCCATTCGATCTTGCCCTATGTGACCTAATCTTCCATGCCGTCAAATAACATCAATGTCATTGTTATTAGAATAATATGCCATAACACAACAGTCAATATAATATTTATATGTAGAAGAATTACAATCTAACACAATAAAACCATCATAACGATGTCCAAAACCATAAAAACATTGTCTTGAGTAATTCTAATACCATTACGACTAAAGTTGAAATTGAAATCTAAACTAGAAGATCAGACACAGATACTAAGTTTCGTCGAATCTATGGAACATATAGGACATCATGCAATATCAAAGATTGATCATCGATGTCTATTCTGCAAGTGTTTATCCCTTTGACATCAAGCTTTGACTTATTTCCCACATATACATGCATTGATCCAAGTGCAACTCGACAAAACTCTATAAAAGCTTCTTTATCGCGGCTCACATGGTCGGTGGCCCCTGAGTCTACAATCCACGCATGATAAGATTCAGTTAGTAAAACAGTGCTAGAAATATATATAGCACTAAGAGATGCGCTTTGAAATGCTACCTTTTTCGGCTCAGTGCACTCACGAGAAAAATGCCCTGGGACTTGCAATTATAACACCTCATCTTGCTCCTGTCTTTCTTCTTGTAGAACCATTTTCCTTTATTAGAATCTCGCTTGTTTCTTTTCTTGGAGGGTCCTTCTCCGGTCTCCTTAAATTTTCCGTCATTTTTTAGTTTCTCTTGCACTTGAAGCTTGATCTCTTTGTACCACTTAATTTTGCCACAAAAGCATTAGGTACAGCTTTAGCAGGACCAATCCGCTCGTCTTCAACTCCACATGACAGGAAACATCAGAAAAAGTTTTGTCAAGTTAACCTTCAAATATTCCAAATTATTAGGAAGAGACCGAATCACTGCCTGAACCTACTGCTCATCAGAGAGAACATGGCCAACACTTTTAAGTTGAACAATCATATTTGACATCATCCTTAGATGTTTCTTAACACCGTGATCATGAAGTATTTTATACTTGTTGATAACTAGGGATGTTAATACATTTTATACTCCTTCTTGCTTACGCTGCGACCATAAATTCATACAAAATAGTCCCAAAAGGCTCATAAGTTGTGCTTGATTGCAGGTTTGATCAATAAAGTGACAAGATGTAAAAGATCAACTCAAAAGAAGTAAAACTTGCACAAGTAACAAAGACAAACAAAACTCAGGAAAAGCAAGCCTAGTGCGGCCGCACTACACTTTGTGCAGTCTGCACTAGGGAGATTCAGAGACTTGGATTTTTAGGCATCAAGGCAGTGCAGCCTCATTAGATATTGTGTGGCCCACACTGAAGGCACAGCGGCCGAACTTCCATTCTTTGCGGTCCACAGAACTAAACTTCAGAGAGATGCCAAGTTCAAAAGATGAAGCATGTGCAGTCCGTAGTCCATTCTGCACGGACCGCATTAGAAGCCTCCGTATTCGTGGTCCATTCTACGCAGTTCGCAGAGCCTGGGTTCGGAGAGTTGAAATTACAGATTAAAGAGCCTAGTGTGACCGCACACCATTTTATGCAGTCCGCACTAACCCCGCATGGACATTTTTATTTAATATTTCCAGTTTAGTATAAATAGAACCTTTTTCCATTTTTAGGGTATCAGACATTATCAGACATTTGAGAACTTCAGTTGCGCTCGTGAGAAGACAATTTGTAGCCATTGCGGGCATTTTTACATAGTTTTAATCATAGAATCTTTGCATTTACTTTAGCAATTAATTAATATGTCTTTATCTTCATCTATTTCTCTATTTTTCTCTCCAAGCATGAGTAGCTAGACCCATTATCTAGGAATGTGGCTCAACCTTAGTGTGGATAATTGATGGGTGTTGCAATTTAGGGCTAGATTGACTATGGGTGTTTGTTATTTGGGTCAATTTTATGGTTTAATTTATAAATTTGTGGTTGCAAGCACTAGTTTGTGCTAAGTTTACTTGGTCGCTTCTTGAGAAATAGAGCCTAAGTCTCCAAAATTGACCTAACAAGGAATTGGGATGGACTCAAGAGAATTGATAGTCCAATTATAGGGTTAAACCTTGATAGAGTAATTATCCGACTTGAACCCTCGCTACTTGAGCAAATTTGCCTACCCATTGGTCTTGAGAAAGTTAATTGGGCAAAATCACTCTCTCTACCAGGAGGTGTGAGAGTGGGGAAAATCATGTAACGGTTATAGCACATTTCGCCAATCATGTCAATCATGCCTTAGATGCAATTAACAATCAATTGGCCACCTAGTGAAAGTCACTACCCTAGTTCCCCCTTATCCATTAGATACAACTTGTATCAATTATCTCTTAGCATAATCTAGTTGCAATTATAGTAGTAATTTGATAATAGTACATTTGTATAGAAAACTCAAAAATTATTGGAAGTGATATTTCGAACCAATACCCAATCTTAAACTAAGTAGATACTCAACTCCAATTTTAGCTCCCTGTGGAAATCGATCCCGACCCACAAATCGAGTAAAAGCTATTGCCACCCTTTCTCACTACGTTTTAGTGGTGCGGAGTTGGCAGCGATCACTTTTTGTCACCATTGTTGGCGATCTAAGGGTTTTGGCATCTACTTAGTTAGTTTTGTGTATTGTTCTTCTTTCGTTGTTACTAATTTGCTTGTGTCATAACTCGGGTACCAATTGTGCACAATGTTAATGACCCTCTTGGAAATGTGATTGCGTGGGAGGAGGTAGATGATCTTGAACAAGATGAGGTACCTATTTTACCTCAAACTCAACGTAGAGGTCGTCGGGCCAATGCAAATGATAACAATAATATTCCAGACCCTCCTTCGCCACCTCCAAGAGTGCTTCCGAATCAAGGATATGAAAGTTCCACTGTCCTTCCCCTAATCCAGGTGGGGAACATTCAAATAACCAACGTGATGTTGACATTGCTCGAGAAATAAGGGTATTTTACAGGCGCCTCCGATCAAAATGCCTACAAGCATCTAAAGGGGTTCGTAGATATATGTTGGGGGAGAAATCAGATGAATGTGTCCGAGGACGCACCTAGATTGAGGCTTTTCCCATTCTCACTTCGGGGAAAGGCATTGGATTGGCTAGAAAGGCTCCCCAATCATTCCATCACAACTTAGGATAAATTGGCGGACAAGTTTATTGCTAAAATCATCTTACCGGACATATGGCGGCACTTCGAGATGAGATTTTTGCCTTCAAGCAAGAGCCAAAGGAACCTTTTCATGAAATATGGGAGCGGTGTAGGACTATGGTGAAAGAATGCCTGAACAACGAGATGACCGAGGCGATAATTCAACAAACCTTCGATCGGGGCATTAGCACCACTAATCAATCCATTGTGAAGCAATTGGCCGGAGGCAACTTTATGAAGCTTCCTTACAATGAGGCTTGTGATATATTGGACGAGATGGCTGAAACTTCTTCGACATGGCAAAGTAGAGCGAATGTGACCCAAGGTGACCCCACGGTCATCCATTTGCACAAGGAAATGCATGATCATGGTCAAGCTATTACCGAGCTTACTACTACTATGAACCAATTGGCGAAGGTGTAGTTACAACAAGTCCAAAATCCTCGCCAAGTCAATGCCATGGAAAGTGTCAATATGCTTAAGAGAAGGCAAAGAGGACAACAATCTCAAGAGAATTGTGAACAATATGATAATGATTGTGGTGGTTTTTCAAATGAGCGTTGTGATGACCAAAGTAAAGAGGTTCAAAATGTTAGCAACTATCAACGTAATAGAGGCAACTCTTCAAACCAACAATGGCGACACCAAGGAAATTGGGGCAATCAACAAGTTAGTGGTAATTGAAAAAAACAACAAGCAAAACGGTAATTGGAGGAACAATAGTCCGGGAAACTAAGGGAATTGTAATAGGAATAACAACAATTGGAACAGCAATGGTCAAGGCGCGTTGAACAACAATGGAAACCAAGGTAACCGGGGGCAAGGATTTCAAAGGCCCCCGATGTACCAACAACTGATAAACCCTCCTCCGTTTCAATCTCAAGGGTCTAGTTCCTTGGGAAATGATATGCGTATAATCAAAATTATGTTCGAGCAAATGATGAAGAAGAACCAAGATTTTGGTGCTCAATTGGCTTCCCACAATACCTCTACCCGGAACTTGGAGGTGCAATTAGGCCAAATCTCTTAATCCTTGAACACTCGCCCCAATGGTGCTCTACCAAGTGATATGGTAGTGGACCCAAAGGGTGGTAACAATCTTGTGATGGCGATTACAACAAGAAGTGGGAGAGGTGGTGATGTGAATGCCTCGAGAGAAAAGCAAGTTATGGATGCTGACGTTGAATTGCATGATGATAATGTACCTTTGGTAGTTGAAGATGTAGATGGGAATGAGGTGAACAATGAAGTAAGGAAAGACATTGATGAGGCCGAGGTGGAAATTCAAGATGTCGTGAACCCATCTATGGAATATGTGTTTGGCCTGCCCGAGCCAGTGGTGCCCAAAGCCAGGCACCTTTTCCTAGGCCACCTCCGCCTTATCCTTAACGTTTAGCAAAGAAAAAGAGTGACAACTAATTCAAAATTTTCATTGATATGATGAAAAGCCTTACAATCAATGTACCTTTGGTGGAGGCACTTGAGCAAATGCCAGGATATGCCAAGTTTATGAAGGATTTGGTGATAAAGAAGCGGTCGATGGATTTTAAAACAATAAAAATGACTCATCAAGTTAGTGCTATCGTGCATTCTATGGTCCCAAAACTTGAAGAGCCCAGAGCTTTTACTATCCCTTGCATTGTTGGAAGTGCAGATTTTGCCAAGGCCCTTTGTGATTTAGGGGCTAGTATAAAATTGATGCCGTACTCGGTCTTCAAGACCTTGGGAATTAGACAACCTAGGCTAACCTCAATGAGACTTCAAATGGCGTATCGATCGATAAAGCGACCTTAGGGAATAATTGATGACGTGCTTGTCCGGGTGGACAAATTCATATTGCCGGCCAACTTTGCCATTTTAGATTGTGAAGTTGACTTTGAAGTCTCGATTATTCTAGAGAGACCTTTCCTTGCAATGGGGAAGGCATTGGCTGATGTTGAAGCGGGTGAGCTAGCCTTCCGAGTAGGGGATGAGAAGGTCATATTATACGTTTGCAAATCCATGAAGCAACCAAATAGCATTGAGGTGTGCTCTTTGTAGACATTATCACAGTTGTGATCGTGGATGACACAAGTTCTATGATTAACGTAGAGGATCCCCTTGAGGTCTCCTTCTAAATCTTGATATCAATGATGATGATAGTAGAGTGGAGTGCGTAAATGCTTTACATGGTATGGGATGGTATTCTTCTGAGCCTAGGAAATTGTCTTCGGATCTTGAAAATCGGAAAACTCCACCAACAAAGCTGTCAATTGAGGAGCCACCGATATTGGAGTTGAAACCACTACCTCCACACCTCAGGTATGAGTACTTGGGCTAAACTTCTACTTTACCAGTTATTCTTTCCTCTTGCCTTAATGACTTGCATATTGACGCCACTTTGGCGGTACATTAAAACTGGAAAAGGGCAATTGGATGGACTTTGGATGACATTTGGGGAATAAGCCCCGCATTCTTTATGCACAAAATTATCTTGGAGGATGATGCAAATCCGTCCTTGGAGAATCAAAGAAGATTGAACGAGGCAACGCAAGAAGTGGTGAAAAAAGAGGTTATCAAGTGGTTAGATGCCGGGGTGGTCTACCCCATTTTTGACAGCTCTTGGACTTCTCTGGTGCAATATGTACCAAAGAAGGATGGCATGACCATGGTGATGAATTCCCAAAATGAGTTGATTCCTACAAGAATAGTCACAGGTTGGCTGGTTTGCATGGATTACTGAAAATTGAACAAAGTGACCTGCAAGGATCACTTTCCTTTGCCATTCCTTGATCAGAGGCTAGACCGTCTTGTTGGGAATGTTTTTTATTGCTTCTTGGATCGGTAACAAGGTTATAACCAAATATTTATTGCTCTGGAAGACCAAGAAAAGACCACTTTTACTTGTCCGTATGTCACATTTGCTTTCTCTCGCATGTCCTTTGGGTTGTGCAATGCACGGACTACATTTCAGCGGTGTATGATGGCGATTTTCACTGACATGTTGGATACATTTTAGAGGTGTTCATGGATTATTTTAGTGTTGTGGGGGATTCTTTTATGCATGCTTGAAGAACCTTGATAGAATGTTGTCATGGTGTGAAGAAACCAATCTTGTTCTCAATTGGGAAAAATGCCACTTTATGGTTGAAGAAGGAATTGTACTCGGGCATAAAATTTTGAAGCATGGAAGTGAAGTGGATAAATCAAATGTAGATGTGATTTCAAGGCTCTCTCTCCTTACCACCATCAAGGGAGTCCGAAGTTTTCTTGGGCACACGAGGTTCTACCGGAGGTTCATTAAAGATTTTTTAAAGGTAATTAACCCCTTGTGCAAGTTGCTAGAGAAGGATGCTAAGTTTGTTTTTGATGAAAAGTACATGGAGGCTTTTGAACTTCTCAAACATAAGTTGACCACCACTCATATCATTACCGCGCCAAATTGAAGCTTGCCCTTTGAGCTCATGTGTGATGCTAGAGATGTTGCGGTTGGAGCGGTGTTGGGTCAACATGTGAACAAAATGTTTCATGTGGTGTACTGTGCGAGCAAGACAATGAATAATGCTCAATTGAACTACACGGTGACCGAGAAAGAACTTTTGGCAATTGTGTTTGCTATGGAACAATTTCGGCCTTATCTTATGGCGGCCAATGTTGTTATTCATATTGATCATGCCGCTTTCTGGTACATGATGACGAAGAAATATTCCAAAGCTAGATTGATGTGATGGGTCTTGTTACTTCAAGTGTTTGATTTGTAGATCTGGACTGAAAGGGTAGTGAGAACCAAGTGGTGGACCACTTGTCGCGCTTGGAGGAGGAGAGGGGCCTTATGATGGCCTAGAGATCAATAACTCATTTTCCGATGAACAACTTCTTTTTGTGTCGGTTAGTGGTATGCCATGGTTTGCTGATATTGCTAATTTCATTGTAACCCGAATAATCCTGAGCGAGCTCTCTTCTAACCAAAGAAACTCAAGTGAGATAATTTGGATTTCTATTGGGATGAACTGTACTTGTTCAAGATTTGCACAGATGATGTCATTAGAAGGTGTCACGGAGGAAGAACAATTAAGTATCTTAGTAGTTTGTCATTCCTCGTCCTATGGTGGCCATAACAGTAAGGTGAGGACCTCCTCGAAAGTTCTTAGTTGTGGGTTTTATTTTCCAACCTTGTTCAAAGATACAGGTGATTTTGTGAAGAGGTGTGACGAGTGCCAAAGAGCTGGTGTAATTTCTAAAAGGGATGAGATGGCTCTCAATACCATTCTTGAAGTAGATATTTTGATGTTTGGGCATTGATTTCATGGGTCCATTTGATAGAGTGGGAACACTGACATTCTTGTGGAGGTTGATTATGTCCCCAAGTGGGTTGAAGCCATGGCTTTGCCCAATATTGAAGCCCGGAGTATATTTTTCATTTCTTAAAAAGAGTATTGTGACAAGGTTTGGCATTCATCATGCGATTATTAGTGATGGGGAGTCTCACTTTTGTAATAGAGCTTTTGATTCTTTGCTTGCAAAATATGGCATAAATCACAAAGTCTCTTCCCCCTATCATCGTCAAGGTGAAGGGGAAGTTTCCAACAGGGAAATCAAGAGTATTTTGTTGAAGACGGTAAATGCTAATAGGACCAATTGGTCAAACAAGTTGGATAACACTCTATGGGCTTATTGGATGTCTTACAAGACTCTGATTGGTATGTCTCTGTGTCGGTTGGTGTTTGGGAAAGATTGTCATCTACCGGTTGAGTTAGAGCACAAGGCCATGTGGGCATTGAGGAAGTTGAACTTGGAATGGGATGGTGCTTCCAATCTTCGTGTTGAATAACTTAATGAACTTGATGAGTTTAGATTCCATGCCTACTCAAGTTCGTCCTTGTATAAGAAAAGATGAAATACCTTCATGATAAATATGCTAGTAAAAAGGAGTTCAAAGTTGGTGATTTGGTTCTCTTGTTCAATTCACGGTTACGTCCATTTATAGGAAAGCTCAAATAAAAATGGAGTGGCCCATTTGAAGTTGTGTTTGTGACCCTGTTTGGTGCTCTTGATCTAAAGAACAAAAATGGTGAAGTTTTCAGAGTTATGGGCACCGGGTAAAGCATTATCTTGGAAAGTCCGATGATAGCTACATGGTTGTGCTTCTTCATCTAATGTGATGTTGTTGTAATATGCGTCGTACCACGATGTTAAACTAAGAGCTTTTTGGGAGGAAATCCATGTGTTCTTATTCTTGTTTTCTTTGATTTTATTTGTATTATAGGATTGATAATGGGCTAACTAGTTGTGAAATGTTACAGAAATGTGTTGATACAGTGCAAGAAATAATGAAGAAAATGTTCAGTCTCTAAAGTTGGAAGTGCGCCGCACTACACATTGTGCGGTCCGCACTGGTGTGAGCAAAAGTGAGACTTCTCTAACGTTTTACAGTGCGACCACACTACATTTTGTGTGGTCTGCATGGGGCCTCTGCGGTCGTGGCCCCTTTTGTGCGGATAGCAGAGGCTTGACCTATCAGGTTTGCATAGAACATTTCAGTGTGGACCGCGGTCAATTTTGTGCGGTCCACACTGGTAGGTGAGACTGGGTCCCAGATGCTTTTCTATAAATAGCCATTGAGGGTCTGTTGTTACTCTTTTCGAAAATTTGAAACTCAGAGCACTTAACTACTATTTATCTTCTCTCTTATCAATAAATATTTCTTAGGATAATCAATCCTCATCTCATCTTATAGCTGGTAACATTGCAATCATTTTCCTTTGTTTAATTTGTGAATTTCATTTAAATTTTATTTTTCTTAGCTTCTTTTCTTCTTCCTTCCCTAGTAATTAGTTTAATTGTTAGGTTAGGTTAGTGTAAATTCGTGAATCATGTGGACTTAGTGGTTGAATGGACTGGAAATGACATAAGACCACTAATTGAAGAAAAAGTTTGATCTTAAAAGCAAAATCTAGGAACCCTAACTCAGTGATGATTCTAGGCACCCTGTGCGGACCGTGGTCATATTTGTGCAGTGCGTGGTGCCCCAGTGCGGTTCGCAGTACCACTTTGTGCGGACCGCATTGATAAACTTCTGAGAACCTAAGTTTTCGCCAACGCAGCCGCACTACATTTTGTGCGATTTGCACTGGCCTAGTGCAGGCGCAGTACCATTTTGTGTGGGCCTCACTGGTTAGATTCAGAGGATGGGTAGTCTGAACCCCATCCCTGTGCGGTCCGCACTACCATTTTGTGCAGATCGCATTTGTCCATGTGCGGCCGCACTCCATTTTGTGCAGTCCACACTGGGAAAATTCTGCAACTGTCTGCAACTTTGTAAATCTGTTATGTAATTCTTCCTGCACCAATGTCCCCACTGCTTTATTGATACTAACAATGTTATATGCTTGTATTTGCAGATAATGGTTAAATAACAAGGGAAATGATCATAACAACCTGGGAGAGGTGAATCATCCCGGGGAGGCAAAGGAAAGAAGGTCATTAAACTCACTCCCCATGCTTGTCAAAACATAAAGAAGAAGAGAAAGGCAATAAAAACTGCCGATAGAGCCTGTGACCAGTCGGGGAGTGAGTATGTGCCCTCTCTGGATATCGCCTTCGACTCCGTGCCCGAATATATCCCTGGCTAGCCCGGGAGATTTAGACAAACAGATGATACTCCTCTATCATAACCCGCTGCTAAAGCACCATAGCATGTTTCTATTGTGTCATCCGAGGGCTCAACAGCCGGTAGTGAAGAATACTCCACTCCCCCATCGCTTCATTATCCGGGAAGGGTGCAGACGGAGGTGTGGAAGAGGTAGATGCGGGTGGTGAGCCTTGGGTAGGGGGTATAGCCAGAACTAGGAAGCTTGCTGTCTGGGAGGATAGGTTTCTGAGTGAGGTGTCGTACAACAAATTTAGGGCTGGTGGTCGGTGAACTATTTTCGGAGAGGAGCTTCATAGACAAATACCTTCTACCCCACAATCTCAACGTGCAAAGACAATTTCGGACTAGAGTGGGTTGGGAGCATTTCATTGATGACTGTGTGGAAGCCAACAAACATTTTGTCAAGGAGTTTTATAGCAATGTAGCCCACATCAAAAAGGGCTCCAAAGTAATCAAAGTTCGTAATTTAAAAGTCATGTTCGGTAGGGAAACAATAAATAGTTATCTGGGCTTCAATGAGGAGGATGAGACTTTGTATATAGAGAAGATGGAGATGGGAAAGGAGGTCCGTCCATGTTTAGCTCAGTATCTGGCAATCCCGGGTACCTTTCCTGATTGGTTGATAGCTGGGTCAAAATATTGTGGAGGACCATGAACTTTGAGGTGAGGGGTTGGGAGACATTTGTTTGCAGCTTGCTGGATCCGACCACTCATGACCAAACCCTTCCTCTCCATCGGGCTATTTTGGTTTCTTCCATTATGGTGGGGTACCCCATCAATGTGGGAATGTGATGTCCAGAGTTATTACCATTGTGGGAGCAGAGCATGACCGGAACTACCCTTTCCTAGCTTCCTCACTGAGTACTTCACAGATTTATAGGTGAACAGGAGGCCTTATGACATCAAGGTCAAGGCGGTGGCCCCATTTTCCTAGTATAGCTTGAAGGGGAACGACAACCCCAAGGACAAGAACTACAAAGCCGGTACTTCTGCCTCAACGGGCCAGTCTGAAGATCCAGTTGTGATAAAGGTCCCTGCTGAGCCAACCTCCACTTCTGCTGACATGCCTCCCGGACCTTCCATATTTTCAACCATTCATCTTGGTCATTCCACCTCAGTAGACCTGGAGATTCCATCTTCCTGGGCCCAGCCTATCACTGCCCAATGTCTGAGCCAGACGCTTCATAGCATAAACAACTGGATGCATACTGCTTCATCCAAGTTGTCCACACTTTCTACAGTGGTTGAGGCTCAGTCGGCACCTCAGCCAACACAGGTCCCACGCTCGATTGAGGATGCTTTGAAGGAGATACTTGAGAACTAGAAGAAAATCCTCACCACTCAGGATGCATTGGCAAAGGCAGTAGATTCGCATAGCAAGGATCTCAAAGAACTTTCTAAGGAGCATAAGAAGTTGCGGAAGACACGGGCCTCCAAGGAGTCTATGAAGGAGCTGCGGGTGGATGTTGATAGACTGAAGGAAGACCAGGTGCCTTTGGACTTATTTTTTGAGGACCCAATTCTAGAAGTTGATCCACTGCCGAAGCAGTCACAACGGCCTCCAAAAAGGAAGAGGGTGATTCCTAGAGCACACGATGTTATCATCATGTTGGCGGACCTACCAGAGACTTCCTCCAGTTAGCCACAGGGTGTACCAGATCTAGCACCTATCCAGGTTGAGGCCCGATCCCAGAAGCTGAGAAGCAGGACACCGGGAATCAGTCTGAGGTTTTCGAGCACACATAGGACCCGGGGACCATACATGATCCTACGCAGACCGAAAAGGCTTAGGGAGTCACATATATCCTTTTTTCTCTTATACTTTTGTTGCTTTATTTGTACTAGGTAGCATTGGGGACAATGCCAGCTTTTATTTGATGGGTGAGCCATACATTTTTGGATGATTGCATATATTGCTACGTTTTACGCTTTCTTGATTTTCATCTTTGGTGTGTAGATAATTTGATATTTAGTAATATTTCTCGCACTTTGATTTTTACTCTGGGTCTGTATATAAAGTTATATCATATTGTATATATTCATCCCTTGTTGTATATTCAAATTCTCTTGTATATATTCATTCATTTCGCAAATTTTTGTTTTTAGCTTCTTATTTATGTTCGTAGCTTTTTGTTATATTTTGGACACTTTCAATAAGCCATTGGTTTTCTTAGTGTTAGGTTCTTTCCAAAGGTGGAATATTGTGTGAACCGGGTGGCTCTTCCCAATGATGGATGGCGTGACAACCTTCTAAAGGGTTTGAGTCCATTTTTTTTCTTTTTGTTTTTAGTAGTTAGTAGTTAAAGATGCCACAATCAAAGCTTCACTTGGGCCTAGCGTATTTGCCTTTGATCTTATGGTCAAAACCAAATTGTTGTGCTTAGGATGGTAAAAGTCGTGACCTTGAGACTCTTGTGTTGACCGATAATCATCAACTGGTTTGCACAACAATTTTATGCTCAAATTGTATTTAATGTCGTTGTGGGCCCCCGACTCGATGTCTTTAGCAATCTCTTAGCTTGTGTAGTGAGTAATTGAATTGTGAGTCTAAGTCCCGAGCCATTGGTGTAAAACTTGCCCTGAATGTTTGTTAAGGCGAAATCATAAGTGAATTTTGAAGGATATTCCGAGCCTGGACACATCCCTTTGGAACCTCAAAGCCATGCCAGCCTGAAGTTAATTCTTTCTATAGACAACCGTTTTTTTTAGGACTTAATCTAGGTATATGGAAGAAATATGGACAAACAAAAAAGGGATAAAAAAAAGGACGAAGTAATTTCAAAAATAAAAAGAGCGGTACATTGAAAACGAACCCAACATCACAGGCTAATACGAGCCGACCAGATGAAGCAAGGCTTAGATTACCGCATATTAAAACACTTAGCGGCCTAGCATCAACAGAGTAGCCTGCGGATTGGTGCCCGATGACACAGTAAAGGTTGAACCATCAGCAACTCTGAGTGCCCAGTAAAGCAAAGAAAGAAAGGTGTGGAAAGTTGAAAAGGGGAAATGGTGCCAACCCCTTAGAAAGAAGTGATATGACTCAAAGAGTTAAGTGAATTGTGCCAACCGAACTACAAGAAGTGCTTAAGAGAAGATGGAACCCACTTGAACAAAAGCATGTCCTATGCTAAACCAAAAGCCTTCACAATAAAAGCACAAAAGCCCTATATGATCTTGAGTCAAATGAAGCTTACATTAGTGGATACTCACATATGGGGCAAGCATATGGTACTTAAAGCCAGACTTGTGACCCTTTCTTGAGAGAGATGAGTAAATTTCCATTAGTTTCATTTTGCGTGCCAATATTCTAATGGTGAGGTTTGCCTAGGGAAAGTTGAGGATGCATGGGTTTAGGTTCCACAATGACCAAAATAATTGAAAGAGTTCTTTGATGTGTTGAGTCAACTCTTGATTCTCTTGAGTCGCACTTGATCCATGGTGTTTCAAAGGTTAAATGTTGTTAATGACTCATGTGTGTTGAGGGCAATTGTTAGTCCCAATTGATGCTAGTTGAGGTTGCTTTAGGAAAGCTGAAAATTTCTTGAATTTTCCGTTAAGGGGTGAGTCTTATTTTGTTTGCTTGAGGACAAGCAAAAGCTTAAGTTTGGGGGAAGTGATAATTAGGGATTTTAATGAATTTTATATTCATTTTTTCTTACGCTTTGCTCATAAATTCATACAAAATGGTCTCAAAAGGCTCATAAATTGTGCTTGATTGCAGGTTTGATCAATAAAGTGACAAGATCAAAGATCGGCTCAAAAGGAGTGAAACATGCACAAGTACCAAACACAAGACAAAACTTAGGAAAAGCAGGCCTAGTGCGGTCCGCGTTAGGGAGATTCAGAGACTTACATTTTCAGGCATCAAGGCAGTGCCGCCGCAGTAGATATTGTGCGGCCCGCACTAAAGGCACTATGATTGAACTTCCATTCTGTAGAACCAAACATCAGAGAGATGCCAAGTTCAGAAGATGAAGCCCATGCGGTCCACTTTCCATTCTGCGCGGACTGCATTAGAAACCTCCGCGACCGCGTCCATTCTATGTAGGGGTGTGCATTGGATTTATGGATTCGATTTTGATCCTTATCAATAATTACTTATCGATTATCAATTTGTACATATGCTTATCGTTATCGTTTCGATAAAGTTTTGATTTTTTCAATTTTGATTTATCGATTTTTGGGGCTGATCGATTCGATTATCGATAAGACCAATAAGCCAAGAGGGATAACAAATAACTATAGGTTCCCAATACAAACATATGCACAACTATTTCATTTCCCATTGTTTCTATGACAAGAAAAAACAAAAGAAAAGGGACACACACATTGTGAATATTATACATCTCACACGAGTAAAAACTAAAAAGAGAGCAATTACACCAAAGAAAGGTCAATTGTTCAATTAGCAAACAACTAGGGAGAATTTCTACTCCAATGAGAGGAAGAGTTCGAGTTTGGTCAGTCTAGATGAAATTACAACTTTCAACCAAGAATCTAGATGAGATGAATATTCACTATCCATAAAGAAACCCACCGTCAGGGAACGTATATGCCTTCCATGCATCAGCTGCATCATGATCTGATCCACACGCATAACAAACTCTACGCCTTTCCATCTCAGATCGGGTCATACGTCTCACACTAGTAAAAACTAAAAAGAGATTAATTACATAAAAACAAGAGCTCTCAAAACAGATTATACATCATATCACATCACAAGTTTCTATGGAAGCACAATCCATAACCAACGACACAAGACATATGACCCCAAAAGCAAGCAAAAGCCAAAACCTTCCTCTCTATAAATGTTACCAACCTATACAGCAAGCTAAACAAAAGCATACTAACTTTTGTGCACAAAAGCTAAATAGAAGCACATACGATCGTGCCATACATAAAATGTAAATAAGACTAAAGAGAAGTGGCACTGAAGAAGGGAGGAAAATATGGTTAGCAAGTTAGGGACTTAACTAAAGAAGTGAAGGGAAATGGTAGCATTATAAAATAAGGTCATATTTATCTTTTTGGTATTTTTTATCGGTTTATCGATAAACCGATAAACCGAAATGACAAAATCGAAATCGATAACTCGATAAGAAAAATTTTGAAATCGAAATCGAAATCGATAAATTGATTCGAATGCACACCCCTAATTATATGCGGTCCATGGAGCCTAGGTTCAGAGAGTTAAAATTGCAGAGTCAAGAGCCTAGTGCGACCGCACACCATTTTGTGAGGTCCGCACTGATCCTACAGGGGCATTTTATCCCAGTTTTTCCAGCTTAGTATAAATAGAACTTTTTTCTATTTTTAAGGTATCAAATATTATCAAACGTTAGAGAATTTCAGTTGCGCTCGTGAAAAGACAATTTATAGCCATTTTGGGCATTTTTACTTAGTTTTAATCATAGAATCTTTGTAAATACTTTAGCAATTAATTAATATGTCCTTATCTTCATATACTTCTCTGTCTTTCTCTTCAAGCATGAGTAGCTAGACCCATTAGCTAGGGTTGTGGCTCAACCCTAGTGTGGATAATTGATGTGTGTTTCAATTTAGGACTAGATTGACTATAGGTGTTTGTTATTTGGGTCAATTTTATGATTTAATTTATGAATTGGTGGTTGCAAATACTAGTTTGTGCTAAGTTGGATTAGGCTATTCTTGAGAAAGAGAGCCTAAGTCTCCAAAATTGACCCAACAAGAAATTAGAATGGACTCAAGAGAATTGATAGTCCCAATTAAAGGGTTAAATCTCGAGAGAGTAATTAACCGACTTGAACCCTAGTTGCTTGAGCAAATTTGCATACCCAATTTGTCTTGAGAAAGTTAATTGGGCAAAATCACTCTCTCTACCGAGAGGTGTGAGAGTGGGTATAATCGTGCAACGATTATAGCATATTTCCCCAATCATGTCAATCGTGCCTTAAATGCAATTATCCATCAATTGGCCACCTAGGTGAAAATCACTACCCTAGTGCCCTTTAATCTATTAGATACAACTTATAACAATTCTCTCTTAGCATAATCTAGTTGCAATAATAGTTAGTAGTTTGATAATAGTAGATTTATATAGAAAATCCAAAAATGATTGGAAGTGATATTTGGAACCAATACGCAATCCCAATCTAAATAGATACTCAGCTTCAATTCTAGCTCCCTGTGGAAATCGATCCCGATCCACAAATCGGGTAAAAACTATTGTGACCCTCTCTCTACGTTTTAGTGGTACAAAGTTAGCAGCTATCACGTGTCAAATTTGATTGTTAGTTGTCGCCGGTGAGTCACGGTCGTACCAACATATGCCTATCTTAAATGGGCCTGCATGGCTTGAGCAGTAGGATATTGCTAACATTCGTGGATAAGATCATCAGCAACTAAACTTACAATAATTTTACATGCAGTGGAATCTTTCTTTTTCATAGCATTGTAAGTTTCAAGATCCTTCCTGTGTTGGTCAGTGTTACCATCCTTTGGGTGACTCATAGCATGGTTAATACTTTCAAGAGCATCTTGCTCTTCGAGTGCGTACCACATTTTACGACTTCAGTTGTCGTAACTTTCACCATTCAAATTCTCGCCCTTGTTCAAGTCAGCGATGATGCTTTTCGATGCCATGTCTGATATTAGAGATAATATTATAAGTTTAACTCATCAATATATATGCTTCAGTTAATATATGCATGTGATTACACACTCAAGTAACTTAATTATAATATTAAATTTACATTTAGTATATAATTGAATGGTCACTACGTTTCCATTCATCATCTATATCTAAATATTATTAATTAACATTAGAATCACTTCTTAGTGTGTACTTTATTTCAAGTCTCAGTCCATTAAAAAAATATAATAAACAATGTATATAACTAGTGAAACAAATAACAAAATATAAATTTCATTAAGATAAAACACATAATGACAATTTACATGTTTTCTAGGACATCCATATATCAACTGAACATTAACTCTTGCTCATATACACTAAAATGTGCACTAGGCCAAACATTATGATAAATCTCAGTTAAAATTTCATCCCAAGGCTCTCGAAGAGAGACCACTAAAATAGCTAATGCATCCCAATCAGTATTACTTTGTAATTAGCAAATTCAGCTCTTTTTATCTTAAAAGGGTGTACAGGGACGGAAGCATTAAAGCCCATTTTAAATTCTTAAACTCCCTAAATTTCTTTTCTCTTTCCTTTTGTTCAGCCTTTTGATTCCTTAACTCATTTTGCCTCACGCTTGGGACATTCCTGATGACTTCAGGCTCAGAGTTTGAATTAATATAAAAATAAGTTATGCGACGACGTATCCTTCTACGTTGTCCCCTCCCTTGATTTCGACAATTTCCACTTGGAGTAATTCGAACTTGTTTCTGTTCGGTCATATCTGAAAAGGACCAAGGAAACAATAAGAATGACTACAACCACTTAATGTGACGACATATATCACAACTACTTGTAGAAGGATATCAATTGAGAGATTACTAAACTAATTTTAATTCAATGAAATGGACAATGATAGACATTAAGATTACTAAACTTCCATTCCGTGTACTTTGTTTAACCAATTTTCAGGTAATTTCCCTTCTCCCCTTTTTGATATAACAAAAGGTATTTAAGACTATGAAGCAATTTACTTGTTGGAGAAATTCCTCAAGAAATCAGTAGACCTTTTTGCCTGACTTCCATAGACTTGCAAGATAATAAGCTTATAAGCTCTATTCCACCAATTATATTTAACCAGCCATTACTTAAACAGATTGGTCTAACAAATAACAATCTTTATGAAAACTTCCTGGAAATATATGTGACAATTTTCCAAATTTAATTATTTCTTGTTAGCAACAAAAGAATTCATCACTACATTCTGTGAATGTCAAGAAAAAATTCACAGAAAATATTAACTTACGCTTTCTATGATATAACATGGTGCTAGGCTCTTCTGTTAAAATTAAAATTGGCAAAGAAGGTTAAAACAAATATAACATGGTGCTAGGCCACTTCTGCTCAAATTAAAGCACCATAATAGGCAAAGAAGGTTAAAACAAATATAAGTATTGTTTAGCTCAAAAATTATATTCGTACTTTATAAGCTTAAAAATAATCGAAAATATATAAGGGTAAATCGTAATCAAATATAATAAGCTCAACAGATGATTATCACTTCAAGATGTTTGTAGATCTGTAAATGTACGGAAAAGTAGACTTAGCTTAAGAGAATAGCAATAGTTGGAAGACCAAGAGAGAGAGAAAGAGATAGAGAGAGAAGTTGTATTATCCGAGAATCACAATGGTTCCTATTACAACGTGAAAGTCTCATTTATATAGTAGGATACATTCCTCGAAATAATCAAAATAAAATACAAAAGTTGGTGGCTTCCACTCAGTAAAAAATGTCAGGCACTAAACGATTTCACTTCTTCTTTACCAATTTGGGTCGTTCTCTTACTTGGATCGCCCTTATCGTAAGAGACATGCCCACTTGGCACCGGGGCGTTCCAAGCCAAATTTAAACTTATACAAGAAAACTTCTGGTATGAATAATAGATTAGACATTAGCCAAAAACTAATTGTTTGACGTCAACAAACTAATTGGTAATTAGTTATACTACAAAACGAACTTTGTTCCCTTTCCAGAAAGGATTGACAATTCTAAAATCGTTATCAAACATGATGTTTTCTACCTATTACTGCGACAGTGCCAAAGAAAATTGATGTAACAGTTATAAAAAAAATAGCATCTACGGAGAAGATATAAACCAAAAAATAATATCACTGGCTTTGATACCATTGTCAGTTAAATTCGAATAACAAGGACACTGAATTTGTGTACCTGTTAATAACAGCGGAAGATTTTTGCAGAATCTGTTCCAATCAATTGCCCGAATCCAATTTCGTCTTTATTAGAAACAAAATTCTTTTCCACAAACTAAATACATTTTTCTTTCTTTTACTGTGTTTCTATCTTTGTAGGAAAAATATCTCAGATTCTATATTTCTGAAGAAGGGGACCGTAGATTATATAGAGAGGGGAAGTTATCACAAAAAAAAATTACCGTGAAACTGACCCACGCTCCCCCTTATTCTCAACGTGTTGTAGTTTTATTTTAGGAGTTAAACCTTCTCTATGTAATTTTTCTTGATTATATCTCCTTTAAAAACAGGTCGGGTCAGTCCATATGAGTGACCCGCGACCCAAACCCTAACACTAATTCATGCTGGTCTTTTTCGAATTAATTTCCATACCTTCAAGGAATGCAAATCAGCTTCAAATGGTTTAAATAGTGATTTATTAAACCCAACATTCATGGATTTGAAAAGTTAAAAACTGGAGAATCGAAATTCTTGGGTGTTTGTGATTTGTATTGATAAATAGTTGATTCTTTTTTGCCTACGTATTCGTATTTTAAATTTTGATTTCAGTATTTGGGTGAAGCACACATGAAATTCATTTGGCGAAGAATTTCCAAAAATCTGGAAGTTTTTCGCCGTTGACGAGCTCTAAGTTTTTCAGATCTGGAATTGCTTGTTGAAAAAGTGAAGAGAAATTTTTAGAGATTCATCCCTGAATAAGTAGAGCAAAAATATCATTTTTGGTTAATATAATATAAGTAAGCATATAAACTACACGCTCTGTTTCAATTACTTCCTTTATTAGTCCGTTTAAAAAATAATAATATATTTTTATATTTAATATTAAATTGTTATTTATACATTTTATTTTTAATAAAAAAAATTTATAATCATACAAATATTATGACCTCATCATTATTCTTTTGCCTCTTAAATTTGTAAGATTACGTTTCAAATTTTTTTTTTCTTAAATTTTGTGTGAAATTAAATTACGTTATTTTAATTGAACTGAACGGATAAGTTTAATTGGACCTTTTAGTCGGCTATGAACAAGAATTTGTGTCAGTATTTTGTACTGTATAATAACATGCCACGATAGGAAAAATCCACGATTCACATGCTGATTTACCCGTAGAAAAAAACACTGTATTTGTCGTATTCAAATATTTGTCTATTTTGCTGTCTTTTCTTCAACCTAAGCCTAATACGAGACAAAGTAAAATCGTTTTCTTTGTTTTCTTAGCATATTCTAGTAATTTTCTGTTAACAATTTTGACACTAGTGGTTCACGAGTCACAAACGGTATAGTATTTAGACAGAAGCAGACAAGTGAATAGTATAGTAGAAGTCCCGAAGGGACGGCCCATTTGGTTTGGAGGGGTGTTGTTCACACGGGCGATGAGAGTTCGATCCACCCTTAATGTCTTCTAGATTTGAATATGTCATATGTAACTTGTTTTGTGAGGCTTATATATCCTGTGTGGTATTGCCCACACGGGCGATGAGAGTTCGATCCACCCTTAATGTCTTCTAGATTTAAATATGTCGTACATGACTTGTTTAGTGAGGCTTATATACCCTGTGTGATATTGTTCACACGGGCAATAAGAGTTCGATTCATCCTAAGCTGTAGTGACTATGGATTTTTATGCGTACCAAAAAAACGAATAATAAACAAAAGAGGGGACAAAAATTGGCAGCTAATTAAAATTTAGTTAATTGGGTAAGAAATGGAGTTAAATTAATTGAAGGACGTCCTAAACAACCAATTTAGAGTTACTTGTATCACCCCGTTGCTTTTTCTTATATTTGGAATTAAACCTAAAGTCGGCTAGTTTCTTTTAGCACAGGTGTTTATATTGCTTCTTATTTATTTTGGTACATATTCTTCTGGTTATCTTGTGCACATCTGACAATTTTATCAGCTGCATATTACCTCTCACTATTATAAGTATTAGATAACTCTGTTAATAATATTTTTTTAATTGGTTTTAACTTCTTCTATTCATATTTTCTTTACAAGTTTAACTAATTTTATATAGTGTTAGAAGACTTTTTACACTATCATACCACATACTTTGTCAGCATCAGAGGCGGATGTAGTGAAAGAACGCATGCATGGAGATTCTGTCTGTCGGAGGTTCGAGAATCTATGAAAGGACATCTAAGGCTAAGGTTACGAAGTAAAGGAAGTCCATTATTAAGAGAAGTGGTGATCTCGTCTTGCTTGCTGGGAGAGAGGAAGCTTCCGGACCATCTTTTCCAGCCAGATATAATTAACAGGTTTAACTAAATTCATAATTTTCGACCCAGAATAAAAAGTTATATGTAAAAATTCATTAAAGTTGTAAAAATAATGAATATGAACCCATAAATTTAAAAATATAATAGGTTCAATGTTAAAAACCTTAAAAGTTAGAACCCATAAGATTTAAATCATGGATCAAGGTGGGAAGTTCTTGGATGGAAGGATGTCGGGGTCTATTTGGAAATAGCCACTCTACCCTAGGGTAGGGGTACGACCTGCGTACACACTACCCTCCCCAGACCCAACTAAGTGGGATTATATTGGGTTGTTATTGTTGCTGTTGTCGTTGTTGTATCCGCTTCTGGTCAACATTAGCAATTTTTTTTTCGAAGGGGAGGTTTGGAACAATAGTAAAGTTATTTCCGTGTGACCTATAGGTCATGAGTTCAAATCGTAAGTAGCCATTAATACTTGCACTAGAGTAGGTTGTCTATAAATCTTAACAAACATAAATATAGTGATAAATCTTACTCCTATTAATTAGCTGGAGAACTGAACTGTTTATTTGGCAATATTCATGCGTTGTATTTCACAAACTGAAACGGCAGGCTTTTAATTGCCTCTGCCTCTCAATTCATAGTCAAATTTATTTTTAATAGTGGCTTTAAATGACCGTCCAACAGTTTCTCTATTTGTTTCTTCCCTCACAATATCCTAAACAATGTTATCTAAGGTAAGTGCCATCAAAACCGAAATAAAAAGTTCTTTGTTTACTTTTAGCCGTGCCAAAAATTATTTATATTTAGCAACTTAAAAAGTGTATAAAATATATGTAATTTTTATATATAACATATAAAAGGTAATATATACACAAAATATATATTTTTTGACTATTATTTTAAGAACGACTATACAATGTCATTTCATTGGAATATTAGCATTCCCTATCCAAACAAAAAAAACTTTCTACCAAAAAAATACACAAAAACAACCCATTTAACATTAAAAGTGTGTTTTCAACATTCACTGTCTTTTTTTATTCAAGGCTCAAAGGCATGGATTGAGTGTTTTTCTCATTTTTCTTGAAAATATTGCTGTATTTGATTTGAACAGGCCAAATAGTAACATATATATATCAATAGATGGTCGGTTATAAAACGACATTTTCAATTAGAAACGTTCAAAATCTTTTGAGTTGGAAAATATTGGAGGCTAGATTTGCAATCAACTAGTCAACCAAAATATTTTTTCCTCAAAAAAAGAAAAATTCCAAATTTGCACCCTTATAAAAAGCCAACACCAACTCATATTAACTCCTCAAAACCCTTTCTCCTTCCTTCAAAAACCCCTTATCTATTTTTTTTTTTACCTCCTTTTTTAAAATTCATATACACAAATTCTTTTTGTTAAATATGTTGAGTCCATTGATTTCTGAAAATCCAACAATAGAAGACCAAAAGGAACATATTAATTATATTCCTAGCCAAAAAAATCATCTAACTCTTGCAATTTTAGAAGCAGAATGCATAGCTAATATTGCAGTTCCAATGATATTCGCAGGCTTAATTCTTTACTCTCGTTCAATAATTTCCATGATTTTTCTTGGCCGGCTCAGCGAGCTTTCTTTAGCCGGCGGTTCACTCGCTATTGGTTTTGCAAATATAACCGGTTATTCAATTCTTTCTGGTTTAGCCATGGGAATGGAACCAATTTGTGGACAAGCTTTTGGTGCAAAAAGATTCAAGCTTTTAGGTCTTACGTTACAAAGGACAATTCTTTTGCTACTTTTAACCTCAATTCCAATTTCATTCTTGTGGCTATACATGAAAAGACTCTTGATATTATGTGGCCAAAATCATAATATTGCAACACAAGCTCAAAATTACATTCTTTATTCACTTCCCGATCTTTTAATTCAGTCATTTTTACACCCCCTTAGAATTTATCTACGTTCACAATCTATAACATTACCTCTAACTTATTGTGCTGCTTTTTCTATTCTTATTCATATCCCAATAAATTATTTTCTTGTTATAGTACTTAATCTTGGTATTAAAGGTGTTGCCTTAAGTGGGGTTTGGACAAATTTCAATCTTGTTGGTTCATTAATTTTTTATATTATATTTTCTAGGGTATATAAAAAAACTTGGAATGGAATTTCCTTAGAGTGTTTAAAGGGATGGAAATCACTTCTAAATTTAGCAATTCCAAGTTGTATTAGTGTTTGCTTAGAATGGTGGTGGTACGAAATTATGATTTTATTATGTGGAGTTTTTATTAATCCTCAAGCTACAATTTCTTCAATGGGAATCTTGATTCAAACAACATCTTTGATATATATTTTCCCATCTTCTTTGAGTTTTGGTGTATCAACAAGAGTTGGAAATGAATTAGGTGCTAATCGTCCGAATCGCGCTAAATTAGCAGCCATAATTGGACTATGTTCAAGCTTAATATTAGGAATTTCAGCATTATTTTTTGCTACTATGGTGAGGAATATTTGGGCAAGAATATTTACTCAAGATCAAGAAATTGTGACATTAACGGCTATGAGTTTGCCAATTATAGGACTATGTGAACTTGGGAATTGTCCACAGACAACAGGTTGTGGTGTTTTAAGAGGAACAGCACGTCCTAAATTAGGTGCTAATATTAATTTAGGATGTTTTTATTTTGTTGGAATGCCAGTTGCTATTTGGTTAGGATTTTATATGGGGTTTGATTTTAAAGGATTATGGTTGGGATTATTAGCTGCTCAAGCTTCATGTGCAGTGACTATGATGTTAATAATATTGGCGAAAACTAATTGGGAAGATCAAGCAAGAAGAGCAAAAGAACTTACTTCAGTTATTAATGGTGATTATGATAATGAAGATGAAAAGTTCATTGATGAAAAGATTGAGGATTGTTTGGATTTATCAAATTATCAGAAGCTAGAGAATTCAGTTGTTTGAAATATTTGTTTCAATTTTTGGATTATTCATTCTTTTCTTTTTCGAAAAGGAGCCTTGGAGCAACGATCGTCGTATATGAATTCGAGCCATGAAATCAATATTAGAGTAGATTGCATATATCATACCTATTGGGCAGCCCTTTTCTGGATCCGGATTTATGCATCAGGCATGCCCTAATTCTTTTCTTTTTCATTTTCTTTTTATATTCCATTTCTTTATTTTTGTACACTAGTAGAGATTTTAGTTTTTGTGTTTGTTATTCATCAAATTAAATTATTTCTTTTTCTTTCTTCAAATGTAATTATGCACGTAAATGGTCCTTATTCTTTATTTTCTTCCTTAAAAAGAAGATTTTGTACTTTTCTGATATTATTAATTAATGAAAGCCGGCATTTTTTTATATCATTGTAGCTGTCTATAGATTGTGCAAAATTGATCAGCATGCTTTTTGAGTTTATGTTCTCCACATTTTGAACACGAATGTTTGACTTCTAAAGTCAACTATTCTTTTTTTCTTTTTAAATTATTTCAATTCCATATCTATTCATTTGAGCTGTTTTCGTAATGCTTGAATGAGTCTGTTCTCATCCATTGCCACCCAATTAAGTAGGCGTTTGACATAAAAATTGCAATTTTTGAAAAAAAAAAAGTAATATTTAGAGTTAAGTTGAAAAATAATATTTGGAATTTGAAATTAAGTTTGGACATGCATTTCACTTTTAAAAAATGTCGCAAATTTGTAAGTAAAGAAGAAGAAAAAATTCTTTTTTTGAAAATTTTGAAAAACTCATTTTAGAATTTTTCCAAAAACTTGCAAAATTTCACGGACAAACACATTTTCTAAAAAATCTAAAAAGAAACTTTTTTGATGGATAAACGGTCCTATGATTTCTCCTTAATTTGTCCTAGTACTGAAATTTGTTTGGTGTAGAACCTCTTCGTTCTTTTTGGTAAAATTCATATTTTTCATAAAGAAATCTCTTATCAAGTATAGAACAACAGTCGTTAAAGCTCAAAGAGTTTGACTTTAGAAAGTTAAAGCATCATGTTTATGTCGGGAGGCGAAGTTAGTATTTTAGTTTTATAGGTTTTGAATTTTAAAATAACAAATTTAAGTGCTACTTAACTTTAAGTAATAGCTAAGTTTTAAATCTAATATTTATATGTATTTAATAAATTTCTTAACATAAATATATTATTTGAATAAAAGCTTCTTAGTTCATTCAAACCCGTTTTCTAATTTCTAGCTCCGCCCCTAAGCCATAAGATCAATTTGATTGCATAAACGGATGACCTTTTAAGCTTATAAGTTTTGTAAGTACATGCATGCACCTGGGGTTTCCAATAACAGCCGCATTTATTCCGATATTATTTGTTGTTATAATGAAATAATGTTATAGATGCCATATATTATAACATAACATAAAAGATCGATTTCAAGAAAATTTAATTTTTATAGTGAAAGACTGTTATATATTGATAAAGCTACACAAAGATCTGATTGTATGTGCGTTACATAAACTTTTATTGGTTTACTGTAATTATATAATATGTAATTCTTAAGATCAAATTCTAAAATTTTGATCAAAACAGAGTGCAGATAAATATTTTTTGGTTTGTATATCATCAGCCAACCTATCATAGGATGAGTCGCGAATTGTTTTATTGCGAAAATAAACGTGTAGGAATTGGGGAAACAGTTCAAACTTTGCAACCGCCAGGCGCCAGCTATATACAACCAAGAGAACCTCCATAGTATGTGTTCGTTGCATCTTTGAATTGTCTAGGCATGGCTTAGTATATATCTGGAATAAATTACCCAAATCTGGAATTTATTGGGGAGGCTTTCTTTGAAGAAGACAAAATACAAAGTTGTCTCTTTATGGGATAATTTAGGATTGTCAAATTTGGTCCAAGCCCAAGTAACTCGTCCGATCCGTCTAAGATTGGGTTGGTTATTGACCCGTCTATTATTGAACTCATCCATATTGATTCAATCCATTCGAAGTTGGGTTGATTTTTAGCCAAATTGATGCATGGGTAACTTTGCAAAAAATATCTTAAATTTTTTTTATTTTGTTTGATATGTTATATATGACCATAACAAAATAAAAAATATATTATTTAGTAATTATACAATTCATAAGAATATAACAAATACTAACTAAAGATTGATAAGAGTTGCGTGGGTTGGGTTATGATCCAAATTTAGCCCATTTTGATCCAATCGATCTAAGCCCAAAGACCCATTAAATTATAGAAATTTTTTCCTATCTATACCATATAGCAAACCTTATTATAAAAAATGTTCACCAATTGGTATTTACCCGTTTTCTACACATTATCCCTACAAAATATAAACTAAGCCCATAAATAACGAGATTCTACCCAAAACAATATGCGCGAGATTGTAGGGGGAGGGATCTGTCTTATCAGCATTTAATTTGAAATTTGAAACGGAAGTAAATCGGTAGCTGCAAATCTCTCCTTCTCCATATATTTTCCACCATTGATAGCCACTAAAAAGCTTGAAAGCTTTGAATTCAAATTTGGATTTTCAAAAATCATTATTTGTTTGGATTGGATGTTGTTGTAAATAATTCGGAATATCTTTAGGAGTTTATATCTCAATTTTGAGGGGTTTTGGTGAAGATTATACTTGGTTTTGACTGAATTTCAGATTGAAACTCGTCAAAGTAGAAGAAGAAGACATATTTCCAGAAATTGTAGTTACATTGTAGTTAAATTATAGAATTATAGATAAATTGTAGATATATAGATAATTTGTAGATAAATTGTAGATTGGGAAGACTAAAACTTCTACAAATCTTCTACAATTATGTCGAAAATGCCAATTATGCTACAATTAAAATGGGGATTGGGGTATTAAAATTCAATGTATTCAGTTTGTAGGTATCTTGTAGATAAAATTTCTGCAAATAAAATACAAATCAGTTTAAGTATTGTGTAAAGTTGTATTGTTTTTAAGAGTATCTACAAAATTACTATATTTATACTACAATTAAACTACAATCTTGTGTCATAAAAAAAATGTTGACCATAAAATTTGGTCTTCATCTACAAAATTTCTACATATAAACTACAAGAACTATAGTGCGTACCATTAATAAAATTGATAGGAAGAAATGTTTAATCTTGTGTTTAAAGAACTGAACATTTCTTGTGTTTAGGGATTGCTCTGATGGTAAGCAACCTCCACTTCCAACCGAGAAGTTGTGAGTTCGAGTCTCCCCAAGAGAAAGGTGCGAAGTTCTTGGAGGGAAGGATGTCAGGGGGTCTATTTGGAAACAGCCTCTCTCTCTACCAGATCCCACTATGTTGTTGTTTTTCATAAAATTAAATTTTCATGGAATTAACTGAAGGTAAATTGGATTGGCAACGGAATAGTACTGGATTGAGCTCCGAAAGGATAGCTAATTTAACAAGATAGAAAATTTGGTTTTGAGCATTACACATTTATTAAGGAAGGGATAAACTGACTTCTCCATAGCATTAGTTTACATAAATGGCGTATTCATGAAATCGACCAATCAACTATGTTTCAACCCCAAACCAATCTCATTTGGCTATATAAATTCGCTGTATGTGGGGGTGGGGGGGGGGTGGGGGGAGAGAAAGGTAGATAAACTAAAATTGGAGAATATATGCTTCTAAAATCATGCCTTGAATAAATGAAGCAATAATTATACTCTTAATTTGAATTATGATATATAAATTGAAATTTGGTATGCTTAAATATAATAAACACAAACCTTGAATACGAAAGATAATAAGGTTTGTTATATGGTATATACAGGTAAAAATCCCTAAATAATTATATTCGTTTTGACCCGTCCAAAATTGACCTCGTTTGACACCCCTAGGATAATCACAACATGTATGTCATGCAATACGGATAGTAATGGCAGCCATGTTGCAAAATGCATGCTTTTTCGATAAGTATGAGAAGAAGTCAAGAATCTATGTCAATTTGCCATCTACATTTATATGTTATGTATAATTCTTGTTATTATTTTGAAGAAAATGCTGTACAAACTGAAACTTTGGTTCAACAAGATTGATGTAGTACTGTTTCCGTACATAGTTGCATTAATCAATTCCTTCTCCAGAATATAAAAAATTATAAACCATTCACCGGCTCAAGAAACATTATGGGTAACCTCAATTGTTTGTTTTGTGCACCGAGGAACATATTTATCCTAACGATGACTTGCTTTCCTAATAATGAATTTTACTTCCATATAATGACAATGTAATGAATTTTACTTTTAATAATTAGGTTATTAGATTAGAATTATATTAAATAATTACTTATTGTCGTAATTCACTTTAACCTAATAGTGTCACCAACATTATTCTGTCACTACACATAAGTTGAATTCTTTTTTTAGTTATTAAGAAATTAACTTAGTTGTTGTGTACTTTTGAAATGGTCCCAATTGGTTTGGAGGGCGGTCATCTATACCTGGAATCGATCCCCCCTCACATCTTTCGGGTCGAGCTTATCGACAGGCTTTGTCTTGTGAGATTTATATCTCCGATGAGATTTGCAAGTTATTACACAGCGGAGGATTTACCCAGCGTGCACAGAGTGCTCATCAAAAGGGTAGAGGATGTAGCGGTTGCAGGTTTTTCTCGAGTTCCGGAAAAAAAAAATAGTTGTTGCGAAGAACGCTTGTGTGATAGCAGGGCTAAAGTATTTGTTACAGGTTTGGACGAATCAAGTAACTTTTGCTTAGACCATATTTGTTTAAGGAATTCATGAGTTGCACATATGATGGTACATTTAGAACCTATAAACTTAAAACCCCGGCTGTATTGTTGTTTGAATGCCAACCATAATATGTGTCCTCGAGCCTATCTTTGATTTGTGGACCTTCGACCCCTTAACAATGGTAAAAATAGCATGGGCTAGCCAGTTTTCTGATTGGTCAATTAAAAATAGTCAACGATTGTAAAGTCATTGAAAAATAGCCACAATTTTGCTACAACACGGAAAGTTCCAGCATAATATACTGGAGATCAGTGCACCTGTATATGAACTTCCAACATATTATGTTGGAACTCCAATACGCGAAAAGTTCCAGTATAATATACTGGAGATTGGAGTATCGATGCTCCAATCTCTAGTATAATATACTGGACTGGTATATTATATTGGAACTCCAATATATTATACTGGAGTATTTCTCCGAATTTTGAACAGTATTTTCTTTCAGATGTGTATTTCAATTACTTATGAAACTGTAGCTATTTTTGAATGAAAACTTGTAAATCTGACTATTTTTAAATTTCTCCCCTTCAAAATGATGTAAATTCTTTGGCGTACAAACATGGGTAGAGCTAGCATAGGAGTTACTGGTTCAACTGAATCCAGTAACTTTGATCCAAGTCCTATATTTGTTTTTAAAGATACATTGAATATAAATAAATTATTTATTTTAAACCAAGTAACATTTAACAGACTAAATTCTAAAACTCTTAAGTCCCATAAACTTCAAATCTTAAATCTGACTCTGCGTACAAATTCCAAAACTAATTGTTATGTCATACTAGTGTTTTAATAGGAGATAGAAATGAAAATCTACGTAAACATAGTTTTTTGGGTAGCTGGTTTTGAAAGGAAACAGTTTAGCTGCGAAAATGTAACCAATTCGAATTATAATTAAGGTAACAAGTTCTAGTTTTGATGATTTTATAACTATATTGTTCGATTAGATATTCCATACTCCCTTGTTATCAATGTGAAAAATGTCTACGTAACAATTTATGTAAATTATTTTTCTGTTAAAATAATTTGACGATGAACCTTTCCCCAAAATTAACATATGATTTCATATTGAGAAGAGGACACAAAGCAAACCAGCCATTTTATAGATGTTAAGCAGATATTGGGCTTTGGATAATTAAAGCAGTTGTTGGGCCTTATAGGGGATCCCAAAATAGCACGGTATAATCAGTTTTTACCCTGGTCAATTAAAAATAGTCAGTGTTTGTCAAGCCAATAAAAAAATCCATTATTTTACTGCAATAGAGATCGGTCCCGTATAATATACGGGAGTTCGGTGCATTTGTGTACGAACTCCAGTATATTATGTTGGACCGGTATATTTTGTTGACTCCTGTATAATATACGGGAGATTGGAGCACGGGTACTCAAAAGAGTGTTCTAGCTTTGCTTTCTACCTATGAAATACCTACACTACCCCCATTTCTATTTTGAAATTGTTTAGCCTTAACAAACTGAGCCATTTACAATGCCTAAACTACCCTTGAATAATCATAAAATTACTAACCCTAGTATCAAACTATAACTCCCAACCCCTTTTACCTTAGTTACATTTAACTATGGTTAATCTAGGAGTGGGTTATTCAGCTATATTCAATCAATTAAGCTAAGCCTAAATAACTAAATGAACTAAGGAATTACCAATAACGATTATTGACTAAACCAAACTAAATTGAATTAAACTAATTATAACTAACAAATCAAACAATACCTAAACAGAATCGACTAAAACATATAATAACAATGAATACTAAAGTAAAACATGTATCAAGAAAATTAAACTAACACCTAACATTACTAAGACATGATTTAAACAAATCAAACAAAATTAAGCTAAAAGATATAAAGACAATTACAAGAGCAGAAGGAAACAAATATTGAACCAAAATAAAAACAGAATCACACGAAAACTTACTGATTTTTGTTCTTCAACTTGATTGTTTTTCGGAATTGATTTTAATTATTGTTATACTTTTATTTTGTCAAAATAAAACCTAGAACATTAATTAAAAATCATCCGAACTCTTGAAACTCCATAATAGGTTAAAATTTGAAAACCCTAGATCTAAAATTGAAGGGGTTTCGTTTGGATTTGAAGAGTTCCAGTTTGGGATTTAGGAAGAGAAGGGTTAGGGAAATATAGGGTGTGAATTTGGTTGAACTTGGAAGAGTTGAGGTTCTGGCCTGATTTTAGATCTAATATTTACGAAGATTGGTTATAATTTGATAGAGATGATTTTGAGGTTTAAAAAGAGGAGGAAAAGGAGAGCTTGTGGTGAAATTTTGGGTCATTTAGATCTTTGCCGGTGGCGGAGGCGATTCCCTACCGGCGGCGGATGGTGGAAGGCGGTGGGAGACGGCGGAGACACACGAGGTGGTACTAGTAAGAAACAAATGGTCTCTAGGGTTAGAATTAATTTCGGACATTTTTATCTAATACACGAGATGGAACTGGGGCCGTTAGATTAAATGGAATCAAAGGCTCGAATCAAATTGGGGGGGGGGGGGGAACGGGGTCGTTTGATTTAAAGGCTAAGGCTAGACCGGGTAGGGTAACGTAGGACCTGGGCCTGGGGTGATGAACTAGGCTGGGGCAGAAATTAATTAAAATAGCCCAAATTAAGTCACTTATTAAACCAGCCCTCTTTCCTTTTCGTTTATTATTTTCCTTTCTTTTTCATTTCATTTCCTCTTTTTTATTTTTGTTTCTATTATTTCTAATCTTTGAAAAAATGCCAAAAAATAAAAAATAAAACCAAATTGCATCTAAAATTACATTACTCACTTTCCAATTACACCAATTCCTATTTTAATGCAAACTAAGACAGATTAAACTAAAAATGCAGAAAGAACCATGTTTTGTCATTTTCTCTAATTTAAAACAATTTTAACTACTAATCAATCCTAATATGTGAAATTAAAACCTAAAATGCAAATATCAAGAATATTATTATATTTTTTATATGAATTAAAATGCACAAATAAAATGAAAATAATTAATAAAAATAACACTTAATTCACAAGATTGCAAAATAATGAAAGAAATTATTTTGTTTGAATTTTTGGAAATAATTAACTTAGGGCAAAAATCACGTGCTCACAAGGCTATCAGAAAAAACCTGTCAGTTATATTATATACAACAAGTAATGATGAAATGAACTAGCAGTTAAGGATGGGAAGGGAAACAAGCTCGGGGAAATATCATATACAAACCGAAATTTACTAAAGAAACATACGGAACACTAAAAATTCAACTATAAGCTAGAATAAGGAAAAACAAAGACAAGTGTACGACATCACTCTTAGTGCTTTTACTCTCGTCCTCACAATAAGAATCAATATAATCGGCAAACCACCCTTCATGATTTTACCTTACATAATCATGGCACGACATTATCCTTCATGCATTATCACATATCATGGCACGGCATCACCCTTCGTGCTTTTACACTCTTCCTTACCTAAGCAACAATCACTAAGTAATACGAGCAAGGAAATCAATGAAATCACAATAGAATCCCGGCAAGGTAACAATAGTATATCCAAATTATCCTGGCAAGGGAAATAATATCCTCAGCAATAACATCCCGACAAGGGAGATAATATCAAAAGCAATAACATCCCCGCAAGGGAGACAATATCATAAACCTCTTCTCTTTTCCACAAATTACTTCACAACTCATCAACTTGCGCCAATTCTCTACAATGTTCAATTACCAAATACTTCAGTAAGCCTTCTTCAACATTAGAAATCATCATATTAAGCATGAACAATACAAAACGGAATCACATCAATCGTAGTATAAGACTCATGGCATTCTTGACATCGATGTATAGATACTTGTCACCATAATTATACGTCGTACTCAACAATTAATATATAGAAAAGAAGACCAAGACTCTTATTCCCTCAACTAAGGTTTGACCAAACCCTTACCTCAAAGCCACGAACACAATCAAGATTCCACTATCGATTTACCTCTTGATTCCACTTCCAATTCGCTTGTATCTAGCCACAATTTACTTAATAACATTAATAAATGCTAAATAAACCAATTCTAATGCATGTAAATAGGTTTTCTAGTGTTTTTCCCAAAAAATAAAAAATCGACCCCAGGCCCGCTTGGTTCAAACCATATAATAGGACCAAATCCCGATTATCCATTTACCCCCGAGCCCGGATATATAATTGGTTTTGGAATCCAACCTCAATTTGAGGCTAAATCCCCAAATTTCGAAATTCCTAAGTTCTACTCAAAAATCTCAATTCCACCATGAAAACTCTAGATTCTAGGAGTGTAAAAAGAAGTTAAGGAGTGAAAGAAATAAGTTAAAAACCACTTACTTTTATATTGGGGAAGAAAGAGTGTCTTGAAAAATCGCCTCTTATGTATTAGGGTTTTGAAAAGCCTCGTTTAAATATACCCCTCTCAGACCCTCACCGCTGACCTCATAAAAAGGGCCACAGAGCACCACTGTGGACCATAAAATATCGAGTGCGGCCGCGAAGACATGGTCTTGCTGACCGCATAAATCCCACTGCGATCGCGAATACCCCACTGCGGGCTGCGAAGCCTGGTTTCAGAGAACTAGAACTTTCTCTGAACATGCAACTGTTATGTCTAAGTCAAAATTCACTCCGTGGCCTATTCAAAACTCACCCCATCCCTCAAGGCTCCAAACTAATCATGCACTCAAGTCTAAAGATATCATACATACTTTCTCGTGGGAACAAATCATCAAAATAACATCAACAACTATGAATTAAACCTCAAGTTCATGAAATCACTCAAGATCATAAAATATTACTATTTTCTCAACTATAGGTTCGTTTTATACCAAAACCAATTCCGATATTTATCAAATTCTACAGATTCAACTTAATCATTATTATAAACTTGTACCGGGGTCCGGAACCAAGATATGGGCCCGATACCATACAGAAATTACATAAATTCTCTTCTAAAAGCCTTTATATTTTCCAATAAATAATTTTATTTAAAATTTTATTTCTCGGGCTCAAGACTTCAGAATTCGATTATGGGCATATGCCCAAGTCCCAACCAATGCGGATATTTAATAAATTGCGGAAGAAAAATATTTAAACTGAACCAGATAAATAAATCAATGATCAAGGTGCCACCTGGGACATACAACAACAACTCTCACAACTAATCGAAGTTCCAAAACCCGGAACCTCACAAATCACAAGCTAAGGGATTACATAAGAAGCTCTGAATCAAGAATGTCTATACAAGAGAAATACTGGAAGGATTATACTTATTACAGAAAGCTGGAAAGGGACACCTCGGTCTGTGAACGCAGCAGATATACCTCAAAGTCTCTAGCAGTACGCCGCCCTCCAAGGATGACAAAACCGAATGGTGGTACCTGTATCTGCACAACAAAAGTGTGCGGAAGAGTAGCATGAGCACACCACAACGGTGCCCAGTAAGTATCAAGACTAACCTCGATGGAGTAGTGACAAGAAACAATCAAGGCACCAACCGGTAAATAAATAATATAATCATAGGGATAACGGAAACGATATATAATTATGTAAGACTGCATAAATGACTAAATGCTAAAATCACATGGAAGAAAAGGGCAACAAGTAACAACAAGAATATAAGAAATGATGATGCGAAATGACTGCAGAATTGTCATGCCACAAATTCGAGGAACATGACTGGCGCCCGACCGGGTATCCTCAGTCAAGCGGACCTGGGTGCCTTTTCTATCCCACGTGTTACCCCTAATGCTCATTACCTAATAACCAAGTGAAATAGCCATTCATAGGATATGGACTCCAATAACCAATTTTATAAACATAACAATAACAATTTTCATTAGCAATTTCATTCACCATAATAAAGGTTTTCCAATTTTGTATTACATTATTGCCACACATCAATATTTATCTTTTAAATTACCATGCCCGACACTACCCAACACCTGTATACGGAGCCTCTAATACAATTGAAGAATAATATATAAATACCGACAACAAGGCTCCGGATATACCTTATACAAACACTAAAACAAGATCCCAAACAGAAAGTGGAGTGAGCCACATAGGGCCCCAAATGGAAAGGGGATCACCGAATCAGCTGACGGGAAGTGACTGGAGTACGTGCTATAGATCCACCTACAATCATAACATGAATGTAGCTCCCTTGACAAAAGGGACATTTGAATTGTATTGGTATGTATGAACAAACTTTGTCCCAAGTAAACTCAAGCCATACACAAGTGGATCATAGTAATAAAAACAACAATCAAATGCACAAGCAAAGGAACAATCAAGCCAAACAAGTTTTCAACAACTAACTTTGTTCCAAGTAAACTCAAACCATACACAAGTAGAAAACAACAATAGAAGTAACAACGAAACACACAAAAAGGTATAATTAGCCAAACAAAGGGGCAATCAGTGCCTCACTGGTTACAAACTCTCCCGCTGTCTCCTTTCACAATTCCACATCAATGATTTCACAATTTTGTTCAAATGTATATTTCATTACTGATTTCGATCACTTTTCCACCCTTATTACCTCGGTCACCCTTATTACCTCGGACACCCTTATCACCATAACCTACCACCTTATAACACCATGTTGCGGCGCGCAACTGGACCCTGCCGTATAGTTTCAGTTCACAGCAATCACAACAAAACAGCAAATCACAAAGATAAACAACAATCAATTCACAAACAAGAAGAGCAACAGCAATACTTCTCAAGACACAGCCACAACAATGCTACAAGTATTTCCATAGCCAACAGTAACAATTCCATTATATTCAACAGTTCATAAGCAATTCAAGCCATCGCAATAATTACTCACAAGAAGCCAAATATGTTATTACCACAGTTGTTCCAATTGCATCATTTACTATTTCCTTCAATCATTTGTTTCTCAACTCTTACCACATAACACTTAATCAAACCAATCAAACACCCAAAAACCCATCAAAAGAATTTTATAAACAATCTACGTAGCTATCACATACCAAATATTCATACACCAAACAAGGCGATTTCACAAAGGTCAAAGTTAGTCATACATACCTCGAAGAGCTTTTCCTTAATTTACTACAACACTCCAAAAACTCTAGAAATTCCAATCTATTACGAGGCATAACAAAATTAAACACATATTAGAAAGATATTTATGAAACTAGCTCATTTGAGCATTTTATCAAAGCATGAATTAAATCATGCTTTGGAAACAATAGATCAGAAGCAGCAGTTCGGCAGTTCGAAATTAGAAGGAAAGGATCCCTAGCCCATTCGAATCACACCCGAGGGCCCCCGGGACCCCGCCTAATCCCACACACGAGTCATATAACCTAACACGGACTCGTTCGAAGTTCCAAATCATATAACACAACATCGAAACGACGAATCAGACTAAAAATCAAGCATATGAACTTCCAAATATTCAAATAACATAACTCATGCCGAAACCTATCAATTCAACTCGGAATGACGCCAAATTTTGCAGACAAGTCCAAAACGACATAACGGACCTGTTCCAACTCTCTAAGTCGCATTCCAACCGCTATATCTCAAAAGTCAACTGTGGCTCAAACTTCTTCATTTTCCAACTTCAACTTTCACCGAAATACCTCAATTTACTTTACGGACATCCAAATATGAATCTGAGCGCGCGCCTAAGTCCAAAATCACCATACAAAGCTGTTGAGATCATCCACGACCCATTCCAGGATTGTATACCCAAAAGTCCAGTTCCGATCCAATTTTCACTGTTCTTACTTCTAAAATAAGGTTTCTTCTCTAGAATTGACTCTAAACCATCCGAAAACTGAATTCCACCATGCACGCAAGTCGATGCTTATGTTCTGAAGCTGCTCCAGACCTTATGACGCTGAATGGAGCTTAATTTCTCAAAATGACCGATCGGGTCGTTACATCCTCCCCCTTTTAAAATTAACGTTCATACTCGAACGTGCTAAGATTCGCCTCGAAGTCCTCAAGTCACTAAGTGCGCACTTCCAGCATACACCCGCGGTGATCCCATGTCACCCAATCCGCTCTAAGCATGAAGACACCATCTCAACTGAAATTATAGACTTCCTAGTAATTCCAATAAGCCTTCAAGCCAAAAAAAATCACATTCCATCCAATTCCAAAAGACCCGATTCTAAATCTATATCCGGCATCAATCTCAACCAGCTATTTCAGTACAAGCCGACACACACAGGGTACATCCACACAACATGACATACCACACATAGGCCCACAATAGTATTTCTAATGGCAATAGTTGCCTGAGATCAAAATTGCACTGGACTTGAGCCTCATATTCAATAGAAACTCTTTTCCCAACCTCCGCAACATCGGTGATGATACAATAACCATGAAAACCACATAACAAAATACCTGAATAACCAAATCTCAGCCAGCACCATCGGGTGCACAGCCCACAAACTAAAACTCGAGAAGCATAAAATGAAAATGAATAAATACAGGAAAAGGAAAACACATAAGGGAACTGACAAACAAATCAAACTAGCATAAATTCTTCTAAAACACAATTCTACAAAGACATATAACAAGAAAGAATGAAATCATATAAAGGACTCACGAGGATCTTGTACTGATAGAACTCTCACCGCGGTACACAGCCCGGTCTCAATATATCAAAACACCTTAAATCTCGAGGGTCCCGCCCTCAACACTGAATCACAAGTAGGGTACAAATCAACCCATCTAGAGACTCTAACTAGATCAATTCTGTCTACAATTCACAACGCACACTGGCTCCCACACCGGTGGAGCGTAAATATCACAGCTCGTAAGCAAGAATACTCAAAAGTGACATCAAACCTCCCAAAACAAACAACAGAAATTTACTACTAGCCTCATAACTCTCGACAACAGCTAGAAACAGATGATAAACACGGCTATCACTCATAGAACCTCCCAATAGGATAATCACATAATAGAGTGCAAATCATGAAGCACTCCCACAAATGGAACAACAAACAAGGGACTCAGCCTGATAAGTAGATGTGTGATGAACTGCAGAGAGTGCCTCTCTATAACAAACTGAATCAGTACCTGAATGACATTAGCTAGCACACCAGCCTCAAGACTACTATATGAAACACATCAACGGGTCGGGCCTCCCCCTCTTGGGCGCCCTCTACCTGCATGAATACCTCGTTGCGACACAATGGTCCGAAGTCTGGGACAATCTCTTACCATGTGGCTAGTACCTCCATACTCAAGGCACCCTCTCTGCCGACGAGGCGGTGGGGAATTGTGTGGTACAGGTACTTTGAGACCCATGAACACCTGAATCACCATGCAAGTACTGAAATGCGAACTGAACTGGCTGACCCGTAAAACCTCTACCATGATGTACCCTGCCTCTGAAATCACGACCAGTCTATCTCACCGGTCTACGAGGCCTCCTCGCCTCCTCAAGATATTTCTCCTGATCCCGTCTACTCTCTCTCTCTCTCATGACCCTGCACGCCCTCTCTCTCTGGCATGCATACCCTCTATCCTCCTAGCAGTGTTTATCACCTACTGATTACGGAATGTCCATCTCTAACTCACGAGCCATACTGGATCTGATGCTTGGAATAAGTCCATCAATAAATCGGCGAACCTTCTCACAAACAGTAGAAACCAAGCCTGAGACATGTCTAGAAAAACTAATGTATCGGACATCATACTCCGAGATGATCATAACACCCTAATGCAAATGCTCAAACTCCGCACGCAATGCATCCTGAGGCTCAGAGGAACAAACTCCCGCATGAAAATATCTAAAAATTTGGGCCCAAGTCAGTGAAGCTGCCTCGTTTGGGCTGTCTAACTCATAGGTGCGCCACCAGTACTAGGCGGCTCCTCGAAGCTTGAAAGTAGTGAAAGGAACCCTGCCCGACCCAAAATTCCCATACTACAGAAAAGGCGATAACACTCATCAGGAAATTCCAGGGCATCCTCTGATGCTAAATCACTGAACTCTGGAGGCTTAATCCTCTTAAATCTCTCAAGTCTCATATGCTCCTGATCGGAAGCCGCCATGCCCTCGGGCTGAGCTGAAGTTGCAGGCAACGTAGGAATAATCTCAGGGACTTGCTCAATATACGCTCGCTGCTCAAGAGTGCGGGCGGCGGAGTCTGCACTCTTCCCCCGGCCTGGGGTGTAGCTGCAGTAAGTGAAAGCAGTCCTACCTGAGCCAAAATTATGTACTTACTCATGAACTGTGCCAAAGTCTCCTGGAGGGCTGGAGTAGCAGTAGTTGTAGGCATCAGATGCTCGGACGTCAGCTAGATCTGCTGGTGGTACCTCGATGGCCGTTCGCTCAGGTGTTCTCACTGCACCACGTGTGTGCCTTCGAACTCTAGCCCGGTCCCCACCTCCGACGGTTGCAGCAAGGGGCGCGAGTGCCTGATCACCTCGAGCAGTACGTGTCCTCACCATTGGTAGAGAGTGGAAGCAGAGGTTTAGGATTGTGAATGCCAAAATCTCGCACTACATGGAAATCAACGAAGTGGAATTTTTCCTAACGGTTACCTAGCCTCTCGCAGATAAGTATAAATGTCTCCGCACCGATCCACGAGACTCTAATAAACCAGCTTGTGATCCGTGACTCCAATGAACCTAGAGCTCTGATACAAACTTGTCACGAATCTAATTAGCCCTCCGTGAACATTTCCTGAAGGCACCTAGTTGCTACGACTAGGTAAGCCTAACCGATGTGGAAATTTAATCAATTGCGGAAGAAAAACATTTAAACTGAACCAGATAAATAAATCAATGATCAAGTACCACCTTGCACATACAACAACAACTCTCATAACTAATTGATGTTCCCAAAACCCAGAATCTCACAAATCACAAGCTAAGGGATTACATAAGAAGCTCTGACTCAAGAATGTCTATACAAGGAGAAATACTAGAAGGACTATACTTATTACAGAAAGCTGGAAAAGGACTCCTCGGTCTGCGTGCTCAGCAGATATACCTCGAAGTCTCTAGCGGTACGCCACCCTCCAAGGCTGACAGAACCAAATGGGGGTACCTGTATCTACACAACAAAAGTGTACATAAGAGTAGCATGAGCACACCACAATGGTGCCCGGTAAGTATCAAAACTAACCTCGATAGAGTAGTGTCGAGGAACAGTCAAGACACCTACTGGTCAATAAACAGTATAATCATAGGGATAATGGAAATGATATATAATTATGTAAGACTGCATGACTGACTAAATGCTAAAACTTACAATGAAGGAAAAGGGCAACAAGTAACAACGAGAATATAATAAATGATGATGCGAAATGACTGCAGAATCATAATCCAAATCCTAAGGTCACAACACAGCAAGGGCAAACAAGTCACTAACTCATTATTTTGCAAAGATGCTTAGATAAGGTCTTTTCAACTCTTTCCACAATTTAACCAAAAATCTTGGACCAGCCATAACTCATGAAAACGCACCATCAGAAGTCTAACACTTGGCATCTTGTTCCCCATCAATCCCACGGTCATGCTAACAACTAACTAGTCAACTGGGGCCACTCTCACATACATAATGGGTAAACGAGGGCGTATCTCCGCCCCCATCCAAATAAAGAGGGATTCATCTCTTATAGGAGGGTCTAACTGAGTGTATGCTTGTGCAAGTATTTCTAACAAGAATTCTACCAACTAGTAAGTAAAAGAAATGGAACGACCAGGACAAAAATTATTCGAACCCGAATAGAATCAATGAAAATATCAATTCAGAACACAATGAGTGTAACGGGGGTCTCCCAGGATATTGTCTCGTAGTCTCAAACATAAATAGGTGTGCTAGGGATCTCTTGGTATCCCGAGGTTCTCTTGGTATCCTCAATAGATGTACTAGGGATCTCTTGGTATCCCGAGGATCTCTTGGTATCCTCAATATATATATACTAGGGATCTCTTGGTATCTTGAGGATCTCTTGGTATCCTCAATAGAAGTACCTGGGATCTCTTGGTATCCTCAATATATATACTAGGGATCTCTTGGTATCCCGAGGATCTCTTGGTATTCTCAATAGATGTATTGGGGATCTCTTTGTATCCCAAGGATATCATGGTATCCTCAATAAATATACTGGCGATATTTTGGTATCTTGAGGATCTCTTGGTATCCTCAATATATGTGATTGGGATCTATTGGTATTCCCCCACTACAGCATAATCAACATAGATGTATAGCCCAAGCAATAGAATAGCAATATCCTGGCAAGGGAGTTGACAATAGAAGACAATAACATTCCGGCAAGGGAGTCAACAATAGAAACAATAACATCCCGGCAAGTAAATCAATAACAGAAACAATAACGTCCCAGCAAGGGAATCAACAACATAAATAATAACTTCCCGGCAAGGGAATCAACAATAGAAACTCAATAATTCAGTCTATGAAGTTCTACCCATTTTACATTAAAAACTGAAATTAAAGGATGAAATTAAGAGGAGATTCATGGAATTTGGTCTAAATCAAGTGAGAAATATTTACCCAAGTTGCCCAGGTGAAAATCCCTTCAAATATCGCCAAGAACCGAGCTCTAGAAGTCAAAATATGATAAAATAGTGAAACCCTCGAGTTTGGGCATTAAATCTGTTTGCCCAGGTATTTGCTCATCGCGATCGCAGGAGAAGGGTCACGATCGCGTAGAACAAATATCAAGGCTGCCTAGATTGCTCATCGCCAACGCGATGGCGAGAATGCGATCGCGGAGAAAGAGATGCGGGGCATCACAATTGTGAAGGGAAAGATGCGAATGCGAAGAAGGATTTCAAGGTGGTCTTCAACAAAACAACACGATTGCGGGAGAAGCTTCATGATTGCGTAGAACGATATCAGAAGCAGCAGTTCAAAAATAGAAGGAAAGGATCCGTAGCCCATCCGAAACACACCCGAGGCCCCCGGTACCCCGTCTAATCACACACACAAGTCATATAACCTAACACGGACTCGTTCGAAGTTCCAAATCATATAACACAACATCGGAACAATGAATCACACTAAAAACCAAGCTTATGAACTTCCAAATCTTCAAATAACACAACTCATGCCGAAACCTATCAATTCAACTCAAAATGATGCCAAATTTTACAGACAAGTCCAATACGACATAACGGAGCTGTTCCATCTCTCAGAATCGCATTCCGGCCCCGATAGCTCAAAAGTCAACTGTGGGTCAAACTTTTTCATTTTCCAACTTCAATTTTCGTCGAAATGCCTCAATTTACTCTACGGACCTCCAAATCTAAATCTGGACGCGCGCCTAAGTCTAAAATCACCATACGAAGCTGTTGAGATTATCCACGACCCATTTCGGGTTCGTTTACCCAAAATTCCAGTTCTAGTCAAATTTTCATCGTTCTAACTTCCAAAATAAGGTTTCTTCTCTAGAATTGACATTAAACCATCCGAAAATCGAATTTCACCATGCACGCAAGCCGATGCTCATGTTTCGAAGATGCTCCAGACCTTATGCCGCTGAATGGAGCTTAATTTCTCAAAACGACCAGTCGGGTCGTTACATTGGTGCCAAAGTCTAACATGTGGGATGGATCGCCGTGATACATTCGATGCATGGACACATGAAACACTAGATGCACGGCTGATAAACTCGACGGCAATGCAAATCTGTAAGCTACCTCTCCGACATGAGCAAGAACATCAAAAGGACCAATGAATCTAGGGTTTAGCTTGCCCTTCTTTCCAAATCTCATCACGCCCTTCATAGGCGACACTAGAAGCAACACCCGCTTGACGACCATGAATACCACATCACGAACCTTTCGGTCGGCAAAACTCTTTTTCTTGGACTGAGCTGTACGAAGCCTATTCTAAATGATCTTGACCCTTTCCAAGGCATCCTGTACTAGATCTGTACCCAACAAACGAGCCTCTCCCTTCCTAAACCACCCAACCGATGACCGACAATGCCTACCATATAAATCCTCACAAAGACCATCTGGATGCTCGACTGGTAGTAGTTGTTGTAGGTAAACTTCGCTAAAGGGAAGAACTGATTCTACGAGCCTCCAAAGTCAATAACGCAAGCTCGGAGCTTATCCTCTAAAATCTGAATAGTACGCTCTAACCCCGTCCGTTTGAGGATGAAATTATGTGCTCAACTCGACCCATGTGCCTAAATAACACAAAACTACCCTCCAGAAATGTGAGGTAAATTGCGTACCTGAGAGACATGGGCATATCATGAAGACAAACAATCTCCCAGATATAGATCTCTGCTGACTGTCACCGGAATGAAATGCGCTGACTTGGTCAGCCTATCAATAATAACCCACACTGCGTCAAACTTTCTCTAAGTCTGTGGGAGTCCAACAATGAAATCCATAGTGATCCGCTCCCACTTCCACTCAGGAATCTCGTTCTTTTGAAACAAACCACCAAGTCTCTAATGCTCTACTTAAACTTCGACAATTCAAACATCGATCCACGTATGCAATAATATCCTTCGTCATCCTCCTCCACCAGTAATGCTTCCGTAAGTCCTAATAATCTTAGCGGCATACGGATGAATAGAGTACCGAGAACTATGGGCCTCCTCTAAAATCAACTCCCGAAGTCCATCCACATTAGGCACACAAACTAGACCTTGCATCATCAAGACCCCATCGTCTCCTAATGTAACTTTCTTTGCATCATTGTGCCGCACTGTGTCTCTAAGAACTCACAGATAAGGATCATCATATTGCCGATCTCTAATACGCTCAAATGATGAAGGTTGGGCTCAGAAACATCCAACCTCACGAACTGATTGGCCAATGCCTGAACATCCAATGCAAGAGGCCTCTCACCGACTGGAATATACGCAAGACTGGCTACGCTAACTGACTTTCTACACCATACATCGGCCACCACATTGGCCTTCTCCAGATGGTATAAGATGGTATTATTATAATCTTTCAATAGCTCTAACTACCTCATCTACCTCAAATTTAGCTCCTTTTGCTTGAACAAGTATTGTAGATTCTTGTGATTCGTGAACACCTCATATAACATGCCATATAAGTAGTGCCTCCAAATCTTCAGCGCGTGAACAATGGCTGCTAATTCCAAATCATGAACTTGATAATTCTTCTCATGAATCTTCAACTGTCTTGAAGCATAAGTAATGACCTTACCATCCTACATCAACACCGCACCAAGTCCAATACGAGATGTGTCACAATACACTCTATATGGCCCTGAACCTGCGAGCAAAAACCAACACCAGCGCTGTAGTCAAAGTTGTCTTGAGCTTTTGAAAGCTCGTCTCACACTTGTCCGACCACCTAAATTGGGCACCCTTTTAGGTCAACCTGCTTATTGGGGCTTCAATAAATGAAAACCCCTCTAAAAACCGACGGTAATATCCTACCAAACCCAAGAAACTCCGGATCTCTGTAGATGATGTAGGTCTAGACTAGTCCTTGACTGCCTCTATCTTCTTCGGATTCACCTAAGTACTCGTTGCTGATACAATGTGATCCCAAGAATGCAATTGAACTCAACCTGAACTCACATTTCAAAAACTTAGAATGTAAATGACTATCTCTCAAGGTCTGAAGAACCACTCTCAAATGCTAGTCATGCTCCTCCCGGCTGCAGGAATGGATCAAAATATCATCAATGAAGACTATCACGAATGAATCTAAGTAAGGCTTGATCACTCGGTTCATCAAATCCATAAAAGCTGTTGGGGTATTTTTCGATCCGAATGACATAACCAAGAACTCATAATGCCCATAATGAGTGCGGAAAGCTATCTTAGGGACATCAGATGCCCTAGTACTCAACTGATAGTAGCCCAACCTCAAGACAATATTCGAAAATACCCTGGCACCCCGAATATGATCAAACAAATCATCAATTCTCGGCAATGGATACTTGTTCTTAATTGTAATCTTGTTCAACTACTAATAATCTATGCACATTCTTATTGATATGTCCTTCTTCTTGACAAACAACACTGACGCACCCCAATGTGACACATTAGGTATAATAAAGCTTTATCCAGCAGGTCTTCTAACTGTTCTTTCAATTCTTTCATCTCTGGAAAAGCCATACCATATGGCCTAATAGAAATGGGCTGAGTGCCCAGGGCCAAATCAATGTAGAAGTCAATATCCCTATCGGGTGGCATACCCGGCAGGTTTGAAGGAAATACCTCAATGAACTCATGAACAACAGGCATGGAATCCATAGAAGGAATCTCGGTACTAGAATCACGAAGATATTCCAAGTGGGCCAAACATCCCTTCTCAACTATACGCCGAGCCTTCATATATAAGATAACGCTATGAGTGGAATGACCAGGAGTCCCTCTCCACTCTAAATGAGGTAAACTGACAAGGCTAACGTCACAGTCTTGGAATGACAGTCTAAGATAGCGTGGGTAAGGTGATAACTAGTCTATCCCCAATATGAAATCAAAATCAACCATGTCTAAAAGTAACAGATCTACTCGGGTCTCAAGACCCCCAATCACAACTATACATGAATGACGGATACAATATACCACACTAGAATCACCCACCGGTGTAGACACGTATACATAAGTACTCAAGATATCACTAGGCATGACCAAATACGGTGCAAAATAAGATGTCACATAGGAGTGTGTAGATCCTGGATCAAATAGAACTGACACATCTCTACTCCAAAACCAAAATAATACCTGTGATAACTGCATCAGAGGCCTCAGTCTGAAGCCAGGCTAGAAGAGCATAACATCAGGGAGAGGCCCCACCACTCTGAACTACATCTCTAGAATGACCTCCTACTGGCTGGCCTCTACATCTAGCGGCCTGACCTCCATCTCTAATACCTCTACCTCTAGCACCTCTAGCTCCACCTCTAGCTAGCTAAATGGGTGTTGTAACACTCGGTGCCTGAACCATGGCACGGGAACTCTGATATTGAGAGTTGTTCGGTGCTCGAGGACAAAATCTATCAATATGCCTCATAGCGACACAAGTGTAACAAGCACTCCATTGATGATACTGCTGACCCTGACGGCCTGAATAATCACTCTAAAAACTCTGGAGCGCAGGCGCACTGATAGGAGCTTGCGATGCACTGTAGGTTAGCTGATCAGAATACTGCATATGAGAACCTAGGCCACCTGGTGCAGGGTGAGAAGGCTGAAACACTGAATGAAATGGCCTGGAAGGATGGCCCCTACCAATAGTATCTCTGCTTCCAGATGAGGCACCATTGAGCCTGCCCGAATGACGAGACCTCTTTTCAAACCCATGGTTATTCCCCTACGATAGAACTATCTCAACTCTCATGGCCACATTGGTCACATCTCGAAAAGAAATCTCGCTCCCCGTCTCCTTATCCATCTATAATCGAATAGGTTGAATGAGTTCCTCAATGAACCTCCTCACTCTCTCTCTCTAAGTTGGAAGTATAAGAAGAGCATGATGGGCTAAGTCAATAAATCTGGTCTCGTACTAAGTGGCAGTCATAGAACCCTGCTGGATACGCTCAAACTGCCTCCGATAGTTCTCCCTCTGAGTGATAGGAAGAAACTTCTCCAGAAACAGCTGAGAGAACTTATCCCAAGTCAAAGATGGTGACCCAGCTGGTCTAGCAAAACAATTGTATCTCCACCAAGTCTCGGCGGATCCAGACAAAGGGAAATCAGCAAAGTCGACCCCATTGGTCAATAATATCCCCATGTTCCATAGAACCTCATAACAGCTGTCCAAATAATCCTGGGGATCCATAAAGGATTTACCACCAAAAGTAGTAGTGAAAAAGCTTGGTGAACCTGTCCAACTTCCACAATACATCAATAGACATAGTTGGCCCATCACCAGCCTGAGCTACTACACCCGGCTGAACTGCTCCAACTGGCTGAGCTGTTGGAGTCTAAAACTGGGGAGCCATTAGCTCTGGAGTGCGAGTAGCAAGAGTCTAGGCTCCTCCTCCAACTTGAGAGATGGTTGGTGCTACATGAAGCAAGCTTGCCTAGGCGGCACTCTCCATAAGGCCCACTAGATGGACCAAAGCATCCTGAATCACCGGGGTGGCAATGAAACCCTCTAGGACCGGAGCTGGTCCTACTGGAACTGTCTGAGCTGGAACCTCATCGTCACACTCAACCTAAGGCTCCACCACTGGTGCTGCTACTCGATCTCTAGAATGAGCTCTGCCTCTTCCTCGGGCCCTAGCATGACCTCGGCCACTGCCCCTCGCAGGAGCTGCTATTGGGGGCTCGGGCTGCTGATTCTCACCATCTTAAGACGAAAGTGTGGAAGTTCAATTATCATTGAGAAATCAAGTTGCACGACAGGAAAAATACATAAAATACAAAGTTGTCTCTGAAATACATAAAAGAAATATAATAGAAAGATAGAAGGAGGCGCCAAGGTCTACGGACAGCTGCAAGACTACCTCGGGTCTCTGCCACTGGAATGAAGCCAGCAACCTCATTGTAGTCCAAAGGTTGCAGAGCCGGGATTAGTACACAGTGCCTAGCTAAACCACGACGAAATAGTGATGAGGCTAGGACAAGACTACCAAAAAAACCTGTGCAGTTATATCATATACAACAAGTAATGATGACAGAAACTAGTAGATAAGGATGGGAAAGGGAAACATGCTCGAGGAAATATCACGCACAAACCGAAATTTAGTAATGAAACATACGGAACACCAAAAATTCAACTATAAGCAAGAATAAGGAAAACAAAGATAAGTACACGGCATCACACTTTGTAATTTTACTCTCGTCCTCAGCATAAGAATCAATATAATCGGCACGGCACCACCCTTCGTGCTTTTACCTCACATAATTATGGAACGGCATCACCCTGCATGCTTTAACATCACTCACCAATGTCATGCACGACATTGCCCGTTATGCTTTTACGCTCTTCCTTACCCAAGCAACAATCACAAAGCAATACGAGCAAGGGAATAAACGAAATCACAATAGAATTCCGGCAAGGGAACAATATTATATCAAAAATATTCCGGCAAGGGAAACAATATCATGAGCAATAACTTCCAGGCAATGAGAGATAATACCAAAAGCAATAGCATCCCGGCAAGGGAGATAATAATATAAACCTCTTCTCTTTTTCACAAATTACTTCACAACTCTTTTCTCAACTTGAGCACATGCTCTACAATGTTCAATTACAAAGAATAAATCCATACGACTTGTTCAACATTAGAAATTATCACATTAAGCATGGACAATACAAAATGAAGTCACATCATTGTAGTATAAGACTCATGGGCATACTTGAAACCGACGTATAGATACTCGTCACCACACCTATATGTTGTACTAAACAGTTAAGATATAGCAAATAAGACCAAGGCTCATATTCCCTCAAGCTAAGGTTAGACCAAATACTTACCTCAAACACAAATACAATCAAGCTTAAACTACCGCTTTACCTCTTGGTTCCACTTCCAGTTCACTTATATCTAGCCACAATTTACTTATTAACATTAATAAATTCTAAATAAACCAATTCTAATGTATGAAAATAGGGTTTCTAGTATTTTTCCTAAAAAGGTCAAAAATAGACCTCAGGCCTGCTTGGTCCAAACCAGAAATTCAGACCAAAATCTGATTACTCATTCACCCCCCAGACATACAATCGGTTTTGGAATCCGACCTCAATTTGAGGTCTAAATTTCCAAATTTTATATTCCTAAGTTCTACCCAAAATTCCCAATACCACCATGAAAACCCATAATTCTAGGACTGAATCTTGTAAAAAGAAGTTAAGGAGTGAAAGAAATAAGTTAAAAATAACTTACTTGCATATTGGGGAAGAAAGAGCATCTTGAAAAATCGCTCTTATGTTTTAGGGTTTTCAAAAATGAGGAATGGGTGAAAAGTCTCGTTTAAATAACCCCTCTCAGACCCTCACTGTTGACCGCATAAAAAGGACCGCGGTTGCGGAGCTCCACCACGGACCGCGAAATATCGAGCGTGATCTCGAAGACATGGCCCTGCTCACCATTGACTGCATAAATTCCGCCACGGTCGCGAAGAACCCACCACGGCCGCAAAGACCCCACCGCAGACCACGAAGCCTGGTTCAGAGACCTGCAACTTTCTCTCAACCTGCAATTGTTATGTTCTAAGTCTAAATTCACTCTGTGGCATATCCAAAACTCACCTGAACCCTCGGGGCTCCAAAATAATAATGCATGCAAGTCTAAATTGTCATACGGACTTGCTCGTGTGATCAAATCATCAAAATAACATCAACAACTATGAATTAAACCTCAAATTCGTGAAATCACTCAAGAACATCAAAATTACTATTTTTTCAACAATAGGTCTGTTTTATAGCAAATCAATTCTGATCTTTACCAAATTCTATATATTCAATTTAATTATTATTTTAAACTTATACCGGATTCCGAAACCAAGATATGGGCTCGATACCATAATGAAATTACATAAATTCTATTCTAAAAGCCTTTATATTTTCCAGCAAATAATTTTCTTTAAAAATTTATTTGTCGAGTTCGGGACCTCCAAATTCGATTCCGGACATATATCCAAGTCCCAAATTTTAGTATGGACCCTATGAGACTGTCGGATCACAGTTACGGTTCTGTTTACCAAGAATATTGACCAAAGTCAACTTTAATCAATTTTAAAAGTCAATTTTCCTTATTTTACTTAGTTTTCACAAAAACCTTTCCGAAAATGAGATCGGATTACACACGCAAATCGAGGTGAGATAAAAGTAATTTTAAGACCTCGGAACACAGAATTTACTTTCAAAATAAGTGTTTCCTCTTTGGGTCATCACACTATGTCTACTATAAAACATGTAGACTGTATTCAAAGGGACTTCCTTTGGGGGTTCAACCATAGAAATAAATCCACCTTGTGAAATGGGATACTATGACATTCCCAAAGCAAGAAGGAGAACTAGGTCTTTTTAATTTCAAGAGCAAAAATCTAGACTCTTCTTTGCTGTATTTTTTGGCGCCTGCAATATAGCCCCAACAGTTTAAGGGCACATGTGGTATGTCACAAATACAAGGCAAGACAGTAACACAAAGATTTCACCACCATTGCAGCTAACTCCTATGTGTGGAAAATCCTTGCTAAAGCTCATCCTTTCCTTGCAAATTAGCCTGGAATGTAGCGAAGGGCAACCACATCAACCTTTGGAATGATAATTGAATCATCGCACAACTACCTCTCAGGTCTCTCATATAAGGTCCACTAACACATACGGACTTGGGGATAAATCTCTCACACATATTACAACCAAAGTTTTGGGATCTATGCCAATTATTCTTTGATCTCCCTGTAAATATCCAATCATTAATCCACAACACCTATATACCATTCTCCGAAAATGCTACATATAACTTGTTTTGGAAACCAACTAATGAGGTTCCTTCACTACAAAGTCAGCCTACTATTTAGTTAGTAATTGCCTATCTGCACAACCATCAAGGGACTTCGAACACTTTGAATATGAAAAGCTAACTGCCATAACAAAAAAGCACTTTCTATGGCTACTAACCATAAAGCGCCTACCTACAACATCCATACTCTACTACAGGAAAATAATTCCATCACCCCTTCGTCCCCAATACAATCTAGTGGAAGACATAAAACACATCTTTCTCCATTGTCCATACAACTCCCTCATCTAGAACACCCTACATATAGACTTTAATCTATCAAATTTTAGCACGTGGATTAATGAACAATGTAATTCCACTGATTCAATAACACTACCAAACTAAACGCGAGTCCCATTATCTATTATCATACCCGTTATTCTATGGCATAATTCGCTACACCGTAACAACAACCTATTCAAAAAAACCTCCATAATAATTGCCAGCAATACAACAATTGCCCAAGCCATTGAATACCTCTGCCTCACCAAACCGAGAATAACTCACAAACAATCTACAAGAATTCAAGTACGGTTGGTTCCACCACCTCAAAACATCTATAAACTCAACATAGATGGTGCACACAGGAAAAACTACAACTATGGAGGAGCTAGAGGAATCATCGGTGATTCACATGGTAGCTGGTTAGCAGGATTCTCCATGCATGTTGTGGTCAATATGCCACTACAAGAGGAACTTGCAGCCCTATTAAAGGGACTGGAGCTGGCCTTTACTAAAAACTTAATGCCACTGGTTGTGGAAACTGACTATTAGGTATTGTTAATCATCATAGAACCTCACATGACTAATGATGCTCACATAACATTACTAAATGATTGCAGGTTCCTCCTCGAAGCAATGGACCTGCCACTAGTCAAGCACATATACCGTGAAACAAACTCAGTCGCAACATTCTAGCACATTACACAAGCATACAGATGGAAGGATATGTTGTACTTGAAGACACATTTTGGGGCACAAAGCCTGTATTTGCTTTTTGTAATTACTGCAAAGACTTGTTAGGAACTGCATCGTTAAGATCGGTTCCATGTTTTAATAACTCCTTTTAGTTTCCTGCTTAATACATCTCGTCGTTTTAGCAAAGAAAAACACTAAGGGGCTAGTCACTTTCAGTCGTGTAATTAAAAAATAGTCGATGTTATGTTGTTTCAAACTTTATGGATTTATTCAATTCTTCACAGTAGGATCCTAATCATGTTAACTGATAAGAAATGATTAGGGCAGTAAAACTACTGTCCCATTAAAAAAATCCAAATATGTGGAGAGCACAAAAGGAATTTATTAGTGTTGAGACTTTCTTTTAAGCAAAACAAAAAGAAATAGAAAAATGAAACACCTCTTTGGATTGATTATTAGTCGAAAATCAGAATCGGGACAAACTGGTCATTCATTAAGATCAGGCAAATCTTAATTAATACATATCAGGAAATTAAATGTGAAGGTTGGAGGCGTGTTTCACAACAGTTTCCTTTCTGTTTTGATCAAATAAAACCAAATCTTATCATTAGTTGCTCTAGTCAAATATAACCCCACTTACCTAAACGAAATTATACATAAATTACTAAAAGAGATTTCAAAGTGCAGCATGCTTGAACAAGTCAGACCCAACATATTTTAGAGACATTTGTCTGGAGATTTAGATAGCTAATCTCATTAAATAAATATTAATTGTGTATGGTTATAGAAGCATGCATGAATCTTGGGGCTGACAATAGAAACCAGGGAAACACTTAACTTACACATTGTATCGAGAACATTATACGGTAAGACCTCTCTATAACAGCATCCTTATATAATAATATTTTATTATAAAAGTCAAACTTTTTCGGGACTAATTTTCATGTTATGTTATAATATATGTTTTCTATAATAGCACTTCGCTATAATATCCAAAAATACTCGAAATAAATAAAGTTGTTATAGATAGATTTGACTGTAGATTAGCTCATTGCGAAACTACAAGGAAAATCAACATAGTTTAGGTAACTTAATGTGGTTTAGCTTTGGTCTTCTGGATTTTGTTTTTGGTGTTAGGGGAGGGAACCAATTACCAAACATTGTTTTTTTTCATATGCGAATCTAGGATTTTGGTCCGGAAATTTCGCAAGGCGAGAGTGTGCTCCTTAATGAATCGAATTGTCCTTCGATTTTCGTTTGATTCAATTGGATGGCACAAATTGCATGTCACGGGTGGAGAGTTTGCCTAAATCTTGCGGCCCCATGTAACAGGGACGGAGCCAGCATGTTGCTTACGAATTTGGTTGAATCCAACAAATTTTATTCAAATCTTGTACTTATTTTGGAAAATAATATCTATAAATTGTTAATTTGAACCTAGTAACTTAAAAAGATTAGAGTCTCTAACCCATATTAAATCCTGGCCCAACCTCTGCTAGCTAATGCCTAATTAAGTGAGGGCGGAGCCGCGGAGCTAGATTGTTGTGACGGGTTCAATTGAATCTCCTCAATTGAAAAGTTATATTTAGCAAATAAGGCTGGATTAGTTGCATGTTCAAATCTTATGTGCTATATTTTTACAACAACAACAACAACAACCCAGTATAATCCCACTTAGTGGGGTCTGGAGAGGGTAGTGTACGCAGACCTTACCCCTACCCTTGGGTAGAGAGGCTGTTTCCAAATAGACCCCCGGCATCCTCCCTCCGAGAACTTCCCACCTTGCTCTTGGGGAGACTCGAACTCACAACCTCTCGATTGGAAGTGGGGGATGTACTATATTTTTAGTATTTTTTTTTTGGAAATTTCTGATGTAAATTTTGGCTCCGCCGCTGTCTCGCCAAGTAATTCATAACGTTGCCAAACATTCAGCAACCAATAACGCAATGTGCCATTGTGGTTGTTCCAAAGCAATTGTGAGAACAAATTGAGCTAACGAAAAGCACTCATTGATACAAGTTGTCAATCATTATTATCATACACAACATTATGAATGTATGATACTGATTTTGCACGTTCTAGGAGGAGTATATTGGTTGGCAATTGAACTGTTTCCAAGTCGACCACATTATTCTCAGCCCCCCCCCCCCCCCCCCCCCCCTTTTCCCCTTTCAGGAGTTGATTTTTCAAAAGATATAAAGATTGGATTTGCACACCCACATTTTTCTTTGTAAATATATACTATGATATACCACATATATAAACAGTTATACTTTACCAGAAAGTGGATTGAACTGGACTTTTTTTCATGAAACTTGTTTTGCCTCATGTTTTAAGAGAATATAATCGTACAAACTCATACTGAAAAGAATAAATTTTCTTTCAATCGTCCTCAAATTATAAAGAAATATTAACTCAAATAACCGTACATCTAATTTCTTAAACTAAAAATAACCGGCTATATACATATGCGTGTGTAGAAATATTAGTAGATGTGATAGTTGCACTTGGTTGATAAGGAATTGTACTTCGTTAGTTATACAATTAGTTAGCCAAGGCCTTAGTTTCATTTTCTACAAGTTTTCTGTGTTGTTTCTATTTTTGACCTAAAATTTAGTTCAATTTCTGGAATTCTAAGCTCATTGTAGTTGCAATTGCAAGTTGATTCAACTATCGCTGATAATTTTTGCAGCAAATGTCGATCGACGCTAAAGATTCAGTGCCTACAGTTGGAGATCCGATCGACATATCCTTTGCAGTTCAAACTTTGAGTCAGTTTATGCATGCCCCAAAAGATTCACACTGTGAGGCTGTATTAAGGGTGGTTAAATACGTGAAAAATCAACTAGGCTTAGGACTTTTGATGAGCAGCAACAAGTCCAGGAAGATCACTGCCTTTTGTGATGCTGATTGGGAATCTTGTATGATGTCTAGAAAATCTGTTACTAGTTTCTGCATAAGCTGGGAGAGCACTAATTTCCTGGAGGTCCAAGTAGAGAGTATAATATCGAGAAGCTCAGCTGAGGCTGAGTATAGGAGTATGGCAACCACAGTAGCAGAGTTAGGTTGGTTACATGGGTTGTTGGAAGAAGTAGGAATGGAGGTTGATCTACCAATGGAATTATTCAGTGATAATAAGGTTGCCCTTCAAATAGCATCGAATCCCATGTACCATGACCGCACCAAACATATAGAGATAGACCGCTACTTCATCCGAGAAAAACTACATCAAGGGTTAATCAAGACAGAACATGTTATCAGGAAGGAGCAAGTTGCACACATCCTAACTAAGGCTTTGGGAAACCAACTGCACAGTGAAATGCTAGGCAAGTTAAGGATGACTAATATATTTCATCACCCAACTTAAGGGGGAGTTAGAAATATTAGTAGCTGTGACATTTGTACTTGGTGGATAAGGAATTGTACTTAGTTATACAATTAGTTAGCTAAGAACTAGTTAGAAGAAGATTAAATTAGTAGTTTAGTGAGTTGTATAAATAGGCTTGGTTATACTCATTGTAATTAAGACACAAGAAATACAGAAGAGTTATCTCTCTCACTATCTCTGTTAACCGACTCTGGTTCTCTCTCTTTAACTTAGCTCCCCTTCTTCTTTTAACAATGCATGCATGCATACATACATACATACATACATGCATACATACATACACACACACATACATACACACACACATACATACATACATACATATATACATACATACATACACACACACACATACATATATACATACATACATATATATATATATATATATATATATATATATATATATATATGTATGTATATATATATATATATGTATGTATATATATATATATATGTATGTATATATATATATATATGTATGTATATATATATATATATATATATATATATATATATATATATATATATATATATATATATATTCATGCACAATTTCTGTATAATTGTATATAATTAATGTATAATCAATATATACTAATAAAAAAATATTTAACTTGGCCGGCTATTTATGTAACAATTTCAATTTTAGACTAACCTTGAGTTTTAATCACTTGATAATATATATATATATATATATATATATATATATATATATATATATATATATATTCATGCACAATTTATGTATAACTGTATATAATTAATGTATAATAAATATATACTGATAAAAAATATTTAACTTGGCCGGCTATTTATGTAACCATTCCAACTTTAAACTAACCTTGAGTTTTAATCACTCGATAAAATGTATCTTCACCTTGCCTATATATGGCACTTAATTTATGTATCTACACTGCTGTCACAATAATTATGTACGATAGACAAAAGAATGTTCTCTTTATTCTCTGTGCCTTAGGGCCCATATAGTTAGGGGTGTTCAAAACCGATCTGAAATCGAAAATCGAATCGAACCGAAGCTTAATGGCTTAATGGTAACGGCTTAACGGACGCAGAACGGATTGACTTTTTTTTATTAACGGCTTATCGGTTTGGGGGCGGATTATTCAATTTTCTTAACGGATAATCCGTTAACCCGTTAAGAATATAAATAAATATATATATATATATATATATATATATATAAAATTTATTTTTACTTGCATAATTATCTATATTAAATATAAAAACTAAAAACCTTAAAAATGAATAAGTATAAGTGTATAAGGTTGTAGAACAGAATACCAAAATTTTTAAGGCTAAATGTTGAAGTTTAAGTGCATATACTGGACTTTTTGAATCAAGCAAGAGTTAAAGACCATATGCAACAAACGCTATAATTCAAAGAGCATTTTTCTTTTTCCCTATTTCTAAAGTTGTGTTCTTTGTGAACAAAGATATATTCTTCTGACATATATCTTTTTCATTTTTGGGCTAAAACAGTGTGAAAATGGGCACATAGCATGTGCTTCTTGCTGCTTTAAGATTGCTAATAGGAAAAGAAGTAGAAATGGAACTGGACATTAGATAATGTAGTGTGCGGACAGAATATATTTGAGCCCTTAGGTATTAAACCGATAAACCGCCCGGTAACCGCCCGATAAGAGCTAACCCGATACCAATCCGCCCGATATCTTATCGGATGGCCAACGAATGAATACATTTAAAAGTCGATAACCGTTAAGTCAAACCGTTAAGAGTAAAAAGCCGCCCAATCCGCCCGATGAACACCCCAACATATAGCGTGAGATGTCTCTTCTTCTAAAAAGCATCTATTCTCTCTTTTTCTTTCTTTTTATTTTTGAATAGAATATAATTATACCTACAGGTTTGAGCTAAGATCCTGCCACTCAACTTTTATGGCCTCAATTTTGTTGGTTTTCTATTGACAAGGAATTGATTTATTCAGAGGCAGATTTAAATTTTAAGGATTTAAATTTGTAATTCTATCGCATTACATATAATTTAATAAGTTTAAAATTTATTAGTTATAAATATTTTATAATTTTTTAAATAAAAATATATAATATGAGCGAAAGTTATTGGTTCTAACTTTTACATTGATATGCCCATGAACATAGTTAACTTCCATGCTGCCAAAAAATCTGCTATTTATTTATATTATGTTATTCCTTTTTTATTTTTTATGTGTGTGTATAAATATGGCCGGCGATTCAAGAAAGCAATATTCTTTGACATTTTTGAATTTTGTTCAATGCCCAACTTTCACATCACGTACTTGTCAAGAATGTCGACTTGCATTTCTTTTTTTTTTTTTTTTGGTAGGAGGGAAATCGCAAGCGCTACAATTTCTACCACAATCTTTATCCTTCGGGTGAGTACTCGATGGTGAGTACTTTGTGCGTATTAGGTAAATTTATTCCTGTGTAATAGCCTACAAATTATTGGCGGACCCAGAATTTTATGCAAACGGGTTCAATCTTAAAAGTATATAATTTTAGTTGTTAAATAGTAGTTGTCAAGTGGGTTCAAATAAATATTTATATAAAATTTAAACAGCTTTAATCTTAATTTATACATATACATAGTATTATTTTTTGGTGAAGCGGGTTCAATTGAACCCGCTAACCACTACTTGGGTCTGTCACTGGTGCAAATCGTACATGGAATGAAAATCGCACTAGGCAAGCCCTGTGTGACAGGCTCAATCCCAAAAATAAAAAGGAATGACTTGTGAGGTTGTGTCACTTCTCTTTTATTTAATTTGTTTGAAACTAACTTAGAAATCATGTTTTAACCCAAAAAAAAAAAAAGACAACCTGGTATACAAGGTGTTTTGCGTCCACGCAGGGCCCAAAGAAAGGGACACAACGTAATGCAAGTAATATTAGCTGCTTTTAATGGTTTAAATCCGTAACCTATAGTTTCCGTCTTAGAAATCATATTTAACTGCTCAAAAAAATAGAAGATCATGTTTGGATATGCCTAACAATACGAGTTTCAACTTATTAATGAGTATTTGTTATAGTTTTAATTGATAAAAGAAGAACAAAATCAAATAAAACCGATATACAACATTTTAGTTCATAATCCAAGGTTCCTCATTTGTTGGGGCAAATCATTTCAATTTTATGAATGTAAAAGATTCTTTCTGTTTATTATATGAACATCATTAATCTTGTCTGCTTTCACGGTGGCATTCTTCCTAATTATTAGCACATTGGTTTGTCCTTGATTTTCATTTATTATTACCTCAACTATTAGATGACATTTTTCCGAATTTTAGAATTTTGATATTATTCCTTTTGAAAAAACTCATATGTTAGCTTATGATTGATTGTCCTATAACCTTATTATATCTTACATATCCCCTGAGCTTGCTCTTCTAAGTACTGAAATGACACCTCTAGGTTTATTTTTTATACAATAAATATATTTTTCAAGTTATTATTTTTAGAATGGCTATACAATATTATTTTCCAAAAAAAAAAAAGAATATCACATTGACAAGGGCCTGTTGGCTGGCTGGCTTAGAAAGTTCTCTTTTATTTTATATTTTTAGTTTATTTTCTAGTAGTATTATTGTTTGCCTATTCAAGCCCTGAGGCTAATGAAACAAAAATATAGTTGAAAAAAATAAATAAATAAATAAATAACAAAGTGGAATCCAACCTATTAAACAACCCTATTAATGACCATTACCATGTCCTCCAAAGTCAACCCTATACTTTTTATCATTTTGGAGTGATTAGTTAGATATAATAATTAAATATAACCAAAAGATTATTCTTTCGGCTCAACATTAATTTTAATTAATTACCTTTTGCAACCTCACAACAAACATTAGATCTTTATGCTTCCAACTAACTTATAATCATATCTTCATTAAATGGCATCTAATCAAAAAAGTTTTCCATATACACCAAAAAGCAAATTTCTTGTTGGCAAAAATGGTCCCAAATCACATTAAATTTGGATGGCAAAATGAAAAGGAAAGAATTGAAAGAAACAGAAAATAGTTGTGTGAAGAGAAGGTAGAAGAAAACAACAATTGCACCGGTTAGATCAGAGACGAAGCTAGAATTTTAAGTTTATGAATTCTTGATTATAGAAAAGGCAATTTACTGGATTTTGTATAAATTATTTATCTATATTAAGTGGATTTTTATAAAGAAATATATTGTTTGTGTCAAAGTTATTGGATTCTGCCGGACCTTCATACACCACACTGGCTCTGCCCAGAGTTAGATAGATTTTTTTCAGTATAACCATTATGTGGCATTTGAAAATTGTATGTCCGAATTGACATCAAAATTAAATTAGTTTGACCACCGTACTCCTACAAAAAATAAAGTAATAAAAAAAATTATAAGTGCTAAATTTGTAATCATTAATGAAATAAGAAATACAAGTAAAACCATAAATTTATCTATATCCACCAGGTGCTGGCATATATATACATTTATACAACTTAGGATTCAAAGGCCACATAAGAAATCACCACATTATCTTTTAACCCCAAAAACCGGGGTCAAAATCTAAATAGAGAAATAAAGAAGGAACTGAATCCATAGAACCAAAATTTATTTTTGTACCCCCTAACTTTATACCCTTTCCACAAAAGCTACTCTAAAATATGCAATCTGAAAATTTTCAATGCACACACTAATATTCCTTAGGCTTTTAATTATCAATTATTAGAAAGTTTCCCATTTTGTTGTAACCACAATTGGCCCTTGATTTCTTTGATCAGCAAAACTAACCCTCTTCCTCTGCTCTTGATTATAGTACATGGATTTTGGGATTTTTCCTGTGAATATTCCATGTTTGTGGTGCATTTGAACTTTGGCATTGTGATTTCCAAGGGCTGAATTTCTTATTTTCAACATGTCTAGTGTCTCAATGTATTTTTGCACCCTTTTCACCTATTTATCAACAAAAATTAGTACTTTAGAAAAAGAATTTAACAAAGCGTAAAAGAATTTTTATACTGTCGTATCACCTAAAGGTAACTACAGGTGATCAAGAGGGGTTGCTCTGATGGTAAGCAACCTCCACTTCCAACCGAAAGGTTGTGAGTTCGAGTCTCCCTATGACCAAGGTGGGAAGTTCTTGGACGGAAGGATGTCGAGAGTCTATTTGGAAACAGCCTCCCTGCCCCAGGATAAAAGTAAGGTTTGTGTACACAATACCCTTCCAGGTTTGTGTACACAATACCCTTCCCAGACCCCACTAAGTAGTATTATACTGTATTCTTGTTAAATCAGTGACTCCAAAAATAAGGCAGGTTTTTTTATAGGAAAATGTTAAACCTCAATACTAGTCTTTTTCAAGAAAAGAAAAATCCAAGAAAGATTATGTTAATGACTTGTAAAGCAAAAGAAAGATGCATTATCTTCTGATTGAGTTGAATGCATGGCGAAGCTATGGTCCATGGTAGTCAATTGAGCACCTTTTTATCGAAAAATTATATTTACTGTATATAAAATAAAATATTACTTATTATTGATTAAAAAGAAAATAGATTTTGACACTTATTGAATTTTCTAGCTTCTCATTAAAATATTACTGTGTATGGCTGAAAGTATGTATACCTGCATTCTTCTCTGCAATTTGAGATCACCATCAGCAGTAATTCCATCTAATTTTATCAATTGTGTCATCAACAATTCAATCAAACTCAATAGCAAAGTCTCTGTTACTTTCTTGCCCCCATAAATGTCCATTTCAACATTAGCAACCTACATAAACATAAAAACCAATAATCAAAATCCCTTTAAATGAAAAATTAAGAGAAAAGATTATGTAATTTAGAATATAGAATTCTTGTTACCTGCTTAGCAAGTTTATCAATATCAAGTCTAATTGCTGTGATTTCCTTTAATGCATTCTCCATTTTCGCATTTCTTCTTGATTCAATAAACCTCTTTTCTTTGCTAATCTCATCCTCAATTAGTACAAGTTTTGATCCATCTTTTAAACCAGCAACATCAAGAAAATTTCTTGAATCTCTTTCTTTTTCCTTGTAAAATATTTTCTGATCTTCAGTATGTAATCCAGTTTGACCTGCTAGCATTTTCTTCAATTCCCCTGTAAAATTCAAGATTCCTCATTTTATGACAACCCTTTTGAGAGATGAAAAGAAAATTTGCAAAATAAAAGTATGAACATGCAATTTCATTTCAAGATTCCTCATTTTATGACAACCCTTTTGAGAGATGAAAAGAAAATTTGCAAAATAAAAGTATGAACATGCAATTTCATTTCAAGATTCCTCATTTTATGACAACCCTTTTGAGAGATGAATGAAAAAATGCATAATAACAATAGACCCTCGTGATCCGGCCTTCCCGAGCCCGTGCATATTACCAGGAGGTCAGAGGTTGAGTCATGAAAACAAACTCTTGCATAAATGTAAGGTAAGAGCACGTACAATAGACCCTTGTGGTCTGGTCCTTTCCCCAACCTCGCGCATAGCGGGAGTTTAGTGCACCAGATTGCCCTTCTTTTTTAACAAAGTAAGACGACGACGACAATCACAACAAGCTCATTGTAATAAGAATTGAAGTCTAGGAAGAATAATGTGTACGCAAACTTTACCCCTATCCTGATAAGGTAGGGGGAGTATTTTCAACATATCCTCGGCTCAAGGAAAAATAAAGTAAGAATGAATGTAAGAATTACCAAAAGTTGCTTGTGAACTGATTTTGACTTCATGATAAGATGAACCATATTTGACTTTGATTTTAATGGTTGGAACTGTAACTGAACTTTGATATGAATCAGAACTTCTTTGTTGTACTAACATTCCTCCTGGCCTCATCTCCCATCCTGAAGATGAGAGTCCATTTCCATTTGGCTTATTTGGCTTAGTCTTCATTCTCAACAAGTCTTTGTTCATACTGAAAATTTTTTGTTATGATAATGAATGGAATTTATTATGACAACTTTCCTCAAGAAATGTAAAAAATTGATGAAAAATGTTTTTTTTTTCTTTGTTTTTTTAATTTAAAGTGCTTGTCTGCTAAGCTAAGAACAACCCCATGAATGAAGAAAAGAAAGAAGCAGAAAGATTCTGACCCACAATGTCAGAAGCACAACAACAACTACTACAACGTTATGTTCCTATGACAGAAAATTCTTGTAACTAATCAAGAAACACTAAACTGATTTTTATGCTAAAAACTTTAGGCTTTTTATCTTTATGTTTGAGTCTAAAGAAAAAAGAAAATTCAGGGACTTTTCTAGAGAAGTTTGACAAATAATGTGATAATGATTTTATAGAAACTTAAATGTGGAGTGATAAGAACAGTAAGAAGAAAGAAAAAGAATGAATGGCTATTGGGGTGGGTGAGAAGTGAGGTAGAAGGGAATATATGGATGTTAGAATATAAAATTAGAATATAATTTTAATTTCTTTTTAAAAAAAATTGAAAGGCCCCCTTTTTAAAAAGAATTATAGTGATTCAAGGGTATATTTTATTTTATATAAGGGCAAAAAAAAGAGGTGGAGGTTTGGTTTATAAAATAATGAGAGTGATATCCTAGTGTCCATATTGAAAATATGTTAATTAATTAAAATAAGGGGGTCAAAATGCCAAATGTTATCTTTTTATTTGTTTTCTTTTTCCTGGAAAGAGACTAAAGAAGAATAGCTTTGGCTTTTTACACTGACTGATTCTTTGCTTGTACACAATTTTGTTATCCATGTAATTTCTTGTCCATTGATATGTCCCTAATTAATACTAATTTTTGCTATATTTTGTATGCAATAATTGTAAATTGATACCACAGGTAACTTACTTATTCATCTCCCTATGTATTGGGGAATTGTACATACACCTTTTAATAATATTCTTTTACATGGCTTTAAAGAGTTAATAAATGTTGTTGACAAATCACATAATTTCAGCAAAACTTTGCTATCGCCTACATGAATTTAGCCAAACTTTTCTCTACTATTTCAATTCGAAGTATTTTGGGACTTGAGGGGGAAAATTAAAAACCAACTATGTTCAATGTATTAAAGTATTCATGGAACTTTATAGTGGATTAAAAGAAAGAACAAGCTCATATGTGTTATGAAATATTAGATTATGGTGGATGTCCATAACTCCTATAACATCCACTACTTTTATCCATTATCTTCATAACTCCTACTACTCCAATACTTATGGTTGTAACTCCCACACCTCCATGATCTCCCCCATGATCTTCCTCCATGATCTCAAAAGCTTAATGACATATTTATGGAATTCTTTTAGTATACCTCTATGTAGTACTATAAATAGAGGATGAAAAATTATTTTGTAATACACTTGGATACATAGAAGAAATATATTCTCTTCTCTATTTCTCTCTACTTTGTTGTCTATCTTTTTGTTTATTACTTTGAGCCAAGTTTTTGTAACACGTACTTATTCGTAGTTATTAAAAGGAGAATAACTATGATAAAAGATTTTTTTTTTTTCATAATGACCGCACTGAAACTATTATGTTGAATCATAGACTTAAATTTGTTTATTCTCATATATATAAAAAAAATACTAATATTTTCGTATATTTCTTTTGTATGTCAAACCATGGGAAGCAAATATGGATATCTCACAAAGCAAACTTGGATCAACGTCCAATTGTAAAAATATTTGTTTAATTGATTCATGTACCACACATACGATATTCAAAGAGAAGAAATATTTCTCTCATTTATGTATGTGTAAGGCAGATGTTACTACAATTTCTGGTAGTAGTAAATTGATTGAAGGCTCCGGAAGAGCAACTATAACTCTGCCTAAAGGAACAATATTTATCATAGAGAATGCAATATTCTCTTCCAAGTCCAAGAGGAACTTATTGAGTTTTAAAGATATCCGTCAAAATGGATCTCATATTGAGACAATAGATGAGAATAATCTTGAATACCTCATCATTACAAAGAATGTCAATGGCCAAAAGAGGGTTATTGAGAAGTTCCCATCTTTATCTTGTGGCCTGTATTGGACAAAAATTAGTGCAATTGAGGCACATTCCACAGTAAACCAAAAGGTTACTGATTCCAATACTTTTGCACTTTGGCATGATCGATTGGGACATCCTGGATCAATTATGATGAGACGGATTATAGAAAACTCATATGGGCATCCATTAAAGAATTTAAAGATTCTTTTAAATAATGAATTTTCTTACACTTCTTGTTATCAAGGCAAGTTAATTATTAGACCATCACCAACAAAGGTTGGAACTGAGTCACCTACGTTTTTGGAACGTATACAAGGGGATAGTTGTGGACCTATTCACCCACCTAGTGGGTCCTTTAGATATTTTATGGTCTTAATAGACGCATCCTCTAGATGGTCTCATGTGTGCCTATTGTCATCACGCAACCTTGCGCTTGCAAAATTAATGGCACAAAATAATTCGATTACGAGCACAATTTCCTGATAATCCAATTAAGTCTATTAGACTAGATAATGCTGCTGAGTTTTCATCCCAAGCATTTAATGATTATTGCTTATCAATTGGGATAAAAGTGGAACATCCTGTAGCTCATGTTCACACTCAAAATGGTCTTGCAGAATCTTTAATTAAACGTCTGCAGTTGATTGCAAGATCATTACTCATGAAAACGAGGCTGCCCACTTCGGTTTGGGGTCACGCCATTTTGCATGCAGCAATGCTAGTTCGTCTCAGACCGACGAATTATCACAAATATTCCCCGTTGCAATTAGTTTTGGGTCATGAACCTAATATATCCCATTTAAGAATTTTTGGATGCGCAGTATATGTGCCTATAGCACCGCCATATCGCACCAAAATGGGTCCGCAAAGAAGGTTAGGAATATATGTTGGGTTTGAATCGCCCTCCATTATTCATTACCTCGAAACATTGACAGGGGATTTGTTCACTGCACGATTTGCAGACTGTCGATTCGATGAGACACTTTTCCCAAAATTAGGGGGAGAAGTTGGTGAAACCAAACGGGAAATTTTGTGGAAAAATCCATCATTATCTCATCTTGATCCACATACCTCTATTTGTGAAAAAGAGGTGCAAAATATTATCCATTTGCAAAGAATAGCAAATCAAATGCCTGACGCATTCACGAACTTGAAAAGGATAACAAAATCTCACATCCCCGCAGAGAATGTTCCAATCCGTATTGATGTCCCTATTGGGCAATCTTCTAGTGTCATATCTAATGACTCGAAAGCACGCCTAAAACGTGGCATGCCATTAGGTTCCAAAGATCGAAATCCTAGAAAAAGGAAAGCAAATGATCAAAATGACACTACGAAAGAATCTCATGAGGAAATTCACGATTTAATAAATTCTGAGATTCATGAAGAATCCATTGAGCCCGAGACTCAGGAAAATAAGGAACTATCAATAAATCCAATTGATATTGAGACAAATTTTAATCGAGTGGATATAGTGGTGGATTATGTCTTTGCATATAATGTTGCATCTAGCATTATGCAAGAAAGTGAGGATCTTGAACCTCAATCTGTTGGAGAATGTCGACAAAAACTTGATTGGCCAAAATGACAAGAAGCAATCCAATCAGAATTGAATTCACTTGCAAAACGTGAAGTTTTTGGGCCTATAGTTGAAACACCTAATGGTGTTAAGCCTGTTGGCTATAGATGGGTTTTTGTACGCAAGAGAAATGAGAAAAACAAGGTACAAAGATATAAGGCACGCCTTGTTGCACAAGGAATTTCTCAAAGGCCTGGTGTCGATTATGAAGGGACATATTCACCCGTAATGGATGCTATAACTTTCCGTTATCTCATTAGTTTTGCTGTCCTTGAAAAGCTTGACATGCATTTAATGGATGTGGTTACTGCCTATCTTTATGGCTCACTTGATAATGAGATATACATGAAAATTCCCGATGGATTCAAAATGCCAAACACTCATAATTCAAAGTCCCGGGAAATGTTTTCAATCAAATTGCAAAGATCTTTGTATGGTCTAAAGCAATCAGGACGAATGTGGTATAATCGTCTTAGTGAGTATTTATTAAAGGAAGGCTATATAAATGATGCCATTTGCCCATGTGTTTTTATAAAGAAAACAACATCGGAATTTGTTGTACTTGCCGTATATGTCGATGACATAAACCTTATTGGAACTCCCATAGAACTCCAAAAGGCAATTGATTATTTAAAGAAGGAATTCGAGATGAAAGATCTCGGAAAGACAAAATTATGTCTTGGTTTGCAAATTGAATATTTGGCAAACGAAATTTTTGTTCATCAATCTGCCTATATAGAAAAGGTATTGAAATGATTTTACATGGATGGAGCATATCCTTTAAGTACTCCGATGGTTGTTCGATCACTTGATGTGAATAAGGATCCATTCCGACCGCAAGAAAAGAATGAAGAGCTACTTGGTCCTGAAGTACCATATCTTAGTGCAATTGGCGCACTAATGTATCTTGCAAATACTACAAGGCCTGACATAACTTTTTCAGTTAATGTCTTAGCAAGATATAGCTCTGCTCCCACAAAGAGACATTGGAATGGAATCAAACATATATTGCGGTATCTAAAAGGGACTACCGATATGGGCTTATTTTATAGCAATAATTGTAGTCCTGATCTTGTTGGTTATGCTGATGCTGGATATTTATCTGACCCACACAAGGCTCGATCTCAAACAGGTTATGTGTTTATCTGTGGAGCCACTGCCATATCTTGGCGATCGACTAAGCAATCAATTGTGGCTAATTCATCTGATCATGCTGAGATAATCGCTATTCATGAAGCAAGTCGAGAGTGTGTGTGGTTGAGGTCTATAATACATCATATTCGAGGACAAATGTGGTTTGAAATGTGACAAACTACCCACGATTTTGTATGAAGACAATGCAGCATGCATAGCCCAATTGAAGGGAGGATTCATAAAAGGAGATAGAACAAAGCATATTTCACCAAAGTTATTTTTTACACATGATCTTCAAAAGAATGGTGATATCAATGTGCAACAGATTCGTTCAAGTGATAATATGGCTGATTTGTTCACAAAATCTCTACCAACGTCAACCTTCAAGAAGCTGGTACACAAGATTGGAATGCGAAGGCTCAAGGATGTGAACTGATGCTCTTTTCAGGGGGAATTAATGCGCGTTGCACTCTTTTTCCCTTACAAGGTTTTGTCCCACTGGGTTTTCCTTGCAAGGTTTTTAACGAGACAACAAAAATGCATTTTGTTAGATATGTGTACTCTTTTTCCTTTTCTAGAATTTTTTTTTTCCCATTGGGTTTTATTTTAGTTAAGGTTTTAACGAGGCACATTATCATTGGACATCCAAGGGGGAGTGTTATGAAATATTAGATTATGGTGGATGTCCATAACTCCTATAACACCCACTACTTTTATCCATTATCTCCATAACTCCCACTACTCCAATACTTGTGGTTGTAACTCCCACACCTCCATGATCTCCCCCATGATCTTCCTCCATGATCCCAAAAGCTTAATGACATATTTATGAAATTCTTTTAGTATACCTCTATGTATTACTATAAATAGAGGATGAGAAATTATTTTGTAATACACTTGGATACATAGAAGAAATATATTCTCTTCTCTATTTCTCTCTACTTTATTGTCTATCTTTTTGTTTATTACTTTGAGCTAAGTTTTGTAACAATATGCAAGTTCTTAAAATAACTGTTGAATCAACTATGAAATATGCTCTTGCTCACGAATCTGTTGTTCTACCCAAACCATGCCATATTAGAGAAAATAGGAGTTTCGAATGATTTTTAAAAATTACTAGTTGAATCAGATGTGAAATACGCTTTTGCTCACGAATATGTTGTTATAGCTCAGACTAGGCTATCTTCGAGAAATAGGGGTCCTGAACAATTTTTTGAAACAAACCATCATCTTTAATATTGGTGTATTTTCTAGGACAAAAACAATTGTTTTCTCTATCCAAGATTAAGTATAATTTTTACCAACTTGGTGGACCTATTGGGAAAAGGAAGAGAGTAAACCAATAGTAAGGAAAGCAATCACTTGAAGCAATAGTAAATTGTCAAAAAGATTTTAGTTTCAAACCCTTTTTCTCCTACAAGCATGCAAGAAAGTTGTTAGAATGATCTCTAGGTGAAGGAAATGAATAGGAGAATCTTCACTTTCATGAGAAAAGGAATTATTAATCTTTTATAGAACTAGCAAATTAGAAAATAAAAAGTAATGAATCAAAAGAGGATGATTAAAAAGAGTGCAAAGCAAAATTAGAAAATTGGTGATGCTATATAATGGACAAAATAAATTAAATAATCAAGACTTTGAACTTCAAAAATGACATCTTTTTTGGTTCGTTGCTTAATCTTAGATTCATTTATTCCTCGTTTTACTTTTATTCATGACATTTGTATCTTTCTTTATTGCAAAAAAAAAACAAAATTCTAGTAAACCACAAATTTAGACTAAAAGATCTTGTTAGGTGAAGTATAAAAATTAATTTTTAATTAAAACATTGGTGAGGGCTTTCTCCATAATTTAATTAATATGAGGACAATAATATCTATGTAAAAAAGCTCTTAATACATTTTTTTCTTCCTTTTGTTAATGGTATATTCATATTCTAAAAATTCTAAATCCGCCTCTTTGGCGCGGGAATACAGAATTCTAAACTCTTATCGTTGACATACAATCTGTTCCAAAAAACTTTTGAGTCTATAAATAATAGCCTTGAATCACTTTCTTAAAAGCTTTTCTCACAATATTTCTTGAAAATAATATCTATGTAAACATGTTTTTTAAGAAAATTTATTTATAAAAAATAAAAAGAAAATATGTGGGAAAAGAGAAGGTACATAGGCAGCTCTCCTAAAAAAACGTCGTATAAATCCCGACATTTTAGTAGAGTGGAGGCGAACATATCAACAAGAAAGAGGCCCTACTCATGTTCCAATATAATAAATTACATGCATATATGTTCATAACATCACATGTAAGAGAATCACTAGCATAAAAATAATTGAGGACCCAAAATTAAGCACAAGAAAAGAAACGAAATACAGAAGAAAACAAATGGAAGAAAGATAAAGAAGAACAAGGGGTCCATGAATTGGCTGCATTGGCAGAATGTGCTGCTAGCCAGAATGTCCCCTTCCAAAACAAAGATGGCCAGCTTTCTTTGGGTCAGTTAGTCCTTGGAAAAATCTGCATCCAATGAGCTATATTGCCCATCCAGTTTGTTAGTAGTCAGTTCTTAAGGGCATACATCATTTTGTTTGTCCAGCAAAACATAGCAAGTGAACTGCACAGAAGGGTCTAGCCTAGTGGTCAATAAAGTGGGTGAGAATCATGAGATCTCGGGGTTCAAATCCCAGCAGAGACAAAAAATACTAGGTGATTTCTTCCCATCTATCCAAATCTTGATAGATAGAGTTACTTGGTACCTGTTGCTGGTGGGAGGCGGCATGTATTCTGTGGAATAAGTCGAGGTGCTCGCAAGCTAGTCCGGATACCACAACTATCCAACAGAAAACATAGCAAGTGAACTACTTGGTAAAGTACCTATCTTCCTGGAACCTACATAAATGTCTTGTTTCTTCCCCCAGATGGCAAACAGCTTTTGGTTCATTGGTTCAATAATAAGTTAAAAACAACCATATTATGACATGTCAACTATAACTGTATTCTTGTAAAAGCATGAATTGGACTGTACCAATCTAATGCATGTCATTCCTCCAGCTCCATCGAATGCATTGAGAAAAGTAACTTAAGCAGACTAAACAGTGTATATTGTAAGACTAACTTTTTTTCCCTTATTAAACCATTCGGTATCCGAAGTCTACTAGCTCAACTAACACATGATTCGCGCCAGGTCGACCCAATAAAGGGGTCAATGGATCCTTACATAAAAGCTATGTTGCACGGACTCTTTAAAATACTGTCGTATCCATGTCGGATTCTCCTAAAATACACTGCTTTTGGAGAATCAAACACACACCCAACAACATTTTAGAAGAATCCAAGCAACATAGCTTAAAAGTTCTCCATTCTCAAGACTCGACCGTAAACTTCAACCATCCCATTACACCCCTCGACAGTAGAAACAAAGTTGATGTTAGTATAGAACAATGTATAAGAATGGCTATCTTTGAGGGTGTGATCAAAATCTACAGTTTAGATGGGCCTATAGGCATAAACATAATGAAGTGGGGGCTACGAAGAGGTGGCATAAGAGTGACATGCCTAATCCAAGGGCAAAATAATTCCAGGAGTAGAATACATAAAAAAGAAAAATCACTGTTTAGGCCTTTTCAGCATTATCCTTGAAGAAGCAGTCCATGTTTTCAAAAAGGATAATCAAAGAAAAGTGGGGCTAAAGCCAGTTCATCTCTCTACAGTAGCATATGGAGTAACAAATAGAGGAGAAAAATGCATGCATTATCAGAAGCTTTAGTATTTAATCTTTATAGTTTCACTCACAATTCACAAGCTGTTTAAGGGGTGGTCCAGGATAACATGCCTTTCTGGCATTTAATCAGAGCAGAAATGGCCACAAAGTCAAGAATCCAGCTGCCTAAAAACATTATTAAAAAACACAACTCAAGCAACTTACTGGAGCTTAAGGTCCTACAATGTTCCACTCATCAATGGCATTGAAAGAGATGATGTACTTCATGAAATATGTCAAAGCTGATGAATTACTAGAGTTTTGAATAGCAACAAGAGATGTAAAGTCAACAAAAGAATAAGTTTACCAGAGTACTAACTTCTATGTTATAGGGCAGCCCGGTGCACTAAGCTTTCGCTATGCGCTATGTCTGGGAAGGGCCGGATCACAAGGGTCCATTGCACGCAACCTTACCCTGCATTTCTGCAAGAGATTGTTCCACGGCTCGAACCCGTGACCTTCTGGTCACATGGCAGCAACTTTGGCAATTACGCCAAGGCTCCCCTTTATTAACTTCTATCTAATAATGGTTATTAATTGCTATTCCACCTCAGTGGCTCAACTGTACAAGAATGTAAACTGACTAAGCAGATTGCACGACAAGTAATGTAGAAACCAAAGGGAGGCAGCATTTTTAATTGCTAGCATTTAAGTGCTATCTGGAGCATAGTATTTGCATCAGCTGTCCTCTCCTTTGTTAAGCTAATATTTCTACATTTCCTTTCCATGCTCTATTTAGACAATTGTGGAAGATTCAATACTAAAAGCCTGAAGGCTGCAAGCAGTGCTTGAATCTAAAGTGCCAAAAGAAAAGAGCAAGCAATTATCCCTACAAAAAATGTGAATAAAATGGAAGCAATTGTTAAAACATTTCGGCATGAAACTTCAAATAAACGATTGTAGAATACCATCCAACTCGTCCTGAAATCAACATCTTTTGGTATCATACAGACCTACACTAACCATAAGCATAAAAGCTTTCCCAAGCTTGTTTTCTTAATCAATATATATATATATATATATATATATATAAATCCAGTCACCTAGATAATAGGAGATTTCACACTTTGAATGAAAAATCGCAGGAGAAAAGAGGTATCACAGCATCACTTTTCTGTCTATTTTCCCACTGCTTCAACCCCACACCTTACACTGCAAGAAAGGGGAACAGGAGCGAAGAGTATGTTATGTTGTTTTTGTTTCTTTTTCTTTTTCTTTTGGGATAAATAGTAGCATTGTTGTTTCATATGAAGACTCTCCCAGTAAAGGTTACACAACCAACACACAAGAAAGTGGTTATGAACATTGAATGCAAGAACAGAACTTGATTAGATAGCAGCAAAAACAATCCTTTATCGATTCTTGCGGCCATGATTTCCCCAATAATTATACAGTTGGATACATGACTTTAGTGGCCAGGTAATTGGAGGAATAATGCTACTTCTCCTGTTCTGCTCAAATTAAGTGCTGTCTAGCTATCAGAACAGAGTACATAGTCAAAATGAAATCTAAGCAACAATCTCAAGAAACTGGCTCGGACTCACTCTACTTTCCTAACTTTAGATGTCGCTGGTTTTGGAGGCTTAACTACTTTACTAAGCAGTATGAGTACAACTGGTACAATTGTTCCAACATAGTATACACTTCCATATGCAGTAAGCGTTTCATGCAGGCTTAGTACCTGTAACACATTAAAGAAAATTATGATCAGCCTTTGTCGAATACAATTAGCTTTAGAGCAAACATCATTTCAACAAATATGAGACTAACCATGAACCCAACAGCGGAATAGTTTAGAACCAGAAGTGTGTATGCAAAGTTCATCAATAGCAGTATCTTCTCAAAAAGAGTACCAGTAGCAGCTTGCTGCCATCTGTAAATGACTGTTCATAGACAAAACAAACATTAGGAAAAGAAAAACAAAGTTAAATGCATCTGATCGAGTGTGTGTGCAAGTTAAATACCTCTTGATCCAGCAATCATCAAAGCGGACTGTACAAAGAAAATGATGTACCCAGGATACAATCCCTGTAATGTAACACGGAAAATTATATCATTAGGTACACAACACACAAAATAATGGACGATAAGAAGAGGGTGCAATGAAAAACACTTCAGAAGAGCATAAAGTATTTTATCCAGTTTCAAGCCAATCTTCGAATTAACATGAGAACTCAAAATAGTCAATCAAAAGCATTGGTTCTGACACCATGTTATTAAATACAAAAGTTACAAAAAAAAGAAAAGAAAAGAGAAGAAAGAAAAGGGTTCCATAGCCTACTTTTTGAAATTACTTAAGTTTAAGAACTAAAAAACTGGTACTGAGAAGCATAAAAGATTGGGAGCTCCTTTTTCTTAAAATTGACAACAGGCAAGCATGCGGTGGTGTTCAAGAATTGAAGAAGTGCAAATTGCTTAGGAAGAGAAGGGAGTATGTGAATACTCCAGTCAAGATCAATAGGCTTTTTAGTAACATATATGAATAACAGCAAAAGATAAAATTCAAGAGCTTGTATCTCACCTGGGAAATATCAAAAATGTCCTTTCTTAAAAATAAAACAATAATTTTGAGACACCAAAAAACAGCAGATGAATACTGAAGTAGAGGTGAAAAGACTACAAAACACATAAATTAGATGAACATAGACAAGATAACTTATTAGCAGAAAGTAATCAAAGGAATTATAGCAATTCAACAAAGGCTATCAGAACCCACGACCAATTGGACCAGAAGTTGTGAATGGTACACTACAGATTCAACTTGATTGATTTTACATAGGACCTACACCATGACTTAAAAACTGTACAAGTTTCTCATAAACACCAAACTGATGTAGAGAAAGATTCTCAACAGACACACAAGTATAATCCTCTAGCCGAATCCAATGATTTACAGTATACCAATTACTCCTGTTGGCACACTCATATCCCAGCTGGAACTTTTGGCATGCGCAAGAAAAGATTTCCAGTATGTAAGGATAGTAGACCATACAGCAATCTATGGGTACATAAAGGGGAACTACTAAGTCCACAGGATCAAAGCCTTTCCACCATTAGTAACTAGATGGGAACACTGCAGGTGAATAATACACGCACAAAGTTCTTAAACATATTTTCCAGTGGAACCACGCAAATGATTACGACACACAATATAGCTAAGCTTGAACTTGACTATTGCAAACATCAAACAAATATCAGTTGACTATCTGAACAAGAAATAATTCCTAAATAGTAAAACTATCTGTAAAGCACTTTCCTAGCAGATTATCACGCCTCAATTGACATAATCAAATATTTGTGCTAGATACAGTTTGATAATACATCAATAAAGGTTATGTATATATTATGATGAATCTTTCACAGTACAATATGTCAATTTGCATGCCTATCTGGCGCTAAAGTATCCACTTACATGCCATACAGCACTGACAGTCTGGGTAGCTAGCAACTGGAAGAAACCAGGCTTCCTTCCTTTCTGTATGAGCCTCTCATATACATCTGCAGAGCAAAAATGTAAAGTAATTAGAGATCAGATTGTATTCACATGACATGATGAATCCATACTAGCTGCACACACTATCGCCTCAAATGTCAAAACTACTATTGTACCAACAATGTAAATTAGTATAACGGGATAAACTACCAAAATTCATCGTTTGCCATGATTGAAGAGTCAATTAGAAGATGTATGACGTATGGTGAATAATCAGTCTCAAAATGCTGCAAAATTTATTCACATTAGAAATGAATGACTTGCCTGCATCAATGTCTACCATGATGGTGAATAGAACATAACTAAAGAACATCTCAATCACAAGTATTTACATTCTTACCAGTAGACAAAATGGTTCTACTAGTCTAACAGCTTTGGTTACGAGAGAGATTCACTTACAGTGGCGCAGCCACGTGCTGACTTGAATGTTCCATACAAGTGGTAACTGAACTGAGCTCTTTGCTAACTCAACACCCAATACATCAACATTTTTGGCACGGTCCCAACATGGTTTTGGTGAAGAAGAGTTTGTCCAACCACTGAACCCTAGTCCGGATATGATGATAGCAGCTTCAGAAATTGACCAGATAAAATAATATTTCCACCGGGCGGTAAAGCAAGCCATATATTGGTAACCCAACCGTTTGAAGAAACCCCATTCTTGGTATAATGGATCAGTGAACCTGGAAAGTGGAAAAAGTGGCACCAGGTAGAGATACACCCCCATACAAATAGCAGCTTGAAGAAGAGCCCTTAAAGTTGACCCTAAAGGTGAGGGATTTCCTTTCTCTGAAGGTTTCCAGATCTGAAAGGAAGAAGGATTGAGTTTATTAGCAGCAGTGGGACTTCTTTTTATGAAGAAGTTGCAACGAAACTCAACATGCATGAAACAATACAATGATGATATTAACTTACTCCTTTTCTCTCTGTCCAGTCAAGGTAATCTTTCATCTCATACACTGGACCTGCAAAATGACTTCCACAACAGAGACAGTAACCAAGGTATTCAAGTAACGATGGCAATTTGAGCAGACGATTTTTCTTCTGAGCCTCACGCAAATCTTCTTCCTTCAACAATCCATCTTGGTAATTAATCACACAAGAAATTATTTTCAGCGTTATGACCATTAGAGCTCCTGAAAATTTGGAGAAAATAACATCATCATTTTGGATTAGCTAAGAAGTCTACAAACACGAGAAGCGAAGTACGTAACTGTGAGTAGTCTACCAATGTGAACAATATAACAATACACCATTCAGAAATGTAATCATATGACAAAACAGCCATTGCTCCTCGGACGGTCTAATATTTTCATCCAGTATGCAATAAATCAGCTCACTACCACTCCTAATTTGTGTCTATCATCTTGCCACTAAATGACAGTCATCGATTTTTTGAACTTAGGAGTCCGAAGATCTTAATGATGGAAACCAACCATATTCCTGACCTCATCGCAGAACGAGACTCCAGGTAAATTACTTAGACCACCTCTCTAGCTTAGTGACACTAAATGGATCTCCCCGTATTTTCAAAAAAAAATATGCAGCGTCATCTCTAGCTCAACATATCATTTCAGACCTCCTCCGCCATCATCCTCCAAAAGCCTTTTGAGGGACAATGATGTCCCGGAAACTATCATAGATTTTATTTCCAGCTTTACCTGCTGAAGTAATTCTATTTCCTAAACACAATTGCGAGAGAATTAAAAGGAAACCAGGGAAGGAGGGAATATCCAGATGCTTACAGATGCATAAATCTAACATCAGAATTTTTAGATAAGCCTTTCATGTTTAACAAATGATAAATAGACCTAGTTTTGTTCAATTATGGCTGCATGAGTCCCAGTTCAATCAATGTACGGCTGAGCCTACTTCTTTCTCTGTGATTTTGTTTAGTTTTAAGAACATGCAATTTTGTTTACAATTGGTTTCCATCTTACTGAATGAAGAGCATTCTCATCAAGCAAGGCAAATTTTGACATAGTTCAAATTGAACATTTGATATGAGTGGTATTTATATGCTTCATGCAACACCGACTTTATTTCTAAAACCTGGGGGCAGGTGTAGTAATTGATCCATAAATCTACATCGGATCTCTTAATAAGTAAATTTTCCAGCTAAATCAGAATGCATTTGCTGGGTTGTATCAAAATATATGTACTTAACACGTCAATGAAAAAGGGCCAAGAGCATGATTTGTATATATTATTAGTTTATTACATTGAATAGAAACAAGGCAAGGACAAAGATCGAGCCCGTGCTTACCCGTAGCATCAATTCCTCCTTCCTTCCATGCATCTCCACTCATGTAGTATACATGGCTGCAAGTTGTACCAAATAACTGTCAAATATCTTAACGAAAATTTAGAAGTTTCCATCAGAGTTATTTTTAAAATGCAAAACTGAGAGAGTGTGTGTGTGTGTGAGGGGAGGGGGGGAGTAGATGGTCAGTTTTCCAATGGAGCTACTAAGATAAGTCTACTTTTTCATTATATGAGAAACTTCCCTTGTAAGTTGTATGATTTGAATTAATTACAAAGAGCCATCCCTCACATTTACACAAACTTGGAATAAAATTCCAATGTAAAAGTATACCATCCTAGATGAGTACTAAAACAACTAGATAAAAGATAAGCAGGGTACAGAACCTGACACCTCAACTCAGATTAAAAATGAATTTTTGATACATGAACTCCAAAATTTCACAGCTTTCCAGATTTTAAATCCGATTGCTTCAAAATTTACCAACCAATGAAACAAACTCCAACAGCGAAACCCGTGGTAGGATCTTTTCTTTCCTATTAATAATGGTCCTATGTGCACCTAGACTAATTCATCATCCAATTACAACCCACAAACACAGTTGATGGATACATCAGTCCACTGTCTCCACCAAGTTTAGGACAGATACATGCCATTCAGTTGGATGGATCAAGAAAAATTATCCCAGTACAAAATCTATATTTATCTTGTGTTTGGTTGGCGTATTTATTCTAGCATATAATCTAAGTATTATGCTGAATACCACACGGAATAACTGATACCTTGATCATTGTATTAATAATCCAAACAACATAACTAGTTGAGTGAATAGTAACTTAATCGAACAAAACGCATAACTAGAACTATGTGAACCAAACCACCCCAATATAGTGGGAAGTGGGAATTTCAGCTGGTCGACTGGTTCTTCCCCATGCCTTAACCATTCAGCCATGACCATATAGGAGCTTGTAGCCAAAAGAAAATATTGATTCATTGTATGTGATAATCTTTCTATTTTAGTCTGTCCAAAAGAAAAACATATTCTATATTTTGATTAACTTTAAACTTCTAATTTTACCATTTATAAATACATAAATGTTTATGACTTGTTCTAGAACACAAATTTCAAATTCTTTATTTTTTATCTTAAGCTTCACGAGCAATCAAACACCATTACATAAATTGGAATGAATGGAGTAACTTTTTTCAGAGAAAAAAAAAAAAGAAAGAGCTTTATGAATAGGAATGTAATGTACCATCCAATAAGATATCCAAACGCAGCAAAGAAAGTGATGATCCCGCAGTAACGGCGAGAGACAACCATAGAAACATAACCCAGAAGCATAGGCCCAAAGAAGTGAAGATTTGAGGAGAAACCAAATGACAGGTACGAGAGAACAGCGCCGGTAACGGCGGCGTAGAGGTGTCTACCAACGGCGCTAGGGACAAAACGGTGGAGGAAGCTCACCGGAATGGTGGCGACGAAACAAAGCAGGAAACGGAGCACCGGCACTGATACTCCGATCGCCGACGCCATTGATTCCATCTCCGGCAGCCCCATATTGGGTCAAATTGGGTCGGGTTGACTCGGAATCAGGTTTGTCCAATCAGTACACCTGGACAAGTTATTCTGAATCTTGGATTTCAGGACCAGTGCCTATGAAAATGAAAGAGGAAATTGGACAAACTTAAAAGTGATTAGACAGTTTGTTTCTAAAGAAACCCGATTTGAACTCGCAATTTGTCAGTTGTAAGTGATATATTGTTTAACATGAGAGCAACCCTTTTGTTTTAACTCACTCAAATAAATATTTTTGATAATATAGAGTGATAGGAATAATTGGGGATAAATTCAAAAATAGCCATATTTACAATTGATCGTTAAAAAATAGCCTAATTTCAAAAGTAAGCAAAATTTAGCCATTTTTTATATAAAAATAAATTTGAGCGAAAATACTGTTTAAAACCCGAAAAATACGTATGTATATTATGCTGGAGTTCAAGTATACTTATGATGAAACTCCAGCATAATATACTGGAGTTCCAACAAGTATACCGGTCCAGCATAATATACTGGAATTTTCCGTATATATTACGGAAGTCAGCAAAGTATATCAGTCCTGCATAATATGCTGGAGTTTCATACACAGGTGCACCGAACTCCCGTATATTATACTGGACGGGTCTCTATTGCAGCAAAATAGTGGCTATTTTTATTGATTTGGTAAACGCTGGCTATTTTTGATTGATCAGTGCGAAAACTGGTTATACCCTGTTATTTTTGCGAAAAATTGATATCCCTACTTTTCAATTTTATAATCCATATTGCAATTTACAATCAACTAGACCAAAAATAATATGATAAGATTCAACATCCAACTCCAATAGGTTCTCAAAGTTACTATTTAATTTTTAAAAAAGATTGCTCAAGCTTTTAAGTTAATTTTCGAATCAGTAACTGTAACTCAAATATTAGTTCAACAAACCAAATCCACTTTGAGTGGTGAAAATTAAATTTTTAACAAGATTAAATATGTGGGTCTAGATTCCGAATTTAATTATGAGAGAAATTTGGAGTTGGTATTATCTAGAATTGTTAGAAATAGTATAAGGAGATTGTATATAAAATTTGAAGTCATTAATGAAGATTTGGACTGACTTTGAACAAAAATCGTAACTGAAAATCATGGAAGAAGTTCGTCTATAGACGTTTGTATAACAGTGTATAAGATGTATTTATATTGACTATTTTTTGTAATAGTGTGAAGTCAAATGTATTTCCTTGTAATTTTTTCTTATAAAAATATTGAATTTAATATTATTGCTCAAGTGATAGATCAAGTGAATAAGTTATGGATTCAGTGGAATTTAGTAAATTTGCCTTGTACTTGTTTACGAGTTATGATTTTTAAAAAATCACAAAAAATATAAATAATAAATTCTGAACACAATAAATTGGATGAGGTGTTTAAAATTCTAAATTCGTATTCATAAATTTTAAATCTCGAATTTATCCATCGTGAGAAAGCACTAAACGGTCAATTAGAATATTTCTTTGGCAATCAATACAAACAAATTATTTTCCTGATGTTAGTACTTCTCTCTTCTTTTTCGTTTTTTTTTTTTTTTGTAATTCACATCAATTAATATTTTTTTCGATATTATGATCGGGGTCGGTTTAGAGGCGGATTCAAATTTTTGGCAGGATGGGTTTACTATTAAGAAAAAGTGGATCCAGAATATAAATTTTACAGGTTCAACCTTTAACTTACTATTGCACACCCATTACAATTTTGAAATATAAGTTTGAAATTAATTTTTTCTTTAAAAGAGTAATTTTCTTATATCTATATCTTCTACGTTGAAAATATTGGGATCAGTTGAATCCATTGACACATCATATGCTGTTATTAATTTTGAAATACACATTTTGTTTAATCATATAAGATTTACAACAACAAAAGAAGAATAGAAATTTTAATGTGTGAAAATTTTGAAAGAATAAACCAAAAAATCAAAGCAATAAAAAGAAAAAGTAATTAATTACTATAAAAAAAAGTGACACCAGACACGCCCATCCCCGTGAGCGTCTAGCTGTAGAAAAAAAGGAAAAAACAACAAGATTGACATAATATGTAAACTCACAACCTCCCTTAGAGAGGTCCATAACATCATATAATACTTTGAGCAATGGGTCTAACAATATGGGTTAGAGAGAGAGTATCTAGCTTCTCTCTATAGCACATCGAATAGTTTCCATCTCCTTCTTCCCAAAATCAAAGTTATGGCATCCAATACTCCAGAAAACCACCAAATCGAAATCCCTATCAGCATGGAAATCACCCATGCAGCCCTACAAAAATGTATCTCCAGTATCTTCATCCAAACTACCTTTAAACGCAAACACTAGTACAATTTTCAACACCTCCACCCCCAACACAAGTATGAATCTTGGAAAACAATACAGTGAAGGAAAGCCATCCTTCATAAGTGTACTAAAAAACCAATCCTACCACTAATAACACATCCAATATATGTGTCCAAAACGACATAAACATGGATATTACTACCATGGATGAAACTGAATATTCGTTTCCTGAAGGAGAGAAGATGTTTTCATCCCCAAAACTTATGAGGATAAAGAAGGACTCTATAAGAACTGGGAAACAGTCCTTATAGTTAAGGTATTTGGGAAAAGAGTTGGGTACCAATTTCTTCAACGAAAACTCCAAGTGATTTGGAAACCAACTGAAATCATTTTCCTCATAGACCTAGGATTTGAATACTATCTCATAAAATTAAACAATAAAGAAAATTACCACAAAGCTCTCCATGAGGGGGCTTGGTTAAGCAAGTTCCCCACCATAAGAAAATGGGAGCCTAGATTCGTAGCATCGGAGGCTTCCCTAACTTACTCGGCCATCTAGGCCAGACTACCTGAACTACCTGTGGAATTCTATGACTATGAATCTTACAAACAATAGGAAACAAACTAGAGGAACTATTACGCATTGATGCATGCACCTTCTCAGCTCTTAGGGGGAAATATGGTTGACTATGTATCCTAGTACCAATCGAAAAACCGTTAAAAACACACATAATACTAGGTAAGCATTACCAAAAAATTACATACGAAGGTTTCAACGTCCTACGCACAAACTGTGGACGCCTGGGACACAACATACTAGCCTGCCCTAGTAAAATAAAGTAGACAAACAACATGAATATCATGCCTAGTGACCCCAATAAACCACTCCAGGACGTAGAGTCCATCACTGCCAAAGTCGAAAACTGGACTATAGTTTCCCACCACAAGAAAAAAATGAAGCAAGATTTGAGGAGTTATAGTTCCATGAAATCCACAAACCCCACGCATCAAACCCTTGAAGTTCACTGCCCAAACCCAGCATTCTCTTCCCAGTTTGAACCGTCTCCCCATGAAACCTTAGAATAAAAACCTACTGGACAAAAGACTAGCCCTAAACACGTTGGAAATGCAGCAAACCGAGACCTGCTACTAACCTAAATTTATCACCAGCTACACACGTCATTGACCCACCTTTTAACGGGCAAAAACCATTGGACAAAGACCATGCCCCTCCAAAAGACCAACTTTTAAATAACCTCACACTACCTAAATATACAAATAGCCCAACTCAAGTACCAAACAACTTAGGCACGAAAAACCTAGTACAAAAACATCTGCCAATACCGTCTATGGACTATGAAGTCACCTCAGTTAAGCCCCTAGCATTATGTCAACACCTAGACTACATTTTGTCTAACAATGCAAAAAGTAATGTCGACCAAGTTTCTACTACAAATAGATTCTCCTCTCTTGAATCAAACAGCCCCTCACATCAAACCCCCCCCCCCCCCTAAATGTCTCTGGAACCTAATCAAAGTACTCACCTTGTCACAACATCAGCCAAAATAATTAATGCCCTTATTAATGAACCAAACAACATTAACTCTCCAATGGTTTCTTCATTAAACCACTCAAACCCCTTAAGACCCTCACATGACATTCTTGCTACTAGCAAGAGAGACATCAACACAAACTCCTCACCAAACAACACTGTCACTAACAATGCCAAGATCCCCAAACAATCACCACAGGAGAAACATGAGGACAAGAAGGAATATTTGGATCAGGGAACAACAACAAAGATCCAACCACATCTTCAACCAGTCAAGAACAATCCCACAACCATCCCAACCACCAACAATATTCACAACCCTACCAATACAACCAAACCATGCTCCCCAAAGTTGGCTGGAACAGGGTCTAATAGGTCATGGATTGAGCATGAGCCTAAGGATCAATGGGGAAGGCATAATAATACAAATAGAGGACCCATGCTACTTGGCTCAAATGATATCATAATACATGAGAATTGCCATGGGGAACATCATAAACAACCCTTGGATTCACCATGCTCTGACCTTTTACCAAGGAATGCCATCTCCATGGACACATCTTGCATGGCAGAACCAAACATGGAATCATCTCCAATCTCTCAACCTTCTCAACACACACTCACTCCTATTCCCAAACATCCAACCTCCCCCAAATTCGGCCCCCCTATTTCAGACCATGCATGGAATGAATCCAACCATGCATGGTCCAGTTCTGAACCAACAAGCCCCCCACGACACCCCAGCAACCACCCTATGCAACAGGTTCACCCACCAAGCGCGAGAGACAAGAGGAGGAAGAAAAGGAAGACAACCCAATGGAAAGGGTAGTAGAGCATAGAGTGTTAAGGTTACCAAAAACCCTAATGTTAAAAGAAAGAAAAGAAAAAAGATTCATCTTAAGTTTCCCGCTTGATTTGAGGAAATACTCAATAACTATAACGAAATTGAGGACACCCGGGATTTACCAATATGCAATGGTATTGTTCCAGACAATGTTCTCCAACTTTTGGATGAACCAAGAAGGAACATCGACCATGGGGAACTCCCCTCCCAACCGGGAGATGAGTTCAAACAATAGAAATATAAGTATGAGTTTTATCTCTTGGAATTGTCGTGGTGCAGGAAATGCTAACTTCAGAAAAGCTTTTAGATCCATGCTTGACTATCATAAACCTAGTGTGGTTGTACTACTAGAAACAAGATTATCTGATCATCATGTCATTATAGAGGATTTTGGATTTTCAAGTTTAGCACATGTTGCGGCACAGGGGAACTCGGGAGGAATGGCACTAATGTGGAACAGTGACGAAGTCAACGCAGACCAAATAGGGGGTACTGATCAAGAGATCCATGCCATGGTAAAGGTAAAATCTCTTCCTAAAACTTGGTTATGCTCAATTATCTATGCTAGTAGTTTACTAGAAGAAAGAACTATCCTTTGGAATAATCTAAAAACAGTAGCTTGCAACTACAAAGGTCATTGGTTAGCATTAGGAGACATTAATGAAGTCACTAGAACAAGTGAGAAATTTGGTGACCTCCCTGTCAATAACAATAGAATCTAAAAATTTATTAATTGCCTTAATACCTGCAATCTTAGAGACCTAGGGTTTAAATGCCCAAAATATACTTGGTTAAATAAGAAAAAAGGAATAAAAAAGCCTTTATTATGGAGAGACTAGACATATTTGTAGCCAATAGTGAATGGATTAGTATGTTTCCTGAAGCTTGTATAAACCACATGATAAGAACCCACTCTGATCACTGCCCTATGCACCTTGACCTTATTAAAAGACCTAGTCGAAACAATAATATATTTCGACTAGAAACCATGTGGTTATTCCATCCCACTTTTAAGGGTTTAGTAACAGATTGTTGGACAAATAAACTTAATATATCTAATGATATTAACGATTTGACTAATAAAGTTATTGCCTGGAATAAAGACACTTTTGAAAATATCTTTTTTAAAAATGAGATCCAAGCTAGACTAGAAGGCATCCAAAAATCCTCTAACTACACTACTAGCATCTTTTTGGCTAACTTAGAAGAGGAGCTTTTAGAAGAACTACAAAAATTATCAATCTAGAAGAGGAATTCTGGAAACAGAAATCAAGGATTCAGTGGATCCAGGATGGTGATGTAAACACTAAATTTTTCCACCTCACAACCCTGCAAAGAAGAAGGAAAAATAGGATCTTTAGCATTAGAGACTAATGTGGAAACTGGTTCCACAATCCAAAAGAACTTTGCCAAATCATAACTAATTTCTATAAAAATCTATAAACCACTAACCATACTTCCTCCAAAAAAAATCTAACTTACATGCCTGCTCTATCCTCAGTCACTCAAACTGACCATCTCTCCCTCTTTAAAGAGCCTAACGAGTAGGAAGTAAAGAAATCCCTCTTCTCCTTTAAACCACTAAAAGCACTAGGGTCGGATGGCATCCATCATTTCTTCTTTCACGACCCTAGTTCACCAATCGTGAACCTGTCATGACGGCACCCAGTCTTCGCGACTAGGTAAGCCTAAAACATTGCGAAAATTTAACAACCTTTACGAAAACGATAACCAAATACTGAATGACATAAGAAAATGTATAGAGTGCCTCCGGGCACATACACTTCAACTCAAATTCTATAACAACCTTCAAGACCCGGAAACCCACGGGCAACACAGGCTAAGAGTAAAAAACGTAACATACGGCTCTAACATCCTGAAGTGCCTATTACAACTGAATACATGAAATGGAACTGCTATCTAAAAGGTAGTGTAGAAGGACACTCTTCGGATCTGCGAACGCAGCAGATGCATACCTCAAGTCTCCAAGTAAAGCTCTGAAGTCACTGATAGCACGCTCAACCAGAAGTACCTGGATCTGCACAACAAAAGTCTGCAGAAGAGTAGCATGAGTACACCACAGCGGTACTCAGTAAGTGCCAAGCCTAAACTCGGTTGCGTAGTGACGAGGAAGGTCGAGGCCTTACTGAGATAAACATAAGAATAAATATAAAATAAGCAGATAGTAAGAAATATAGTAAATCTCAAGTATCTAGTAAGACAATAAGTAGAACGGAATGGCTACAAATACAATCTACGAGTACAGGAACAATCACTCAATATCAGGATGCCATATGGAGCTCCGGGAATTGAACCCGCAGTCCGTTTTTACCAATATATGAGGATCTTCCGGGAATCACACCCGTAGTCCATCATACCAATAACAAAGGATCTCCGGGAATTGAACCCGTAGTCCATCATACCTATAACAGAGGATCTTCGGGAATTGAACTTGCAGTCCATCATACCAGTAACAGAGAATCTCCGGTAATCGAACCTGTTGTCCATCATATCAATAACAGAGAATCTTCAGGAATTGAAACCGTAGTCCATCATACCAATAACAAAGGATCTCTTGGAATTGAACCCGCAGTCAATCATACCAATAACAGAGGATCTCCGGGAATTGAACCTGCAGTCCATCATACCAATAACAAAGGATCTCCGGGAATTGAACCCCCAGTCCATCATACCAATATCAGAGGATCTTCGGGAATTGAACCCACAGTCCAGCATACCAATAACAGAGGATCTCAAAGAATTGAACCCGCAGTCCCAATCGTAAACACATCACAATAATTCAATATCCAACATAAAGAAACCAAGTACAAGCAACAAGTAAGGATTTAGAGTCTAGCATGCTCGCAAAAAGGATAGACAATTTAGTCAATTAGAACAAATAAGTTACTAACATGATTTTCCTAAGCTAAACAAGTGAAATAGCATTTATAATAGTTAAATACGTGAAGAAACATAGTCTAAATAAGTCAAGTAAGGTGAATTTTCAACAATTAGCACAAGTACACGCTCGTCACCTCACGCACAAGGCATTTAAACAACAATCAAGAAATCCTAAGGGGAGAGGTCCCCCATACAAAGTTAGACAAGTCACTTACCTCGAACCGGTACAAAACTACTAAGAAACAATGCCCTTGCCACGAGTATCCGAATCTTAGTGGCCCAAATCTATTCAAACAAATTACATATTGTAAATAACATCGCAAATAACTAATTACACTGTTAAAATTAAATATAAGGCGCGAAAATGGTGAAATGACAAAAATTCCCCTCAGGCCAACGTCTCAGAATCGAAAAATTTCACATTTTCAGAAACCTCTCCCTCTCACGAGTCTAACATATAAACATCTCCCAAATTGCAGGTCAAATGCGCCTTCAAATCATTAAAGTTAGGTCTAAGAACTTTACTCAAATTTTCATTCAAAATCTAAAATTAAAGCTTGAATTTGAGATTACATTAGTGGGTAATAATCATAACGGAGTACGGAATCATTACCCAATCGTTGTCTCTGAAAAACCCTCGAAAAATCTCCCAAAACCCGAGCTCTTTAGCTTGAGTTTTTCTAAAAATGGAAAAACCCTCGTTTTTGAAAAGATTATAAATGTTCTGGGACTTTGTCCATCACGATCGCAGGAAGTCGTCTGTGATCGCGGAGAAGAAAATTATAAGGCCCTGAAAATGGTCTATGGGATCGCAGCCCTAGCCATGCGATCGCAGAAGAGGAAGAACCGGAGCTGTGCGATCCGAAGAGGAGAACAGATGGCTTCCGTGGTCCCAAACGGGATAATGCAATCGCGTCGAGAAATTCACCACCCCCTGAAAAATACAATATGCGATCACAGAGAAGGATTTTCTGCAACAGGTCCGAAGGAATTTTCTGCAATGTTAACAACACAAAAATGCCCGTTGGGCACCTGAAACACACCCGAGGTCCCCGGGACCTCAACCAAACCCACAGACGTATCCCATTACATCATTCAAACTTGTACCAATCCTTAAACTACCTAAAACAATACCGGAAATGCAAATTAATCAACGATTTGAACTTAGAAACTTCAAAACTTAACTAAACTTGCTTTCGATTCAAAATCTAACCAAAACACGTCCGATTGACCTAAAATTTTGCACGCACGTCCCAAATGACATGTACAGCAACTTTCGGAATCCCGTTCCAACCCTCGGATAAAAAATCTAGTATCGGGCCGTGAACTTCAAAATTCTAACTTTCGGCATTTCTAGCCTAAATGAGCTACGGACATCCAAAATACATTCCGAACATGCTTCCAACTCGAAATCACCTAACGGAGCTAACGGAACCATAAGCTTTCTATTTCGAGGTTGTCTTCACACTGTTCTGATAATGGACCATTTTCCGACACTTAAGCTCTCATTTAGGGACTAAGTGTACCAAAACACTCTAAATTCTATTACTGAACATCCCGGCAATCCAAAATAGCGTAAATGAACTCAGGGGAACAAGGCATAAATTCCAAAGACGACCGGCCGGATCGTCACATCCTCCTACACTTAAACATTCGTTCGTCCTCGAACGAGCATAGAGAACATATCTGAAGTAGCAAAAAGATAAGGGTATCGGCTGCACATATCCCGCTCGGTCTCCCAAGTTGCCTCATTGGCCGGCTGACCCCGCTACTGAACCTTTACTGAAGCTATATCCTTTGACCTGAGCTTTCGAACCTGCCTGTCTAGTATTGCCACTGGATCCTAAACATAGGACAAGTCATTGTCCAACTGGATTGAAGTGAACTCCTACAGGTGAGACGGGTCGCCGTAATACCTCCAAAGCATCGAAACATGAAATACTGGATGAACCCCGACCAAACTGGAAGGTAAAGCAAGCTCATAAGAAACCTTCCCAACCTGCCTCAAAATCTCAAATGGGCCAATGAACCTCGGGCTCAACTTTCCTTTCTTTCCAAACCTCATGACGCCTTTCATAGGCGAGACCCGAAGCAAAAGCCGCTAACCAACCATACAGGAAACATCACGAACCTTCCAGTCCGCGTAACTCTTCTGTCTGGACTGGGCCGTACGGAGTCTATCCTGAATCACCTTAACCTTCTCCATCGCATCCTGAACCAAAACAGTGCCCAATAGTCTGGCCTCACCCGTCTCAAACCAACCCACCGGGGACCTGCATATCCTACCATATAAGGCCTCATACGGTGCCATCTGAATAGTGGAGTGATAATTTTTGTTGTACGCAAACTCAGTCAATGGCAAGAACTGATCCTAAGACCCTCTAAACTCAATCGCACACGCATGGAGCGTATCCTGAAGAATCTGAATAGTACGCTCAGACTATCCGTCTGTCTGAGGGTGAAAAGTCGTACTCAAGGTCACCCGGGTACCCAACTCGTGCTTGAGGGCTCTCGATAACCGTGATGTAAACACTGAACCCTGTCTGAGATGATAGAAACTGGAATGTCGTGCAATGGACAATCTCCCTGATATTAATCCCTGCTAACTGCTCCGCTGAGTAAGAAGTACACATTGGGATGAAATGAGCGGACTTGGTCAGCCGATCCACAACAACCCAAATAGAATCAAACTTCCTCGCTGTCAGAGGGAGACCAGTCACAAAATCCATAGTGATGTTCTCCCATTTCCACTCAGAAATCTCCATCTGCTGGAGTAACCCTCCCTGTCTCTGGTGCTCAGCTTTTACCTGCTGACATTTGAGGCATCTAGCTGCAAACTCTACTATGTCATTCTTCATCCGCCTCCACCAGTAATGTTGCCTCAGATCCTGATACATCTTTACGACACCGGGATGGATAGAGTACCGCGAGCTATGTGCCTCAGTCAATATCAACTCCCGAATATTATCAATATCGGGCACACAGATCCGTCCTTGCATCCTCAATACCCCGTCATCTCCAATGGTCATATCGTTAGCATTGCCATGCTGAACTGTGTCCCTAAGGACAAGCAAATGAGGGTCATCATACTACAGCTCCCTGATACGATCAAACAATGAAGACCGAGAAATCACACAGGCTAGAACCCGAATGGGCTCTAAAAGGTCCAATCTCACGAACTGACTGGCTAAAGTCTAAACATCCATCGCCATGGGTCTCTTTGAAACTGGTAAATATTCCAAACTCTTCGCTCGGTGACTCAGGGCATCGGCTACCATATGGGCCTTGCCCGGGTGATAAAGAATAGTGATATCACAATCCTTCAGTAGCTCCAACCATCTCCTCTGGCGCAAGTTCAGATTCTTCTGCTTAAACAAGTGCTACGAACTTTGATGATCCGTATATGTCTCACAAGGCATGCCATACAAATAATGGCGGCAGATCTTCAGGGCATGAACAATAGCATCTAACTCAAGGTCATGGACAGGATAGTTCTTTTCATGTACCTTCAACTGTCTGGACGCGTAGGCAATCACCCTACCATCCTGCATCAACACTGCTCCAAATCCAACTCGTGAGGCATCACAATATACTGTATGTATAGGACCCCGAACAAGTAGGCAAAATCAGAATAGGGGCTGAAGTCAAAGCCGTCTTGAGCTTTTGGAAGCTCGCCTCACACTCGTCTGACCACTGAAAAGGAGCACCCTTCTAGGTCAATCTAGTCATAGGGGCTGTAACCAGTGACCCCCTTCACAAAACGACGGTAATACCCCGCCAGGACAAGGAAACTGCAGATCTCTGTAGGTGAGGAGGGCCTGGGCCAACTCTGTACAGCCTTCACCTTCTTCGTATCTACCCGAATGCCCTCACTCGATACCACGTGGCCTAGGAATGCCATAGAACTCAACCAAAATTCACATTTTTGAGAACTTTGCATATAATTTCTTTTCTTTCAGGTCTGAAGCACTGTGCATCAAATGCAAAAAAGTTGCTGGGTGTTGGTCAGCCCAAATGACATGACAAGGAACTCATAATGACCATACCGAGTCTTGAAAGCAGTCTTCGGGATATCCGATTCCCGAATCTTTAGTTGGTGATAGCCTAAACGCAAATAAATCTTAGAAAACATATGCGCGCCCTGAAGCTGGTCAAATAGATCATCAATACGAGGCAAAGGATATCGTTCTTCACTGTAACCATGTTCAACTGACGATAATCGATACACATGAGCATAGAACCATCCTTTTTCTTTACGAACAAGACAAGAGCACCCCATGGTGAAACGCTGGGTCGAATAAGACCTTTATCAAGAAATTCCTGTAACTGATCCTTCAACTCTTTCAACTCAGGAGGATCCATACGGTAAGGAGGATAGATATGGGCTGAGTTCCCGGTAACAAATCAATACCAAAATCAATGTCTCGATCGGGCAACATGCCCGGAAGATCAACTGGAAACACATCGGGGAAATCCCGTACTACTGGGACAGAGTCAACAGAAGGGGGTATCAGCAGTGACATCTCTCACATAAGCTAAATAAGCGGCGCATCCCTTCTCAGCCATACGCTAAGCTTTAAGAAAGGATATAACTCTACTGGGAATGTGATCAAAAGTACCACTCCACTCAATGCATGGAATACATGGCATAGCCAGCGTCACGGTCTTAGCGTGACAATCAAGAATAGCATACTGGGGCGACAACCAGTCCTTGTCCAAGAAAATATCAAAATCCACTATATCAAGTAATAAAAGATCTTCCCTGGTCTCAAAACCACGAATAGTAACCAAACATGACCGATATACGTGGTTCAAAACAAGGAATCTCTCACGGGAGTAGAAACATGAACATGAGAGCTCAAGGTCTCTCGGGCTGTACCCAAATGTGGAGCAAAATAAAAAGAAACATAAGAGTGAGTGAAGACTAGGTCGAATAGAATCATCACGTCTCTATAACAAACCATGAAAATACCTGGGACGACAGAATAGGAGACAACTCGCTCAGTACCGGTAAGTGGGGTGCATCTGGGGCTGTACCCATGGCCTGAGAACCCTGCGAGGCACGCTGTAGCTGAGAAGTCTGAGAATGCGTAGCCCTCCCAAGTCTGGGGCATCCCCTAACCATGTGGCATGTGTCACCACACTCAAAGCAACCTCGTGAATGATGTGGCAGTGGGAACTGTGCGGTACAGGTACTTCAACACCCTTGAACACCCGAAACTTTGTGGAAACTCTGAGGCGCAAACAAAACTGGCTAACCTACAAAACCTCTACTATAATGCACCCTGCCTCTAAAATAAGGACCAGTATATCTCCCTGGACCACAAGGTCTAATCGCGCCTATATACTCTCCCTTCTGACCTCGTCTGTCCTCTACTCGGCAAGAGGTCCTTACCATCCGCTGCACTGGAACCACCGACTGTGTCGGCATGAAACTTAAAACCTGACTAATGGGAACTTGTTGCTCTCGAGTGTGGTGGCGGGAGTCTGGGTCCTTCCCACGATCTGTGAAGTAGTCGGCACAACTTGAATCAATCCCTCCTGGATCAATGCACCAAACATGCTCAGGAACTGTGCCAATGCCTCCTGAGCAGCTGGAGTAGTGGTGGTTGTGGGCGTGTCAGGTTCCTGAGTCCTGGATGGGTCTGCTGGTGGTACCTCAGCGGCATCGCGCGCAGGTGCCCTCGCTGCACCATGTGCGCGTCCTCGACCTTTACCCCGGCCCCGGCCTCTGGCGACTGTAGGAGGGGGCAGGTGCCTGATCGTCTCGAGTAGCACGTGTCCTCAACATCAGTGAGAGAATAGGAAGCAGAAGTATAGAATGGTGGTGTTAAAAATTCTCGCACAACAGGGAAGTCAAATCAAGTGAATATGTTTCCTAAGCAGTTACATAGCCTCTTGTATATAAGTACAGACATCTCCGTACCGATCAGCGAGACTCTAAATAACCGGCATTTGTCCCGTGAATCCTATGAACCTAGAGCTCTGATACCAACTTTTCACGACCCTAGTTCACCAATCGTGAACATGTCATGACGGCACCCAGTCTTCGCGACTAGGTAGGCCTAACACATTGCGAAAACTTAGCAACTTTTACGAAAACAATAAACAAATACTGAATAACATAAGAAAATGTATAGGGTGCTGCCGGGCACATACACTTCAACTCAAAATTCTATAACAACCTCCAAGACCGGGAAACCCACGTGCAACACAGGCTAAAAGTAAAAAAAACATAACATACGACTCTAACATCCGGAAGTGCCTATAATAACTGAATACATGAAATGGAATTGCTAACTAAAAGGTAGAGTAGAAGGAGACTCTTCTGATCTGCGGATGTGGAACATGCATACCTCAAGTCTCCAAGTGTAGCTCTGAAGTCACTAATAGCGCGCTTGACCAGAAGTACCTGGATCTGCACAAGTAACTGCTTAGAGAATCTTTGGGAATTGAACCCGTAGTCCATCATACCAATAACAGAGGATCTCCGAAAGATTGAACCAGCAGTCCATCATACCAATAACAAAGGATCTCCGGGAATTGAACCCGCAGTCCATCATACCAATAACAGAGGTTCTCTGAGAATTGAACCCGCAGTCCATCATACCAATAACAGAGGATCTCGGGGAATTGAACCCCCAGTCCCAATCGTAAACACATCACAATAATTCAATATTTAGAAGAAAGAAATCAAGTACAAGCAACAAGTAAGGATCTAGAGCCTAGCATGCTCGCAAAAAGGATAGATATTGCAATTTAGTCAATTAGAACAAATAAGTTACTAACATGTTTTTCCTAAGCTAAAACAAGTGAAATTGCATTTATAACAGTTAAATGCGTGAACGAACACAGTCTAAATAAGTCAAGTAAGGTAAATTTTCAACCATTAGCACAAGTACACGCTCGTCACCTCGCGCACAAGGCATTTAAACAACAGTCAAGAAATCCTAAGGGGAGAGGTCCCCACACAAAGTTAGACAAGTCACTTACCTCGAACCAGTACAAAACCGCTAAGAAACAATGCCCTTGCCACGAGTATCCGTCTTCGAGTGGCCCAAATCTATTCAAACCAATTACATATTATAAATAACATCGCAAGTAACTAATTACACATTTAAAGTTAAAGCTAAGGCGCGAAAATAGGTAAATGACCAAAATGCCCCTCAAGCCAACATCTCAGAATCTAATAATATTCACATTTTCATAAACCTCATCCTCTCACGAGTCTAACCATATAAAAATCTCCCAAATCAGAGTTCATATGCCCCTTCAAATCTACAAAGTTAGGTCTAAGAACTTCGCCCAAATTTTCATTCAAAATACGAAATTAAAGCTTGAATTTGAGATTAAATTAGTGGGTTATAATCATAAGGGAGAAAGGAATTGTTACAAAATCGTTGTCTCTGAAAAACCCTCAAAATATCTCCCAAAATCGAGCTCTCTAGTTTGAGTTTTTGTAAAAATGGTAGAACCCTCGTTTTTAAAAAAGATTATAACTGTTCTGGGACTTTCTTTATCGCGATCGCAGGAAGTCGTCTGCGATCGCGGAGAAATAAATTATAAGGCCCTGAAAATGGTCTATACGATTGCAGCCCTAGCCATGCGATCGCAGAAGAGGAAGAACCAGAGCTGTGCAATCACGAACAGTGCCATGCAATCGCGAAGAGGGGAACAGATGGCTTCCGCGATCGCGAACGGGATAATGCAATCGCGTAGAGAAACTCATCACCCCCTGAAAAATACATTATGCGATCGCGTAAGGGAAGATGCGATCGCAGAGAAGGTGTTTCTACAGCATGTATGAAGGAATTTTCTGCAATTTTAACAACACAAAAATGCCCCATTGGGCACCTGAAATCAACCCGAGGCCCTCGGGACCTCAACCAAACCCACGGATGTATCCCAAAACACCATTCAAACTTGTACCAATCCTTACACCACCTTAAACAACGCCGGAAACGCAAATTAATGAAAGGTTTGAACTTAAAAACTTCAAAACTTAACCAAACTCGCTTTCAATTCAAAACTTAACCAACACGTCTGATTGACCTGAAATTTTGCACGCACCTCCCAAATGACATGACGGTGCTACAACAACTTTCGAAATCCCGTTCCGTTCCTTAGATAAAAAATCCACTATCGGACCGGAAACTTTAAAATTCTAACTTTCGGCATTTCTAGCCTAAATGAGCTACGAACATCCAAAATATATTCCGAACACGCTCCCAACCCCAAAATCACCTAATGGAGCTAAGGGAACCATCGGATTTCCATTCCGATATAGTCTTCACACTATTCTAATTGCGAACCATTTTCCAACACTTAAGCTCTCATTTAGGGACTAAGTGTCCCAAAATACTCCGAATTATATTACTGAACATCCCAGCAACCCAAAATAGCATAAACGAACTCAGGGGAAACAATTAATAGGAAAATGGGGCATAAATTCCAAAGACTACCGGCCGAGTCGTCACATCTTCTACCAAAATTCTGTGGAATTACTAATAACCTTTTGGTCAATTTCTGTAAAGAATCATTCACTAAGAGGAAAATGATTGAAGTCATGAATAGTACCTATGATTGTTTAATACCAAAGTACCAGAATGTTAAAACCTTAAGGCAATATAGACTCATTAGCCTCTTTAATACTGCTTATAAGGTAGTCACAAAAATTATAGTTAATAGAATAAACAATAGGCGTTTAAACATGAAAATATCAAAATAAGTAGGAAAATACATGGGCTTCCCCATAACAAACCAGAGCCTATCCAAAAAGGACTTCCAATTAATTATCGATAATCTAAACAACAAACTAAAAGGATGGAGAAGCCGCTTCCTGAACCTAGCAGGAAGAACCACCCTCATTAAAGCAACCCTTGCAGCCATTCTCAATCACAACATGTAAATTATTAATCTACCAAGAGCTACCTAAAATAAGATAGATTTCATCCAACGTAATTTCCTATGGGGTAGCACGGAGGAAAAAAGAAAGTGTCACCTACTCAATTGGAATAAAGTCACTTCTCCAAAGAATCAAGGGGGGCTAGGACTCTACAAAACCAGTTATAAAAATAACGCCTTAAGCACTAGTCTTGCCTGGAGATACTCAAATAACAAAGAAGCCCTTTGGGTTAAGGTCATACACAGGAATTCTAATCACAATAACAGACTAATCCCTAATCATGTGCCCTCACATATATGGAAAAACATTTATAAAAGAAACAAGATTTGCCAAAAAGGGATTAATTGAATTATTGGTAATGGGGGAAAACATAAATCTTTGGAATAACCGTTGGATAAACCACGGAAACACTCTAAGGAGTAGTATCCATGGGCCTCTCCAAAGAGGGGAAGAAGACATGAAAGTAAGCTCTATTATATAGAATGGCTTTCTTAACCTATCAATACTATCCTTCGAATTTCCTGAAGATATAATTCTCAAAATCCATAGCACTTATATACAACATTCCCAACCAAGAAGGGATAAGATATCTTGGAACTCACAAGGGCAAAATTCCTTCTCAGTCAAGGCAGCCTATGATCTAGCTACTCTCCAGGATATTCAAACTGAGGAAAATAAACTCGATTATAAGTGGATCTGAAAATACAACACCCTTAACAAACTAAATACTTCATGTGATTTCTTACCCTCAATAGACTCCCAACAGCCACCTTTCTAGCAAAACGTAATATCTGCACATCAGACATTTTCACCATATGTGGAACTGAAAAGAAGGACATAAAACACATGCTCTTCTATTGCACCTACTCAAAGAAAATATAGAGACAGTGTCACATAAAACACAACTACCCATCTTTGGATAACGGTTTAACTACCTTCCATTGGCTAAAGCACCAACTAAAATCATACGAGCGCTATAATCAATACATCACTTGGCCCATCTTCTTACCCTTCATCCTTTGGTATTTATGGACCACTAGAAATGAAAGAAAATTCACAAAAGTAGCCCATATCCCAACATTAGCAAAGTGATTAATAGTACCCAGGAATTCCTCTTCCTTAGCAATTGGAGCCCTACTAGATCACCAAAAAGAACAATCCTCATTAAATGGGATCCACCGGGCCTAGGGACCTACAAACTAAACATAGATGGTTCATGCCTAGGTAACCTAGGAGGGGGGAGGGTTTCAGATATAGCAATGGGAAATGGATACTAGGATTTAGTAAGGGATTTGCCAATGCAACGAACATCCAAATGGAAGTCATGTCCCTATTATAGGGCCTACAACTAGCCATCCAAAAAAGACTAACCTTTAGTCGTTGAAACAGACTGCCAGGAACTTATTAACCCGATTAACAATAAAAATTTGCTTTATTGAAATAATATTGATGATTGCAGGTTCCTATTATCTGGGGTGGGTTCGCCACCATTGGAACATGCATTCAGAGAAGCTAATGGGGTAGCGGACGCCTTAGCCAAGATAGGATACAGTTTGGACTCTTTTGCTTATTTAAACTTGTACTAATCTCCGCATGTATTTGCTATTTCAATTTTTGATAGAGATGGGATAAACACTGCGTGGCCTAGACAAATCTCATGTTGTAATAACTACTAAATTTTTATGTTATGAATAAATGTCTTTATTTACCAAAAAAATATAATACTTTGACCATGGCTGTACACACCTACATTTAAATATTTTTTGAAAAAATATAATATTACTATACATGATTTAGGGAGGGGAATATGGGTCCATGTGCCCCATGGAACCGCCTAGATACGCCCCTGGGTCGGTTGTAGAGTACTAGTGTCGGATTTATTTGAAACTATAACTTTCGAGCCTGAACATAAATTTATGTATAAATATTTATTAAAGTTGTTACAAATGATAGATCTGAACGCATAAATTTAAAATATAATAAGTACAATTTTAATAATTTTAAATATTGAACCCATAAAATTTAATCCTGAATCTGGCACTATCACGCAACCTAATAAGCTTCCCAACTACTAGCCAAACTTGATCATTCGTAAGTGGTACTAACTATTAACTACCATTTTTAGTTTCTTTTCAAGCTTATAAAATTTGTTAATAGTCTCTAAATAGTATTTCGTATAGTTTAAAATCAAGCAGATTTAATTGGTGAACAAGACTGTTGATGTTTGGATTGAGTTGTTGATCTGCTAAAATTAATATTTTAGGCAGCAATTAAAATAATAAAAAGACTTAAGGCCCATAAATGTAAAGAAGACTTAGAATAAAGGCTAAAACCATCACTCTCTCCTTATTTATCTTTTTAATTGTTTCTTTCTAATGAAGAATTTATTTTATTACCTAAAAAATGGTAATATGAAAATTAGGGGCGAAGAAAATTAGTTCTTTGTATTCATATATTGCTACTGAATAGCTATTGAGACATGGCTTTATATCTAGATATTAGTATACTTTCTTCTTTCTCGTATTTTTTATATTTATTATATTTTTGTTATTTTATGTTATTTTATATTTTGTTTTGTTTTATATTTTATATTATTTTATTATGAGTCTATTGCTAGTAGTAATATATCGTCACTTGTTTCTTTCTTGAGCTGAGGGTCTCTCAGAAACATTCTCTCTGCCCCTCGAGGTAGGGGTAAAGTCTGCGTACATATTACCTTTCTCAAACTCCACTCGTAGGATGATACTTAGTTGTTGTTATTGTATTCATATATTGCACTTTTGGTCCTTGAAGAAAAAACGAATATTGTGTGAACTATATCAAATTAGGGGTGACGAAAAGATCTTCTAAATTTAAAAACGAATAAACGCATGAAATAAATTTATGCATACCTCTCTATTGCTTAACATGATTAATTATTAGTATAATTTTCATTACATTAAATGGTAAATTGAGTTAATTTGACATAAACAACCAATAGGAATAAGTATTTATCTTTGTTATTTATAACGTGATAGAGACAATTGGGCACCTCGATATCATCGATTGGGCGTTGATGTTGAAATTGATAGTGCATTAAATAGTCTGTTTTATCTTCATTTATTGACGAACCAATCTCCTTAATATTTTCAAAAACCAAATTGTTGTATTATCATGTAAAATGTAAAAATAGTATGGACTAGCTAGTTTTTGAATTAGTCATTTAAAAATAATTAGTATTTGTAAAGTCATTGAAAAATAGTTATTATTTTGCTGCAATAGAGACTGATCCAACTTAATCTACTGGAGATTGGTGCACATATGCGTTAGAACTTCAACATGCGAAAAGTTACAGCATAATATACTGGAGATTAGAGCACATGTACATGCACTTCCAGCATATTATATTGGACTGGTATATTATACTGGAACTCCAGTATATTATGCTGGACTTCCAGTATACTTATGCTGAAACTCCATTATAATATGTTGGGGTTCTAGTATACTTATGCTGTAACTCCATTATAATATGCTGGAATTCCAGTATACTTATGCTGAAACTCAAGTATATCTTTACATTGAACAATGTTTTAGTGCAGATCTTTACATAAAAGGTGGCTCAATTTCGATTACTTTTAAAACTGTAGCTATTTTTGAATGACCACTTATAAATCTGACTATTTTTTAAATTCTCTTGTGTAGAACAGTTCTAACAAAACTTTGAGAGCCCACAAAACAAATATGTGTAGCTAGTCATATTACGATATTATGAGTACATTCAAGTTCACAATAAAACATCAATTTGCTACGATATTATGAAGTAATTTTTTCTTTCAATATATGTATATTTACTCGTAAAACAGTACAGTTAAAATTTATATGGGATTTCTAGACATATGAATTAAGATCCTGAATTAATAAAAGAATTGAAAAAAATATGTAATACTTAGTCTTAATATGAAGACGAAATAACTGAAATAGTAATTCCGGCTATCTCGTCCTGTTCCGCCCATCCCGCCTGTCCCGGCTATCTCATCCCGTTCCGCCTGTCTGGCAAATTTTTATGGTATATTTGTGAAATTTCTTTTGTATTTGGTAAGTATAAAATAAATTTAACTTATGCACCTGACCATTAATGAAATGATGTTTGAGAGATATTATTGATAAGTTACAAAGAAGTTATATAAGAGCTTACAAATTAGTATGATAATTTGTAATTGGCTACTAAGAAGCTTAGTTTAAACAGAACCTTTCCTAGAAGGTGGCTGCGTAGATTGGGTGTTCTTCAAAAGAATTATATTTGCATTTGATATTTGAAAGTTCTATTAATAAAATAAAAGGTTCTAAGCGTTGATTTTTTTTATGAATTATCTTAGTTACTTAATCTTTGAAATTACATTAAATAAATTATAACTCTATTATATATTTAATTATTAGAATATTTCATTACAAGTCTTTTGTTTTAATATTTTATAATTTTTTACTTAGTTTTCTAATTTCCGTTTTAACATTTAAGTTTGTTAAATAAGTCAAAAACTAGTCGTCGCAAACTTTAAAAACTTGTCATTTTAAAAAAACTAGACATTTTTTAGAGAGAAAAGAAACCACACTTAAGGCCCGCGAATCTGTCTCGTCCCGTCCCGTCCCACCCCGTTTGTTAGCGGGAGGGGATGGGACTACCATTTCGTCCCGTTTGTCCTGTCCCATTTCGTCCCTTTCCGCCATCGTCCCACTTAAATATCTCATCTGTGTGTGAGATACATGCGTGATACATGTTTGATACATGTGTCACAGAAGAATTTTTTGACATCGATTTAATTATAAACTTTGATACAACACCAGTCCAAATCACATGCAATCTTCCTCAATTTTTGTATATTGACTTATCTATATGTTTTCAATTAATTTCGACTATACCCATTAAAAAAAATCCTTGTTTGTTTCAATTTTTAGAATATTGGGTAGATGTTGGTAAGTTGATACTTATATGGAACATTTTTGTATGTTTCCCAACTTGGTGCTTCATTGGGCCCATTTTCTGGGCTGATAGTCCACATTCGCAAGGCCTTTGCTTGATGCTATACATATGCCAACAATTTTTTTGTGGCTATTTTTTAGGAATTCTTATCTAATATAGCAAAGGTTGATGTCTTATTTATTTTAAATAAATATTAGGCATAGTAATTCGATCATTTGATCACCCATTTTTTGAATACCATTTTTGGGGGCTTCCGCCTTACACTCCTTTTAAAAAAACTATATTCCATAGCTACATTTTGATTTTTATACCCAAATATCTATTTATGGTCACCTCCTACCCTTAAGCCCTAAAATGCGCTTTGTATTATTTTTCTCTCTTATTGTTTTAAATTTTTCTCCATCCTCTCTCTCTCTCACTCAACGCCAGTCATCCTCCATGAATACAACCACAATTCTCCACTGATTTATCTCTATTGTCTCAAAAACTTTTTATTTCTGTGATCATCGACGGCGGAGAATGACAGAGAGGCGCAAAACCACCCATTGAAACTCCCTATAGCTTTCTGCTTTCACCGCGCCAATTGTTATTTTTATGTTATTTTCCCTTCTTATATATTGTGCCCTAATCAATTGGACCTTATTTCAAAAGCCCATTCTGAATCTATAATACATCTTTCTCCCTCATTCATCCATTTTTCTATGGCTAACCGGGCAGGCTTTGATGTTCCTCTTCCTTCCACAATTCATGTGACAGTGGCTCCGACACCATCTCTAGACCAAGGTGGCGCGTTTTCACTCTCGGCTTTCGGCGAACGGTGAATTCACCGAAAATTAGGATTTTTTCTTGAACAAAGACGATGTAATTTGGGGCTGTGCAACTTGATTTTCTGTTAGGATATTTTAATGTATTTTTATGTATTTTATTGTATTCATTGTCTTTTTTTATTTTAATTCAATGTATCTCGTTATATTCCATGTATTTCATCGTATTCTTTGTCTTTTTTATAAAAACATTAATGCTCCTACTGTATTTTATGTATTTTATTGTATGCACTATCTCTCTCTATGCCATGAATATATTCATATAATTTTTTTATTAATATAATTTATGTATTCAGATGTATTATACAATTTCTCTTAAGATTGCTATGTTTTGCGTGTATTTTTCTGTTGAGAATCTTTTTTATAACTTAAAATACGAAATTTGTATGTTATAATTGAGTTTGTTGAATTATATTAGGAGTCTATTATGTTAATTGATTCACTTTCCATTTTAAAAGTAGTGTAATCCCATATTTCACATTGTGAATACGGTCGAATACAATAATTTATCAAGCTATAATTCCATGTTTCACTCCATGAATACAATCGAATACACTCGAATACAACTACTGATTAGCTGGACTTTCCTGATTCACGCTTATTTTTGCTACTGTATTCACGAATACGATAGCTTAAATACATCTTATAACCACAGAAAAGATATCTATAATCTGTAATATAGCAATGGTATCTAGAGATGGCTAATTACTACTAAAAGATAATGCTTTATGAAAACGGAAAAGGGTCAAATATGCCCTTGAATTATACGTTTTGGATCAATAATGCCCTCCATCCACCTATTGGGACAAATATATCCTTCCATTAATGTTTTTGGCTCACAATTGCCATTTGAGTTAACGGAGGGACACATGTCATCGTCATGTTGGTCCATTTTAAATATTTCGTAATTAATTAAAAACACATATACCCAAAAAATAATTATAGAAAGCAATTCTTCTAATTCTTATTTTTACTAAAAACTGAAGAAAAAAATGTATTATTTTTCCATTTTTACAAAAAAATAATTTTTTTACTAAACCAATATTTTTGCAAAAACAAAATAAAATCTAAAAAGCAATATTTTTGTAAAAACAAAAAAAAATAGATGTTTTTTGCTAAAATTTCTAACTTTTTCCAGTTTTTACAAAAGACTCATTTCTTATTCTAACTTTTTTTTCATGTTTTTTTCCAGTTTAGCAAAAAAACTAGTCACATCAAACTAAATGTTCCAATTTTTGCTAAATCTAGTTTTTTCCCATTTTTACAACGATGATATATGTGTATTATTGTATTATAATATAGAGTTTAAGTTGGATACGTGTCCATGAAATTTTTACACCATCACATCATATTTTTCTTGCTTTTTGTTTTCAATTGTTTTCCATTTTAGCAAAAAAAAAAACTAGAAAAAAAAGCTTGAATAAAAAATGAGTCTTTTGTAAAAACTGAAAAAATCTGGAAATTTAGCAAAAAACATCTACTTTTTTTAAAGTTTATATAAAAAATATTGTTTTTTAGATTTTATTTTTGTTTTTATAAAAATATTGTTTAAGTAAAAACTGTAAAACAAATCCTTTTTTTTCTTCAGTTTTTAGTAGAAAAAAGTTTTAGAAGAATTACTTTCGAACATTATTTTTTGGGCATGAATAATGAGTCTTTTTAATTAGTTATGAAATATTTAGAATGGACCAACAAGACGATGACACGTGTCCCTCCGTTAACTCCAATGACATTTGTGAGCCAAAAATATTAATGGAAGGACATATTTATCCCAATAGGTGGATGGAGGGCATTATTGATCCAAAACGTATAGTTTAGGGCATATCTCACCCTTCTCCGTTATGAAAATTTTCCCTTTTTTAAAGATTCACGGCGTAATGAAGGAGTCCTCCCCATTTTAATTTTTAGGATTTTTTCCATTCATCTACATTATTTTAAACCTTATTACGAAAAATATCCATGTTTTGATATTTATCCGACCTAAGTATACTTTAGTTACAAAATGTATACCATCCACCATATCTACAACTTTTCAAGCAGCTAAATTGTTCAAAAGTGTTACAATAAACAGTGTTGTCTTCGTCCTTTGTTTTCTCTCTAATATTTTTAGAATTTTTAAATTTGAAGCTTTTTCTCTCTGTCTCTCACTCTCTCGCATTCGGATTTCGAATTTTCATTTTTATAGTCTCCAAATATCAATGTTGCTACTTCAATCAGAAGTTCAGAACCCATGAATCCTTATTCCTCTTTTAGTTCCCCGATTTCATGTAGTTCTTTGCTCGTTTGATAAAACCCATCACTATGATATCAACTCACAAATCTAATGGAAAATCTAAGTATCCTAAAGAGCAAATAGAGAGAATTTCTCTTGAACAAATGACTTAGAGAAAGAATATTCAGAGAAGTTAAAGAGAAGATTGATTTACCCGGATTTGATTACAATCGAATGAATACTTACAAATGCTGTGACTCAGCTTATATGAAATAAATCTAGTTGCACTAGCTGTAACTAACTCGTAACAAACTAACAATAACTAACTACCCGTAACTAACTTCCGGAAATCAACTAACTAAGTTAACGGCAACTCGCGTGCCTCTCACGTGACTGTGTATTATTCCTTACTCTATTATGATCGTAACACTACCCTCCCCTTGAAATAATCCTTGTCCTCAAGGAAAAAAAGAAGGAAATTTGAGATGGAACTCTTGCCAATCTTCCCAGGTACTGTCTTCAGCAGCATCATTCAACCACTTAACTGGGACTTGTTTTATGTCTTGCCCTTCTTTGGTGCGAGTCTCCTGTCTAGGATTGCCTCTAGGGTGAGTAGGATATGGCCATGTTCAACATGAACACTAGAAGGGTAGGGGAAGCAGTATGAGTGCCCAACTTCTTATTGAGTTGAGAGACATGAAATGTAGGGTGGATCTTGGACTGAGGAGGCAAAGCCAATGTATATGCAACTTTTCCCACCCTTCTGATTATCTGAAATGGCCCAAAGTATTTAGCTGATAAGTTCTGAAAGGAGTGGCTCTTCAAAGACAGTTGTTTGTATGGTTGTAGCTTAACATAGACCCAGTCACCCACTGCATAAACTCTATCAGTTCTGCCTTTGTCAGCATGAGATTTCATCCTGTTTTGAGCTCTCAGAAAATGAGATTTCATAGCTTGAATGGTGGCTTCCCTTGCTTGTAAACTTCTGTCAATTGCATCCAGTTGGGAGTCAAAAGGCATATAAGGCAACAAGGGTGGTGGTTTCTGCCCATACATCACCCCATAAGGTGTCATTTAATAGCTGAATGATAGGTAGTGTTGAACCACCATTCTGCTAAAGACAACCACTTAGGCCATTCCTTTGGTCTATCAAAGTCATGCACCTAAGATAACATTTCAGGCATCTGTTGACCACCTCAGTTTGGCTATCAGTCTGAGGGTGGTAAGCAATTGATGTCAGTAAAGAAACCTTCTGCAACTTGAACAACTCTTTCCAAAACTTGCTAGTAAAGATCCCATCCCTGTCAGGGACTATAGTCTTAGGCATCCCATGGAGTTTGAAGACACTATTCATGAAAATCTGAGTCACATCTAAAGCAGTATAAGGATTCTTTAGTGCTATAAAATGAGCAGCTTTGCTTAGCCTGTCAACCACTACAAAAATGACCTCTTTACCATGTGCCTTTGGCAATCCTTCAATAAAATCCGTAGATACATCTTGCCATACTTTCTCAGGGATAGGTAAGGGTTGTAGCAGCCCTAGGTAAGCCGCATTATCATTCTTACACCTTTGACAAGTGACACTCTTTTACATAGGAGTAAATAACATGCTTCATTTTTTTCCAGTAAAAGTCTTGCTTCAATCTGTTCAAAGTAGCAGTAATTCCATAATGCCCTCCAATTGAGCTGTTATGATAAAAGGCTATCAATTTGGTCTTCAACTCTTCATTGTCTCCCACCATTATTTTGCGTTTTCTACTTAAGATTCCAGCTTAAAACTTATAATAAGGTTTGATTGTTGTTGTAGTCTGCAAGTTCTCCATTAACCTCTGTAGAGTAGCATCATGTTGCCATGATTGTTTGACTTCCTCTAGTAGGTCCATATGTATAGCAGAAATGCTATACAACTGCACAGCTTCTTCCTTCCTAAATAGAACATCTGCAAAAATGTTCTCCTTTCCACTCTTGTAGGCTATACTGTAGTCATACCCCATCAACTTGACTAGCCACTTCTGCTGGCTTGGTGTGGTAATCCTCTGCTCAAGGAGATTCTTAAGGCTGTGATGGTCAGTCTTGATTTATCTTCCTAGCAGGTAGGGTCTCCATTTCTGTACTGCACAGACCAAGGCCATAAGCTCCCTTTCATAGACTGACAAGGCCTTGTTTCTTTTTGATAATCTCTTGCTGAAGAAAGCTGTTGGTCGACCCTCTTGAGTGAGAACTGCACCAATCCCTTCTCATGATGCACATATTTTAATAACAAACTCCTTAGAAAAATCTGGCAGAGCCAAAATAGGAGTTGAAGTAATATTTTCCTTCAGTGTTTTAAACGCCATAGTTGCAGCTTCATCTCAGGCAAAGCATCCTTTCTTCAAGAGGTTAGTTAAAGGTCTAGAAACAGCACCATATCCTTTTATGAACCTTCTGTAATAGCCTGTGAGACCCAAAAATCCCCTCAATGCCTTGATGTTGGTTGGTGGAGGCCAACTCAATACTGCTGCTACTTTTTGTGTGTCCACGGACACCCCTTGTTCAGAAATCACATGGCCCAAGTAGTCTACTTGAGTCTCTCCAAAGGCGCACTTGCTTTGCTTCACAAACAAAACATTGGTCCTTAAGACCTGAAATGTCTTTTCCAAATGTGATAGGTGGTCCTCCCAAAAAGAGCTATATACCAAAATATCATCAAAGAAAACTATGATAAATTTCCTAAGACAAGGCATAAAAATCTGATTCATCAAACTCTAAAAATTGGAGGGGGGCATTGGTAAGGCCAAATGGCATAACCAAGAACTCAAAGTGACCATGGTGAGTTCTGAATGCTGCTTTAGGAGTGTCATCTTCCCACATTCTAATCTGGGGGTACCCTGATCTTAGATCCAACTTTGAATAGAATATGGCCCCATGCAACTCATCCAATAATTCCTCTATTACTGGTATTGGGAACTTATCCTTAATAGTACAGTTATTGAGTTCTCAATAGTCTACACACATCCTCCAACTCCCATCCCTCTTCTTTACCATGATAATAGGAGATGAATAGAGGCTTGTGTTGTTTCTGATTACACCAGTAGACAACAGCTCCTTCACCATCTTCTCAATTTCCTCCTTTTGTATGGTAGGGTACCTATAGGGCCTAATGTTGATAGGGGAAGTCCCCTCCTTCAAGACAATTCTGTGATCATGCTGCCTTGGTAGAGGTAGTTCTTTAGGGACTTCAAACAGATAACTGTACTTCTTCAACAACTATTGTAATCCTTCCTTATCCCTTGTACTATCCACCTGTTCTCCTAACCTCCATAAGTATGGTTCAGCATCATGCTCTGTAGCCACAACTCCCAAAGACATCATTGCTAATTCAGCAGGCTTAGACAAAAGTTTATCCATTTGACCTTGTCCTACTAATTTCATAGAAGGAGATTGGGTGCCCCTTAATGACACCTTTTGGCTGCAAATTGTGAACTCCATCTTCAATTTCCTAAAGATCCACAGAATATATCCCAATGTTACCAACCATTGCACTCCTAAAACCATGTTACAACCTCCAAGAGGAAGAGTCAACATATCAAACATGAATTGGACTCCTTGCATTTTCCATATGAACCCTTTGCAAATGGATTTACTATACATCCTATTGCCATCAGATACAGATACAGCAATGGATGAATCATCGTCAAATATCACACTAATCTCTTTGCAGTTTTAAGGTCCATAAAGTTGTGGGTGCTGCCAGTATCAATCAAGATTTTTGCTGCTTTGCCCTTTACTGATTAGGTTACTATCATTGTTCTCAACATGGTTCTAATGTCTTCAGTACCAGTCATAGCATGTACAGAAACATAAGGTAGGATGTCCCCATCAGAATCAACATCATATGCAAATCCTTCCATGTTCAATAGCTCAAAAGGATCAAACAACATGTATTCCTCACCACTTCCTTCCTCCTCAGGTTATATCACCTCAATAGAAAACAACTGTCTTCTATTTGCACATACATGACCTGGGACATACTTTTCATCAAAATTGAAACACAGTCCATTATCCCTCTTTTCCTCCATTTCAGCAAGAGTTAGAAGTCTTGGGTTTCTATAGGTTGGTTTGGTTGTTCTTGGATAAGAGTTTTGGTTCCTTTGGTGAGAGAAATTTGGCTTAGAGTGGTTAAAGTGTGTGTTCTGTGGGTAAGTAGGATGGGCAATTGGTTTATGAATTGGTTTAGGTGTAGAAAGAACTGGGGTGTTTCTGAGAGTTTTTTTCTGTATGAATAAGGTCTGTTCTTGGATTCTAGCAAGACTAATGGCTTTCTTTAAGGATCTAGGTGCGAACATTTTGACAGGTAATCCAATTTCAGGTTTAAGACCTCTAAGTAAACAACTAACAATATATTCTTCATTTAACTCCACTCTAGTTAATAGCTCATCAAATAAATCCACATAATATTGCACAGAAGTTACCTTTTTAAGATCCTTCAGATCCCTCATTGGATCATCGAACAATTCTGATCCAAACCTAGCATGTAAGCATCTCACATACTCTCCCCAATTAGGCCAATCCATAGACAGTCGAGTTTTCATATATACCTGGTGCCATTGAAGAGCCTTTCCAGCAAGTCGACAAGAAGCCAATTTTACCTTTGAAGCTTCAGGGGTATGATCAACTTCAAAAAATTGTTCACATTGATACAGCCAATCACGAAGCCCTGTTCCATCAAATTTAGGGAATTCCAACTAGTGAGTTCTGGTGGGCAGCTCATATTCCTCCCTTCGTTATCCTCTTTCTGCTGATGTTGTTGCTTCTTCCTCAATAGTAGTTCCTATATTTGCCCCAATTGTCAATAGGATCTTCTTAAATTCCTCCATCGAATGGCTGAGCTTTTCATCCATGGTTCTACGCAATTCTTCCACTGATCCAGCAATCCCTTCGAACGACCCTCGAAGGCCATCCAAATCTCGACACATCTCCTGAATTCTAGTGTTATGTTCCCCCATTTTGATTTATAGATCCAAGGAAAAGATATGCTCTGATACCAATGATATCAGCTCACAAATCTGAAGGAAAATCTAAGTATCCTAAAGAGCAAATAGAGAGAATTCCTCTTGAGCATATGACTTAGAGAAAGAGTATTCAGAGAATATAGAGAGAAGATTGATTTACTCAGATTTGATTACAATCGAATGAATACTTACAGATGATGTGACTCAGCTTATATGAAAGAAATCCAGCTCTACTAGCTGTAACTAACTCGTAAAAACTAACAGTAACTAACTACCCGTAACTAACTTCCGAAAATCAACTAACTAAGCTAACAGCAACTCACGTGCCTCTCACGTGACTGTGCATTATTCCTTATTCTATTTTGATCGTAACACACTCTCAATCTAGAAATTTTCTTTAATTTCCTCTTTGATACTCCCAAATGGTTCCTCTAAAAATATAAACGAAAGAGATTTTTATATGGACGGGTATATTTCATGAACTGTCTATCACGCAATTCTTATTTTTTAACTTTTTTTTGTTGGTTACCTTGTCTATATACTGACTTTTCTATAACACTTATCTACAACTTTCATACATTATTTCTAACCAGTTAAATACAATTACAATTGTATGGGCTCAAATTTGACCCTAGACGCCTCTACAATGATCGGTACGTATTTGAGCATATGTCGACCAAAGTACGGACATGAACTGGACGTGGGGGCAAAGGCGACGTCACTTAAAGACTCAGCGCCTTCACTCAGAGGATGTTACCTACTTTTGTACCTTTTTTAGTTATTTTGAGGTAGGTCTCTAGTTTATATAAAGGAAATCTTAACATTGTAAAAAGGGCATCATCATTATTCTCGAATAATACAACTCTTCTCTCTCTCTATCTTTGTTTCTATCTTTAAGGATTACTTCTCTCTTAAGTTCATATTCTCTTTTGATCTTTCAGATCTACAATAACAGTATCGTCTTTCTAATGTGTAGGTCATATCATATTTGATTATACTTTACCCTCATTTATATTTTATTATTTTTAAGCTCGCAAAGTGTATCGATAACTTTTGAGCCAAATAATTTGGCACCGTCTGTGGGGATTTCGAGAATCAAAATCATAGTTTGCACCTAGAGAACAACCGACAACCATTCTCTACACCACACAAAAATAAAAGATGGCAAAAATAATACAAGAATGAAAACTATAGTGGTGTTACAACCAATCTCTTGGGTTCTCTCAAAGAGGCCAATGACGAAGGAATCTTGAATGCAACCCCTAGCACCACCCCAAGTGCAGAGATCTTTCCTTCCCTATCCGAAGATCTAATGATCTTGCATGAAAAATGAGCTTCAACATCTGCTGCTAAGGAAGCACCCTTGGTGGTCAAAAAACTACTGGAAGAATGGCTAAGAAGTACCCTAAGTGGCTTGGTTGGGAAGTCACCACAAATTAACATCAGGTGTAAACCAACATTAGGCATCACTGCTGCCATGGGTGAACCCGAAGTTGTACGAGCAAACAACGAGCCCGTCGATATACGACCAACGATGTCACACTCACTGCCATCCTTAAGAAAATGGAAGAAATGAAAAATGAAAACAAAGTACTCCGCGACCAAATGAAGGAACATCAGGAGAGGGTAGACAAGATCCCTAGTGCTCCCTAGTTGCTACCAAAACGCGACGTGGGAAGGTTCGTTGAATAACCATATACCGAAGAAGCTACCCCGCATTCCATCCCAAAAACCTTCAAAATGACTCCCTACTTGAGGGCATACGATGGAACCACAGATCTCGAGGACCATCTGGTCCACTATGTCACTGCCGTGAAGGGCAACGATCTATCAAAAGAATAGGTACCATCGGTGTTGCTGAAGAAGTTCGACGAGATGTTGATAGGAGAGGCCCTAACGTGGTACTATCAGCTACCAGCTAGGGCAATATAAACGTTCAAAGAAATGGCGGATAAGTTCATCACTGTCCATGCAGGTGCAAAAGAAAGCGGAAGCAGTGGTCAACGATATTTTCGCCGTCAGGAAAACCACAGGAGAAGGACTCGGGGACTTCCTGGCCAGGTTTAACAGGGTAAGGATGAGTCTACCAAACGTATTGGAAGGTATGGCAGTCGCCGCTTTCCTGAACGGGCTAAATAGGGACGGTTCGAGGGCAACTAAAAAAGTGCTGAGCCGCCTTATGAAATATCCCCTACCACATGGGAGGAAATCTACAACCCCTACTGTGCGGAGGTACGAGCGGACGAGGATGATCTTAATGGGCCAACCCAACGGCTAAAAATGATACACTCAGAAATAAGGAGGGATCGACGCAATGAGGATCGGCGAGAACGACTCCCACACTTCAATAAAGATCGACATCAGCCTTACATCAGATCCCCCATCCACCTCCACCCAGGCATACGGACGCATTGCAACGACGTTGCCCCGCTCTGAAACCAAATAGGTACGCCCCCTTTATTATCCGCCCATAAATTTTGTGTGTCTCCATCAGAAATAGTGTACGCACTAGAGAAGCTGGGCACCAAAGTACAATGCCCGCAGAAAATGAAATCAAACCCCGCCACAAAGAAATCAAATGTCCTTTGTGAGTTCCATCAGGAACGGGGATACAAGACCGGAGACTGCATAGGCCTACGGTAAGAGGTAGTTAGAATGTTGAACCAGGGATACCTGAGGGAGGTTCTCAATGACAAAGGGAAAACCAACTTTACAAGCAGATGGGAACAACCCCACGGTACGCTGAAGCCGCCTTCCCCAGCACGTACGATAAATATGATCGTCGGAGGTGGCGACAACTTGTCAATCAATCACGTCAAGTTCACCACCATACACAAGCTAAAACGGACCATCCCCCATGAACGGTATGATGACTTCGAAGATAGTATCACATTCGATAAGTCCCATGTTGACGGTTTGTCTTTCCCTCATTATGATGCATTAGTTATCACTTTACGTATTGCCGATACGGATGTTAAAAGAATCATGGTCGAAGACAGAAGTGGCGCCTGTATTATACATCTGAGGGTCCTCGTACAAATGGGACTCGAGGATAAGATAATACCATGATGCATATCACTAACTGATTTAACAATGCAGTGGAACGGACCTCCGGAGAAATAGCACTACCTATTTTAGTAGGAGGAGTCACGCTGGAAATAACATTTCACGTGATGAATCAAGAAACGACATACAACGCCATCATAGGACGCTCATGGATACATGCCATGCGAGCGATCCCCTCAAGCTTTTACCAAGTGATCAAATTCCCTACCCCATGGGGAGTATTCAGCATCCGAGGCGAGCCGTGCCCGCACAGGAATGCTACAAAATAGCCCAAGACAGCGCCCACACGAAACAGCTAAAGGGGGCGAGTGCAGAGGCATAGCAATCAGCCGTGTTGGGGACTAAGGCTAGTCCAATAACGGACGCCATTAGAGATCCCGACATCGCGGAGGCCTGTCGAGCAATGGTCGAAGATCTCGACCCAATCCAATTAGACGACACCAACCCTACAAAGAGGGCCGATATCCGGCACAACCTCACCAACCCAAGTAAGTTTCGTGAATTCCTAACTAACCATGCAGATTTTTTTGCTTTTTCCCATTCAGATATGCTAGGAATCCCACGGGACATCACCACCCACAGGCTGAATGTTGATGCATTACACCCACTCGTGCGACAGATGAGAAGAAAGTTCAACGCCGCTATCAAAGAAGCAGTCCGGTGAGGAACTACATAAGTTACTGGCCAATGGTTCCATTAAAGAATCGAAGTACCCCTAGTGGGTCACCAATGTTGTCAAACAGAAAGTGGAGAATATGCGTGGATTTTACCGATCTGAATAAGGCATGCCCTAAGTATTTGTTCCCACTGTCCCACATCGACTAGTTGATTGACACCACTGCGGGACATGAACTATTGAATTTCCTAGAAGCCTACTCCGGCTACAATAAAATCATGATGGCCGAGGAAGACCAGGAGAAAACGACTTTCATCACACACCAGGAAACACTTTACTACAATGTAATGCCCTTCGGGCTAAAAAAATTTGGGGCTACGTAATAAAGACTGGTCACTAAAATGTTCAAAGATCAGCTTGTTAAAACCATGGAAGTCTATATCGATGATATGTTGGTGAAGTAGACAAGGAAAGAGGACCACATCGACCATCTAAAAGAAGCCTTCATGATATCGAGAAGGTATTGAATGAAGCTGAACCCCGAGAAATGCGCCTTCGACATAGCCTCAGGAAAATTCTTAGGATTTCTCGTATCACAAAGAGGCATCGAGGTCAACCCAGATCATATTAAGGTGATAGAGACCATACCTGAGATTTTGAATAGCAAAAATCAAATATAAAAGATGACAGGGCGAATAGCTTCCTTATCCAGGTTCATTCACGGTCCTCCGATAGGTGCCATAAATTGTTCAATGTGTTGAAAAAGGACAATGGGTTACAGTGGAACGAAGAATGCGTCGAAGCCCTGAGAAAATTGAAAGCATATCTATCTTCGCCACCACGGCTAGCCAAAGCAAATCTAGAAGATCCTTGCTGGTGTATCTGGCCGTATCCGAGGTCACCGTTAGCGCAGTCTTGGTCCGCAAAAATGAAGGTACGCAATATCCAATTCAATATATTAGCAAAACCTTAGTGGACACCGAAACACGGTATCCACACCTCGAAAAGTTAGCTTTGGATCTGGTCGTAGCTTCACGAAAGCTCTGACCCTACTTTCAGTGCTATCCCATAAAAGTAGTAACGACCTTCCCCTAGAGAAGCGTCCTACATAAGCGTTAATTAACAAGAAGGCTCGCCAGATGGGCCATAGAGCTCAACGAGCACGAAATTTCATATCATCCTAGAAACGCCTTCAAGTCGCAAGTACTTGCCGACTTTGTAGCCGATTTCAGTGCAGAGATACTACCAGAGGCGGAACTAGAGGCATGTCATGCCACCTTTGACACCGCCTATAGGCCCTATACACTAACGCCGCCGCTAATGCTTCGGGATCGGGACTAGGACTCGTTCTCGAGGTCCCCATGGGCGAAGCTATTTTCCACTCTATACGATATCCCAAAATGACTAACAATAAGGCTGAGTATGAGGTTGTTATTGCAGGTATAAAGCTAGCCGTATAATATGGGGCTCGGTGACTCGTTCTCCACTGTGATTCCCAACTCGTAATGAACCAGGTCACCGAGACTTACCAAATCAAGGAATAGAGGTTGCAAAAATACTAGCCGAAAATCCACAGATTAATGGCTGAATTCAACGAGTGTCTCTTCGAACAAATTTCGTGGGGACGGAACGTCGAAGCATACGGTTTAGCAAAACTAGCCGCAGACACTAAAAACTTCAACAAAGAAAGCATGTTCACCCCTCCTTCATTCAGCTATTGATCACACTGAGGTACTCTCTTTAAATTTAACTTGGGACAGGCGCAACCAATTTGTGTCCTATTTGCAGGATGGGACACTCCCACTAAAAAAAAAGAAGCAAATAAGCTTCGCATACAGGTTACCCGTATTACCTGATAAATCACAAGCCCTACAAAAGAATGTTTGGCGGACCCCTAGCCAAGTGCCAGGGGCTGCACAAGACGAAACAAGTACTCAAAGAGGTACACGAATGTCACAGCAGTGCCTACAGAGGTAACCGCACCCTCGTATGCTGTATAATACGGGCCAATTACTACTAGCCCACTATGAAGAAATAGGTTGCAGAATACGTTCATCAATGTGAACAATGCCAAATGTATTCCCCCATGATACATCAACCAAGAGAACCCCTCCACTCAGTCACTTCCTGATGGCCTTTCACTAAATGAAGGATGGACATAATCGGTCCCCTACCAGCGGGGCGAGGAAAGGTACGATTTCTATTAGTTTTAATTGACTATTTCTCCAAGTGGGTGGAAACATGTGCGTACGCCCAAATACGCCAACAGGAAGACATCGCCTTCATATGGAAGAATATCATCTGCCGATTCAGCATTCCTAAAGAGATCAGTTGCGACAATGGGCGACAGTTCATCGACCAGAAGACGACAGAGTTCTTCGGCAAATGGCGTATCAAGCGAATAATCTCCACGCCACATCACTCTGCCAGGCCAAGCAAAATCTTCCAATAAAACAATACTAAACATACTGAAAAAGAAACTCGAGAAGCCAAAGGGCTATAGCACGGGCTACTACCAGAAGTGTTGTGGGCACACTGGGCCACACCCAATTCCAGCACAGAAGAAACACCATATTCATTGGTCTACAGAACCGGCGCGGCCATACTGGTCGAAGTCGGTGAGCCGAGCTTAAGGTATTCACATACCAGCGGAACAGAGAACGACAGTAATAGACTTCAAAATCTCGATGAGGCCGAGGGAAGAAGATAAATGGCTCACATAAGAATGGTGGCTCAGAAACAACAGGTCGAAATAAAATACAACATAAGATCCAAACTAAGACCACTCAAATTGGGAGATTACGTACTCAAAGACAAAACATTAGCATCGAAAGACCCGAGCGAAGGAAAATTGGGCACCAACTGGGATGGTCCCTACAAAATCACAGTAACAGCGAATAAAGGAGCATTCCAATTAGAAACAATGGATGGAAAAATGCTCCATAACAATTGAAACATCGCCTATCTCAAATATTTCCATTTCTGAAAGGCGTCTTCCGAGTCATACTATTTTTCCCTCACCCGAGTTTTGTCCCAATTGGGTTTTCTCGGGAAGGTTTTTTACGAGGCGGAAAAAGTGACACCTGGAGATATTTGCAAAACGAATTTATCATACCAGCCTCTCCGTCATCTCTCCAGACTGGCATGATAAAGGGACTGGACTAGCATGATCTCCAATGTATCAAACGGCTAAGGCCATCTTCAATATATAAACGGCTAAGGCCATATCCAACTTGTAAACGGCTAGGGACATCTCCAATGTATCAAACGGCTAAAGCCATCTTCAGTGTATAAATGGCTAAGGCCATCTCCAAGGCACAAACGGCTACGGTCATCTCCAATAGGTAAACCACTAAGGCCATCTCCAAGGTATCATATGGCTAAGGCCATCACCATCAACTGTCGACCCAGTTAGACTATGGCAAGCAGGTGATTTGACGACAGTCAAAGTCACTCATATGGCTAAGGCCATCGACACTACGTGGCTACGTCCATCAACGCAAAATGGCTAAGGCTATCGACGATATTATGGCTAAGGCCATAGCCGTCAACTGTCGACCCAGTTCGACTATGGCAAGCAGGTGATTCGTCGACAGTCGAAGTCACTCATATGTTTAAGGACATCGACACTACGTGGCCATGACCATCAACGCGAAATGTCTAAGGCCATCGACAATAATATGGCTAAGGCCATCGCCATCAATGTCGAACCAGTTCGACTACGGCATACAGGTGATTCGACGACACTCGAAGTCACTCATATGGCTAAGGCCAACGACACTACATGGCTACGACTATCAACACTAAATGACTAAGGCCATTGACTATATTATGGCTAAGGCCATCGCTATCAACTGTCGACCTAGTTCGACTACGGCAAAGAGGTGATTCGACGACAGTCGGAGTCACTCATATGGCTAAGGCCATCGACACTACGTGGCTACGACCATCAACGCGAAATGGCTAAGGTCATCGACAATATTATGCTAAAGTCCATCGCCTTCAACTGTCGACCCAGTTCGACTACGGTAAGCAGGTGATTCGACGACAATCGAATCTCATATAACTAAGGCCATCGACACTATGTGGCTATGACCATCAACACGTAATGGCTAATGCCATCGAAATATCATGTCTAAGGTCATCGCCTTCAACCCTCGAATTAGTTCGACTACGGCAAGCAATTGACTCAACAACAGTCGAAGTCACTTATATGGCTAAGGCCATCGACAATATTATGGCAAAGTCCATCACCGATCATTGACCCAGTTCGACCATGAAAATAAAGCAAATTCCCACTCTACAAGACGAGATACCAAAAATAAAAGACAAAACTAAAGGAATGATAGCAAAAGTACGACTTTCATTATCATTCAAAAATGCATGTACATCTTATCTTACAAAAGGTCCTCTTTACATTCCAAAATACAGGAAAACAAAAATATATACAAGTTCTAAGGGCTTCTCCGCCTTGCCCGTCACCTACTGTGTGACCACTATTTTTCTCACCATCTCCTACTTGGCCGCCATCTTGACCGTCGCCGCCCCCGGGTTGGTAAGCTAAACAAATCCAATAGCCGAATTCTAGATGGTAAACGTCTTTGTAGTTATAGCCCGCCCGATCTGGAGAGTCAGAGCTATACCCACAAGTTATACGGGCGACACGGGCTACATGCCATTTTTCTTAAACCTCCGCCTCAGTGGCTCGACCCGCAGATAAGTACTCTCTGAGTACGACCAATCTTGCTTCGGTGTACAGCCACAACTCATGCACTTCACGATGTGCAGCATCTTCGGGCTTTGACGAAGCCGTCCGCTTGAGGACCTCAATCTCAGCTGCCTTGGCATCGAGTGTAGTGGTCAAAACAGTGACTCTGCTCTACAGTTGAGCTGCCTCCGCCGCTACCCCGCGGCTGATCTCAAAATCCTCTTTCCTCGATGGAAGGAGAATCTCTAGCTCGATGTTCCGATCCAAAGCAGCCATCAATTGCTCATCAACCTTCTCCAACTCGGCCACCCTCCTTTTCAACTAAGCCTCTAATTGTTCAAGGCCCTCACGGAACACTCAAAACTGAGGGTCTTGTTTGAACACATCTGCCAACGCTTGATTCTTGGCATGGCATTGTTTGTACTTCTTCGCCATTTTGTTGAAGGTGGTCTCCTTCCTTTGCTCATGCCTCCTCCTCTCCACCTCCAAAATGAGAGTCTAAAAAGGAAACGAGAAAGAGGAAAGACAAGTCAATACGTACCAAAGTTGTCTTGACAGTCCACTAAAGAAAAACTAAAGGCTACCTACAAGGCTAGGCCGGTGACCCTTCGAGACAGATCCCTGTTAGTAATGCCCTTTAGAGTTTCATTCTCTGTGTTCGCCCATAGCAGGGTCATCTCCACTGTGGCCTACTCGATACTCTCTAATAAATTATACCCTCCCAGGATCAGGATTCGGCAGTTATACCTACTCGTCGTCATCCCCACGTGGGCTTGATCCCTCGTTACCTCTCCAGAAACGGACTTAGGGCCCTCCCTCTCAATATCAACGCCCGCTTATCCAATTACGGATGATGAACCTCTATCTAGAGCACGGGCTGAGCTGGTAGCGACGGCAGTTCTCCTGTGAGGTACCAACCTTGATGAGGATCGCTAACCCTCTCATCTCTAGTAGCTACCCCTTGCCTGTTATCAACCGCTGTCTTTTCCTCTGTAGTGGCTCCTCGCCATCTGAAGTCTCCTCCGCTAGTTGCGGGGGCGGTACCAAAGGAAGTACTTCACTTGTGGACGCCACCACATGCGTTGTCTCCTGCTGGGGGACCATGGGAACACCGTCATAGAACGTGCTGCACGGTATGTCTTCACCCTCAAAATCAGTCCCCGCCCTGGGCGAGGTAACAACATCTACTCTCTTCTTGCGAACATTGCGACCTGCCAACGCGAATGAGTCAGGTGACAAAACCTAAAGAAGTATCCAAATCAAAGACAAAGGGTTACCTAATGGGCCGTACTATAAGAAAAATGTGGCCCAAGTACAACACTCATCTGCATAAGTATCAATATTTTCGCCCATGATTTAATCTCGTCTATGTGCTGGGATGGAGAAGCCCTCACTACAAAAAAAAAAGAGAAGAATAAGTCACAATGGCCGAATGGATAAAACAATGTACAACCTAGAATTCCACATATAAGTATACTTACATTCAGAGTTCCACCTTTTGGGGAACCCGTTAGGGTTCGATACCAGGTGCTCAGTTCTGATATAGAAGTATCTGCGCCAGAAACTACTATTGGCCTTGTCGTCAGTCTTCACCACCAAACCCTTCGTGCCGCGACTCATCAGTTGCAACATCGTACCCCTCAGGTAACCATTGCTAAATAAATGTAAAATATGGTGGACTGAGATTCCACACTCAGTCATGTCCACATACGTGCTCAGAATCCTACACACCTTCAAAGTGTAGGGTGTAAGTTGTGCTGGCCATATATCAAAAAGCGAAAAAGCTCCTATACTATAGCATAAATCGGTAGGCTATAGCTGATTAAGAACGGATACTTGTAAAAGGTGAAATATCCGGGTCTATGCACATTAACATAATATGTTCCAGCTGAAACCATTTCCGCACGGCCTGGAATGTTATGCACCGCTCGGAGATTGTCCAAATGCGACTGTAATAACTCACTATGTTCCCATGGGAGAGATGGATATCTCCTTTGAAAATCTCGTCAATGTGCATTTCTTTGTGAAGCACATTTTTTACTGAGAGGGGAACGAAAGCCTTTTCTGCCTCCTCCTCTTCGCCTCCAGGGGAAGGTGGAACCCTAGATGAGGCGGCTTGCTTATTTGGCATTTTACCATGATGTTCCGTACAAGAAATAAAGTGCTTAAGAAATGAGGTTTCAGAAAGGTGGAAGAGTCTCACACGAAATATCAGTTATCAGAGAGCAAGATAATGAAGAAAGTCGAAAAATATTTTTCAAAGGTTCGGAAGATGAATCAGAATAAACCTTTCCCCTATTTATAGGGATAAGTTGTGCGAAAATCGAAAAGTCATGACCCAAAATGGGCGCGAGAAACCAAAACATCACATCACCCCTGAACCGTCTCGGGAAGAAGAGTAATAGTGACGCATGCGAGCGATGATATCATCCCATAAAGGGAGTCACACGTAAATGGATGAACAACGTTGAGCATTTCACATCATTCCTGTTGCCGCTTAAGTATGATGTCAAATTCTTCTAAGATGAGGTTCGTAATTTCGTTCACTGGAGACGCCTGCGCCTGCAACGAACGGAGGGATTAACTGCATGGCGTCAATGATGGGTACGTCTTTGAGCATATATCGACAGAAATAAGGACATGACCTGGACGTGGTGACAAAGGCGACGTCACTTAAAGACTCGGCGCCTTCACTCAGAGGATGTTACCTACTTTTGTACCTTTTTTGATTATTCGAGAAAGGTCTCCTGTTATATAAATGAGATCTTAACATTGTAAAAGGGGCATCATCATTATTCTCTGATAATACAACTCTTCTCTCTCTCTTTCTCTATCATTGTCACTATCTCTAATGATTACTTCTCTCTTAAGTTCATATTCTCTTTTGATCTTTCAGATCTACAATAACAGTATCGTTCTTCTAATCTCTAGGCCATATTATATTTGATGACGATTTACCCTCATTTATTTTTGATTGTTTTTAAGCTCGCAAAGTGTATCGATAACTTTTGAGTCAAGCAACAATGTCATACAACTTAAATATTGTTATGAAACAATAAAAGAAGAAGAAGTATTGGAAAGAAAAGTAGAAAGAGAATTCTTATTGATTTGGGATGAATTACAATGAAATAGAACCCTCTATTTATAGTGGTAGAGTGACTTAGCCACCAAGTAATAAACCCTAGAATCTCTCTAAATATAGAACTTCACCATAAATAAAATTCTATTTATAACACTCCTCATTGAATGTCTATTCAACAGATAATGTGCCTTGTTAAAACCTTAATAAATAAAACCAATGGGAAAAAAATTCTAGAGAACATATCTAATAATACGCCTTTGATTGCCTCGTTAAAAACCTTGCAAGGAAAATTCAGTGAAACAAAACCTTGTACAGAAAAAAGAGTGCAACACACATTAACTCCCCCTGATGAGAGTATCAATTCACATCTTTATGCCATCGCATTCTAATTTTGTGCACCATCTTCAAGAGATCGTTGGCATAGATTTGATAAAAAATCAGTCATATTAACTTGAATGAATATTTTACACCTTGAAATCATTATTCGTGATAGATATATAATGTCTTCATAAATATCATGGAATGGCTCTTCAATATCTCCATAGAGGCACTCTCGCTATCACATTATCATGCTTATAGTTATAGCAAGATAGATTTGTGCATAAATTGCATTGACAATATGGTACTTCAAGATCATGAATTGTATATGCTTCAAGAAACTTAAATCATTTTTCATATAAGTTAAGTCATATAAAGCCATATAATAGACTTTAAATGCATATCAAGTTTTTATGTCATGCCAGACATATAAGATATCGAAACTGATTGCACATACCATTGACTTTACACTTTGAAGTGTTTGAACTACATGTCCAAAACTATGTCTTTCGTATGAAACCAATTCTATTCAAATTGTGTATCTTTTATTTATCCAATATTTGTGTCTGTATTCTCCAGACTTAAGATCCCCATCTATACTTAGAGCTATGATAGATGTCGTCGACGAACATTTTATATCGGTTCCAACATTTTTTTCATAAAGACATAATATGGAGATCCCTTCATTTATATATTCAGGTACCTGAATCTCTCATGAGATTTTATGAAGTGTTATGTCATGTGATCTTCTAGATTACTTGCCTTCTTTATTATGATCATTTTGATGATTTGCTCATCTTCTTTATCAAGAAGTTTTACTTGAAACCGATTTAGTTATCTATACGCTTTAAGCGTACCGTAGACTTTGTCCTTCTAGGACTTAATATAAGCATTTGCAATGAAAATATAGTTACTTTCTTTAGATCGGCAAATGTGGCTGGCATGCTTTGCAATATACTACAAATGAATTATCCTTTTATGAACTTCAAGTTCATATTATCGTATTCGAGGATCTAGATATACAAAGATAATTCATTACATTTAACTTTTTCTCAACTGTTTATCTTGTCTTCCCCTCATGTTAGAAAAACTAACTTTTTTCCTCAATTTTGGGAACCCATCTTTGTGTGTTATGGTGTTAATCAATATATACACCGTACATCAATAATAATAAGATGGAATTATTTGGTTCCTGATCACGAATCACTTGTGAGGGGAGAAAATAATATATTTTCATATATAACATATATGAAACTGATATAGATGACTTAGTTCTCAAAAGCAATAGTTTAGCTATTAAGTGGAGGCACTCAATAAATTATTTTGCTAAACTAGATGTGATGTAAACCAACTTATCAAGATAAACTTCTTGAATATAAAATGTGAAATATGCTCTAAATTAAATTATTGAGCAATTTATCTCGCAAATACAATATTGCGGGTTAATAATAATCGCACATGTAACTATCTCATAGATGCATCTTATGTGGTATACATGGCAGGTGAATGAATCCATATTCACCTTTGATATTTCCAGCATTCATGGGATTCAATCCCAATTTTAGTTGGTCAATTAATTAATGAGAATAAACAATATAAGAGAATTCGTAAAGAACTTTCTAGTTCTTTAATATTTACCCATGTGAATTCTTTGTTATTTGTGCACATCATACTTAAATTTATATGGCTAATCTGATTATGACAACTGCATAAGTTATCAATATTGATAAACTTTAAATTTATACTATGACGTGTGCAATTATCAATAAACTCCAAGCTTATTATGATATGTGTTTTTATATCAATAAACTTCTACTTTATTGTGGCATTCTTTTGTTTGTGTAGTACAAACTAGAGAATAAAACGGGTAGCTTTTCACATATATAGTACCCCGCTACAAGTTGTAGTAATAGAAGATATTAAATATTTCCTTCTTTTATAGTCTCAATATAATCAACAACTTTCGCATGTACTTTGGAAACTGATAAGTTTCTTTGAGACTTACTACAACACAATATCTTATTGGTAATCAATTGTGTTTCTCCAAATAGTACTATTGGCTCTTCCAGAGCTCTCAATTACTTTTATGCTACCACATATTCATCAACATCTATATGGTCATATATCTCTTTCAAGGGGAAAGTTATATCATTATGGTCATGATCAAAATTATATGCAAGATATATTTTTTGTATTATTATTGTCGTTTAATAATCACATTGCCAAAATATTTCGGCGTACAATAGGTACGTGAACAATGACCATTTATGCCATAATAATGACATTATTTTCTTATATCATCTCAAACCTCCTTCTAGAGGCGAGTGTGGTATATTCACTACCACTAGCACGTTCATATTCTTCCAAGAATGAATATCTATTCATAAATCAGATGGTGTCACATTCACATCATGAATTGACCATAATCATCTATATGTGCATTATAAAATCTCATGTCAAATCGATGACGAATATTACTTTCACAGAGTGAATGATTATTTTGAGAATCCTTATTATTCTCAATACTCAATAATGACGATTATAATTTATTCGTTTTTTGCCAGGTCCACATCCATTAATACGTTTATTGTATCAATTTTATCTTCTTTCAGATTTATCGCATACTGCTATTACATTCTCTAAAGGGAATGAGAATGAAGCAAATTCAATGGAACGGGTTTTCAATTCTTTGTCCACAATTATACATGAATTTGACCATGGTAAGACATAAAATTTTTATCACTTTGGGTGATTATAAATTTATAGTCTTTGTTTGTATTTAAAATCAAATTGTAGAATGTCAAGAATTTGAAGAGAAAAAGTAACATACTTACCAAACATTCGAAATTTAATCATGAAGGAAGTTCATGGAATAATTGACAATCATTATGCTCAATCCTAAAGCTTCTACTCAATTGGTTAGAGTCTAGTGCCGATAACATGTTATGAAACAATAAAAGAAGAAGAGGAGTATTGGAGAGAAAAGTAGAGAGAGAGTTCTTATTAATTTGGGCTGAATTACAATGAAATAGAATCCTCTATTTATAGGGATAGAGTGACTGCCACCAAGTAATAAACCCTAGAATCTCTCTAAATATAGACATTCACCCTAAATAAAATTTTATTTATAAAAAATATAATTTTTATATATTTTTTTATACAATATGTCTTTTATATATTTTGTATCTGATTTATACATAGGAAACATAAATTTCATACAACTAATTATATATTATACAATTTATCTACAACTTATATATATATATATATATATATATATAGATATATATATATATATATATATATATATATATATATATATATATATATATATATAAATGAAAAAAGGCAGAAATAGATGTAAAGTAGGTAATTCATATCAACGAACTCAAAATCAACTAGTAGAGAATCTCAGGAGATGCGACATTTTTTGTACATATATACATGTGTATATATATACATATATATATATATATATATATATATATATATATATATATATATATATATATATAAATATATATATATACATATATATACATGTGTATATATATATATACATAAAAACAACATATATATATATATATATATATATATATATATATATATATATATATATATATATAACAACATAATACAATTTTAATATAACTTTACTATAATACAATTTTAATACAATTTTTCCCCAGACCCCATTTTGTGGGACTATACTGGGTAGTTGTTGTTGTTGTTTACTATAATTTCAGTAGTATAATGTATGTCATGTCTTCTTCTTCTACCAGTTTCAATCTGAAATTAGCCAAAATCAAGTCTAATCTTCACCAAAACACCCTAAAAATTGAGATATAAACTCCATACAATATTTTCAATTGTTTGCAACAACACCTAATCCAAACAAATAATGATTTATGAGAACTCAAATTCGAATTCAGAGCTTTAAAGCTTTTTAATGGCTGTCAATAGTAAAATTGATGTTCTCCTTTCTTTTGCTTTACATTACTGGAATTAGGGATTGAGAGATAGAGAGAGACGTAGATAGAATTCCCAATTTTTTGCAACAACACCCAATTCGAACAAATAATTTTTTTGAAAACTCAAATTCGAGTTCAAAGTTTCAAAACTTTACAATAGTTCTCAACGGTGGAATCGTGGGTGAGTGCAAGATACGTGGGGGAGAAGGGTGGAATGTAGAGAGAGAAACTTGGGGTGAGTGAAAGATATGTTAGAGTTATTTTAGGACACTAATTATTATCATTAATTCTCTTAAAATGTACATAAATGGTAATTGGGTATATAAAATGTAATTATAGTAAAACATGAGTAGGGAGGGTAACATAGTTTCATATAGTGTATAGTAATGTAAAAACTAATATCCAACACGATGCCTGACACTGACTACTAATTCAACAATAACAACATACTCAACGAAATCTCACAAGTAAGGTCTGTAAAGGATAATGTATATACAAACACTGTCCTTATCTTGTGAAGGTAGAAAGACTGTTTCTGATAGCATAATCCAACAATCAAGAAAAGGAGGTAGGGTAGTGGAGAAGCCATGAAGGAAAAAAAAAACCAGTAACAATAGCAAGAAAAATAAGATAACTAAAGTAAACAACAACAAATAGTAATAAAAATCTAAGAATGAGATAAGTTGAGCATAATATTAATATTACTAATATGGAGAAGGAAAACGCGTAGCTACCTACTAACCCACAATTTTAATTCTCGACATCTACATCTTTCTATTAAGGGTCATATCCTCAGGTATATTACACCGTATGAGGCCCATTAAAAGGAAATGCGCTCTCTAGCAGGATTTTTTCTAAAGGAATCATATCGACAAAATATCACCGTATAGCCAGTTTCACACTGGTCAATCAAAAATAGACATCGTTTACCAAGTCAATGAAAATAGTAACTATTTTGCTGCAACAGGGACCAGTCCCGTAAAATATACGGGAGTTTTGGTGCATTTGAGTACGAACTCCAGCATATTATGATGGACAGGTATACTTTGCTAACTTTTGTATAATATACGGGAGACTGGAGAACCAATACTCCAAACTCCAGTATATTATACTGGACATTTATACTTTCTGGACCTCCCGTAAAATATGCTGGAGTTCTAGCATAGTTATCCTGGAACTCCCGTAAAATATGCGGGAGTTCAAGCATACTTATGCTGAACTTCCGTAAAATTTGCGGGCGTATTTTTAAATTTTGAACAGTATTTTCGCTCAAATTTATCTTTACATAAAAAGTGACTAAATCTCGATAACTTTTGAAACTTGACTATTTTTCAACGATCAGTGGTAAATCTGGCTATTTTTAAATTTCTCCCAATCATATCCCATGCCACCATAACTATTGTGGTCATATTTTAATTTCACACAAGTTACAATGGTATATATGGAAAGAAGTGGTCCTCTTAATTTATATGCTTTCATAGTGACAGAAAAATAGGCACCATGTGTACAAGGAAAGGGTTATCCATTCTTAAAGTAGGAAACAAGAGGTTGGGCTATAAGTTCCCCTTTCTTGTTAAATATATTTTGGTATTTATTAATATTCCCACCCGGATATCCAATTTTGAAACCTGTGTGGTTCCAAAAAGAGAAAAAATCCCCCCCCCCCCCCCCCAAACCTCCCCAAAAAAAATCAATTGTGTCCATACCTACAACTTGGCCCTGAAAAGGCATCATATCATCGTTCTAGAACTTTTACCTTTTTGAGTAACCAAAAAGGGTAATTTAGATACACAAAATATTTCGCACTCACACATTATTCATGCAGGGTCCAAAAAAAATCACACCCCAAAGTGTGTAACATGGTCATTTATGCAGAATCCAAAAAAGATTCGCACCCTAAAAAGTATAATATAACAGTCAATTCTAACACAATCATTGAATAATTCATGACTTGAACTGGTAATCGATAGGTCAAATGGAAACAACTCTAATAGCTTGTTTGGCCAAGCTTCTTTTTGGCCAGAAGTGTTTTTTTTACCAAAAACAATTTTGACCAAAATTTAAGTTGTTTGACCAAGCTTTTGGAAGGAAAAAAATATTTTTGAGAAGAAGCAGAAACAGTTTTGGAGAAGCAAAAAAAAAAGTAGCTTCTCTCCAAAAGTACTAAGCACTTTTGAGAAAAATATACTTAGAGTTTTTTAAAATTTGGCCAAACACTAATTACTGCTTAAAAGTACTTTTCAAACTAATTAGTCAAACACAAACTACTTCTCACCAAAAATATTTTTGAGAAAACCACTTTGAAAAGCTGATTGTTTAAGCTAGACCAAACGAGCTATAAGTCTCTCCTTCAGCCCATTGAGTAACCAATCTGTTAAAATAATAAGTTTGCATTGAATACAAAAGAGAAGGGATTTTCAGTTCACTTCTTAAGCAACTGAAGTCTGAACATGTTCTGGAAAATAGGATCTCATCCAGATTAAACATTAAAAAATTGCATAAACATAATTAAAGGCAGAAGCATCAGCAGTAAAAGAGAAAGAAAATAAAAGCGAAAATTTAAAAAAAAAAAATTAAAACATACACTGCACTACATTTTAGTGCAGCAAGATGCAATTGTTGGTTCTTGACATTAACTAGAACAGGAGATAAGAGGAAAGTACATAACTACCGACGCACTGAAGAGCAATCCGCTACACAAAGCATCACGCATTCACAGTGTCGAGGGAAGGCCACACGCCAAGGGATGCGATGTAGCCTACCCTAATACATGCATTAGTGGTTGCTTTTACAGCTCGAACCCGTGACCTATAGGTCATAAAGAGACAGCTTGACCTAAGAACTCACTACACTAAACGGATAAAAAGCCCGTCGTTGACATATACAGAAATTGCCTCAGTCTAAGATGATTATCACTCAAAACTAACAACTCCAGAACTATGGATAGTACTACAACTAAACTCTTAAACACTTTCTCTAAGAGACATCAGCAAATCAAAAACGTTGCTTCAACCTCTCTGTAAATTTTACTGGACATATCACTACAGAATCTACACAAAGTCCACCTTTAGTGTGTGTGCAATCGATCTGAGTCATAGAATATTTAACTTTCATGGGTGTTACCGAACCTGTGACAACAAAGTCACCAACATGGTGGTACTTCCACATTCCAGGTTCATTCAAGTAACATTGGGTTGTAGCTTGTTGACCATCCGATGCTGAGAGCTGAAATCGCACCGGCTTTTTATCCCACCCGTGGACGTGTTCGGAGTTGCAGATCCGGCGTCCAAATTTCCGAGAGGCACGTCCTACTTGCAGTCTAAAGAATATGCTATAGGTCCCCACAGGGAATGGGAAATCGACTTCTCCATCAACTTCAAACCACCAAATCTGTTGGAGATATGCAACGGACTTGAATCTGTGCGGAGAGAAAGGAAACGAAATTAATATGTATGCTGTCTAAGATGTACTAGCTTTTCATAAACTAGCAATAAAATCAAAAGAGACAATGCGCAATGTAAGTATGTCAGTTCTAGCCAGCATGAGACCAAGAAAATGTGCGAGAAACACAGATATGTGTTCTTTTTTCTTTACTTTAGTTTCACGGATGAGCAACAGCGATATCCTCTAAGCAGTCATTCGGGTACTAAGAAATCTCAAAAAGGTAATGACCCCATGTAGCGCTAGAACATGAAAATTTACAAATATCCCCTAAAGTGCAATGATTTTTGCAGATACAAATATATGTGCATGCCAAATACACCCTCTTCTTTTTGGTGAATTATAGTGCAATACGAGAAACCTTACATCATATCAATCTGGAACAATAATTAGGCTTCTATAATGTTTTATGAGGTAACTGGTATAATTTGTTATCTGCCTGCTGGATAAGTACAGCCCATGTAGGCGTGTAATAATGTTAAAGAGTGGTCCTGATTGGAAAGCCTGGTAAATCATGTGGACTAACGAAAGTTGAATGTTTTTAACGAAAGTCTCACATGCATCAGTAAATAACGAGCTAGCAAGCAATGTTGAACCATGATGATGATTTCGAAACTCTTAACTTACAACTAGATTGCAGGGTAATATTATTGAGAAAGACATCAGAAATACACCCTCAAATATCTCAAGCACTAAATCTTCCAAGTATTATTTAGAACAAATAAAAATCAAAAATAATCTACAGTGTAAAGACACACTTATCTTGTTCAACTAATTTTGGTTATTTTCTAGACTTAAAACTCTTGACCAGATGGTCTATCAGAAACAACCTTTGTACCCCTCGGGGTAGGAATAAGGCTTACGTACACACTACACCCTCCCCATTTCACTGTGTCGTTGACTCCTAAAGACTAGGAGGATGAAATGTCATCCTGTCATCTAATAGACTAATTACATCAAAGAAATGGCAATTTAAAAAGATAAGACTACATTAAACTACTACAGTTCACACGCTTGAATTTCTTAAAAAAGGAATGCACAAGCTAAACAAGACAAATCATGTTACAAAAACCTTTTATAGGGAGGATCAATCGCAAAAAGTGCGCCCAACAGGCGAACACTTGGACTTGATCAGCAAGTCTAGAAACACATAAGTCACTAACCACACAAATACAAACATTCATTCTACCATAACTATACATCAAGCAAAACAATATCAAAATCTCACCTTGATTCATCAGTTTCAATCCGACTCCAATATCGCCTATCGTCAATGCCCGTTATTGCCAAGCCACTTGAAGATATAGACATACAAACTCCTCCAGTGCTCTTATCTAACCAAACTCTCTGCACAAATCACAAAGAGCAATAAAACCATCAAATTCAGAAGTCCATCCTCAAACAAATTATGAGCCTTTACATTACTTCTCAAGTAGTTAATACTACTACTAGCCTTCAAATTACTACTCAAATCTAGTACTACCATCTTAACAACAACGCCTCAAAATGCCAAACTAGCACAGAGAAGTAATTTTTATTTTCAGGAAGAATCCAGAGGAACACAAAGAAAAAGCTAATGAAATTCAGAAAAATACCACTGTATAGCCGATCTCAAAACAATAGCGGGAAAAAAGATATATATGCATTTTTGTATGCTATATACAAAAAGTTATACAAATTTTATACACTTGTGTGACTACTTTTGTGGCTACTAGATGTAAATAATTTCTGGCAAAGTACTAAAAGTGATCTTTGCCAATGAAATTCTTCATAAATAGGGTATACAAATTATGTGCCTTTAGATTACATCTCAAATTTTCATAAATAAACTACTAAAATAACACCACCTTGTTAGTACAACTGATTTCCCAGTTAATGAAAAAATTGGGAACACATTAATATCTTGATTTAGCAAAAGAGGGATAAAGATTGGACCTTTGTACCACCATCAAAAGAATTGGGTCGACAGAGCCTAGCATAAATGTCTCTTTTACACAAATTGTTAGGAAAATTTTGGACCCTCTGAATAATTGAGCTATAATTCAAAGGCAACTTAGATGCCCACACAAAATCAGCAGAAGAAGCTCCCCTGAAAGCCCTGTTAAGCTTAGACAATTTACAGATCTCAAGAGGGTCCATATATACAAGAACTGAAGCCATACAACTCTCTGGCAAATCACCAAGACTAGGATTAATTGGCTCAGTAGATGAAATCAAGAAAGAAAAAGCAGAACCCATGTTGGGTTTTGGCTTAGAATTACAGAAAGCTCAATTCTTGGCAATTGGTGTAATTGGGATTGTGAGTATTAAAGAGAAACAGAAAGTGGAAAGTTACAGCTGGAGTTGAAGTTAATGGACGGCGACTGTTATATATATATATATATATATATATATATATATGTTGGTGTACTTTTGTTGTGTTTTTTCTTTCCCTCCTATATATGTGTCTGTTTTTTGTTTTTTGTTTTTTGTTTTTTGTTTTGTTTTTTTTTTTTTGTTTATATGTGTCTGTTGGATTCGTGTAGGGATTTTTTTTGGGAGGAGGAGGAAGGGGCCGTGGGGGTGGGGTGTGGGAGAGGTTTTGGGGAGGTGGGGGTGGCGGGGGGTGGGGGAGTTTGGTATGTATAGGGTGGTGGGATGTGTAGATTAGTAGCAGTAGTTGGATTAGATTGAACAAAATGAAATGGATAATTAATGGAAAGGTTGATTGGATAATTATGACAAATTTGACTATATTTGCAAAAAGAACAAATTTAAATTCCTATTTAAAGTAAACATTTAGTTGCTTAATAAATTATAAACGTATTCGTATAGTTATTAGTTATGCTTCTATTAAATCCATTATGTTATTGGCACTTTACTAATAAAAATTGGAAAATTATCAGTTATGTCCATTTAGAAGTAGCTCGTTATAAAAATTGATCAATTGATAAAATATTACTAATATTAGCCAAAATGGTCAATTAGCTATTTATAGCAAAAAATATCAAAATTTTATTTTCTTTTGAGTGGGTGCTATTAGAATAGATTGGGTATATTATAAGGAGCTTGAATCTCAGTTTTGGGATGATTTTGTGAAGTTTTGATGTGGTTTGAATTGAAAATTCGAAGTAAAAATTGAATATAAAAAAAATGATATGTGTATCACACTGTATATCACATATGTATTATATCTGTATCGATTGTGTATCACATGTATATCCATGTATATCTGTATGTGAGACAATGCGCGATACATATTTGATACGTGTGTCACATAAGAATTTTTTGACATCGATTTAATTATGAATTTTGATACAAAATCAGCCCAAATCACCTCCAATCTTACTCAAATTTTGTATATTGATCTATTTATATATTTTCAACGAATTTTAACTATACCCATTAAAAAAATCTTTATTTGTTTTGATTTTTTGAATATTAGCTAGACATTTGTAAGTTGAAACTAAAATATGAAATTTTCGTAAGTTTCCCATAAAAATATATCGCAAGAGTGAACTTGGAGAAAAATAATGACTGTTTTTTGTATTTTTGAACAAAGGCAATATTACAGACAATCCTTTTTGAAAATAAAAATGAAGAGAGGGCGTTTGGACATAAGAATTTTAAAATTCTAGAAAAAGGTGAAAAAAAATTTCAAGTGAAAATATTATTTGAAATTTAGAGTTGTATTTGAACATAAATATAATTTTAAATTATTTTTTAAATTTTGTGAGTGATTTGAGTAAAAATTTAAAAAATAATTTTTTGAAATTTTTGAAAATAATATTTAAAATTTAGAGTATGTTGGATTCTCGTAATTTTTTTTTTGGCGGGTAGGGACTAGAGAGTTTGGTATAGAGTATTGTAGTAGTAGTAGTTGGATTAGATTGAAGAAAATGAAATGGATAATTAATGCAAAGGTTGATTGGATAATTATTACAAAATTTGACTATATTGGGCATGGAGAACAAATTTAAATTCATAATTTAAAGTAGATATTTAATAGATTTAATTAATTATAAAAGTATTTGTAAAAGTATTAGTTATGTTTTATTAAATGTATTATTTAATTGACACTCTACTAATCAAAACAATGAATTTGAAAAAAAAAAATGTATTTTGGAAAACGATAGAATATAGACAATTCTTTTTCTTTTTCTTTTTCTTTTTAAAAAATGAAGATGATTTTACCCATTGTTTGGATGGTTGTTTTCGGTTGTATTGTATTGTATTGTTATTCAAGATATAATATTTGTTTTGATTGTTAATATAAAACTGATGGTATCGTATTGTTAAATTCATTATTCCGGAACAATGAAAACGTCATTTTATGAAACAACCAAATCGGTGAAATAGAACTATTCCGTATTTTCCTTTTCAATTATGCCCACACTTATTATTCTATATTTCAATCTTACTCTTTATCCTATTATTTATATTATATTCACCAATTGGTCTAAATATTTTTTCCTCTAGATCCAATCAGCCTTGGAATGGTTTGTCAGTAAGTAATCATTCCTAAAAGGTTAGAAAAAAATTCTTTACAGCATTATATAATAATGTGCTATTGCAATTTCTGTGAGCCAGTACTTGCAAATATAGACAACAGAGACTGATTTTTGGGGCATTTGAAATAGCCGCAACAGTTAACTTGTTCCTATGGTGCTAATTTTCTTCTGTCTTCTTCATCGGTATTGTATTAATAAGTACATTCTTATTACTTTTACATCCTTTTGTCTCATGGTCCTCATGATATAGATGCTTCGATCCTACCATTAGTCTTAAGTGTTATACTTTTTTCTAATCTTTAATAAAATAATTAAGGGTATTTTAGTAAACTTAACAGTACAGTACAGTACAATACAATCAAATCAAATAATAAAGATGTTATTTAATAACAACAAATGATACCGTCTATACTCTATTCAAACATTGTATTGATCAAAACAATATAATACGGTACAGTACAGTACTATATAATATATTATAAAACGATGGAGAACAATGATCAAAACACAATGTTAGATAGATAGAATTAAGTTTCTCGTCTTAAGTTTTATTTTGTTCTATACGTGGCCTGCATTTATCCTTAATTAAGTTTTCTCAGTTATATATTTTTTTGTGTTAACTGTTACATACCTAGCCTGCGTAATCTTGTTTATCCTCCTCTTCTTATTCTTTTATCCTTTAGGTGATTATGGATAAATAAGTCTTTATTTATTGACTCGAATAATAATAATTAAGTTGAGAAGGAATAGAAATTTCTAGAAGATAAGGTAATATGGCAATTTCTGTGTGGATAAGGCATATCTTTATTGCATGATCTAAATGAAAGCGTATACATGGATAAATTAGATGTGCATCAGTTTTGGACTGTATAGTAATTAACTAATTATTCGACCAATTAATTGCTAGTAACAAATAATTAATTAAATTAGTCACCTTTATTCTCTGCTCATTATTTGCCAAGATTGATTTTACCATTTCAAATTGGGTTATATATTAGCATCTATGGGTAGATTCCGAAAAAGTTTTACATTAATCCGCTGCTTGCATTAGACTTATTGTTTATTGTAAACATAGTACATTACTGTCTAAAAATTAAGGAATAGTCATAATTAAGTAGTTATAAAGTTTATATAATAACACATATTATGCACTTTTTAAGGAACTAGTCTTAGTGTACGTACTTTGTGCGTGTGCCTAATTCGATAAAAAATTTATTTAAAATTTATCTTTGAGATATAAAATAAAAATATCAGTTCTTGCAAATAATGAATGTTAGCCGTATATAACTTATAAAAAATAAAACTGCTCCATGAAATTACTCAATCACTAGTCAAATAATTCAACTTAAAATACATTCAAAGAATGATTGAAGCTAGAACAGCAAGTATGTATTTAGTTTGGAAGTATCCTTTTTCAAGTGAGATTAGTATTTAAACAATACTAATTAGTTGGCTCATACTAAATTTTAAGTATTTAATTGCAATTATATTTTTATTTGATAACAATTTTTTTCAAATAGTAAAAAGTCGATTAGGTGAAAAATCATTCTCAGAAAAAAGAAATGATAATTCTTTGTAAATTTTAAAAAGTTTAAGAATCACATTATATCATAAATAAAGTCTACAATTAAAATGCCCTTTTAAAAGACATAATTATAGTCAAGAAACTCGATTGTATTCAGTTAAATTTAATACTTTCTAGAGAAGTTAAAAGATCTCATAAATTATCTTGTTTGAATAATTGATAATTTTGGAGTTTGTTACTAATTTATGCTCAATATTCCAACTAATTGTAATTACTAATTTAAAAGCTATAAAAACTAATATAATATAGAATACTATTATTAGTGGAATAGTCTTTTATATAATTTTTTAAATATTCTTATATAGAAGAGTTTCAAAGAAATCAGAACGTATACAAGTTTTAAAGAAATAAACTTCCATAGTATCCAAAGACAAACGTACTTCCTCATTAAAGAATGTTCTTATCTCCTTTATTTAGTTTATTTATTATTTATATATAATTTAAATGTAAAATCTATATAAGGTAAAATATTAATAATTTTAAAGTTTTAAATGTAAGAATATTTAATACATTTCAAATAAGGGAAAAAATTATTATACAAACTCCGAAATGTTAGCGAATTAATTAAATAATTATTTTAAATATTAAAAAAATAATCAAATGACTATTTTATCCAACGTTTCCTCTATTGTTAATTGATAAAAAGGGTGAACGAAATTTCACTAAAGGCCTTCATACTTTTAATATGGGATAAATAGATTGTCATAATCAAGTGGGTGTTTGGACATAAAAATTGTAAAATTCTGAAAAAAGGTGAGAAAAATAATCAAGTGAAAATGGTATTTGAAAATTAAAGTTGTGTTTAGACATGAAAATTATTTAGGGTTATTTTTGAATTTTTGTGAGTAATCTGAAGTGAAACTTTTAAAAAATAGTTTTTTAGTTTTTAAAATTTTCAAAAAAAAATTAAAATTTATTTTAAGTGAAAATTAAAAATTTTATGGTCAAACACTGACTTAAAGAAAGTGATTTTTTTAAAAAAAAGTTAAAAAAAGTTTCCCCGGGCCCTAAGTGGTCATAATTTCTTTCCTTTTTTTTTTTCTTTTACACTTCATTTTTCATCTATTTCATCTTCGGCTGTTAAAAAGCAAGATTGAACAGACACGTCGCATCTGAAATATTCTTTTCCAATAAAGTATAAATTGTACGAACATAAATATTCTCTATATAGTTAAGGCTACAAATTAGAGTACCAAAATGCTTATTCGAAATCATGAAACAAAAGCTTTATACTAACGCTATAATAGTTATCGTATTAGCACACTTTCCATCACATATCTTGTGTATCACACGTCTAAAAATTGCATTACTAAGTTTTTTGCCTTTTATTTTATTTTTAAAAAACAGGTTATGGTCGGTCACATTTGCCACTTTTATTAACCAAAAATATACAAACATGAAACAATCATTTTGCATTATCCATTCGAATACCGAACTAGCTTTTAATTAAATTATTATATTCCACAATATGAGTTGTTTTATCATTCTTTCTTTTTTGTGCACTTTCGGCTTCCACCTTCACTAGTATGAAACCGTGATCCTGTTGAAAACAACTACCTATATTTATTATAAACTGAAATATAAGCTATAGTTTTTTTTTCATTTGGTGTTCGGTTTCATATTGAGGCCCGATTAAATTTGGATTCGCGCCGGAAAGTTTCATGAAGGGGGTAAAGCGCTCAGTAACAAAGGCGATTTCATATTCAGAATTCGAACTCGAGACCTTTGATTAAGGATGAAGGAATATTTACTACTCCACTGCCACCCTTGTTGGTATAGGAATCGATCCTTAGTTTTACGTGTAAAAGTCTAGCAAGAAAAACTAAAATAACATACTAGGTAATAGGTTGCATTGAAAAATTGAAATATTTAGGTGGTTTGTGGTTGGAGTATGCTATGTATTTTGTTTATTCAATATTTTAAGATTTTAAATTTTGGTGCTAATAAGTGGCAAATCAATAATAGAGGTATGTATCTAGCACCCTCTACGTGTGTATGAGTCAGAAAACCATTTGACAACTCATCCTGCTGGTTTGCACCACGTAGCTCAAGGTCAAAGTGTGCGTGGAATTGATCATGATAAGACTATTACGTACTGAGAAATTTCCATACTACTAACTTTTTCTTTTTTGACCTTACTACTAACTTAGTAAATATTATACAAAATAAAGCATAGTTTCGTAAACTTTTTAACTTGAATTTCAAATTGTAAGTTTATATATAGTAAAATATATTTATATTAAACAATCGAATGAGAAAGTAATACGTGGAGCTATAGACAGAAGACAGTCGGGTCCGAAGGCAATTACGATCTCGTTTGTTACTGGAGAGAATGATATTCGTAAAGGTGAGATCAATGCCTGCAACCAGGTAGCATTTAATGATTATATTCTACAACATTAAGTGAGAATATGGCATTCACTACCTACCATTACACATTTTTCAATGACCTTCATAATTGTCATTAAAGATGGGCTTGATCCTAGGAACTTGTTCCCTAAGCGCAACTATAAAAAGTGAGCTCTATTATCAATATAAAGGACACAATTTTTCTGACAAACATATGCTATACTCTATTCAAAACTCAATATAATTTTATCTTCCTGCTCATTTATATTGTTATTATTATTCCCGGAAGACCTACTCCTGGAATTATGATTTCTGTTGTTTTATCTCCATCTCTGACTATATTACATTTTTATCTAATCTATTTATCATCTTGGGATCAAATTAATTCACTTTTATATCAACCACGTATAAATTTAACTATACCGACGGGTAAATAGTTTGGCGTCCACCGTGGAATTTAGATAGTTGTATAATTGAGTTGATCCTTGCATCTATTACTAACTCGTTTGATTATTTGTTCTTAGCAAAAAATAATAGAAAAATTGTAGATAATAGTGACAACATCGTAAATAACGTTGTCCAAGGAGATCAACCTCAACACAAGGATTTAATCAGTGACACCCGCCACGAGGAGGGTGTGGCCACGCCAGTCCACGGCGGATGATATTTGCGACAAGTTTGAGAGGCGACTGCTGATGATGCTGAAGACGAGCACGTCGTCGAAACATTAAGGATCTTAAAGGGGCAACAAAAAGCCATTATAGGACATCTCACACGACATGATAAGTTCATGACAAGCTGAAATAGACATTGTCGAGTGCTTCCGACAACACAAATAGACGAGGTGTAGTTCCTACCGGTGCTCCCGCAAATCAAACAAAGCAGAGGGTTGACAACAACATCCCGAGGGGCCAGGTCATCTTCGATAGGGCCGGGGGAAAGGTAGCGGATCCGGTCACAACAATGAGAGTGATCCTTTTAAAATCAAACTCATTAGGTTTATGAGTATAATAAATGCTCGGATGGATCAAATTTCGGGCGCACCACCAGTGATGAAAGGGTCGGACTGAAAGAAGTAAAAACAACTGCAATTCTAACCAAGCTCGATACCAAAATTGATCCCTAAGATGCTAGATATGCCGAAGTATGATGGGACTGTATATCCTCAGGAGCGCATCACCACCTATACAACGGTGATGAAGGCGAACGATTTAGCTCCCCACGAAATTGAGTCAATCTTACTGAAGAAATTCGGGGAGACCCTTACGAATGGATCCCTCACATGGCATTCACATTTGCCTGAGAACTCCATAGACTCCTTTGAGATGTTCGTGGACTCTTTCATCAAGGCCCATGCTGAGGCCAGAAAGGTACATGCCCCAAAGGCTGACATATTCAGGATTGCACAAGGAAAGTTCGAGTTGCTGCAGGAGCTTGTGACCACATTCCAGAAGGAAAGGATGTTTCTACTGGCCTTACCAAACGAATGGGAAGCTAAAGCATTCACCAAAGGTTTGAATCTGAGAAGTTCTGACGCTTCTCAAAAATTGAAAGAAAGTTTTCTCAAGTTCCAGAAAACAAACCGGGCAAGTTTTCACAACCGGTACGAGTCAAAAATAAGAATTGAGGATGATCAGCTCAGTTTCTCGGCGTCGGCCTAAGGTCGAGATCGAGAGAAGAATAAGGAGAAATAGAAATATGATTTTGACACAGCTTGACGGTCTTTAAGCGGTTGATTTTTGCCGTACAAACGGGCTGAAGGAAGCGGAAGAGGTTTTCGGTCAGCGGATTGATTCACTACTTATAGAAGAACTGATCACGAGAGAAATAACATGTCCTTGCAGGATAAGAAGATATCAGGTTCTTGGGATTCTTCTTACCCTAGGCTTTACGAATACAACTTCAACGTCAGCGTATTAGAGCCGGTGTCAGCTATGAGGAACATTAAAGAAGCATGGTTCCCAAATCGAATGATATACGATCCCAGCCAAAGAGATTCTAATTTGTGGTGTGAATACCACAGGACAAATGGCCACCGTATTGGGGACTTCCGGCATCTGTGCGAAGAGGTGGAGACATTGCTGAAAAACTACCATCTCAGGGAATTTTTGGGGATCAGGCTAAAAATAATTACGGCTGCAATCGCGATAAAGGAGAGCCTTTCAAAGTAGAAGAGGATACTCCACATTTGAAGATCAACATGATTTTTGGGGGGAATGAAATTAATGGTGCGACATTTACGGCGGCAAAAAGTACAAAGGTGTCGGTAACCCACAACAAGAGACTCCGGGAAGTCGTCGAGGATGACATTACTTTAATTGAGGAAGACGTGGATGGACAATGATGCCCTGGTAATCTCTCTAGATGATATAGATTTTAACATTAAACGTTTTCTGGCGGAACTAGGAAGTTCTTCCAATATTATTTGGTGGAGAGTGTTGGAAAAATTCAAGCTCACCGGAAGTATCATTTTAGCAACAAAACTTCTCGTCGGGTTCAATCTGGCAAGCGTACCCAGGGAGAGATCCTGCTGCCGACGAATACCGAATGGGTGATGCAGATGACCCTTTTCGGGGTAGTAGACGGTGATATGGGTTACAATATCATCCTGGGGAGACCATAGTTGCACGAGACGAAGGTTTTGCCATCAATATATCACCAGTTACTGAAATTCATGACTCTGAGGAGAATTAAACAGATGCCCGGCCAAAGGATATGAATGCAGTCTCAGTTTCCAGTAGCAAAGAGAAGGAGAATGCGGCATAGTAATTACATGAAACGGTGCCTGCTCCCGAACCAAGCGAAGTCTATCAGGGGAAAGAGTTGTCAGAGTCCTACCAGGTACCACGATATTTCCAGGTACCAGGAGAAATGGACGTAACAAAATACACGACGGAAGAACTTAAACAAGTTGAATTGTTTGAAAAGTTCTTAGAGAGGAAATTCCACTTAGGGACAGGACTACACCCCGAGCTCAGGTCTGGATTTATTGAAGTTCTTAAATTTAATGTCGATTATTTGCGTCATCGCATGCGGATATGACAGGTATCCCGCCAAAAGTGGCCATGCACAAATTAAGCCTGGATTCCAGCATTCATCCGGTAAGACAGAAAAAGTCATATTACTGAGGTCAAAACCAAATTTGCCAAAGAAGAGGTAACTTGCTTGCTTGATATCGGTTCAATCCAAGAAAGTGAAAGCCCACGCTCTACTCCCTCAGTATAAGGAATGGTCAATTGCAGACATCTTGAGGGAAGAGAATGAAGAAGCATACATTCTAGCCAATCTAGGCTCGTCAACAAAAATGAAAGGATCAGACTCTGGTACGGACGTACAGCATATGCACTCGGTACTAGACGCAGATTGCTATTATGAGGTAAATGCGGCCAACTTGGTCTGAGACTGGAAAAATGAGATCATTGACTATCTCGAGCATGAAAGTTATCTGAAGATCCTAAGGCATCTCGGGTGCTACACACTAAGGCAGCGATATAATTTCAAAGGAGGTCAATTATACATAAGATCTTTTTAATGGCCGTTGGCACGATGTTTGGGAGCTTCCGAAGCTAATTATATTAAGGGAGAAGTCCAAGAAGGGATCTGCAAAATTCATTCGGACGCGGAATCCTTGATGCTAAAATTAATTAGGGCAGGATGGAACAAGATGCCAAGGCTTATGTTAAAAAATGTGATAAATGTCAACGCCACGCACCGTTGGTACATCAACCGGTAGAGCCACTGCACTCAGTTTTGTCACCATGGTCATTTATGAAGTGGGGAATGGATATCGTTGGACCACTGCCATCGGTCCCCGCTAAGGTAAGATGTTTTTTATTTTTACAGACTATTTTTCTAAGTTGGTTGAAGCGGGTTATTATCAAAAGATTGGCGAATGAAAAGTGATAGATTTCTTGTGGGAGAATAATATGTGCATATTTGGGATATGAAAAGAGATAGCCTATGACAATGGGCCACAATTTAGAGGCGCAAAGGTCACAACTTTCCTTGAAGACTTAAAAATTAAAAGGATCACATTATCACCCTATCATCCAAGTGCAAACGGACAAGCAAAATCAACCAACAAGATGATTATATAAAATCTCAAAAAGAGATTAGAAATAGCCAAAGATCAATGGCCCGAAGAGCTACAAGAGTACTATGGGCGTACCGGACAATAACCAAGTCAATTATAGGAGAAACTCTTTTCTTTCTTGTGGAAGGAGTAGAAGCCTTAATCCCGGTAAAAGTAGGAGAGCCTACCCTGAGATATTTTTGGGCGAATGAAGAAACAAACAACGAAGCAATGTTGGTCAACTTGGGGCTGCTCGATAGACTAAGGGACTTCGAATTGGGGCTGTTCCGAAAAGGGTTTAAGGAGGTGGCAATGGAAAGAATACTACGAAGGAAGCTTCATCAGCGGAAATAAGACCTTAAATCAACAAAGCATGCAAACAACACATCACTGTGAAGTGGCTAGATAATCTTTGGCTCGGTAGTAAAAGTTCCTATCGGGAAGTAAAATTTGTTATCAGACAAGGTTTACCTTACCGTTCATGAGTGCAAGCTGTTGGGGGTTGTTAGATAGTCATTGGCTCGATAACAAAGTTCCTAAGGGCAAGTGAAGCTTGCTACTGAACTAAAGAATATCTAACCATCCACTAGTGGAATCTCGAAAGGATCAAGACTTCCAGTATTCCAATTTGCATTCGAACACTAGGGGGAATGAAATGAGGATCGACAACAATGACTGGCACATCGATCAAAATATGAAACCCAGGGATAAAGTTGAATCATCGGGACCAGGGACTGCGCGACCAGCTAAGTAGAAACAAGTTGTACAAGTTAGCCACAAGTAATGGCAATTTCTTTTTAGCATAACTCATGCTTATGTATTTTTGAAAGTGAAAGGAATTAAAGGAATAAAGTAAAGTCCTTTAATTTCTTTCTTGTTTCTTGTCTGAACGATGAATTAATTTTATCGCTTAAAATTTAAACAAGTACTTTAAATGCTAGTGCCATAATGAATATGATACGTCCTTGTCGCTCCCTTTTTTTTGTGAAATCGGGTTCTATTGCATTTGGAGGGACAATTCATTCCTTTGGGAACTGGGTTTGCGCTTGAAGAGTCGCCACCTAATGATTAGGGTACATTAGGTCACCAAAATGGTTTGACTTCCAGAGATAGGGTAAGGGCTTGAAGTTGTTCTAAGGAGAAGGTATTAGGTACCCCTCAGAATCTATTAGTATGGTTTTCGATCAGAATATTATTGTGAATTTAGGGTGCATTTAATATATAAGTAGATAAGGCTCAAATAAGAGGGGATTTTGACACATAATATTTTGAAGTAAACAAAGTTTGAAAGAACAATTAGAAAAGCTGGTTTTTAAAAGAAAGAGCTGAAATGCTAAAAGAAATAAAGAATAAAGGGAAGAGGTCATAGGTTTATTAAAAATATAAATCACCCCACACAATTTCCGGTAATCACTACTCAATGAGGGGCTACATGTGACATTATCACATGGTCATCATATCCATATTTACCTTTCCCACCCTGTTAAGGTATCAAAGCACGGAATGGTCTCGATTACTTATTGCATGCTATTACCCGTCCCAATCCTATCAGTCCCGGAGGTACTTAGGACTAGTAATCCTAAAAGGGGAGGGATTTTGGGCTTATTTGGTGTTTCAAAGATAAAAATCTAAGGCGACATACAAAAACACATATTGCACATTTTGGGGAAGCATATAAACAAATAGGGGCTCAGTTATACCTCATTGAACGAAAAGCGCAAAATTAACATGACTTTCACATACTGTTTAAGGTCTGAATAAAAAATTAAAGACGAAGGAGTTTAAATGTTGAGGCAGATTGGTTTATTTCATAACTCAGATAACAAGTCTGAATCAGGCCTGCCTGCTGGTTGTAATAATTAACAGAAACAGATTCAACTTATAATTATTACCCTTAGGCTTGCCTAAGGGTTCAGACGAGGATCCTATATGCATGGTATCTACTGAGTTCAAAAGATGGTAAGACAATAACAATTGGAACACATTATTTTATATTCATACTTATTAAACTAGTTGAGTGAGGCACTCGGATTAACAAAACAGAGGCATATTTTAAATGACTTGATTACAAGTTCTGCAAAAGACAATATTTGTTATTACTGATTTTATATCTAACACTGAGTGGAGCGAATCATATTCAATTAGAAACTCCTATAGGCATGCTTTCTATACATTGCTGATTTTAAAACCTTATATACGCGGTGTTGAAATGCAGAAGAACCTTATGACACGGTGTTTAAATGCGGGCTCCTTTTAAAATCTTTTAGATAGTATCTAAATGTGAAACTTGTTTAAAACCTTATGGGCATGATTTCTATGTGTAATTGAATATGAAGAATTAGAACAACCTATAGGCATGGTTTCTATACGTAATTGAATATGCAGAATTAGAACAACTTATAGGCATGATTTCTATACGTAATGAATATGCAGAATTAAAACAACATATAGACATGATTTCTATACGTAATGAGTATGCAGAATTAGAATAGATCTATAGGCATGATTTATATATATAATTATGTATTGAGTATGCATAATTATATTAGACCTATAGGCATGATTTCTATATGTATTGAGTATGCAGAATTAGAATAGACCTATAGGTATAATTTCTATCTTTTGCATGCATATTTACCCACCCTTTTTTCCACTAGCTAGCCCCAAGTGTTTATTACAACTTATTACAAACCATAATGACTAAAAAAAGAGTACAGCCAGAGGAAGCCTGATTCTTGACTTCCTCTCTGAGTTATGAGATAGACCAACTCAAAGACCATGGATCCAAAACTTTTCTCCAACTAGAGTGTGTCAGAGTTTACTAAGAGCCTGGATGGGGACTTTGGGCAGTTCTCACACCCAAATTATATCATCAGAATGGGGATAAGTGCAGTGTGGAAGGGCTAGCGCTCAAGTGTCCAAGTTCAGAGGGAGCTCGAGGGATCCCAAGGCAAGGCTCATAAGAGGGGGCAAAACATAAAGTCTAAGAGAGTATGCAAGTGAAGAATATAATTCTAAGCAAAATTTAAAGTCTAAGAGAGTATGCAAGTGAAGAATATAACTCTAAGGGGATAAAAGAGAGGGAAACAACCACAAGAAAGTTGATAAATTCACACAAAAAGATTCAGGGGGATAGGGAAGTTGCAAAAAATCCTACGGGCTTAGGCATTTAGCTAATTCTAGGCATGCACAACAATAGAGATTGTTGTTATGCTTATAAATATACAAGAATACACAACATATATTGGTGATATAGGGGTTATGATTATAGGGGAATCAAGTTTGAGCCATAGACAATAATACTTAATATTGTCATGCCTCAAACAAACCAATAACATCAAACACATTGGGGTAGGAGGTTTGGGATTCATAATAGGAGGATATTACATCATGCCAAAGTAAACCCTGAACTAAACACAAGCAGTAGGTAGACATGCAAGTAAAGGTATTAGATAAACACATTGTTGTGATTGCTGAAAATCTTAATCAGGACATACCGATTTCAAATAAGCAAAATACAGTAAAAGCAATAGCAGGGCTTGAACAAAACAGGTCACAGTGCGAGTAACAAGAGAGAATGCTTTTTGAATGTGAGTGTGAGTTCAGTAAACTGAGAGTGTTCGTGTATGTCTGTGTTAATGAGAAAGCTAGGTATTTATAGTTTGAAAATAGGCAGAAATAAGGCAAGAAAATAAGTATGGAACCGTGTATCAATTCAAATCAATCAGTATAAGACTTTATTTAATTAATGATTTGAAATAAAACGGTAATATGTAAGTGCTAAATAACGAAAGAAATCACGTAGGGCTGAATATGACCAGTAAGAAATTATCTCTAGCAAGTACAAGTACATAGTAGGTAATTAAGGTTAGGTTCATCATACTCTAATTAAGGAAATATCTGTAAGAATCAATACCAATGTAATCAGGGTAAGGGGATTAATCAAATTAAATAGAAAAGGTAGGGTTCGAAAGTTCAAAGAAAAGTATTCAAATAGGTCTAAGAAACATGGAGATCAATACAATAAGAAAAGAATCAATTACAAGAGTGTAATCAGAACTACACAAAGAGGTTTGAAATCAGTCCACAATTAAGGGTTATTTTGGGAGGGAAATTTAGCCTATAAAGAGTGCATAAGCATTAAGCATGCAAGGTTGAATCTATGACAAAGAGAAGTGTCACGTAATTACAAAATAGGTAAGCAGTGGACTATAGGAACATGGTAGTCACCTCAGTAATAGAGAAGCGAGAGTATCAAATAGCATGCAAAAGGTCAAGTAGAAAGCTTTTCTGAAAACTGTAGTCCAGTTCCAATGATAGCAGGAAATCAAAATCATATAAAGCACAGAAGTTGAAATAAAATTTTGAAACTCAATTGAGCAATAGATGAAATAACTTCAGAAACTCGAATTGGTCCAAAGAAAATAGGGTTTTAAAACCAAACAAGTTTAGAGATGAGGAACAAGGAAATCACATAGCAAATAGTCTTCCGGACTCGAATGAACCCCCAAATCTTAGGGTTTTCACCAACAATCGAGTATAGAGATGAAAGACAAGAGAGACTCAGGCAGAAAATATCAACGAAATAAAATCAAAAACCTCAAAAAGGAACTAATACCTTTAAAATGCACACTCCAGTAGGAGAACAACACAAAGAAACACAATAGAAGAATAACATAATTAACACAGTAGAAGGACAACATGAAAGAACACAGTAGAAAAACAACATAAAAATGCAGTACAACAAGCTAATAAAATCAGAAAAAGCTTCGAACTAACGTAAAAAAACCCTAAATCGGATAAGATAAAGGTTTTGAAGGTAAAGTTTTGAAAGAAACTTTGAGAAAATATTTAAAAGCTTAGAGAAAACACAGATATACGACGGATCAAAAAGAATCAGAAGAACCTCGAAGGTTAGGGTTTTAGAAGAACCCAGATGGTGAGAAGGGATTGGAAAGTCATTGATCTAAGCAGGAGAAGTCAAGACCGGGCTTGAATAGCCATGGCTGGTCGGAGCAAGGTCGAAGATGACCGGAGACAGCATAGTACTGAAGTAGACCAAGGTCTGGACCAAACTTCTTCAAGATTTGGTCTTGAAAATATGATAATCAGGCGGGTAGGAGCCATAGGAGGTAGATACAAGCCTTTAATGGCTTTAGAAGCCATGGATTCAGGCGATTTTATGGTGGAAGTGGAGGGAGGCGGCTAGGGTTTCAGAGAGAGAATTGGGAGAGGGGGAATCCAAAGACGGCTACAAGTGAGAAGTGATTATGGTTTGGGGATGGGAGGGGGGGGGGGAATGAGGAATCAAAAAGGAAAGGTTAAATGGTGGTCTTTGATCATTTTGATCAACGGCCTGGATTGAATGGGGATTTGGGCGAGTTATATTAAAAGGGTCATGGGTCGGGTAGATTAGGATTTGGTCTGGGTAATTGAATTTTAGAATTGGTTTTAATTGGGGTACCAAATCAGGCTAAAATAGAAAAAGGGCTAATATTTAAATAGCCATTTTTTCATTATTTATTTTATAAAAAATAGTAAAATAGTTTTTGGAAATAAATTAAAAGTACTAAAATAATTAATAATACATAATATTAAATTAAAAATATTGGAGTTAATTTTATAATTATAACCACAATTAAATCTTAAAAGAGGCAATATTAAAATTATATATAGTTTAGCTTTAAAAATACTAAATAAATTTGTAAATATATGAAAAATTATGCTAGCTATATTTTAGTATAAATATGAGAACCAACAAATGATTCACCAAAAACGATAATTTTGCAGATAATTATTGGGGTTTTCTTGATAAAATAGGGAAATAAATTGATTTAAAAATCTTTAAAATTAGATAAAATTAATAAAACCTTTGGAAATACTTACATATGCATACATATGGTATTTTAAAAGTATTTTGCATTTTAAAAATATACAGGGAAAAATTGGGTATCAATAGTCCTCTTCTAGAGAACTGTAAACAAAAGATGGCCCTCTTTATAAAACTCTCACATTAAAGGATTGATTTTGGAAGAACTTATGCTCGTAACCCAAAGGATCTCGGGAAAAAATGCACTGAACCCTCGCACAATTCAACACAAAGAGTAAAACTTGTGCAAAAACTTAAATGAAAAGTACGTAGAGAATTGCATAAATACTCACATGGAAAGTACTCGAAAAGTTGTGAGAATACTTAAATGAAAAGTAAGCACAGAGAAAAATTTGCACAATACTTAATGAAAAAGAGCTTCCATTCATAGCAAACCTGCCAAAATTCAAAAATATGGACAAGAAAAGAAAGCCAAAACTAAGCTACTGCATCTCCGAAACCCGGAGGAAGAGAAGCGTCTGTGTCCCTAGAAGAAATGCGTTGATCTGCTAGCGACTCAATATTTTGTCCTTCAGCATCTTCACCTTCCACCTTTTCTTTAGTTCCTAAGAAGTTAGAATCGAAATCAGAAGAGTCAGTAGCATCAGGCTGGGCCGGAAGACCACTTTTAGCAATTGGCTCCAGCTCACGGGCCTTAGCGATCTCGACATCAAAGTCACTGACACCCACTTTTGCCTCTTCCAAGGTTTTTCTCCTCATGCCATACATATCATATATTTTATCATCAATGAGGGAAATCGCTCGGCGCTAGAGTTCTTCTTTAAGTCGGCCAACCTCCACAGAAAGGTTATCTTGCGGGGATTTGGAAGCCCGGAGGTAGACATCAAGCTCTCGGATAGAGGAGCTAAAGACCCTACAATGTTCAATGGTCCTATTATGCTTGAATTTTTACTGGGCATACTTCGCCTCGGCAGTAGTAACTTCTTCAGTTTTAGAGGTTAAAGTTGCCTCCAAATTATTCAATCTTTCTGCAGTGGAAGCCTCGCGATCGGATGCAGCAAGAACGAAATTATGGACTTCAAGCCATTTGGCCTTAGTTTTTTCAAATTGTGCCCTTAACGGGGCAACCTCCTGGCTAAGAGTCACTACTTCTTGCTCGCTTTTCTGCAACCAAGCCTCCAACTCAACAGCCTCAAAATCTCGTGCTTTCAGTTCTGAGAGGTAGCAGTTTGGTCTCGCTCGGCCAAAAGTTGATCTCGCTCGGATGTAAGTTCATCCTTATCACGAATCAGCCTTTGAAGGCCTTTGGAAGCAAGGAAGTTGGCCTGAAAACAAAAATACAAATTCGAAACCATGTCATAACATATATAGAAGAAATGAAAGAGGAAATAAAGACTACATCGTCATTGCGTTGTGCATGGAATTGTTAACCAAACACTCTCCCGAGAAAGTTAGTATTTTTTTCCCCTATCTTTTTCTGAAGCCAAAAGCTTCAGATAATTTGTAAGTTCCACTAGTCGGGACAACAAATGGCATATGGCAGAAATCGAGAGGTTAACGCTCCTTCTCCTTTGGGGATCTTCTGAGGGGCAGCATAATTTTTTCCCAGGTTCCCATGAACTGAGAACTGAGGAAGAGGAACATCATACTCTCGGGAAACTATAGCCGGTGGAGATGATGTAGCAGTTGCTAGGGCGAAGGCAGAGTTGGTGAAGAAGGAGATGAAATTAATGGTGAAGTAGCTACGCCAAATGCAGTGCTGGTTGTTTGTTGCTCATCAACCGAAGATGGTAGGAACCCGCACATAGCCTCAGAGTATCGGGCACAGTGAGTAAGGCATAGAAATGAGAGTTGGCATTTTCTACCATATCATACTCCTCCTAGAGTGTCGAGCATCGTCCTTGATTGGTGTAACTAACTTAACATATTGAGCATTCATTTGAGTTGAGAAAGGTCGATGTCTTCTATGTAGAGAAGCCTTCTCTTTGCTGGTTTCCCCATCATCACCATGGTGTCTATGGACGCTTGGGTGCAAGGCTCATCACCACAACATCTGAAGATGACTCTGGTGTGACATTCTTTACCTTTTTATTTTTTTCCTCGGCCACAGAGGAACGTCTTTTTTTTTGGTTTCTTGCTCTCCGACCAGGGACTCCTAGAAGAAGCACTTGCACCAGAAGTAGGCCCGAAGACACCTATTCGGGTAAAAGCCTACTGCAGCAGCCTCGTCGCATCAGCAGGAATAGCCAAAATGTCCTCCTCGAGGACGAAAATTGAGTCCTAGGTTAGACGTAAATTCAACAGGAGAGAACGGTTAATAAACTTCCTTATAAGAAAGGTAAAAATAAGTTGGCTTTCCACCCGTATTTAATGGCGAGTTCTTTCCACGTTAGGGTCTTGGGCATAGTGATGTCCAAAATTTTTATTGACCCACTGGTCCATGCCTTCATCCCTAGGTGGCACCCACCAAGTTGCTGAAATAAGCTAAAGAAGAAGGGCCAATAATAATATGGGGCGATTTTTGATAGAAGAAAAGACAAATGGGGAACCTACGAATGTGGTTCCATAATACCGGTAAGGATGAAACCATGGTCGGAATGATGTCACTGGTGGCAACCACAACGAACCGTTCTATCTAACCACAATCGTTATCATCACCGATGCTTTATAGCAGAGCATGGTGGCCACGTTTGCTAAAATTTATCATTCTCCCGCGAAAAATCTTAGAGGAATGAAGGTTCATTAATCGAGCCAAGGTTATCTCTTCTCCCATATCTTGGCATAGATGCCAAAGGCAAGTAAATGTCCGCCAAGCATACCTGGTAATGGATGTAGAACTCCGCAATAACATAATCAAGCTCCACACTCAAAGAGAATGGCCACAAGGTGAAGGGATATGTATAAAAATACGTAAAATCATTCTTTAGTAAGGTTATCCACTCAGCCATGTCAAGAGCGATGATGTTTAAATCAGAGCAATGATAGTCTTCCGTCATAGCAAGGATGTCAGAAGGACGGATAAAAGAAGGATACACGCCAATAGCCCACGTGCAAGGATTAGCGGTAGGATACTTCTCTTTGAAGCCCTTAGTTGTGACAATACTCATTGGGATGATGGAGCTCGTCGTATGAGGAGCAACGTCATCAACTTTACCTTTGTTCTTTGAGGACTAGGGTTTCTAGAAGAAGAAGCCACTGTTATCAAAAGAGAGGAAAGGGTTTTTACTGAAGAAGAAGATTCAAAAGTTAAAGACAAGTATGAGTTAAGCAAAGAGTTTGAGAGAGTTTGAAAATTTATGAAGTGTAAATGGAGAAGTTTGATGTGTATAATTAAGGGAATAAGCGGCTAAAATTATGGCCATAATTACCTCGATAACCAATAAAAGTGGTGCAGAATCGTGGGATGACACGTGTTCGGGACTTCGGGGCATTAAATGCAGAGAGACGTATGCCTAATTAACTGTCAAAACTTTTCAGTGGGAGTCATAAAATTTTTCACCAAAAAGGTATTTCTACCAACTTCCAAGTGACACAAGGTTATGCCACTGAAAAGCAGGGGGACCATCTGCATAGGGTAAAATATATTTATATTAAATGATCGTATGACAAAGTGATATAGGGAGCCGAAGACAGAAGACAATCAGGTCTGAAGGCAATGATCTCATCTGTTACGGGAGAAATGATATTCATAAAGGTGAGATAAATGTCTGCCACCCGATAATATTTAATGAAGAATATTTTACAGCATTACGTATGTGGTCCATTACAGAGAATATGGCGTTCATTGACTGCGGTTATACATTCTTCAATGCCCCTCATAATTGTCAATAAAGAGGGGTTTGATCCTAGGACCTTGTTCCATAGGTGCAACTATAAATAATGAGCTCTATTATCATTGTAAATGACACAAATTTCCTCACAAACATATGCTACACTCTGTTCAAAGCTCAATATAATTTTATCTTCTTACTCATTTATATTGTTATTATTGTCCCCAGAAGCCCTGTTCCCGGAATTACAATTTCTGTTGTTTCACCTCCATCTCAAGGCTAAGTATTATATTTTTATGTAACTTAGTTATCATCTTGGGATCAAATTAATTCACTTGTCTATAAACCACGTATAAATTCAATCGTACCATTTTATGGGTAAACAAAGTTACTCCTTATCATACATACAATATCGATATGAATAATATCGAAGAGAAATATAGTCTGACTTCTCAATAACATCATCGTTATATAAAAGTCATTCACTATAAAAGGTAAATTTTTAATGCAATTATTTTTCACGCCATGATATAATATATGTTCTTTATAATAGCACTTTATTATAACAACAACAAAAATTCAGAAGAAATAAAGTTGTTATAAAAATGTTTGATTGCAGTTGCGTAATTTTGAAGTAAGTATTAGTAGGGGCTAGTCATTGAGTTATGGGTTCTGTCATAATTTTAATCTAAATTTTATATTTATTTTGAGAAATCGATTAAATATATATAAAATATTAATGTATAAGTTTCGAATTGTAACTCCGTTAAGCATCTACTATATCCTAAGAATATATTAGACCCAACATAAATACCACTATTTGGTGTATGAAGGAACTTTAACGTCGAGGTAAACTAAAAAGTTGCTCGAATATACCTTTCAACATCAAACCTTGAAATTGGAGGAATAATCTTGGAAAGCTTTAATTAGCGACAACTTCTTCTTTTTAAATTTTATGGTTTACACATACCATAACTATTACGACGAATATTTAATATTTGGTACCTCCCATCAATACACGTGTTAACGAATTAGTGCCAATATTTATTATGTCATACTATATATTAGGAATGATAAATGGGCGGATTGGATTAGGTTAATAAATGGGTTATTGCCCAACTCAGCCCAAAGTTTATTGAGCTAAGATGAAGTAGGTTAAGATGGGCTAAACAATAGTCATAACCCAACCTACCCAACCTATCCAACTTGACACATGTTTTAGAATCATGCTCATCTTGCATAAAAAAAGCTTTTACCTTAAAATGTGTAAGTTGAAAAATATTTTGCAAGTAGAGGTGGGGTAGGGTGATGCAGAAAAACAAACAAATAAAAAACTAAAAATACAATAAAATTTTTTTTGAAGGGGTTTACGTGCGGGGGTAGGGTGAGTGGGTGGTATAGAAAAATTAAAAAAAATAGAAAATTGAATATACATAAAAAAAAAAGTAAAAAAAATTTTGAGGGGATTTGCATGGGCGTAGGGATGGTGCAGAAAAAAAATAGAAAACTAAAATAAAAAAAAGTAAATTTTTTTTTGAGGGGTGAAGGGGGAGGGGAGGGTAGGTGCATGGTGCAGAAAACAAAAAAAAAACAAAAAATTGAAAATATAAAAAAGTAATTTTTTTTAGGGGGTTTGGAAGAGGGTGGGGGATAGGTGGTAGCGAGGGTGGGTGGTGCAGAAAAATAAAAGAACTAAAATTTAAAATACAAATAAAAAATTAAAAAAATTGGGGCAACTAAGTAAATTTCTAGATAAGTTGGGTTGGGATTCTTTTGTTTGAGTTTCATTGGTTGTATCTGGGCTGCTTAATGAGTCAGAATGAGTTGCTATAAAAAGAGAGATTTTTTCTTTCTTATGCAATATATGAAACTTTATTACCAAATATGTGCATAGTTTCTACTTTACTCGTCATGTCCATATTTTTTCTACAGTTATCATACCATTCATTAAATACTAATCATTAGTAGTTGAATCTTCCTAATTAGGCATGCTAAAATTTAGGAACAGAATCTTCTAATTGATTTAGCCACAAATCAAATATGTTCAAAAGCTCAATTCGTCGAAATCAAATCTGTTCAAAAGCTCAGATCTCTTTTGAGATATTTTCGCTTAGGCCACAAATCAAAAGCTTAGTTCGTCGAAACGCTCAATTTCAAATTATAGAAATCAGTTCTGCAAAAGCTGTATTCGTCGTCATTCTCTCTACATCTCTCTCTATTTCTCAATCGCAAATTTCAGTAATACAAGGCAAAATAAATAGAGTAGCAATTCCTCCATTGACAGTCATTAAAAAGCTTGAATATTTGTGAAAACATAAAATAAAGCATCTTTAATCAGAATACAAATAATCTACAATTTATCTACATGTCTGCAATATGTCGTATTCTTCTTCTTCTTCGAGTTTCAACCTGAAATACAGTCAAAACCAAGTCTAATCTTCATCAAAACCCCTCAAAATTGAGATATAAATTCCAAACCATATTCCCCACTATTTTCAGCAACACCCAACCCAAACAAATAATGATTTTTGAAAACCTAAGTTTTTGGTCATGGCGGGGCAGTGACTATGGTTCCTTAGGGCGTATTCGACTTCCGGGATAACTTTTAGGCGATTCGAGTTCGGGGATTCGGGCCCACGGCTATAGCACATAAAAATTTGGGACTCGCGCGAATTTTCAGTTTTATGACCGTAAAACGCAAAAAAAATATAATTTGGTCATGGCGGGGCGATGACTATGGATCCTTAGGCTTTATTCAAAGTTCCGAAAATTCAAAGCTTTCAAGCTTTTTAATGGTTGTCAATGGTGGAAGCATGTAAAAAGAACGTGAGTATGAGTAAAACGTGGGTGGGGCTGAGGGGTTAGGAGAGAGAAATGTAGGATAAGTGGAGATACTGGAATTAAACAGAAATCCTTTAATTAAGAAGTAAAACACATCTCATTAATTATACCCTTAATTAATTATGGTATAGAACTTGTAATTTAATATACTATGTGTAATTAAGGTAAACCTTAAACATTAAGGGTAAAAATATTTCCTATGTGGTATAGAAATATAAAAATTTCTAAAAAATAATGGGTTAACTTGGGCCCAGCCCAAATTAACCTATGAGCTAAAATATTTGTAGCAAATCTATTAATTTTTAATTGAATTAGATAAATTAAATGAGTTTGAACTCAAATTGTCACCCTTACTACGTACCAGTAAGATTTGGATAAGATATGTATTGTTTACCCGTTATTTTCTAAGAACAACACGGATAAAATAGGAGCTAGACTACTAAAATACAGTGAGGAAATTACGATCACTTTTCGTGTACATAATTAATGTATTAGGCTTCTCATCATGTGATGACAGTTTGTTTGAGAATCTACTTTGTACATGACTGGTTTTGTCGGAAACCATTTCTTGAAATAGCGTCGAATGGCAATGTGCAAATAGTGAGCAATACGAATTAATATTTTACAATTAGATCCCATTTTATTATAAGAATTAAGACATGATTTGATATTTATCTTTCTATCTTTAACTAGAGGTTACGGATTCGTACCATGTATATTAAAATAATAATGATAGAAAATATTTCCCCGTTAATGGATCTTACGTGACAAGAATTCAAATTAATCGAGAACGCAATACATATATCAGACCCAAGTGGAGAGTTATTAATTGGAGTTTTGGGGTTTAAAATTGTAAAAGATTAGTACTCCTATACATATAATTTCAAAAGAAATAAGAAGGATCACATATATATAGAGCAAGGGCGGAAGGGGTTCACCCGAACCGCATTCGTCGAAAAATTACACTATATATATAAGGCAAAATCTATTTTTTTATATTTATATATTGAGTTCTGAACCCCCTTAACACAATCCAAAAGTGTAGTTTAGTGGTCAAAAGAGTTAAATATTTTCATAAGGTGATATGTTAAATTCCCACTAACTACAAAAAAATCAAAATATGTGATCTGTACATGACAAAGAAATTACTAAATATCAATTTTGCCTGAGATGTGAAAGTACATACAAACAGAGAAGTAGCAGAGGATTACAACTGGAGTGATGGAGAAAGCTAGCATGCAATATGGTGTAAATCAACTAGTTTAACTTTTCTTCTTTTTCTCTCCTTCTGGAAAGTGATATATGATTTATATAAGTGAAATATGTTAGGTATATCGAGGTTGCTTTAAAAGGTCTAAGGACCATGCATTTAATTTGTCACATCACTAAATATCTTCTGAATCTTAACTAATATATATATATATATATATATATATATATATATATATATATATATATATATATATATATATATATATATATGCCCAAGTAATAGCATGCATGACCCCAAATTGTGGTTACAATTAAGACCCCACAAAATCATAATTAGGTGGAACAAATAATTAATCTGATAATTAATTATGTGATAAGAGCACAAATTATTCATACTCTAGAGTTCTAGACTCATTATATTGTTGTCGGTTGATATACGTGAACTAAATAATATTGCAATATATACATGATAGGGTAGGTATCCACTTCGTTAAAAATTCTTAACTACTTATACAAGAAGATGTTCAAATCAAACTTTAGATAGATAAGCCGTACATAATTTTATTGAAATAAAAAAAATTTTATAGAAACATTGTGCCTAAATTAAATACGGAACAATTTAAAAATAGAAAAATGACGAGATTGGTTAAATATGCTTTTCTTTAATTCACGTCCGATATTCATATTGGGATTCGACAAAATATGAATTCGCGCTAGAAAGTTCTATATTGTAAGTAAAGCGCTTCCTACGTAAAACGGTTCTATGCTCATGTCTCGAACCTAAGATTTTTACTTAAAGATTGAAATAAATACTTACAACTCCATCACAATTTGTCGGTCACGTTACAAATACTATTCTTTTTTGGTACATATAAATAATTTGTTATTTTTTTAATGTGTAACTCGAATACTTTTCATGCATTTAGGTTTAAAGATAAAAACAGATTAAAAATTATTATAAATGATATAAACAATTTACTGTTATATTATTTGTTTTCTTCGTAGAGAATGAGAATCTCTTTGTTTTCTTTCTACATTTTTGTTCCCTGAGCAAGAGAATAAAAATAAAGGTCGCTGTTGACAGTTGATGGAATCATTTAAGAAGTGAAAAACGTGTTCTTTTTACTACCACATTTTATTTATTATTTTCTTATATTAATTTGTTTATAACCATTAACCACGTCGTTTCTCTACATGCCAAATAATAGGAGAAAAAATATAAAAGGAATGGACCTCCAATTAAGGGTGCAAACGGCCCGGGACTGCAGTCCTGGCGGTCTTGGTGGGCCGATTCTGGCGGTCCTGGTGAGCTGGTCCTGACGGTTTCAGGCCTGCTGCCATTAAGCCCGTGACGGGCCGGTCCATAAGCGAAGAACCTCCAGGCTCGGGACCGCCAGGCGGGCCTGGTCCTGTCCTGGGGGGCGTGGCGGGCCCAACATCTCTTTTTTTAAAATAATTTTTTTTATTTATAAAAATCAGTAACGGCTCTTTTCAAAAGTAGCCGTTTGGAACTTTGTAAAATAGTCATTTGGCCCCCAAACTTAAATTTAACCCCAAACTTTATATAATTATAATTTTTCCCATATCTCAACTATAAATACCCCCTCATTCATTCATTTTTATTCACCAATTCATCAATATCTCTCAATCTCTCTTCAATCTTTCTACTACAATTGCTTAATTTATTGTTGAAAATTCGTGAAAAATTGTGAAGTTGTTGAATTGAAGTTTTCAAGTGTTCAACGATTTTCAATATTCAAGAAGTTGTTCGGCAATCCGGTAAACTCGTTTCAACTCTTACGTTTTAATAATATATTTTTGTGTTGTTTAGTTTGCATAATTTTAATTAGTATAGCATTTTCTTTGAAAAAAATGTTCGGTAAAGGAAAAGGTAAAACCGGTGAAAGTAGTGGCCATAATACTAACCTTCCCCCGGCTTCCCGGCCTACAAAAGATAAGCAAGTTGAAAGTAGTCGCCAACCTAGACGTCCTACTCCGCCTCCCATAATGCTTGATAGTGATCACCCTTGTTTTCAATTTACCGATAGTTAATTTCTACATGATGTTGCAGTAGGTGATAGATTAGATGATGAAATTATGAATGCTCTTTATCCTAATGAACCTATCTTAGAGGAAAATGAGAATGATAATGATGATGATGAAACCCAAGCACCAGATTTAGATGATACACCTACTAGTCCTGTTCATAACTCAAGTAATGCCCCGAAACACCCACCTGTAGAAACTCCAACTTTTAGTAGACAATCTGCTAAACGTGCAGAAACATCATTAGTTTGACATTTTTTTACTCAAGTAAGAGAACAAAATAAGGCTAAGTGTAAAACTTGTGGGAAATTACTTGTTCATAAATTTACTGGAGATCGTAGCAGCACAGGCAGTTTGGTTAGGCACATAAAAATACACCCTACAGATAGGGCTAGATTTTTTCAAATGCAACCGCTGCAAGAGGGGACAAGTGTAGATTCTGCGGTTAACCCTAGTAGAGGTTCAAATCTAGTTCAACCAGGAATTAACACTGTCACTGGAGGTATTTTCTATTACGATCCAAATAGAGATCGTGAAGAATTAGCAAAGATGATTACTGTTATGTGCTTACCTTATACTTTTGCTTTTAATCCTAATTGGGTTCATTATATTAGAAGAGTTTTTAATCCTACTTATAAAGGTTGGCCTCACGCAACAGTTAAGGCCGATATTTATAAATTCAAACATGAATATGAACAATATTTGTGTTATTTATTTACTCATATACCTAATCAGATTTCTATTACTACTGATATTGGTAGAAGTAATAATGACTGTGATTATCTAACTATTACAAGTCATTGGATAGATGAGGACTGGACAATGCAAAAACGTATAATTGCATATAGAATAACTAATTCACGTCACACGGGTAGGTTTATAGCTAACACTGTTTTAGATATTTGTAGATATTTTTGCTTTAGCGATAAAATAATGGCAATTTCTATGGATAATGCTTCTAGTAACACTAGTGCAATAGGCATGCTTACAAAAACACTAAATCCTGCATTTAGTAATATTTTTCATGTTAGATGTATTTGTCATATTTATCATTTAATTGTTGGTGATGGTATGCGAATTCTGAACATAGAAATTGAAAAGGTTCGAATGGCTCTTAATTGACTATTTTATTCAAAACGTAGAACTAGACTTAGAGAGTATTTTAAAAAATGTGATGAATATGGCCTTAGAGAAAGAAAGGTTCATAAACCTTGCCCGACTAGGTCGAATTGTATGTACGAAAGTTTAGTAGGTGCGTATGAATATAGAAACCCAATTAATGCAACGTTTAATTCTCGGGTGAGTGGTGAGAATGATGATGAAATGCTTACTACCCAAGATTGGAAGAATGTTAAAATTCTTTTAGATTTTTTAGAACATTTTCAAGTTGCTAGAAATACATTTTCTGGGCAATATTATCCTACTATTTCAAACTGTTTAGTTTATATTGCCGTACTAGATGATTTGTTTGTTGAATTTGGCGAGGGTGGGGATATTTATGAACTTGTTATAAATGAAAAGAAACAAAAATTTAAAAAATATTTTTTCCCTATCCCTCATATTTTTGGTTTAGCTGTAATGTTAAATCTTACAATGAAATTGGGAGGTCCTCATTTTTGGTATTCTAATATTTATAAGGCTTTAGATCTTTCAGACGAGGAAACTGCTACACTTGCTGATGCAAAATATCAATTAAAATTAATGCTCAAACTGTTTATAATGCTTATAAAGTTGCGTTAGAGCATGCTAGGCCAAATATTACAACCCCTACTTCGTTTAGCTCACAATCAACTAAAAGAGCTACGGGCTTAAAAACTATTAAATCTTGGACGGAATTTCGGGGTTCTCAAGGTGATAATTATGATGAATCTTCACATCTAAATGAGCTTCAAGTTTACTTGTCTCATGGACTTGAAAAGGAGAATCCAGATGGCTCTTTCGATCTTTTGGAATGGTGGAAGTCAAGGGAAAAATATTTTTCGGTTCTTGCAAGGATGACTCGGGATGTTTTATCAATTCAAGCTTCAAATGTTGCATCAGAGAGCGCTTTCAGTCAAGTAAGACTACAAATCGGTGATCATAGAACGGCGATGAGAGAGAGCTTGGAAAAATTGGTGCTTTTTAGAGATTGGATCCGCGCGGAACGAAGAAACTTTAGAATTGCAGAATCACAACGGGCGATAGATGAAGCTTATGAAGAAATGATAGCGGAACTTTTTGAGGATTCGGCTTCGCCCGGAAGTGGTGATGAACAAGTTTCGTTTCCACCACCACCAACACAACCTCCTCCCAACCTTGAAAGATTAATGAGATTTGTTAGAGATACAATGTAGATTATGATGTAACTTGTACAATGGCACATATTCTTTTACTTTTTTTCCTTTTAATGGTGGTATTAGTACCTTATTGTGCTCATTCCGTTGGGGGAAGGAAGACTAAGAAAGATATGCCATTTTGGTCAATAAAAATTATAAGACATATCCTTGAATATCATTTTTCTTAATATTTCTTTGTCTTTACTTCGATATGTTATCCTTGAATATATATATTACATACAATATATACTACAATAAAATATATACAAGAATATATATACATAACGTACAACATAAGCTAAAAGAAAATATATAAGTAATAACATATATACATAAGATACAATATATATACAATATATATTAATTAGTACAACACAATATACTAATTACTACACCACAATATATACATCATATACAATATATACTAATTACTGCAACACAATATATACATAATATATATCAATATATACATAATATACAATATATATTAATCACTACAACACACTATATACATAATATACAATATATACTAATTACTACAACACAATATATACATAATATACAATATATATTAATTACTACAACACAATATATACATAATATACAATATATACTAATTACTACAACACAATATACAATGAAATATATATTATATATATACTATATTAATAACTTAGTACACCATATAAAATATATTCTACACTATACTAATAACTACTATACAAGATATTGCCTTAAAAAAAAAAATCCCCCCCTCCCCCGTCAGGCCCAACCCGCCAGGCCCAGGACCACTGTGGGCTTAGGCCCGTCACGGACGGGTCTCAACCGCCAGGACCGCCAGGCCCGACAGGCACATAAAGTCCGGGACCGCGACGCCCAACCCGTCAGGACCGTTTAGGCCCGGACCCGAGCCAGAATACACCCTTACCTCCAATTTGATGGTCCCAAAAAAGCCATTATGGGTTCTTTCTTCATTTTATTTCTTTTTATACAACAGTTTTTTATCCGATAAAGAACCTAAGGAAGAAAGATATGAATTGCCACCTGAAGGGCTCAGTCATAACAAAGCACTACACGTCATTGTGCAATGTGAATATCATTTCATCACCAGGATTTTAGTCGACGGAGGATCTAGCCTCAACATCTGTCCATTGATCACCCTCAGGAAGTTAGGCAAAGGATTGCACGAGATAATATATATATATATATATATGTGTGTGTGTGTGTGTGTGTGTGTGTGTGTGTGTGTGTGTGTGTGTGTGTGTGCGCGTACTTGTTTAGACTGATCAATGCCACATCTCTTTTTTTTTCAAAAAAAAATTTCCAATTAAATTCATGGATTTGAGAAGGAATTATTTTTACTATTTCTAGGAATCGCCACTCGAAATTAAGTTATGATATTCTAAATCACCTTTTATTTAAATCCTTAGTCAAAGGAATGTTGCTTCTATTTTTATTGGTCTGCAAAGATAAAGGAACTTATAAGAAATTCTATTGATCGACAGAAAGGTGCGAGCCCCCACCCTTCTCCCCTCCCCGAGTCTAGTAATTCTAGCATGATCACTTAATTAATTAATTAATTATATTTGGCTTTACATCAATTTTATATATTTTTATATTTTGTTGGGATTATAGTTTGCCTTTATCTGCTATTAGTGCTTGATTATTGAATGGTAGAGGAAGTTTTGACTAATATTAAGCTGTAATAACCACCTCAAGCAAATTAATCAGTGATCGAGATAAAATTTATTAGTTTGTCATAGATGCGAATAAGCAATCATAACAAACAATTAATTGTCAAGTAACTTTTGAAAAATAATTACGCTTTTAGTGTAAAATTAACTAGGGTTTTCATCAAATGTCACAATTATGCTACGCAAGCAAATCCTCGATTATGATAAAAGGATTAACCAAATTAAGGATTTCTATTGCTATACTGTAAATCCACAAGCGAATCGTGCCTAAAAGTTCACTAACGTTTCTATTTTTAACTTGTCTTCTTTCAAAAATTCTGGTTAATGCAAAGTTACTTAGTTAAAGCCAAAGAGTTTATTTCATGGGTTTATTATGAAGTGGACTAATCAACATGATTTATTATTAAAGCTATTTAAAAAGGTATTAATATTATTGAATTAGAAAAAATGATACTGTATAGCTGCTGTAATCGCGACAAATATTATGAATTGCGCCTAATGAAGAGTTCACTAGTGTTCTTTCTTTTGAATTTGCGCCTAATGAAGAGTTCACTAGTGTTCTTTCTTTTGGAATCAATGTAAAGTTATTAGCTGAAAGAGTATTTCATTATAATGGGCTTATTAGGAAAGGATTGAGAATTGGGCTATTAAACAAGAGTTATTGATTAAGCTATTGGGCTGGGCTTGAATTATGGACTTGAAGCCCAATTTATCAGAGGCAGCCACAGACGGGCCTATCTTGCAAATCCAGCCCTTTTTAATTGCAGAAGTGGCCTTTATTACACTTTACAGCCGTGCCCACTTAATGCCTTTGCGGTTGTGGCCACTTCCAGTCTATAACCACAGCCTATAATTACTTTGCGACCATAGCCATAAATTGCTCTTACAATCAAGGAGGGTTGAACTCAAAATGAAAGAGAGAGGTTTCGAGATTGCTTGATTCTTTATGTTTTTGGCACGATGAGCATAATCCAAAGTGCTTTTGTAGTACAAAATAATATGGGGTAGGGTTTCTAGCTTTTAGTCAAAGCTGAATTGTACTAATTATAAATACTATAGGGTAATTGCTACCTGATCGTATCCAATACACAAACGTTAACACTAATTAACAAAATGATAATCGAAGATGGCTTCCTCCAGCATATCAACGTATAATAACAACAAATTCAGTATATTTCCTCAAGTGTGGCTATATCGATTTACGTTGACGAAATCGCAAAAGCACCAGTAAGAGCAACATACGTAAACATGTATAAATGGCCAGAATCCGACGTTGAATTCATAAAAACAATCATCTCAAGAACAAATCAAAATAGAAATATTGAGTGCAATCAACCTAAGTCAATTGTGCTGGACAATCTTTCATACAGACAATTATGATGGGATTATAAATCCGACTAAAACATAATAGCCTTCATATCGAATTATTTGGAATAACAACATAAGCGGAAGCGTACCTGAATCCATAAGTGGAAATCCTTAGTCCTTCTTGATGATTGTCCAAATATTTGGCTTTGAAAGCTCCTTGATCCTTCTTGAAGATTGTCCTTCTTGAAGTATTGGCTTTCACAAGAATTTATCTAAGACCAAAAATGGAGAATGGTTTTCTACTTGATATGCAAGACAACAATGGCTCTCTCTCTCAATGGGTGGAAGAAGAAGAGAATGTCTTGCATTCTTATATAACCCCCACTTATAACACATGAGTTATGAAACTCAAAAGTCATAAGCATGTGACCATGGTTACATATATGTAACCTTAGTTAGCCCATCATTAACTAAGGTTACCCTTTCGGGTATCTACACATTAGTCCTACACTTTATATGACAATATATTGGCCCCCTTAACAATGTCCATAAGTCCACCAATTTAGGCCAAACCAAAAGATAGCACATAACATATAATTAATCCATATATTGTTCATATGTATGTAGATATAAGTCCATCTATCTAACAATCTCCCACTTGGGCGATATACTCATACATATGTACAAACCTTAGCATTATATGTTACATTATAACCTTATGAGCTCAGAATTGCTATCATAATAAAATTCTCATGAACAATCCGGTCCATCAATCATACCAACATAGGATCTAAGAGCTCTAAGTTACTCTTGCGTAACTAGAACCAACATAGGTCGTATATCAATATAACCAACGACATGGATCAAGTATAGGTGTGTAGCATGGAAATAACATAAAGTGTGGTCTGAAATAGAATGTCTATTTCCAACTGGTTCTCTTTATTGAGATCAATCATAAACCTTAAGAGTACATAAACTTTAAAACTGAATATCTGCAGATATAACCTTAAAACTGAATTACTGAATGTAATGGACAATACATAATTGTATAATACAAACTCCCACTAAAATTCGTAATCCTTAACTGATTTGACACCCATGCAAGCAATATGCTCATGAAATACTTTTGGTGTCAATCCCTTAGTAAGCGGATCCGCAATCATTGAGTTTGTACTAATGTGCTCTATGCACAATTGTCCATTCTGTACTCTTTCTTTAACAACCCGAAATTTGACGTCCATATGTTTTGCTTTCGTCAAACTACTGTTGTTGTTAGCAGCAAAATCGGAATCGGTGTACCCGATGATCTCAAGCTGGTCCGATTTCCGATATGTAAGCATGTAATCCTTTGTTCTCTGTAAGTACCTTATGACCCTTTTGGCTGCCTTCCAATGGTCCATTCCCGGATTGCATAGATATCTGCCTAGCATCCCAACAATGTAAGCTATATCAGGTCGTGTACATACCTGAGCATACATCAGACTACCTACAGCCGAAGCATAAGGTGTTCTCCATTTTCGAAGTTTCAAAATTATTATTTGGGCACTTTTTGAGACTAAACTTGTCTCCCTTAGCAACAGGGGTGTTGCCTGGTTTACAATCCTGCATGCCAAATCTTTTAAGAACCTTATCGATATAGCCCTTTTGTGACAGACCGAGAATACCTTTTGAGCGATCTCGATGTATCTGAATTCCTAATAAAAAGAGGTATCACCAAGATCTCTCATTTCAAATTTCTTTGAAAGAAATTTCTTAGTTTCATGCAATAATGCTATATCATTACAGGCAAGCAGTATGTCATCGACATATAAAACCAGAAAAATATACTTACTCCCACTGAACTTATGGTATATACAGTCATCATCAATATTCGTTTCAAAACCAAAAGATGTAATGACTGCATGAAACTTATAATACCATTGACGGGACGCCTGCTTGAGCCCATAGATGGATTTCTTTAATTTGCAAACCCTTTTCTTTGATTCATCCGAAACAAAGTTTTCAGGTTGCACCGTATAAATTGTTTCCTCAATGTCACCATTGAGAAACGCTGTCTTAACATCCATCTAATGAAGTTCAAGATCAAAATGTGCTACTAGTGCCATTATAGTCCTGAAAGAGTCTTTCGATGAAACTGGAGAGAGTCTCTTTATAATCAATGCCTTCCTTTTGAGTGTAGCCTTTTGCGACAAGACGAGCTTTATACTTAATAACATTGCCCCCTGAATCCCTTTTGGTTTTAAAAATCCATTTACAACCAATTGGTTTAATACCTTCGGGCAATGTAACAAGCTCCCAAACGTCATTATCGCTCATAGACTTCATCTCATCATTCATGGCATCAATCCACTTTTGAGAGTTAGAACCCTTAATGACTTGACGGAAGTTGATTGGATCATCTTCATCAAGTCCAATATCACTTTCTTGTTCTTGGAGAAATACAACATAATCATCCGGAATTGCATTTCTCCTCTCTCTAGTAGATCTCCTTAATGGCACTTCAGTTTCTTGAGGTTGTTGAGTTTGATTTTCATTAGTAATATCAGGAACTTGATTGGGGAGATTTTCGAGATTGTCTTGAATTGGAGTTGTGTGATCCGTGTCAGGAATGAGAACACCCTGACCAAGATCAACAATTTGAGGGAAAGACACATGTTCTTCCTCAAAGACAAAATCTCTAACAACTTTATCTCCCCACCCCCCAAACTCAATATCCTCAAAAAACCTAGCATTACCCGTCTCAAAAATAGTTCTAGAAGTGGGATCATAAAACTTAAACCCCCTGGATCTTTAAGAGTATCCAACAAAATAACAACTAACCGTTTTAGCATCCAGTTTCTTTTCATTCGGCCTATATGGCCTTGCCTCAGCTGGACAACCCCAAATGTGTAAGTGCTTAATTCTGGGTTTATGCCCAGTCCAAAGTTCATATGGGGTTTTGATTGTAGCTTTAGTTGGAACTCTATTAAGAATATAAGCTGCGGTTTTTAATGCTTCTCCCCAGAGTGAGTCTGGCAAAGTAGTACGACAAATCATACTTCTTACCATATCCTTAAGGGTCCGATTTCGTCTCTCAGCTACACCATTCATCGTAGGACTGCCTGGCATAGTATACTGAGGGACTATCCCACACTCATCTAGGAATTTAGCAAATGGCCCTAGACGTTGTTCACCTGAACCATCATATCTGCCATAGTATTCACCACCACGGTCAGATCTAACAGATTTAATCCTTTTGCTTAGTTGATTTTCAACTTCAGCCTTATATGATTTGAACACTTCTATGGATTGGGACTTTTCATGAATAAGATATAGGTACCCATAACGAGAGTAATCGTCTATGAATGTGATAAAGTATTGTTGACCATTCCTACAAGGAATATGGAATGGCCCACAAATATCCGTATGTAACAATTCTAAGACGTCCGAAGCTCTCTTAGCACCTAATCTCGTCTTGTTTGTTTGTTTACCCTTGATACACTCAACACAAATATCCGAATTTGAGGAATCAAGAGAATCAAGAATTCCATCTGACACGAGTTTCTGAATTCTTTGAATGGATATGTGACCCAAACGTTTGTGCCAGAGTGATATAGAATTCTCATTAGTTAATTTTCTTTTGGTACTACTTGAACTTGTATGCAAAGTTGTTAGATAATACGCTTAACGCTAGAGGGGGGTGAATAGCGTTATAATAAAATTTAGCGTAAACTTGCGGAAATTAAAATTTGCAGGAAATAATTAAGTGCGTTAAATAAATAAAAGGAAAGAACGCACCGATATATTCTGGTTCACCACAACACGTGGCTAGTCCAGTCCCCGAGAGACTCTCTCGAGATTTTCCACTAACTTGTCAAGCTTACGGGTGCTCAACAAACCTTTACAACTTAAGGACACAAGCCTTAACACCTTTGCTCGGAGATACAACACTCCAAGACTTCAACCAAGGAAACACAAATTCCTTACAACAAGAGAATCACAATTCTCATACAAGTGTATAAAACACTAAACACTCAAACAAAATATTCCTTTATGAGTAGGTATGAGTAAAAGAAGTAAGCTCTAGATCACAACAACTTTGGACAAGAATATGGCTCTCAAAAGCTTTATGAAATTGAATATAAAATGATAAACAAAAGTATGCAAGCTTATAGCAATGTAATGATCAGTTGTAGTATGTTGTTGTGTTTAAAACACTGAAATGAAGCTGTATTTATAGTTGAAAAACTTGGCATTACCGTTGCCTAATTGCCAATTAAGAGTTGCTGATTTTACTCACTGACAATCGATTGTCAAACCCCAACAATCGATTGTCTGCCAGTCAGATCAAAATTCAATCCCAGATTTTACGCTTGATAATCGATTACTTACAATCCATAATCGAATACTGGCAACGTTCAAAAAATCCTTTCCAGATTTTACCACAAACAATCGATTGTCCAGAATCAACAATCGATTACTCAGCAACGTTCAAAAAATCTTTTCCGGATTTTAATCAAAACAATCGATTATACAAAATCAATAATCGATTACCTGACGGTATTTGAAAACTTTACGACAACGGTCAGCTTCACAATCGATTGCACAAAGTCAACAATCGACTACTTATCAGTTTTTGAAAAACATTTTAGACACTGTCTCTTTGACAATCGATTGTCCAATGTAACAATCGATTATTTAATAAATTCGAAAATCACTGGAAGACACTGTCTCAACATAATCGATTACCATTAGTTCATAATCGATTATTCAGAGTTTTGAAAAACTTTGACGGACACTGCCTCAGTCACAATCGATTGTTATGCAGGTTTGAAAAACCTGATGCTCACTGCCTTACTCACAATCGATTGTCATTAGTTCACAATCGATTGTCATGCAGTCTTGGCTTAAAACAATCGATTATCATAAGTACATAATCGATTATCTAAGTCCAGATTTTTAAGGCATGTCTAAAAATTATTTTGACTACTGTAAATATGCATGATTTAAAATCATTTGACGTTAAATTAAATATGCATGATTTTGGAAAATAGTTTTATGAGAGAAGCCATGTTACGAGTCAAGTTGTAGGATCAAGATCACAAATAAGAATGACTCAATTAAACTATAAAACTTTGTCTTGAGCTTGAATCTCGTTTTATATCAATTGTGCGCTTGTTTCTTGAACTTCGTCATATATCAATTTTCGCTTCGTTTGTCATTCATCAAAACCTACACAAAAGAACACACGTTTTAGTATATTGCATTGAGAACGTGTTTATGTGAGGTTATTATATCAACCAAATATAGGCTATCATATGTTGATAAAAGACCAGTACCGATAAGATTTGAATTTTGAAAGAGACTAACTTTATTGTCACCAAATGAACATGTATAACCGGATATGTCCAATTTGGGAACAGAAATCAAATTCCGTCTAAAAGACGGTACAACAAAAGTCTCATTCAAATCTAAATAAAATCCAGTCTTAAACAACAGCCTAAATTTGCCAATAGCCTCAACTTGCACCTTTTTGCCGTCACCCACATAGATGTATCTTTCACCATCATTTGGTTTTCGGCAGTTCAGGAACCCCTGCATATATATACTTATGTGAGTAGTAGCAGCCGAATCTACCCACCAAGTATCCTTAGGTACCGAAATTAAATTAACTTCAGAACAAACAAGAGAAAGAGATGTACCTTTTTTCGCACGCCAAGCGTGGTACTTGGTACAATCTTTCTTCACATGATTAGTCCCCTTAAAGAAAAAGCAACCTGATTCTGAAGTTTCAACCTTAGGTTCCTTATTTTGCTTTTTCTGGGGCCTTGCAGCCGCAACTTCCTTCCTTTCCTCTTCTTAGTATCCTTAGAAGAGGATGCCAAATGAGCACTTTCTGTCTTATCTTGCTTTATCCTTTCCTCCTCTTGCACACAATGTGAAATGAGCTCATTAAGAGTCCATTTCTCCTTCAGGCAGTTGTAACTGACCTTAAACTGATTAAAGTGTGCAGGAAGAGATATCAAAACTAAGTACACAAGCAGTTCCTCAGGTAATTCCAGCTTGAGTGACTTAAGTTTCGAAGCAAGATGAGACATTTCCAAAATGTACTCCCTTATGTTTCCCTTGCCTTTATACCTCATGGAAACAAGTTTACTCAAAAGAGTACTTGTTCCCGCCTTTTCGTTTTGTGCAAAACGCTTTTCAAGGTTTTCAAGGAAAACTTTGGCATTACTTTCATCATTCATAGTGCCCCTGAATGATTCTGGAATTGCACGTTTCATGATCATTAGACTCATGCGATTTGAGCGTTCCCACTTCTCCATCTCATTCTTTTCATCATAAGAAGATGTATCCTCAAGAGAAGCAGGTTGCTCAATCCGAAGTGCAAGGTCTAGATCCATGCAACCGAGAACCATCATAATGTTCTCTTTCCATTCCTTAAAGTTTGTGCCGTTAAGCACAGGGATGCTATTTATATTAGCAGATATCGAAGCAGCTGAAGAATTCACTGAAAATAGAACAAGAATAACTTAATACATGCTTACAATTACTTGAACTTTAACTTTAGTTTACAGATTCAAAATAGGCAAATCCCATTACAAGATACCTAGCACAACATTGATTTTAGTCTTCGGACAAAAAATCAACTTGTAAGTGGTACTCTTGGTGTAGTGATCAAATATGGACAATAAACTCCTGTCAAATATCAAGCCTTCCTTTGGGCCGACTTAATATTCACATGGAAAACCGAATAATTATCACATATTTATCACCACAAGCATGTTCGAATTCCTGCCGACCTTCCTTTGGGCCGGTGTTAAACGCATGGAAGACTAACATCCACAGTCATCTTATATTTCAAGATTAATCAATCTACACAAAAGAGGTTATTTTGGCAACATAATGCTTCAATTGACTAATTTAAAATATTAGATGCTAAATCATATAGTTCCTTAAGCCATATATTGAATCTTAACTGAAAATTTACATGTTTTACATGTAACATCTGAATATTAATTGTTATAGTCTTAATAGGATAATACCAAAATCTGAAGCATGATGGACTAAAAAACAATTAATATTAAAAAATGAATATTAATGTATAAAACATTAAAAATTTAGAAAACTGAATATTGATTGACATATTATTAATGTACAATTAAAAAATCTGAAAACTTAATACTTAAAACATTTCATTAATTATGAAAAACGTTTCTTACATTATGTCCTCATTAAACAGCCAGAAAACAAAACGTTTCTGCAATTTATGGCCAGAAAAACGATTATCTGAGCCTGATAATCGATTATCTGGGCCTACTGGAATCTCAAATTTTGCTGAAAGACTAGGATAATCGATTATAGGATAATCGATTATCTTGGCTCTCTGGAATTTCCAATTTTGCTGAAAAAACTCCAGATAATCGATTATTTTAACAATAATCGATTATCCTCAGGTTCTGTTTCAAAAATTTTTGATGAATAAAATGCAATAATCGACTATTTTAAAAAAATAATCGATTATTCTCTGTTACTGTTTTGCAAAATTTTGGTGAACTTTAAAAATTATTCCAGGAACTTTTGCGGAGATGAACGCTGCCACTAAACCCATAGAAGTCGCCGCTAAATGTATTAGTGGCGACTATGTATTGAAACTGGAAACTGGAATTGCCGTCACTGAAGGTTATTTGTAGCAACAATTCCTTGTTCAAGTTTCTTGTTGTTCAACAACCAAAATTTTGCAAACTTCAATATGTCAATTCATATAGAGATAACAAGATATTGAAACACCAAAGTTCATCAACAACATAACATTCATGAAATCATGCTATATCATGGTACTAGAATTTCATAATCAAAATTCTATCTTAATTTAAACATGAAGTTTTATATAACATGGATTTCATGAACTTCCAAATAATCCAAATATGAAGGAGGCTCTGATACCAATTGTTGGGATTATAAATCCGACTAAAACATAATAGCCTTCATATCGAATTATTTGGAATAACAACATAAGCGGAAGCGTACCTGAATCCATAAGTGGAAATCCTTAGTCCTTCTTGATGATTGTCCAAATGTTTGGCTTTGATAGCTCCTTGATCCTTCTTGAAGATTGTCCTTCTTGAAGTATTGACTTTCACAAGAATTTATCTAAGACCAAAAATGGAGAATGGTTTTCCACTTGATATGCAAGACAACAATGGCTCTCTCTCTCAATGGGTGGAAGAAGAAGAGAATGTCATACATTCTTATGGGAACCATAACCCCCACTTATAACACATGTAGAAGCCATGGATGGTTCTCTCAAACTGTTAGTTTTCAGAGAGTTGGGCTCTGATACCAATTGTTAGATAATACTCTTAACGCTAGAGGGGGGGTGAATACCGTTATAATAAAATTTAGCGTAAACTTGCGGAAATTAAAATTTGCAGGAAATAATTAAGTGCGTTAAATAAATAAAAGGAAAGAACGCACCAATATATTCTGGTTCACCACAACACATGGCTAGTCCAGTCCCCGAGAGACTCTCTCGAGATTTTCCACTAACTTGTCAAGCTTACGGGTGCTCAACAAACCTTTACAACTTAAGGACACAAGCCTTAACACCTTTGCTCGGAGATACAACACTCCAAGACTTCAACCAAAGAAACACAAGTTCCTTACAACAAGAGAATCACAATTCTCTTACAAGTGTATAAAACACTAAACACTCAAACAAAATATTCCTTTATGAGTAGGTATGAGTAAAAGAAGTAAGCTCTAGATCACAACAACTTTGGACAAGAATATGGCTCTCAAAAGCTTTATGAAATTGAATATAAAATGATAAACAAAAGTATGCAAGCTTATAGCAATGTAATGATCAGTTGTAGTATGTTGTTGTGTTTAAAACACTGAAATGAAGCTGTATTTATAGTTGAAAAACTTGGCATTACCGTTGCCTAATTGCCAATTAAGAGTTGCTGATTTTACTCACTGACAATCGATTGTCAAACCCCAACAATCGATTGTCTGCCAGTCAGATCAAAATTCAATCCCAGATTTTACGCTTGATAATCGATTACTTACAATCCATAATCGAATACTGGCAACGTTCAAAAAATCCTTTCCAGATTTTACCACAAACAATCGATTGTCCAGAATCAACAATCGATTACTCAGCAACGTTCAAAAAATCTTTTCCGGATTTCAATCAAAACAATCGATTATACAAAATCAATAATCGATTACTTGACGGTATTTGAAAACTTTACGACAACGGTCAGCTTCACAATCGATTGCACAAAGTCAACAATCGACTACTTATCAGTTTTTGAAAAACATTTTAGACACTGTCTCTTTGACAATCGATTGTCCAATGTAACAATCGATTATTTAATAAATTCAAAAATCACTGGAAGACACTGTCTCAACATAATCGATTACCATTAGTTCATAATCGATTATTCAGAGTTTTGAAAAACTTTGATGGACACTGCCTCAGTCACAATCGATTGTCATTAGTTCACAATCGATTGTTATGCAGGTTTGAAAAACCTGATGCTCACTGCCTTACTCACAATCGATTGTCATTAGTTCACAATCGATTGTCATGCAGTCTTGGCTTAAAACAATCGATTATCATAAGTACATTATCGATTATCTAAGTCCAGATTTTTAAGGCATGTCTAAAAATTATTTTGACTACTGTAAATATGCATGATTTAAAATCATTTGACGTTAAATTAAATATGCATGATTTTGGAAAATAGTTTTATGAGAGAAGCCATGTTACGAGTCAAGTTGTAGGATCAAGATCACAAATAAGAATGACTCAATTAAACTATAAAACTTTGTCTTGAGCTTGAATCTCGTTGTATATCAATTGTGCGCTTGTTTCTTGAACTTCGTCATATATCAATTTTCGCTTCGTTTGTCATTCATCAAAACCGACACAAAAGAACACACGTTTTAGTATATTGCATTGAGAACGTGTTTCCAGCAATTTCCCCCTTTTTGATAATGGCAAACATTAAGCGGGATATGCAAGACAAGCAATTTATATTGACGAGTCAAGACAAGTATATACATGTAACAAGTATGCAATTTGTTCCCCCTCAATATGTGAATTCCCCCTCAATTTAAGCTTATAAATATTGAGAGTGCATACCCGTTATCTTCCCCCTTTTGCCATTAGCAAAAATAAAAGAAGAAGATGCCAAAGATGTAAATAAAACTTGTTTATTTATTGGAAAGAAATTACAGCAATAGGGAAGACAATACAACATATAAAAACAAACTTAAAAACTACAATTATTCATTCATCATTTTCCGCCTCATCATCCGGCGCTGCTTCATATGGAACAAGACCTGCATATGGATAATGAATGTGGTCAAAATATCCATGGATCTCGTGAGTCAATTGACCGACAGAGGTGGTCAGGGAAGCAATTTGGTCGGAAATGGATTGGAGAGTGGGTTCTTGAGGCGGACGAGTTCGACGGGATGGAGGAGGAGCATGTGCTACATGATCACCGTCATGATGAAAGGAGGATTCCGAAATTTCCCACTTTTTGGTACTCTTTTTGAGAGGACCATTTCCAGTGACGAATCCGGTGGCTTCAGGAAAGTTCATGATGAGGAGAGCATAAGGAAGAGGCCTATCATCTCCGATAGCGTCACGCATGTGAATTTTGATAAGCCGACACCAATTGATGTTAGCTCCGGTTATTATGGCATGCATGAGCTTAGTGTCCTCTTGAGAAATGGTAGTATGGTTATGCTTACGAGGCTTGAGGACTCGGGTGATGAAATAGAAAATCAACCGATAATTGGGATCCATTCCCGTAATTGTAGGACGACGGGAAGAAAGATTTGGATCATAAGAAGTAAGACCGATTTGGTGTAAGAGGGTTGTTTCATCAAAAAGGGCTCCGGCCTCTCCGGTGTACCGAAAAATGTCTTCACCATTATGAGGAAGACGTGCAATGGTATGAAGATTTTCATCGGAAAGAAGAATTTGAACACCATTAATGTTGGTGACAAGCTCACCATCATCATCCTCATGGAGGTTGGAATAAAATGCTTGAACCAATGTAGTATTGATGTAAGGATGGGTAAGGAGTAAAAAGTCAAGAAGTTGAGAATTTTTGAGCATATTTGCAGCAGGCCCAAATGATTCAAGATACTTGTGGGTTGAAAAGCGGGGTGGAAGAATGTCGCGCTTTTCAAATTTGGTTAAGAATCGAGTAAGCTCGATGTCGGAATTAAAATATAGAAGGAAACCATCTTGATAGGGATAGTTCGGACGAGGAGGGGCAACAGAGGCGGATGCGCCGTGCCTAGCAGAACGGGAACGTTTTGAGTGAAGGCCCGACATTTTTAATGAAAGCTGCTGGATTTTGCAAAGGATTAGAGAGAATTTGATATTTTGAAAGCTAAAATTGATGCTTGAGTGAATGCATATGAACATATATGAAGCCTATTTATAGAGGGGAGAGTGGCTTATCATTTATGGAAGAAATCTGCTGAGAATTTAAAGCCAAATCAGTCAGAAACGGTAAAATAAATTCACTGACCGTTAGACAATCGATTGTTGCGATGCAATAATCGATTGTTGAAGAGTTATGACCTGACTTGGAACTGACACAAATCGATTGAGGAGCCAAACGGTAACAAGAGTTTAAATTTCTGACATGAAATAATCGATTGTCAAATGTGGTAATCGATTACGGGACCAAACGGTAACAAGCTTTTGAATTACTGACATGAAATAATCGATTATATATGTGAAATAATCGATTGTTTTGGACAAGCATTGCTGAATGGCTGAGGCAGAAATCAATTATGCAATTTAAGGAATCAATTTTTAAACAAAGCTGCATAATGAACATATACCATAAACAATCGATTAGTGATACTGCTAATCGATTTTCAGCACAGTAAAATAATCGATTATTTGCTTGGAACAATTGATTATTCTGTGCCAAAACTTTATAATTCCCCCTATCTTTTAGGGCGATACCTGCAAAATAGAATTAAACGTCTCCGACGCTCAAGTCAGTAATTTGTAAAGAAGTAATAACTTAAACTAGTGTTGCCAAGTGAGAGCATGAGCTCTTAAGAAGTGTGTCCTAAAGTGTTTTTAAGAGAGTTTCGGGTACTTACCTTTCCTCCGACGTCTCCAATTACCTGTTCAAGAGGGTGATCTTTGATCGTCCTCCACTCATTTGGCACTTTTGTTTCTTTTTCCAATTGTGGCGCTTCTTCCGTTGGTTGTTTCGCAGTTTCATCTTTATTTTCCTTGGGTGGTTCCTCTTGTATTTTGTCTTTCAAGCTATCTAAGATACCTGCAAGATCAAAGCCGGAATCCTTTCTCGCCAAGCGAGCATTATTTTCGGAAAATACAACATGAGGGGATTCCTCCACAATTTGGGTTCTTTTATTAAAGACCCTATATGCTTTACTACGTGAGGAATATCCAATGAAAATACCTTCATCCGACTTAGCATCAAATTTACCCAATTGGTCTTTGCCATTGTTATGAACAAAACATTTGCAACCAAAAACTCTAAAATGGGAAATATTTGGTTTTCTACCCTTATAAAGTTCATAGGGGGTTTTCATGAGTATCGGCCGAATTACTACTCTATTTAGAACATAGCAAGCGGTACTCACGGCGTCCGCCCAAAAATGTTTGGGTATCTTAGCTTCGTCGAGCATGGTTCTTTCCATCTCTTCGAGACACCTATTTTTCCTTTCCACCACCCCATTTTGTTGTGGTGTACGTGGAGCGGAAAAGGTATGCTCGATTGCGAGTTCGTCACAAAAGTCCGCAAAGAGATTGTGATCAAACTCTCCCCATGATCACTTCTAATTGAAGTGACGGTAGTTTCTTTCTCATTTTGAACACGCTTAAGAAAATATTTAAAATTTTGAAAAGCATCACTTTTATTGGCAAGAAATAAAGTCCAAGTGAATCTCGAGTAATCATCAACAATCACAAAAGCATATCTATTTCTTCCTAGACTTTCAATGCGAGAGGGACCAAATAAATCCATATGAAGCAATTGCAATGGTCTAGAAGTTGAAACAATGTTTTTAGATTTGAAAGATGCTTTTGTTTGCTTCCCCTTTTGACACGAGTCACAAATAGAGTCATTTTCAAATTTTAGATTGGGAAGACCAACAACTAAGTTTTGAGAAATCAATTTGTTCAAAAGATGCATATTGATATGTGCTACTCTACGATGCCATAGCCAAGTATCATCCTCTTTACTCATAAGACAATCAACATATTCGGGTGAGGAATCAACCATATAAATATTATCAACTCTAAAACCACGAAGTATGATTTTGAAATCACTACGTCTAAATACTAGGCATTCATCCGAATCAAATAGAGCAAGATTTCCCTTGTCACACAATTGGCTTATGCTCAAGAGATTATGCTTTAATCCTTTGACAAGTAATATATGCTTAATAGAGGAATTTTCATCCTTACCGACCGAGCCGATGCCGATGATCTTTCCTTTATTGTTATCACCGAAGTTAACACTTCCTCCTTCTTTGTGCTCTAATTGAAGGAATTTGGATTCATCTCCCGTCATATGCTTGGAGCATCCACTATCAAGGTACCATAGTACACTTGATCCCTTCAATCACACCTACAAAACAAATTAATGTTCTTTAGGTACCCATGCCATCTTGGGTCCTTTGGGGTTAGGCATATTATAATGATGCGATTGAGTAATATGTCTATGACGGGTAAAGCATGCTGGAGCAATATGACCAATACGTCTACAATAATGACAAGTCACATTTGGGTTATGCATCCTTCTAGGTTCATAGTAACTAGACGGATGAAAATTTCTTACTCTATTTTGAACACTATGACTATTTCGCATTTCATGAGAATTATTTCTCCTACTATGAGCTCTAGGATGGGCAGCATTTCTAGAGTGATTGTTTCTCGGTTGAGGGCCATTGTTAGGTCTTCTAAGGGGTTCAAAATTTGGCCTAAAATATGCATCATTTCTAGGGTGACTATTTCTAGGTGGTAAGTCATTCCTAGGTCTTCTAAAATGTTCAGCATTTTGTCTAGCATGCATATTGGCTCTAGAGTTGTTGTTTCTAGGATAAGCATTTCTATTGTTAATCCTAGGTTGAGCTTTAGGTTGTTGGGGTTTAGCGTCAACCTTTTCTTCATTCTTAAAGCCTATTCCATGCTTGGTTGATTTCAAGTTAACAAGAACATCATTCAAGTTTTTGTGCGAAGAATTAAACTTATCTAATGTGCCTTTAAGCCTACTTACTTCATTCTTAAGATGCAAACAAGAAGTGCAATTTCTAGTAGAGCTTTCGGGCTTATCGGAACTTCTTTTTCCAAAAAACTTGTTTTCCTCTTTCAGCTTCTCATTTTCTAAAACCAGTTTTTCTAAATCCTTTTCTTTTAAAGAAAGCTGTTTTTGAAAATCTTTTTCTTTTAGAGAAGCATTTCCTTTTACGCTTTTGACTGTTTTTGAAGCTTTAATAAATTCAGTATATAATTCATCAAAAGCAGTTTGCATTTCATCAAGAGTAAAGAAGTTTTGAGACGAAATTTGACATACCTCGTCTTTGTTATCTTCTTATGCCATGAGGCAAAGATTTGCTGCCTCGTCTTCTTGTCCTTCGCTTGACTCATCTCCGGAGTCACCTCCCCAAGAAATATATGCGCGTTGCTTTCTAAAAGGTTTCTTTTCCTTTTTGAGGTTTGGGCAATTTGACTTGATGTGCCCGGTTTCTCCGCATTCGTAGCATTTGATTTGTTCGCCTTGCTTTTTGCCCTTGCGTTCATACTCCTTGCGCATGAACTTTTGAAATCTTTTGATAACGAGTCCAAACTCGTTGTCTCCTTCCGCATCAATTTGCGGTTGGCTTGTGCTCGCCTTTAGAGCTATTCTTTGCCTCCTTTGATCATCAACAAAAGGGTTAAGAATAGTAGATTCATAGGTTTTAAGGTTACCTCTTAGTGCGTCGATGGTGACGTTTGAAACGCCAATGGATTCTTGAATTGAATCGGCCTTTGATCTCCATGCCGATGTGAGACTTCTAAGAATTTTTCGAACGAGCTCTCTATCCGTGAATGTTTTCTTGAGAGCATGTAGGTCATTTACGATTATTGAAAATAGCTCAAACATTTCGTCCACCTTTTCACCTTCCTTCATGTGAAATAATTCATAAGAATGGGTTAGGAAATCATTTTTGCTTCCCTTACCTGGTCCGTACCTTCGTACGTAACTTCTAGCTTGTCCCACATCTCCTTTGCCGTTGTGCAACACGATATTTTCCTGTAATCGTCAGCATTAACAGCAAAATATAATAAATTTATTGCTTTAGCATTATTTTGAACCTTTCGGATGTCATCCGCGTCATACTCATCCTCGGACTTGGGAACCCATTCGTTTTCCACCTTCTTTGTTGGAATTTGGTTTCCCTTCATTATCACCTTCCAAAGGTGAAAGCTGTTGGACTGAATGAAGATCTTCATCCTCTCCTTCCAGTACGTGTAATTTGTACCGTTGATAGAGGTGGTCGTGTGGAGCACTGTCCTTCATCAATTCCTGCAAAAGAATCACGAGTAGAAGCCATGGATGGTTCTCTCAAACTGTTAAGTTTTCAGAGAGTTGGGCTCTGATACCAATTGTTAGATAATACTCTTAACGCTAGAGGGGGGGTGAATAGCGTTATAATAAAATTTAGCGTAAACTTGCGGAAATTAAAATTTGCAGGAAATAATTAAGTGCGTTAAATAAATAAAAGGAAAGAACGCACCGATATATTCTGGTTCACCACAACACGTGGCTAGTCCAGTCCCTGAGAGACTCTCTCGAGATTTTCCACTAACTTGTCAAGCTTACGGGTGCTCAACAAACCTTTACAACTTAAGGACACAAGCCTTAACACCTTTGCTCGGAGATACAACACTCCAAGACTTCAACCAAGGAAACACAAGTTCCTTACAACAAGAGAATCACAATTCTCATACAAGTGTATAAAACACTAAACACTCAAACAAAATATTCCTTTATGAGTAGGTATGAGTAAAAGAAGTAAGCTCTAGATCACAACAACTTTGGACAAGAATATGGCTCTCAAAAGCTTTATGAAATTGAATATAAAATGATAAACAAAAGTATGCAAGCTTATAGCAATGTAATGATCAGTTGTAGTATGTTGTTGTGTTTAAAACACTGAAATGAAGCTGTATTTATAGTTGAAAAACTTGGCATTACCGTTGCCTAATTGCCAATTAAGAGTTGCTGATTTTACTCACTGACAATCGATTGTCAAACCCCAACAATCGATTGTCTGCCAGTCAGATCAAAATTCAATCCCAGATTTTACGCTTGATAATCGATTACTTACAATCCATAATCGAATACTGGCAACGTTCAAAAAATCCTTTCCAGATTTTACCACAAACAATCGATTGTCCAGAATCAACAATCGATTACTCAGCAACGTTCAAAAAATCTTTTCCGGATTTTAATCAAAACAATCGATTATACAAAATCAATAATCGATTACCTGACGGTATTTGAAAACTTTACGACAACGGTCAGCTTCACAATCGATTGCACAAAGTCAACAATCGACTACTTATCAGTTTTTGAAAAACATTTTAGACACTGTCTCTTTGACAATCGATTGTCCAATGTAACATCGATTATTTAATAAATTCGAAAATCACTGGAAGACACTGTCTCAACATAATCGATTACCATTAGTTCATAATCGATTATTCAGAGTTTTGAAAAACTTTGACGGACACTGCCTCAGTCACAATCGATTGTCATTAGTTCACAATCGATTGTTATGCAGGTTTGAAAAACCTGATGCTCACTGCCTTACTCACAATCGATTGTCATTAGTTCACAATCGATTGTCATGCAGTCTTGGCTTAAAACAATCGATTATCATAAGTACATAATCGATTATCTAAGTCCAGATTTTTAAGGCATGTCTAAAAATTATTTTGACTACTGTAAATATGCATGATTTAAAATCATTTGACGTTAAATTAAATATGCATGATTTTGGAAAATAGTTTTATGAGAGAAGCCATGTTACGAGTCAAGTTGTAGGATCAAGATCACAAATAAGAATGACTCAATTAAACTATAAAACTTTGTCTTGAGCTTGAATCTCGTTTTATATCAATTGTGCGCTTGTTTCTTGAACTTCGTCATATATCAATTTTCGCTTCGTTTGTCATTCATCAAAACCTACACAAAAGAACACACGTTTTAGTATATTGCATTGAGAACGTGTTTATGTGAGGTTATTATATCAACCAAATATAGGCTATCATATGTTGATAAAAGACCAGTACCGATAAGATTTGAATTTTGAAAGAGACTAACTTTATTGTCACCAAATGAACATGTATAACCGGATATGTCCAATTTGGGAACAGAAATCAAATTCCGTCTAAAAGACGGTACAACAAAAGTCTCATTCAAATCTAAATAAAATCCAGTCTTAAACAACAGCCTAAATTTGCCAATAGCCTCAACTTGCACCTTTTTGCCGTCACCCACATAGATGTATCTTTCACCATCATTTGGTTTTCGGCAGTTCAGGCACCCCTGCATATATATACTTATGTGAGTAGTAGCAGCCGAATCTACCCACCAAGTATCCTTAGGTACCGAAATTAAATTAACTTCAGAACAAACAAGAGAAAGAGATGTACCTTTTTTCGCACGCCAAGCGTGGTACTTGGTACAATCTTTCTTCACATGATTAGTCCCCTTAAAGAAAAAGCAACCTGATTCTGAAGTTTCAACCTTAGGTTCCTTATTTTGCTTTTTCTGGGGCCTTGCAGCCGCAACTTCCTTCCTTTCCTCTTCTTAGTATCCTTAGAAGAGGATGCCAAATGAGCACTTTCTGTCTTATCTTGCTTTATCCTTTCCTCCTCTTGCACACAATGTGAAATGAGCTCATTAAGAGTCCATTTCTCCTTCAGGCAGTTGTAACTGACCTTAAACTGATTAAAGTGTGCAGGAAGAGATATCAAAACTAAGTACACAAGCAGTTCCTCAGGTAATTCCAGCTTGAGTGACTTAAGTTTCGAAGCAAGATGAGACATTTCCAAAATGTACTCCCTTATGTTTCCCTTGCCTTTATACCTCATGGAAACAAGTTTACTCCAAAGAGTACTTGTTCCCGCCTTTTCGTTTTGTGCAAAACGCTTTTCAAGGTTTTCAAGGAAAACTTTGGCATTACTTTCATCATTCATAGTGCCCCTGAATGATTCTGGAATTGCACGTTTCATGATCATTAGACTCATGCGATTTGAGCGTTCCCACTTCTCCATCTCCTTCTTTTCATCATAAGAAGATGTATCCTCAAGAGAAGCAGGTTGCTCAATCCGAAGTGCAAGGTCTAGATCCATGCAACCGAGAACCATCATAATGTTCTCTTTCCATTCCTTAAAGTTTGTGCCGTTAAGCACAGGGATGCTATTTATATTAGCAGATATCGAAGCAGCTGAAGAATTCACTGAAAATAGAACAAGAATAACTTAATACATGCTTACAATTACTTGAACTTTAACTTTAGTTTACAGATTCAAAATAGGCAAATCCCATTACAAGATACCTAGCACAACATTGATTTTAGTCTTCGGACAGAAAATCAACTTGTAAGTGGTACTCTTGGTGTAGTGATCAAATATGGACAATAAACTCCTGTCAAATATCAAGCCTTCCTTTGGGCCGACTTAATATTCACATGGAAAACCGAATAATTATCACATATTTATCACCACAAGCATGTTCGAATTCCTGCCAACCTTCCTTTGGGCCGGTGTTAAACGCATGGAAGACTAACATCCACAGTCATCTTATATTTCAAGATTAATCAATCTACACAAAAGAGGTTATTTTGGCAACATAATGCTTCAATTGACTAATTTAAAATATTAGATGCTAAATCATATAGTTCCTTAAGCCATATATTGAATCTTAACTGAAAATTTACATGTTTTGACATGTAACATCTGAATATTAATTGTTATAGTCTTAATAGGATAATACCAAAATCTGAAGCATGATGGACTAAAAAACAATTAATATTAAAAAATGAATATTAATGTATAAAACATTAAAAATTTAGAAAACTGAATATTGATTGACATATTATTAATGTACAATTAAAAAATCTGAAAACTTAATACTTAAAACATTTCATTAATTATGAAAAACGTTTCTTACATTATGTCCTCATTAAACAGCCAGAAAACAAAACGTTTCTGCAATTTATGGCCAGAAAAACGATTATCTGAGCCTGATAATCGATTATCTGGGCCTACTGGAATCTCAAATTTTGCTGAAAGACTAGGATAATCGATTATAGGATAATCGATTATCTTGGCTCTCTGGAATTTCCAATTTTGCTGAAAAAACTCCAGATAATCGATTATTTTAACAATAATCGATTATCCTCAGGTTCTGTTTCAAAAATTTTTGATGAATAAAATGCAATAATCGACTATTTTAAAAAAATAATCGATTATTCTCTGTTACTGTTTTGCAAAATTTTGGTGAACTTTAAAAATTATTCCAGGAACTTTTGCGGAGATGAACGTTGCCACTAAACCCATAGAAGTCGCCGCTAAATGTATTAGTGGCGACTATGTATTGAAACTGGAAACTGGAATTGCCGTCACTGAAGGTTATTTGTAGCAACAATTCCTTGTTCAAGTTTCTTGTTGTTCAACAACCAAAATTTTGCAAACTTCAATATGTCAATTCATATAGAGATAACAAGATATTGAAACACCAAAGTTCATCAACAACATAACATTCATGAAATCATGCTATATCATGGTACTAGAATTTCATAATCAAAATTCTATCTTAATTTAAACATGAAGTTTTATATAACATGGATTTCATGAACTTCCAAATAATCCAAATATGAAGGAGGCTCTGATACCAATTGTTGGGATTATAAATCCGACTAAAACATAATAGCCTTCATATCGAATTATTTGGAATAACAACATAAGCGGAAGCGTACCTGAATCCATAAGTGGAAATCCTTAGTCCTTCTTGATGATTGTCCAAATGTTTGGCTTTGATAGCTCCTTGATCCTTCTTGAAGATTGTCCTTCTTGAAGTATTGGCTTTCACAAGAATTTATCTAAGACCAAAAATGGAGAATGGTTTTCCACTTGATATGCAAGACAACAATGGCTCTCTCTCTCAATGGGTGGAAGAAGAAGAGAATGTCTTGCATTCTTATGGGAACCATAACCCCCACTTATAACACATGAGTTATGAAACTCAAAAGTTATAAGCATGTAACCATGGACATATATGTAACCTTAGTTAGCCCATCATTAACTAAGGTTACCCTTCTGGGTATCTACACATTAGTCCTACACTTTATATGACAATATATTGGCCCCCTTAACAATGTCCATAAGACCACCAATTTAAGCCAAACCAAAAGATAGCACATAACATATAATTAATCAATATATTGTTCATATGTATGTAGATATAAGTCCATATATCTAACAAATTATACTTAAGAGCTAAACTTTTTCAAGAGAAGAGAGAATTATTGAGAAAAAAATACTGAAATTTTATAAAGAATTAAAACGAAAAGCTCGTAACGTAAATGTTTTTAGAAGGGTCATGTGCGACTTTAGCTTTTATTTTTCGAAGCCTATTATCTTGCACAATCAATGATAATGTGATTGATTAAAGAACTATATTAGTAACTTAAATATTTTTCCTTCATCTTCTTTTAATTTTTCTTAATTCATTTCATCGAACTTATCTTTTCTACTTTGTTTTTTTAGTTTTTTTTTTAAAGACTAGCATGTAATTTGCATGTATGGAACATAACGTATGTATTGATCAAATTTAATACAAGAACGTTATTTCGGTGGTAGGATTATAATTTGATCAATGAAATTTAAAACTTATTATAACTGTGGCTCAGGTTAGTAATGGGGTAAAACACTAAAGTTTAAATCGATTTTAGCCAAACATAGTGTTAGTTTTTCAAGCTATTACTTAGCGAGAATATAAGTTTTAATTATTAGAAATAAAAGATGTTAGGAATAAACCCCGAAAAATAGTATTCACGGTATTAGTGATAAACGCAGAACACTAAATTATATTTAAATCAGCAAGAATAGAAAGCAACAAAAATGACACCAAGATTTTACGTGGAAACTCTTCTGAATAAGGGAAAACCCACGTCCAAGAGAAGCAACTGATATCACTATAGCGAAAAATTTTACACTGTGTAGTAACGAGTAAAAATACTCCTAAGACCACTGCATCCTTAAAAGAAGTAAACACTCTTTTGCTCTTTCCACCTCACTACAATATCTCTCACATTCTATTTTTCTTCACAAACTATTTTCTTATAGTTTATGAAATACCTTACTCTCTCTTTTATCTCTTTGTTGGTGTGTTTAAATGAGAGTTGAAGCTCTCGTTTTATAGCCAAAGCCTCACTCTCTAAAGCCTACAATATTTAATAATTTACACACACTTTTCACAATTCAACAAAGTTGGCTACCAAACCAAACCAGCAATGCTAGTAGTTGTAAGTTCAGCAGGTTTCTGTTCAGTCAATGCAAAGTCCTGATCCATCAAGCCTAACACTATTTCAACATCCCGTTTTCACTTTTTGTTGTTGCTACTAGTCAAAGTTTCAATGGAATTCAACTGAGTAGTCATGTTGCTAACATCTGTATAAGCAAACAACACTAAAATTATATAAAATTATGAGCTAGAATTTATAGATCAAAAGAGTCAAAGACATCCATCACACCCCTTATTTGGGTAGAAGATGCAACTATCTCCCATTTTTAAAAAAATAATAAAGGATTCCGAGGCATTCATTGCATCCTCACCTTTAGGCAAGAGATACAAAACCTCCCCCTATTATCCAAGAGTACAAGGCATACATTATGTCCTTCCTTTGGGTAAGTGACACAAAACCTCCTCTTATATCAAATTCCTTATTCGTTTAATTCATATATATATATATATATATATATATATATATATGAGACAAGATATTATGTTTCATCGTTTGGGTTGAAAGATAATATCTTATCTCATAAATTAATTTAGTGTCACTAGAGTCAGAAAGGTAAACCTCGAACATTAGCGCACACTCTATTAAGGATAATTTATACATGTGCATTGAGAATTTCATAATGACTTAGATAAACAGGTCAATTTGGTGAAAACTATTTATTAATCATAATTCCCAATTCATGTATTAAATGTTCTCACATGCATATAATATTAAGAACCTTTCAGTAACTCCAAAATAGACAATTTTGATGACACTATTTATTAAGCATAGTTTTTTTATACATATTAATACATGTTATAAAATACCCATATATTTAAACTCTTCTATTTATTAATTTCACTCACTGATTTAAAAATCAAAAACACCAGCAATTGACATAGTATTTCGTATAATACGGTAACAGCCAAGTATTTGATCAACTACTGAATAGAAATTGAGAAATATATCAAAGGGCACAAATCCATGTAAAAACAATAGACCTTTAAGTCAATTCTGCTTAGTAGATTAACATTGTATGTTGGAAAATAATTGCTATATAGACAAGAACGCTTATAACAAGCCTCACTGTTAAATCAATTTACCAAACAGAGAATGGAACACACAAAATTATTATCCAAAATATATACTTTTGTTAACTCATGATTAAATCTTGATCTTAAGCTCTGACTACGGTGGTTCTGATATCAACTGTAAGATAATTAATTTGTAGCCATAACAGAGATTAAGATACAATTACACAATCAATCTAGAGTTAGAGTCTAAGGAAGCGTACAGTTAAACTCTATAGATTCAGTAGGACAGCAAACAACTCTATGGATTCAGTAGGATAGCAAACGGCGATTAAGCCTGAGACCAACTTTCACAATCCACTAGCTACGCGCTCTCACAGCCGGAGAACTTGACTGATGGGACGTCTACCGTTACCACGTGTTCAAGAGGCAGAATACGCTAGGGTTTTCTAATAGCTAGAGAAAGGGGGGTTGACCTCTATTTATAAAAAGTGTCTACCCATCACATGCCAATAGTTATTGGACCTCACTTATACACACACATAATATTTAATATTAGGCCATTTAAGTATTCACCACTTGGATCACGTTACTATCCTTTCAGACTATAACCAATTGACATAAATCCAAATTCCAACAATTGGGTGATCGATTATTTGGGCTGGGTTAATTCTTCAACAAATAATTTCAGTGGGCTGGTTTCTCATCCTAAAGCTGGGCTTATACCTTATTAGACTCATTTTCTCAATCTAATTAAGTCAATGTAGTTGTGCATAAGAAAAAAATGGGAGAAATTCAAAAATAGCCAGATTTATAAGTGGTCATTTAAAAATAGCCACAGTTTCAAAATTAATTGAAATTTAGCAACTTTTTATTATAAAGATATCTGAACGAAAATACCGTTCAAAAGCCGGAAAAATATTCCAGCATAATATACTGGAGTTCCAGTATAATATACCGGTCCAACATAATATACTAGATTTTGGAGCACCGATGCTTCAGTCTCCAGTATATTGTGCTGGATCCAGCAAAATATACCAGTCCAGCATAATATATTGTAAGTTCATATATAGGTGCACCGAACTCCAGTATGTTATGCTGGATCGATCTCTGTTGCAGCAAAATAATAGCTATTTTTCAATGATTTGACAAACGCCGATTATTTTTGAATGACCGGTCAGAAAATTAGATATACTGTGCTATTTTAACGAAAAAAATTCATATTTTTAGTTTTGGGATCATAAATTATTTATTTTTTATTACTTTGGTTAGGTTCCAGATTAGGAAAGCTCAAGGAAAAAGAGTGCTTAATTTGGAAGATATTTATTTATTTAGTCAAGTAAGTTACACACACAAAAAAATGCCAGTCCTTGAAATAAATTTGTTGGATGGTAGATAGAAAATAAAAAATTCTCACTGTGGTCCTTCTCCCTTCATATTCCAAAATCCCCTAAATTCTAACTCCTAATTTGACAGGAAAAAATATTAAAGAAAGAAAGAAAAAATTGCAGTTGCATAGTAGGTAAAATGTGGAGAAGTTTTATTTTGTTATTCATACCATCGATAATAGTTGTACGAGACTTATTTTTATCTCACAAAATTGTGGACCCCAATCTTATACTGTTGGGTCCATAGAATTCTGGGTCCACAAATTATATGACAAAAAGTTACCTTATACAACTAATGTAAGACTGTAAGTTGTATGAAACACAAAATAAAATTTTTCGTATGCAATAAATTTAAGCGTGCAGATAATAAAATTGCCTATTTCATATGTTGAAAATCACCTCTATAAAAAAACAAAATGTTCCAAAATAACCTTCCATTCTAATTGGTTTTCTCTTTCATGACAAACAGAGAAAATTGAGTAATTAAATCTCCCTCTACTTCACCCTTTTCTGGAATTATCACTATCAACTCACGATAAAGACTCCAACGGTCCATTTTAATTGATTTTTAGTCTTTTTTCTCGGTCAATAATGTTTGATTTTTCATATATCAAAAAGGAATTAATATTTTTTTTCAAAGTTGCTTTTAGAGTAAAGTACCTAGAAGTATTTGTTCCAACGAATAAAATAAGGTTAATATGGTCAATTTTATTATTTCCTCTTAGTGACGGGCTTTATCTACTGATTATTATTTTGCTTTTCATCTATTTTCTGGTTCTGGTGATGTTATTTATTCTATGGTTTCTATTGATGGTACTTATATATTACCTCTTTTCATCTTCTTGAGCCGAGGGACTTTCTGAAACAGCCTCTCTATCCCTTGGGACAGGGGTGAGGTATGCATACACTCTACTCCCCAGACCCCATTAGAGATTTTACTGGATTGTTGTTGGTGTTATTGTATAGTCGAATTTATTGTTAATTATTGTTAAAATATAAATTTCTTATTGTGTATGAAAAAAGTCAAAATAATCAATTAAGATGGATCGGAGGGAGTATAAGTTAATCCAAAAGTAATCAATTTCCAACCTTTCTTATTGAAATTACTTGGTCCAATACTAGAAGATTAAGACTTGTAACTACTAGCTTATGAAGTTACTTCAATAAAACTACAAGAGAATTTGACAATAGAATATAGTTAATTAAGCTGAGCTGGTCTTAATAACTAACATGTGTCACGGGTTTATCTATGCTGACAGACTTAGAGCCGGATTTAAAATTTGAAGGTGACGAGGGCACATGAGCTGACTGTTCAACCAATGCCTCATCGGGCTTTTGATCTTATGGATTCAAAGCAAATTATACAACCATTTTCAATATATATATATATATATATATATATATATATCCAGAATTTTTGACGAGTTTAAGGCATCTGGTGACCCCTCTACTCAATCTTAGGCCCGCCTCTGTTGATAGCTCAATACACAGGTCCGCCTCTGTTGATAGTGTAAAAAATCTTTGTGTAATTGTATATAATTTAAATCCATATTTTCTTTTGGTATGTAAGATTTATATTACCAGGGATAAAATTTACATACGAAGCAAAACTTAGGAAGCTTGATAACAGACTCAAGCTTTCGGTAGGCTAAGCTCCCCTATGTGCAGGGTTTGAGGAAAGGCCGAACCACAAGTGTCTATTGTATGCAGCCTTATCATGTATTTTTGTAAGAGACAGTTTTCATAGCTCAACCCTGTAATCTCCTGATCACATGACAACAGCTTTACCCTTTACACCAAGGCTTCCCTTCAACAGACTCAAACTTTAGCAAAAGAAAACACAATTTAAATCCATATTAAAAGGTCACAGAGAGCAGAGAGTAAGAAGCATTATTTCATTTGGAGATCATGGCTCAGTCATATGAAATTCTTTTCCTACTTCTACTTTTCCTCTTACCTTTAATCTTTTTTCTCCTCAAACTTAACAAATCATCCAAAATACCACAACTTCCACCAGGACCAAAACCATGGCCAATCCTAGGAAACATTATTCATATGGGGAAAATGCCTCATATAACTCTAGCAAAATTTGCAAAAACTTATGGTCCCCTTATGTCTCTCAAACTTGGAACACAATGTTTGGTTGTTGGATCATCACCTTCTGTAGCTATAGAAATCCTTAAAAAACATGATAGAATCCTATCTGGTAGACATGTTCCAAATGCTTTTCCATTCAAAAAATCAGAACTTGAAAAGTCATCAATAGGTTGGACTGCTGAATGTCACAATGGATGGAGATACTTAAGAACTTTATGTAGAACTGAGCTTTTCTCAGGCAAAGTATTGGAGTCTCAATCTTATTCGAGGGAGAAAAAGGCGATAGAACTCGTAGAATTCTTGAGATCAAAAGAAGGACAAGTGGTTAAGCTTGGAGAGTTAATTTTTGCAACTGTGTTGAACATGTTGAGTAATGTAATGATATCTCAAGATATTGTTAAGTTGGAGAAAGAAACAGAAGATGGTGGGATGAAAAGTCTAATAAGGGAAGCAATGGAAGTAGGATCTACTCCAAATATATCTGATTTTTATCCAATTTTAAGTAAACTTGATCTTCAAGGTTTGCACAGAAAATCTAAGGATTTAATGTCAAAGATCCGTTCCAAGACGTGGGAACGGATTGTTGAAGAAAGAAGGAAAAGTAAAAAGAGTGGTTCTTCTAGCCAACAAGATTTCTTGGAAACACTTCTTGACAGTGGTTTTACCAATGATGCTATTCACCAGCTTTTTATGGTTTGTTTGCTCACTTTCTCTCAAAAGTTACTTTGTGATATTCATTTTTGGTCTAAAACAAGTTAGTAGTATCTTGTAGTAGTATGTGAAAATCGTGATCATGTTCGTTGGTGGAGGCAGGATTTCCACTAGGGGGGTTCAAAAAATAAAAAGTTAGAAAATTAAAAGAAACTATAGCCAGTAGGAGTTGAACCAACAACCTCAGAGAGGTTTTGAACCCCCTTAACCATTGAACTATATATTTGAGTTGTGTATAAAAGTACAAAACGGATTTTGCGTTATATATACAGCGTAATTTTACTGGCAAAGGGGGTTCTGCCATCCTAAATTCGCCGCTGATCATGTTAGTCTTTGTGCATATATGCTGTTACACAACTGATATCAATTCAATGAGCCTTTAGCACTTCTCTTTTTGAATATTCAATAAAGTTGGAGTTCTCTATTGGAAAGTAGGATATAACAAGTTTCTTTGTAATCCTGTGAAGGAGTTATTCACTGCTGGTACAGATACCACTACCTCAACGATCGAGTGGGCGATGGCAGAACTGATTAAAAACGAAGAGTCAATGGAGAAACTTCAAGATGAGCTCGAGAGAGAACTCAGCGAAAGTTATTTCCCAAACGAATCTAAACTGCTGCAGATGTCCTATATTCAAGCATGTGTAAAGGAAACACTTAGGTTGCATCCTCCAGGTCCATTTCTACTTCCACATCGTGCTATCGAAACATGCCAAGTGATGAGTTACACAATTCCAAAAGACGCTCAAGTCTTAGTTAACGTATGGGCTATCGGGAGGGATCCTTCGATATGGAAAGAGCCAGAGATGTTTCGACCACAAAGGTTCCTGAGTTCCAATATGGACTTCAAAGGGAATGACTTTGAATTCTTACCATTCGGTTCAGGAAGGAGAATATGCCCAGGCCTACCAATGGCTGCAAAAAGTGTTCCTTTAGCCCTTGCTTCACTTGTTCATTTCTTTGATTGGAAGCTTCCGAATGGAAAATGTTCCATCGAACTAGACATGAACGAAAAGTTTGGAGTAACACTGCAAAAGAAAGAACCACTGCTTCTGATTCCCAAAGCAAGAAAATGATAATGGGGATACTATCAATAGTATCTTTTATGTGCGCTATCCCCTGCATTGTGCATAAGCTCCCGCGGTGATACAGAGGCAAGTTAGTCCTACATTAAGAATAAGATCATGTGCCAAAGTGCATAAGCTGCATCAAGTGGAAGTATTTTACAATGGAAAGTATCTTAAACTACTTTAAGTCTTTTATATGCAGATATTTGCTTTGATGTTGTGGCAATTTCTTCATGCTTATTCACAAGATGAGGATTCAAACATACTAAAACATAAATAAAGGCGGACGAATTCATAGTTAGACTGGAGAGAAATTACTGAAACAATCACTTCACTGAAAATAATATCTGATATCTTCTTGCTACAATGAGATGAATAACAACAATGAATGATTACAACAAAGAATACATTGATGAACTTGACTGAATATAGCTAAGAAAGAATACCCCTCCCTAGCTTACAAGAAGAATAAAGAATAAATACAAATATGATATGATATGAAAGGTACAAAAACAAAATGAAGCCTGGAATTTTTCACGAGGAACTAGAATACCTGTACCTGACCACCTATGCAATTTGATCTAAAAGAATTTCTTTTCTTACTCATTTTGACAAATCTATCTGCAGTAAAGAATGAAAGAATGACTACCTACAAAGAATTTGGTAACCTTTTTCCTGTGTACGAAAAGAACAAAGATTGTCTGTCTATGAATGAACGAAGAGCTTCGACAAAAGACCGATCAATCAACTTGGCTGATAATGAGAGGATGAACTTCCAGCAGCATCAAGGGATGACCACGCGGAGACTGTGCATAGAGGCTGGTCTAACCAACTCAGAGTTAGTGCAGCGTTGTCGTTCCCTTGCTTTAAGACCCTGTAGTCCTCACACGAGTACATCTTCAACAGCATTTGACTCTGAAGCAGTTCCCTTTCTGTAATCCCTGTGCATCTGAAACCCCCTTGTTCCATCAGCTTCCTCCATTTCCCAAAACTTTCATGCCTTTCACTCCTATCTCGTCCTTCACAAGCAATGATATTTCTAACATCACGAGCAAACAACTCCTCTATCTTAATCCTGGAAGGGCTGTCTAGTGGAAGGCTGAAACCAATAGAATCAAAAACAGCAGCATAGTATCTGAGCGAGTTGACAAGCCTTGCTTCCAAGCTAGGCTCATTGTGTTCAGCTTCTTGCTCTGCCATCAGAATAATGGTGGGATTTGTGCTTCTAATCAACCCAAGAAAATCCCTCAGGATCCCACCAGAACTATCATATAGAAGCCTATGCATCTGTAATGCGCAGTTCACTGCAACACTTTCTCCTTCTTTCACGTGTAGCATCCATAGCCTCACATCTTCTAACCTGTCAACAACTGGATGGAACTCGAAAGCCAGATTCAACGCCTCAGCAAACTCGGCAAGTCTATCTCCTGTTTCAACAAGATCCTGCTTTGATTCTCCTATACCAGTAATTCTAACATGAGTGGGAGGGTTTGGCCTAGAAGCCAAACTCTGAAAGAGACTAGGCCACTGCAGCCCTTGCTTAATGTCAAAATCAATAATGTGAACCCGGTCTTTGCCTTCAAAAGCTCTAAGCAGAATCTCATTTGATGTGAAATGGATAAACTTTGGAATTGGACTAACCTGATTCAACAGCCTCAATGCTGTACTGCTATCATCATCTAAACGATCAAGGTCCCGAGGGGGTATAATGTGAAAGATGTAAGGCCAAATCCTTGCAACACGCAAAGCTAAAGCCTCGGTGAAGTAAGCAGTTAGCCGGCTTATTGGAGACCCTCCTCTTGGAGAGGCAAGATCCCCTAGCCTAGCTATCAGTTGATTAACACCAGTGACATTCCTCGAGCCAATTGCTTCAGCACAACTCACAAGTAAGCTGATCAGCTCAGCTGCATCATCCTCGCGATGGTTGTTATGCTCATTATGTGCTGCTACAACTTCACTCCTGTCATTTGGATTAGGTGGCCTTGAACCATTGCCTATTTCATGCTCCCCGGGATTCTCATTAAGCCTAAGAACCAAACCATGACTGTCCAAAGAAGCACTTGATACTGAGGCCTCCTTAGCAGGATGATCTTGACTTGTCGAAACATTATTCTTGTCACCAAAATTAGTAATCTCAGTCACTATAGAATCAATCCAAGGGTTGTTTGACAAAGGCGGAGGCGGTGATATCACTTCACTAGGCACATAACATACACTCTCTTCCTCTCCTGAACAAGTAAATGAGAATGGTGCTGCTGCTTGAACTGATCGCGACACGTTGTAACCTGATTGTAACCAGAAATTGCCACCACCCAATTGTCCCAATCTCAGACCATAGCCTTCCACCACTTCTTCTGAGCAATCAACTGATTTCCTATTACCCTTTTTCCTCTTAGCTCCTCTACTCATACAGTTGTCATCATCAAAACATCCCTGATCAGCATACCTCTTCAAACTCCTACCCTTTTCCCAAAATTCATCTTTGCTTTCTCTCCTACCTTCTACATACGATGATGTCTGAGCAGTAGTCGGGGATGGTGGTAGACGAATGTTCTGCTTAAGAGAGCAACCACTATTCTTGGTTTCAATAGGCTTATCAACAGAAAGGCTGCCTACTGGTCTAATAGACTGGGACCTTGGGTTGTCTTTTCTAGCAAAACTACATGGCAAATCCAATCTTTGTGTGCTCATTGAAGGGAAATTACAAGCTTGAAATTGTGCAGATGCTTCACTCCTCAATCTATGCCTAGGTGACAACAATGCAGAAGAACAACCAGCCAACATACTTCACACCCTTCCAATATTTTTTTTCTTTCTTTTCAACTCCAACTCACCCACCCTTTTTCTTCTCTATATCTCTCTTATCTTTCTATATATATATATTTTCACTATGAAATATACAAACTGATAACACTAAAGTTCTATAGAGGATTCAAAGAGAAACAGAACAATGTCTATATGTGAGTGTGTGAAGTTCCAAGAAAAACAAAAAATAGGAATCCGATGCCCAAAAAATCAAAACAAATGTGATATCTGTGTGTCCTATATGATGATATTATAAATCTGTATAATAAAATATTTCTATATGCAACAAAGAATGGAATCAATCAGCAACAAATACACACTTGTTTAAAGAATCAAAGAATTGGAAAGAATTCTCCTAGTATCAACAATTTTTTAACACCTAGCAAAAAAAATCATCGGATTCCAATACATTCAAGCTAGAACAAAACTCATTCTCTAGAAATTTGATTGTTCAACGGATTGAAAGAAGCTGAACTCACACCATAAATGTAAGAACTCTGGACACATCTTGAAATGCAGCAGAAAAACACTATTGTCCTTTTTACTACTGGAGTTGGGCATGATCAAATTTTGGCGATAACAATCCCATGATACAATCTTGAACCAATCAACACCTTAAAAATTGAATCTTTAACACCCCCATATCATCAAAACAAGATTTTCAAACAACCCCACAAGAAAATGAAATCCTAGTTGAAATTTAACCAAATTAATAATACCCCAACAACCCCAAGAAAACCACCCCAAGATTTCTATCAAATACCTTCAAACATGCATGAAAACAGACAAATCAACTGTCATCATCATAAAGAGAAGCTGAAGAAAAAATTAACTTCCTAAAGCCCCACTACCCAAAAAAGCTAAACCCCATATACGACTGTGTTTTTTATATATTGAGAATGAAACTTAACTCTCCTCTAGTTTTTTACTTCTCTAGGGAAAAACAAATCATGGCTTGGTAAAGATGATGTTGGAGAAAGGGGAGAGAGAACATTAATTTTTTACCGTCGGATGAGAATCTGACGGTAGGGAAAGAAGAAGAATATGACCGTTTATGATTTGTCAGTGGAATATGACCGTTGGAGGGAGTTGGTATTATAGGGAACAGTGTGTGTGTGTGTGAAATTAGTTTTTTTCTTTTTGCCTTTTTAGAGGGTGCAGTTGAAGTCACGTCCCACGCACGTGCATGTCTCATAATACCCATTTTTTACTTGACCGTTGCTTTTTTTTTTTCTTTTTATCAGTGAAATGAAGTTTCCAGGAGATTACAATAATTAACTGACTAATCAGGTAATTACAGTATGCATGGCAGTGGGGTAGTGATTAATATTAGGGTTATTTATTGGATTGCTTTAATTATGGACATATCGATGAGGACAAAGAATGGCTAGTTGCAAAAAGATTCGTACTTTGTGTCGGAGTGATGTTTGTTTTATACTTTCATATTATTGTGTATTTTTAGGGGTTTTTTTTTTTTTGCGCACACACATTAAGTTTTTTGAGACAAATTGAGCTTGGAAGACGACTAATATTCAGTGGCGGAGGCGGGATCTTTATGAAGGGTGTTCAAAAAAATTTCTACATTTTTGGATCATGACAAAAGGTGTTCAAAACTTAATATATAGAGATAAAAAATAGATTTTTTCTTATATATATAGTGTAATTTTTCGACGAAGGGTGTTCTGGTGAAAACCCTTGCGCCTCTGCCTCCGCCCCTGCTAATACTTGTGAATTGTGATAGAAGGAGATATGAGATGTAAACACGCACATAGCCACCTTTCTGGAAGAAAAATAGGGGTAGCTCGGTGCATAAATTATTTTATATTTATGCAGGATTCGAGAAAGATTCACATCTCTAAGGGTGTTACATAGATAGTCTACGTTAAAGCAAGCGTTAGTCACTACTTTCACGGCTCATATTCGTGACCTATAAATTACACCGAAATAAATTTACCGTTGCTCGAAAAAGATTAAAATAAATAATACATATGTTTTTGTTTTAATAATTTCAGTTTTAAAATAAAACATTAGTAGAGCAAGCAATTGCCTTTGAGCGAGTCTTGCCACCATCAGTTAAAAATACAATTTGTCATTTGCTTGGTTCAAGGAAAACAAACCAGCACATAAGATAATGCTGACATACCAATAATTAAATACATTTTATGACAATTTAAACTTTTTAAATAAGTTAATCTCACAATACAACAAATGCAAACCACTGAAAAATCATTTTTGACATTGTCAACAACTCTTGCTGCCGTTGTAGGCAGATAAGTCTTGGTCTCATTAATTTCATTACAACAGGTAAAATCCAAGAGTTGTGGAGCTCCTGGAGCAGAGCAATGATGATCGAGCATAGTAGCATAAGTTGATTTGGTCAAAAAACTAACCAGACGCATTTATCTCATTGGTATTATTAACTAAGATGAGGGTGGTTCATGATTTGATTTGGATCGATTTTCTTTAAAAAGTAATTAAATCAAGTAAGTTAATTTTTCAAATATTAGAACCAAACTAAACCAATTAAGTCGGGTTTTCTTGATTCGATTTATGTCAGATTTTGTCGGTTTTTCGATTATTTGTTGAGTTTTTTCTAAATATAAGATATACACTACCAAACACATATTTCGGCGACCATATTTCCAATGTAACACTATCAAATCAATTGTCATCTATTATTTACGAATATATATTGATGATAATTGAATCAGATAGTGATGAATAAATGAAGGACTCAATTGAAAATATATTATTTTTAACATGAAATGGATTCTTACACTTTAACAAAAGAAAACTACCAATCAAACTAAAATATAAAGGTGAAGAATTGTACCAAAAGTGCAAATGATTAACATCTACTATAAAATTTTTAAAACTTTGTATAAACATATGTATAGGTGTAATAATAAATTTGAAATAGTTGTTCTTATAGTCGGTTCGGTTCGATTTTTTTTATTAAAAATAAAACCATACCAAATTTGATCGGTTTTAAAATTCAAAACCAAAATCAAACCAAACCAAAAAGTATCAATTTTTTTGATCGGTTTAATTTGATTTTCGATTTGGTTCGATTTTTCGGGTTTTCTAAACACCCTAACTAAGACTTTCGTCGGTTTAATATGTAGGTATCGGTTTAATATTTAGGTGACGAAAATTGGTGGTTCTTCCGATGGGCGATGGTAAAAACCCGCCTAAGATGCTCCGAGACTTTGGTAGAATAGTAAAAGAGCAATGCGAGATTTCAGTAGAATTGTAACAGCACGCCGCACGTGCTATATAGATTAAACACACGTCACGAGTTTGAACTCTTATCATAGAAATAAAAAAAAATAGATGTGTGAAGAGAAATAGATAGAGGGGCACGCCGCACGTGCTATATAGATTAAACACACGTCACGCGTTTGAACTCTTATCATAGAAATAAAAAAAATAGATGTGTCACTTGCTCTTAGGGTCGTTTGGTACAAGGTATAGGGATTGCATAAAAAATTAATATCACCTTAATACTCAGCTTGGTTAACAAACGAGGTATAAATTATTCCCGTATTAATTTAACACCGGAATAACTTATAATTTATAGAGGATGGGTAATTAGCACCGGTATAACTTATACTTTCTTCTTAGAAATTATACAATCGTCATTCTTAATACAACATACCAAATAGTGAATAAACAATAATTCCAATATAACTTATCCCAAAGTAACTTATACCAGCATAAGCTTTATTCCAACCAAACCACGCTTTCAGGATTATAAAATAAACCTGGAAGTACTACATTGGGATGTCTTTTTTGAACCGTGCACCACTAACACATGAAGCTTCCTCAGTTATGAAAATAAGAAGACCCCCAACCTGGAAGTTACTACATTAGGATGTCTTACCATTCTCTAGTTTCTCATTAGAAATTTATTGCTTGCTTTGGTATGCTCATATTTCTCTAAAGCCAATCCATGATGAGCATTTAAGGGATCGTTTGGTTTGAAGATAAGATAAGTTATGATTGGATTAGTTAAACTAAAATTAATTATGCTGAAGTTAGTGATCCTCAGTATTTTCTTATTGAATGTTTTGGAACAAAGTATTAATCCTACAAATTATCAATTTTACTGTTTTATCTTAAAATAACTCATTCTAAGATTGCTATTCCGCCATGCAGCATGTATAAGTTATCCCTCAATATTATTTTGAATCTCAAAATAACTTATCTAAAGATTAGTAACCAAACAAGGGATTAAGACCTCACTCAATTTTTATCCCAAAATTATTTTTATTTATCCATCAAACCAAACGACCTTAAGTTACGGGGATATATCTCATGGCTCACATAGCCGGTCATTCCAGCGTTAACCTAAACTACCTTCCCAGATTGCTATTAAGCGCACAGGACCGAGACCGTGAACTTTTGAGTAGCCATCCTTGGTACACCCTGAAGACCATTTGCAGCCATATACAAATTACAATGACCCAACAACACAAACAGTAGCAACCGTTTCACGAGCTTCGTAAGCTTTTTTAAATTTTCAACAAACAAATATTTCCAAAGAACAGGCACCATGAATCACGGTAATACTCCTCGTCAAGGTAATCATTTGACGTTTTCCCGACCAACCAGATAATTCGCAGCCACGTTTACCAACCAAAACAAACCAACCCACGGACACCATTTTCACCCATGTATAATCTAAGTCTTTAGAAGCCATTTGAAACTACTTTACAGAATAAATAAATTATATCATCTCCAGATACAGCGCTTCTTGTTTGCTGGATAACCCCAGTTCGTCCAGAGAGAGGGCACTCTCTCCATCACTGAAAGCACGCCTAGGATAAGGTCTTACCTGCATGTAGGACATTGTATTAAGCAGGTATATAATATCTATTTAGTTGTTACAAAGCAAACAAAATGGTATAACTAATCTACGAAACAAATACTAGGTAGAGAACTACCAAATCTTCTCTCTTCCACACCCCAAAAGCACAAACTATGTGACCATTTTTTTAGAAGAATTAAGTGCCCATTTAAAATGTATATGAACTTTCAGCAACACATTACTTCACTAGACACACTTGCTATGTGATCCCACAAGTGGTGTCTGGGGAAGGTGGAGTGTACGCAGACCTTACACCCCCCTACCTTATGTAAGGTAGAGAAGATGTTCAAAAAAAAAAGTATTTTCAAAACAGGTTTGAAAAATATAAGAGCAAAGAAGCTATGATGAAAGTAAAGAAGAAAGATAAGTATCGACAACATAATAAACAATATTAGTAATAAAATTGAAGAATAAGATAATAATAGCATGATGATAATAGGGAGAAGAGAGAGCAGATAAGGTGCTCAAACCTAGGGGTGTCAATGGATCTTTAACACCGACCGAACCGTAACGAACTGATTATTAGGTTTCTTTTAATAAATAAAAAACCGTACCAAATAATAGGGTTGATTTTAAAGTTTTATAAAAATAAACCGAAAAAATACCAAATCGGACCGAATAAATTTATATATATTTCATATATTTTATATACTAAGTTTAAAAGTAACAAAGCATTATATTTTTTCCTTTGGGCCATGGAATTATGGAAATGGTTGTCAGTGACCAAGTAATTAGCACCCACTACTACCCTTATTTAAACTAAATTAGTTCTAACACCTTGAATGGCAAGCCACAAGGTATTGGATATCTTTCCTCTCGTATAATTTAGATTTCTCTTGTTGGATACTAATCTTCTAATAAACTCCATTCTTGAGGCCCAATTTGATTAGTATTTTTCCACTCGTGTGACTTATAATTTCTCTTATTTTTGCTTAATTTATTTTATGATACCATAGAATAGTGGGATGAATCTTTATTATGGACATCTGGATTCATCACTTTTTTTAAATAGTAAAAATATCTAGAGAGTTTTTCTAAAGTCCTACGTAGTAAACATTTATCACATTCTAACTTCTACTACCGATTATTACATGACGTTTTAAAAAAATACCGAATGGTATACCGAAGAGAAACCGAGATGATTGTGACGGTTCCGAAAAGTCTAATTTTGGTCACGTAAAGTGGAAAAAAATCGGAAAATATGTATGGTGCATAAAATAACCGGCCGAATCATTGACACCCCTAGTCAAGCCCTAACAAATAGAACACCACCACTTAGAATAGCTAGCTCCAAAGTAAAGAGTTACCAATCTGTATGTGCCGGGCTTGACTGCTCTGCCAACATCAATGTAATCGAAAAGATACTGCAAAGCACACATTGATCCAGTTAAATCATCTTAAAATCATACCATAAAATCTGATGAAATCATGTCTCCCGAACACTAACATACCTGTAATCTATCAGATTTGAGAAAGCGCCGCCCTCTGCGGCTGCCATCTGGCATACGTACAACAAGATTCACAGCATTCTCGTTATCTGTGGTTGGCTCCCGAGGAAGTGAAGCTTCTTTTGCTGCTAATTGTCTCTCCATTTCCTGATCAATAACTGAGTCTGAGATTCTAAAGCTAGCAGAATATCTATACTTAACCAACTACAAAGATAAGAATTCCTTTGATCTTCAATTTATATATATATATATATATATATGTATATATATATATATATACATACATACATATATATATATATGTGTGTGTGTCCGAGTCTCTTAGAGACCCGACTAATCCCGGGGATGCACAGGCCCTTGGCAAGGAATTTCCCGCAAGTGCACCACGGTTAATTCAGGTTTTAACCAGTCCGATGGCCCTCAGAAATTGTTTGCACCCAGTGGGTTTCGAACTTGAGACCTTGAGAGGAAGCAAACCCCAAGGCTCAAGTCAATTGTCACCAGGCCAACCCCAATTTATATAAAATCATAGAAAAGGAAAAATGAAAATTTTTGTCACCTAAAGGATCCAATTACATTTGTGCGTCCATGCACAGACAACATACAACACAGACAAACAAAAAGAGAGACTGGGAGCACATTACCCAAGTAACTAAAATGATAATCTTGTTCAAGAAGAATACTGACATAAAGTAGATAGAGAAAAGAAGATTGAATGACAAAATCTGCACTACCATTAAAGTTCATGGGGGAAAAAGTGCTCGAGTTTCTGTTTTCCCATTGTTATCTCCCTTTTTAGGCAGAAAATTAGTACTTTATAGTTTATACCTTTTCCTCCTCTGCTTTCCTTCGTGATTCCTCCTCTTCTTGCCTCTTTTCTTCAAGAGCAGCTTCAGCTTCTTCCTTGGCCTTCAATTCCTTTTCTCTATCAGCTTGCAGTGCAGCGTGATATTCATCATCCTAAGTACAAAGATTAGAAGTGGAATCAGTGAAAACTGGCCAATTTAATTGCAGCTGAGGGCTTAAAATGCTAACCTGTTGTTCCCGAAGTAAACGCTGGGCCACAAGAGAGGGTGATGGGGGACGAGGCATGCGCCATTGATAAGGACCCATGGGTCCCTCAACACCATTCTGCATAAGCTGATGAGGTGCATTAGGCAAACGATATCCACTACCCTCAGGTATTCCACCAAATAATGCAGCCTCAAGCATGACAGCTTCATCGTGTTCCAGAGATGAGATGCCGCCCCACTTCAAAGAAAACAAATGGAAATATAGCTCCAAAGCCAAAGGAGTATATATGTTACACAACAGCCACCACTAAAACAGGGGGAAAAATACCTCATCAGAAGGGAAGTCAGCCCCGTTTCTCGGGGAGTGGTTAAGATTATCATGCTGTCGAGGACTTGATAATGGGCTAACAACATGCTCTTCGATATCTTGGGCTGTTTCAGAACCTGAAGATATAGGTTTTCTTCTGCGCCAAACCAGTGGTTCCTCTTCCAAATCTTCAGCTTCATCTGGGACGAATGAACTCCCCACCTCTGATCTAAATTGCCTGAAGAGACTAGTTAGATAATCCAAAATGCAGAACATGCTCTTTGTACTCTCACAAGTCACAAGTACATAACATGCAGGGTAGGTGTAGGTTGAAGCAGGGATGTCCCACATGCAAGTGAGAGACTGGAAAGCCATGGGTAAAAGAAGATAAAGAGAGAAATTTTATCATCATGAATGAAGATTCCAGAAAATAATCAGTACCTTCCATTTGAGGTTATAGATTTTCCACGCTCATCCTCCTCAGCTGGCTTGTAACCTTCTGGTTCTGATATAGCTTTGCTTCCTAGTTCATGAATCGCTTTCTCCTGCTCAGCAGTCTAAATTTCATCCATGTTAGCATGAGAAATATCAGAGAAGAAGAAAGTATAGCATCAGTAAGATGAACCTTCAAAGACAAAGATACTGCATGTGCAAGTTGAGCATCCTCTAGATGAGACTGCCTTGGTTGAGGCGTTGGATCACTTAGATCCTGTGGCATGACAAGGTAACATCAATGTTGAAAGCGAAAGAAGCTAAAAGGATGTCACAACTAGCAATATCTATTACATACATTATTGACATCAAGTTGTTGGTTTGACATTTCAGCATCACGTTTGGAAGCTTCAATCGCAGCACGAACCATTTCCTCCTCAATATCATTGGTATAGCCAGGCAAGACATTGTCACCAGGAACACTTGGTCTTGAAAATGCTGCTGTAGAATCGCCATCAAAGATAACGTCATTTGTTCTATCATGATGCCTGGCAGCATGTGTTGACAGAGGACTTGGAACTACTTCATCATCATCGTCATCAACTATGACAGTCCCACGTGTTTCTGGGCCATGGGTCTGCTCAGTGTCTGTAACATCCTCGATAATAGGAGCATTTCTGGAATGACCATATTGTCCATCCCCATCCTTCACCTCAATAGGGATCTCTCTTACTTGTCTTGGATGTGAAACAAATGGAGCACGGCTTGTAAGATCGGTGTCAAACACACTTCTAGTGAAATTAGGATCAAGAAGGGAGAAAGGATTTGGACTTCTAGAAGATGAAAGAACTGAAAAGGGAGGTCTGCGAAATTCCTCTGTAATTGGATCATCTATTTCCATAGCATCCTCATCTGAAGCAGTAGCAAGAGGTGCTGCATGTACTCTGCATAATCAGAAAGAACGAATTTGTAAGTAGCTGACAGTATGTAAGATCATTTTATATGCTAACTCAAAAATAAATAAATAAAATAACCCGCAAACAAAAAAGCCTAATGTAAGAGATGGTGATTACTGACGAGACAGAGGACATGCAATACTAACCTGTTGCTGCCCCCCTGATTGAAATGTGCATTCACAGCTTCATTCAGATCCCCACCATGCTCCTATCAACACAGCATGTAAGACTATAAAGCCATGCTCATTCAAAGAGCAAAAGAATCGATTTATGGAGCTCCCATATCAACTGTTATGGTTCAAAGCATGCATCAAGTGACAATGGCTGGACATTAGCAAAAAAATCCTAGAGATGGAAATGACACTATAGTGCATCACCAACCTTATATCAATCAAGACTTGACAGAAGAAAAGAACTCGACCCAAAACTACTTTGTTACAATAGAAGTTCACGCTTGCATTTAAGCTTCCACTACAAGAGATGCCTTAGGCTTTCTGGTGGTGGGGAGTGATTAAGCAAAAGATGGGTCAATTTCCAGCAGGAATCTTGTACCATGAGGGTATTGGAAGGATAATATGGTACTTTAGTATTTCACTATTAATTATGGGAGAAATGAAAATTCTGACCATCCTCATCAACTTCCTTGCAGTAGATTCTGGATCTATCAATTAATGGCCAAGGGAGGCAGAAACCAAGTGCCTCTCAGAGCATTAAATTCATTTATTCAAGTAAACTTTTCAAAATATACAGAAGACAAAAAGACAAGACAGCATTGTTTAAATTCTCCTGAAATTCTATTTTTTTCTTGACTCTAATTTGATACTTCACGTGTATGTTTCGAGCGTACCACTCTCCATTTCTCTCCCTCTCAGACCAGTAAAACGGGACTAAAAAGGAACCTACAGTGGAGCACTCACACATATACAGAGTACAGACATGTGTTTTTATTAGGAGAGCGGGACCAAAATAGGCAGACATGATTTTATGGAAAATCACTTATTTATTATCTATTTATACTAGTAAGATCTTCTTTTCAAAATCAAGGTTTTCAGATTTCCATGGATACTTTCCAGATGATGTATATCAGAATGCTTATTGTAACACGTGAACCCACCAAATTCATAAGCAGTCCACAAATAGAGATGTATTAGCTAGTGTTCAGATGAAGTGTGTTCTGCATCTGCCTGCATGGGACGTTTCCCCGCTAGCCATCATGTGGGTCTTGTGTAATAAAGAGAGAAATAGGAGAGCCTTTGATGAAGCAGAAAATGATTTTCTACATTTGAGGAATACCCTCTTATTCTTAGTTTCTTGTACACCCATGCGGTTCCGGCTTGTACAGAAGACTGGCTGACATTTGTAAACAACCATACAATTGTGTAAGTTCTCTAGTTTTTAATATATGGGAGTTTTCGCCATTTATTTACCTTAGAAAAACATCTGGTTGCACAAAACTGTATAACACTACAGACAAAGCTCCAATTTAAAAACTACAAACCAGCAAAATTGAACACAACCCAACAAAGACCTATTCTCCAGAGCCTGGAAAATAAACTACAATAGACCGGTCAGAAACCAAGTTTTCCTCATCACACTTGCAACAAACCTCACAATCAGCACACATGCGTTGATAACGACTTCGTCAAGTTCATATCCAATTGATCCAACTAAACATTGCTTAGTAAAAATAACTCCCTCCGTGACAATTTGTTTGGCACCTTTAACTAGTTGAGAGTCAATTTGACAAACATTTAGAACTTAATTGGAGTTGATTTACTAAGGTTCTTATAATTAAAATTTAGATATTCATAAATCACAAAAAGCTACTAACAAATATAATTTAAAATATAGATCGACTTAGTTTGCATCTTGGTGAACCAAAAGTGTCAAACTTTTTGAGCTGGCGGAAGAGGATGAATATAGAAAGCAAATGTAAATTATAAGTAATTAAACACTCCATGAGCTAAACGGAACTTAAAAGAGAAGAAGAAGAAAATTATTTTCCATTATTCTTAATCCATTTATTAAATTAAAACTTAGATATTCAAAACTACCCAAAATCAGTACAAGTTTTTTCTTTTTTTGATAACCGAAAACTTCACGAGAGCCAGCAGTGCAGGGTTGGAAACTCATGGATAATGAGAAAGTCCCTCTACCCTTCTCCAATTAAATACTAGGATCTTGTCTACGACAGGTTCGAACTTGATGTATGCCACACCATACATCACGCGCTAGGTTCTTACCACTAGACCAAAGGCCTGAGGCAAAACTCGCCATTTCAATATTATAAGCTAGTATTCTCCTCGCACTAAATGGTGAAAAGCTACATTTCAAAATACCAATCAAAATTCACTTAGTTTGAATCACAGAAAGCAAAATTGCTAACATTTTCGAACAGATGAACTAGCTGATCACTTTTATTTTTGATTGGTTGAACTAGCTAATTATATTTAAGCTAACAAAAATTAATTCTAAGAATTAAAATACTACCACTAAGTAAAAATCAGGAACTCAAAACAATCGCAGTAATCAGCAATTAAATTCCAAAAAAAACTAAAAAGAAAAAAACTTAACTTTCTAATCAAACAAAATTAAACAACTCGGTAAGCAAGCCATAAACATCAGATGATTACCGCAGTAAAAAAAGTCAGAAGCTGAAAACAAGCCGAAACCCTTACGGTAACAATCGCAGTGAATCACAAGTAAAAAAATAAATTCACCTCGAGTTTTTGAATAGCGGTGGTTTCAGAAACACCAGTAATGCTCATGAATGTATCGATTGCTTCCTGATTAGGTCTCGCCATCTTCTAGAAAATTCCTCCAAATTTTGCAGAATAAACAGAGATCTTTATAAAACAACTGTTTTTTTTTTTTTTTGTGAAAGGAAACGTGAGAGAGTGAAATAGATATATACTGGAAGATATTTGGGGGAAACCGGAAGAGCAGAAAGGAATATATTAAAGAGGGCTTTAGTAAAATTAGGGTGGAGTTTAAGGGCTTCTTCGGCAAATAAGGTGAAATTGCTTGCTCTCCTATAATGTTCCAACTTCCACGCCTTTGCCCGGAAAAAGAGTATCTAACTCACACTATGGAAGGTGTCACGGACTCGTTTTATGTCACTTTAAAACAGTCCGCACGGCAGCCAAGCACCGACTTGACTTCAGCCTGCTCCATTACATAGCTAAAATTTCAGCAACTTTGAATTTCGATTTATTTAGGCAGCTTTTAACGTAGTAAGTTTAGAATGAACTTAGGCAACAAAAATATAAGTGAAGGGACAGAATTAAAATATGAACACAAGACACAAGATTACAGAAAACTCTTTTCTCAACTTTGTATTTAACTCGAGCATACAAAGAAATTCAAACTCCGTAGTACAGTCCGCGTACAAAAAGGAAATCACTCATGACCCTCACAAGACTTAGGACTCTTCCTAAATCAGAAAACATGCACTCATACACATTTTTGGACTCCTTAAGTGTGCTCTCACACGTTTTTCTCTATGCCACAAAAGAGAAGGATGCTGCCCATTTATAGATTATGCAAACAGCCCCATGTTTACAATAGTTGCCTAGTTTTTAGGCTTGGCACTTGCCCACTACTTTTTCCTAGTGTAGTTGACACCCCCAACTACTAGGAACATGTTAAGATCATGGGATCATGGCCCAAAAACATTGCTAACTCCTCCCAGCATGATAGACAAAGCTCAATTGTTGCCCATGTGCACAGCATGTGCCGATAATCGCCGTTGGTCCATTCTCATGTTGCTGCCCAATTTCGTGTGTTGGCTTGGACCAGGCACCAATGCCATTGTATCTAGCTAAATTGTGCCCCAATTTACCTTAACATTGCCCACGAACTTGGCCAGTTTGCCGCAACTCGAACCCATGCCAAATCTGCCCGCACATTACCTTTTTGTTGCACATTTGCTTGTCTTTGCCCATCCATTTTCTGCCATGCATTGGCATCAATGCCTCATGCCTTGATGCTATAATCATGATCAAGTGCCATCCGTAGCCCGCAACTCATTGTCAAGCCCTTGCCAAGCTGCCTCGCATCCGTCAAAGCCTTAGTCATCGTTTGCTCGTTTTGCCTTTTTGGCGCCACTCTTACACCAATTTTGCAACACTCTTACTGCCTCATGACAACCCTCTTGTTGTCATGTCGATCTCAATTGGCGGAGGTCTAACAAACCACCCACACCATTTTAAACTCGATGTCCTTGTCGAGGTTAACTCAATTTATGAGTCCCAATGGGTTGACAAGCAACGCCCCTTGACCACCTCTCTCTTCAGCCATAATTTCATTGACCCCAACAGCTTGTTTATCACTGTTCAATGCCTCCAATACAGCCCTCTTATTCGTGGCAATCATTGCATTCAACACCACCTTGTTTGGACGGTCCCTCGCTCGATGTGGTCCATCACAAAGGAAACAACCACTGAATTTGCTTCCTTTCTCCTTGCTCTTTGAAGTTCCAGCTTCATGTTTTCCCTTCCCTCGATCTTCATATGCATTTCCATTTTCCATTTCTTCCACTCTTTTGTGTTGTCCTTCTTTCCGTCTTTGGACTTTAAAGCAGAATTCTCCTCATTAATATGAAAATCGCCCAATGCATCCGCCGCAGCCACAGCACTTGCGAGGTTTTGAATATTCTGCCTTCGCAACTCAAGTTGTGCCCAGTATTGCAGCCCGCTCATGAAGTTGTGCAACTTGTCTTCTTCCTACATGTCGTTGATGCTAAGCATCAACGATGTGAACTCTTTCACGTATTCTCTAACTGATCCGGTATGTTTCAAGTTTTTCAGTTTGTCCTTAGCAATCCAAGATGTATTGCTAGGAAGGAAGTGATCCTTCATTTCCTTTTTAAGCCGCTTCCACGAGTCAATTTTTGGTCTACCAAGACTTTCATCTTCAGCCACACGAGTGCGCCACCATAACTTAGCATCATCACTCAAATACATGCTAGTCAAGGTTACTTTCTCCGTCTCTTCTTGCATACAAATAGCATGAAAGTAAGGCTGTATCCGGTTCCGGTTCTGGGTCTATTTGGGTCTGCGGTTCCGGTTCTGGCGGTTCCGATTCTGGCGGTTCCGGAGCCGGAACCGCGACCATACGGTTCTGGGTACCATCCGGTTCCGGTTCCGGCGGTTCTGGCGGTTCCGGCGGTTCTGAAATTTTTTGTTTTTTAAATAAATATCTTGTATAGTAGTCATTAGTATATTGTAGAATATAGTTTATATGGTGTACTATGTTATTAGTATAGTATATATTGTATTTGGTAATTAGTATATATTGTGTATAAGTAGTGTATATTTTATTTATAAGTAGTATATATTGTATGTATGTAGTATATATTGTATATAAGTAGTGTATATCGTGTTGGAGTTAGTAATTAGTATAAATTGTATATAAGTAGTATATATTGACAAATAAATATTGAGACAAAAGATATTCAAGGATATGATAAAGAGCATATTTATTGACCAAAATGGCATATCTTTCTTAGTCTTCCTTCCCCCAATGGAATGAGCACAACATGGTACTAATACCACTATTAAAAGGAAAAAAAACTAAAAGAAGACATGCCAATGTACAAGTTACATCATAATTTATGTATTATTTCTAACAAATCTCATTAAACCTTCAAGGTTTGGAGGTGGTTATGTTGGCAGTGGTGGAAATGAAGCTTGTTCATCACCACTTCCGGGTGAAGATGTTTCCTGAGCAAGTTCTGCTAGCATTTCTTCATAGCACTCATCTATTTCTGGTTGTGATTAAGCGAGCCCAAAGTTCCTTCTTTCTGCACGGATCCAACTCGAAAAAGCACTAATTTTTCCAAGTTGTCCCGCATCGACGCTCTGTGATCACCTATTTGTAGTCTTGCTTGACTAAAAGCGCTCTCCGATGCAACAGTTGACGCTTGAATCGACAGAACATCCCGAGCCATCCTTGCAAGAACGGGAAAATATTTTTCCCTTGTCTTCCACCAATCCAAAAGGTCGAAAGAGCCGTCTGGATTCTCATTCTCTAGTCCCTGCGACAAATAAACTTGAAGCTCATTTAGATGGGAAATTTCATCTAAATTTTCCCCTTGAGTACCCATGAACTCCGTCCACGATTTAAGAGTTGTTAAGCCAGCAGCTCTTTTAGACGCCTATGATGTAGACGAAGTAGGGGTTGGAATATTAGGCCTAGCATGCTCTAATGCCTGTTTATAAGCATTATAAACAGTTTGAGCATTCACTTTAATTGAAGCTTTCGCATCAGATAGTGTAGCCATTTCTACTTCTGAAAGATCTAAAGCTTGATAAATAGTAGAATACCAAAAGTGAGGACCTCCTAATTTCATAGTAGGATTTAACATAGCAGACACACCAAATATAGGAGGGATTGGAAAAAAAATATTTTTTAAACTTCTTTTTCATTTCAGTTATTGCAGTTTCATAAATTTCCCCTCCCTCGTTAAAATCAACAAACAAATTAGCAAGTGCGGCAATATAAACTAAACAGCTAGAAATAGTTGGATAATATTGGCCAGATAAAGCATTTATAGCCACATGAAAATGTTCTAAAAAATCCAAAAGAAATTTAACGTTAGTCCAATCTTGTGTAGTTAGCATGTCATTATCTTCCTCCCCACAATCTCGAGAATTATACGTAGCGTTAATTGGGTTTCTATATTTGTACGCTACTACTCTACTTTCGTACATGTAGTTCCACCTAGTCGGGCAAGGTTTAGGAACCTTTCTTTCTCTAAGGCCATATTCGTCACACTTTTTAAAATATTCTCTAAGTCTACTTCTACGGTTTGAATAAAATAGCCAATTAAGAGCCATTTTAACCTTTTCAATTTCTATGTTTAATATTCTCATACCATCACCAATAATTAAATGATAAATATGGCAAATACATCTAACATGGAAAATATTAGTAAAAGCAGGATTAAGTGTTCTAGTTAGCATACCTATTGCACTAGTGTTGCTAGAAGCGTTATCCATGGAAATTGACATTATTTTATCACTAAAACAAAAATATCTGCATACATCTGAAACAGTGTTAGCAATAAACCTACTCGTGTGCCATGAATTAATTATCCTATATGCAATAATGCGTTTTTGCATTGTCCAGTCTTCACCTATCCAATGACTGGTTACGGTTAGATAATCACAATCATCATTACTTCTGCCAATATCAGTTGTAATAGACATACGATTAGTTATATGGGTAAATAAATAGCACAAGTGTTTTTCATATTCATGCTTGTATTTATAAATATCGGCCTTAACTGTGGCGCGAGGCCAACCTTTATATGTAGGATTAAATACTCTTCTAATATAATGAATCCATGCAGGATTAGAAGCAAAAGAATAAGGCAAACACATAACAGTAATCATTTTAGCTAATTCTTCACGATCCTTATTTTGATCGTAATATAATATACCTCCAGTGACTGTGTTTATTCCTAGTTGAACTAGATTTGAACCAGTACTTGGGTTAACTGTAGAATCAGCACTTGTCCTCCCCTCTTGTTGCGCTTTCAATTGCAAATATCTAGCCTTATCGCTAGGGTGTAATCTTATATGCTTAACTAAACTCCCCGTGCAACTACGATCTCCAGTATACCTATGAACAAGTAATTTCCCACAAGATTTACACTTAGCCTTATTTTGTTCTCTTAGTTGAATAAAAAATTGCCAAACTAATGATGTTTCTGAATGTTTAGCAGGTTGTCTACTAAAAGTGGGAGTTTGTACGGGTGGGTGTTCCGGTTCATCACCTAAGTTATGAGCAGGACTAGTAGGTGTATCATCTAAATCTACTGGAGCTTGGGTTTCGTCATCATCATCATCCTCATTTCCCTCTAAGATAGGTGCATTAGGATAAAGAGCATTCATAATATCATCGTCTATTCTATCACCAACTGCTACATCATGTAGAAAATCAATATCGCTAAATTGAAAACACGGGTGATCACTATCAAGGATTCCGAAGGGTTCATTAGGATTTCTAGGTTGGCTACTACTTTGAACTTGCTTATCTTTTCTAGGTCGGGGAGCCGGGGGGGTAGTATTTTGGCGACTACTTTCACCGGTTTTAGATTTTCCTTTACCGAACATATTTTTCAACAAAAATGCCATAATAATTATAATTAAGCAAAATAACAACACACAAAAATATTCTTAGCACATAAGAGTTAAAACGAGTTTACCGGATTGACAAACAACTTCTTGAAAATTGAAAATCGTTGAAATTGAACACTTGAAAACTTCAATTCAACAACTTCACAATGTTTCACGAATTTGCAACAATAAATTAAGCACTTGCACTAGAAAGATTGAAAGAGAGCTTGAGAGAGATTGAGAGATATTGATGAATTGGTGAATAAAATTGAAAGAATTAGGGGGTATTTATAGTTGAGAAATGGGAAATAGTGTAATTATATAAAGTTTGGGGTTAAATTAAAGTTTGGGGGCCAAATGGCTATTTTTTAAACTTCCAAACGGCTACTTTTGAAAAAGAGCCGTTTGGAAATTATTTTTTTTTAAAAAAATTTTTGTTTTAAAAAATTACCGTTACATAACCGTCGGAACCGTTTGGAACCGCCAGAACCGGTCCAGTTCCGGTTCCGGTTCTGGCGGTTCCGGTTCTGGCGGTTCCAACGGGTAGAACCGCCCCCCCACGGTTCCCGAGATCCGCCAGAACCAGAACCGCCGGAACCGGCAGAACCGCCAGGGCCGCGGTTCCGGTCTGGTTCCGGTTCGGAACCGCGAAATTTACACCCTTATATGAAAGTACTGCTCTATATCCCAAAGAAAATTCTCCAATTCACGTGCACTCCGTGCACCTCCGAATGCCTTAGGCTTAGGTATTCTCACTTTAAGACGTTCAGCACCACGTTGAGCATCCTCGCCCACAGCACGTTGTTGTACCGCTGTCTCGGTCTTCAGATCTATATTTTCTCTACTAAGCCTTGCCATTTCTGCCTCAAGAAATGCAAGTCTAGTCACAAAAGACTGAAGTTTTTCCCCTTCCGGAACATTTCCCACCAATGCTTCCAATTTTGTTAGCCTTTCCCACAGTTCATTGTTACCACTAGCCATATTCTCGAACAAGACCACAAAATCTGCCACTGCCCGTCGTGTCTCCGCCACTAACACGATCTGCTCTCGATCTGCTCTGATACCAGTTGTCACGGGCTCGTTTTATATCACTCTAAAACAGCTCGTGCGGCAGCCAAGCACCGACTTGACTTCAGCCCGCTCCAACACTTAGCCAAAATTTCAACAACTTTGGACTTTGATTTATTTAGGCATCTTTCAACCTAGTAAGCCTAGAATGGACTTAGGCAACGAAAATATAAGTGAAGGGACAAAATTAAAACATGAACACAAGACACAAGATTACAGGAAACTCTTTTCTCAACTTTGTATTTAACTCGAGCATACAAAGAAACTCAAACTCCGTAGTACACTCCGCGACAAAGAGGAAGATCACTCTTGACCCTTACAAGACTTAGGACTCTTCCTAATTCAGAAAACATGCACTCATACACGTTTTTGGACTCCTTAAGTGTGCTCTCACACGTTTTCCTTTATGCCACAATGTCGACGCCCCCTTTTTCAAAGGCGAATCGGGTTTTATGACATTATGGGCAAAACAACTCTATTTCCCGTTTGGAAATTGGGTTACGAAATTGGAAGAGTCACCACCTAATGATTATAGTGCATTAGGACACTTTAAGAGAGTGTTCTTGAGAAAGAAACCAGAGTTGGGTAAGAGCTTGAAATTATCTCGAGGGGAAGGTGTTAGGCACCCCTCAAGATCCACAAATGTGGTTCCCGGCTGTGCTAATTGTGACTTTATAAAGAAGGTGAAGCAAGTAGACAAATGAAGTGCATATATTCACACGATTTGAAAGCTTAAAAAAAAGGGACATAAGTCTGAAATAGGAGAGAGGATTAGTTTGAAAAGCATTAAGAAAACAAATAAGGCACATAAGATAAAGAAGGGTCCTAGGTTTAACTATAATATGGATCATTCGATGCAATATCTAGCTCATATTCCCAAAGAGGGGTCGCTTCATGATATTATCGCATCGTCATCATCTCCATATTCTACCCTTTCCACCCCGTTAAGGTATTAAAGCGTGTTGGTATCGTTTACTTAATGCATGCTAATACCCGCCCCAAACCTGTTAGTCCCGGGGTACTAGGACTTCTAATCCTAAAGGGGGGAAAGGAAATAGGATACATATGTGGAGTGTTCAAAGGTAAAAATGCTAGAGCGACAATCAAAACAAGTAGCAAATAGGAGGGATGCAAATAAACACTAAAGGCTCAAGTAAACCCCATAACATACAACAAATAGTTTAGCATGACTTCAATTACTGATTTTGTCTTTGAAAGGGGTTAAAGAGGATAGGCAGAATAGTTTGACATATGAAAGTTAGATAGAAAATCTGTTTTTTGTGCCCTCCGGTCCGTTTTAGAAGTTGACAGGACCTTTAGAAAATCAGTAAGACTTTAGAGAAAAGATGTCAGTTGCAAACAGGAGTTTGTTTAAAATGTTTGGAGTTGCAAACAAGTTTTAGAAAAGGAACAACACGAGTTTCAGACGGAAGTCTGTTAGAAAAATTTATAACCGCAGACAAGTTTTGTAAATCAATTGGATAAGTTGAATAAAAGGTCATAAGGAGTTTTGAAATACTTTGAAACACATGGACTTAAACAAACAGTTGCAGGTTCAACATAGAAGACAACTTATAGGCTCAGAATTTTACGAAAAGGGGAAGACCTGGGCCCGTTTGAAAGTAATAGATTTAAGATATGTTGAAAAACTGAGTTGTTGGAAACATTAACGGATCTGGACTAAAAAATGGTTTATTACCCTTTGATTACAGCTTTTGCATAATTAGACTCCCTACTGTTTCGCCTAGCGTTTATATAGTCCCAATAGGCATGATATCTAGGTGAGATTACTAGATGCACGCCTAATAACATGATTTCTATATGAAGTTGATGCAACGTGGATGCCTATAGACATGGTATCTATATGATTGATGCAATATCATGAAGTAGGCATGGTAATGGAGTACATGGATAAGATAAAAGTCCTAAGACATGGTTTCTATTGATATGAAGATGAATGAGCCTATAATCATGATTTCTATATGATGTGGATGCAACAGTAAACTCTTATGGGCATGTTTTCTATGATGTTTCTGCAATAATGAAAATCCATATAGTCATGATAACTATATGAGATGATGCAAAAAAATGAACCCTATAAACATGGTATCTATATAAGATGATGCAAGAAAATGAACCCTACAAACATGGTATCTATATAAGATGATGCAAGAAAATGAACCCCTCCCATATCCCCTTTTCACTAGATTCCCCAAGTTCTTTATTACAAGTTACTTACAAAGTTTGGACAAGAAAAATAACATTAGAAAAAAGTAAAATACATCAATGCTATAACAGACCCGAAGAAACGCAAAGCAACTTTTGTTGGAACATATGTATATGTTCATACTTATATGTTTTGATAATTGACAAACCAATTTAATGGAAAATAATATATGCCAAATAAATGTGAGTTATTATTGAATACACTTTAATTTATATTTTAACTAAAGTGGTAATCATTTTGTAGATATGCAAAAGGAAGATAAAGAATTGATATGCAAAATTACAATGAGCATAGAGGAAGAAAAGGCTATGCAACGTTATTTGAGCGGACAAGAATTGGAGTCCAAGAAGTTCAAGACAAGATCGAGAGAAGCAATGAAAATAAATGAAGACCTTTTGTTGAGTCTTATTTATATTGTCTTTATTGTGATCTTGATCCGACTTTAAGTTTGAGTCTTGGCTTCTCTCATAAAATGATTTTACAACATATGCATATCATAAATGGTTTTACAATATATGCATATCACAAATGATTTTACAATATATGCATATCATAAATGATTTTACAATATATGCATATCATAAATGGTTTTACAATATATGCATATCATAAATATTTTTATTTGTGATAAAAATATTTTTATTGGTTTTAAATGTTATATAATAAATATTTTCAATACATTTAAAACAAAATGATTTAAATGTTTTTATTGATTCGGAATGGTCATTACAATTGTTTTTCATGTTTAAGATATTTATATCTTCAAACAAAGCTTTGAAAAACATTTTATAACTTATTTTCAATAAGTTAGTTGTTTTAAAAACGGACCATTTCCGCAGGGTCAGATAGTCGAATATCTGATATTGGATAGTCGACTATCCTGATGACCGTTGCCAAGATAGTCGAATATCCATATCAGATAGTCGACTATCCTTGTGACCGTTGCCAAGATAGTCAAATAACCATATCGGATAGTCGACTATCTAACATATTTTCAAAATATGTATTTATGATCATAGCAACGGCTAGGAGTGATTTTGGAGCTATAAATACATCTCAAAATCACTCATTAAACACACAACTTCTGACCAAAAACATTCTTAAGCTTTCATACATTTCCAATATCATTTATTGATCATTTTTATCATATTTTGAAGGCCAAGGTCTTGAATTTATTGTTGTGTTCTTGAGCGTATTTGTTTACTCATATCCACTCTATTAAGAGAGTCTTGTTTAAGTGAGTGCTTAGTGTTTTGTACGCTTGAAGAGAATTGTTATTCTCTTGTTGTAAGAAGGAACTTGTGTTTCCTTGGTTGAAGTCTTGGAGTGTTGTATCTCCGAGCAAAGGTGTTGAGGCTTGTGTCCTCTGGTTGTAAAGGTTTGTTAGGCACCCGTAAGCTTAACAGTGAAGTCTTGGGGTGAGGTATCCTCGAGCAAGTGAAGTCTTAAGGTGTGGTATCCTTGAGCAAGTGTAACGGTTTGTTAAGCACCCGTAAGCTTAACGAAGTTAGTGGAAATCTCGAGAGTGTCTCTCGGGGACTGGACTAGCCACGGGTTGTGGTGAACCAGGATACATCGGTGCGTTCATTCTTGTTTATTTACTTATCGCACTTATTTATTTCCTGCAATTTTCAAATTCCGCAAGTTTACGCTATATTTTATTATAACGCTATTCACCCCCCCTCTAGCGTTAAGCGTATTATCTAACAATTGGTATCAGAGCCTAACTCTCTGAAAGACTTAACAGTTTGAGAGAATCCTTCTATGGCTTCTACTAGTAGTGCTTTTGCAGGAATAGGTGAAGGTCACTCTATCTTTTTGCCTCCAATATTTGATGGAAGCAATTACACACATTGGAAAGATCGGATGACAATCTTCATCAAATCAAACAACTTTCGTCTACGGCAAATCATCAAGTATGGTGAACAATTGACGAAACAAGTTGGAAAAGCCATGGTAAGTGAATACAATACCAAGGCTATCAATATGTTGTATAGTTCCTTGAAACAGGAGGACTATCGGAAAATTTCCCAATACAAAACTGCTAAAGAGATGTGGGACAAGCTTGATGACACTTATGAAAATGCGGCTCAAAAAGCAGACAGTTCATGTGATGAACCAACTGCCAAATGCCTCATAGCCGACGAAGGAGAAGAGGTTGTTGGAAACACGTTCTCAATGCGATATACTAAACGTGTATTCTTTTGTAGGTTTTGATGAATGACAAACAAAGCACAAATTGATATATGACGGAGTTCAAGTACAAGAGCACAAATGTTGAGATTGAAGCTCAAGACGTTGTTTTTAATTGTTATTATTGAGTTATTCTTAAATGTGATCTTGATCCTATAACTTGACTCCATAACATGGCTTCTCTCATAAAACTATTTTCCAAAATCATGCATACTTATTTCTGTATCAAATAATTTCAAATGATGCATATTTACATTAGACAAAATGTTTTCTAAACATGCCTCAAAAATCTGGGCTAAAATAATCGATTATGAACTTATGATAATCGATTGTTTCTGAGCCAAGACTGCATGACAATCGATTATGAATTAATGGTAATCGATTGTGAGTAAGACAGTGAACATCATGTTTTTCCAAATCTGCATGATAATCGATTGTGATCAAATGCCAATCGATTGTTGTTGAGGTAAAGTTTTTCAATACTCAAAATAATCGATTATGAACTAATGGTGATCGATTATGTTGAGACAATGTCTTCCAGTGATTTTAAATTTAATTAAGTAATCGATTATGTCTTTAGATAATCGATTATCACTGAGACAGTAAGTTTCATGATTTTCAGAAAATAACAAGTAATCGATTGTTGCAAAGGACAATCGATTGTTGAAGCTGACCGTTGTCAAATGATTTTCAAATACCTCAAAGTAATCGATTATTGGTTTTCATATAATCGATGTTTTGCTTAAAATCTGGAAATGATTTTTAGAACGTTGCTGAAGTAATCGATTATAGATTTTATATAATCAATGTTGTGCTTAAAATCCGAAAATGATTTTTAGAACGTTGCCAATGTAATCGATTATGGATTTGGTATAATCGATTATCTGTTTTTGAATTTTGCCAGTAATCGATTATGGATTGTAAGTAATCGATTATGAAGCGTAAAATCTGGGATTGATTTTTGATCTGACCGGCAGATAATCGATTGTTCGGTCATGACAATCGATTGTCACTGAGTAAATTCAGCAATTCTTAATTGGCAATTAGACAACGGTAAGAACAAGTTTTGCACCTATAAATACAGCTTCAACTCAGTGTTTTAAACACAACAACATACACTAACTGATCATTACATTGCTTTAAGCTTTCATTCAATTGTTCATCATTTTCTACTCATTTCATAAAGCTTTTGAGAGCCATATTATTGTTCAAAGTTGTTGTGATCTTGAGCGTATTATTTTACTCATATCTACTCATCAAGGAGTACCTTTGTTAAGTGAGTGTTCAAGTATTTCAAATACTTGTAAGAGAATTTTGATTCTCTTGTGTTGAGGAACTTGTGCTTCCTCTGTTGAAGTCTTTGGGATTGTATCCCCGAGCAAGTGAAGTCTTTGGGATTGTATCCCCGAGCAAGTGAAGTCTTTGGGATTGTATCCCCGAGCAAGTGAAGTCTTTGAGGTGAGGAACCTCCGAGCAAATGAAGTCTTTGAGATAGTATCTCCGAGCAACTGTAAAGGTTTGTTAAGCACCCGTAAGCTTAACAAGTTAGTAGAAAATCTCGAGAGAGTCTCTCGGGGACTGGACTAACCACTGTTGTGGCCAACCAGGATATATCCTTGTGTAAGTTATTTTATTGCACTTATTTACTTCTTGTAAAATTTAAATTCCGCAAGAAAACGCTAAATTTTATTAAAACGCTATTCACCCCCCCCCCCCCCCTCTAGCGTTAAGCGTAGTTTCTAACAATTGGTATCAGAGCCCAACTCTCTGAAAAACTTAACAGTTTGAGAGAACCATCCATGGCTTCTACTCTAGATTCTTTTGCAGGAATTGAAGAAGGACAATGCCCTACACGACCTCCTCTATTCAATGGCACAAATTACTCATACTGGAAGGAGAGGATGGAAATCTTCATTCGGTCAAATTGTCCCTACCTTTGGAAGGTGTACACAAAGGGAAATGAAATTCCAGTCAAGAAAGTGGAAAGCGAATGGATTCCCAAATCCGAAGAGGAGTACACCACAGAGGACAATAGAATGATTCAAAATAATTATAAAGCTGTAAATTTATTGTATTGTGCTATTAACGCTAACGATTACAGGAAACTTTCATGTTGCAAAACAGCAAAAGAAATGTGGGACAAATTAGAAGTCACTTACGAAGGGACTGACCAGGTAAGAGAAGCAAAAGTTGATTTTCTTACTCATGCTTACGAATTGTTTCATATGAAGGAAGGAGAAAAAGTAGATGAGATGTTTGAGCGCTTTTCAACAATAGTAAATGATCTACACGTCCTCAAGAAGACGTTCACGGATAGAGAACTTGTTCGAAAAGTTCTTAGAAGCCTCACACCGGCATGGCGATCCAAAGCCGATGCTATCCAAGAATCAATTGGAGTCTCAAACGTCACCATCGACGCACTAAGAGGTAATCTTAAAACCTATGAATCTACTATTCTTAACCCGTTTGTTGATGATCAAAGAAGGCAAAAGATTGCTCTAAAAGCAAGCACAAGCCAACCAAAGATTGAAGAGGAAGAAGACAACGAGTTTGGATTAGTCATTAAAAGATTCCAAAAGTTTATGCGCAAGGAATATGAGCGCAAAGGGAAAAAACAAGGTGAGCAAATAAAATGCTATGAATGTGGAGAAATTGGACACATCAAAACAAATTGCCCAAACATCAAAAAGGAGAAGAAATCCTTTAAAAAGCAACGGGCATATATCTCGTGGGGAGGCGACTCCGCAGATGAATCAAGTGAAGAAGAAAACGACGAAGCTGCAAACCTTTGTCTCATGGTACAAGAAGACAACCAAAATGAGGTACGTCAAATTTCGTCTGAAAACTTTTCACTTGATGAAATGCGTAATGCTTTTGATGAGTTATATACTGAATTTTTAAAGGCTTCAAAAACTGTCACTAGCTTAAGAGAAAACGCTTCTCTAAAAGAAACGGATTTTCAAAAACAGATTTCTTTAAAAGAAAAGGAATTAGAAAAACTGGTTTTGGAAAATGAGAAGCTACACGAACAAAACAAGTTTTATGGAAAGAGAAGTGCCGACAAACCTGAAAGTTCTACTAAAGGTTGTGTTTCTTGTGTGAACCTTAAGAATGAAGTAGGTAGACTTAAAGGCACACTAGATAAGTTTAATTCCTCGCATAAAAACTTGAATGTTGTTCTTGATAACCTAAAATCAACTAAGCACGGAATAGGTTTTAAAAATGAAGAAAAGGTTGATGCTAAACCTCAAAAACCTAGAGCTCAACCTAGGAACAACAACAAAAATGTGTATCCTAGAAATAGCTATCCTAGAACAAATTTGCATGCTAGACCAAGAAATGACCCTCCGCCTAGAAATAGTCACCATAGACATGATGCATATTTTAGGCAAAATTGTGAACCTCCTAGAAGACCCCAAAATGGTCCTCAACCTAGATATCATCACTCTAGAAACACTACCCATCCTAGAGATCAAAGTAGGAGAAATGATAGCGTTCAAAATAAGGTAAGCAACCTTCATTCATCTAGCTACTATGAACCTAGACGAATGCATAATCCGAATGTGACATGTCATTATTGTAGACGCATTGGTCATATTGCTCCCGCATGTTTTACTCGTCATAGACATGCTACTCAAACATATTATTACAATATGCCTAACCCTCAAGGACCCAAGATGGCATGGGTACCCAAAGAAAATTAATTTGTTTTGTAGGTGTGCTTGAAGGGATCAAGCGTACTATGGTACCTTGATAGTGGATGCTCCAAACACATGACGGGAGATGAATCCAAATCCCTTCAACTAGAGCACAAAGAAGGAGGAAGCGTCATATTTGGAAACAATCATATTCAGATCGGTTGATATTTTAAGCAATTTGAAAAACAAAATACAAGAAAAGGCATCGAAGGAAATCAATGATGAAATTGTGGAACAATCAACGGAAGAAGCTTCACATTTGGGGAGTGAAACAAAAGAACAAAATGAATGAAGGACGATCAAAGATCACCCTCTTGATCAGGTAATTGGCGACGTCGGAGGAAAGGTAAGTACCCGAAACTCTCTTAAGAATACTCTAGGACACAATTCTTAAGAGTTCACGATATCACTTGATAACACTAGTATAATTTATTCACGTCACTATAAATTACTGACTTGAGCGTCGGAGACGTTTAATTCCATTTTGCAGGTACTTCCCCAAAGATAAGATAAATTATGAAGTCTTAGCACACCGCAATCGATTATCCCAAGAAAATAATCGATTATCTATTGTGCAGTACATCGATTATCAGTATCAATAATCGATTGTTTCGACTGATTAGTTTTATTATGCAAATGTGTTTAATTTGTTAACTCCTTATATTGCATAATCGATTTCCGTCTCAGTCATTCAGCAATACTTTTCCAGACAATCGATTATTTCTTCCTATAATCGATTAGTTGTCATATTCAGAAATTCTCCGAGTTCTCTGTATCAACCATATTTCAATAATAATCGATTACCAATATTGACAATCGATTATTTTTTGTTTAAACTTTGTTACCGTTTGGCTCCAACATCGATTGCTGTCAGGACATAAATGCTCCATAATCGATTATTTTGTGTTGATAATCGATTATCTCATTCAAATTTTTTTACCGTTTGTCTCTTAAATCGATTTGTCAGTTTCAAAATTCAATCCAACAGTAAATACAATCGATTATCTCTGCCAAATAATCGATTATCTAACGGTTAGTAAATTTATTTCTTACCGTTTTTGACTGTTCCAACTTTCAATTTTCAGCAGGTATCTTTAGTAAATGGCTGATCACTCCTTCTCCTATAAATAGCCTTCATATAGGATCATTCTCACTCACTCAAGCACCATTTCTAAAAATCAAAGGTCAATTCCTTGCATCTTAGTCTCAAAAATTCAGCAGTAAAAATTTTCCAATATGTCTGGACGCTCCTCCAAACGTTCTCGTTCCAGGCAAAGTGCCTCAGCCTCAACAGTCCCTCCTCCTCTAAACTTCCCATATGAAGACGGGTCCGTTTTGTTCTTCGAAACTCAAGCTGAACTTTCTAGGTTTCTCTCCAAGTTTGAGAAGCGATTTATTCTTCCTCCTCGCTTCTCAACAAGCAAGCTCCTTGAACCTTTCGCCCCTGCCGCCAACATGCTCAAAGAGTGTCAACTCTATGATTTCTTGCTCCTTACCCATCCTAATATTAACACAACCTTAGTTGAAGCATTCTATTCAAATCTTCACAAAGATGAAGATGGTGAGGTGGTCACCTCCATCAATGGCATTCACATTCTCCTCTCTGACGAGAACCTTCACACCATCGCCCACATTCCAAACGATGGTGAAGATCTTATCCGGTATATTAATGAGGCCGGCTCTCTCTTTGATGAATCCATTTTTTTCCGCCAAGCCGGAATCTCTTATGATCAAGCTTCTTCTCGTCGTCCTACCATCTCGGGCATGGACCAAAATTATCGATTTCTCCTCTACTTCATCACCCGTGTCCTAAGACCTCGTAGGCACAATGATACCACCATATCCCAAGAGGACTCCAAGCTCTTACATGCCATTGTCACTGGAGCCAAGATCAATTGGTGTCGGCTCATTAAAATGCACATGCTCGATGCCGTCGCCGATAACATGCCCCTTCCTTATTCTCTCCTCATCATGAATTTTCTTGAAGCATCCGGATTTGTCACTGAAAATGGTCCTCTCAAAAGGAGTACCAAAATCTGGGAAATCTCGGAATCATCCTTCCATCATGATGGTGATCATGCTCCAGCTCCTCCTCCTACCCGTCCTGCCCGTCGTGCTCGTCCATCTCAGGAGCCCACTCTCCAAACTATATCCGACCAGCTTTCTCAGTTGACACACGAGATCCATGGTTATTTTGACCATGTCCATTATCCCTATGCGGGTCTCGTTCCCTTTGAAGCTGCGCCGAATGACGAGGCGGATCGTGACGGAGATAATTGATATTGTATTTTTTTGGTTTTAATTGTATTGTTGGATGTCCCTCTGCTGTACCCCTTTAATTTTCAATAAATAAACGTTGTTTTATTTCGTCTTTGTGTATCTCTCCTTACTATTTTTTGCTAATGGCAAAAGGGGGAAGATAACGGATAACGGGATAACGGGTATGCACCGCACCACCTCTACATTGCTAAATTGCACCACCTCTAAATTGCTTAATTGCTTATAAGCTTAAATTGAGGGGGAATTCTTAAATTGAGGGGGAACAAGAACAAATATGCATACTTGTTACTTGTCTTGAATCGTCAATATTATTTGTCAAAATTGCATATCCCGCTTAATGTTTGCCATTATCAAAAAGGGGGAAATTGTTGGAAACACGTTCTCAATGCGATATACTAAACGTGTATTCTTTTGTAGGTTTTGATGAATGACAAACAAAGCACAAATTGATATATGACGGAGTTCAAGTACAAGAGCACAAATGTTGAGATTGAAGCTCAAGACGTTGTTTTTAATTGTTATTATTGAGTTATTCTTAAATGTGATCTTGATCCTATAACTTGACTCCATAACATGGCTTCTCTCATAAAACTATTTTCCAAAATCATGCATACTTATTTCTGTATCAAATAATTTCAAATGATGCATATTTACATTAGACAAAATGTTTTCTAAACATGCCTCAAAAATCTGGGCTAAAATAATCGATTATGAACTTATGATAATCGATTGTTTCTGAGCCAAGACTGCATGACAATCGATTATGAATTAATGGTAATCGATTGTGAGTAAGACAGTGAACATCAGGTTTTTCCAAATCTGCATGATAATCGATTGTGATCAAATGCCAATCGATTGTTGTTGAGGTAAAGTTTTTCAATACTCAAAATAATCGATTATGAACTAATGGTGATCGATTATGTTGAGACAATGTCTTCCAGTGATTTTAAATTTAATTAAGTAATCGATTATGTCTTTAGATAATCGATTATCACTGAGACAGTAAGTTTCATGATTTTCAGAAAATAACAAGTAATCGATTGTTGCAAAGGACAATCGATTGTTGAAGCTGACCGTTGTCAAATGATTTTCAAATACCTCAAAGTAATCGATTATTGGTTTTCATATAATCGATGTTTTGCTTAAAATCTGGAAATGATTTTTAGAACGTTGCTGAAGTAATCGATTATAGATTTTATATAATCAATGTTGTGCTTAAAATCCGGAAATGATTTTTAGAACGTTGCCAATGTAATCGATTATGGATTTGGTATAATCGATTATCTGTTTTTGAATTTTGCCAGTAATCGATTATGGATTGTAAGTAATCGATTATGAAGCGTAAAATCTGGGATTGATTTTTGATCTGACCGGCAGATAATCGATTGTTCGGTCATGACAATCGATTGTCACTGAGTAAATTCAGCAATTCTTAATTGGCAATTAGACAACGGTAAGAACAAGTTTTGCACCTATAAATACAGCTTCAACTCAGTGTTTTAAACACAACAACATACACTAACTGATCATTACATTGCTTTAAGCTTTCATTCAATTGTTCATCATTTTCTACTCATTTCATAAAGCTTTTGAGAGCCATATTATTGTTCAAAGTTGTTGTGATCTTGAGCGTATTATTTTACTCATATCTACTCATCAAGGAGTACCTTTGTTAAGTGAGTGTTCAAGTATTTCAAATACTTGTAAGAGAATTTTGATTCTCTTGTGTTGAGGAACTTGTGCTTCCTCTGTTGAAGTCTTTGGGATTGTATCCCCGAGCAAGTGAAGTCTTTGGGATTGTATCCCCGAGCAAGTGAAGTCTTTGAGGTGAGGAACCTCCGAGCAAGTGAAGTCTTTGAGATAGTATCTCTGAGCAACTGTAAAGGTTTGTTAAGCACCCGTAAGCTTAACAAGTTAGTAGAAAATCTCGAGAGAGTCTCTCGGGGACTGGACTAACCACTGTTGTGGCCAACCAGGATATATCCTTGTGTAAGTTATTTTTATTGCACTTATTTACTTCCTGTAAAATTTAAATTCCGCAAGAAAACGCTAAATTTTATTAAAACGCTATTCACCCCCCCCCCCTCTAGCGTTAAGCGTAGTTTCTAACAGAGGTAAGTACATCTAACTCTCACTCTTTTGAAGAATTACAAAGTGCCTATAATGAACTGTATGGTGAATTTGTTAATGCCTCCAAAATGATAAAAGATTTGAAGAAAACATTTTCTTTGCAGAAAACACTTTCTTTGCAAGAAACAGATTTTCAGAAAACACTTTCTTTACAAGAAAAGGATTTTGGAAAATCCTCCTCTTTGAAAGAAATAGATTTTGAAAAATTAACTAATGAAAATGGTGTTCTGAAAAATAAAATTGATGTTTTAGAAAAAGAAAATAATTTCTTGAAAAATGACATTTTTGATCTTAGAAATAAGATTAAAGCAATGAATGAATCTTCTTCAATTGATAAAAGTTCTATTTGTTTATCTTGTGATTCTTTGAAACTAGAAAACATTGAACTTAGGAACACACTAGAAAAATACAATGTAGATGCTCCTAAAACTATTGAAGTGATTAAGAAGAAAAAGCCTAAGAAAAATAGAAGGCGTAAAAAGAATAAGAATCATGCTAGAAATTGTGATGCACCGCCTAGAAATAATTCTAGGATTTTTAATGAGTCTAGAATTAATAATTTTAGACCACCTAGAAACGATTCTAGGAATTGTGCAAATGAATCTAGAAATAATTATTCTAGACCACCTAGAAATAACTCTAGGAATTTCGACGCTCCTAGGAATGTTGATTTTAGATTACCTAGAACGTATTTGGCACAACCTAGGCATATGCACAACCCGAATGTGGTATGTCACTACTGCAACCGGGTAGGACACATAGCACCCACATGTTTTGCAAAACATAGGGATTTATCTTGTGGCTATAATTATTATTTGCCTAACCCCCAAGGACCCAAAAGTATTTGGGTACCAAAAACCTATGTTTAGGTACTTTTGCAGGTGTGCTTGAAGACTACAATATTGTAGTAGATGCACAAAGCAAGGAACCTCATTGCATCAAGGGGGAATTTCGGTTATTTATCCTTTTTGATAAAAACCGAATTGTTGATATGTGCAAGCAACCGATGTTAACATATTTGTTGTTAATTTAGTTCTTATACTGTTGAAATTTCTGATATGCTTAATCGTAATAGTTGTTAAATAACAATTGATACATCTGTTATGTTTTCCAATAACAATTGATTTTTAAATCATGCATATTTACTTTAGTCAAAATGATTTTTAAACATGTCTCTAAAATCTGGACTAAGATAATCGATTATGTACTTATGATAATCGATTATGTTAAGCCAAGACTGCATGACAATCGATTGTGAACTAATGACAATCGATTGTGTTAAGGCAGTGAGCATCAGGTTTTTCAAACCTGCATGACAATCGATTGTGAACCTTATGACAATCGATTGTGATGAGGCAGTGTCCATCAAAGTTTTTCAACGCTCAAAATAATCGATTGTGAAGTTAATGACAATCGATTGTGATGAGGCAGTGTCCATCAAAGTTTTTCAACGCTCAAAATAATCGATTGTGAAGTTAATGACAATCGATTGTGAAGAGACAGTGTCCATCAGATTTTTCAAAGTCACAAAATAATTGATTGTGAACATATGACAATCGATTGTGTTGAGGCAGTATCTTCCAGACTTTTTCAAAGTTATTAAATAATCTATTGTGAGTATATAACAATCGATTGTCACGAGGCAGCGTCTAAATTGATTTTTCAAGACTGATAAATAATCGATTGTTAACATTGCACAATTGATTGTGAAGCTGACTGTTGTCGTAAAGTTTTCAAATACCATCAGGTAATCGATTGTAGATTTGTAACAATCGATTGTTTTAATTAAAATCTGGAAAAGATTTTTTGAACGTTGCCAGTAATCGATTGTTGATCTTAGATAATCGATTGTTAAGCGTAAAATCTGGGAATGATTTTTGGAATGACTGGCAGACAATCGATTGTGGTAACTTGACAATCGATTGTCATAGAGCAAAATCAGCAATTCTTAATTGGCAGTTAGGCAACTGTTGTGTATGTTTTTCAACAAATAGTTTTATCACTGTTTTATAATAATTGGTAGAACTATGTTTTGTTGGTATGTCTTGATAAGTTTCTATAAATCTCCATACTGCATACTCCTCATAGTTTTTCCTTAATATACTCTCTTCTTGCTAAATGCCAAAAAGAAGAAGTGTTTAGGTGATATGCTTCAAGTAAGGGGGAACATCTTTACATTCTAGTTTGCCTTAATTGAGGGGGAATTTTTCAATAAGGAAATTGCATGAATGTTATTGATGATATTTCTTGTACTTTAAAAATAATTTTTATTGATGATATTATATTTGGAGCAACTAATAAATTTGTATGCAAGGAGTTTAAAACTCATGACTAGCAAATTCTTGAAATATCATGATGGACGAACTAAATTTCAACTTGAGGTTGCAAGTGAAACAAATGAAAGAGGGAACTTTCATTTGTCATGCTCAATATTGCAATGAGTTGCTAAATCGCTTTGAAATAAGCAACACCAAAGCAATGACCAATTCAATGAATTCATATGACCGTCTTGACAGAAATGTGAAAGGTAAGGAAAGCAATACCAAGAATTACAAAGGTATGATCGTTCCTCACTTTACCTTATTGCTAGCAGAATTGAAATAATATTTAGCGATTATTGAAGTGCTAAATATACATCATGTTCAAAGGAGTCACGTCCAAATGTGGTTAAACGTTGATCTAAATGCATACATTTTTTTCTTTTGGTTGCATTTATATTTTGAATATTACTGACTTGAGCGTGGAAGACACGTATTTTCTTTTGCAGGTATCGCCCTAAATTCAGGGGGAACCAAGATAAAGTTTCAATTCAAGTCAATATTATTTTTCTTACTTGACTTGTGAATTTAGAAATAGCATATTTGATTTGATAAAATTATGTTCATAAAATTATGATATATACTTTTACCAGAAATATAGTTTATTTTTAATAAACAAATTTCATAAAATGAAAATTATTTTTCCAATATTTTCTGCTTAAATGATTTTTCAAAGTCGTCGAAGTTAATCGACTAACTAGAAGTTATTCGAATAACTTGATTATCCAGAAAATCAAGCTATTTCTCCAGGTATTCGACTAACCAGAAGTTATTCGAGTATATTGTTTCCAGATATTCGACTATCCCAGAAGATATTCGAATATCGTTCCCAGATAGTCGACTACTCAATAAGTTATTCGACTATCCTCAGTCAAATTTCAAAAATCTGACCGTTTTATAGCCGTTCCAATCAGTCCAAAAATCTGATATTTGTCATTCAATGCTATGTTTTCTTGAACTCTATAAATATGATTAGTGTGCACTCTTTGTTTCACACCAAAATCATTCTTGTTCAAGAAATTCTCTTCAAAAATTCTATTCCAAAAATTCTTCCAAAAGTTCTTCTTGCCTACAAATTTCAATGGCAAATAGAAGTTCTAAACACTCTCGTGCCGGAAAGAATATCCCTTCTTCTTCAAATCCTTCTCCATCTCTACATTGTTATGACGATGGATCCGTTCTTTGGTTTGAACAAGAAAATGAGCTTCAACGATTTATTAGAAAATTTGAAAATCGAGATATTCTTCCACCTCGATTCACAACCGCAAGATATCTAGCGGATTCTAATTATTCCAATATACTTCTACAAAGTTCAATCCTTGAATTTGTTTATTTGAAGTATGGTTTCATTCATCCTCTTTTGATTCAAGCCTTCTATTCGAACCTTAAGAAAGATGAAGATGGAGTTCTCTCTACCAAAGTCAATGGCATTCCTATCCTTTTAAGTGAAGAAAATATTCAAGCTATCACAAATCTTCCTCGTGATGGCCAAGACATCGAACAATATACCGGTGTCGAAGGAATACTCTATGATGAAAATGTCCTCTTCAACCTTATTGGAATTGGACAATTTGAATTCTCTCAAGAGCAAAAGAGAGCTCCTATTAAAGGAATTTTTCCGGAATTTCGTTTGATTCTCTATGTTGTCACTCGGATTCTTAAACCGAGAAAAAGCAATCACACGACAATTGGCCGTGAAGATGCAAAAATCATGCATGCTATTATTTCCAAAGCACGCATAAATTGGTGTAAATTTGTTCTTACACATATGTTTGACTCAATAGGAAGTGACAAACCTCTTCCTTATGCATTACTTATAATGCATCTTCTTGAAGCATCTCAAGTCAACACCAATGTTGGTATCAAAAAAACTCGCACCAAACATTGGGAAATTCAAGAGACCTCTTTTCATGGCCATGACCAACCACATGATCAAATTCCAAATCCTCCTCCTCCAATTCAAGCTCGTCGTCCTCGTGCCCAACCGGATGTGTCTCAAGCCATCTTGGATCAACTTGCCTCTCTATCGACCTCAATTAATCGAATCGATAGTAATGTGTCTCGCACGGAAATAAATGTGTGTAGGCTTAGTGACGAAATCCACGGATATTTTGACCATGTCAATTATTCGTATTCTCACGTCTATTCCGCAAGTACTTCTAGCGATGACGATGATTTTGACGACGATGAAAGTTCTTGATTTGTATTTTCATTATTTGAAATGTATTTTCATTTATTGTATTATATTTTCAATTACTCTTATTGTAATTTTCCTTCTTCATTAATGAAATTATTTTTTTGTTAATGTCAAAAGGGGGAAGATTAAGGGTATATGCATATTTATCTTTAATCATGCCTTTGGGACGATTAAGGGTATATTTATTTTCCATGCAATGGGAAAGATAAGGGTATATGCATATTTATTTATTTATATGCATATTTATTTGTTTTAAATATTTATTGCATAAATTGAGAGGGAACTCAATAATAACTTGTCTTACAATTGGCATAGTCTTTTATAAAGGGTATATGCATATTCCCATGAAGGTTTGCCATTATCAAAAAGGGGGAAATTGTTGGAACATATGTATATGTTCATACTTATATGTTTTGATAATTGACAAACCAATTTAATGGAAAATAATATATGCCAAATAAATGTGAGTTATTATTGAATACACTTTAATTTATATTTTAACTAAAGTGCTATTCATTTTGTAGATATGCAAAAGGAAGATAAAGAATTGATATGCAAAATTACAATGAGCATAGAGGAAGAAAATGCTATGCAACGTTATTTGAGCGGACAAGAGTTGGAGTCCAAGAAGTTCAAGACAAGATCGAGAGAAGCAATGAAAATAAATGAAGACCTTTTGTTGAGTCTTATTTATATTGTCTTTATTGTGATCTTGATCCGACTTTAAGTTTGAGTCTTGGCTTCTCTCATAAAATGATTTTACAACATATGCATATCATAAATGGTTTTACAATATATGCATATCACAAATGGTTTTACAAAATATGCATATCATAAATGATTTTACAATATATGCATATCATAAATGAATTTACAATATATGCATATCATAAATATTTTTATTTGTGATTAAAAATATTATTATTGGTTTTAAATGTTATATAATAAATATTTTCAATACATTTAAAACAAAATGATTTAAATGTTTTTATTGATTCGGAATGGTCATTACAATTGTTTTTCATGTTTAAGATATTTATATCTTCAAACAAAGCTTTGAAAAACATTTTATAACTTATTTTCAATAAGTTAGTTGTTTTAAAAACGGACCATTTCCGCAGGGTCAGATAGTCGAATATCTGATATTGGATAGTCGACTATCCTGATGACCGTTGCCAAGATAGTCGAATATCCATATCAGATAGTCGACTATCCTTGTGACCGTTGCCAAGATAGTCGAATAACCATATCGGATAGTCGACTATCTAACATATTTTCAGAATCTGTATTTATGATCATAGCAACGGCTAGGAGTGATTTTGGAGCTATAAATACATCTCAAAATCACTCATTAAACACACAACTTCTGACCAAAAACATTCTTAAGCTTTCATACATTTCCAATATCATTTATTGATCATTTTTATCATATTTTGAAGGCCAAGGTCTTGAATTTATTGTTGTGTTCTTGAGCGTATTTGTTTACTCATATCCACTCTATTAAGAGAGTCTTGTTTAAGTGAGTGCTTAGTGTTTTGTACGCTTGAAGAGAATTGTTATTCTCTTGTTGTAAGAAGGAACTTGTGTTTCCTTGGTTGAAGTCTTGGAGTGTTGTATCTCCGAGCAAAGGTGTTGAGGCTTGTGTCCTCTGGTTGTAAAGGTTTGTTAGGCACCCGTAAGCTTAACAGTGAAGTCTTGGGGTGAGGTATCCTCGAGCAAGTGAAGTCTTAAGGTGTGGTATCCTTGAGCAAGTGTAACGGTTTGTTAAGCACCCGTAAGCTTAACGAAGTTAGTGGAAATCTCGAGAGAGTCTCTCGGGGACTGGACTAGCCACGGGTTGTGGTGAACCAGGATACATCGGTGCGTTCATTCTTGTTTATTTACTTATCGCACTTATTTATTTCCTACAATTTTCAAATTCCGCAAGTTTATGCTATATTTTATTATAACGCTATTCACCCCCCCTCTAGCGTTAAGCGTATTATCTAACAACTTTAATGTCCAACGTATGCCTTGTACCAAATCCGAGCTCTCAAGATTCAAGGCTTTTCTATTTTAGAGTGTTATAAAGTTCCAAGGGCCTTCAAAGAGATCCAGGCATTCCTTACACCCTAATTGAATAGTGCAAGTGTGGAATTACCAACCCTAAGGCTTCCGAGTTCAGAGGAGACTCCAAGGTCCCAAAGCATGGCTTACCAAAGGGGGGTAGGAACTTAAACGGCTAAGAATAAGTGCAAGATGAGGATTAAAGGGAAAACAGTGTATGAAAGTGGTCATACCCAACCTATTTAATAAGACTGGCACACCCCAAACTCCTTACAGAGGTTGCAAATAGGAGCAGACTTGTAAACAAGTCAGATAAGGGCCTGGAAGGTGATTAAGACACCAACACGCCTTTGTCCAAGCTCAAACACATAAGAGAGGGGATGGGGGATGGGATTGCTTTGAGTAAAGGCTATTAACAGCCTTAGTTCTAAACTAGAGATGGCAATAGGGTGCCACCCTTGTCCAGAACAACTCACATACAAACAAGGAGCAAGAAAATCATATAAACACTTAGTACACGAGATTAAATTAAAGAATAATAGTGTACAATCAAAGGAAAGTATTCAGTATGTTGGATTTAATAACATACTGAATGTAAGCACCCAAGGGAAAAGGGGAATCAAGTACTAACATGCTGAAATTTAACACAAACAGGTGAGGGGGTTTAACACAACTAAATCTATAGTATGAACAAGGGAACAAGGGGTAGGGACTTAAACATACTAAACTTACATGAAATACTGAACTAATTAGACAAGGGAATAAAGGGAAGGGAATTAAGCATGTTAGAACTTAAGTAAAGTACTGAAAGAAACAAGCAAAGGGAAAGGGAAAGGGGTTCACATGCTGAAACTAAGCTATAAGAATATCAGGCAAAGACAGGGTGAAAGTAAACAAGTAGTTGAAGGACTAGTAATTGAGATTAGAACTTACCAGTTGCACTTGAATGACAAAAGCAAAGAGAAATTCTATAACTAGCCTTGGCTTTCAGCCGGCTAGCCTTTAACAGAGAGAGAAAGTAGCAAGAACAGAAAAGCAGAGAGTTTCTGTGAGCAAGAGTAAAGAGGACTGAAGCTGTTTTTCTTTGAAAATAAAGGATGGGGGTATTTATAGTTTGAAAACAGGCAAGCAAATAAGGCAAGAATAATTCAGTACCAATTAGAATCAATCAGAAGAAGGGAACTCCTTTAATTAAGGAGTTCGAATTTGAATAGGAGAGGACAAAGTGGTATTTAAGGAAAGAAAATCAATAACACATGGTGCAATCAAGGGTAAATATATGAGAGAAGCTTTTAAAACTACACGGTTAGGTAAATAAGGTAAAGGCAAAATCAATTATCACCTAGTAAGTCAGGGATTCAAAGATTCGTACTTAATAATGAACTAAGTCAAGAATATGTCCAGATCAAATGAGGGAAGAATCAAATAAAGTTACATAGAAAATCAATCCCCAAGAATTAGGGTTATTTTGAAAGGAATGGCCTGACTATAAAGAGATGCACAGATTTATCCATGCGAGGCTAAAAAATAAACAGAGTAGAAGAGCATAGTCATGAGATCCATAGGTCTTGCAAAGCTTAGCAAGAATCAAGGAGTTTAGAGAATTAGGGTTTTGGAATCAAACAGGCAACAAACAATCGCACATAAATGGTGTGAAACCCCCAAAATCTAGGGTTTCTCCCACAATTCGAGTCTAAAGGTGAAAGCATAGCAAACTAGTCAAAGAGTAAACTCCGAAAGTCCAAAGAACACAAACATTCATGGAAGCTTAATGAAAGAAGAACAGTAAAGAAACCACTCGAAAACCCTAGAAAACTATAATGATGAGAATACATAGAAAACACAGATAAACACTTAGGAATTATAGTGAAGTAAAATAATGGAAGAAATCACAGTGAAACAAGTAGAAATCACAGAAACCATAAGTCTTGAGAAGACGAACAGTTTTTTTGAAAACACGACTAGGTAGAGAAAAAGCTGAGAGATACTTAAAAACCTTAGAAAACAAACAAAACTCAGAGAATATCGTAAAATAATACAGAGAAACAGTAGAAAGAACCTCAAATCAATTAGGGTTTTCATAAAAAGTCCTCAGAAATGGCGAGAAAAGCATGGACGGCTCATCGGAGCTTGGTAAGGACCCAGGACTTCAAAAGCTCGCCGGAGAAAAGCTTGACATGGCCGTAAAACCCCCATTAAAGGAACTCTGGTCCAATTACCCTCGAAACAAAACCCTGATCTTCTAACCCAAAGGCCAGGAAGGGTGATAAATGGACGAGCATCTGAGTTTTCGGCCTAGAATGGCCATTAAAGCCGGCGAAGAGGGCCAGAAGTGATTAGGGTTCAAAGAGACTTTTGGGAGTGAAGGCGGCAGAATCAAAGAAGTGATTAGGGGTAAGGGGGTTTGGGCGTTTAATTTGGTAAGAAATAATGTGGGCCGTTGATCTCATATATCAACGGCCAAGATTAGAAGTGGGGAAACCAGGCGGGTTAGGTTTGGGTTTGGTTTGGGCCGGGTATTTAAATTGGGTTGGGTGAATTGGGTTTGAGATTGGGATGAAATTGGATGTGAAGTAGGGGTTAAAACTGAAAGAATAGGGGCTATATTTTAAATAGCCAATTTTACCACAATTAATTTTATAAAAATAGTAAAAAAATTTATAAAAAACCCAATAAAATTACTGAGACAATAAAATAGGTTTAGGAATTAATTAAAAATATAAGGAATTATTTTACACTTGAAACACTTATTAAATTGAGAAAATAGGCTAAAATTGCAATTTAATGCAATTTTAATATTAAAATACCTAATGGCTTTGTAAAATCCTGTAAATTACGTAAATTATATGTTTATGTAAATAAGAGAATAAAATAATTTTTTTATTAAAATAACAAGATTTGAAACTAAATATTGGATTTTACAGTATAAAAATAAGTGATAAATTGGTTTTTAAAATGCTTGGAAAATTATAGCAAAATACCAAACCTCTTGTGGATGCTTATATATGCATTTACAAAGCATCCACAAGCTATTTTGAAAGTATTTTGGGTACAAAGATACATAGGGAAAAATTGGGTATCAACAGCTGTCCCTCTTTACCCGAGGAGGATGAAAGAGTTGTCGGGTAAAGACAAGATGGATAATTTTGACCAGAAATGACAATTGTACGAGAATTTCGACCGCGCTCTGGCTTCTGAGCTGCCTACATATCTGTGGATTTACAGGAATCAGGCCGTATGTAGTTCAGGAGCCACTGGCGGAATGTGCCAATAAAAATCTGAAGCGGTGGATGCAACGGGGTTCGAGATTTGACAAGGGTTCGAGGATCGAACGAGCTGCGGGGAACTGGAGCGGGAAAGCTCCTGTATGAGACAACCGTGCCAGCTGATGTACCTGTAAATGAACGATGTGCGAGTATTTTGCATGATTTAAACATGATGCAAATTCCCATTGGACCATGAATGTTGTCTTCGGACGATTAGGATGGCGTCCTCAGACTATGACGTCCGGGCCATGAAGAGCATAAAAGTAAAGATTCGCAGGCCATGAAATGGTGTTCTCGGGACATGCGGATGGTGCCTCCGAACTATGAGGCCTTTGAATAAGTTGGCGATATTTCAGCCCATGAGAAGGTGGCAATATTTCAGGCGAATGAATGCAAGGATGGCGATGTTTCAGTCAAAGCAAGAATTTAAATGCGGGGGCGATAGTTCAGCCCAAATAAGATAGGGTGGTGATTTGCAGCCATAATGCAAAATAAAGGAGGTAGTGTTTCACCTCGAAGGCATAGAATAGCCTTATGCAATGTAGGATGGAGACAGAGCTTAGTCTCGAAAGCCAGAAGATAGCCTTATGCCGGATGGAGGTAGAGCTTAACCTCAGAAGGCAGAAAATAGCCTTATGTAATGACGGAGGCAGAGCTTAGCCTCGGAAGACAGAGCTTAGCCTCGGAAGGCAGAGAATAGTCTTATACAATGCAAGATGGAGACATAGCTTAGTCTCTAATTTTGGATAGATTCGACGCGCGTGGAGGCCGATTTGAATAGCAAAGGCGTCGCGAGCTATAGATCTCACCGGTTCGAGGTGAGTTAAATGATGTCATAAAGGTTTGAAACCCCGGATTGCACAACGTACTGCTATGTTAAGATTAGACACGCATTTTATGATGAACGTGGGGTCATTTGCTATTGGGGATTGTGACTTGGTCCATCCCGATTGATATCTTACCGCGTATTTAATAAAGAGTTGTTGTTTTCATCATGATTTGGGATTATTTCCATACTTGAGCCTCGTGCCAAATATTTGAAACCCTTTTTAAATTTCCATCACTATTGTTCCTCACTAATTGAAATATTTTTTGAACTTAGTCCAATTGAATTATACTATTTCATGATCTCAACTACATTTATACTCAACTTGAGATTTAAACGATAATTATAATGTTTATGGCCTTTTTTTCCTAGGTGCTCATTTTGTCTGGGCTTTTAGTTTAATGTTTCTATTCAGTGGACGTGGTTATTGGCAAGAACTTATTGAATCCATCGTTTGGGCTCATAATAAATTAAAAGTTGCTCCTGCTACTCAGCCGAGAGCCTTGAGCATTATACAAGGACGTGCTGTAGGAGTAACCCATTACCTTCTGGGTGGAATTGCCACAACATGGGCATTCTTCTTAGCAAGAATTATTGCAGTAGGATAATGGCTAGGAGGATTTGAAAAGCATTATGGCATTATGATTTCCAAGGTTTAGCCAAGGCTTAGCTCAGGACCCCACTACTCGTCCTATTTGGTTTGGTATTGCTGAGCTGAGCACCATTGTTTTACTGATGCCCAAGGGGCTTATGATTATTTTTTGGACTGATTGAGGTCGAGGGCCATATATGATGATATGTTTAGTGATGTGAGGAGGCTTTCAGGCCTCAAGTGTTATGTGAGGAGGCTTTCAGGCCTCGAGTGTGATATGTGAAGGCTTTAAGGCCTTATGATATTGTGTTTGGGCTATAGGAGCCCCTCCGGAGTCTGTACACACCCCCAATTAGTGCAGGTACCCAGGTGAGTTGAGAGTGGACCCGAGAGGCCGATGTTGTGTTTTGTGAGTTGGGAGTGGGCCCGAGAGGCTGATGTTGTGTTTTGGTGAGTTGGGAGGGAGATTTGGGGATGATACTGTGTTGAGAGTTTGATATGGAGCCCGAGGGGCAAGTTTCCGATTATTCCTTACTTGTTAAAATTAATTGTCTTCAATATTTTAAAAGAGATTTATTCGTTACTCCACGATTTTTTGTATAATTGATTTTACTGCTTGAGATAGCGTTAATTGTGCCTTTATGAGTTTTCATGCGTTCAGTCATTATTCATTCTCATTACTCACTGAGCTGGAGTACTCACTTTACTCCCTGCACCTCGTGTGCAGATGCGGGTATTGATCACCTGGTAGCAGGATATTAGCTGATTGAAGGTGTTACTATTGTAGCTGAGCAAGGTGACCGCCAGCGTTCGCGGCACCGGACATTGTCTTTAGAATTTCAGAATTTAATTTTGTATATTATTGGCCATGTAGTTGTGTTCAAGTTTTCTTTAGATGCCCATGACTTGCGACACCCTGGTCGGGTTATGTTGGGCTGTAAACACTGGTTATTATTATTGTCGTTAAGCTGTATTTATTTATTCATTTATGTTTAATAATTGTTGAACAGACAATTTGGGTTAGTTGGCTTGCGTTGTCTTCACGAGAGGCGCCATCACGACAGGGTTAGGAAATTGGATCGTGACAAGTTGGTATCAGAGCTTAGGTTACTAGGTCTCATGAGTCATGAGCAGGTTTAGTAGAGTCTTGATGATCGGTACAGAGACATCTGTATTTATCCTCGAAAGGCTATAGAACCTTTAGGAAAACTTTACATTCTTGAATTCTCATCGTGCGTTCTTGATTCAGCTTGAAAACTAACTCTTTAAATTCCTTCCACTCGTTCGCATACGCGCATGAGCGCTCAGTATCAGATGTGCCTTGATGGCTTGTGATTCCTTGATTAAGGGGAGAGACGTGATCTCTATGAGTTGGTGTTGGGCCAGTCTGAAGGACTTGAGGCAGGATCTTTTCGTACGGCTTGAGCACCGAGGTGTTGATTGTGTGAGAAAGTAGTAACTTATAGGTCTGGTATTGCCCCTATTAATGGGAATGATGATTGGGTAGCTATGTGATAGGTATGTTAGTACTGCGAGATGTTTCTATATGACTTGAAAGTGTCGAGGAAGATCTGCTGGATGATAGGTGTACTATTAAGTGTATGATTTCCATTGTGATTAAAGGTGTAGCTCCGAGTTATGGGTGTGAAGAATCTTTTCAAATCTCCTATTCGGAGTGAAGTAAATTTCATGTTACAGTATGAGTTTAGACTCAGGAAAACTAAGTGATTGTGTAATGTGTATGACGGTGGAAGGTATACAAAAATGTTAATTGGAGGCAAAACATGTGGGTTATCTCATGCAGAATAATCTACGTAGGTGTGTTCCTTATAATGTTGAGTAGAGAGTTTCTTTTCTACTAATAGGATGTATGTGTTGAGATTTGAATTTGACTCTAATTGAGAAATTTGAGTTGATTGTCACGAGAAGGAAGGTGATCTTAGTAGTGGAATTGAGGTATTTTATGGTCTGTGTTACCCAAGCTTGTGAAGAATTTTGTTGAACTAGTGTAGTAATATGGCAATATCTATGAGTTTGATGACCTGCTTGGCCTGGTTGAATTAGAGGAATTTAGTTTTGATAGCTTGATTAGGAGAAAATGGACCAAGTGTTCTTGATGGTTTCTACCATGGTTTAAAATAGATACTTTCTACAGGTATGGGGAATGTGTTGTGTATTGTGAGTTCATGTATATTTCTACATTATTGATGGGGTACGAAGGTTTTGGAGCGAGGTTTTATTTAATGTGGGTTTTCCTACTGGTACTTGGTTGGTTTGAGTGGTTATGGTGATCGACAATGGTGTTGCGAGTATACGAGTTGTGTAGTATGTTATGCGATTATATTTAGGGTTATTGTTATGGCTGGACACAGTTTGTTCGGACTTATACAGTATGTGTATGTGAGATTCAGGTCTTGAAAAGAATTCTGGATGTTAGAAATTGGGCTCCAAGGATTTGGGGTAAGTTTAAAGTAACGTTTATTATTCTCTACAATGGGTTTAATGTGTTTCGGAATAATTGGTTCCAACTTTTTTTATGAATTATATTCCTTACCGCTATGAGGGTTCATTATGTTATATGAAAAAAAAATGTTTATGAAATTTATTGAGAAGAAGAAGGAAAGGAAATTGAAAACTGCAGTTGGCATAATGTGAAATATTTAAATCGGGCTACAAGCCACGGTGGAGGTTATGTAAGGACGAGGTCCTTGTGGTAAATATTTATGATTTTAAAGTTTCCTTTTGTAAAGTTTTTTAATTTGTACGATAATATTAAAAGGAAGTCATGCCAGTTAGGTTGATTTGATAATTCTTGTATATTTTATGTTCATATTTAGCCATTTTCGTACTTTAAACATTGAGTTTTAGCTTATGAGATGAGTTTCCAGGTGGCCTTAAATGTGACTCATTAATCTGAGTAAGTAATAATGAGGTCTTCGTGCCTCACATTCTGTTGTTAGTATTGTGGAAATTGAAATGAGGTGGTGGTTAGTATGTGATTTATGATAATGATGGAATTATTTATGAGGAACTATTAAGGCCAAAAATGTGGTTATGATCGTACAAATGATGCGTTTCATGTCAAGATATCATTGTCATAATGTCGGGCTTGTAATGCGGAGATTAGTGTTATTGATATACTTGTGGTACTTGTTGGGTTGTGGACATATTGTTAGGATTTGTTTTTGAGTTACTCTGACAGGTGAATAGGCCCAATTACAAGGGAGACTCTGCCGAAATATTTGAAAAATCTGGGAGTTAGTCAAATTTTGGGGACTTAAGAAAGTTGAAATGTTGGAAGAATATCTTAGATCTATATGAAGTAGTTCGGTTCACTTGATTGTGGATTGTGGGGTGTTGTCCCGGCTATGGTGGTAGTTCTTGCATGTTATGAGAAGAAACGACTTATTACGGGTCCAAGAAAGGCTCTCAGCCTAGTTCAGTGCGAGTAGAATCGACCTAAAGTGGGTGAATGGATTTAAATACGATTATGGGCTTCATGTGAGTTAGATGTGTTCATTTCAGTATAGCACTCCTCAAAGAGGGGTGTTGGAATATCATATGTTGTTCTGTGTTCGTCAGTTCATGTAATATTATGATTGTGCCATGTGTGATGTGAAACGACTTGATAAATTCCTATTCTCTAGGGAAATGTCCATATTAGTTGTGTGATTTGAGCAGTATTCCTGAATCAGTTCCTTATGTATCTTATTCGCATTATGGCCTATTGGCACATTTTTGCATCATGTGAGACTTTTGGTCATTGTGTGTGGTAATTGGTTGCCCGAGCAACTCGTACTAGGTGAGGCAAGACTATTGGTATCGGGGACTATTGCAGTGGGATTATGTGAGGTATATCACAAGGCAGTTACCGGTATTTGGGTAGTAATGAGGTGATGATTTTAGTCAAAAATGAGAGAATTAATGTTTGGTTAACTCTGCTATTGGTTAGACTTTTTTTCACATCTCCTTCTTTGTAGTTGTATCGTCAGCATTATAACATAATGTATAAGTATATCTTCATATGCATTGGGAGCATCAGAATCGTGGAATTTTGACTATTAAGGTTCAAGGAGTGTCATTGTGGTTAGATGGTGAATTATGCGATGCATGGTGCTAATTTAACAAAGGTACGCAGTCGTGTTCTGGTACCTCGTGTGGTAGTTGATGCAGTGGTTATATACATGGAACATGTATGGCAGAGAATTTCAAGTGTTGGAATTGGGTTTTGAGCTTATTGTATGGATAAAGGAGGATATCTGCAGATTTGATCAAACTAATGTGTCCATATGAGTTGTGGTAGCACGGGCAGGTGCACGAGGTGTTAAACAGTGATTTCAGATAACTTAAGAGCAGTTCTTGGAACGTTCGACGACGAACGTCTATTTAAGTGGGGGAGAATGTAACGATCCGACCGATCATTTTGAGCTCTAGTGCGCTGTTCAGCAGTTGAAAGTCATGAACAACTTCATTTCAAGTATATTGACTTGTATGTATGGTCAGAGTCGAATTTCGGGAAATTCGGAGTCAAATTGGAAAGAAACGTTTCATTGCGGCAACCTTAAGTTTAAGAAAATGGCTAAGATTGGAATTTTGAGCAAATGACCTTGGAATTGGGATATGAAAGTTCCAGCATGTTCGTATGATGATTTCGGACTTGGGCGTATATCCGGATTTAGTTTTAGATAACCCATGAGCATTTCGGTGTATATTGTGAAAGTTCGTATTTTAGAAGAATTTCATAAATTTGGGTTGGAAGGCATTTCAATGTAATAGATGTTCGTTTGGGATTTTAATTCTGGGAATATCTCTGAATGGTGATTCTGGAGTTGCGAACGCGACCAGAAGTGAATTCATATGTCCGCAGGTTTGGGCAAGTTCGTAATGTTGAATGTGACTTATGTGCAAAATTTGAAGTCATTCCGGAATGATTTAGGTAAGGTTTGAGACACTTAGTCTCTTTAAAGGAAGCTCAAGTTGGAAAAGTGAACCGGATATTGACTTATGTGATAGAGGACTCAAAATACTAATTATATGGTTCGGATAGCTTTGTTAGGTGATTTGGGACTTAGGAGTGTGTCCGGAATATTTTTGTGATGACCGGTGTAGAATTAAGGTTGAATTGACAAAGTCAGTATTTTGGCGAATTCCGGTTGATATGTGAGATATTGATCCGAGGGTCGGAATAGAATTCCGAGAGTTGGTGTAGCTTCGTTATGTTCTTTTGAACTTGTCTGCAAAATTTGAGGTCATTCGAACCAGTGTTGACGTGTTTCGGCATCAGATGTGATAGTTAGATGTTTCAAAATTCATAGGCTTGAATCTGAGGTAAATTTAGTATTTTTGCGTTGTTTTTGGTGATTTTAAGGAACAACTAAGTTTGTGTCATATTATGGGAATTGTTAGTATACTTTTTTGGGATCCCATGAGGCTCGGATAAATTTTGGAAGAGTTTTTGGAAGATTTTGTCATTTTAAGCATAAACATGTAATGATCTAAAGGTTTATTTTTAGTTCTAGAGATCCAAATTTGATTTCGAGACTTCTAATATTTTGATAATGAATTATAGGACTGATCTGAAAATTTTGGTCTAATTTCATCAAGTCGCGAGTGAGTTTTTGACGTGAAATGTGAGTTAATTGTTTAACGAGTAAAATGAGTATCGCACTGGGAAAATGAGCTCCGAATTGAGTTTCAATTGAAGGGTTGTGTTCGTATTATTATTTGTAACATATAGGAACAAGAGTCGTCTAATTCCGACTTCGTATGACGGATTTAGAGCCATTTTAACTAAACTAAAACTGTTGCAATTTCTTTGATTGCTGCTGTATTTTTCTGCAGCGTGAACAGTAACCCCCGTGTGAACAGTAAGCTCGCGCGTGAACAGTGCCCCCGCATGAACAGTGATTCCGAAAAAAATCTGGGCATTATATCCGCGATTTTTGGGTCATTTTCCTCCATTTTTTGGGCATCTTTAGAGCTTTTGGGGAGCAAATTAAGAGGGCTTTAAAGAGGATTGATTGGAGGTAAGACATTTGAACTTAAAACTCGATTATATTGTGAAATTGATCTAGAAATTCATGAAAATTAAGCCTAAAATTGATGAACTAGGGATTTAGTTTTTGATATTTCAAATTGGGATTTGATAGGTCATTTGAGCTCGGATTTGGGAGTTCTTGGTATGTATGGACTCGTGGCAAGGCGAGTAATCTAGTAATGTGAGTTTTGTAATTTTTTTAGAAGCGGGACCGGTGCTCAGGTTTTGCTAGTTTCGAGATTTTTGCTATTTCTCGATTTGTTTTCGATTGGGTATTGTTCCCTTATCATATTGTGATGTATTCGCTCTACTTTTGGATAGATTCAACGCGCGTAGAGGCTGATTTGAGGAGCAAAGGCGTCGCGAGCTAGAGATTTTACCGGTTCGAGGTGAGTAATGGTTTTAAATGATGTCATGAGGGTTTGAACCCCCGGACTGCACAACGTACTGCTATGTTGAGATGAGACATGCGTTGTATGACAAGCGCGGGGTCATTTGCTATTGGGGATTGTGACTTGGTCCATCCCTGTTGATATTTTACTGCGTATTTGATAAAGTGTTGTTGTTTTCACCATGATTTGGGCTTATTTCCATACTTGGGCCTCGTGCCAATTGTTTGAAACCCTTTTTGAATTTTCATCACTATTTTTCCTCACTAATTGAAATATTGTTTGAACTCGGTCCAATTAAATTATACTATTTCATGAACTCAGCTACATTTATACTCAACTTGAGATTTAAACGATATTTATAATGTTGTTTGAGCTGAGCACCATTGTTTTACTGATATCCAAGGGGCATATGATTAATTTCTTGACTGATTGAGGCTGAGGGCCATATATGAGGATATGTTGAGTGATGTGAGGAGGCTTCCAGGCCTATGTGAGGAGGCTTTCAGGACTCAAGTGTGACGTGTGAATACTTTAAGGCCTTATGATATTGCGCTTGGGCTGTAGGAGCCTCTCCGGAGTCTGTGCACACCCCGAGTGAGTGCAGAGTACCCAGGTGAATTGGGAGTGGGATCGAGAGGCCGATGTTGTATTTTGTGAGTTGGGATTGGGCCCGAGAGGCCGATGTTGTATTTTGGTGAGTTGGGAAGGAGCCCGTGTGGCTGATACTATGCTGAGAGTTTGATATGGAGCCCGAGGGGCAAGATTCTGATTATTCCTTACTTGTTGAAATTAATTGTCTTTACTATTTTAAAAGAGATTTATCCGATACTCCATAATTTATTGTATAATTGATTTTACTGCTAGAGATAGCGTTAATTGTGCCTTTATGAGTTTTCGTGCTTTTAGTCATTGTTTATTCTCATTACTCACTGAGTCTGAATACTCACTTTACTCCTTACACCTCGTGTGCAGATGCATGTATTGATCACCCGGTAGCGGGATATTAGCTGATTGAAGGTAATCCTATTGTAGCTGAGTAAGGTGACTACTAGTGTTCGCGGCACCGAACATTGTCTTTAGAATTTCAGAATCTAATTTTGTATATTATTGGCCCTGTAGTTGTGTTCCGGTTTTCTTTAGATGCTCGTGACATGTGACACCCCGGTCGGGTTATGTTGGGCTTTAAACACTGGTTATTATTGTTGTTGTTAAGTTGTATTTATTTGTTTATTTATGTTTAATAATTGTTAAAAGAGACAATTGTGGTTATTTGGCTAGCCTTGTATTCACGAGAGGCGCCATCACGACCGAGTTAGGAAATTGGGTCGTGATATAAACAAAGACATGATCTTTGACCATTGAATTGTTCATAACTTCTAGCACTAGACCTTTTCATCATAAATTGGAACTTGTCATGACATAATAGTACTTCATTGCACTAGCAATTATTTTCTTGTCTTTGCATACTTGGCCTACTTCAATAACAATTGGTGCATTTTTTGTTATGATTGTACTTTCATAGTCTACTATCTCAGGAGATATTGGCATATCAATCAACTTTAGTGTTCCAGATGAACCTGAAATCAATTAAAGCTAAATACTATTATAAAATATATTGTAGATATTTTGTAGAATAATAGTAGAACAATAAAATTCAGGGCTTACATATTCATTGCAATTGATACATGCATGTTATGTAGTTTTTATTTAGAAATATCGTAGAACATTTGTAGAATAAATAAAATTCAATACTTATTTTGATATACACATGTTCTGTAGTGTTTTTGTAGAAACACTGTAGAAACATTATAGCACGCATGCGATAACAAAGAAATTGCAGCGCTGATATAACATATCAAACTTGCAATCGCGTTCGAAATAGACATACTGCATTCCAAATCAAAATCCCGCATTGTTATACATAGCGGATACATTCCTAAGCTCCTATTTTCCTTTTTATCTTCATGTATACTAGAATTCCCACATCGTTCTAAATTTCCATTGGCGATTTTCGTGACAATGTGCTTGATTTCGCTTATTTTTTCTGATGTATCAATTATTTGATGCTCTGCGATTATAGAAATCAATTGGATATAAATTTCCCTGATTACAACCCATCGATATGAAAATCCCTGTATCTCCCGAAGCTATCCCAATTACTATTTAGCAGAAGCGTAATAGGTATTTTCGACATTATTACGCGTGATTCAGTACAATTATAGATAATTGATTCGATTTTGCTTGTGAAACCAGGATATGCAGTGAAAAATAGAGTATTCGCAAAATATAGTATCGAAATTGTGAGAGAAACAGAATAATTTCAGGCCTAATTAATGGCCAGTAATGCGTTTCAAAAAATCTCGGTAGAATTCTTTACTATCTCAAATTCTCGCTCCAAAAAAGGAATGTTACAGCAGAAAGGATTCCTTTTTAAACGATTTGTGTAGATTATGTAGGAAAATGTGTGCAGGTCGGGTAATATTGAAAACATGGATATTTTTTATGATAAAGTTTCATATAATTTATAAGAATGAAATTTTCCCTTGATTTAGAAAATCTTTTTAAGGGGCAAGAGCAGTGATAATCACTCTCAGTGATTCTATTTAAGGATTAGCCGACACTTATTTTATCCTGAATTTTAAACAAAGAATCTTAACTTCAGGACAACTCAGGACATTTTGTCCTGAATAATTAAAGTGAAAAACTGAAATTCATGATGCAATGGTTAGTTTCTAATAGCAGTTCTTTTGGAGTGGCTATCTGGTGCAATTTTTACTACTACTCTTTTAAATCCAAACGCCTATACATTTGAAGTTTCTGTAGGGCCTAATGCATTTGTGATAGGCCCAATTGCACACACACATATATACACACACGCACACGTATATATTTTCCATCTATTATGTCATAGCGGCTACACATTATCATTTTTCCACTTTTTTCAAGGAAATTTTACCTCATAAATAAAGAAAAGGTATACACCATATTTATTATAAACTAAAATTATTTTAAAATATTATTTCTATAACTACATTTTATATTTTATAGCAAAATAGGTGTTTATGGTATATACAACCATTGAGGTATGAAATACGTTATTTATGTTTTTTCTCTATCTTTCAATTAATACATGATTATCTCTCAGAATTTTTCTTCTTTATCTCTCTTCCTTCTCTAGCTCTGTTCGAGCAAAATACCTACTTCTAATCGTGAATTCTTTGGCCGAATCCTCTATGGCTACTACAATTGAAATTTACTTCTAACTCTTGGGAGAAAGAGGGGAAAGTTGGGCCTTTTCTTCAAAATCAGATTCCTCCATAACAAGGAGGGGCTCGTCGCTTTGAGGCTAGGGCCACTGTGCGGGGAGAAAAAAATGGTGCCAGAATAATCTTAGTAGAGTATGGGTACTGTAACACGAGCGACGGATACTATATTCTCTACGGATCCGATCAACTTTTTTTCTCGTCTTGACCGGAAAATGCTATCTCCGACGATCTTCTTTTCTTCTTTGCTATTTAGTCACGTACAATGATACAAATATATTGTATTATGTACAAATTTACTCAAATACATTATATTTTTTATATAATTATATTTTTTTGCCTGTTTTATGTATGTTGAAAGTCTATATTTTTTAAATACAAATGAATATACATGTATTAATGCATATTATATATATAGTATGCATGGATACATTATATAAACATTGAAATACACTGAATACGAATATTGGAATAGAATAAAATTTAAACAATGGATACATTTAATTTTAAAATACAATGAAATACACTGTATAAAAATAGAAATATAGAGAATACAACTAATAAAATATACTGAATATAACAGTAATAAAATGTATTAGTAATAATAAAAATACTGTTAATACAAATACATATGAATATAAATAGCGCATACAGTAAATACAAATATTAAATCTAATAAATACAATAGTAAAAAAATAAATATTGAAAACACTAAGTACAAAAGTTAAATACAACAATTATATACAAATTGAAAAATCATTCGGGCTGACAATGAGACATGTTAAATTTGTTTTTTGAGCTATATTAAGAGTGTATCACACTAATTGATCCTATTTCCATTATTAGATAGCTGAACAAACTGTTATAAGGTGATTGCCGTTACTGTATTCATGAATATATGACGCAGATACATGTGAATACAGTTGTGTACAGCTATAACCCCTCTTTTTAGGCGACTTTTGCTACTATATTCATGAATACAGTAGCGCAAATATATTGAATACATTACCGTAATAATTGAATAGCATTTATAGAAAGTAGTTATGAACATAGTAGCTATAGGAAGTTAATAAGCACTAAAAGAAAGCGGTTTTTGAAATTCCTCTTTTCTAAATCTTGTATCGGCCCAATAAGTAACCAAGAGCTAGGTCCAATGGTAAAAATATCATGGTATAGCCAGTTTTTGGACTGGTCATTCAAAGAAGTCACCGTTTACGAAGTCAATGAAAAATAGCCATTATTTTGTTGCAATTGAGACCCGTCCCACATAATATATGGGAATTCAGTGCATCTATGTACGAACTCTAACATATTATGCTGGATAGGTATCCTTTGCTGACTCCTATATAATATACGAGAGACTGGAGCACTGTTACTCCAAACTCCAGTATATTGTATTGGACATTTATACTTGCTGGAACTCCAATATATTATGTTGGAGTTCTAGTGCTCCCGTATAATATGCTGGAGTTCAAGCATACTTATGCTAGAACTCCAGTATATATACTGGCATATTTTCTGAATTTTGAACAGTATTTTCGCTCAAATTTATCTTTACATGAAAAATGGCTAAATTTAGATTACTTTTGAAATTGAGTTATGACGTAAATTTGGCTATTTTAAATGGGATTTTTACATCCCTATACCATATATGAAACATTATTAGTCTCAATGTTTAAGGTTTGTGTTTATTATATTTAAGCATACCAAATTACCATTTATATAATATAATTCAAATTAAGGGTATAATTATTGCTTCATTTATTCTAAGCGTGATTTTAGGAGCATATATTCATTTTTTTTGTTTACCCGACTCTCTCTCCTCCCACCCCCACACCCACACCCACACCCACACACCCCCTTCTCAAACACCTCCGAGGCTTGGTCTTAACTTACTTCTGCCACAAAACACAAATTAGTGCAACATATTGCTTCCACACTAATGCTTCATCTATTTAGATGTTTGTTCATTTTCATTCTTATTTGTAATGGATCATACGCTGTGTATGATTTTAATATTTTCAACTCTTTGCAGGGTAACATTGCGGGTGTTATTAGCACAATTCAAAGATAACGGAAGATAACACACAACAAATGCAAGGATTAGCTATACGCTTAATTTAGCTACTATTTTTTGTCATCTTTTTTGTTCGGGGCAAAGATACGCTTAGAAGAAGCACTTTTATTTTGTCCGTCAAGCTTTAAGAGCTGTAGTTCTATGTGATAATTGTTTTTATTTTGTACTATCAAGTTGATTCCTGTATTTGGAAATAGTTATATACATGGTGATGATCCCTGTCTACTTCCAAATGGAACTGATGCTCATGCCCTAGCAAAGCAAGCCGGTCGCTACAAGCATATTAGACGCACTGAAGGTGTCTTCAGCACAGACATTATAGATACTCTTAAAAACAATACAACTTTATACAATACTTAAACTGATTTGTAGTTTATTTGTAGAAATTTTATCTACAAGATATCTACAAACTGAATACATTAAATTTTAATATCCCAATTCCCATTTCAATTGTAGCATAATTAGCATTTCAATCTGAAATTTAGTCAAAATCAAGTCTAATCTTTACTAAAACCCCTCAAAATTGAGATATAAACTCCTAAACATATTTCGAATAGTTTACAACAACACCCAATCCAAACAATAATGATTTGTAAAAACTCAAATTTGAATTCAAAGCTTTCAAGTTTTTTAATTGCTATCAATGGTGAAAAATATATGGAGAAGGAGAGAATTACACAGCAATGAGATTTCCTTCTGTTTCAAATTTCGAATTTAATGGTGATATGATCACACGCAGATTCGATTCCTATAATTTCGTGCGTTTTTAGGGGAGAATCTACCTATTTTTGGTTTGGTATATATTTTGTAGTGAAATTGTGAACTAGGTGGGTAAATACCAAATTATGTAATATTTTTGGTAATAAGGTTTGGTATATGCTATACATAGGATAAAAAACTTTTTTTTGTTATAAACTAAAGCAAAAGACAAGAACAATAGAACAAGAATAATAGCAATAGAGAGAAGAGTAGAGAGAGTTCTTCTTATTGAGTTGAGAGGGGTCTCAAGGGATGATTTACAATGGTAGGGGGCACCTCTATTTATAGGGGAGAGGAAGATTTAGCTACCACTAATAGAACTCTAAAATCTCTCTAATTAGATACATTAAAGACATTCACCTTAAATAGAAGTGTAAGAATCTTCTATTTCATAACACTCCCCCTTGAATGTCTATTCAATGATGTGCCTCATAAAACCTTAAAACCAAAACCCAATGGGAAAAATTAAAGTAAGGAAAAAGAGTACACATGTTTGAATATGCGCCTATTGGTTGCCTCGTTAAAAACCTTGCAAGGAAAACCCAGTGGGACAAAACCTTGTAAGGGAAAAAGAGTGCAACGCGCATTGACTCCCCCTAATGAGTACATCGATTTATATCCTTGAGCATTTGCATTCCAATCTTGTGCATCATCTTCAAAACGATCTTTGGTAGATGCTTGATGAATAAATCAACCATATTGACTTGAATAAATATTCCGCACCTTGAAATCATCACTCTTGATAGATATGAACATCTTCATATAATGTCGTGGAATAGCTCTTCAATATCTCCATAGATGCATTCTCAATGCCATCATGCTTATAGTTATAGCAAGATACATATGTACACAAATTGTACTTAGGATGTGGTACTTCAGGACCAAGAATTGCATATGCTTCAAGCAACTTAAATCTTTCAAGTTAAGTCATGTAAGTCACATAATAGACTTTAGCTGCATATCAAAGTTTCATGTCATGCTAAACAAATAAGATATCGAAAATTGACTATACATACCTTTGCCTTTATACTTTCAAGCATATGAACTATAGGTTCAAAGCTACATGTCTTTCATATGGAATCAATTCTTCTTGAATTGTATCTCTTCCATTTAGTTGCTTTCTTTGAGTCAGCAAATGCGTATAGCATGCTTTGCAATATGTTGCAATTGCATTTCCTTTTTATGAACTACAGGTTCATATCATGATATTCGGGGATATACATATACAAATGAAAATTCATCCCATGTAACACTTTCTCAAATGTTTATCATGTCTCCCCCTCATGTTAGTAAAGCTAACATGTTTCCTCAACTTTGGGAAATCATCTTTGTGCATTATGTCAATATACACAGCACCTTAGTAATAAGATGAAATTATTTGGTTCCTGACCTTGAACCACTTGTGAGGGGAGAATATACTCTCGTATACAACTTATATCAAACTGATATATACAACTTCGTTCTCATAAGGAACAGTTTAGCTATTAAGTGGAAGCACTCAATAATTATCTTGCTAAACCAACTTTGATATAAACCAACTTATCAAGATGAACTGTCTTGAGTAGAGAATCTGGAAACTATGCTCGAAGTTAGATTACTGAGCGATTTACCTCGCAAGCACTGCCAGGCTGCGGGTTAATAACAATGGCGCATGTAACCATATCATAGATGCATCATATGTGGTATACATGGCAGGTGAATGGGCCCATATTCACCTTTGATATTTCCAGAATCAAGGGGCTTCAACCCGAACTCTTTAGTTGGTCAGTTCATTACTGAGAACAAGAACTTCTAGTTCTTTGATATTCACCTATGTGAATTTGCACATCATACTTCAAATGAGATGGCTAACACGAATGTCAACTGAATAAATTATCAATATTGGTAAATTTCAAATTTACACCATGACATGTGCACTTATCAATAAACTTCGGGTTTATTATGACATGGGTTTTATACCAATAGATATCCACTTTATTGTGGCATTCTTTCGTTTGTGTAGTACAAACTGGAGAACAAAGCGGGTAGCTTTTCATATACAAATTACCCCGCTACAAGTTGTAGTAATAGGAGAATCAAAGCCTTCCTTTATTTATAGTCTCAATATCATCAATCGCCTTCGCGTGTACTTTTGGAAACTGGATAAGTTTCTTTGAGACTTACTACAGCACAATACTCAATTGTGTTTCTCCAACATAGTAATAATTGGCTCTTCGAGAGCTCTCAATTAATTTTGTACTACCACAGACTGAGGTTCGAGATCCTCACATTCTTGCATTCCGTATTTTCAAGAGTCTCAGGCTCAATAGATTCTTCGTGAATCTCGGAATTAATCAAATCATGAGCGTCCTCATGTGATTCTTTCATAGTGTCATTTAGATCGTTCTTTTTCCTCTTTCTAGGATTTCGATCTTTGGAACCTAATGGTCTGCCACGCTTCTGGCGTGCATTTGACTCATTGGATATGACACTAGATATTTGTCCAATAGGGACTTCAATACGGATCGGAACATTTTCCCGCGTGAATGTGTGATTTCGTTATCCTCTTCAAGTCCGTAAATGCGTCAGGCATTTGATTTGCTATTCTTTGCAAATGGATAATCTTTTGTACCTCTTTCTTTCAAATAGAGGTATGTGGATCAAGATGAGATAATGATGCATTTTTCCACAAAATTTCCCGTTTGGTTTCACAAACTTCTCCCCCTAATTTTGGGAAAAGTGTCTCATCCAATTGACAGTCTGCAAATAGTGCAGTGAACAAATCTCCTGTCAATGTTTCGAGGTAGCGAATAATGGAGGACGCGTCAAACTCAACATATATTCCTAACCTCCTTTGCAAACCCATTTTGGTGCGGGATGGCGGTGCTACAGGCACATATACTGCGCATCCAAAGCTTCTTAAATGGGATATATTGGGTTCATGACCCAAAACCAATTGCAATGGGGAATATTTGTGTCAATTCGTCAGTCAGAGACGAACTAGCATTGCTGCATGCAACATGGCGTGACCCCAAACCGAAGTGGGCAGCCGACGAACTAGCATTGCTTCATGCAAAATGGCATGACCCCAAACCGAAGTGGGCAGCCGACAAACTAGTATTGTTGCATTCAAAATGGCGTGAACCCAAGTCGAAGCGGGCAGCCTCGTTTTCATGAAGAATTCAAGATTATTCTCATCTATTGTCTCAATATGATATCCATTTTGAATGATATCTTTAAAACTCAACAAGTTCCTTTTAGACTTGGAGGAGAACACTTTGATTGATATCATTAAAACTCAACAAGTCCTTCTTAGACTTGGAGGAGAACATTGCATTCTCTATGATTAACGTCATGCCTTTGGGCAGAGTTACAATTGCTCTTCCGGAGCCTTCAATCAATTTACTACTTCCATAGATTGTAGTAATGTTTGCCTTACACAATTACTCTTCTTTTCTTTGAGTATTGTATGTGTAGTACATGAATCAACTAGGCAAATACTTTTACAATTGGACGTTGGTCCAAGTTCGCTTTGTGAGATATCCATATTTGCTATCCCATAGTTTAACATACAAAAGAAATACACGAACATAGGAATAAACAAGTTCAATTCTTTTGTGTCACATAATATCTTCAAAATCTGCTACTAACAGTTGGCTAACAAAATCAGATATGTTATCCATAATCAATTCCTTTGCAGTTTGAAAATTTCAGCGTTTTTCATAAGACAATCGATTATTAAATACACACAATCGATTGTTTGAACATAGACAATCGATTGTTAGACATACACAATCGATTATTTGTTATTTTTGAAAAACTTCAGATCACACTGTTTAAGACAATCGATTGTTAAACATAGACAATCGATTGTGGATGATTTTTGAAAAGTTCCAGATTACACTGCCTAACGACAATCGATTGTTAGATATAGACAATCGATTGTGGGTGATTTTTGAAAAATTCCAGACCTCACTGTTTCAAGACAATCGATTGTTAGACAAAGACAATCGATTGTTGGCTATTTTTGAAAAATTCCAGAACACACTGTTTCAAGACAATCGATTGTTAGCCAAAGACAATCGATTGTTGATCAATTGTTTTTCAACTTTAATGCGAAAATAGTTGATAATCGACTAGTTTTTCAGGCTAGTCGATTACCCCCACTGGAAAATAAAAGTTTTATTGATATTTGAGCATATTGAAGATATTCTAAAGAACTACTGCTAACATTGCATCATGAACTAGCTAATACGAGCTAATACTAATGACTATTAGATTATTCACTAACTAATACAAATAAGTAGAACAAAATCAAATAACTCCATCTTCTTTCATCATGGTCCCATCGCCGATTAGGTGGTCTATTTTCCCCTCGGGTTGCTCAAAGAAGTCTGCCACATCCAGGTGGGTGATGTCCTCATTGTCGTCATAGACAAAGTTTGTTTCAGGGCCTTTTCTCTTTCGAGATGCTTGATAAAGGTCAACCAAGTGTCTTGGTATACGGCAAATCTTTGACCAGTGCCCTTTCCCACCGCAACGATAACATATAGTTTCTGAACTATTTGCCTTAGGATCTTCGGGATCCCGTTTCTGCTTTCGGTGGTTATCTCTCTTTGGGGGGTGACGGACTTCTTTGGAATTTCTTCCTTGTCCACGTCCTTGGCTTTGACCCCGTTTATGACCGTGATCATGGTCCCTTTTATGTTTGGCATAATGCGAGTGCACCATATCTGCTTCAGGCAGTGGTGTAGACCCAGTTGGTCTATTTTCGTGATTTCTCATGAGCAGGTCATTATTTCGCTCAGCCACTAGTAAGAGAGAAATCAGTTCAGAGTACTTCGTAAAGCCTTTCTCTCGGTACTGTTGCTGCAGTACCATATTGGAGGCATGAAACGTTGTAAACGTTTTCTCAAGCATATCGTAATCGGAGATGTTATCTCCACATAGCTTCAGTTTAGAAGTAATTCTGAACATAGCAGAATTATATTCAGAAACGGACTTAAAGTCCTGTAGCCTCAGATGGGCCCAATCATATCGTGCTTGTGGCAGAGTGACCAACTTCAGGTTGTCATATCTCTCCTTTAAGCTGTTCCACAAAACGAGTGGATCCTTGACGGTGAGATATTCAATCTTCAAACCTTCGTCAAGGTGGTGGCGCAAGAAAATCAAGGCCTTCGCACAATCTTGGGTGGATGCTTTTTCTTTATCTTTGAGGGTGTCTCCGAGACCCATAGCATCTAGGTGGATTTCAGCATCCAACACCCATGTCATATAGTTCTTGCCCGAAATTTCAAGGGCAACGAACTTTCTTTTCATAATGTCAGACATACTCGAAAATTAAATTAGGAAGAGGGAAAATACCTTGGATTTTCGAGAATGATACTTGAGACGGTAGAGTCTCGTGCTGATAACGTGTTATAAACTAAAGCAAAAGACAAGAACAATAGAACAAGAATAATAGCAATAGAGAGAAGAGTAGAGAGAGTTCTTCTTATTGAGTTGAGAGGGGTCTCAAGGGATGATTTACAATGGTAGGGGGCACCTCTATTTATAGGGGAGAGGAAGATTTAGCTACCACTAATAGAACTCTAAAATCTCTCTAATTAGATACATTAAAGACATTCACCTTAAATAGAAGTGTAAGAATCTTCTATTTCATAACATTTTTAAATTTATTACGGCCGAACGAAGTAACCAAGCCCACTACATACGACGTCGTTCAATTTGAGGCATTTCTCCCGTTCGAAATTAGATCGCTGCAATTCTGCTACCACAGTCCACAGCCATTGGAGCTGGATCTGGAAGCTCTCCGGTGTAGCAGCAGCAGCAACAATGAAAGAGGAGAAGCAGCAGAATATTCCAACGAAGAAGCCACGCTTTTGGAGATGGACAGCAGCATCAATAATCTTCAGATTAATTCTCATTTACTTCCCCAAAAACCTTAACTTAGCTACTCGTCCTGAAGTTTCTACTCCCGTCACCAGTCTCCGCCGCCGTAAATTCACCTTTCCCTGTTTACGCATACAAAACATCAATGTATCATTATTTTCATTGACTTTTTTTTTGCAGTGGCTGAAGGTTACTGGTTAACACAGTCATCGATGTCGCCGTATGCTGGTTCGTTTCATTTGCTTTCTCAATCTACAAATGCTTTATTTAACATCTTATCTTTTTTTTTTTGAATGTTTAATTTGATTAAGGCTTTGATTTTGAATGTTCTGGAAGGTTCTATGTATCATGGATCTCCGTTCTTGCTCTCGGTTCTCGGTCCGCTTACAATGAAAAAGTAAAATATGTAGCTTCAACTAAGCATTTTTTCGTATTTTCGCACTCTGTTATAAGTTGATTTTTTATTCTTTTACTATAACTATAACGTATTTTATTTCTTCTTAATGTCATTTGTAGAATTGAAGGACAGCCTTTTCATCTTATATGCAGGTATTATCTCTTTCTTGCTTTCCGCGAAAACATACTCTTTTGACTTGTACATATCAGTGCGGATATAAAAGTTAGGATTTAGTTATCTACACTTACTATGTAAAGATTTATTTGCACAATTAGTGAATTTTAACTAGTGATAGCTGGTCACTTACCATTTGTACCAAATTACCAATTAACATTTATCACCATCTTTATCTATAATCACTTAATAAGAGACCTGATTGTGTAATAACTAAGGTCTGCATTTGTTCAATAATAACTTTATACATCATTGGAAATAACCTTTGCGGAAACTTCTTACTAACTCCTATATGGCAAATAAGGGCTTGTTAATGTAGAACTTTCAACGGCTGCGTTCAGTAAATGGCATTCTTTTCTTAATTCTTGATTCCGTATTCATTGTCCTTAGTTGTCATTATATCAGTTGAACATAGTGACACGTATAAGAAGCGCATGGAGATGGATAAGTAGTGAACATTAACTATTCTACTGTATTATTAACAGGAAGAAAAAAACAATATGCTGTAAACACCTAACCTTCTAGAAGATCGAAATAAGAGTAATGGTTCTGAGTAGATTTATACACCTTCACTTTCAAGAAGGTTGGTTCACTTCCATGAATCTTTTGGGAGTTGTGTGTAACAACAACAACAACAACTACCCAGTATATTCCCACAAAGTGGGGTCTGGGGAGAGTAATATGTAGACGAGCCTTACCCCTACCCGAAAGGGTAGAGTTGTGTGTAAAGTATAACAAATACTTGTTTGCGATGGTTCTTGCTTTTTCCTCAAAACTGTTTAAAGCACGAAAATTGGTTGACTGCATTATCTGCTTCCATCATCATCACTTTATAGCTCTTAGTTTTTTCTTTCTTTACCAACATTTTTTCTTTTAAAATAAAGACTTAGCTCCAGAGTATAAATGTGAGTTCTGGGCTCCAATGGACCTTTGTTGTAGTATGAAAATGAAAAAGTGTTTAAAAGTAGTATGGCTATCATAAAATAAGTTTCTTGGAGCGTACATAAAACATTTTCCTTTAGAGAAATTAGCCCCAGTATTTGGACCAACCAAAACAGAGAGGACCCTTAACCTGAGACAGTAACCTGAGAAAAAAGGAGTATCATGTAGCTTGAAATGAGTTACCAGCGTGTAACATGTTTCCACTTTTGCCTCCTTCAACGCTGAATCTCCATCTTTCCTATAGTCTCCTCAAATATCTTGTCATGTTAATCTTTCTGAGAGTATAAAATTTGCAGATAGAAATGATCTCATGTCGGATTTATTTGTTACTTCCTCATGCAACATCATTTCTAAGTAGCTCTTTCAAAATTATGAAATCGCATGGACATTCAACCCATTTTTGGATATAGTTTGGTTTCTGTGATTGCAGATTTCATCTGTGCCATGCTAATCCGAGCAACTGGCCTTAAACTTCGCATGACATATTGTGAGAGATTAAAATTGCTGGGGTTGGGGAAGCTCTTTGAAGTTTCTGGTAAATATTCAGCTTTAATGCCGGAATTTGTTTGCTTCACTAGTTAATGATGCAATAACCACCATTCTTTTGTTTCAGAGATTCTACCATCTGAGGACATTGCTGCTCTTGTGTACTTGTGGAATCCTTTCACCATAGTCACATGTGTGGGTTTCAATACAACCCCTGTGGAAAATCTTTTTATTATCTTGTCACTTTATGGAGCCTGCATCCGTAAGAAGTCAATAAACCTTTCCGTATGTTAGTGAATGTTTTCTTTACTTCTTTTTATATATAGTTTCCTCACCTCTTCCTTTACCCGTTTTCTTATTTGCTTTTATGGAAGTTGGAAACTAGGCATATTTACTCCTTCCTTCTTGGTTCTCTTGTAAAACATACTCTATTATATTCATCTGATGTAATGAATATAGGGTGCTTATACAGAGGCATTGTCCATAAAGGGTAATACAATAACAAGACTGATTAATTTTCTTGTTGCATACACAGGAGTAGCCCCATTGGCAGCTTTTGGTTGGGTTATAGCATCTCATTTGTCTCTCTATCCGGCAATTCTCATTATACCTGTAAGTCCCAAATGTCATAAAGGGCTGAAAATATTGATTGAGTTTAAATGGAAAGAACAGAATTACCTATTTAAGTGGGTCATTTTTAGCTTGTGTAACATCAACGTCTATGAACTCTTCTAATTTCTATTTTGTTCTTCTCGTTCCAGGTAATCTTACTGTTAGGTAATGGTCCAGATGCAACCCCAAGGAAATTGTTCCTAATGTGTAAGAAAGATGAAGATGATAGCTCAAGTAAAGGCCGGGTGGAACAAAATGGCCTGAGAGAACTTAAAAGTTTCTCATGGAAACCAGTTGTACTCTTCTTTGTCTGGGCTTTTATTTGGACCTTATATGCATTGGTTTTGTGTGGCATCTTTATGAGAAACTATGGTGGCCTTTCAGAAATGTTTAAAAGGTACTAGTTACTTACTTTTGCTTGTCATTGCCTAGAGAACTTTCATTTGTGAATATTCGGTTGAGCAGGGTTTAAATGGAGCGACATTGATAGGAAGGATCCATGTAGCCGGTCCCAATTAGCTAAGGATTGAGGCGTAGTTGTTGTAATCCTTGCTGTTGTCATTTCCTTAATTTGAACTCTATACTGTTGATAGGAAAAATTCCACAGCCTTTTTGTTTTATTTTTTTTACTTATCATAGAAAAACTCAAACATTTTATTTTTATAGCTGTTGAATGCCAACTCTGGAACATTTAACTATAGATTAAGTTTTATTGCCCCAGTCCTTCAGGAGCTTTTATCGTAGCTCGTAAATGGTACTCTTGTGGTGTGAGTAAAGCAGCAGCTATTCTATTGTGTTTCTTCATATCATGCCTGCCATTGCGCCTGTCATTGCTCTTATTTATCACCTTTCTTGCTATCAAGTTTCAACATTTGGAGCTTTTCCTTATGCTGTATCGTCCAGTCAATTCGATGTTATTGATTGATATCATTGTTGGACACTGCTTTCTTGCTATCAAGTTTCAACATTTGGAGCTTTTCCTTATGCTGTATTGTCCAATCAATTCGATGTCATTGATTGATATCATTGTTGGACACTGCTGCATTTGGCCAAACATATATAGGTCTTTGTTTAAGCTAAGTAGATTTGGTAAAGAATATTGTGACGGTGCAGTGCTATCATTTCATGTTTCTAAGCAAATAATCATGTATATTATTGGCAAAAAACTTGGTTGAGTTGATTTGCTTCTGTATTGAAACCTGTTGATAACTCTATATCATTATTGACTTGCAGGACCTACGGCTTTATTCTTACTGTCAAAGATTTGTCTCCAAACATAGGTGTCTTATGGTAAGTGACTACGAAGTTACTTTCTCCATGGATTATCTCTTCTTTCTGTAACCTCTTTGCCCATCTTGGCTGCAGGTACTTCTTTGCAGAGGTCTTTGAATTTTTCAGAAATTTCTTTCTGATTGTTTTCCATGTGAACATCCTTTTCATGATACTGCCACTAGCCATAAGGCTAAAACACCGACCGTGTTTCTTGGCTTTTGTTTACATGGCAATCTGTTCGATGCTTAAACCCTATCCTTCAGTGAGTACTCTCTGTCCTGTGTGAATCTCTGATGCTTAAATCCTACCCATTAGGGAAATCTCTTTATCCTGAATGTCAGTTAACTCATGATATTAAATTTTTTTCTAAATTTGATGTTTGAAGATTGAGCACTCAGCCTTTTATATTTTGAGCTAATCGTGGATTTGTGAAATCATGACCTCTGCAGTATAACCGGAATCATGTGTGTGTATGTGGTCTTTTTTTGTATGGCTTTGGCTTTTTTTTTTTGGGGTGGGGGGAGGGGGTTATCATTCTACAGAGCCTATGCAGTCCCCTTTCTAAGAGGATGTGTGAGACTGTTAGTTGAGAGTTTCTTGATTTCTCCATTATGATTAGGATTCTGGATTTATCATCTACTACTCTATCTATTTGTGAAGCCTTCGTCTGACACTTTTGGTTCAGTCATGATGCTGTTGTACATTTATCTTTTATGTTAGGCTGATGCTGTTAGACAAGAGGGGTTGCTCTGATGGTAAGCAACCCCCACTTCCAACCGAGAGGTTGTGAGTTCGAGTCTCCCCAAGATCAAGGTGGGAAGTTCTTGGAGGGAAGGATGCCGGGGGTCTATTTGGAAACAGCCTCTCTACCCCAAGGTAGGGGTAAGGTCTGCGTACATAGTACCCTTCCCAGACCCCACTAAGTGGGATTATACTGGGTGGTTATTGTTGTTGTTGTTGTTAGGCTGATGCTGAAATTATGTTTCTGGGATTTAGTCTTTTTTTTCCACTCTGGATTTACCTCATATTTACAAAGCATAATGTTTCAGGGGTTTACCTCATATGTACGAAGCATAAACTGCTTTTACAAATGCTTAGCTTGATTGGTTTATTACCAGATGCCATCTCTGGTAGCTGTGCTCGAATTTCTTAAAAGTTATAATGGTTGCTTCAGTTTTACTAGTGCTAGCTTTCATTATGTGAAGAGTAAATTTGTTCAGCATTTTTATAGCTTGCATCTGTTGCAATACATTATGATCATTTCTTGGCTTCCACTTAACTTGGTTAAATTCATCAGGTTGGGGACTCAGCTCTGTACTTGGCTTTGTTAGCACTGTTTTTCAATGAGTTAGCAGGTAGTAAGCATACCCTTTTCTCTTGATTAAGGTCCTAATTGGATCATATCTGACCATTATACACAATGCAGAAATGCAGTTTTCATTCTTTCTCTTTTGTGGGTATGTTGGAGTTTCGCTTCTTAGTCCTGTGATGCACAACTTGTGGATATGGAGGGTATGTATCTGCTTCATTTCTATGCTTATGCATTGTTTCTCTCAGTGTAATTAATATAAACAATAAGGCAATTCCAGATGTCATCATGAGGTACTTATGAAAATATCTTACTACCTATGCAGGGAACTGGCAATGCCAACTTTTACTTTGCAACAGGAATGGCTTATGCTTGCTTCCAGGTTCGCTTTTGTACCTTTCCTGGTATATTATTGCATTAACATGTGAAACATGTCGTGCATTAAGAGAGTTCCCGGTCAAATTAATTGCTACCTGGTCTTTTGTTGTCTTGTACTCTTGTTGAAGTCTGCAGTAATTGACCAAACCTGTTGGTCTTATTTTGTGTTCTTTCTTTGTCATGGAATACCATGCTAAGCTGCTAATGATATTTTTGTAGAGTGACATGGCTTCTTCAGAGGAAACAAGGTTTTGTAACCATGGTTTTATTTGCAAAATGAACTAGTAAAATCACCGTCTTTGTATCAGTAGAACAACATTCTTGCCTTTATCTTTTCTTAACTCGTGAATAGGGTTTGAATCCCTATTTTTTAAGTTGAATTGACTAGTCTCTTCTGCAGTTGATTGAATGGGGCTTAAGATGCTGCTCCTCATCCATTATTTATTTCTTTTAATGTTCTATATTCTTACCTGCGCAGATTGTATTGGTTGTTGAGAGTGTGAGTGCTATGTTGAACCATGACAGAAAGATCAGAAAGTTGGTTGCAGCTACATAAACTTGATATTCGTCACTAAATAGGAGTTCATCCCGATCACACGTGACCATCTTGGGGCGAGACAGATCCATATTATTGCTGGTTGCAGTTTCTGTAGATCAACTCCTTAGCAACCTGATCTGAGTTTGCTTTCCATGATGGGAGTTTCTGCTGATGGCCTCATAGGTGCCCATTTAACGAGTGTGTCATACTATTTACTGGTACATGGGAAAATTCATAGCATAGAATGGAGTCTGGTTATTACGCAACAAGTTGTATACTAATGTAATCTCTCTCACAGAGCAATTATAATTTACAGTGTTATTGGTTGTATTCTCATCAATCGAGGCATGGTTTTGATAACGAGCTTGGTAATGGCCTTGCTTATTGCCTAGGCCAGTTCCCAGCTGACATATCGTCATGTTAAAGGACGACACCAATATAGTCATTGTAATCTCACATAGTGGGAAAGGTAGTGTGTACGTAAACCTTACTCCTACCTTGTGAAGATAGAAACTGTTTTTAGTAGACCCTGGGCTTAGGAAAGCATAATTGTTATGATAAAGGAGAAAGATTAAAATAAGAAAGCAGTTCATGAAAAAGAGAAATTGTAAGCAAGAAATATCACGTGCTCTATGGTATTACTAGTCTCCCAGAGTCCAATGATTCTAATTGAAGCTTAAACTCTTATTAATGCTCCTAGTTTCTTTTGTGCATAGTTCTTTTCTCCTAATTTGGGAGGGGTAAAAAAAATAAAAAATAAAAAAATTAGTTCTTTTCTTAAAAAAACATCTTAGGACAAGCTAATCAAACCCAAATCAGATGCCACGTTGAAGCTGTTGGTTTTATCTTTTTCTCCCCTCAATATAGTTGACAACGATTCGAATTATACCTGTTGCCTTATCCAAGTTAAAATGCTCAATTCATAATTTGGATTTTGGGCATTTCTGTTCTATCAGCTGAATCACCTGTAGTTTTTCGAATGCCAATAGGGCATTTTTCTTTTTTCTTTTTGGTCTTAATTTTTGAAAGGTCACAAAAATTGTAGGAGGGGGTGGGGAACCAATAACTCTGCTTAGTTAATAGCTTTGTCCCTTTTAATGTTATCAACCCTGAATAATCAACATTGAATGAAAACGTATTATATAAAGAAAATACATATGATATAGGTATGTCACGGAATGTGACATACAATTAAAAATTACAAAAGAAGAAAGGAGTGTAGCGCAATAAAGTTGTATGTTCCTTTTCAATGTTTTTCGCTTGTACTTTTAACTTGTCAGGAACAACGTTTGGAAAATGACATTGTATAGCCACTTTGAAAACAATAGCCGAAAATATATATATATATATATATATTGTGTATATATAGATGCATTTGTATATTACATACAAAAATTTTATAAATTTTATATATATCTTTTAACTACCGAATATAAATAGTTTCTGACGCGGGCTAAAAATAAAAGAAGCTCAACAAAGTTTCTGTTCCTAGGCCTTTTATTTATTACCCCATCAGGTCATGCATGATATCACCTCAAAATTTATAAATCATTATGGAGAAGTATGCTTACCTATTTTTCTGGGGAGGATATTAATGATAGTGTAGAAAGTAATCTCTTGTTGTTATAAACTAAAGCAAAAGACAAGAACAATAGAACAAGAACAATAGCAATATAGAGAAGAGTAGAGAGAGTTCTTCTTATTGAGTTGAGAGGGGTGAATTACAATGGTAGAGAGCACCTCTATTTATAGGGAGGAGGAAGATCTTGCTACCAATAATAGGACTCTAAAATCTCTCTAATTAAATACATTAAAGACATTCACCTTAAATAGAAGTGTAAGAATCTTCTATTTCATAACACTCCCCCTTGAATGTCTATTCAATGATGTGCCTCGTTAAAACCTTAAAACAAAACCCAATGGGAAAAATTAAAGTAAGGAAAGAGTACACATGTTTGAATATGCGCCTATTGGTTGCCTCGTTAAAAACCTTGCAAGGAAAACCCAGTGGGACAAAACCTTGTAAGAGAAAAAGAGTGCAACGCGCATTGACTCCCCCTAATGAGTACATCAATTTATATCCTTGAGCATTTGCATTCCAATCTTGTGCATCATCTTCAAAACGATCTTTGGTAGATGCTTGATGAATAAATCAACCATATTGACTTGAATAAATATTCCGCACCTTGAAATCATCATTCTTGATAGATATGAACATCTTCATATAATGTTGTGGAATAGCTCTTCAATATCTCCATAGATGCATTCTCAATGCCATCATGCTTATAGTTATAGCAAGATACATATGTACACAAATTGTACTTAGGATGTGGTACTTCAGGACCACGAATTGCATATGCTTCAAGCAACTTGAATCTTTCAAGTTAAGTCATATAAGCCATATAATAAACTTTAGCTGCATATCAATCTTTCATTAGTGATACTAAACAAATAAGATATCGAAAACTGACTATACATACCTTTGACTTTTATCTTTCAAGCATTTGAACTATAGGTTCAAAACTACATGTCTTTCATATGGAATCAATCCTTCTTGAATTGTATCTCTTCCATTTAGTTACTTTCTTTGAGTCAGCAAATGCGTATAGCATGCTTTGCAATATGTTGCAATTGCATTTCCCTTTTTATGAACTACAGGTTCATATCATGATATTCGGGGATATACATATACAAATGAAAATTCATCCCATGTAACCTTTTCTCAAGTGTTTATCATGTCTCCCCCTCATGTTAGTAAAGCTAACTTGTTTCCTCAACTTTGGGAAATCATCTTTGTGCATTATGTCAATATACACAGCACCTTAATATAAGATGAAATTATTTGGTTCCTGACCCTGAACCACTTTTGAGGGGAGAATATACTCTTGTATACAACTTATATCAAACTGATATATACAACTTCGTTCTCATAAGGAACAGTTTAGCTATTAAGTGGAAGCACTCAATAATTATCTTGCTAAACCAACTTTGATATAAACCAACTTATCAAGATTAACTGTCTTGAGTAGAGAATCTGGAAACTATGCTCGAAGTTAGATTACTGAGCGATTTACCTCGCAAGCACTGCCAGGCTGCGGGTTAATAACAATGGCGCATGTAACCATATCATAGATGCATCATATGTGGTATACATGGCAGGTGAATGGGCCCATATTCACCTTTGATATTTCCAGAATTTAGGGGCTTCAACCCGAACTCTTTAGTTGGTCAGTTCATTAATGAGAACAAGTGATACAACAGTATTCGTAAAGAACTTTCTAGTTCTTTAATATTCACCTATGTGAATTTGCACATCATACTTCAAATGAGATGGCTAACACGAATGTCAACTGACTAAATTATCAATATTGGTAAACTTCAAATTTACACCATGACATGTGCACTTATCAATAAACTTCGGGTTTATTATGACATGGGTTTTATACCAATAGATATCCACTTTATTGTGGCATTCTTTCTTTTGTGTAGTACAAACTGGAGAACAAAGCGGGTAGCTTTTCATATACAAATTACCCCGCTACAAGTTGTAGTAATAGGAGAATCAAAGCCTTCCTTTATTTATAGTCTCAATATCATCAATCGCCTTCGCGTGTACTTTTGGAAACTGGATAAGTTTCTTTGAGACTTACTACAGCACAATACTCAATTGTGTTTCTCCAACATAGTAATAATTGGCTCTTCGAGAGCTCTCAATTAACTTTGTACTACCACAGGTTCATCAACATCCGTGTGGTGAATATCTTTCTTAAAGAGAAAGTTATACCATTATGGTCATGTCAAACTTATATGCAAGATATGTTTCTTGCATTATCGTTGTCCTTTAATGGTCATATTTCCAAAATACTTTGGCGTACAATAGGTACGCGACCAACGATCATTCATGCCATATATCATCTTAAACCTCCTTCTAGGGGTGAGGGTGGTATCATCTCAAGCCCCCTTCTAGGAGTGAGTGTGGTATATTCAATACCAATTTCATGTTCATATTCTTCCAACATTGAATATGTATTTGTGAATCACATTCACTTCGAGGATATGTGATTTTGTTATCCTTTTCAAATCTATAAATGCTTCAGGCATTTGATTTGCTATTCTTTGCAAATGGATAATCTTTTGTGCCTCTTTCTTTCAAATAGAGGTATGTGGATCAAGATGAGATAATGATGCATTTTTCCACAAAATTTCCCGTTTGGTTTCACCAACTTCTCCCCCTAATTTTGGGAAAAGTGTCTCATCAAATTGACAGTCTGCAAATAGTGCAGTGAACAAATCTCCTGTCAATGTTTCGAGGTAGCGAATAATGGAGGACGCGTCAAACTCAACATATATTCCTAACCTCCTTTGCAAACCCATTTTGGTGCGGGATGGCGGTGCTACAGGCACATATACTGCGCATCCAAAGCTTCTTAAATGGGATATATTGGATTCATGACCCAAAACCAATTGCAATGGGGAATATTTGTGTCAATTCGTCAGTCAGAGACGAACTAGCATTGCTGCATGCAACATGGCGTGACCCCAAACCGAAGTGGGCAGCCGACGAACTAGCATTGCTTCATGCAAAATGGCGTGACCCCAAACCGAAGTGGGCAGCCGACAAACTAGTATTGTTGCATGCAAAATGGCGTGAACCAAAGTCGAAGCGGGCAGCCGACAAACTAGCATTGTTGCATTCAAAATGGCGTGAACCCAAACCGAAATGGGCAGCCTCGTTTTCATGAAGAATTCAAGATTATTCTCATCTATTGTCTCAATATGATATCCATTTTGAATGATATCTTTAAAACTCAACAAGTTCCTTTTAGACTTGGAGGAGAACACTTTGATTGATATCATTAAAACTCAACAAGTCCTTCTTAGACTTGGAGGAGAACATTGCATTCTCTATGATTAACGTCATGCCTTTGGGCAGAGTTACAATTGCTCTTCCGGAGCCTTCAATCAATTTACTACTTCCATAGATTGTAGTAATGTTTGCCTTACACAATTACTCTTCTTTTCTTTGAGTATTGTATGTGTAGTACATGAATCAACTAGGCAAATACTTTTACAGTTGGATGTTGATCCAAGTTCGCTTTGTGAGATATCCATTTTGCTTTCCCATAGTTTGACATACAAAAAAAATACATAAATATAAGTATAAACAACTTCAATTCTTTTGTTTCGCGTTTAAACAGCATTTTGGGAAGCAGTTATTTAGGATATTCGAATATTGTATTCTAATATTCGAATATAATGCCTTGCGGAAAAAATAATACTTTAATGCGAAAAATATTAGATATTCGAATATTTAAGCACATATTCTAATATCTTGCCAGATATTCGAATATAGGAATTCTGATATTCGAATATCTAGCCCAGATATTTGAATATCAGACTCTGATATTCGAATATCTGGCCTGGCGGAAAAAAGTTCGTTTTATTGCTAAATATTAGACGATCGACTAGTTTTTAGGTTAGTCGATTACCTCTACTGTACAATAAAAATATTTGAGCATATTGAAACATTCTAAAGGGCTAATACTAACATCATATCATGAATTAACTAATACGAGCTAATGCTAATGACTATTAATTTATTCATTGACTAATACAAGTAGAATCAAACAGCTCCATCTTCTTTCCTCATGGTTCCATCACCGATTAGGTGGTCTATCTTTCCCTCGGGTTGCTCAAAGAAGTCTGCCACATCCAGGTGGGTGATATCCTCATTGTCGTCATAGACAAAATTTGTTTCAGGGCCTTTTCTCTTTCGAGATGCTTGATAAAGGTCAACCAAGTGTCTTGGTATACGGCAAGTTCGAGACCAGTGCCCATTTCCACCGCAACGATAACATATAGTTTCTGAACTATTTGCCTTAGGATCTTCTGGACCCCGTTTCTGCTTTCGGTGGTTATCTCTCTTTGGGGGGTGACGGACTTCTTTGGAATTTCTTCCTTGTCCACGTCCTTGGCTTTGACCCCGTTTATGACCGTGATCATGGTCCCTTTTATGTTTGGCATAATGCGAGTGCACCATATCTGCTTCAGGCAGTGGTGTAGACCCAGTTGGTCTATTTTCGTGATTTCTCATGAGCAGATCATTATTTCGCTCAGCCACTAGTAAGAGAGAAATCAGTTCAGAGTACTTCGTAAAGCCTTTCTCTCGGTACTGTTGCTGCAGTACCATATTGGAGGCATGAAACGTTGTGAACGTTTTCTCAAGCATATCGTAATCGGAGATGTTATCTCCACATAGCTTCAGTTTAGAAGTAATTCTGAACATAGCAGAATTATATTCAGAAACGGACTTAAAGTCCTATAGCCTCAGATGGGCCCAATCATATCGTGCTTGTGGCAGAGTGACCAACTTCAGGTTGTCATATCTCTCCTTTAAGCTGTTCCACAAAACGAGTGGATCCTTGACGGTGAGATATTCAATCTTCAAACCTTCGTCAAGGTGGTGGCGCAAGAAAATCAAGGCCTTCGCACAATCTTGGGTGGATGCTTTTTCTTTATCTTTGAGGGTGTCTCCGAGACCCATAGCATCTAGGTGGATTTCAGCATCCAACACCCATGTCATATAGTTCTTGCCCGAAATTTCAAGGGCAACGAACTTTCTTTTCATAATGTCAGACATACTCGAAAATTAAATTAGGAAGAGGGAAAATACCTTGGATTTTCGAGAATGGTACTTGAGACGGTAGAGTCTCGTGCTGATAACGTGTTATAAACTAAAGCAAAAGACAAGAACAATAGAGCAAGAACAATAGCAATAGAGAGAAGAGTAGAGAGAGTTCTTCTTATTGTGTTGAGAGGGGTGAATTACAATGGTAGAGAGCACCTCTATTTATAGGGAGGAGGAAGATCTTGCTACCAATAATAGGACTCTAAAATCTCTCTAATTAAATCATTGAATAGACATTCAAGGGGGAGTGTTATGAAATAGAAGATTCTTACACTTCTATTTAAGGTGAATGTCTTTAATGTATTTAATTAGAGAGATTTTAGAGTCCTATTATTGGTAGCAAGATCTTCCTCCTCCCTATAAATAGAGGTGCTCTCTACCATTGTAATTCACCCCTCTCAACACAATAAAAAGAACTCTCTCTACTCTTCTCTCTATTGCTATTGTTCTTGCTCTATTGTTCTTGTCTTTTGCTTTAGTTTATAACACTTGTCAAATTTTAAATAATAACAACTTTTTAAATTGGAAAATTTTGAGGTTCCTATACTTTTATCATTTACTGCGGTTTTCGTGCTTTTGAAGTAGTTTTTTAAAAATGTAAATTTTATTTCAAAATAATTAGAATAATAATGTTCGAGCTCATATTCGAAATTAGATACTTTGACTTTGAGTATCATATTCTGAATTCTTACAAGAAACCAAATAGTGAAAGGTGAAATAATGTAAGTTAATATCCTATAATTATTTATTTATCTCTAAATAGCCGTAAACCAAAAGGTTAATTTCTACATTCTTGACTCTAAAGTATCCATAAAGCTCTACTTGACAGTTGTGTCTAATTACATGCCTTTCCTTTTGACACAATTCTAAATCCCACTTTCTTGGATAATAAGTAGTCGGCTACTGACTAATTTAATTGCTAACAATTTCAAGTGAACTATAAGAGTTACACATGTCTATTTATTTATACATATATACATTTATAAAGTATTTCTAAAAAGATAGTTTTGATTCTGATTTCCAGTTTGAACTAAGGAATTTTTTCATATAATTAAAACTTGAACCACTAAATATTTTAAATAGGCGAAATATAGAGTGTACTTGTCTGAATTTAAAATCGAATGAAAAATCAAACTACTACTACAACAACAACTTAGTATAATCCCACTTAGTGAGGTGTGGGGAGAGTGGTGTGTACGCAGACCTTACCCATACCATGGAGTAGAGAAGCTGTTTCCAAATAGACCCCCGACATCATTCCCTCCAAGAACTTCCCATCTTGCTCTTGGGAAGACTCGAACTCACTACCTCTTGGTTGAAAGTGGGGGTTCCTTACCGTCCGAACAACCCCTCTTGTCCGAATGAAAAATCAAATTGTCTTCTTCAATTCAGTATCTATAGTGAGATACATTCGATTATCCAAAGCAAGTTGTCCATAAAGAAATATAACAACAACAGAAACAACAAAAAAACTTAATGTAATCTTATAAGTAAAGGTTTGTAGATAATGATATGTATGCAACTTTACTGTTATCCCATAAAGGTAAAAGACTATATCGATCGATAGATCATCAGCCTGTAGAAGCATACTCACAATATTTGTTAGAAAAGAAAATATTAGTGGACATGCATTAGGAAATATGTTACGAGTATACTTGTACTTATCAATATTATTATTTAGACACGTAAATATTAAACACTGTTCAATTAATTTGATAATATACGATAAGCACGGACAAATTAATCAAGAAATTTTCATGAGAGTATAGCCCCTAATTTAACACCTCGACTGAGTTACACACACATGTAGGGGTGTATATAGATCGGGTTAGTTCGGATTTTACAATTATCAAACCAAGCCAATTGTGTCGGGTTATTAAATCTAAAGACCAAACCAAACCAATAAAACTCGGGTTTTTCAATATCGGTTTTGCTCGGGTTTTTTCGGGTTATTCGGATTGTTTCGAATTTTTTTCTGGTAAAATCTTAGTAGAACAAAATATATAGCGTATGCTCAAAATATTTCTTTAATCCTAGTAAGATACAACTATATAAAATATTTTTCAAGAAAATAATACAAAATATGAGACATGTCATGACTTATGACATTATCCTAAAATATTCAACAATAAAGACAATAAAATTATGTAATATAAATATTGCTAATTAAAATGTCATAATAAAAATAAACATAATCTAAAAGCACTAATTCATGCTAAACTAGATGGACTAATAAGGAAGTATTAATTATATGCCTAAAAGCTAAAGCAAAATAAAAATAGGTTATGTATTTTTATCTAAATCATTGCAAAACAAAAAATAGACATTTAATACATTCCCGTTCGTAATATTGAATTGAATGTCTTTTGTTAGCATTAGTATTGATTGCTAGCATTATTTAATTTACTAATATTAATGGTTATAAAACTTATTGGAGCATTCAAAAGTTCTGATCCAACCTTGAAATAATACCTTAAAAGATAAATTTATGAAATTTTTTAAGAAATATTTATAAATTACATTAAAATAAGCATATTATATATTAAATATACCTAAAATTTCTATATGTGTAATGTTGGGTTGGTTTGGTTTCGGTTTGACTTTCTTTAGTTAAAACCAAACCAAACCAATTATGGTCGGATTTTTTTTCCAACATCAAACCAAGTCAAACCAAATCATAGTCGGGTTTTTTTCTCGGTTTGACTCGGATTATCGGGTTGATGCGATTTGTCGGTTTCCTTTGTACATCCCTACTGATACATGTACCTAAAATAGCAAATTGCTCTTGCCTCATGTTCTTGAATCCTTAATCATCGAGTACTGTACGTCAGAGGCGAGGCTAGAATTTAAAGTATATGAGTTTGAATGCATCGATAAACCAATAATTTGTCTTAATTCTAGATTCACAATTATATATTTAAACATATTTATGAAATAATACAAAATATATGTTTTAAGTAAAAGCTAGCGGGTTCGTCTCTCCACCCCTGCTGTACGTGTCAGTACCTTGCTATGAAAATTATTTATGAATATAACTTAGCAATCACCTAAGCATAATGTCTATTATGTCATCGAATTCAGTAGAGAAATAGTACATTATTTATTGTGGACTGAACATGGGATCAGGGTTATCTTCACTTACATTTTATGTTTATTTTTTTCTAAATTTATTAATACTACACTTCCTTTATTTCTACTCCAAATGTTCACTTGGTTTCACTTTCTCAGGATGCTACAGCAGCTAGCTATTTTGTTCATACAATATCATTACATTTTCTTGTTGATTGTAGTATTCAAATGTAGCGCAAACTTTACACTAACTAAGAAGTTATTGCTAGCTGGTATATTTTATTTATTAATTACTATCAAGCTAATGGTTGTGGATTAGCGAACGTGGCACCAAAACACACCACTAATTAATGACACATAGTTGGATTATATTATATTAGTATTCCAATAGCATAAACTCATGAGTAAGATCAGTTAATTAACTGCGGTAATTAAATTTACTTACTTTAATACAACAAGCATATGATCGTGCATAAGTGAACATGGCATCAAAAGACTCCGTCGATATATATATATGTGGGTCTTTTTGTTATCGAGAGATTAGAAATACTACCAGTTGTCCTTTTATTTTCGGTATATAGAAGTAATATTCATAAAAATTCACACCGAAATTTGCAATATTATTTTATGCTACATCTCCAACATGGAATAATTTACACGAAAATAAAGCATTAAAAAGATAAAATAAACCTTGATTTTATATTTATATTTTCTTTATCTAATTTCAGATACAAGTTTAGAATTGTGAACTTTTGTATTATACATTGGGTATCCATATTTAATGTAGTCCAAGTAGGACAATAATACTAAACATATCAATATTTTACACTCATAAGTAATTTTTCATAATGTCAAAATATCATGGTATAGCCAGTTTTTGCAATGATCAATAAAAAATAGCCAGCGTTTACTAAGTCAATGAAAAATAATCATTATTTTGCTGCAACAGAGACCGGTCCCGTATAATATACGTGAGTTCTGGTGCATTTGTGTACGAACTCTAACATATTATGCTTGACCGGTATACTTTGCTAACTCCTGTATAATATACAGGAGACTGGAGCACCAGTGCTCCAAACTCCAGTATGTTATACTGGACATTTATACTTGCTGGAACTCCCGTAAAATATGTGGGCGTATTTTCCAGATTTTGAACAGTGTTTTCGCTCAAATTTATCTTTGTATAAAAAGTGACTAAATTTCAATAAAAACTAGGCTATTTTTCAACAACCAATTATAAATTTGATTATTTTTAAATTTCTCCCTTCCATAATTTTGTCTTTGAACCACACGAATTTTTGTCTTGCCGAATAATTTATGCATGTACACCAAGAGCTACAACTAGGGGGAGGGCAAATGGAGCTATATATTATATTGCCTATCATTAAACGTGCAGAGCAGATCGACAAATTGTCAAACTCTAATATTAGGAACATTAGGACAACTTATGCCGAGTACCTATTGGATTATGCACCACCAAAATGATATGGTGCAGTAAATAATACTGTTCTTCTCTTAATTAAAGATTTCAGGTTCGAGCTTTAGGTATGAGAAGTCTTTGGTAGAAAGTACTTCCTCCCGAATAGGACCTTATACAGAGCACGAATCTGAATGTAATTAGTTTTCAATATGAATACCGAACACCAAGTAAAAAAAAAAACCTATTGAATTATGCTATTTTCTTTGTGTGTACTTATTCCAGTTTCTACCTTATCTTTTACCTTATTTTAATGGAAGAAGGGAATTTATTTATATGATCAAGAATCTCTAACTTATATACTGCTTTTGTCTTACCCCCTCCCAAAAAGAAGAAAAAGAAAAAAAGAAACCCCAAGAGGAGTATATAGCTTTATAGAAACGTGTCCAATTAAACTCATAACTTTAAATGTGAAGCACATATTTATATGCAAAAAATTTACTGAAATCACAGTCAATTGTAAATAAGGACCCACTTTAAGGATATAATGAGTTCAATATTAAGAAAGGTTGAACTCATAGAATTTAAATCATAGATTCGATTTTGCCCCTGCTTTGGCCTTTTTAGCTATTAGTAAATTAGTGTCACGACTCGAACTTTTCACCGTCGAGATTGTGATGACGCCTAACTCTTAGAATGCTAGGCAAGCCAACAGATACAGTTCTGACACGCTAATCACTAACCAATACAGTAATTAACAATAATTTAAACTAAATAAATAAGAAATGCAAAAATTTTATAATAGTTTAAAACTCTACAACACGACTACCCAAAAGATCTGGTGGCACAATCCACGAACTTCTAAGAATTTTCTACAATTAAAAGAAATACATTTGTTCTTGAAATAAAAGAAATCAGGAAAACTAAGATAGAGGGAAGGGGACTCCAAGGTCTGCGAACGCCGACAGATCTACCTTGGGTCTCCTGATGGACTGAAGGCAGAAACCCAACTCTAATCAATGTGGTCCAACACGGAAATCTACGTAGAAAGTACCGACTGCAGTATCAGTACAACTGACCCAATGTACTGGGTGTCGAGTCTAATCTCGTTGAAGTAGTACGAGGCTAGGACACGACAAATAATATAAACCTCTGCAGTTAAATCATATACGGAAAAATAATAATAACAAAAATTTAACAAATAATAACGGGAAGGGGAAAAACATGCTTAGGGAAATGTCAAATTCTGAAAATAGTACAGTACAGAAACATAGTAAATATCATGCTTTGAACCAACGGAAATAATAACATAGTAATGTGTGCACGGGATCACCCTTCGTACTTATACACTCGTCCTTACCATCAGAAACAAAAAAAATGACGCGACATCACCCTTCGGGCATTAACACTCACAGAATATATCACAAAATCACCAATTCGTGTTTTGTCACTCAATCATAAAACATTGCACGACATCATCCTTCGTACTTTACACTCTTTCTCACCCAAACAGCAGAAACAATAACAACCCAACAAGAGAATCATCAATAAACAACCTCGTTTCAACATTTAATTTCACAACATAAATCTCAACTTGAGTTAATACTCAACAAATATCAAATATTAGGAAAACATAATAAGACTTATTTAACATGAAGAATAACCGGTTTAAGCATGAACAATACGTATAAAGAAATACAACAGTCACAAGTATAAGACTCACTCGCATGCTATGACCCGACAACAACGTATAAATACTTGTCACCTCACCTATACGTCGTACCCAACAACTAATAACGTAGCAAATAAGGCAACAATACCTAATCCCTGAAGCGAAGGTTAGCCACAGCACCTACCTCGATTCCATGATAAAAAATCAAGCATCAGATACCGCTTTACCTCTCGATTCCACCTCCAATTCACTCGTATATAATCATAATTAACTTAATAACATCAATTATCGCTAAAGAAATCAATTCCAACGCATAATTACAAGTTTTCCAGTATTTTTTCCAAAAAATCAAAAATCGATCCCGGGCCTTCTTGGTCAAAACTCGAAGTTCGGGCTAAAACATGATTACATATTTATCCCCAAGCCCGAATATGCAATTGGATTTGGAATCCGACCTTAATTTGAGGTCCAAATCCTTATATTTCAAAATTTCTAAGTTCTACCCAAAAACATCCAATTCCACTATGAAAAACTCTAGATTCTAAGACGAAATCTTGTAAAAAGATGAAATAGATTGGAAGAAATGAGTTAAGAATCATTTTCCTACAATTTGGGGAAGAACTAGCCTTTGAAAAATCGCCTCTTGAAGTTTAAGGCTTGAGAATTTGAGAAATGAATCAATAATCCTGTCTTAAATCCCTTTTACACCACTGCAGATGTCGCATTTGCGACCTGAGCTTCGAAATTGCGAAGCTCGCTGATGATGTCCAAATCCATTACCGAAAAGTAAATGGACACAGTCTCATACAATATAATTTACCCAACTATGAGTTGGGGTCGAATCCCACAGAGAACAATGATTAGGCAATTAGAAATGTAAGAGAATTATCGCTTATCGCACAATGCCAAACACTAAGAATTTGGTTAGAAAATATTTATATCTAAATGCAGAAATGTAAACTAACCTAGAAATCAAGTAAAACAATTAATGGCTACAAGTATAGTTCCATCGGAGTTACACTCAAGTAACGATCGAATGTAATTTTATGATTTTACAAATATGTGCGAGTTTATGCTAATTAATCCCTTCTAGTTATGTTTCACATAGATTCACCTAGTTGCCTCTATCAATCATGAACTCTCCAGCTATTATAAATCTCTCTCAAATAATTATGATAATTTACTAGACGCACTCTCACAAGCTACGCTAGTAGATTCGCATTACAGTTCACTTAGATCGCACCCGAGGTATCGTTATCTCTACTCCAATCTCTAAACCCTTGGTTAGGACTCTCGCCTATACTCCGAGAGTGATGTTGTTCAAGCAACTACCTAAATATACGCTCTCTCTCAAACATATACATAATAAATAGGAACGGGTAGTTGAGGATCCTTTCAATTAACCAAATCAAAACGTAGTTGAACAAATAGAGATTCAACAAGCAATCTACATTAACATAACAAGAATTTCAACCTTCAGTAGATTTCTTCAAAACCTTAGATTAAATATTTGGCTACTCATACTAGTATTCATTCAATACATAAGCACAACAAGGTATTTAATCCACACTTTAAACAGTGAATATTCCCATAAACAAGATTCATGTGTTAGATAAAATACTACACACTTAGATATACAATACAAAGCAAGGAAATGAAGAAAGCAACATAAATGGGTAAGAAATCCTTAACCACAAGCTTCAAATCTTCAAGATCAAAGTGTGTAATCCTAGCTTCCAACCTTTTTCTCTCAATCCCTAAGAACTGAAAATATGTCCAAGATCTCCAAAAGATCTGCTTGGACGAGTATAAAAATAGTTTGGTAATGAGAACTTGTGAAATGTCAAAATTTTCCAGATCTTATGCCTTTCTACTGCATCTGCAGAACAATTCACGCAGATGCGGATTCCTTATCACAGAAGCGGCATATAGAGATATGCTTGGTACCGCAACCGCGAACACTAAAAGCGAAGATGCGTTACCGCAGAAGCGTAAATTCACTCGCAGATGCGGGGATCCCCTGTACAACTCTGTAATTGTAGATGCGGTGCAAAAGGCGGAGAAGCACCACCGCAGAAGCGATATTATAATAGCAGATGCGGTTTCTTGCATACTCAGTTATTTTCGCAGAAATCGGGTCGCTTCTGCGGCCTGTTGATACCCAATTTTTTTTTATGTATTTTTATACTCAAGACACTTCTAAAATAATATATATGTGCATATATAAGCACATCAAAAGATTTTGGCATTTTAATGATTTTAAAACCAATTGATAGCCTATTTTTACATCATAAAATTCAATAAGTATTTCCAAAGCTTGTCATTTTGGAAAATAATTTATTTTATTCTTATATTTACACCAAAATATAGCCAGCATAATTTTTGCACATTTTTACAAATTCTTTTGGTATTTTAAAGCCAAATTACATATAATTGCAATACTAGCCTCTTTAAGATTTAAATAGAATTTTAATTACAAAATCGATCCCAATATTTTTTAAAATTATATTTATATACTATTTATTAACTCATTACCTTTAATTTATATCAAAAAATCTTTTACTATCTTTATAAAACTAAAAAGGGAAAATTGGCTATTTCAATTGTAGCCTCAATTCATTTTAATTATAACCACAATTCCATTACAATTTCAGCCTAAAATCTATCCAATTTTGAGCCCAATTCGTCTTGGCCCAAACCTAGTTTAATTCGACCCGCCCAGAATCCCTTTAATCCAGGCCGTTGAGCATTTTGATCAACGACCACAAACGACCCTTTCCTTTTTAATTCTACCAACCCCTAACCCTAGCCCTCGTTTCTCTTAGACAGTCACCTTGGAACTCTCTTCTCTCTCAAAATGCTCTCAAGCACTCGAAACCCTAATCGCCTCCCTTGTCTTCTCCGACCATTATCTCGCCGGAGTCCATGGCTTTTCAGGCTATGGACGACCTGTGCTCACCTTCCTTCACTCCTAAGTCATGGGTGTTCGAGATTTTTAGGTCTGACCTCGATGGCGTTTGTTCATATCTTCTCAGATCTGTGGTTCTATGCTTCTGCGGCCTTGCTCCGACGTATTCGAGCTTTAGAAGCCTAGCCATGGCCATCTGTGACTCAAGACCAGACCTCTTCCAAACCTTCTCATTTCTAGGGTTTCTCAAAAACCCTAAAACTATTCGAGGTTCCTTCCTCTTTTATTTACTTAGATCTGTGGTGTATCAGTACTATATTCAACGTTTTAAAGCTTTTCCCCAATTTTCTTTTCAAAATTAGTTTGCTTTCAATATAGGGTTTTCGAAAAATATCAAAATAACTTATGAATCTTCTTCTTTTTATTTTCTTTGTGTGAATCTATCTATACCATGTTCGTATGAGTTTTTCTCTTGTGTTCTTACGTTTGCCATATGATCCATGTTCTTCTATTTTTGTGTTCTGTTATTCTCTCTACTGGGTTCTATAATCATGATTTACATGTCTATCTCGTATGTTCCTCTACTGTATTTTTTTACTGAGCTTTTGCTCCTTGCTTACCTCTACTGGACTTTGTTTGATCCCTAAACATGTTTCATCTACTGTTTTGCTAAACCTGTGTTGCTTTTTATTTTCTGAACTTGTTTGGGTGACAAGCTTTGCCCAAATGTATAACTTGCTGTTCTCTCTGTTTGTTTTCTTATAAGTCTCTGAAAAAGACTATTGAGCCTGTTCTATTTGTTGTTTTCTCGTCTATGCATCTGATTCGAGTCAGAAACCCTAGCATTTGGGGTTTTTTGACAAGATTGACTTTGTGTTTGGACTAAGGTTCCATTCAGAACCCTGACTCTCTTTCAGACTCATTCAGAGCCTGTGAACCTAACCTTCTTGGGTACTTTTATTTCTCGCTAGTTTAACGACAACTCTCTCTTGTCTCACATGTCTGTATGCTTTTTATATGACAAATTCTCTTCTTTCAGAAGGCCTTTGGCCAGCTTGTGATTGATTCTGAGTTCCTTTTTAAAAGGTTTGATTGTATAATGTTGATTTTCTTTAAATTAAACCCTTTCTCACCTTTTTCTTGTTGGATTCATTCACGCTAAGAATCGAATCCCGATTTTACTGGTTGTTGATTAATTGTCTTTCCTTGTTTGACCTAAACCATGTACTACTAAACTATTTCCTTTAATAATGCTCTGTGTATTTGCCCTTATTACATTGCTTTAGAAAAGATTCTTAAAACAAATCCTTTCCTTATTTATTTTGCCCGTTTGAATCAAATCCCTTAACCAAAGGGAAACAACTTGTGATTGATTCAAAACCATTCTCTTACCTTTTTATTACTCACCTTATGCACTATAAAAGGGCCTGCCCTTTTGCACTATAAGACAACGGTGTTCACATGTTTTCACAGACTTTTCTGCACAAAAACACAGGCTTTTACACACGCGAATACTAAGTTCTTTCACAAAATTCTACTCTCTTCTTCACTTTGTGCTTTCTGAACAAGTTTGAGCTCTCTCTAAAACTCTCAAGTTTTCTGCTGAACTTAAGTCTACTCCTGGTGTGTTTACTTGCCGTGATTGCTCTATTGTTCTGCTTGTTCTTACTTTGCAACTGGTACGTTATTTTTAGTTAAATAATGTCTCTTCACTATGTGTTTACTTCCTAGTCTGTCATGTTCTCTTTACTATGATTCTGCAACCCTGTTGTGCTTTTCCTATGTGAACTCCCTTTCCCTTTTCCCTTGTATGTGAGTATAGTTCCAGCCATAACAACACTTTCATATTGCTGTCTATGACTCTGAACTGGGTTCTTTGAACCCCTTAGCTCAATCAATTCCCACTCCCCTCTTCCCTTTATGGGTTTGAGTATGGACTTGACCCTGGTGGTGTGCTAATCACTATTCAGACTCAAGTTTGACCCCCAAAGGTCTGCTCCTAACTTGTTTGACCAAACAAGTGGTCAGGGGTGTGCCAGCCTGCACTTGTGGCTGGGCATGGCAACCATTTGTTATGGTTCCCCAATGACATTGCACTTATTCCTAGTTCTAAGTTCTGCCCCTCTCTTGCAAGCCCTGCTTTGGGACCCTGGAGCTCCCTCTGAACTTGGATGTCTGAGGGCTGGCTATTCCACACTGCACTATTCTATTTCTAATATGGTATCCTCAGTGTAAGCAAAGCCGGGAATCCTTGAGATTCCTTGGAACTTTGGAACACTTTGGACAAAAAAGTTCGGAATTGGTTAATCACATATTATTAGGCTTAGCCTGATTTAGGTACCTTGGATGCAACTGTTAGTTTTGATATATTTTCTTTCCTTCTTTTGGCGTGTAATAATTTGTGTAAAGAACTTTGGGAAATATTGTAAAAGGGTGCGGGAGGGATTTTACTTTCTTGCATTAATAAGGGGTAGATATCAATGCCTATATGGTTTAACGTTCAATCGTATTGCAAATCATTAGAGATCCTGCCTATATGTTTGTCTAATATTTTCAATTCAAGTCATACAGATACCATGCCTATAGGGTTTAACATTCAATCATATTACTCAGTCCCTGAAAGTGTCTTTTAAAACTAGTGCAACTTACTCTTTCCTTAAATATTTCTCTCTGAACTCTTTTACAATCATCTCTGTGTTTTATACTCGGACAGTCTGATGATTCTTTTATTTATTTTTCAACTTACTTCAGTCTATACTTTCTTTTCAAAACTCATCTGCATTAGATTACTTTTCTGAAACCAGTACTTTTCTAAATCACTCACTTAAAATACCTCAATATCTGACAATTGGATCCAAGTTACCTAAAACAGACTTTCTATCTAAATATATGTCTTAAACTAGTCCGTTCGCTGTTTAAGCTTAATTTAAAGACCAAATCAGTATGTGCCAAGACATGCTAAACTAAGTGTTTGTTTGATTAAGGGGTTTACTGGAGCTTTACTTGTTTGTTTGTTCATCCTTATATTTGTTGTTTTTGTATGTCAAAATTAGAATTTTATCCTTTGAACCCCATATATGCCTCTACCCCTTTCTTCCCCCTTTAGGATTAGAAGTCCTAATACCCCCAGGACTGATAGGTTGGGGCGACTAATTGCGTTTATATACATTAACGAGGTGGGAAGGGTAGAATATGGATATGATGACCGGTACGCTAATATCACGTGCGACCCTTCTTTTGAGGAGTGATTGCTGGATATTGCATTGATGTGATCCATATTTTGTATAAACCTAGGACCCCCTTTCCTTTTTCTTGCAAATGTTTTTTTTAAATTATGTTTTCTTCAAATAATCCATTTTCCTAAAATTTTATCCATTTCCTTTCTTTAAGCTTTCAAACTTATTTTGGATCCTTATGTGAAAACTTTACTTGCTTCTTTTATTCTCTTAAAGTCACAATTATAGCATGGCCGGGAACCACACTAGTGGATCTTGAGGGGTTCCTAACACCTTCCCCTCGAGATAATCTCTAAGCCCTTACCCGAGCTCTGGTTTACTTTCTTCCCAAAATTCTTCATCTCTTTGAAGTTTCCTAATGCACTATAATCACTAGGTGGCAAATCTCCAAAACTCCATAACCAAATTCTCACAAGAGAATAAGAGTTGTCTCACTATGATATCTTATACCTGATTTTTTGACCCTCCGTCCGATGAAAGAGGGGGCGTCGACAGCATGGCGACTCCGTTGGGTATTTCTTTAGGCTTTCTACCATTACATGGTTTTTGTGACCTTATTGCTTTGTTAATTGCCTTTATTTCCTGCCTTTAATTATTTCATCACGAAACTAACTTGGCTCTTCATGTCTTTCCTTTCTTTTAATAGGTTTCCTTTACTACTTTACTATTATTCCAATATCATTGTAATTTTGAGCTTTTATTATAATCATTTATTTTATGTACGTGAAAATACATGCAATTCGCTTCATTATTGTAACTGCATCTTCTGCATCATACTCCACTCGTGCCAAAACAAATGCTATAGAAACGCTTATAATGAGTGGTTGAACTTTTCCGATACTATCACCCCTAAATTTGGCAAAGGCATATTTGCGGTAAAACCAGTCGATCAACGGTGTAGTCGATGGTTCCACGCCTTTCCCTTCTGAGTTGTCTGCTCAAGGGTACCTGTCTAGCACTTCAAAAATAGAAACCTTATTCCATTAAACTATTCATGCAACATGGTCAAAACTCGCCGAGTCAGTTATGTTGTCCGCATAATGACTCATTAAGATAGCCTAGACCAAAAGTCTATCAGGTTTCCTTGAAACCCAAACGGACACCTCCATGTTCTGTGCTTTTATTTGGAGAACGAAATGCCTTTATGCTAATTATTGATCTAAATAGTCGAGTCTGGGTCTAACCTTTTGTTTTGCAGAAAATGAGGCATGAAGTCCCCAGATTCAGTATGGTAACCAACATTCACCCAAGGCTGCTAAGCCGGTGGGTGTACTTCATGCTAGCGATCAGACCCTTCTCCGGAAATACTTAGGGAATTTTCCGTCACTTCTGGAAATCCAGCCTGGCAAAAAAATCGTAGAGGCCACAACTTTGTTCTAGGATTGTGATCAGTTAGTGTTTCGCTTCGGGAACTTGGAAATGACCTCTTTACTAGAAGAAATAGTGGGTCTGGTTAGTATTCCTTGGGAGACTCCAGGTCTGCTTATGCCGGAAAATTTGCAAAGGTAGAGGCTTTCTTAAGATGATGGGACTCAAGAAAAACCCGGATTTGACTTGTCTTGAAAACTCATACACACCATTTGACTACTTGTATGAGAGATAAGGCCATAGCAAGTCCTACCACACCCACACCGATGAATTTGCCCTTACCTCTTTAGGGCACATCCACAGGAGGGTTTTTGTCTTCATGTTCTATTTTTTGGGGATGATAGTCTTTCCTAAGAAGAAGGCTAGGATCCACACTAGACTAGACATGGTAACCAAGACCTTAATGGAAGGGATCAATGGGCAGTCTTTCAGCATAGTGCCCATGATCATTGATGAGATATATCGAGCCTTAGAATAGTGTCAGCAAGGGGCCAAGCATTTTGAATGGTGCAATCTGTTACTTCAACTCTGGCTTATAGAACACCTTCAGAAGAGTGACTACCACCAGGAAATTATACTTAGAGATTGGGACGGTCATATCGCTTTTTACCACCCAAAGTGACTGAATTTCATGCCTAACATGTTCGCTCAACAAGAAAACTCTTAGAGGATGGGTAGAACTATTCGAAAATCTGAAGGAGGATCAAGTGCAATGGATGTATGAGCGGTTCCCAATCGGGGAGTTCATTGTTCGTTCTCGGGATGCACCATTCCTCATGCTCATTGGTCTGAGGGGAACTTATCCTGGCGTCCCTCTCCGCGCCATGAGGCAAGCAGGAAGGAAGCAGATCATACCAAGGGTAGATAAGATGAGTCACTTCTGGGCTGACTTTCAAGATGATGATAGCCCTTACCGATGTCACGCTCAACACATGTGGCATTGCAAACTCGTCTTAGGTAGAGAAACTATTGAGGCAGACAGGTACCATGCAGGATGTGTGCCACATTATTCGGGTTGGTTGGAAGACAATCACACTGGTTTGGGTCATCCGGGATTCGTCCAAGGTCACAAGCTTATTGATGAAAAGGCTAAAGCGCAAGTTAAATACAATCAATTGTGTAGAAGAATTCGGGAATGCAACACCGAGAAATACAAGAAGCTCACCAGAAATTGATCGACGAGTGGAAGGATATGGCTGTCAACACTAACAAGCGGTTAAGGTATCTGGAACGAGGTCTAGTAGAGCCGGAAGGAAAGCTTTTGAATAGGATTGAAGACTGCCAAAATACAGAGGGAAGTGCGGATGGGCATCTGGCCCGAGCCCTTTTTCTATTAGGACTGTGCGAGTTGATGGAGCTGTACGAGGGAGGCGAGAATACCGAATCAGGGGACGGTCCTTCTGGGACCAAGTAGTTAGGATCTTTTATTTTCTGCTTTCATAATTTAATAAGGCCACGAGCCATTAGTGACATTTTTATTTCCGTTATTTTTAAATTGCATTTCTTTGACTCATCTTATTTTTATCAATAAAATGAGGCATTTAGCATTATAAGTTCTCCAAATTCAATTTGTCACTCTGCCTACCTCGAGCACAACGAGGTACCCAAATTAGGAAATGACTTATATTTCTGAACAACGGGTTTAAATATCGCAATATTCTCTTTCTAAAAATCCGCACTAGCTTTATGCCATATAATTTTTCTTTTATTTTTATTCCCCTTCCCAAAGGTTAGTTCGTGCACTCTGGCACCATCAGCATACTTAACAAGATCCAAAGGCCCTCCACCTCTACCTTCTCCAAGTCCTATCAAAACAAGAATAAAGGCAGAATGGGAGACACCAATGCTTGAAAGGAAATTGAGGGGACTTCTCAGAATACTCCAATTACCAAGGGGAATGCTTCTCATCTTGAGCAAGCATTGCTGAAATTTCGGGAAGAATTGGACCAAGTTCGGAACTTGGCAAGCCTATCAATCACTCTTGCCGCTCCTGATGTTAATGCACAGAACCCCGTACCTCCACAAAATACCCCGCAACCAACAGTACAACCCACTCACACCCAAGCCTGCAACACATGCAATAACACTCCACTGCTCATTCCTAAACCACAAAACACCACAAACGACCACATCCACAACAATCCCATCTTATTAGACACTATACCCAGCCAATCTCAAGTGAATATGAATTAGACGACAAAGACTCCCTCATCAAGAATTTGGCCGCTGAACTCAAGAAGTTATCTAGCCGGGTCTAGGGTGTCGAAGGTAGAAAAGGCGTTGAGGGGCTGAACTACGAAGATTTTGTGTTCAGCCAGATGTTGAACTTCCGGATGGGTTCAAACTTCCCAAGTTCGAGATTTTCGACGGTACAGGTGATCCCAGGGTCCATCTAAGAATGTATTGTGATAAGCTGGTAGGAGTTGGAATGGACGAGAAAATCCGCATGAAGCTGTTCATGAGGAGTCTGAAAGGCGACGCCTTATCTTTGTCTAAGCTAAGATTCCAAGAAATGGACAAGTTGGGTGAGCATGGCGTCCAACTTTATGGAGCAATTCAGGTTCAACACAGAGAACACACCAGATGTGTTTTATATCCAGAATCTGAAAAAGAAACACACAGAGACCTTTCGTGAGTATGCTATTCGTTGGAAGTCAGAAGCTTCTACGGTCAGGCCGACCATTATCAAGAATGGTATGGTCACTAATCTCGAAGCATTACATACCACCAACAAGGCTTTACAGTCTGGTGGCACGTCAAATAAGAAGGACGTGAACTCCGTGATGGCTGCGTACAGAACCAAATCCCCTATGAAATACCAAACATATCCCTCAACTCCACTCACATATCAACCTCCCCTATATTACCAAGCACCCTCGCCCACATACCAAATTCCACCACCCACCTACTAATCATCTCCAATACCTACATATCAACCCACTTCACCAAGATATTCCCAACCTTCACCTGTGTACCAAGCCTATAATTCCCAACCTTCACACTATCAGTCACCACCCACTCGCGAAAACTTTCCTCGACCCAGACCAAATTTCGATCGAAGACCTCCTAGATAATATACCACCATTGCCGAGCCAATCTACCAACTATATAAAAGACTCAAAGTAGCCGGTTACATCACCACTATCCCTTTTGTCACTCCAGAAAGTCCCTCTTAATTGATCAATCCAAACAAAACATGGGAATACCATTCCGCAATGAAAGGCCATACCATTGATGAGTGTCGCTCATTAAAAGATAAGATTCAGACCTTGATTGACAACAAGGTCATCATAGAAAAATATCCCACTCCCAATGTCCGCAACAAACCTCTACCTGGCCACAAGGGCATAGGCATTCATATGATTGAGATTGAGGATGATTGGGACCCTAAAAGGACGATTGGATTAATCGCTGAGGGGGATGAATCGAAGAATCCAACGGTCACCCTCAACCCTGTTGTTGTCCAGATCCAGCCCTATGAGGGAAATGAGGTGAACATGTCCATACCACTCTAGTTTGTAGCACTTCCTGAAAAGGTGTCGGGACCAATTGAGGTTGAGTTCGGGATCCCAAAGGCATCTTCACCGTTTGAAGTTGCTATGCTACCTCCAAGGATGCCTATTCCAATCATAATGACAGGTGTGACCCCGTTCAATTCAAATGCCATACCTTGGGATTACACATTAGAAGCTTGTAGAAAAGGGAAAACAAAGATTGAGGAAGCGATCGTCGCAGAGGGCGTGACCAAAGCAGGTAGGGTATGCACTCCGGAACATTTAGCTGAGTCCAGCAAGCATGCCTTGGGACGGCCTGTTGTGACTGGGCCTGATGACCTTTGGAGAAAGATACAGGCTAAAGAATACTCTGTCATTGAGCAACTGAACAAGACACCAGCGCAGATTTCCTTCCCGGTTTTCTGAAAAGCTTCGAGGCATACAAGAATGCTTTGATGAAAATATTGAGTGAAGCTTATGTTCCTATCAACATAATTATGGGAAAAATGGCGAATATGGTAGGACAAGTGTTGGAAAGGAACAAGATTACCTTCCACGAGGATGAGCTACCGCTAGAAGGACTCAGTCATAATAAGGCGTTGCACATCCCCGTGCAATGCAAAGATTATTTCATCACCTGGATCCTGGTTGACGGGGGATCCAGCCTTATCATTTGTCTTCTAATAACTCTCAGTACTTTGGGAAAGGTTTTTTCACGAGATCAAAGATGGAGCTATCAATGTTAATGCCTTCGATGGGTCCTAAAGATCCACCATTGGAGAAATCAGCCTGTGCTTGCAGATGGGACCAACCTGGTTCGATGTTGACTTTCAAGTGATAGACGACCCAACATCATACAACTTGTTGTTGGGGAAACCTTAGATCCACGCCGCTGGAGCTGTAGCATCAACCCTGCATCAGGCAGTGAAGTTTGAACAGAATCATCAAGAGGTGATCATTCAAGGCGATGGTAGCAACCCCATATATAGTCTCCAGACCATCCCGATGATTGGAGGTAGAAGAAGAAAAGGCGGAGAAACATACCACCACATCGAGCGGGTTAACGCTCTAGACAAGGATAAATGGTGGGACAACAAGATAGAGAGAATCCTGAATTGGATCGAGTATGAGCCCGAAAAAGGACTTGGCAAGAACCTCCAAGGGATCACCAAACCTATCATGCTAATGAAACATGGTACTACTTTTAGTTTAGGGTATGACTACAACTGGGTCCTGGGAGGAGTTCAACCATTGGTCGTCACCATGGCGCGGACCCTACTATCCACTGGAGCACCCTATACCTCATCTGGAACAGACTTTTTAGCCAACCGATGTTATATATGGATCAGAGGAGGATGAAACACTAGCAGCGATGCATAACTTGTTTCTGGAACATGATATGGACTATTGTGTTATCTTCGAGGAGGAAGGGGATGAAGGCCCGTCCATACAAGCTGTGAATCGAGGGGAACGCCTCACTAATTGGTAGATCAGGACCACCAGGGCCCGGGGAGGTTCGGGGTATCAAGTCTAAACAAGCACCATGCATTGCATCTTTACTTTTTACTAGTTGATTTTTTCTTTCTGCATTGTCTTTACTTTTGAAAAGAGCTCCGACGTTTAAAAAAATATATGAATTCAATCAAAGCATTTCCAAGTTTATTTATATATCTCGCTCTTATTATCTTCTCTATGATTTACTTTATTTTACACAACATTACTATTACCTATCTTGATGATGAACCAACGAGTGTGACTTGCAACGTGACAACACAACAAATGGATATAGATTCAAATGAGGATGATATAACAGAAGAGGTTTTCAGAGAGGTCGAGAACTTTGAGAATAAGCCTAAATCCAACCAGGACCAAAGTGAGGTCGTTAATTTTGGGAGATACTGAGAATGTCAAGAAAACACGCATCAGCGTGCATTTGTCGCCATCAGAGAAGAAAGAGTACATAGAATTCTTAAAAGAGTATGAGGACATCTTCGCGTGGTCATATGATGATATGACTGGTCTCAGCACATCCATTGTAGCTCACAAGTTGCCAACATATCCGGCATGTCTTCCAGTAAAGCAGAAGCACAATAAGTTAAACACGACATGAGTTTGAAAATCAAAGAAGAGGTTAGGGTTCTCAGGGTAGTAGAGTATCCAATATGGTTAGCCAACATCGTGCCAGTTCCAAAGAAGCACGGGAAGGTTAGAGTGTGTGTCGACTTCCGGGATCTCAACCGGGTCAGTCCCAAGGATGACTTCCCCTTTCCAAATATACACATCTTGATCGACAACTGTGCCAAGCATGAGTTGCAGTCATTCGTCAATTGTTTTGCTGGATACCATCAAATATGGATTAATAAAGAAGATGCAGAGAAAATAGATTTTATCACACCATGTGGGATATACTGTTACAAAATGATGCCGTTTGGTTTAAAGAATGCTGATGCCACCTATATGAGAGCCATGTCTACCATCTTTCATGACATGGTACATAAAGAACTTGAGGTGTATGTTGATGATGTCATCATCAAATCCAAGAAAGCCGCAGATCATATGGAAGACTTGACAAAATTCTTCAACAGACTGAGGAGGTATAATTTAAAATTGAATCCTGCCAAGTGTGCATTCGGGGTTCCTGCTGGAAAGTTGCTGGGTTTCATCGTAAGTCGTCGAGGGATAGAATTGGATCCGTCAAAGGTCAAAGCCATCCAGGAATTGCCACCGCCAAAGAACAAGAAAGATGTGATGAGCTTTCTAGGAAGGATCAATTATATCAGCTAATTTATAGGTCAGTCTAATGTCATTTGTGAACCTATCTTCAAGATGATGAAGAAGGATGCCGCAACCAAATGGATCGATGATTGTCAGAAAGCTTTTGACAGAATCAAGGAATACTTGTCAACGCCGTCGGTCTTGGTTCACATGAACCAGAAAGACCTCTTCTGCTTTATTTCAGAGTACTAGATGGAGCATTTAGATGTGTTTTAGGACAACATGATGAAACGGGGAGAAAGGAGCAAGCCATCTACTACCTCAGCCAGAAGTTTACCCCGTATGAGGCCCGATATTCCTTATTAGATGCACCTCTTGTGATCTTACTTGGGTAGCTCAGAAATTGAGGCATTATTTCTGTGCCTACACCATTTATCTCATATCACGGATGGATTCATTAAAGTATATCTTTTAGAATACCATGCCTAATAGCAAGCTTGCCAAGTGGCAAATCCTGTTTAGTGAATTCAATATTGTTTACGTCACTCAGAAGGCAGTCAAAGACAAGCCTTGGCAGATCACCTCACTGAGAATCCTGTGGGAGGAGCTGAAGGTGTATTTTCCTGATGAAGAGGTAGCTTTCAAAGGAGAAGACATTGTAGAATCCTATGATGGTTGGAGGATGTGTTTCGACGGAGCCGCGAATTTCGAAAGAGTTTGCATATGAGCAGCCCTGGTATCAGAAATCGATGATCATTATCCGATATCCGCAAAGCTCAGGTTCCCATGCACCAACAACATGGATGAGTACGAAGCCTCCATTTTAGGGCTCAAACTGACCATCGATATGAACATTCAGGAGTTACTAGTGATCGGAGACTCGGACCTACTCATACATCAGGTTCGAGAAGAATGGGCAACCAATAATTCTAAGATACTCCCTTATCTGCATCACGTAGGGGAGTTGAGAAAGAGATTCACAAAGACCGAATTCCATCATGTTCCCTGAATACATAATGAGTTCACTGATGCACTAACTACTTTGTCATCCATGATTCACCATCTAGATACAAATTTCATTGGTCCCATCCAGGTCAAGATTTCTGACCAACCAGTTTATTGTGCTCATGTTGAGGAAGATGCAGATGGAAAACCATGGTTCCATGACATCAAAAAGTACTTGACAATAGGAGGATATCCATAACTTGCCAATGCTACTCAGAAGCGCACACTTCAGAGATTATCTAGCAACTTCTTTCATAGCGGAGGAATCCTGTGCAGGAGGACTCCCGATTTGGGATTGCTAAGGTGTGTTGAAGCAAGAGAAGCAACTAAACTACTGGAAGAAGTGCACGAAGGAACCTGCGGACCTCACATGAATGGTTTTGTACTAGCAAAGAAGATAACCCGAGCAGGATATTTTTGGATGACTATGAAAACGGACTGCACCTAGTATGTCCGAAAGTGCCATCACTGTCAGATACATACAGATATGATCAAGGTTTCTCGAAACGAGCTTAATGCAACAAGCTCACCATGGTCGTTCGCCGCTTGAGGAATAGATGTTATAGGACCGATCGAGCCCGCCACATCAAACGGGCACATGTTCATCTTAGTGGCAATTGATTACTTTACTAAATGGGTCGAAGCAACATCATACAAAGCAGTGACTAAGAAAGTTGTGGCAGATTTCGTCCACGACCGTATTATTTGTCAGTTCGAAATTCTGGAATCAATCATCACCGATAATGGTTCCAATCTCAACAACGACTTGATAAAATCAATGTGTGAAACATTCAAAATCAGGCACAAGAACTCTACAACCTATAGAACTCAAATGAATGGTGCAGTAGAGGCAGCCAACAAAAACATCAAGAAGATACTAAGGAAGATGATTGAAAGGCATAAGCAATGGCATGAGAGGCAATCATTCGCCTTATAAGGATACTGTACCACAGTCCGCACATCAACCGGGGCAAATCCCTAAGCAGGTTTAAGGTATAGAGGCGGTCATTCCCGTCGAGGTAGAAATTCCCTCCTTGAGGGCCATATAAGAAGCAAAGTTAGATGATGCAGAATGGGCAAAAGGTGGTTACGAGCAGATAGCATGAATAGATGGATAGAGAATGAATGCAGTCTGCCACGGTCAATTATATCAGAATAGAATGCCCAGAGCCTTCAACAAAAGAGTTAAACCGAGGAAGTTTACACTAGGGCAACTGGTGTTGAAGAATATATTTTCACATTAAGATGAAGCCAAGGGGAAATTCTCTCCTAATTGGCAGGGTCCATAGATGGATCACCGGGTTCTAACTGGAGGAGCCCTTATTCTTGCAGAAATGGGCGGAGAAGTCTGGCCAAATCCAATCAATTCAGATGCAGTGAAACGATACTATGTGTGATCATTTGGAAATTTCTTTATGATGTAATTTGAACTACACCTGACCTGATTCCCATTTAAGAGGGGATACGTAGGCAGCCATATGGGTTCGGTCACATTTTAATAAAAATTCCATTCCTCCCCCCTGCTATTGGAACTGGGGAAGAATTTTGAGGAGGACGCTCAAAATTCCGAAGTCAGTTCTTCAGTCTATTCATCGCCGGAAGCGCCAACCCAGTAAACTGGGGCAGAATTTTGAGGAGGGCCCTCAAAATTCTGAGATTAATCTGTTTTCATTCATTCAGTGCAGCCGTCAGAAGCACCAACCTAGTAAACTGGGGCACAATTTTAATATATACTTACATTATATTTACTAAATCAGGCATAATTATCATTTAAATTGATGCCGTTTAGCCATGCTACCCTAACAATACGCGATGACATGAGCCACGGGAAGATGACTAACATTCCCACCCGCTACAAAAATCACGATTTAGCTTTGGATGTTCATACACTCGTACTTTTTAGGTTGGAAACCATCAGAATGATCGCTTATTCTCAAATTTTACTATCTAACACCCAACATCCCCAGCAGCCATGATGTCGCATTCAGCTATCAACTAAGAAAATCTCACTACTATTCACTCTTTACATTCATGTATCTCTGCATAAGGCTACTTATCTGCCTTTTGAGACTAAGCATTGTCTCCATCTGCATTTTTTGCATAAGGATATGTATCTTCCTTCCGAGATTAAGCTCTACTTGCATCCTGCATAAGGCTACTTATCTGCCTTTCGAGACTAAACACTTTCTCCATCTGCATTTTGCATAAGGCTATCTATCTGCCTTCCGATGTTAAGCTCTACCTCCATCCTGTATAAGGCTACTTTCTGCCTTTCGAGACTAAGCACTGTCTCCATCTACATTTTTCGCATAAGGCTACTTGTCTGCCTTCCGAGGTTAAACTCTACCTCCATCCTGCATAAAGCTACTTTTCTACCTTTTGAGACTAAGCACCGTCTCCATCTTTATTTTGCATAAGGCTACTTATCTTCCTTTCGATGTTAAGCTCTACCGCGATCCTACATAAGGCTACTTATCTGCCTTTCGAGACTAAGCACTGTCTCCATCTGCATTTTGCATAAGGCTACTTATCATCCTTCCGAGGTTAAGCTCTACCTCCATCCTGTATAGGGCTACTTATCTGCCTTCCGAGACCAAGCACTGTCTCCATCTGCATTTTGCATAAGGCTATCTATCTGCCTTCCGAGGTTAATCTCTATCTCCATCCTGCATAAGGCTACTTATCTGACTTTCAAGACTAAGCACTATCTCCATCTAGATTTTGCATAAATCTATCTGCCTTCCGAGGTTAAACTCTACCTCCATCCTGCATAAGGCTACTTATCTGCCTTTCGAGATTAAGCATTTTCTGCATCTGCATTTTGCATAAGCTATCTATCTACCTTCTGAGGTTAAGCTCTACCTCCATTTTGCATAAGGCTACTTATCTGCCTTTTGATACTAAGCATTGTCTCCATCTGCATGGCTGCAAAATCACCACCTGCATTTAAATTTTCGCTCTAGCTGAAAGATCGCCACCCTTTGCATTTATTTGGCTGAATGACTGCCACCTTTTCATGGGCTGAAAGATCGCCAACTTATTCAAAAGTGTCATAGTTTGGAGGCATCATCTTTATAGCCCGAGAACATCATTTCATGGCCTGCGACCTTTACTTATGCTCTTCGTGGCCCAAGACATCATAGTCTGAGGATGTCATCCTAACCGTCCAAAGACAACATTCATGGTCCAACGGGAACTTGCATCACGTTTAAATTATGCACAATACACGCTGCATTGCTCACTTGCAGGTACATCGGCTAGCAAATGTCCGTCTCAGGAGGAGCTATCCTGCTCCGATTCTCCACAGTCTATTTGGCTCCAAACGCCTTTTCAAATCTAATCATCGTGTCTGTTCTTTTTCGAAATTGCCATCGACATACTCCGTCAATGGTTCCTGAACTACATATGGCATGATTCCTATAAAACCAGAGATATTTAGGTGGATCAAAAGCCAGAGCTCGGTCAAAATGCTTTTCATTCGCCGATCCGGTCATATTGGTCATCTTGTATTTACCCGACAACTCTTTCATCTTCCTCGGGTAAAGAGGGGAAGCTGTTTATATCCAATTTTTCCTATGTATTTTTATGCCCAAAACACTTCCAAAATAATATATATGTGCATATATAAGAACACCAATAGGTTTTGGCATTTTAATAAATTTTTAAACCAATATATGGCCTATTTTTACACCATTAATTCCAATAATTATTCCCAAAGCTTGTCATTTTGGAGAATAATTTATTTTATTCTCATATATAGACCAATATATAGCTAGAATAATTTTTTTACATTTTTACAAATTTGTTTGGTATTTTTAAAGCCATATTATATGTAATTGCAATACTAGCCTCTTTAAGATTTAAATAGCATTTTAATTACAAAATTTATCCCAACATTTTTTTAAAATTATATTTATATACTATTTATTGACCGAGTACCTTTAATTTATTTTTAAAACATCTTTTATTATTTTTATAAAAATAAAAGAGTAAAATTGACTATTTCAATTGTAGCCTCAATTCATTTCAATTATAACCACAATTCCATTACAATTTCAGCCTAAAATCTACCTAATTTTGAGCCCAATTTGTCTTGTCCCAAACCCAGTTTAATCTGACCCGCCTAGAATCCCTTTAATCCAGGTCGTTGATCTTTTTGATCAATAACCACAAACGACCCTTTTTCTTTTTTATTCTACCAACCCCCAACCCTAACCCTCATTTCTTTTAGACAGCCGCCTTCTATCTGAAAACGCTCTCAAGAACTCAAAACCCTAATCGCCTCCCTTGTCTTCTCCGACCATTATCTCGCCGGAGTCCATGGCTTTTCAGGCCATGGACGACCCGTGCTCACCTTCCTTCACTCCTAAGCCATGCGTGTTCGAGATTTTGACGTCTGACCTCGATGGCGTTCGTTCAGATCTTCTCAGATCTGTGGTTGTATGGCCTCTCCGGCATGTCTCCGATGTATTCGAGCTTTAGAAGCCTAGCCATGGCCATCTTTGACTCAAGACCACACCTCTTCCAAGCCTTCTCATTTCTTGGGTTTTTGAGAAACCCTAAAACTATTCGAGGTTCCTTCCTCTTTTATTTACTTGTGGTGTATCTGTGCTATATTGAACGTTTTAAAGCTTTTCCCCAATTTTCTTTTCAAAATTAGTTTGCTTCAAATTTAGGGTTTCCGAAAAATCTCAAAATAACTTCTGACTCTTCTTCTTTTTCTTTTCTTTGTGTGAATCTGTCTGTACCATGTTCGTATGAGTTTTTCTCTTGTGTTCTTACATTTGCCATATGATGGACGTTCTTCTATTTTTATGTTCTGTTCTTCTCTCTACTGGGTTCTATAAGCATGCTTTACATGTCTATCTCGTATGTTCCTTTACTGTATTTTTTTACTCAGATTTTTCTCCTTGCTTACCTTTACCGGACTTTGATTGAACCCTAAGCATGTTTCGTCTACTGTTTTCCTAAACATGTATTGCTCTTTCTTTTTTGAACTTGTTTGGGTGACAAGCTTTGCCCAAATATATTCCCTGTGTTTCAAACTTGCTGTTGTCTCTGTTTGTTTTCTCATAAGTCTTTGAAAGAGACTACTGAGCTTGTTCTATTTGTTGTTTTCTCATCTATGCATCTGGTGCGAGTCAGAAATCCTAGCATTTGGGGTTTTTGGCAAGCTTGACTTTGTGTTTGGACTAGGGTTCCATTCAGAACCCCGACTCTCTTTCAGACTCATTCAGAGTCTATGAACCTAGCCTTCTTGGGTACTCATATTTCTTGCTAGTTTTACGATAACTCTCTCTTGTCTAACATGTCTGTATGTTTTTTATATTGCAAATTCTCTTCTTTCAAAAGGCCTTTGGCCAGCTTGTGAATGATTTTGAGTTCCTTTAAAAGGTTTGGTTGTATGATATTGATTTTCTTTAAATTAAACCCCTTCTCGCCTTTTTCTGGTTGGATTCATTCACACTAAGATTCGTATCCTGATTTTACGGGCTGTTGATTGATTGTTTTTCTTTGTTTGACCTAAACCGTATACTACTAATTTTCTTAAATATTGGTCTGTGTATTTTCCCTTATTACATTGCTTTAGAAAAGATTCATGAAACAAATCTGTTCCTTATTTATTTTGCCCGTTTGAATCAAATCCCTTAACAATAGGGAAACAACTTGTGATTGATTCAAAACCATTGTCTTACCTTTTTCTTGCTCGCCTTCTACACTATAAAAGGGCCTGCTCTTTTGCACTAAAAGATAATGGTCTTCACATGCTTTCACAGACTTTTCTGCACAAAACCACATGCTTTTACACACTCGAATACTGGGTTCTTTCACAAAATTCTACTCTCTTCTTCACTTTGTGCTTTCTGAACAAGTTTGAGCTCTCTCTATAACTCTCAAGTTTTTTGCTGAACTTATGTCTACTCCTGATGTGTTTACTTGCCATGATTGCTCTATTGTTCTGCTTGTTCTTGCTTTGCAACTGGTACGTTATCCTTAGTTAAATAATGCCTCTTCACTATGTGTTTACTTCCTAGTCTTATGTTCTTCTTTACTATGTTTCTGAAACCCTGTTGTGCTTTTCTTATGTGAACTCCCTTTCTCTTTTCCCTTGTATATGAGTATAGTTCCAGCCATAACAACACTTTGATATTGCTTTCTATGACTCTGAACTGGGTTCTTTGAACCCCCTAGCTCAATCAATTCCCACTCCCCTCTTCCCTTTATGTGTTTGAGCATGATCTTGAGTCTGGTGGTGTCCTAATCATTATTCGGACTCAGGTATGACCTCCAAAGGCCCGCTCCTAACTTGTTTGACCAATCAAGTAGTCAGGGGTGTGCCATCCTGCACTTGTGGCTGGGCATGACCACCATTTGTTATGGCTCCCCAATGACTTTGCACTTTTTCCTAGTTCTAAGTTCTGCCTCTCTCTTGAAAGCCATGCGTTGGGACTCTGGAGCTCCATCTAAACTTGGATGTCTGAGGATTGGCTATTCTGCACTGCACTATTCTAATTCAAAAATGGTATCCTGAGTGTAAGCAATGCCAGAAATCCTTGAGATTCCTTGGAACTTTGAAATACTTTGGATAAATAGAAAGCTTTGGAAATTTGGAATTGGTTAATCACATATTATTAGGCATTTAGCCTGATTTAGGTACCTTGGATGCCTTTTCTTTTCTGCTTTTGGTCTGTAATAATTTAAATAAATAACTTTGGGGAATATAGTAAAAGGGTGTGGGAGGAGTTTTACTTTCTTGCATTAATAAGGGGTAGATATCATGCCTATAAGGTTTAACGTTCAATCATATTGCAAATCATTAGAGATCCTGCCTATAGGTTTGTCTAATATTTTCAATTCAAGTCATATAGATACCATACCTATAGGGCTTAACGTTCAATCATATTGCAAACCATTAGAGATCCTGCCTTGGGTTTGTCTAATATTTTCAAGTCAAGTCATATAGATACCATGCCTATAGGGTTTAACGTTTTAATCATATTGTAAATCACGAGAGATCCTGCCTATAGGATTTTAAAACCAATTTTCCTGGAAGATTCGCATATAGATATCATGTCTATAGGAAATGCATATGCATTAGGCAATCTGTAGGTTTAATTAACGCAATCATCTTTTTTACAAGAGCAATAACATGCTTCAAAAAATCGAAAATAGATATCATGCCTATAGGTTTTTGCATCAAACTCGTATTATTCGCTTAAAGTAATAATGACCTATTAGCTGGTCCTTAACATCTTAATACAGTAGCATTTTCAGAAGTCTTAATCATTTGAAAAAACTCTCTTGAATCAGTATACTTTTAAGTTCTTCAAATCTGCATCTTTTTCTGAAACAGTTTCTGTCTAAACATTCTACCTAAATGTTTTACTCACTCCCTGAAACTGTCTTTTAAAAACAGTTCTGCAACTTACTCTTTCCTTAAATATTTCTATCTCTGAAATTCTTTTACAACCATCTCTGTGTTTTATACTTGGACAGTCTGATGATTCTTTTACTTATTCAACTTACTGCAGTCTATACTTTCTTTTCAAAACTCTTCTGCATTAGATTACTTTTCTGAAACCAGTACTTTTCTAAATCACTCACTTAAAATACCTTAATCTCTGAATTTGATCTAAGTTTCCTAATATAGACTTTCTATCTAGATATATATGTAAACTAGTTCGTTCGTTGTTTAAGTTTAATTTAAAGACCAAACCAGTATGTGGCATGACATGCTAAACTAAGTGTTTGTTTGATTAAGGGGTTTACTTGAACCTTATTTGTTTGTCTGTTCATCCTTATATTTGTTACTTGTTTTTGTATGTCAAAATTAGAATTTTATCCTTTGAACCCCATATATACCTCTACCCCTCTCTTTCCCCCTTTAGGATTAGAAGTCCTAATACCCCAGGACTGATAGGTTGGGACGGGTATTAGCATGCAATAAATAACGAGACTAATCACGTTTAAATACCTTAGCGGGATGGGAAGGGTAGAATATGCATATGATGACCGGTGCGCTAATATCACGTGGGGCCCCTCTTTTGAGGAGTGATTGCTGGATATTGCATTGATGTGATCCATATTTTGTATAAACCTAGGACCCCCTTTCCCTTTTCTTGCAAATGTTTTCTTCAAAATTGTATCCCTTTCCTTTCTTTAAGCTTTCAAACTTATTTGTGATCCTTATGTGCAAACTTTATCTGCTTCTTCTATTCTCTTTAAGTCACAATTGCAACATGGCCGGGAACCACACTAGTGGATCTTGAGGGGCGGCTATCATCTGCCCCTCGAGATAATCTCTAAGCCCTTACTTGAACTCTGGTTTACTTTCTTCCTAAAATTCTTCATCTTTTTAAAGTGCCCTAATGCAGTATAATCATTAGGTGGCAACTCTCCAAAACTCCAAAACCCAATTCTCGCAAGAGATAAGAGTTTTCTCCCCCATAATATCGTATTCCCAATTTCCGGACCCTCCGTCCAATGAAAGAAGGGGCATCGACACGGCCATCCTTCAGCAGATGCGGAATCACTGGGGATTTTTTGCATGTTTCCACCCCTTTTTGCTCAATTCCACTTTAATTGAATTCAAATCACTTCCTGGCATCATTTTCCTGAAAATCCAACAATACATACCATAAATGACCTTATATTATAGTTAAAGGACATAAGCAAGACTAGATTGAGTGGTAAAATAACCACTCATCAATGCCCCCAACTTAAAGCTTTTGCTTGTCCTCAAGCAAATCAAAATCAACAATTCAATGAGGATTTACCACGTAAAATACACGTGATATTGCTATCATTTACATATCACATTCCCCAATTCAAGCACCATATTTATGGATTTGGTTGGTATTAATAATTAGGCTCAAGTATGTGTATCTTTCCCGAATGACTCCCTCATTTAAAAGTAACGTCAAGAATGTGCAAGGGAGTTAAAAATAATCAAGTGACAAGCATAAGCCTCAATAAGTGATTCAAACGCACTAGTCCTCTACACATGCTCAACTTACTCAATTTCACCAATCCTTTCTAATTCATGTGCCCTCACAAAAAAGAAAGTCCCAAAATCATTATATTTACAATACAACATCGGGGACAAATTTACACAAACACTCACTCTCAAGAAGAATTTCAAGTGTTACAACATCTCATACCATAAGCTTGCCTTTATTTTAATTCAGCACCTATTCATGAATATTCGGTTGGAGGTCCCATAAGGAATTTTAAGCTTGTAATATAGGTTAGGGAAGGGTCGGATAAGCATTTGTATACAAGTGACTTCACCCTCCTTGACACTTCTCATAATTTTCATTCTTTTGCACTTTGTTGCTTTTCAAACCCCCATAGACTCATTGGCATCTAGTTCCCTATATAGAACAACCTTAAATATCTCACTAGTTTTATTCAAGGCTCCATAATTTATATTCATACAAATATTTCTCTTTTTTGTATATACAAAATTTTCTTTTGGAGCTTGAATAATGTAATAGAAACACTTTGAGGTATATGATCCTTTAATCAATGTATTACCTTACCAATTTCCACTTTGACATCAACACCCCCAACTTAGGATTTTAGCCTCTTCTCAATGTTCAAGTAGGGACGGGTTCAAAAGAAGGAATTGTTTTACAAATAAAGGAAACGTTTGTAATGAGTTGGGAAAATAAAAGGTTTAAAGGCTCAAATAGGGTACTAGTGATATTATTTATGCAAGGGTAGGATCAAAAGGCTAAAGAGGTTTTGCAAATAAAACAAAGAATGCCTAAGATCATTCCTCTAACCAAACATACTATTATTAGCATTGACAAACCAACCAGGAAAGTTCTAGATAATAGAAGTAAACACAAGATTTTTTTGTACAAAGACTAACACACCTGGCACATGAATTAATCAAGATGGCTCAATCATTTTCTAATAATAACGTCTAGAGAAATATTATTTAAACTAGTGGAAAAAGAGTCACTAAAAGAGCCAAAAATTTATCACAAAAATTATTCATCACCATGCAACTTTTTTGTTTTAGTTCAAAATCAAAATTCGGAGGGGTATTCTTGATTCATATTTTACATACAAGAGACTAATTTTATCAGTACCAAACAATCCACAAGCCTCCTCCTAGAAAAACAAGACGATTTCCCTTAGGAAAGTTGTCACGCCATCTATCATAGGGAAAAGTCACCCGGTTCACTTTAGAAATATTCCTTATGAAAGAACCGTAGCATGAACAAAACCCAAGGACATAGTACCTAAAGAAATAAAAATAAAATAAAACAAAACTACTAAAAAAATACTAAAATAAAAGCACTAATACTAATAACAACAAGCTACTAAAGACACACAATATCCATAGCAACAAAAATAAGCCCAGCATGGGCACACCAATAGCAAAGTATGAATAAGTATACTCCTATAGCCACCCCCAACTAAAAACATTGCAGTGTCCTTACTGTATAATATAAAATATAAAATATAAACAGTTTGAGGGTCTCTCTGAGGTCTGCATCAAACTAACAAACTATGGGAGGACGGCCGATCAATGCTGTGCTGAACTAGTGGTCCCATCATCATCAGTCTCCTCATCGGCATCATCATCACCACCATAACCAGCACTCTCTGACATGAAGAAATACTCCTCACTATCATCTTTGGCCACCACTGGTATCTTCTTGCCTGGGTTTCCCCATTTGAAGATGGCCTTTATGCCTCTCCACATTTTGATCATTAATTTTCTGCCTGAAAATTAGCATGGGCCTTGGCCAAAGTGCCATAGGCTGTCTCAAGAGTGGTCACTGATGCTACCATCTTCTCATGAGACTCTGTCTGGCTCTTCTTCACATCTAAGTAACTCTTCATTTCTTCCATAGAGAAGTAAGAGGATCAAGGCTAGGAAGATCAAGGCCCACTCAGAAGCTGTGACACTAACTCCCGAATAGATACAAGCTTGAAGTTTAGCATCCTATATGGTCCCTGTGCAGCTACTTGTGAAGAGGACTCGAAACCAGTAGCCGTGGTGGTGACTTTTCTTTTCTTGCTCTTGATTGCACCGCCCTCTCCTGTCACTCTAAGTGGATGAAAAGGCTTATCAGCTGGTAGGCACTTATCGGTGCTATGTACATAACCTATGATGTAGTGCATAACTGTGTGATCAATTAAGGGAACATCATTCCTGCTTCCTTGTCTCGCAAGTACTCCCTCATCTCCCGCAGGATATAGTACCCGACATTCACAGGAATTCCATCCAGGATGCATGCAATGATCAATTCCCTAGTGTAGGAGACATCTGAGACGTTTCCACAAGGAGACACCCTATTGCAAAGGATGTACAACTACATTTTTGCTTCAGCAGTAAAGTCACTTGATTTCACCCCTTTTCTCCGGTTACCCAATTTGGCTCTCAGGCTAGGAGGGAAGAGTTTGGAGACAAGCCATTCTCCATTTTCATAATGATCTTTCTCTTGTACCGACTCCATTGGATAGTTGGGAATACCAAGAGTTTCATTTATTTGTTCGTCCCAAACCTAACCAATTTTCCTCTGATGACGACTTGTGAGCTAGCAAAATCTGTGTTCCTAAGGTTTGCATAGAATTCATGAACCCACTCCTCATTAGCTTTGCAAGGAGTGGGGATGAAGCACGACCATCCTGATGTATGGAGCTGGGCATGGAAATCTGGAAGCTTCTCGGCCAATTTGTCATCATTTATGCCCTTTTCAAGTACTATCCTTCTATTGACGAGGTCGTGAAAATATCGACGCTTACATACAGCTGACATGAAGCATGATTCATCATATGGTTCTTCAATATCTTCCTCAATTTCCTGTTGTTGTCCACTCATGTTTGGGTCCATTTTAACTCAAAACACCTACAAAAAATCAAAATAAAGTCAGTTGGGTAATAGAATCATGTTAAAAAATTCAAAACACTGCAATTGAGCCAAAACATAGGTTGAATGGGCCCAGGATGCCACTGTTGCAAAGCTACTGGAAATTGGCAGTGCTGCCTAGTTTTTGCATCTGCGGAACAGTGACTGCAGAAGCGGTTCCGATTCTATGGAACTTTTACCGCATTTTCGATTTTGGTCAAGATTCCAATTTTCGCATCTACGGAAATTCTACCGCAGAAGCGGTTCTGCTTTTGCGGATAATAGACCACATCTGCGGTTTTTGTCATCTTCTTCAACTGCTCAGATTGTTTTTTCAATTTAGATTCTCAAACTCCTTTTTGGCACCTAATTTATACTCAAGACTTATAAATTAGTACATTACATGAGATTTTGATTCTATTGGGTATGATTTGTGGTATTTAGAAGGAAATTTTCTTTTAAGCATTGTGTCGAACATCTTGCAAGCGATTTAAAATAACCTCTTCTTCACACAAATTGGGTACTTAGAATTCCCAAAAGTTTGTTCATGATATACAACACATACAAACATACAATTATCCAATTTTCCTCACCCGATTTTTCACACAAATCAGAGGGGAATGGGGAACGTAGCCATGGAATGCCTTAAGCACGGAAGAGGAAGATAAGAGAAAACAGTGGGAGAGAGGAGTAGACGAAAATACCTAATTATCGTGTGAGTGTAGTAGAATTCACAAGCAAAGCAATGGAGTTTATTAGAGTGTTTTGGAAATGAGGGGGGGGGGGGGATTAGGGCTGGGAGAAACAGTAAGCATAGGTTACCTGAGCAAATGAGGCGTCTAAATTTTTTCAAATTAAAGACCTATTCGATTTACGCATCTACGGTGTTGTTTCCGCATCTGACGTGCTGCTTATGCGGCCAAATGTCGGCTTCTGCAAGACTTCTCACTTTTGGGCTTCTAGTTACGCTTCTGCGGTAAAAAATCGCAGATGCGGTTACACCAGAAGATTGATGCCCAATTTTTGCAGCTACTGGTTTTGGACCTCCATGCCACTCTGACCTGCTCAAATCAATTCCAAAAAATCTAAAACTTGGCAGATTAGTAAAAAATAATATTCTAGGCTATTCTAAAAAAACAAATTTCAAAAATGACCAAATATTTTGAAAAATAATGGGTTTCCTACCACCAAGTGTCGCATTTAATGTCGTGGCACGACGCAAACAACTTTACCCCTTTTCTTACCACTTGGATGATATGAACTGGGCACCTAGTTTGGAATCAATCTTGTGACCACTAGTGATTGGGGGTGGTAAGTTAATGATCAAGCCAAGCCTTAAATTCTTTATTTTGCACTTCTTGGCTCTCATGTGAGGATTGTCATTTTGCTTTCTTGTTCCCTCAAATTGTAGGATGTATGGCATGAGTTTTCCTCCTCGCAATCCTTCATTGATTCATATGGTTCAACTTCCGTGTCAACACACAATTTGAATTTTGAAAAATACTTGGAATGTGACTTCAAGACTCCAACTTGCAATTTTTATAGGTTTTGACATCTTATTCTTCCTCCGGACTAGAGTCAATCTCAACCAAATATTCATTTACACTGGTTGACTCAAATTCCATTTTTTTTCTCGGCATCACTAACATTCATGGAGCCAGTTGGTGGATGTTCAATTCATGATTCCTCAAAGTAAATCTCACTTCTTCCTCGGAATTGGACTCTTCTTGGATTCCTTCCACACTCTCAAGTTGGTGGGCATAGTGAGCCTTAACCAATATTTGTTTTGATCCCCCAAAGTGAGAATATTTTCATTTTTGTAAGACAAGCCTTGTTTCAAATCCTCGACTTCAAAGTTGTGCTCCTCCTCATTTTCAAGAATGGTCTCCAACAGGAGCATCATTTTCTTATTTTGAGCATTTGAGAGTTCTTCTTGATTTTGATCAAGTGCCGAGAAAGGATTTTCAACTTCAATCTCCAAGGAAGGTTCTTGGCTATCATTAACTTTTGAGGATTTTTAGACCTCTAAAGTTTCAAGCATTTACTCCATTTGCAAATTCAACCTCTTAAGTGCCAAATCATTTGGAGACTATTCTCCAAAAGTTCCTCCAAGGCACTTCGTTCATTGTTTCCTTCTTCAAGTAAACACTCCAACATGAGCTTGAACTCTCCATTTAGTCCATGCTCAACCTTTTCCATTTCCATATCCCTATAATTTTCATCACAAAAAGTAGAATTATCATAGCGCGGGATTGGGGACGGGAAGGACAAATAAGCACAATCATCCCAATGATCATTTTGAAAACCATACTTATCACAGATACTCTACTCATGGGTTTGAGATTGTGCACACAATCCACCTCCGGGAGAACTAAGATAATTTTGCCACGAGTGTGGTCCTCCACAATAAGGACAAGGGTCATCAAAGTATGAACAACTACCATCTGACCAATTTTCATTAAATGATGCAATTGTTCAAAAATAAGAAAATAAATAAGAAACATACAATAAAAATACCCCATATTATGAAAAAATACAAAAAAATTCACAAGTTTGGACCAACGCACTTTTGCTTATTACTCAAACTACCTAAATTACGCCAAATGGTTCCCCGACAACGGCGCCAATTCTTGATGGTGTTCAAATCCACTACTGAAAAGTAAATGAACATGATCACATGCAATATAATTTATCCAACCATGGGTCGGGGTTGAATCTCACAGAGACTAATGATTAGGCAATTAGAAATGTAAGAGAATTATCGCTTATCGCGCAGTTCCAAACACTAAGAATTTTGGTTGGAAAATATTTATATCCAAATGAGCAAATGTAAACAAACCTAGAAAGAAAGTAAAACGATTAATGGCTACAAGTATATTTGCATCGGAAATACACTCAAGTAACAATCCAATGTATTTCACGATTTTACAAATATGAGCGAGTTTATACTAATAAATCCCTTCCAGCTATGTTTCACATAGATTCACCTAGTTTCCTCTAGCAATCATGAACTCTCCAGCTATCATAACTCTCTCTTAATTACTTATGATAATTTACTAGACACACTCTCTCAAGTTATGCTAGCTAGATTCACATTATAGTTTACTTAGATTGCACCCGAGGTATCATTATCTCTACTCCAACCTCTAAATCCTCGTTATGACTCTCGCCTATACTCCGGGAGTGATGTTGTTCAAAATACTATCTAAATATGCACCCTCTCTCAAGCAGATACATAATAAATAGGACCGACTAGTTGAGGATCCTTTCAATTAACCAAAATCAAAACATAGTTTAACAAATAGAGATTCAACAAGAAATCTACATTATAACAAGAAGTTCATCCTTCAATAGGTTTCTTCAAAATCTTAGATTAAATATATAGCTACTCATAATAGTGTTCATTCAATACATAAGTACAACAAGGTATTTAATCCACACTTTAAATATGAATATTCCATAAACAATATTCAAGTATTGGATAAAATACTACACACTTAGATATACAATACAAAGTAAGGAAATGAAAAAAATAACATAAATGGGTAAGAAATCCTTAACCACAAGCTTCAAATCTTCAAGACCAAAGTGTGTGTGCAAAGCCTAGCTTCCAACCTTGTTCTATCAAGCCCTAAGAACTGAAAATATGCCAAAGATCTCCAAAAGATCTGCTTGGACGAGTATAAAAATGGGTTGGGAATGAGAACTTGTGAAATGTCAAATTTGCCCAAATCTGATGCATGTCTACCGCACCTGCGGAACAAGTTATGCAGATGCGGATTCATTACCGCAGAAGCGCCATATAGAGCTATACTTAGCACCGTAGATGCGGACATCAAAAGCACAGATGCGCTATCACAGAAGCGTAATTCCAATCGCAGATGCGGGATGCCCTTTACAACTCTGTAATTGCAGATGCGGTGCAAAAGGCGCAGCTGCGCTATCGCAGAAGCGACATTATAACTGTATATGAGGTTTCTTGAATGCTTAGCAATTTCTGCAGAAGTGGTTATTTTCTCGCAGAAGTGGGGTGCTTCTGCAACCATCATTCCGCACATGCAGAATCACTGAGGAGTTTTTGCATGTTTCCACCCTTTTTTGCTCAATTCCACTCCAATTGAATTCAAATCACTTCTTGGCATCATTTTCTTGAAAATCTAAGAATACACATCATAAATGACCTCACATTATAGTTAAAGGACATAAAAGCTAAGGAAGAGAGAATAGATTGAGTGGTAAAATCACCACTTATCACTCGCAAATGCGAAGAACCTTCGCAAATGCGAAGTTCCCCACATTTCTGTTGCCTTAGCAATTGCGAAGGTTTGATCGCAATTGCGAACATGTACTTCTACAAATGCGATAAAACGATCGCATTTACGATCACTGTCCTACCTAAATTTACTTTGTAATTGCGAAGACTGCCTGGCCCAGCTTATGATCGCAATTGGGATAAAAGCCTCACAAAAGCAAAACATGTTGGGTTCGCAATTGCGATGCATGATCTCACAATTGTGAGATTAGAGGCCTACAACATGTTCAGTCATACCAGTAAATTTCCTAAGTTTCAAAACACCCCGTAGCATGTCCAAAACTTACCTGAGCCCTTGGGGCTCCAAACCAAACATGCATGCATGTATTAAAATATCATATGAACTTTTTTGCACAATCAAATCGCCAAAATAACACCTAAAACTACGAATTTAGCACCAAATTGCATGCATTTTCAAGAAAATTTCAAAACTTCTAACTTCTCAATCAAACGTCCAAATCCAATCATATAAACTCCGTATTCACCAACTTTCAGACATGACTTAAATATCATATTAAACCTCTATCGGGCTGGGGAACCAAAATACGGGCCCGATAGCAACAAGATCAAATATTATTAATTTCTAAAAGCTATTATATTTTTACTTTAACAATTTTCTATATAATTTTATTTCTCGATCTAGGGTCCTCAAAATTTGATTCCGGGCATACTTCCAAGTCTTTTATTTTACTACGGACCATCCAAGACCGTCCAAAATATGGACCAAGGTCCGTTTACTCAAAATATTGACCGCAGTCAACTTAAATCTATTTGAAAGGAAAACTTAATATTTTCTCAAATATTCACATAAAGGCTTTTTGGAAAGGTGTCTAGATTGTGCACGTAAATTGAGGAGAAAGTAAATAAGGTCTTGAAGGCCTCGGACCCTGAATTGGGTTCTAAAACACGACATGATCTTTTGGGTCATCGCATTCTCCACATCTAAAACAACCATTCGTCCTCAAACAGACATAGAAAAGTACCTGAGCTAGGGATAGGGATATCTGCTCCGTATATCTGACTCAAACTCCCAGATAGCTACCTCAATAGGTTGACCTCTCCACTGTACACGAACCGAAGGATAACTCTTCAATCTCAACTGCCGAACCTGCCAATCTTAAATGGCTACAGACTCCTCCTCGTAGGTCAAATCCTTTTCCAACTGGACGGTGCTGAAATCTAACACGTGCGATGGATCACCTTGATACTTTCAAAGCGTGGACACATGAAACACTGGATATACCACTGTCAAGCTTGGCAGCAACGCAACTCTGTAGGCCACCTCTCACACTCGATCAAGAATCTCAAATGGTGCGATGGACTTAGGGCTTAACTTGACCTTCTTCCCAAATTGCATCACAACCTTCACGGGTGACACCCGAAGCAACACTCTATCTCCGACCATGAATGCTACATCACGAACCTTACGATCGGCATAGCTCTTCTGCCTGGAGTGAGCTATACGAAGTCTATCCTGAATGATCTTAACCTTCTCCAAGACGTCCTATACCAAATCAGTAACCAATAACCGAGCCTCTCCCAAGTCAAACCATCCAACCAGCGATCGACACTGACCATACAATGCCTTATAAGGAGGTATTTGGATGCTCAGTTGATAATTGTTGTTGTAGGAAAACTCCGCTAACGGCAAGAACTGATCCCAAGAACCTCCTAAGTCAATACTCAGGCATAGAGCATATCCTCCAATAATTGAATAGTATGCTCAGACTATCCGTCTGTTTGAGGATGAAATGTTATGCTTAACTCGACCCGCTTACCCAACTCACGCTGCACTGCCCTCCAGAAATGTGAGGTAAATTGCGTGACCCAGTCAGAAATAATAGACATAGGCACACCATGAAAACGAATAATATCTCGGATATAGATCTTTGCCAACCGCTCTGAAGAATATGAAACTGCCACAAGAATGACATGCGCAGACTTTGTCAGCCTATCCACAATAACCCATACTACATCGAACTTCCTCAGAGTTCGTGGGAGTCCAAAAACAAAATCCATAGTGATACGCTCCCACTTCCACTCGGGAATCTCAATCTTCTGGAGCAAACCACCCAATATCTGATGCTCGTACTTTACCTGCTAACAATTCAAACATCGAGCTACATATGCAACAATGTTCTTCTTCATCCTCCTCTACCAATAATGATGCCGCAAGTTCTATTACATCTTGGTGGTACCCGGTTAAATAGAATACCGGAAACTATGGGACTGTTCGAGAATCAACTCAGGAAATCCATCCACATTAGGTACACAAACACGAACCTGCATCCTCAAAACTCCATCATCTCCAACTATAACCTGCTTTTCATCTCCATGCCACACTATGTCCCTAAGGACAAGCAAACGAGGGTCATCATATTGCCGATCTCTGATCTGCTCAAATAATGAAGACCGAGCGACTGTAAAGGCTAGAATACGTCTAGGACCTCACAAACTGATTGGCCAAAGCCTGAACATCCAAAGCAAGCAGTCTCTCACTGACTAGAATATATGCAAGGGTACCCATACTAGCTGACTTCCTACTTAAAGCATCAACCACCACATTACCCTTCCCGAGATGATACATGATGGTGATATCATAGTCTTTCAATAGCTCCAACCACCTTCTCTGCTTCAAATTCAGATCCTTTTGCTTGAACAAATACCGCAGAATCTTGTGATCCGTAAACACCTCGTATGACATGCCATATAGATAGTTCCTCCAAATCTTCAGCGCGTGAACATTGTCTGATAGCTACAAGTCATGAACTGGATATTTTTCTCATGAATCTTCAACTTCCGCGAAGCATACAATAACCTTGCCATTCTGCATCAACACCGCACCAATTCCAATACGAGATGCATCACAATATATTTTATATGACCCTAAACAATAGGCAACACCAACACCGACGCCGTAGTCAAAACTGTCTTGAGCTTTTGAAAACTCACTTCACACTCGTCTGACCTTCTAAACAGGGCACCCTTTTGAGTCAACCTGGTCATCGGGATACTATAGATGAAAACCCCACCACAAACTGACAGTAATAACCTGCCAAACCCAAGAAACATCGGATCTCTATAGCTGACGTGGGTATCCACCTGAATACTCTTTGCTGATACAACGTGACCCAAGAAAGCAACTGAACTCAACCAAAACTCACATTTCGAAAAACTAAGCATATAACTGACTGTCCCTCAGAGTCTGAAGAACGATCCGAAGATGCTGCTCATGCTCCTCTCGATTGCGGTTATCATCAATAAAAACAATCACGAAGAAATCCAAATAGGGCTTGAACACTCGGTTCATTAAATCCATAAATTTTGCTGGGGAATTTGACAACCCAAATGGCATCACCAGAAACTCATAATGCCCATACCAAGTTCGAAAAGCCATCTTAGGGACATCAGATGCCCTAATTCTTAATTGATGGTATCCAGACCTCAAATCAATCTTCGAAAACACCTTGGCACCCTGAAGATGTTCAAAAAAGTTATCAATCCTCGACAATGGATACTTGTTCTTGATGGTGACTTTGTTCAATTGCCGATAAATTATGCACATCCTCATTGATCCATCCTTTTTCTTTACAAACAACACTAGCACACCCCAAGGCAAGACATTGAGCCTAATGAAGCCTTTATCAAGCAAATCTTGCATTTGTTCCTTCAATTCTTTCAAATTTGGTGGGGCCATACGCTATGGCGGAATAGAAATGGGTTGAGTGCCCGAAGCCAAATCAATACAAAAGTCAATATCTCTATCGGGTGGCATCCCCGGCAAGTCTGCATGAAATACCTCTGTAAACTCACGAACAACTGGTACAGAATCCATGGAAGGAACCTTCGCACTAGAATCGCGAACATAAGGCAAATAAGCCAAACACTCTTTCTCGATCATACGCCGAGCCTTCATATAAGAAATGACCCAAATGGTAGAATGACCAGGAGCCCCTCTCAACTCCAATCGAGAACCCCGGTAAGGCTAAGGTCACAGTCTTGGTATGACAGTTCAATCTAGCATGATAAGGTGACATCCATCCATCCCCAAAATGACATTTAAATTGACCATATCAAGAAGTGGGAGATCTACACGGGCCTCAAAACCCCCAATAGTAACCACACACGAGAAATAGACGTGATCTACAATAATAGAATCACCCACCGGTGTGGACACATATACAAGAGCACTCAAATAATAACGAGGCACAAGCAAATACATAGCAAAATAAGATGACACATATGAGTATGTAGACCCTGGATCAGATAGAACTAAAGAATCTCTAATGCAAACTGAAACCGTACCCGTGATAATGTCATCGAATGCCTCAACTTAAGGCATGACTAGGAAAGCATAACATCGGGGCTCTCTGGGATGACCTCCTGCTGGCTGGCCTCCACCTCTAGCAGCCTGACCTCCACCTCTAATACCTCGACCTCTACCTCTAGCAGGTAGAACCCTACCTATAGCTGGCTGAGCGGGCAGTTGGACACCCGATGCTGGAACCATGGCACGAGAACCCTGATGCTAAGAATTTCTCATTGCTTGAGGGCGAAATGTAGAAATGTGCCTCGGATCACCACAAGTATAGAAAGACCTCGACTGCTGGCCATGAATCTGACCCTATTGGCCTGAGTAACCACACTAAAAACTCTGGAGCGGAGGCGCAGTGATAGGAGCTGGTGATGTACCATAGGATAGCTGATCAGAATATTGCATATGAGAGCCACGACCACCTGAAGTACCGTGAGAAGCGGCCTGGGAGGATGACCTCTACAAAAAGAATCCCTGCCTCCAGATGAAGCACCACTGAACCTATCAGAATGATGAGGCCTCTTGTCGGACCCCTGACTACTCCCCTGAGCTAGAACTATCTCAACTTGCCTGGCCACATTGGCCGCATCCTGAAAAAAAAATCTCGCTCCCTATCTCCTTACCCATCTGCAATCTGATAGGCTAAGCGAGTCCCTAAATAAACCTCCTAACCTTTTCTAACTCGGTGGGGAGTAAAAAAAGAGCATGACGAGCCAAATCAATAAACCTAGTCTCGTACTGAGTTGACAGTCATAAAACCCTGCTATAGATGCTCGAACCGCTTATGATAGTCCTCTCTCTGAGTGATAGGAAGGAACTTTTCAAGAAATAGCTGAGAGAACTGGTCCCAAGTCAAGGCAGGCGATCCAGATGGTCTAGTCAACACAAAATCATTCCACCATCTCTTGGCGGACCCTATCATCTAGAATACAGCAAAGTTAACCCTATTGGTCTCTAATATCCCCATGTTTCGCAACATCTTATGGCAACATTCAAGATAATCCTGGGGGTTCTCAAAAGCTGCCACACTGTAATAAACCGGTAAAAACTAGATGAATTTATCCAACCTTAACAAAACCTCACAAGAAATAGATGATCCACCAGCAGCCAGTGCCGCAACAAGTGGTTGAGCTGATGGAGTCTGGAAGTGAGGATCCACATGCTCCAGAGTGTGGGTAGTGGGGGGTACGGGCTCTTCCCCCAGCCTGAGAAACGGATGGTGCTACAAGAAATGTGCCAGTTTGAGCTACGCTCTCCATAAGGCCCAATAGACGGACCAAAGCATCATGAAGTACCGATATGATGATGAATCCCTTCGGAACCTGATCTGGCCATGCTGGACGGTATTAGCCGAAACTTTATCATCGAACTCCACCCGAGGCTCCCCTATTGGTACTAGTGCTCGAGCTATAGGTTGAGCCCCGCCCCTGTCTTGGCCTCTAGCACAACCTCGGCCTTGTCCTCTACCCCTCGTAGGAGCTATCACTGGGGGCTTGGGCTGCTGATTAGTTGATGAAGCGGTACGTGTTCTCGCCATCTACGAAAGAATAAGAGTAGAAAGTTCTATTAGCATTGAGAAATTAAATTGCACAACAGAGAAGAACAAACGTGAAGTTGTTCTTAAACTCTGTAGCCTTTGGGGGATAAGCACAGACGTCTCTGTATCGATCCCTCTGACTCTACATAGCATGTCGTGAATTGTGAGACTTAGGAAACCTAAGACTCTGATTACATATACAGTTCTAATGGCGCCTAACTCTTAGAATGCTAGGCAAGCCACATATACAGTTCTAACACGCTAATCACTAACCAAAACAATAATTAACAATAATTTAAACTAAACAAATAAGAAGTACGAAAATTTTATAACAGTTTAAAATACTACAACACGACTACCCAAAAGATCTGGTGTCAAAATCCACGAACTTCTAGGAATTTTCTAGGGATTTTCTAAAAATACTAGCTTAAAATAAATACATCTGTTCTCGAAATGAAAGAAAACAGGAAAACTAAAATAGAGGGAAGGGGACTCAAGGGTCTACTAATGTCGGCAGATCTACCTTGGATCTCCTGATGGACTGAAGGCAGCAACCCAACTCTAATCAACGAGATCCGGCACCAAAATCTGCACAGAAAGTATCCCTTGTACTGGTAAGTGCTGAGCCTAACTTCAGCAAAGTAATGATGAGGCTAGGACACGACAAATTTAACATAAATGAACCTTTGCAATTAAACCATATATGAGAAAATAATAATAACATAAATTTAACAGATAATAATGGGAAAAGGAAAAACATGCTGAGGGAAATGTCAAATTCTAAAAATAGTACAATACAGAAACACGGTAAATATCATGCTTTGAACCAATGGAAATAATAACATAGAAACATGTATGTGACATCATCATTTGTGCTTTTACTCTCGTCCTTACGTAAGAAATAATAGAAATGGCAGTGAATCACCCTTCTGCATTAACTATCTCATAACATGGCACATCATCACCCTTCGTGCATTATCAATATCGAAATATGGCACGGAATCACCCTTCATGCATTAACACTTACAGAATATAGCTTGACATCACCCTTCGTGCTTTATAGCCCACTCACAAAATATTGCACGACACCCTTCGTACTTTACGCTCTTCCTCACCAAAACAGCAGAAGCAATAACAACCCAATAAGGGAATCATCAATAAACAACCTCATTTCAACATTTAACTTTACAATATAAATATCAACTTGAGTTAATACTCAACAAATAGAAAATACTAGGAAAACATAATAAGACTTGTTTTACATAAAGAATAACCAGTTTAAGCATGAGCAATACGTATAAAGAAACATAATAGTCACAAGTATAATACTCACTCGCTTGCTATGACCCAACAACAACATATATAGATACTCTCCACCTTACTTATACGTCGTACTCAAAAACTAATCACGTAGCAAATAAGGCAACAATACAAAATCCCTCAAGCTAAGTAGCCATAACACTTACCTCGATTTCACAACCAAAAATCAAGCCTGGAATACCGTTTTACCTCTCGATTCCACCTCCAACTCACTCGTATCTAATCACAATTAACTAAATAACATCAGTTATCGCTAAAGAAATTAGTTCCAATGCATAATTACAAAGTTCCCAACATTTTCCAAAAAGTCAAAAATCGACCTTGGGATCGCTTGGTCACAACTCGAAGTTCGGACCTAAACCCGATTACCGATTCACCACGAGCCCGAATATATAATTGGTTTTGGAATCTGGACTCAATTTAAGGTCCAAATTCCTAAATTTTGAAATTCCAAAGTTTTACCCAAAAATACCCAATTCCACCATAAAAAACCCCTAGATTCTAAGATGAAATCTTGTAAAAAGATGAAATAGATTGAAAGAAATGAGTTAAGAATCATTTACCTATGATTTGGGGAAGAACTAGCCTTTGAAATTTCGCCTCTTGAAGTTTAAGGCTTGAAAATTTGAGAAATGAATCAAAAATCATGTCTTAAGTCTCGTTTACACCACTGCAGATGTCGCATTTGTGACCTGAGCTTCGCAATTGTGAAGCTCGCAAATGTAAAGAACCATCGCAAATGCGAAGTTCCCCATACTTCTGTTGCCTTCGCAATTATGAACAGGTACCTTTGCAAATGCGATAAAACGATCGCATTTTTGATCACTGCCCTACCCAAATTTACTTCACAAATGCAAAGAAGTCTTCGCAATTGCAAAGACTGCCTGACCCAACTTATGATCGCAATTGCGATAAAAGCCTTGCAAAAGCAGAACCTGTCGTGTTCCCAATTGTGATGCCTGATCTCGCAATTGCAAGATAAAAGGCCTGCACATGTTCTATTATACCAGCAATTTTCCTAAGTTTCGAAACACCCGTAGCCTATCCAAAACTCACCCGAGCCCTCGGGGCTCCAAATCAGACATGCACACAAGTCTTAATACATCATATGAACTTGCTCGATCGATCAAATCGCCTAAATAATACCTAGAATTACGAATTTAGCACCAAATTGCATGAATTTTCAAGAAAGTTTCAAAGCTTCTCTTTTCAACCACAGGTCCGGATTCAGTCAAATAAACTCTATTTTCCATCAAATTTTACAGACATGACTTAAATATCATATTAAATCTGTACCGGGCTTCAGAACCAAAATACATGCTCGATACCAACAAGATCAAGAATTATTCAATTTCTAAAAACCATTATATATTCAGTTTAATAATTTTCTTCAAAAATTCATTTCTTGGGCTAGGGGTCTCGGAATTTGATTCCAGGCACACACCCAAGTTTTATATTTTACTATGGACCCTCCAGAACCATCAAAATTCCAGTCCGGGTTCATTTACTCAAAATACTGACCGAAGTCAACTTAAATCAATTTTAAAGGCAACTTAATATTTTCTCAAATTTTCACATAAAGGCTATCCGAAACGCGCCCGAACTGCTTACGCAAATCGAGAAAAAAGAAAATGAGGTCTTGAAGGCCTCGGAACCCTAAATTGGATTCTAAAACACGAAATGACCTTTTGGATTATCACAATTAACTTCCTTATGGTCATTGTAATATTTCATAACTTAATATATAGGTTCTTTTTCAAATTGTATAAAGTATTCATGTGTTAAATTCAGCCTCAACTAGCATACATCTGACGCGGGAACATAAAGAATGGAAATTGACTTTTATGTTAAAGTCTTTCCCGTTGAAGGACTGAGGGCGCCTTGCACGTCTGGAAACAATTCTTGTTTCTGATTTAAACCTACGTTTTCACCGCTTTCCTACGTAAAAAATAGAATCTAGAGTTATATATGGTGATTAATCAAGATAGATTACTGTATATGTTAATATTACCACTTTCATAAATGCTCAAGTTAATATGAAGTCTAGGATACTCAACGTGTTAAATTATAATGTTAATATAAGATCTACCAAGCGACAAAATTCTCTATTTTCTACATCCAATCATCACGTTTGCGTCGGATAACATATAAAACAACCAAGTTTTCTTCTCCTGTCCGTTCAAATAATTTAATATAGTGTAAAAATTCTTCAAACATGATCACTACATAATTTTAAAGATGCAGATTTTGCATTAGATTGGTTATGACTTATGATGCAAAATATGATCAGGGAAGAAAGAACAAGAAAAATCTTTCTTTAGAAATAAAATTGGAAATGTACGAAGAAACGACAAGAGAAGCACTAATACAGTGATTATATCAACATCAACTACTCTAATAACTATTCTAATATTAGCATAATGATTATATCAACATCAACTATAATATAAATATTCTACACTGTTCAATTATTCTATATTGATACTGTTTGACTCAAAAGCTGTTAAATACTTTTTAAGCAAATCAATCAAAAGAGATGAAGGGGTAAATCGTGGTCGAAGATAATAAACCCTAAGATAATTTTGATGATCAGTAGAACAGTAATAGTAAGAGAGAGAGAAAGCAGTAGAGAGATGAGAGAGCAAGAAAGGTTGTATTAAAGAATCCTCCCTTATTACAAGGCTTGGCACGCATGATAAAGGGGTGTGGGGACAACTAGGCCACCACTTTTACCAGATATGGGTCCGGATGACCCAAGAGCCCGCCACTAGAACCCAACCCTTAAGAGGCTAAGGTCCAAGGGGCTACCGCAGGAAGTCAGCTTCACCTGTAACCTTAAGGAATACAAAAAGTAACTCGAAATTCCTAGCAAGGACTTTGCCTGCTATTCGGATCGCATCCTGCGCATATTCTACATTATAGCCTGCAATTGATTCAGCTTCCGCTTCTGGGAGATCAAACGGAGAGATCCCCTTTATATAATAGAATACAATTGTCTAATTGTTGGAATGACAAAATTAACATACGTCCTACAGTGGGACCGGCGATGACGTCGAGGTCGCTTCTCCTCTTTCCCTGGGTCGTCCCCATATGTCGGCTTGTAGATATTCAATGGTCGATCATGTAGACTTGGGTACGTGATCAGTCAAATTCGACCCATACAGTTAGTCCCTCAGCTCGTCGAGATCGTGTCGAGATGCGTCCTCGATGGGCGGAATTGGTGCCTCCATTCAGGGAGAGTTTGACTTGTCAAAGAGTTACAACGTGAATGGTGGGAGACCGTAGTCATAACTATCAGAATGTCGAAATGAAATACTTTTCCCTGTATGACGTCAGCACTCGCATGCATCATTATTGTGCGTATTCTCTAGGCAGGAAAACTGATGCTTTGGCACTTGGTTTCCCGCGCTGATTTGAAGTCTCCCACCTCAATTCCGGCGCTACCCAACCCTATTAATAGGGTAAGGGTTTAACTTAGTTCAAACTTTGGCCATTTATAAGAGTTTTCCAACCCATCGGTTTAAAATTTTTCATTCTTATACTTTTGTCTTTGACTGACGGTTTTCTTCTTCTTCGTTGCGTGGTGTGCAACTCCTTCTTGAACAAAATCATGCATAAACCTCACCGTAACAATGAAGGGGTTCCGGCGGTTGTTCCATCGAATGCACCACCCTCTTCTTTGTCGGAGAGGTGGAGGTGGAAGATGATATTAGTCCTCTTACGGTAGAAATATTATTACCGAGGCATTCTTCATCTCGATGTTATTTCAACAAGGATTCTTCCATTTCGATTCTAGTGCTTCGTGTCGAAGCAGAATCACTTAGACGAACTTCGTGCTAAATACGATATCCCTGCCCACGTAAAGATGATCCCATCGGGGGGGGAGACCTTACTGATGTTTCATAGGCCACATATTGTGCCTTCTATGAATACCCCTTTTTGATAGGCTACGACCTTACACTTTTTCCCTTGGCGGAGGAGTTCTATAGATTCTATAACATCTTCCCAGCTCAGCTCACACCGTATACTCTTAAAGTGCTTCTACTGTTGACCAAATACGCGGAGTTGGCTGAATCTGACATCTCGGTTCATCATCTTTCACATCGGTTTACCACCTATTTTCTTAAGGGGACCATGGTGCATTTGAGAATCCGGGGTACAAAAGGATTGGTGGTCGGAACTGATGATCGAGCAAGCCGTTGATTGTGACGTAAATATTTCTTTGTTTGGACCGAACACATGGTCTCTAACCCCACCAGATTCCCAGAGAGGTGGAACCCGACACGTAAGTGTTGCAATTTGTTAAGTTCTTCGTTTCCTTTTATTGTTGCAACTCTAATTCTTGTATTGCAGCCATAGCTCATCCACCCCACCCTATCGTCGGTCTCAGGAACTAGGTCTCTGGCCTGCTACCTCACGCGGACGAGACTCGTGTTTGACCTGCTTATATGCAATTCTATGGCCCCAAAGTCTCTTCAGATGGACATCTAATTATTGTCTGGTCGGTTATACGACCCTGCTTACTTGTATGATTTTATGGCAACAAGTTGAGGTGCTTCTAGGAGGAGGGCACCAGTCCCTGCTTTCATGAGGCCCGACATCGCCTTGGACTCCCGTGATATACTGTGCGAGTCAATCCGAGAGGGTCATCCTCTAACTTCCCAACAAGGGGCCACATTCGCAACTGCTGCTATGGGGGAGTCGACATCGCTGGCACCGACCCCGCAACCCGTTGATGAATCTTCCAATGGTGAAGAGCCGTTAGAGAGGAAAAGGAGAAGGTTGGAGATGGGAAAGGGGGTGTCCAGTGAACCTGACGGGAGTGGGGCACCCGAATAAGTCAAGGCCTGCGTTCATGGCTGATGCCATTCTATCATAGGTTGGCCCAGGAGAGGAGTGGCGCCCATGGTACTAGTTTGGTGCGTGCCACCGAGGGAGGTTCGTCGACTAACATCGGAGGACCTAGCAAGAAAGCTGATGAGTCAGGCTTTGATATTGTCTAGGAGGACGTAAACGAGTTTGTGGGTAGTCACATCCATATGGCGATGAAGACGAATGGGTCTAACTGTCGCATTGTGATCCCGGGAGATTATAACCTTCTACTGAATAATGAGCAGGTTGCATCGACCCTTACCCTTCTATGTGCTGCTCCTGAGAGCGAGACGCTCATAACCGTGAATGATGCGGAGCTGTCTCAGAGAGTTGCCGGCATGGCCTTAAAGGTAGATTTCATCATTCCCTTTCCTTTTTTTTTTGCATATTGTGGAATTTACCTAAGAATGTACTTTCTGTTTTCCTCTCATACCCTCATCTTGGAGGTGGAGAGAGATTGTCGTAAGTGGAAGAGGAACAACAACTATAAAAAGATGTCGATGAAATATCGAAAGTACCGCCCTAAGCACCTACCGGTGGTCTACCTCTGCCAACAGGACCCTGAGTTACAAGTCTTCCGCGAGGGGCTTAAACATAGGGAGGCCCAGTTGGAACGTAGAGGGTGTAGCAAGAGGAGACGGATGGGGAGCTGATGAGGGTCATTGCCCGTAACAGTGAATTGAAGGCCCTCCTTAGGGCGAAAGATGATGAACTCGAACTGAGTCAGGGGTGACAGCGGAGTATGCCGACTTGCAGCGGAAGGTGGCTGATTTAACTGCCGAGCTTGGTGCCAGAATGGCAGAGATTGATGGTCCCAAGGGCGAGCTAAGTGATAGTACCAATAAGTTGACTGAACTGCAAAGGAAGGTCGCTTCTCCAAGGTCAGAGGAAGCGGATCCCCTTTCTCGCCCCACCTCGTCTCGTCCCCCGTCTGGTCGAGGTCCGCCTCGTTGTGCATATGAGATATGAGTCTTTGCAGAGGCTCGACTTGATATGTATAGAGATCTTCATACCGAGGGTCGGGCAACGAAGGAGGAGGTTTAGGCGAGGCGAAACAAGACTCGCACAACTCGTAAATCATGTGGGTACTACCCCGACTCTTCTAATGGGGTGGTGCTACTTCTAAGGACGTCAATAGCCTTGACTCAGATTCTTGGTATGAAGACGTCTATCCCACGGTGGGTGATGATTAGTTCTAAGTTTGTATACTTTTGTTTGTATATATGTTTTGGCGGTGGGTTGTGCTAGAGCTCGTCCGTAAAGATTCATGTAAATGATTTATGTTGTAATATAAGCTTCATTTTTGTTGCTTCATCTATTTGTTGCCTTTCCCTTTTTGGGTTTTTTCATTATCCTTAACCTACACAGAGGTTGCTTTTATTACTTGTTAAAAAGGTCTAGTCGTGATTCGAGCAAGGTTGAATTAATGTTCGATGGCATTGGCCATTAGGATTTTGCTTTGACTATTGCTAAAGTAATATCCGTCGTAGTTCGAACGTGGTTAAACTAATTTCGATGGCCTTAGCCACTAGGATATTGCTTCGACTATCATCGAAGTAGTATCTGTCGTGGTTCGAACGAGGTCGAACTGTCATCGATGGCCATGGACATTAGGATGTTGCTTCGTTTGTCGTAGAAGTAGTATCCGTCTTAGTTCAAATAAGGTTGAACTGATATTGATGGCCTTGGCCATTAGGATGTTGCTTCGACTGTCGTCAAAGTAGTACCTGTCGTAGTTCGAATGAGGTTGAACTGATGTTAATGGACTTAGCCATTAGGATGTTTCTTCGACTATCGTCGAAGTAGTATCCATCGTGGTTCGAATGAGGTCGAACTGTTGTCGATGGTCTTGGCCATTAGGATGTTGCTTCGACTGTCGAAGAAGTAGTATCCGTCGTAGTTTGAATGAGGTTGAACGGATGTCGATGGCCTTGACCATTAGGATATTCGCTCAACGAAGATTTCTGTTCGTACAACGGAGATCAACTTTCGTTCATATAATGGAGATTAACTTTCGTTTATGTAATGGAGATTTCTGTTCATATAATGGAGATCAACTAGTGTAGTCCCTTCATTATATCTTCCTGGAGACCCTGTCGACTGGTCTGCGTGATGAACCACGCTCCAATCCACCGGGTATCTCCTTCGGTGCCTCAGTAAAAACCTCCCCGAGAGAATCCAATGGGGAAAAATTCGGGCGAAGGAAAAAGAGTACGACTTAGGAGATGCCTTTCAGAAGTGGAAGTACTTGAGGTGGGCGATGTTCCAGTTGTTTTGGAGCGGTTTTCCTTCCATTGTTTATAGTTGGAACATTCCTTTGTTTGCGGCTTCTATGATTTTACACCGTCCGTCCCAGTTGGTTCCCAAATTTCCCTCATTCGGGTATTTTGATGCCAGTGTTTTGTCTTTAAGGACGTAATTGCCGACTTTGAGTGATCTTACTTTAGCTTTTTTGTTGTAGTACCTTTCTGCCTGCTATTTTTGGTCTATCATTCTTAGATGGTCCATGTCTCTTTGCTCTTCAACTTCGTCTAGGTCTTGCAGCCTACTTTCATCGTTGTCAGCCCCACTAGCATGGGAATATCTCAGGCTTGGTTCCCCGACCTCGAAGGGTACGACTGCATCGGTCCTGTAGACCAGTGATATGGCTTAGTCTGGTATGCCCATTGTACTTCAGGTAGTAAATCGGGCCATATCCCCTTAGCTTCCTCGAGCTTCTTTTTCAATATTTTCAATATTGTTTTGCTGGAAGACTCGGCTTGGCCGTTGGCGGCGGGATGATATGGATTGGAGAGTATCCGCTTGATGTACCGTTTTTCAAAGAACTCGATTATTTTCCTACCGAAAATCTGAGGCCCATTATCGCTGTTGATTTCTTTGGGGATGCCGAAAAGACATATAATATTTTTCCATATAAAAGCGATGACCTTCTGCTCGCGTATTTGGGCGTATGCACCTGCTTCCACCCATTTAGATAAATAGTCAACTAAAACTAAAAGAAAACGTACCTTTCCTCGTCCGGCTGGCAGGGGGCCGATTATGTCTATTCCCCACTTTATGAAGGGCTATATCGAGGTGACTAAATGGAGGAGCTCCCCCGCTTGGTGTATCATGGGGCATATTTTTAACACTTCTCGCATCTTCAGACATAGTATGTTGCTTATTTTTTCATGGTATGCCAGCAATAATCGGTGCGGATGAGGCATCGAACGAGGGCATGGCTTTCTGTATGGCTGCCACAATGGCCCCCATGCACCTCTTTTAATACTTGTCTGGTTTGGTATGGTCTGGAGCATTTATCTAGGTGACCGCCTAATGTTCTCTTGTAGAGGTCATGATTTACCAGGATGTATCGGGCAGCCTGCACTCAGAATTTCTTGGCTTCTTATTTGTCGCATGGGAATGTTCCATCCTGCAAATGGGATACAAGGCGGTTGCGCCAGCCCCAAGTTAAGTTCAAGGAGAATACCTCGACGTGGTCAATGGCCGAGTGGAGGAGGGTAACCATATTTTCTTTGTTGATATTCTTGGTGACCGCTGATAGCTTGGCTAGGACATCTGCCTCGATGTTTTGTGCCCTAGGGATCTGCTCGAAGTGGCATTCATTGAACTCAGGCATCAGCTTACGAATTTCCAATTGATACTTCTGTAGTCTCTGTTCTTTGATTTGGAAAGTCCCGGTGACTTGATTTATGGTGAGTTGAGAGTCGTAGTGGAGGATGATCCATCGAGCCCCATATTTAAGTACTAGTTTCATACGTGCAATCACAGCCTAATACTCGACCTCGTTGTTAGTTGTCTCGGGGCATCGTATCGGCTGGTAAACTACCTCACCCATAGGGACTTCAAGGATGGGTCCCAGTCCCGATCTTGAGGCATTCAAGACACCGTCACTATAGAGAGTCAATAGGTCGGTGTGGGCGGAGGCATGGAGTGCTTCTTGTTTAGCCTCTTGCAATATCTCCGCACTGAAGTCGGCGACAAAGTCGACAAGTACCTGTGACTTGATGGCGGTTCTTGGATGATAAGTTATGTCATGCTCGTTAACCTCTATGGACCACTTGGCTAGTCTACCTGAGAGTTCGGGCTTATGTAGGATGCCCCTTAGGGGAAAGGTTGTTATTACTTTTATGGGATGACACTGAAAATAGGTCTAAGATTTCGTGAAGCTACGACCATCGCCAGAGCCAGCTTTTCGAGGTGTGGGTACCTCATCTCAGCATCTATTAAAGTTTTGCTGATATAATAAATAGAGGATTGAGTACCTTTGGTTTCGCAGACCAAGACTGCGCTAACAACGACTTCGAACACTGCCAGGTATACGAGTAAGCACTCGCCTGGGTCTGCCTTGATGAGTAGTGGTGGCAAGGATAGATATACCTTTAATTTCCTTAGGGCGTCGATGCATTCCTCGTTCCATTGTAGCCCATGATATTTTCTCAATACACTGAAGAACTTGTGGCATCTATCTGAGGATCGTGAGATGAACCTTGATAGGGCGTCTATTCGCCCTGTTAGTTTTTGTACCTGCTACTTGCTGTTCTGTACCTCAGGTATTGTATCTATGGCCTTGATGTGATCCAAGTTGACTTCGATGCCTTGTGGTAACACGAGCAAGCCTAGATATTTTCCCAAGGCCACACCGAAGACGCATTTTTCTTGATTATTTCATCCCGTACCGCCTCACTATCTCGAAATCTTCCTTCAAATGATCGATGTGGTCCTCTTTCTTTGCCGATTTTACAAACATGTCATCGATATAGACCTTCATTGTCTTGCTGAGGTGTTCTTTGAACATCTTGGTAACCAACATCTGGTATGTGGCTCCCACGTATTTGAGTCCGAAGGGCATCACTGTATAGCAGTAAGTCCCTTGGTGGGTGATGAATGTTGTCTTTACTTGATCCTCTTCGGCCATTAGGATTTGGTTGTAGCCGGAATAAGAGTCAAGGAAGCTTAGTAGTTCGTGCCCCTTTGTTGCGTCAATCAACTGGTCGATATGGGGCAGTGGGAAGGAGTCTTTTGGGCATGCCTTATTTAGATCGGTGAAGTCCACACACATCCTCCATTTCCCATTTTTCTTTTTGACCATGACTACATTGGTGACCCATTGGGGATATTTTGATTCTCTGATGGAACCATTGGCCAGCAGTTGTACACTTCTTCACTAACTGCCTCGTTGATCGCGGCGTTAAATTTCCTCCTCATCTATCATACAGGCGGATAGAGTGGATCGATATTCAACTTATGGGTGGAGATGTCTTTTGGGATCCCCGGTATATCTGAGTGGGAAAAGGCAAAAAATTGTTAGTTAAAAATTTATGATACTTACCTGGCTCGGAGAGGTAGTGTCTAATATAGGCCTTTTTTTTATTGTTGGCATCATCCAATTGGACCGGTCGAGGTTTTCGATAGTCGCCTTGCAAGCTTCTACAACATCTGGGTCTCTGATGGCCTCTGCTGGCGAATCGATTTAGTTCCCGACATGGCTGATTGCTATGCCTCCGTGCTCGCACCTTTTAATTGCTTGGTATGCGTGCAATCTTTAGCGATCCAGTAATATTCTTAGGCGGTTGATTACTTGATAGAAGCGTGAGGGAACGACTCGTATGGCATGTATCCATGGTTTTCCTATGATGGCATTATAAGTTGTTTCCTGGTTCATGACATGGAATGTGGTTTCTAGCGTGACTCCCTCTGCCAAGACTGGCAGTGATATTTCCCCGGATGTCCGCTCTACTTCATTGTTAAAACTCGTTAGTGTTATGCAACGCGATTTTATCTTATCTTTGAGCCTCATTTGCATGAGAAATCTCTGGTGGATAATACGCGCGCCATTTCCGTCATCTACCATGATTCTTTTCTCATCAGTATCAACAATGCGTAACGTTATAACTAAAGCATCGAAATGAGGAAAAGACAAACCGACGACATCCGACTTATCGAAGGTGATACTATCTTCGAAGTCTTCATACCGTTCATGAGCAATCGTTAGCTTAAACTTATGTGTGGTGGTGAACTTTACGTGATTGATTGCCGAGCCGTTGCCACCGCCGATGATCTTCTGTATGGTGTGTGCCAGCATTGGTGGCTTTGGTGGTCCTTGGGATGGGTCGCGTCCTCGGAAAAAATTATCCCTTCCTTTATCACTGAGTAGTTCTTTCAAGTATCCCTGGTTCAGCATTCTGACCACCTTTTGTCGTAGGCCTATGCAATATTCGGTCTTGTGTCCGCTTTCCTGATGGAATTCGCAGAGGACATTCGACCTCCTTACATTTGGGTCTGATTTCATTTTTTGTGGCCACTGCACCTTCGTGACTAGATTCTCTAGTGCGTACACTATTTTTGAAGGGGAAACATAAAAGTTATGAGAAGATAATAATGGGGGCATACCTCTTTCGTTTTGAAGCAGGACGACGTGTCGTGGCATGATAGTTGCATGCCTCGGGGGAGGCGGATTGGAGCTCTGACATAGGGCTGATGCCTATCTCTGTTGAAGAGTGGGAGTTGATCCATTCGCCTGTAACTTCGTCAATCCCTCCTAACCTCGGATTGTACCGACGTTAGTCGCTGGGTTGGACCATTGTGATCGCTGCATCTGCTCTTACTTCAGTGTAGTAGGCATTATGAATCTCTTCCCATGTGGTGGGGGATACTTCATGAGTCTGTTGAGCAACTTCTTGGTCGCCTTTGATTCGTTTTTGTTCAGTCCGTTTTGGAAAGCAGCGATCGCCATTCCTTCTTACATATTTGGCAGTCCCATTCTTACCCTGTTGAATCGGGCTAGAAAGTCCCGAAGTCCTTCACCCGCCGTTTGCCTGATGGAGAAGATGTGGTTGACCCTAGCTTCAACCTTCTTTGCTCCTACATGAGCGGTGGCGAACTTGTCTGCCATCTCCTCGAATGTTGACATCGACCGTGCTGGTAGTTGAGAATACCATATTAATGCCCCTCCTGCCAAAGTTTCATCAAATTTTTTCAGCAATATGGATGACACCTGTTCTTTTAACAAGTCATTGCCTTTTACAACGGTGATGTAATCGATTAGATGATCTTCTAGATCCGTGGTCTCGTCGTATATTTTCAAGTATGGTGGCATTTTGAAGGTTTTTGGTATGGGTTGAGGAGCAACTTCTTCACTATACGATGGTTCGACAAACCTTCCCACATCGTGTTTTGGCAGCAGCTTAGGGGCGCTAGGTATCTTGTCAACCCTTTCCTGGTGCTCTTTCTTTTGATCACGAAGCAATTTATTCTCGTTCTCCATTTCATCCATTTTCTTTAGGATGGTTGCGAGTGCACCATCACTTGCGTCGATGATAGTGCGGGTGTTTCTCGTTCATACAGTGCTTGGCTCGCCAGTGACATCAGCGATTTCTGATGTTGGCGGATCTTCGATATTCCCTTGAGGGGGTTTTTCGAGCATGTTGCTTAGGGCGTTCGTCAACCATTCCTCTAGCAGCTTTTTGATTGCTGGGGGTGTTTCTTTCATCGTGGACGTAGAAGCTCCTCTTTCACGCAAGATCGTCAGATATTCGAGTGTAGAGGGTGAGATCTCCCCTTCCGGTGTATTTCTTGGTGTTACATTCTCGGTATATTCTCTACCGGCTTCATTGAGGGAGTCTATGAGGTTGTTTGAGACGTCTGCTATCTTCTTCAACCTTGCTTCTTTCTCTGCCATCGTTGGTTTCTATGGAATATGAAGAACATCGATCGTCGTTTTTGATATCCTAGGTGAGAACTATGATTTCGACTATCGAAATCCCCACAGAAGGCGCTAAATTATTTGACTCAAAAGTTGTTAAATACTTTTTAAGCAAATCAATCAAAAAAGATGAAAGGGTAAATTGTGATCGAGGTTAATAAACCCTAGGGTAATCTCGATGAACAATAGAATAACAATAGTAAAAAAGAGAGAGAGAAAGCAATTGAACGATGAGAGAGCAAGAGAGATTGTATTAAAAAATCCTCCCTTATTACAAGGCTTGGATGCCTTTTATATAATAGAAGATCCTTATCTATTTGTTGGAATGACAAAATTAAAATACGTCCTACAGTGGGACCGGCGATGACGTCGAGGTCGCTTCTCCTCTTATCCCTAGGTCGTCCCCAGTGTCGTCTCGTAGATATTCAATGATTGGTTGTATCGACTTCGGGACGTAATCGGTCAAATACGACCCCATACATATACCAGGACCTTATATTTTCTCATATTGGTTGGGGATTAGGGGTTCTGATAGTTTATACCAGGATCTTGTGTCATTATATTATTTCCAACAAGACTAACTCTATTTTTATGGTGCCGTATTCTTAGATATCCGATGACGTATCTCCATTTGCGTCCATGTCTTATTATGTTGTTGTTGCTACTGTCTGTTTATTGCTTTATTTTCAATTCTTTTGAGCCGGAGGTCTTTCGAAAATAACTTCTCTATCGTTATTAGGTAAGGGTAAGATCTGCGTACACTTTACCTTTCTCGGAAAGTTTCACAGGGCTTGTTATTATTATTGACGTCTTTTTAGAACCGAACAGAACTCTAACATAACGTGTGTAGGCAAGACAATACGTCAAAGAACAGTTTTTTGACAGTGTAGTAAAACATTATTTGCTAATCAAGGAGCAATGCGTGAAATCTGAAATGTGCACAAACCCCCCCCCCCCCCCCCCGGATAAGTAATCATTTTAATCTAATTAAGCATAAAAATAACGCGTAAATTTGTATGAGTTTATACTCAACGAATTAAAAAATTTAAAACTAAGTAAAAAGCACTGTATTCCTCCCCAGATCAAGGAATTGATTACTATATTTTACCTCTATTAAACAAAGTAAAGCGGTAAAAGTCAAAATCTAGCAATTAGTCAAAAGTCAAAAGCACGAGAACTAAGGTAAGTTTACTTCTATGAAGAACCATTTCCAAGAATATGCATGGATCCAAAGGCAGGTTTTCTTTTTCTCTTTTTCTCTTTTTATGCCTCATCGGAGTAGGAGTAAGATATATGTATGCGTACAATCTATCCTCTTCAAACCCCACCAATGAGACTCTACTGAATTGTTATTGTTGTTATATATTTTTTGTTTTGTTTCGAAAATCGTCTATCCAAATGCAGAAATCTTGAGGCACACTTATGAGCATAAATTGGCTCGTAAGTGATAATACTGCAGAAAGTCAGGTATTATTGATCGCTACTTGACTCTTATAGTCGCTTTTAAATGGAATTTTCTTTCCAAGCCCCTAATAACCTAGCTAATGCTGGTAATTATGGAATCCTGCGAGGATGCAAAAATTCTGATTTCCTGTTTAATTTGTTTTTGCTTCGATATGAACCTATCAGGCTCTAGCTAGCCAAGTCAAAAATTTGTAAACGTAGGTACAGTGATTCAACAACTAATTTAACTGCTTTTAAACTTGTCTTTAGAAATCAGGTAACATGCACCTGAGAGTAGTTGCATGATTTCAGTGTTAATGTAGTTGTATAATTATTTTAAGCTAGGTGGACTGGCCGATAACAAATACTCCTACCTCTTTACACTAAGCTTGATATGGCAATTTAAATTCAATTATTGAATACACACGACACAAGCATAAAACTCGTTTAAGTATAGTAGGTGAGACTATACTTTACATCCGTTATAGTAATAATTAAAATCTTAAATCTGTCTGTGCAACATGCATGAGCATGCAACAGGTGAAAGGTCACAAATCGTAGGTCTCAAGTTCAGGGAGAACTAGTTTAAAGCCTGTTGACCAGGATCATTGTCGTAAGTTTTAATTTACGGAAATAATACTTTCCCTATGCGCACGGCACAGACAGAAGGTACAACTTTGTCCCCAATCTTCTCCTTTTTAATTTCTTCTCACATATAATTGTAAGTAAAGAAGACACCACTGTATGTATACACTTAATACTGTGACCATATTACAGGTGGTAGTTGAGTGCTTCCAAATTCCAAAGCATGTGCTCTTTACCCACACTGGCGTGCTCAGGCCTATTTCCAGAAGGGTCATGTCTTGCAGACTACTTCAATTATTTAAATGTCGCTGATTTAACTAGCATTTCGATATAGATTTGATTGAAATTTAAAAAAAAAGTTAAAATTGTATTTAAAAATTTTACTTGAAAAAATGTTAAAGTTTTGTTAGTGGAAGATTTGTTTTCACCCCAAACTAGTTTTTGAAACTTGAAAAAATTCCTTCAATTTTTATTTTATTTTAAAACTGATCAAATTTCATGAACAAATAATATTTTTAATTTTTTTAATAAGTAACCAAAATCTATAGTCAAATGGAAGCTTAACTTAGGAATATCCAATTTGGAGGGCGGATCTAGGACGATAAAGTGAATTCATAAGTTCTAACAAGCTTAAAGAGCAAATGACAATGCATCTAATCAGTGGCGTGCCAAATTTTTCATAAATTATACTGCCTTTTATACGTACTGTTTGGCTCAAAAGTTATCAATATACTTTGTAAGCTTAAAAACAATCAAAAGAAAATGAAGGTAAATCATAATCAAATATAATAAGATCTAGAGATGAAAAGAATGGCGTTGTTGTAGTAGATATGAAAGATAAAGAGACGGTATGAACTTGAGAGAAAGTATTCGTTAGAGATAGAGATAGAGAGAGAGTAGGAGAGAATCGGAAAGTTGTATTATTCGAGAATAACAATGATGCCTTTTACAATGTGAATGACTCATTTATATAGTAAGAGACCTTCCTCGAAATAATGAAAAAAGTACATAAGTTAGTAGCGTCTTCTTAGCGAGGGCCCCGAGTTTTAGACAACGTTGCTTTTGTCCTACCGCCCAAGTCATACCCTTGCTTTAGTCGACGTACACTCACTGGGCGTACCCATCAGCATAGAGACGTTTAGGATCGAATTTGACCCTATACAGTTAGTCCCTCCGTTCATTGGAGACATATTCGGTAGGCGTCTCCAATGGATGGAACTGCAAACCTCGTCTTTAGAGAATTTGACCTCATACTTGGGCGGCAACGGGAACGAGGTGAAATGCATGACGTTGTTGAGTCGTTGACGCGTGGTTTCCTTTTCAGAATGACGTCATCGCCCGCACACGTCATTATTACACTCATTCCCGAGGCGGTTCAGGAGGTGATGTGATGTTTTGGTTTCCCACTCCCGTTTTAAATCATGCTTTTAAATATTTGCACAACCTAACCCTATACATAGGGGAAAGGTTCAATCTGATTCATCTTTCGAACCTTTGGAAAATATTCGGTTTCCTTATTTGTCTTTCTCTCTTGTAAGTGTTATTTTGTGTGAGACTCTTCCAATTCTTTGAAGTCGTACTTCTCGTCGTTAGTACCTTATTTCTTAAACAGAACAACATGGCAAAACGCCGTCAAGGTAGTAAAAAGACCAAGCACACCGCCCCATCTAGGGTTCCACCCTCCTCTGACGGCAAAGAGGAAGAAGTAGAAAAGACCCGCGTTCCCCTTACGGTGGAAAACGTGCTTCCAAAGGAGATGAACATTCGAAGAGATTTTCAAATGAAAAGCCCAGCTCTTCCATGGGAGCTTAGTGAATTATTGCAGCCCAATTTAGAAAATCTTCGAGCGAGATACAACGTTCCGGGCCATGTGGAAATGGCTCCGGCTGGAATGGATTATGCAATGTGCATAGGCCTGGATACTGCGTATTTTACGAGTATCCATTTTTGATCGACTATAGTCTCCCGATTTACCCACTAGCGGAGGAGCTCTGCCGCCTTTTCAACGTATGTCCGGCTCAGCTCACTCCTTACACCTTGAAGGTGTGCAGGATTCTGACCACGTATGCGGCCAAGGCTGAGGGTGAAGTCTCAGTTCATCATCTTTTACAGTTATTCAGCACTGGTTACTTGAGGAGTACCATGTTGCAATTGAATAGTCATGGTACGAAGGGCTTGGTAGTTAAGTCTGACGACAAGACCATTCATGGCTTTTGGCACAGGTACGCTTACATCAGAACGGAGCACCTGGTGTTGAACCCTAATGGGTTTCCCCGAAGGTGGAATCAGAACGTAAGTACCTTTGTGTGTGGAATTCATGATTGTATGTTGTTTTGACCATTCGACCACTGTGACTTCTCTTCTTTTTTTTTGTAGTGAGGGCTTCTCCACCCCAATTCATCGTCAATATTAAATCATGGGTGGAAAAGTTGATACATTATGAGGAGGAGTGTCGTACCTGGGCCGCATTTTGTCAGAAGTACGGCCCGTTAGGTAACTCTTCGGCTTTGTTTTGAAAGCTCCCTTAGGTTTTGTCACCTAACTTACTCGTGTTGGAAAGTTGGAGCACCCCCAATAAGAAGAAGGCCGTTGTTACCTCGCCTAGGAAGGAGATTGATTCTGATGGTGAAGACATACCCTGCCGCTCATTCAATGACGTCGTTTCCGTGGTTCTTGAGCAGGAGGTTACGCATGTGGCGGCATCAGCAAGTGAAGCAACTCTTTCGGTACCGTCCCTGCAGCCTGTGGAGGATACTTCGCAAGATGAGGAGCCGCCAGAGAGAAAGAGACGGCGGTTGATAATGCGTTAGGGGATAGCAACTGAAGACGAGAGGGTCAGTGAGCCTCGTCAAGAGCCGAGTCCAGTTTTCATAGCCGATGTTATCCATTCGAGGAGGTCAACTCCACAAAGGAGAGCTGCCGCTGATGCCAGCCCATTCCATATTCTAGAAGGCGGTTCATCGGCCGCTATTGGAGAAGTGGGTGATGATGCTGAAAAGGCGAGCCCTGAGGCCCTCCCTGGAGATATAGATGGGTTAACGAGGGAACCAGCCCACGTGGGGATGACGGCGGGTAGGCCCAACCGCCTAATCATGATCCAGGGAGGGTATAATTTGCTAGAGAACAGCGAGCAGGCTGAAGCGGATATGACCCTGTTATGTGCGGCTGCTGAGCGTGAAATGCTTAAGGGTGTTAGTTATAGGGATCTATCTCAGAGGGTCGTTGGCGCAGCTTTGCAGGTAGTTTTCAGTTTTTCTTTATGGGCCGTGAGGGCGAATTTGATGTGTACTGACTTGTCTTTCCTCTTTTTCCTTTCCTTTTTAGACTCTCATTTTGGAGGTGGACAGGAGGCGGGGTGCAAAAGAAGGCGACCACCTTCAACAAAATGGCGAAGAAGTACAAACGATGTCGTGCCAAGCATTAGGCATTGGCAGTTATGCTTAAATAGAACCCGGAGTTTTGGGTGTTCCGGGAGGGCCTTATACAATCGGAGGATCAACTGAAACAGGGGATGGACGAGCTGGAGGAGGTCAATGAGTAGCTGGACGCTTTGGCTTGGAACATTGAGCTGGAGACTCTTATTCAGTAAAAGGAAGATGAGTTAGAGATTAACTGCGGCTTAGCAGCGGAGGCTGCTGAATTACAGACCAGGGTCGCTGCCTTGGCTGCCGAACTCGATGCCAGGGCGACTGAGATTGAAGTCCTCAAGCAGACCGCTCCGCTAAGGTCTGATGATGATGTACATGGTAAGGCGCATGAGATGTGGGTATACACCGAGGCAAGATTGGTCGTACTCAAGGAGTACTTGTCTGCAGGTCGAGCCACTGAGGTAGAGGGTCAGGAGCAACGACGCGTAGCCCGCATTGCTTGTGAAACTTGTGGGTATAGCTTTGATTCCCCAGATCTGGTGGGCTATAACTCCGAAGACGTCAACCATCTGGAATCCAACTCTTGGATCTCAGCAACTTACCAACCCGGGGGCAACGATGGACAAAATGGCGGCCAGGCGGGGGACAATGAGCAAAATGGCGGTCGCACAAGGGGTGACAGGCGAAGCCCCTTAGGACTTATGTATATTTTGTTTTCTATTTGGAATGTAAATGGGACCTTTTACAAGGTTGGATGTACATGTATTTTTTTATGATAATGAAACATATCTTCTTGCTATCGTTATTTCTTTTGCTCATTTTGTTTTTGGTGCCTCGTCTCTGTAGAGCGGGTGCTTGTTTACTTGTAGGAATTTTATTGTATTTCTGATTGTTGTCTACATGTTTTCTGCCGTAGTTGAACTGGGTCGGCGATTAGTGGCGAATGATCGAACTGGGTTGATGCTTTAATATCGATGGCCTTAGCCATATACGTAACTTGGACTTCTGTAGCATTGTTTATTTGTCATAGTCGAGCTAGGTTGATGACTGGCGATAATGGGCTTAACCAATGATAACGTCGATGGCCTTAGCCATATAATTTCAATGGCCTTAGCCATATGGAAAAAACGTTGAATCACTTGCTTGCTGTAGTCGAATTGGGTCGACGATTGACGGTGATGTCCTTGGCAAAAATAAAGTTGATGGCCTTATCCGTATCGTGTCGATGGCCTTAGCCACGTAGTGTCGATGGCCTTAGCCATATGTATGACTTCGATTGTCGTCGAATCACTTGCTTGCCGTAGTTGAACTTGGTCGATGATTGATGGCAATGGCCTTGGCCAGAATAAAGTCGATGGTCTTAGCCATTTGTGTGACTTCGACTGTCGTCGAATCACTTGCTTGCCATAGTCGAACAGGGTCGACGATTGACGTCGATAGCCTTGGCCAGAATAAAGTTGATGTCCTTAGCCATATCATGTCGATGGCCTTAGCCACATAGCGTCGATGGTCTTAGCCATATGTGTGACTTCGACTGTCATTGAATCACTTGCTTGCCGTAGTCGAACTGGATCGACGATTGACGGCGATGGACTTGGCCAGAATAAAGTCGATTTCCTTAGCCATATCGTGTCGATGGCCTTAGCCACATAGCATCGATGGGCTTATCCATATGTGTGACTTTGATTGTCATCGAATCACTTACTTGTCGTAGTCGAACTGGGTCGACGATTGACGGCGATGGCCTTAGCCATTTATATATTGGAGATCGTGGCCTTAGTCATTGACACATTGGAGATGGCTTTATCCGTTTACACATTGGAGATGGCCTTAACCGTTTATACATTGGAGATCTTGGCCTTATCCATTTATACATTGGAGATCGTGACCTTAGCCGTTTACGCATTGGAGATGGCCTTAGCCGTTTTACACATTGGAGATCGTGGCCTTAGCCGTTTATACATTGGAGATCATACCTTAACTGTTCACGCATTGGAGATGGCCTTAGCCATTTTACACATTGGAAATGGCCTTAGCCATTTACACATTGGAGATCGTGTCCTTAGCCGTTTACGCATTGGAGATCGTGGCCTTAGCCGTTTAGATATTGGAGATTATGCTAGTCCAGTCCCTTTATCATGTTGAGCTGGAGAGCGTATATAGAGGATGATATGAGGAACTTGTTCTGCAAATATCTCCAGGTGTCCCCTCCGCTGCCTTGTTAAAAACCTCCTCGAGAAAACCCATTTGGGATAAAAACCTGGTAAGGGAAAAAAGTACGACTTGGGAGACGCCTTTCAGAAATGGAAATACTTGGGGTGCGCGAAGTTCCAATTGTTTTGGAGCGTGTTTCCTTCCTTTTTTTCCAATTGGGATGCTCCTTTACTTGCTGCTGTTGCTGTGATTTTGTAGGGTCCGTCCTAGTTAGTGCCTAGTTTTCCTTCGCTTAGGTCTTTTGATGCCAGTGTTTTGGCTTTGAGGACGTAGTTTCCCACTTTGAGCGGTCTTATCTTGGTCTCTTGTTGTAGTACCTTTCGACCTTTTGTTTTTGAGCCACCATTCTTATGTGGGCCATTTCTCTTCTTTCCTCGGCCTCATCAAGGTCTTGGAGTCTGTTCATGTCGTTCTCTGCTCCGCTGGTGTGTGAATACCTCAAGCTTGGTTCGCCGACTTCAACTGGTATGACTGTGTTGGTTCCATACACCAGTGAGTACGGAGTTTCTCCTGTGCTGGATTTGGGTGTTGTCCGGTGAGCCCACAACACTTTTGGTAGTAGCTCGAGCCATAGCCCTTTGGCTTCCTCGAATTTCTTTTTCAATATGTTTAGTATTGTTTTGTTGGAAGACTTTGCTTGGTCATTGGCGGTGGGTGATATGGCGTGGAGAGTATTCGCTTAATTTTCCATTTTTCGAAGAACTCTATCGTCTTCTGGCCGAGGAACTGTCGTCCTTTGTCGCAGCTGATTTCCTTGGGGATGCCGAAATGGCATATGAGATTTGTCCATATGAAGGCAATGACTTCCTATTCGCGTATTTGGGAATACTCACCTGCTTCCACCCACTTGGAGAAATAGTTAGTTAAAACTAATAGAAATCTTACCTTCCCTCGTCCCTCTTGTAGGGGACCGATTATGTCCATTCCCCAATTGATTAAAGGCAATGAGAAGGTGACAGAGTGGAGGGGTTCTTCTGGTTGGTGTATCATGGGGGCATATTTTTGGCATTGTTCGCATCGGCGAACGTATTCTACTACCTCTTTCTTCATGGTGGGCCAGTAATTACCGGCCAATATGATGCAGCACATGAGGGTGCGATTACCTGTGTGGGCACCACAGTGACCATCGTGTACCTCTTCAAGCACTGGCCTCGTTTGGTGCGGCCCTAGTCACTTGGCCAGGGGGTCCGCCAAATTTCCTTTAATAGAGGTCATGATTTATTAGGCAATACCGTGCGGCTTGTACACGGAGCTTCTTTGCTTCATTTTTGTCGAGTGGGAGTGTCCCATCTTGTAGATAGGATACAAATTGGTTGCGCCAGTTCCAAGTCAAATTTAAAGAAAATACCTCAGTGTGATCAATGGCTTAATGGAGGAGGGTGACCATGCTTTCTTTGTTGAAGTTTTTGGTAGTTGCGGCCAATTTTGCTAAACCGTCTGCTTCAATGTTCTGTGCCCTCAGGATTGTTCGAAATGACATTCGTTGAACTCAGTCATTAATCGGCGGATTTCCGATTGGTATTTTTGCAATCACAGTCTCGTACTCGGCCTCGTTATTAGTCATTTCGGGGAATCGTATGGAATGGTGAATTATTTTGCCCGTTGGAACCTCGAGGATGAGTCCCAGTACCGATCCCGAGGCATTAGTGACGCCGTCAGTGTAGAGAGTCCATAGGTCGATATTGGAGGAGGCACGATGTGCCTCCAATTTCGCCTCTAGCAGTATCTTTACACTAAAATCAGGTACAAAGTCGGCAAGTACTTGCGACTTGATGGTGGTTCTTGGGAGACATGAGATGTCGTGCTCGCTGAGCTCTTTGGCCCATCTGGCGAGCCTGGCTGATAACTCAGGCTTGTGCAGGACGTTTATCAATGGGAAGGTTATTACTGCTTTTATGGGGTGGCATTGAAAATAGGGTCATAGCTTTCGTGAAGCTACAACCAATGCCAGAGCTAACTTCTCTAGGTATGGATACCGTGTTTTGGTGTCCATTAATATTTTTCTAATATAGTAAATAGGAGATTGCGTAACTTCATTTTTGTGAACCAAGACAACGGTGACGGTAACCTCGGACACGGCCAGATACACCAATAGTGGATCACCTGGGCTCACTTTGACCCGCGTTCTTTTCTGAACACATTGAAAAATTTATGACACCTGTCGGAGGATCGTGAGATGAACCTGGATAGGGCTGCTATTCGACCCATCAGATTTTGTGCATGTTTTTTGTTGTTCAAAATATCAGGTATTGCGTCTATCACCTTGATCTGATCTGGCTTGACCTCGATGCCTTGTTGTGATACGAGAAATCCTAAGAATTTTCCTGAGGCCACGCCGAAGGCGCATTTTTCGGGGTTCAGCTTCATTCCGTACCTTCTTAGTATTTCGAAGGCTTCCTTCAGATGGTCGATGTGATTTTATTTCTTTGTCGACTTCACCAGCATATCGTAGATATAGACTTCCATGGTCTTACCGAGCTATTCTTTGAACATTTTGGAAACCAGTCTTTAGCTCGTAGCCCCTGCATTTTTAAGCCCGAAGGGCATTACCTTGTAGCAATATGTCCCTTGGTGGGTGATGAAAGTCGTCTTCTCCTGGTCTTCTTCGGCCATTATGATTTGATTGTAGCCGGAGTAGGCATCTAAGAAGCTCAAGAGTTCATGTCCTGCGGTGGCGTCGATTAGTTGGTCGATGTGGGGTAGCGGGAATAAATCTTTTGGACATGCCTTGTTCAGGTCGGGGAAGTCCGCGCACATTCTCCACTTCACGTTTTTCTTTTTGACCATGACGACACTGGCGACCCATTGGGGGTACTTCAATTCTCTGATGGCGTCGTTGGCCAGTAACTTGTCTACCTCTTCACTGACCACTTCATTGATTGTGGCATTGAATTTCCTTTCATATGTCGCACGGGCGGATGTAATGGATCGACATTCGGCTTGTGGGTGGCGATGTCTTGCGGGATTCCCGGTATATCTGAATGGGAAAAAGCAAATAAATCTGCATGGTAAGTTAGGAATTCACGATACTTTTTTGGGTTGGCAAGGTTGTGCCAGATGTAGGCTTTCCTCGTAAGGTTGGTGTCGTCCAATTGGACAGGCCAAGATCTTCGACTGTCGCTTTACAGGCCTCCACAACGTCGGGGTCTTTAATAGCGTCTGTTGTCGGGTCGACCTTGGTCCCCGACATAGCTGATTGTTATGCATCTTCACTCACCCCCTTTAGCTAGTTGGTATGGGCGCAATCTTGAGCTATTTTGTAGCATTATTGTCGGTGCACGGCTCGCCTCGAATCCTGAATATTCCCAATGGGGTAGGGAATTTGATTACTTGGTAAAATCTTGAAAGGACCGCTCGCATGGTATGTATCCATGGGTGTCCTATGATGGCATTGTACGTCGTTTCCTGATTCATCACGTGGAAAGTTGTTTCCAGCGTGACTCCTCCTGCTAAAACAGGCAATGATATTTCTCCAGAGGTCTGTTCCACTGTATTATTAAAACCAGTTACTGGTATGCAATGCGGTATTATATTATCCTCGAGTCCTATTTGTACGAGGACCCTCTGATGGATAATACAGTCGCCATTTCCATCGTCAACCATGATTCTTTTAACATCTGTATCTGCGATATGTAAAGTGATAATTAAAGCATCGTAATGAGGGAAAGACAAAATGACGGCAACGGACTTATCGAAGGTGATACTATCTTCGAAGTCGTCATACTGTTCATGGGATATGGTTCGCTTTAGTTTATACGTGGTGGTGAACTTGACGTGATTGATTGTTGAGTCATCGCCGCCTCCGATTGATCATGTTTATCATACATGCCGTGGAGAATAGCTTTGGCGGCCCATGGGGTCGTTCCCGTCCGCGTGCAAAGTTGGTTTTCCCTTTGTCACTGAGTAGTTCCCTCAGGTATCCCTGGTTGAGCATCCTGATCACCTCTTACCGTAGGCCTATGCAATCTTTGGTTTTGTGTCCTCGTTCCTGATGGATGTTTGATTTCCTTGTGGTAGGATCTGATTTCATCTTCGTCAGCCACTGCAGCTTGGTGCCCAGTTTCTACAGTGCGTACACTGTTTCTGAAGGAGACACACAAAAGTTATGGGCAGATAATGAAGGAGGCATGCACCTTTCGTTTCGGAGTGGACCGATATGTCGCAGTAGTGCATCCGTGTGCCTTGGTGGTGGTGGATGGGAAGATCTGACATAGGGCTGGTGCCTTTCTCTGTTGAGACGTAGGATTTGCTCCTGCCGTCCCTCTTTGCGTAGATCCCTCCTGATTTCTTAGTGTATCAGCATTAACCGTTGGGTCGGCCCATTGAAGTCAACCTCATCCATTCGTATCTCAGCACAGTAGGCATTATGGATTTCTTCCCATGTAGTAGGGGGATACATCAGGAGACAGCTTAGTAGCTTCTTAGTCACCCTCGAACCGTCTCTATTTATCCTATTCTGAAAAGCAGCGACCGATATGCCTTCTGACACATTTGGTAGGCTCATCCTTACCCTGTTAAACCTGGCTAGGAAGTCCCTCAGTCCCTCCCCTATGGTTTACCTGACGGCGAAGATATCATTGACCCTTGCTTCCGCTTTCTTTGCTCCGGCATGGGCGGTAACGAACTTGTCTGCCATTTCCTCAAACGTAGATATAGTCTTAGCTGGTAGCTGACAGTACCACGTCAGGTCCCCTCCTGTTAGTGTCTCACCAAACTTCTTCAGCAGCACAAATGGTGCATGTTCTTTTGAAAGGTCGTTGCCCTTCACAGCAGTGACGTAGTGGATCAGATGATCCTCGGGATCTGTGGTTCCGTCATATACCCTTAGGTAGGGTGGCATCTTGAAGGTTTTTGGGATAGAGTGAGGGGAATCTTCTTTGATGTATGGTTGCTCAATGAACCTTCCCACGTCGCATTTTAGTAACAACTTGGGAACACCGGGGATCTTGTCTGCCCTCTCCTGATGTTCTTTCATTTGGCCGCGAAGTGCCTTGTTTTCATTTTCCATTTCTTCCATCTTCTTAAGGATGGTTGTGAGTGTGCCATCATTGGTTTGTACATCGATGGACTTGTTATTTGCTCGTACAACTTCATGTTAAACTATAGCAATGGTGATGCATGTCGTTGATGTGCGTCTATCGTTAGTTTGCTGTGACTTCTCGATTAAGCCACTCAGAGTACTTTTGTCTGCCACTCTTCCAGTAGCTGCTTGACTACAAGGGGTGTTTCCTTAGTCACAGATGTTGAAGCTCCTTGTCCATGCAAGATCTTCAGATGGGGAGGGTGAGATTCCTCCATCGGCTTCGATACCCGGTGTTGTATTCAAAATGCCCTCCTCACCGGCCTCATTGAGAGGACCTATGAGATTGGCGATAACATCCACTATTGCTTTCATTCTTATGTTATTTTCGGCTATCTTTTGTTTTTGTGTGGCGTAGAGAATGGTAGTTGGTTGTTCTCTAGGTGCAAACTATGATTTGATTCTCGAAATTCCCACAGACGGCGCCAAAATGTTTGGCTCAAAAGTTATCAATATACTTTGTAAGTTCAAAAACAATCAAAAGTAAACGAAGGTAAATCGTAACCAAATATAATAAGACCTAGAGATGAAAAGAACGACGTTGTAATAGTGGATCTGAAAGATAAAAAGACGGTATGAACTTAAGAGAAAGTATTCATTAGAGATAGAGATAGAGAGAGAGTAGGAGAGAATCAGAGAGTTGTATTATTCGAGAATAACAATGATGCCTTTTACAATGTAAAAGTCTCCTTTATATAGTAAGAGACCTTCCTCGAAATAATAAAAAAAGTACATAAGTAAGTAGCGACTTCTTAGCGAGGGGGATTTTAGACGACGTCGCTTCTGTTCCCATGCCCAAGTCATATCCTTACTTTAGTCGACGTATACTCACTAGCGTACCTATCCGCATAAAGACGTTTAGAATTAAATTTGATGCTATACACGTACATATAAACTCTTAAAAATCCTTAGTGAAAGTCCTGACTTGCATGGTATCAAATTGCACTCTTGATGCATTGGATTAGTTTTTAATTTTATTTTTAATATATGCGAGTAGTTAGTTCTTAGTTCTAGTGAATTTTCGAGTCCGAAACTTTTTTTGATGACAAAATTGACTCAAAACATGTTTTTGCTGATAAAAAAAGTTACTTTTCTAACTATTTCGCAGTATTTTACTGCAAATTGGATTAACAGAAATTTTGCGCTTAAGTCAATTTGCGGTAAAATACTGTGAAATATTAAAAAAATAATTTTTCAAATTTCAATTCGTAGTAAAATACTGCGAATTGGTTAAAAACGAGGCATCTCGTAACAGCTGGGCCCAGGCGGTATTTAAAGTGAAAATCTAGACTCGAAAGCATACGCTTGTTAGAGGTGATCCCCGCCTCGTGGTTCAATCGATAGATAGGCCGAAAACATATTTCTGGACAAATGAGCTGGACCGACCGTCTTAATGCCATTTTCTTCTCCCTTGCTCATACATGAGATGGGGTTTCAAGCTAGAGTCAATTTTCTTGGCTTGCGGGGTGAACGACATTCTGTTGTACTACTAACACTAGCTTCGGACCTGGCCTTAGCAAGGTTCGCACTGACCTCCAACTCTGGAGGGGGTATACAGCGAAAAAAGCGTCGAAGGGGTCGGATCACCCTGGGTTACTGAAGAGTCGTCCATTTTGCAGTAATTTACTGCGAATTGCCCTATTTCGCAGTAAATTACTGCGAAATGCTATTTAAATACCGCATGGTTGTCTTCCTCAACGACAAACACACACACGACCTCCATTTTAAAAATCCCACTGCCTTATCTGGTCCCCCCACCCCGCTCCAGTATTAAAAAAATTTTGGCTCACTCGTCCCACAACGAACGCGGATTGTAGGTCCCACATACCAAAAGAAGGTTTTGATTCCGTGTTTCGGGTAGAAAATTTCGAATTCAAAAAAAATTACATCGAGGTATATCTATTTAGTTTATGGCGAAACTCGTATATTCATGTATATTCATATTGCTTGGTATATTTACATCTGAATTTATATTATGTTTGTGTTCTTTAATATACCCTGATTGATTTATTTGATACCCGAATTTATGTTATATTTGTGAACAAAAATGGTACTAGATTGTTTGTGTTATTTATTTTATGTTCATATTGTAGAGCCTTGTAGTGTAGTAAAATATAGTTTCTTTTAGCATAGTAAAATATAGCCTTTTAGCGTAGTAAAATTTTGAGCTTTGTACCATAGTTAAATATAGATCCTTGTAGCGTAGTAAAATTTAGTGTCTTTTAGCGTAGTAAGGTTAACGCGGTGGTACCCAGCATCAAAAATCGAGCCTGGAACTCTTACATAATTATTCACTCTAATTCAAAAATTTATAATTTAAATATTTAAAGTAAGAAAATTCTAAAAATATTAAAATTGAGAAGAATAATATTTTAAAGGGTAACTCGGTGGTACCCGACATCAAAAATCAAGCCTAGAACCCTTACATATTGATTCACTCCAATTCAAAAATTTATAATTTAAATATTTAAGGTAAGAAAATTCTAAAAATATTGAAATCTAGTAGAATAATATTTTAAGGATAACTCGATGGTACCCGACATCAAAAATCAAGCCTGGAACCCTTACATAATTATTCACTCCAATTCAAAATTTTATAATTTAAATATTTACGGTAAGAAAATTCTAAAAATATTGAAATTGAGAAGAATAATATTTTAAGGTGAATAGTAGACCAAAATTTTTATTTAATCGGGTTAACAAAAACACAAACACTACAAATAAAAAGAAGATGTGACAATATTGCGGAAATTTATTTTATTTCATATAAAGCGAAATTTACACAAGTACCTTCGTAAATTACAAAAAACAACAGATAAACAAACTACTAGGGGTATCCTTGATAGTTGGGTACATTGGATGACTACACCACAAGGAAAAACATAACAGGCCAACATAATTAAAATACATGCAATATGAAAATGACACTTAACACATACACGCCAATGTTTAGTCCTAGATGCCATTTATTCTTCGTTCCAACCACTTAAAACGTTCTTCCATTTGTTCTTTTTCTTCTTCTAACTCTTTCACTCTCGCCTTCACCTCCGCAAGTTCCCGTTCATATTTTCGCTACGTTCCTTGTATGCTTGACAATTTCATTCTGCTCCTCAATTTTTATCTTCTAACTCCTTCAGTTTCTCCCTCATTTCTGTAATAATTCTATCTCCCTCCTTTTGCATGCTCACCTGGAATAACCACATACCATGAAGATCCTGTAATCTCTTCCTGTAGCTTTCCTCAAAACATGGTTCCTCAGGCCATTCATCAAATTCACAAGTAGGTTCGTCGAGTTGCTTGTACAATGTGTTCATACAGCACCAGAAACGGCGTCCAGTGTCAGCCCCTTCCCACATACAGTCTGTCATGCATGGTTTTCCACAGAAGAAAATTGGTGGACGACCAAGTTGAGACATTTAATGAAATATTTTTGGGAAAAATTTTGGGCACACAAAATAACTACAATGCGCACATTATTTATAGGTGAAAATACATAATGTGCAACAATACGTAGTATTTTACGACGATTTAGATGCACATTCTTTGGAGGAAAAATAGCTTTTCCACATGGTTTTGAACCTTTTCAAAACAACGTGACAACTCAACAATACGTAGATTTTACTACGATTTAGATGCACATTCTTCGGGGAAAAAATAGCTTTTTCCACATGGCTTTAAACCTTTTCAAAATGACGTGACAACTCAACAATACGTAGTATTTTACTACGATTTAGATGCACATTCTTCGGAGAAAACTAGCTTTTTCCACATGGCTTTGAACCCTTTCAAAACAACTTGACAACTCAACAATACGTAGTATTTTACCACGATTTAGATGCACATTCTTCGGGGAAAACAGCTTTTTCCACATGTTTTTGAGACTTTTCAAAACGATGTGACAACTCAACTATAATTCCATTATTAATACTAATTTTAAATTTAATCATATCTAATTATTTAATTTATTAAACTAACACAACCAATTAATTTTGTTTACATTATATTAGACGTCATGGCCTTTCCTCCGCATGCGTATCCCGGACCTGTGGAGGATCAGCTATTAGTGCTACAGGGCGACCATAGGTCCTCCTATGTGTGGGAGGGACAGCTGTCAGAGCAAGCTCTCCGGTCTAGGAGACCTGACGATTTTGGGATTTTATTGCTGGCTATCCATTGCATCAGTATGTAGTACATCATCCTTCAGGATACGGGATTATATCCCATTTTTGAGCTTGGGCGGATTCAGCTAGATTGGTCGCTCATCACGGCATTGGTAGAGCGATGGCAACCGGAGACACATACATTTCATTTGCCCACAGGATAGGCTACTATCACCTTAGAGGATGTCCAGGTTCTTTACAGACTGCATATAGACGGACGAGCCTTGACACTGCCCCACTACATTAGAGGAGTGTCGCGTGCACATATGGCGGAGCTAATGCGGCAGTAGACTGGACTTAGACCTGAGGGTCGGCAGGGGGGAATTTGCGTTGCTTTATCTTCCATCAGAGATCATATGGAGGATTTGCACCCCGATATTACCCAGCAGACGGAGGATCTCTGGATAGCTCGGTACACACGTTGTGCATTACTGTTGCTCTTCGGGTGTGTATTGTTCCCGGACACTTCCGGAAGTAAAGTGAGCATGTGCTTCATACATGTGCGCACGGCATGTGGTAGATGGTCCATTTTCCACACGAACACAACTTTCTATTTTCATTCACCGTATGTAGATTATTCCCACGGTGTCCGCTGATGTATGTCTTAACTTCAAATACACCTCGTTCGTGACCGTACTGAAGAAATGAAGCCAGTGTGCTCGCCTCCTCGACCTTTCAAATCTTCTCATGGGTATTGGCATAAATTCAACACCACAATCCATCAACGCTGAGGCAGATGCATGCCTTTCAACAAACCTCTCTGCGATTTGTTTAAATGTCATGCGAACTATGGCAGTGACAGGCAGTCCACGGGAAGATTTCAATAAGCCGTTGAATGAGTCCGACACGTTTGTAGTCAATGCTCCCCATCGTCTGCCACCATCAACATGCAATGTCCACATGTGAAGCTCATGCCCCATCAACCAAGTATAGGCTCTTGGTTCTATCTTCCGGATCGCTTCCATGCGCCTATTGAATTTGCATTGCTGGTGCTCAGCCATCCACATTAAGTCATGCAAGGTCTTGTCAGAAAATTTCTTCTGAAAATTGGCCTTCAGGTGCCGCACACAGTAACAGTAGTATACATATGGTTCCTGCCATGCAGGCAAGTGATGCAGAGAACTTAAAATACCACCATGCCAATCGGATATTAGACAAATACCTTAACGCTATTTGACAACGTGCTCCTTCAAGTGGTTCAAAAAATGGGTCCACGTCTCTTTGCTTTCGTTGGCACATATGGGAAAGGCTAATGGAAATATTTTCCTGTTAGCATCTACAACAACTGCAATTAAAAGCTTAATATCATACTTTCTATAGACATGGGTACTGTCTCTGGAAATAACATGACGAAAATGCACAAAACCATCAATTGTCGGTTTAAATGACCAAAACACATAGCTGAAAATATATTCGGGTCTGTCCGGACTCCGCTCACGCCTCCATTCAACAACAGTACCGGGTTAAAGTGTTGCAATGCGGCCATGTACCTAGGCATATTTGAAAAATACTTATCCCAGTCGCTATAAATAAGTTCAAATGTATGTCTGCGACCGAGATATACCTTTCTTTTAGTTATAGTACAACCATACTCCTTATGAACGGCTGAGATACACTCTTTAATCTTGAACTTAATGGACACTTTCAAATATGGAATCAAGACAAGAGAAATAAAGTCTACATCCAAGTTGAAGTGATTCTCATTGTATGTGTCCATTTCACATCTGTGCACGCTAATAAATTTACCCATTTTCCACAAACCTGATTTATTCTTGATGGCACGCAACATCCAATGACAACCCATAAAAAATCTACGGCATACAGCGTTCCATTTATCCGTAGTTGACTCAACTACAGTCATCTCACGACACTCTTTTATGCTGTAGATTTTTACTGCCCTAATTAGGCGAGCTTTATTGGGGAAATACATGCCCTTAGTCAAAACAGATGGCCTGGACTCATCCCACATTTGTGATCGAATTTCCTCACCTTCTCTTGTGAGGGCATCCACGTTCGGCATGCTTGGAAAATATCAAGGTACGAGATATTCCGCTCATGAAATGGCACGTGGGATTCGTACACTCTTGGTCGCACAGGAGGTGGAGGAACATGCTCCCTCGCCGGTTAAGGTTCAACATTCACTTCCTCCTCCTCATCCCCAACCTCAAAAGGGAAGGGTATGTCATCCGCAGACTCATCCGCATTATTGTCGTAGTCACTATCATCTTCATGACTCTGTGCATCAGTCAAATCACGAGTGAATACGTCATCTATGGGAAACTGTGTGAGGTCAGGAGCTTCAAGAAGCTGGTTTTCACTGCACAAAAACAACAAGAAGATAAGTTACCTAATACTCCCAAAAAATATTGTAGATATAGCTATATCACTTTACTTACAAGCCGTATTGTCTTGAAAATTCTTTTTGGTAATGACTCCCGGATGGACCACCGTGATCCAATACTCCACAACTAGGAATATTCCAACTAGGGGTCGGCTCATAACTCGCAAAATTCATATCCGGACGGTACCCTCTATGAAAAATATGACCATTAATACAAATCAAATACAAATGCAAAATAATCAGCGCAAACCAAAGCAAAATTGAAGTTTACCAGTCCTCTTGTTGATTATACAAAGTCGATAAATTATTTTGTGTCTGCTCATTGGCCGGTGGTGACAAGTTTAAATCAATGCAAACTTTTTCTTCATCAATCTGTCCGGAAAAAATTGCTCCAGAATAACCACCCGATGATTGGAGGCTATCCATGTTGTGCACGCCCTCTTCCACCTTAACGTACATTTCCAATAATTTTATTGTATCGCTCCAGAATACGCAAAAAATCTCTACGGGTATCATCATTATCGATGTTAAACTCTGAATAATAAGCAAACCCCTGCGGAGTCATTGAATACGAAAATCTACCGGTTACTTTGAAGTTAACCGAACGCCTCATCTCACTCATTTTCTTACGTAACAACAATACCAATGTATCGTACTCCATATTAAGTGGAAATTTAACGTGAAACTGTGGAGGTGAGCTATACCTTACAGAGTTATTCTCCAACACAACTTCACCACCCCAATAAAGAGAAACCCTTATTTTTTGCACTTCAGACATTATAAGAAAGATTGATAAGAAGAAGAGAGAAGTTTATTGAATGAATGTTCATGAAGATCAAACGCATAGGCAAGTCCGAGGTCGGGGTATAGAATTTTTCAAATGAATTCGCAATAAAATACAGCGTTTTATAATTTTAAATTATTATTGTTGTGTCAGTTAAAATAATTAGTCCAGGCCCAAAAAAAGGTACATTTCCCAGTAAATTACTGCAAATTTACAATTCGCAGTAATTTACTGCGAAATGTACCTTTTTTTGGGCCTGGACAGGTGATTAATATGAATAAAAACATAAAGACAATTCGCAGTAAATTAGTGCGAATTGTATTAAAAATAATTTAGCCATTTCGCAGTAATTTACTGCGAATTAGGTTAACGAAATTTTTTCCGTTAACCTAATTCGCAATAAATTATTGCGGAATAGCTAAAAATATATCTTTTTTTAACATTAGAAAAGCATTTTAAGTTCAAAAAGTTATCATTTCAATTGCGGACTCGTGGATTTTCACACATATACAGAATTCTTATAAACTAGGTCCAACCTTCATCATTGTTTTTGGGTGGTAACATTTGAAATCAGGAGATGGTTTTAACTTCAATATAATTTTCTTTTATGATTCATTCAACTTTTTCTCTAGGATCATTTGAAATGATTTGGCGTAAGGGTATACTCTCCTACATGTTGAGAGACTAGAAACAGTGTGACATGTTTACTAGACTAATATATTACTCCTAGTATATGGTTGAAAGTTATTTAATTTAAAAGATAAAATATCACATTAAATACTAAATATTAAATATTTTAATGAAATTAAATTCTTAAAAGTTTTGACAATAAATAAACATGGATATCGTCAAACATTTTTGAAACATCTCAAAATGAAAAGATTAAGGGTGTGTTTGGTACCAAAAAAAATATTTTTTATGGAAAATAATTTTCTAGAAAATAAGTATTTATCACTTATTTTTCCTTGTTTGGTTGGTAAATGAATTTTTCTCCGGATAATATTTTCTAGTGTTTGGTCAGAGGTATAAAATATTTTTAGGAAAATAATTTTTATACTACTCTCATCAACCCACCTTCCCCAAAATCCCCATCTTTCCTGTACTCCTCTCCCTCCTCTGGACTTTATTTTCTTCAAGTTAATTATTCTTTTCAAAATTTACATAAACACAAGGAACTATTATGCTATTTTACTTTTTCACACAAGAACAATGTTAAAATTTGAGCTCGATAACTAAAAAAAATTATTTTGTTGAAAAAAAAGTATCTTTTCTATAATATGAAAAGAAATTACTCATTTTGTTGAAAGAAAATAGTTTTCTATATCATGAAAAGAAAATACTCAGTTTGTTGAGCTAATTTTTTTTCTACATCATAACAAGAAAGTACTCGTTTTGTTGAAATAAAAGAAAATATTTTTTACATCATGAAAAAAGTACTCGTTTTTTGAAAAAAAAAACTTTTTTATTCCAATAAAAGAAAATACTTAATTTGTTGAAATGGAAAAAATTTTCTACAAAAAGTACTCATTTTGTTGAGATGAAAGAAAATACTTTTCTACATCATAATAAAAAGTAATTATTTTGTTAAATTGAAAGAAAATACTTTAACTATATCATGAAAAATATATACTCTTTTGCTGAAATAAAAAAAATACGTTATCTACAACATGAAAAGAAAGTACGCTTAATAATAGTTCTACTTAGGGTGGGTGATGGGCGAGGTTGGGGTGGGTGGGTGGGGCTTAACATCCCAGGCTTTAGACAGAGTCTCACATTAGCAAATACAAGAAAGATACTAAGTATATAAATTAACAAGCCTTAGACCATAGTGACGCATTTTAAACCCGCGAGGGCTTAGGCCCAAAGCAGACAGTATCACTAGCAGGTTGGGCTGTTACAAATGGTATCAGAGTCACTCTTGTTTTAGCCTTGACTATAGTGGGTCATAGTTCAACTGAGTTTAGGCAAATCCTGGTTAGATGAGGCAAACCTCGATGCTGAGTCTAGGAAAATCTACCTCAGCGAGGACGCTGAGTCCATAAGAGAGGGTGTATGTAACATCCCAGGCTTTAGATAGAGTCCCACATTAGCAAAACACAAGAGAGATGCTAGGTATATAAGTTAACAAGTCTTAGACCCCGGTGACACGTTTTAAATCCGTGAGGGCCTAGGCCCATGCCGGATAGTATCATTAGCGAGCTTGATTGTTACATGAGATGCGATCGAGGGGAGGGGATAGGGGATGGGGTGGTTTTGGGGTGGGTTGGTGGGGTTGGTGGGCATGTGAAATAGGATGGAGAAGGTTGAATAATAGTTTTGGAAAATATTTTCCCTCGTTTTGATAGGAAAATATTTTCCTTCAATTGGAGAAAATGAGTTGATAAGCAAAATATTTTCTAAAATATTTAAGTCAACCAAACCTAAAAAAAATTAAAAATATTTTTCAAAAAATGCTTTCCATCGTACAAACACACCCCATGAGTAATTCAAATCGACAACCTACTGTAAATATCTCAATTGTTATAAATAGAACTCTAATTAGAGTGAATGTCTATCTTATAGAAAAGAGTTTTACTTTGAGGCTAAGTCTTTTCTATGCCTATAAATAGAGGGGTCTTACCCCATTGTAAATCATCCCAAAAGTATCAATAAGAATACTTCTCTCTCTACTTTTCTCTCTATTGTTCTTGTTCTTATATTATTTCATAACACGTTATCAGCACGAGACTCTACCATCTCAAGAATCCTCTTGAGAAAATTAAGGTATTTCCCTCTTTCCGAATTTGGTTTTAATTATGTCTGATATTATGAAAAGAAAGTTCGTTGCCCTTGAAATTTCGGGCAAGAACTATATGACATGGGTGTTGGATGCTGAAATCCACTTAGATGCTATGGGTCTTGGAGACGCCATTAAAGACAGAGATAAAGCATCCACCCAAGACTGTGCTAAGGCCTTGATTTTCTTGCGCCATCACCTTGATGAAGGTTTGAAGATTGAATATCTCACAGTCAAAGATCCACTCATCTTGTGGAATGGCTTAAAGGAGAGATATGACAACCTGAAGTTGGTCACTCTGCCACAAGCACGATATGATTGGGCTCATCTGAGGCTCCAAGACTTTAAGTCTGTTTCTGAATATAATTCTGCAATGTTCAGAATTACTTCTAAATTGAAACTCTGTGGAGATAATATCTCTGATTATGATATGCTTGAGAAAACGTTTACAACGTTTCATGCCTCCAATATGGTACTGCAACAACAGTACAGAGAGAAAGGTTTCAAAAAGTACTCTGAACTGATTTCTCTTCTCCTTGTGGCTGAGCGAAACAATGACCTGCTCATGAGAAATCACGAATATCGACCCACTGGGTCTACACCATTTCCTGAAGCATATAAGGTGTATTCTCATTATGCCAAGCATGGAAAAGTCCATGGATCTAGTCATGGTCGTGGTCGTAATCGGGGTCATAGCCGTGGAGGTAGACAAGGAAGAAATTTCCCTGATGTCCGTCACCCCCCAAAGAGAAATAACCACCAAAAGCAAAAACGGGATTATGAGAATCCAAAGGCAAATAGTTCAGAAACTATATGCTATCGTTGCGGTGGAAAAGGGCACTGGTCAAAGGCTTGCCATGTACCAAGACATTTGGTTGATCTTTATCAAGCATCTCTAAAGAATAAAGGCCCTGAAACAAATTTTGTCTCTGACGACAATTTTGACATCACCCACCTGGATGTGGCAGACTTCTTTGAGTACCCTGAGGGGAAAATAGACCACTTAATCGGTGATGGATATGTGATGAAGGAAGATGGAATTGTTTGATTTTATTTTACTTATTTGTATTAGTTAGTGAATAAACTAATAGTCATTAGTATCAGCTCGTATTAGTTAGTATATGATATAATGTTAGTATTAGTTCTTTAGAATGTTTCAATATGCTTAAATTTCAAAGATATTTTTATTTTTCAGTAGAGTTAGTCGACTAACCAAACAGTTAGTCGATTATCTAAAATTTCGCATTAAAACTGGATTTTTCCGCAAGCTAAGATAGTCGACTATCTGATTTAGATAGTCGACTAACCTGATGACTGTTTACTAAGTTAGTCGACTATCAACTTAGTTAGTCGACTAACTAATATTTAGCATTAAAACTGGACTTTTCCGCAAGGCAAGATAGTCGACTATCTGATTTAGGTAGTCGACTAACCTAATTACTGCTTCCCAAGATAGTCGACTATCAACTAAGATAGTCGAATAACCTCAGCAGATTTTGAAAATATTATTTAAATGTGAAACAAACGGCTTGAATTTGTTTATTCTCATGTTCGTGTATTTCTTTTGTATGTCAAACAATGGGAAAGCAAATATGGATATCTCACAAAGCAAGCTTGAATTAAATATTTGTTTAGTTGATTCATGTACTACACATACGATACTCAAAGAAAAGAAATATTTCTCTCAACTAAGTATGTGTAAGGCAGATGTTACTACAATGGTAGTAGCAAATTGATTGAAGGCTCCGGAAGAGCAACTATAACTCTGCCTAGAGGAACAATGTTTATCATAGAGAATGCAATGTTCTTCTCCAAGTCTAAGAGAAACTTGTTGTGTTTTAAAGATATACGCCGGAATGGCTATCGTATTGAGACAATAGATGAGAATAATCTTGAATATCTCATCATTACAAAGAATGTCTCTGGCCAAAAGAGGGTTATTGAGAAATTCCCGTCTTTATCTTGTGGCCTGTATTGGACAAAAATTAGTGCAATTGAGGCACATTCAACAGTAAACCAAAAGGTTACTGATTCCAATACTTTTGTACTTTGGCATGATCGATTGGGACACCCTGGATCAATCATGATGAGACGGATTATAGAAAGCTCATATGGGCATCCGTTAAAGAATTTCAAGATTCTTTTAAATAATGAATTTTCTTGCACTTCTTGTTATCAAGGCAAGTTAATTACAAGACCATCACCAACAAAGGTTGGGACTGAGTCACCTACGTTTTTGGAACGTATACAAGGGGACATTTGTGGACCTATTCACCCACCTAGTGGGTCTTTTAGATATTTTATGGTCCTAATAGACACATCCTGTAGATGGTCTCATGTGTGCATGTTGTCATCACGCAACCTTGCGTTTGCAAAACTAATGGCACAAATAATTCGACTACGAGCACATTTTCCTGATAATCCAATCAAGTCTATTAGACTGGATAATGCTGCTGAGTTTTCATCCCAAGCATTTAATGATTATTGCTTATCAATTGGGATAAAAGTGGAACATTCTGTAGCTCATGTTCACACTCAAAACGGTCTTGCAGAATCTTTAATTAAACGCCTGCAGTTGATTGCAAGACCATTACTCATGAAAACGAGGCTGCCCACTTCGGTATGGGGTCACGCCATTTTGCATGCAGCAATGCTAATTCGTCTCAGACCGACGAATTATCACAAATATTCCCCGTTGCAATTGGTTTTGGGTCATGAACCCAATATATCCCATTTAAGAATCTTTGGATGCGCAGTATATGTGCCTATAGCACCGCCATACCGCACCAAAATGGGTCCGCAAAGAAGGTTAGGAATATATGTTGGGTTTGAATCGCCCTCCATTATTCGCTACTTCGAAACATTGACAGGGGATTTGTTCACTGCACGATTTGCAGACTGTCAATTTGATGAGACACTTTTCCCAAAATTAGGGGGAGAAGTCGGTGAAACCAAACGAAAAATTTTGTGGAAAAATGCATCATTATCTCATCTTGATCCACGTACCTCTATTTGTGAAAAAGAGGTGCAAAAGATTATCCATTTGCAAAGAATAGCAAATCAAATGCCTGACGCATTTACGGACTTGAAAAGGATAACAAAATCCCACATCCCCGCGGAGAATGTTCCAATCCGTATTGATGTCCCTGTTGGAAATCATCTAGTGTCATATCCAATGAGTCGAATGCACGCCTGAAGCGTGGCAGGCCATTAGGTTCCAAAGATCGAAATCCTAGAAAGAGGAAAGCAAACGATCAAAATGACACTACGAAAGAATCTCATGAGGAAATTCATGATTTAATAAACTCTGAGATTCATGAAGAATCCTTTGAGCCCGAGACTCAGGAAAATAAAGAACTATCCATAAATCCAATCGATATTGAGGCAAATTTTAATCGAGTGGATATAGTGGTGGATTATGTCTTTGCTTTTATGTCGCATCTAGCATTATGCAAGAAAATGAGGATCTTGAACCTCAATCTGTTGGAGAATGTCGAAAAAGACATGATTGGCCAAAATGGCAAGAAGCAATTCAATCAGAATTGAATTCGCTGGCAAAACGTGAAGTTTTTGGCCCTATAGTTGAAACACCTAATGGTGTTAAGCCTGTTGGCTATAAATGGGTCTTTGTACGCAAGAGAAATGAGAAAAACGAGGTACAAAGATATAAGGCACGCCTTGTTGCACAAGGATTTTCTCAAAGGCCTGGTGTCGATTATGAAGAGACATATTCGCCTGTAATGGATGCCATAACTTTTCGTTATCTCATTAGTTTTGCTGTCCTTGAAAAGCTTGACATGCATTTAATGGATGTGGTTACTGCCTATCTTTATGGCTCACTTGATAACTATATCTGGGAACCAGTTCGGTTGTTCTTTGGAAGAGAGTACGCGCTTTCAATCCAAAAAGAAGAAAGAGAGTAGCGAAGTCATGCAGGGACGCTCCACCACAGAGGCGATTCACTTAGTCAGGCGGATGGCGGAACAATTGAGGGATAAGAAGAAGGACCTTCATATGGTGCTTATCGACTTGGAGAAGGCGTATGACAAGGTCCCGAGGGAGGTGCTATGGAGGTGCTTGGAGGCGAAGAGTGTGCCAGAAGCCTATATCAGAGTAATCAAGGACATGTACAATGGAGCTAAGTCTAGGGTTAGGACGGTGGAGGGCGTATCAGACCATTTTCGTGTGGTAATGGGGCTCCATCAAGGATCGGCGCTGAGCCCCCTGTTGTTCGCCTTAGTGATGGATGCTCTGACCCGACATATCCAAGGGGATGTGCCTTGGTGTATGCTCTTTGCTGATGATATAATATTGATAGACGTGACGAGGGCCGATGTTAGTGAAAGGTTAGAGATATGGAGACAGACCCTTGAGTCTAAGGGTTTCAAGATTAGCAGATCTAAGACAGAATATCTGGAGTGCAAGTTTGGCGACGAGCCGAGTGGGGTAAGCGCGGAAGTGATGCTTGGTTCTCAGGCCATCGCCAAGAGGGACAGTGTGAGATACCTTGGGTCTGTGATCCAGGGGGACGGAGAGATTGACGGGGACGTCACCCATCGGATAGGAGCGGGGTGGTCAAAGTGGAGGCTAGCTTCAGGGGTCCTGTGTGACAAGAAACTCCCGCACAAACTAAAGGGGAAATTCTACAGAGCGTGGTTAGACCTGCAATGTTGTATGGGGCGGAGTGCTGGCCCGTGAAGAACTCGCATGTTCAGAGAATGAAGGTTGCGGAGATGAGGATGCTTAGGTGGATGTGTGGGCACACCAGCCTGGATAAGATCAAGAATGAAGTTATTCGACAGAAGGTAGGGGTGGCCCCGGTGGACGAAAAGATGCGGGAAGCGAGGCTAAGGTGGTTCGGGCATGTTCGAAGGAGGGGCCCCGATGCCCCGGTGAGGAGCTGCGAGCGGTTGGAGATTGTTGGTGGTCGACGAGGGAGAGGGAGGCCTAAGAAGCATTGGGGAGAGGTGATTAGGCAGGACATGGCCAGAATGCAGATTACCGAGGACATGACTCTCGATAGGGGAGTCTGGAGGTCTAGAATAAAGATTGTAGGTTAGGGGCTCATAGGTGATTAGTGTTGTAGTATGGTAGTTCCTGCTTGATATTATTGCATGCGACTGTATTTATGTTGCTTATGTTTTCATAACTATTTACATTAACTATTTACGTTACTTTTGTGGGAGTACCTATGCTTTATTATTTGGTTTTGTCTTGCTTGTGTTTCTAATTTTATCTCTGTTTCTTAATGCAGCTTTCCCATTTTTACTCTACTCGCCGAGGGTCGATTGGAAGCAGCCTCTCTGCCCTTTCGGGCAGGGGTAAGGCTCGTCTACATATTACCCTCCCCAGACCCCACCTGGTGGGAGTATACTGGGTAGTTGTTGTTGTTGTTGTTGATAATGAGATATACATGAAAATTCCCGAGGGACTCAAAATGCCAAACGCTCATAATTCAAAGTCACGGGAAATGTTTTCAATCAAATTGCAAAGATCCTTGTATGGTCTAAAGCAATCAGGACAAATGTGGTATAATCGTCTTAGTGAGTATTTATTAAAAGAAGGCTATATAAATGATGCCATTTGCCCATGTGTTTTTATAAAGAAAACAACATCGGAATTTGTTGTACTTGCCGTATATGTCGATGACATAAACCTTATTGGAACCCACATAGAACTCCAAAAGGCAATTGATTATCTAAAGAATGAATTCGAGATGAAAGATCTCGGAAAGACAAAATTATGTCTTGGTTTGCAAATTGAATATTTGGCAAACGGAATTTTTGTTCATCAATCTACCTATATAGAAAAGGTACTGAAGCGGTTTTACATGGATGGAGCACATCCTTTAAGTACTCCGATGGTTGTTCGATCACTTGATGTGAATAAAGATCCATTCCGACCGCAAGAAATGAATGAAGAGCTACTTGGTCCTGAAGTACCATATCTTAGTGCAATTGGCGCACTAATATACCTTGCAAATACTACAAGGCCTGACATAACCTTTTCAGTTAATGTCTTAGCAAGGTATAGCTCGGCTCCCACAAGGAGACATTGGAATGGGATCAAACATATATTGCGGTACCTAAAAGGGACTACCGATATGGGCTTATTTTATGGCAATAATTGCAGTCCTGATCTTGTTGGTTATGCTGATGCTGGATATTTATCCGACCCACACAAGGCTCGATCTCAAACAGGTTATGTGTTTACCTGTGGAGGCACCGCCATATCTTGGCGATCGACTAAGCAATCAATTGTGGCTACTTCATCTAATCATACCGAGATAATCGCTATTCATGAAGCAAGTCGGGAGTGTGTGTGGTTGAGGTCTATCATACATCATATTCAAGACAAATGTGGTTTGAAGTGTAACAAACTACCCACGACTTTGTATGAAGACAATGCAGCATGTATAGCTCAATTGAAGGGAGGATTCATAAAAGGAGATAGAACAAAGCATATTTCACCAAAGTTATTTTTCACACATGATCTTCAAAAGAATGGTGATATCAATGTGCAATAGATTCGTTCAAGCGATAATATGGCTGATTTGTTCACAAAATCTCTACCAACGTCAACCTTCAAGAAGCTGGTTTACAAGATCGGAATGTGAAAACTCAAGGATATGAATTGATGCTCTTTTCAGGGGGAGTTAATGCGCGTTGCACTCTTTTTCCCTTACAAGGTTTTGTCCCAATGGGTTTTCCTTGCAAGGTTTTTAACGAGGCAACCAATAGGCGCATATTCAAACATGTGTACTCTTTTTCCTTTTCTTTAATTTTTTCCCATTGGGTTGTGTTTTAGTTAAGGTTTTAACGAGGCACATTATTGAATAGACATTCAAGGGGGAGTGTTATAAATAGAACTCTAATTAGAGTGAATGTCTATCTTATAGAAGAGTTTTACTTTGAGGCTAAATCTTTTCTATGCCTATAATAGAGGGGTCTTACCCCATTGTAAATCATCCCAAAAGTATCAATACGAATACTCCTCTCTCTACTTTTCTCTCTACTTTTCTCTCTATTGTTCTTGTTCTTATATTATTTCATAACATCAATTGCTTTTTTCTACATATTTCCATACAAAACAAAGGGTTTAAATTTATGAGTTTGAAATATGTAAGGTCAAATGCTTCCATCCAAACGAGTTCTATCCTTATCTTAAGCCCTAGCACGTCGGTGTGAAGTTCGAGTTTGACTATAGCAATGTGTTGAACAATTATGTACATAATTAACACTTCGAACAGAGCAGAAATAAGTGGTGCATTTATCATGTGGCTTTTACAATAGGGGCAGTGGACCAAGAATTTGAAGGTCGCAGTTGTATTTTTGCGTTTAACCAAAATTTATATGGTATATAGAATGTTACTTTTAGTATATCGCTATTTTTTTTAATAGACATCCGCCTCTAGGAATGTAGCTTATAAGTCGGAAAGAACCCCTTTACTTTTAGTTCTATATATTGTTCTAATAATTTTATTGTATATGACGAATTTTGTACAAGGATGTCACATCTTTTTTCAAATTCACAACTTAAAAGGATGCACAGTCTAGCTAGGCTCCCTCTCTCAGTTTCCCTCTAATTTTCATTGTTTAATTAGTGGTTTGGATGACCCCGGAGTTGGAAAATAGGAGAGTCCAATGAGGATCAAGTCTTGTACTTTAATAGTATGATTTAAGATTCAAGCTTTATCTCTTCATTTGTCTTCTTCCTTTCCTTTTTCTTTTCCCCTTTTTAGCAATCTAGCAACAACATATCCCATAGTGCATCAATTTTGAAATTTAACAAAGAGGATTCTCTCTTTTTAAAAAGGACAAACAAACAGGGTTGGGTAAGGGCGCTCGAGATAGGGAGACAAAAAATTGAGAATAAGTTCAGAGGTTGTAACTTGTAAGCACAAATTTATTACAGGCTAAGGGGGTGAAAAGCATTTTTTTTTATTTTAAAAAAGAGGGAGTATTTCTTTTGTCAAGAAGAAGAAAATTATTTATCGAAAGTATATTTCTGGACTAATTATCTCTTATGAGGTGGAAAAAATTTGCTCCCACTTCTAAATTTGTATAGGAATAAGAATTAAACCTTTTGCTCTGCACCACGGATTGGGGTCTCAATTATTTGATCACTTGTAGTCATTTTCATATCCAAGACTCAAGAAAAAAACTTAATAATTTGTTACTTCCTCCTATTCATAATAAGTGTCTCTTTACTTATTGATTTTGGTCCAAAATAAGTGTCTAGTTAGGTAATCAAGAAAAAATTCAATTTGTTTTTACTCTTTAACTCTTATGTGCAGCAGAGCAATAAATGACACTATAAGCATGTGCCCAACATTTAATAAGGATAGTTTAGTTAGTATAGGATTTAGTATTTTCTTAATGCGCGTGCTAAAAGTAAAAGAGACACTTATTATGGACCGAAGGGAGTACTAGTTTTAACTTAGTACATTAAGATATATTTCTCATATATAAACTTATTCAGAACGGTTCGGTATTTTTTCAGTTTTATTTTTATAGAATTAAAAACCTACCCTATTATTCCGTAAGACTATAAATTTATATAAAAACCTACAATTTTATTAAAAAAAAACCTAATAGTTGGTTCCATACAGTTTGACTGTTTTAGTCGGTTTTTAAAGATCCATTGAGAGATCTACCACAAATAGCATGGTGAATAGCTAAAAGTCTTTGCTCTTAATTTAGGTCTCGAGTTTGAAACCTTTCGGTGGAGAGATTTACCTCCTTAGAGGTCATTTGGCTGGGAAACAAATTATCCCATGATTAATTATTTTGGGATTAGTTATCCCATCTTTCCATAAAGATAGAAGACATTACAATCCCCGAATTAGTTATACCATAATTTTATTCCAATTGAGTGTGGATAAATTTATCTCAAATTTAATCTCGAAAATAATTATCCCTCATACAAAACGACTTCTTAATGGGATATTTATCACAAATCTAGAATAGTCAAATTAATGAATTTAAAACATCAAATAATTAAAAGAATATTTACTGTGGATTCTTGGGTAAACTAAAGAAACAATTTTATTGGAGATGCAAAAGTCACAATATAAAAAGTAAAAAAATGACACCAGGTGGAGGGGTTTTGCCCTAAAAATAGGTGGGTCCCAAATATTAGATCTGTGCTTTACACCATCAAGACAAGTAGGACCTTTTAATGTCTGTTCTTAGAAGCCCCATAAGAAAAAAGTCCCTTACTCTTAAGCGGTTAAGCTATTAAAAAAATAAGAACTCGCCAAGGTCCAGAGAATTTGACTTCAGTAATCACTTCCTTTTCTGTCTAATCTATATAGTTAGTACTAATTCTTTATTTTAAAAAGCTTCAAACTAGGAGTCAAAATGAGCTGTCATTATTCTGCACCTCCACATAAGACCTTTTCTCTAACCTAAGGGCAAAAGGCAGTTGAGCTATCTCTGTCATCCTCTTAAGCAATCTGTATTTATTCGCTGAAACTTTTCGACTTAAAAAGTCTTCAAAACAAATCACCGAAAATTGGTACAATGGTACAGCACCAGTGACACCATTCCAACAATAGCTAGGACTTTCCATGGGGTTTCTCTAAAAAAGGAAAACAACAAATTTCTCTGTAATAGTGACCAAAGAGAACATTTTAAAAACAAAAAATTGATATTTAAACAACCTAATAGAGCCCTTTTTTGCAAAATGGACCCCCTTTGACCCAAACAGTTCAGTCTGCACACGAGTTCTTATATTTTAATCATAAGTATCCCAGAACCAGACAAAGATTTTGATTCCTGCGCTTCTTTAGATTAAGACTTAAACAGTTGCTTAAACTCATAATCCAATTCTGTTGTCTTAACACATGAATCTTAATACATTATTATACTACTAAAGTACAAACAAATGCAGGATTAGTATTAAGAAGCAAGCTAAAATGCATAATAATGGTTGGTCATAATCCACAGTAAACCTACCTATACTTCATTATTTAGGGGGATTAATCCCGCGGCTCGATGGTGGGGGTGGTGCTCTATGTGTTGAAAATGAAAAAGGGTTACTATAAGGCAAAAGAATAGTTAATTTTGCCCTTGTCAGATAAGATAATGGATGAATAGTTTAGTAGAGAACCTGATACAGTAGTTGCCTCAATATCTAGAATACTCCTCTTGGAATCACTGCTTATGTAATTAAGATTCAAAATTTGACATGGTATAACCGACTACAACTAAAGAATAAGATCTAGGATAAGATCTAAATCTTGACAAGCAAAATTGAGGAGTAGAACAATCAATCATGAGTAGCATCTATCTTGATTCTTTACATTAAGTCTGTTTGAATGAAATAAGAGTATTTAACTTGGATACTGGCAAGATTTTGCGGCAGCAAATTCAAACATAAGATTTTGTAGTTATAATTTCATATTGATGATTGATTTCATACTTCCAACTGCAAGCAAGAGATGCCTTTAAATCCAATTTTAACCCTATTAAATCTGTGAAAATGGCTTTTTTTTAATCCCAATTAAAGCTCCTAAAGATATGCAACATATCTTGCAAGTGCTCCTTCAGTTTTGTGTGTTTAGACCTTTCAAAGATAATGTACAGAGAGAAAGAAACAGAGAGAGGACAGCTTCGTGGTAGCTTCAATCGTCATTTTAGGTTTTTTTTTTCTTTACAATTTTTTATGTGCCCGTTGACAAAGGAATGAGTGTGTTCTCAACTCAAAATAATTCTGGCTATACTATTCTTATCTCCAACTACTTGTACAGCTCTTTTGAGCAACCAACTTGAAAAAACAAATGTAACTATTATTCTAATTAGTTGTAATTCTAGCCTGCCTATTTAAGAACTCCTCCTCGTGGATATGGAGTACATGACAGCAGTTTCTTCTCATTCTACTAATCTTCTTCTCACAACATCTCCTACCATTACTCTCCCACTTACTATTTTATTGATAATAAACCAATATATTTCCTTCTCTTTGGGCAGCCTTTTCTCAAGCTCTTTCATACCTGCCTACAAACGCATCTCCACTTCTTTCTCTTGGGAAGTTCTTTCTGCCTCCCTTTACAGTTCCTACTTTCAGAAGATCTCCAACTTCTCTACCTCTCATCTATAGATACAGAGAGGCAGATAATACATATTAACTAAGATGATATCAGTGGGTATGTGCATTGGAGCTTTTCTTGTTCTAATCATTATACATTGGGTTTACAACTGGAGGAATCCCAGATGCAATGGAAAACTCCCACCAGGTTCAATGGGCTGGCCGTTACTTGGCGAGACCATTCCATTCTTTGCCCCCAATACATCATCAGATATTGCTCCCTTTGTGAAGGACAGGATGCAAAGGTGGTTGCTGCAATCCACTCTTTTTGGTTTTATTATATAGTAATAATAATACAAACTGACATTACCAGACTTCATTTTACGATCCTAATAAACAAGTCTTTGGCAATTCTTTCAGGTATGGGCCAATTTTTCGAACTAGCGTGGTGGGACGTCCTGTTATAGCATCTACGGACCCCGACCTAAATTACTTCATCTTTCAGCAAGAGGGACAGTTGTTTCAGAGCTGGTATCCGGATACATTCACTGAGATATTTGGAAAGCAGAATGTAGGTTCCTTGCATGGTTTTATGTACAAGTACTTGAAGAACATGGTGCTAAACCTTTTTGGTCCTGAAAGTCTGAAAAAGATGATGCCTGAGGTTGAAGAGGCAGCGAAAAATAAATTGAAGAGGTGGTCAGGTCAGACAAGTGTAGAGATGAAGGAAGCAACTGCTAATGTAAGCTATCCAAACTTTCCCCTTGGATAATATGAACGTTCTCAATTTCAATCAGCTAATCTCTTGGTGTTTTTACAGATGATATTTGATCTAACTGCAAAAAAGCTAATCAGCTACGATTCTGAGAACTCATCGGAAAACCTGCGAGAAAGTTTTGTAGCTTTTATACAGGGATTGATTTCCTTCCCTATTGACATTCCCGGAACTGTCTATCACAAGTGCTTACAGGTAATAACACTACATATTCAGACTTAGCCATCTGGCACAAGTATACTGTTCTGCAAATTCACGTAAGAATGATGTTCCCATTACTTGTTGAAGTGATTAACTGACTCTGGAGGTGATCACCAGGGAAGAAAGAAGGCAATGAAGATGCTAAAGACACTGCTAGAGGAAAGAAGAGCAAAACCTAGGAAGGAACAAAGTGATTTCTTTGATTATGTCTTAGAAGAACTTCAAAGGAAGGACACAATCCTCACGGAGGCAATAGCTCTAGATTTGATGTTTGTACTGCTCTTTGCCAGCTTCGAGACCACCTCTCTGGCTATAACTTTAGCCACTAAATTTCTTCACGATCATCCATTGGCTTTAAAAGAATTAACAGTAAGTATGACTAAATTTGTTCAACTAATCAGCCTCGTTTTTACATGCCAGTAATAACGCGTATGTAACGCTTTCAGGAGGAACATGAGGCGATAATTAGAAGAAGGGAAAATCCAGCTTCGGGACTTACATGGAAAGAATATAAATCAATGAAATTCACATTTCAGGTACTTTATTTAAAATTGATTTTCCATTTTCAAAAGTAACCAGAAGTCCAGAACTAAGAACATTCTTCATTAACATGAATACTGGATGTGTAGGTTATTAATGAAACAGTCAGACTGGCAAATATTGTTCCAGCAATTTTCCGAAAAGCACTAAGAGATGTCAACTTCAAAGGTATATACAATTAAAATTCTTTACCAACATATTCTTGTGAATAAAGCTCCAGATTTACTCATAGGAACATACCTTAATATAATACTCCATCTGATGCAGGGTATACCATTCCAGCTGGTTGGGCGATTATGGTTTGTCCTCCGGCTGTGCACTTAAACCCTGCCAAATATCAAGATCCCCTTGAATTCAATCCATGGAGATGGGAGGTGAGCCTTTCATGCTTTATTGTTACTTTATTTGCACGACACTGAAGATTACAGAAAATGAAATTGGTTGTGTCTTATCAGAGTGTAATTTCCTCAAGTCTAAATGAAATATCCATGGAATACAGGGAGTAGAAATGAATGGAGCTTCTCGAAATTTCATGGCTTTTGGAGGCGGTATGAGATTTTGTGTTGGTACAGATTTCACAAAGGTGCAGATGGCTGTCTTTCTCCACTCCCTTGTGACCAAATACAGGTAAAAACATAACTTGCAGTAATATCTTTGAGGAAAACATGAGAGGGAGCTAATATTATACATGGCGAAACAGGTGGGAAACGATACAAGGAGGAGACACACTGCGGACTCCTGGTCTACAATTTCCCAACGGTTACCACATTAGGCTCTCGGAGAAAGATGAGAAGATACAATAGCCAACAAAAAAAATGAGGAAATCAGTAGAAGTGTCCAAGAATACAAACTTACCCGGATATTCTCAAAGCAGCAAAAGATAATATCGCTGACAGACAGAGTGCTGGGACAAAGAAAGAAAGAACTCAGCAAATCATTAGTCTGGGGAAATTTTGCTAAAATTTACTGATATCAAAATCTATACATATATTTTTTCTTATCTTTTCTTTTCTTTTTATTATGATTCAAACACAAAGTGTAGTTGTTATTGAAGAAGAAAAGAACAAAAGTGTGCATAAATTCAATACATGGTACAGTTTTGAATTAAGAACTCCTACTAGAATCTGAGAGCAATATAATTTGCAAAGTTCACTATTTCAAGCTCCCCCATATTTCAAAACCCTGCTCTTCCCTGCGAAATATCTCTAGAGTATTTAGTTTGAACTAGAGATACTCTAAGACGGGTCAAAAGAACATAATAAAGAAGAAAAAACCAAATTTAACATCTTCTCTACATGACATAGCTGCAAGGCTTTGACAATCACTGTCAAATCAGTTCTAGTCAGTCTTTCCACTTGATTTGCCTCTTATGATGTGTATCATTTGAGATGGGATGTTTGTGCCTTAGATATTCCTCTTGAATTTCAGCACTTGGCTTCTTGTTTATGACAAGTCCTCCCAAAGTTTCTCTCTCTTTTATTCGTCTGTGATGTCTCAAATGGTCATCCTCTCCCTTCCTTGAACGAAGTGGCTTTGTAATGCCTGAGCTCTTGGTTTTTCCATGTTTGTGCTTATCCTTGTGCACATGGTGAAGGTAGTAATGATAATCAGTTTCTCTCAAAAGATTCTCGTGCCTTGGATCATTGTGAAGCTTTGTGTGCCTCCTTTGTGCATGATGCATATGATGCCTTGGCTCATATTTATGGCTTTTCTTCTTATGATGAATTCTTAATGAGTCAGGAGTGTAACTATGCTTCCAATGACTCATGTGACTATCTTCAGTAATTGAAAAATGATCATCCCACCAGTCATACAGAGGATCAAATAAACCTTTCTGGTGAAGAAGCCAGAGTAGTACAATCACTGCAAGTCACAAAAGCAACAGTGTCAAAATGTTTCTGCTTTCAACTTCTAAAAGATCAGCACAAGAGTCAAGTAAGAAAGAAACCTGTTGGAAGAATTGCCAAGAACAGACAAAACATTACTACCCAAGTGATACAGATGTACTGTATATGGAAGCTGAAGTCAAAGAATCCAGAGCACTTCATTCTGTAACTTGAATAATCAGCGTTGCATAATCAGATCCAAAAAGTAACTTGGGCACAACTAGTTTCTCTCAGGAAATAGACAGGAATTACTCTTACTTTCGGCGAAATATAACATCCGCATCAGACATCACCAAACTAAATCAAATAACAAAATAATATAAAATTCGTGCAATTGTATGTCCTCACTCAGTATGAGATTATGGTAGTCAGCAATCAAATAACAAAATAATATAAAATTCGTGCAATTGTATGTCCTCACTCAGCATGAGATTATGGTAGTCAGCATTTTTTCTTCAGAAGACGAAATATGTCCTTAGATGGTACATGATATTTTCAAGCGCTCTACATGATGGAAATAGCCGATATATGAATTAAATGCCCTAATCAAGAATAGAATAATTCAAAAGAGAGAACTGCAAGTCTACAAGAAGAGATGCATCAATTTCTCAAATAAAACTTCAATTGGTCCGCTATGCTTATGAGAGAAACATTCAGGAATAAATCTAAGACTATATCACTTTTGGTCCAGAAAGCAGAGGCAATAGCTCTTGCCACATCATAATGCAGAAAGAACTGGTAACAGAACCTAAGTAGCTATTTAAGTTCAGTTTGGAAAAAAGATGTTGTTGGTCTCCTAAATTCAAATTTATACACTATCATCAATAATGTTTGGTTAATATATGTAGCAGACTAACAACTCTTTTAGTTAAAAACATTTGTTGACTAAAATCTAATCAGGAAATTATTTTATCAAAAGAACAGCTAATCAGAAAATTCATATGAAAACTGAAGTTATTTGAACGGAATACAACACTACTCAAAACCCTTTAAGTGGATGCAATAAATCCTTTGATTGCCTATAGTTTATCATGGTTAGCCAGAGACCAATGCAAGACAGAGGGAAAATTAACATTGAGAATATATATAGATATCTAGAACTCTTGCCTAGAGCACTCAAGTCAGTATATAACCTTAGCGAATCAATTACGAGCTTTAAACTTTAGTGAAACTCAATGGAAACACCACGATTGAGATACAAGTCTTCTAAGAGTCTATATCTATAATATGCTTCATTGGCTATCATTTGACACTAAATAGACATAAAAGATTTACATACCTGCAACTTTTCCCAGTGATAAAATCTGTCAAATTCTCCCAAAAAATTTTCCATAGATCCTCAATGCTCTCAAAGAAACCATTGATGCTTGTCTTAGGAGGTTGAAATGGAATCTGCATTAAGAAGATGACATTTGATACAAATAAGAGTGGGTGCAGGACACTGCATGTTTATCTGACAGCCTCACCGACAATGCTCTCCGATGAATGGTTGAGAAACCTAAATCCTAGAGAGATCAGTCTTAGGATAATGGAATGGCTAAAGGGATACAGGTAGGAGGAGAAAAAGAACGCATACTTTCAAAAGCTAGTTTCACAATATACTAATTGGAATCCACCGAAGCTATTCTTTCTGGGAATTAAAACCGAAACTTGTTGGAGCCCTGGGAGGCAAAACTGATGGGATAGCAGCAGTTTTTGAAAGTGCAGTTCTTTACTTAAAAAAGAAAAAAGAATGAAAGAAAGGAAGCTTTTCCATTCTATTCTCTCTATTCTTTTGCGATTTAAACACACTGTAATCTCATCCAATGATAGCAGAAACCAAACCTCTTTCCAGGTTGACAACTATAAGGAAAAATGCAGAGATAATTACAAATGGAAAGAAGCTAAACAAATGCTTCCAGCAACACACATAGTCCTATTGAAAAGCACATATGCCACTCTCTTTTCTGTCTGGCAAGTTTCTCCCCCCTCAAACTAATCATCCAATGATAGCAGAAACCAAACCTCTTTCCAGGTTGACAACTATAAGGAAAAATGCAGAGATAATTACAAATGGAAAGAAGCTAAAACAAATGCTTCCAGCAACACACATAGTCCTATTGAAAAGCACATATGCCACTCTCTTTTCTGTCTGGCAAGTTTCTCCCCCCTCAAAATAATCATCCAAGGTGCTAAAGGTTCAAACTCCAAATATGTGCAGATAAGAAATCCTTTGAAATGAAATACCTTCTCTCTAAAAGGCATAACTCATATCAGGCCCCATGTCAGAATACTAACTTCAACTATTATCAGTCTGAATTTGTACACTATGCAGGAAGAAGAGAAACTTTCTTGGTGTCTCCACTCGACTCTCCCCACCATTTAGCACATTATCATTGTTATTTTCCTTGTTTAATATTGGTAGAAAAAAATATGCACAAACACAGTGTGCACCAAGATTTCCAGCATAAACTACAGCTGACCTGTGATCCATTATCAAGAACAGTAGCTGTGGTTGTGAATTGACACTCTGCCCGATCAACTTCATTAAAATCTGAGTCCTTCAGTATTGCTGCAACAAAGAATAACATAGAAGATGTGGCATCTCCGTAATCATCCACTACATCTCATGCCCTCCTCATTAATATCTTACCTGAGCAGATATACTTTGCAGCTTGATCACTTGCTGGGTACAACTTGAATGCTCGAGTCATGACTTCATTTGGCTTCATTATATAAAATTGTTCCTGCAGCGCCATAAGTTTTACTAAAGTAATTTCTTCTGAAATAATCATGACTTTGTGTCATATATCAGCAATAAGTATGATAACCTCCATTTGGCTGACACCGGCTGAGCATTCGAACTGCATGATGAAAAGGTCAATTATGAATAATTATTCAAGCAGACGAATTGAAGTATATCTGTGATTGAACAAGAACAGCAAATTGACCTGCTAAAATCAGAATTAAGTCTACAGGCTTGCGATGCTTTAATAAAGTTTCTGTTCTCCAACACCTATGTGCTTTTCTAAAATCCCATAACAAATTGTGAAATTTCTGAATAAAAGAGAAAAAAAGGAAATGATACACCAAAGGACCTCGCAGATATTTAACTATTGTCCACTGGTGAAATTTGCTTAGATTAGATCTGGGGTAGTACAAAGGAAATTATCAAGTTGGTAAATCGAAGCAAATATAAATCAAGATAATGCTACAATGATGTAGGATGACTTATTATGGGACTTCCTTTTTTTTCCTTATTTTCTCCTTTGTGGATTGGGGGTGTGGGTGGTCTATGGAACATATCAGTAAGGGGAGGACTCGTCCAGGGCCAAAGCATTCTGCAGGCCTCAAGGAGGACTTACTTTGGACGTACAAGTTGTCCAGCAGAGGGGATAACCAAGACCTTTCAAGCAAGCATTCGATCGTTACAAACTGAGCCAACTCCTATTGGCGACTTAATTCTGGGATATGAATATGAAACTTTATCCTTTTAAATAGCATGGCGGAACATTAAACTGATGAACAGATAAAACACGTATATTTTAACTGTCTAAACATAAAGTAGTTGTCTACCGTGAGGCTGTAGGACGCTTCCACTTCACCTATATTTTTTGTTGTAATTGTTGCTGATCCAAATTGAGTTAAAGCTTCAAAAGTTGGGATTGTAATACTTATAATTTTCCCAGGGCTCCTGCATAAAAGGCCTAAATCAATCTTCAAAATGTTCAATGTATGCTCATAGTCCGTCCAAATTAAGGGACAACTTTTTATCTTCATTTTCCTATTAGTTGATAATGTTAGTTGTTCCTTAAAAGTTTGATGTACTATGCTTCTTAAAATTGTAATTTGGTTAGTACTTGGCATTTCTAATAAAGGACAAATTGTTTTTTTATTAAGAAACATAAATAATAGTAGCAATAGAGAAGAAGTACGACCACAATTAAAACTAAACAATCTCCATTATATGAATATAAAATCTATAGGAGTTTCCAAACAATAATAACTGCAAGGACAAAATTAGCAGATTAATCGTGCAAATAGAAAAAAATCTTACTCAAAAGAGCTACTTATCTTACTCCTGAAAATCCACGAAGAAGTCTAAAGCATCAAATTTGTCTCAACTGACTGATTGTCAAATGCTGCCTAAATTAATTTGACAGGAAAAATATAAAAAGGTAACTTGAGATAGCTTTTTTCTGGATTGCATAATATTTAAACAAATTTTAAAAGCAGATGAAGAAACACTAAGGAATTGGTCCTTTGTCTAATTATGTCTCTGTTGTTGTTATTGCAGACTTGGTCTGGAGGTGATACAAAATCGGTCATCAAATAAGCTCACATTTTTCAGAGGAAGGGGAGCACGTATTAGAAACTAAGCCAAGGAGAACCACAAGACAAAGCACTAACTAATAACATGACTAACCTTTGATATACATATTCTATATCATCTGCATTCAGTTCTATCAAGAGATTTGTGTTCAGGACTTCTATAATTCCAATAGAGAATGCATGACTTCCTGCATTCTGTAGATAATTGTAAATTACAAGCAGAAGCAAAAGACATCTGTCCAGACACAAAATCTAAACGCGAAACTTAACTGGATGCTGGTTGATTCTTTCAAACCTTCCTTGCACGCAATATAGCGGCACCTGATTTCTACTAATTCTATTCTGGTCAGCCTGCAAGATAAAATTACTCACAATTCAAGTCCGGAGCATTGTGAATTTCTTTTAAGGTCCATTTGTACTTCAACCACAGTCAACCACCGTTTTCCCCATGTTATTTATATCTACTTTTAGTATAAATGTGCTGGTTGATTCTCAAATAGGTACTTTTCCTTAAGAAAGATAATTTGTACAAGCCACTGGAATAGCAGACATGTAGGGAGAAAATGTTTTCAAACACAAGCAACAAAGAAAAAGGGAAAACATGGGCAGCACACGCCTGTAGAATATAGAAACAGATAACAAACAGTTGCAGAAATCTAAAAGATGTCTCTTTCATGCAGTTTAGACAGATATATGAATTGGATAGACCATCATTATGGTGCAAATGTTGTAGTGGCAAGAAAATTTGCAATGCAATTGCTTAAGAAGGAAAACAAAGAGGGCACGACTGCAGTAGAATAACTTTTCGAATGACGTGGGAATTTATTAGACAAATAGAATCCTATTTTTGAAAACAAGCATAGTGTTTAAATTTACTGACATCCCAAAAGTTCCATAGTTGATTGTGCAGGCAACTCCAAAATGGTGCTGAACAAAAATCTGGCTGCGTATTGAACGTGTCGTAACCTACACCAATTTTGTTACATTCAAGCCCGTCTAATGTAAACCTCACTCTCTCAAGTAGCATCCACATGGAAAAATTGCTCCCCAGATTTTGGGGTTGACCTGGGCCACCCTTCAACAAAAGGGATACAAAAACCTTAATATCACAAATGACAAGAGTACCCAAGAATGAAAAACAAAATATTCCATCGGAAAGAAGAAACAAATTGCAGCGATCATATTGAAATGCTTGCATGATCAACAAAAAACACGTGGCCAAAAGTAACGAGGTGCAAGCAATTGCATATGCAATAAAGTAAAAAGCAGTATTCCTTTTTTTTTCCTGATAAGGAAGTAATAAGCATTATTCTTGTCCTTCAAGAATTAAATTTGCATAATACGCCACTTTAAGGAGTGCTTTCTAGTTTCTAGTATAGCATATTCTCAGTGATTTATATCAGGTAAAAATTGAAAACTGTTAAAGGGTTCTCTTTCAGAGTGAGATGAGTGACAAGATCTACCTGTCTTGGTATAACAAGGTAGAGGTCATCAAAAGACGGAATATCAGTGTATCCAACATAGTCTCCAACCAGGTTAACCCGCAGAAAATTATCACTGGATGTAGCAGTTCTATTTTCCGGACCGACAATCACTTCCTGCCGCCAATAATTCACAGTGAATCAACTATAACATCTATACCCTTCACATGCAAAAGTGAGTGGAATATCATCATTCCACCCAAAAAAAAGGCATGGTTTTGATTTAGCTATTGGTTCTGCTAATTATTCCTATGTTCAAATTTGCACCATATATTAACTCTTGCAGGCAGTTGTTAAATGATAGAAGCATTTAAAACCCGGAACAATACTAACAGCAAATAGTATATCTTTCAATTGTTTTTTCTTTAACAGTCATCATTGAGATGACCGAAGGAGTTAGCTTGACAACATATTCTAGTTTAGTTCTACTAGTTTTGGTGATTCATAATCTTTTAAGATGCTGGAACAAAATACACTCTCCCTCCCAAAAACTGAATATTGTCAAACAAATGTGATGTAGAAGTATGAATTAGTCAATATTAATATGGAGAAGAAATAGTGAAAGGAGAACAGGTGAAGATACGGTAACTGCCATGTCTATAGCTGATTTTTAGGAGCTAATGCCCAGAAAGACAGACAAATTAATCAATTCTAAACTAGCTGTACATGAAAACATGTAAAAGGGGATAAAGCACAGTGCTGAAGACTAGCAAAGCAACACTATTTTGCAAAATTGGTCTTTCTCCAATTCATGCTGCTGACTTCTCTTTCTAATAATTAATATATATCGATCAATCAACTATGCTTTAATCCCATATAAAGTTGGATGTTTAATAACTAACATATTTCAAAGAAATGATCCTGCATGCATGACACCACTATACCTTAGACACTAAAAACAAAATAAAAAGGAAATGAGTGCTGTATGCTAAGAAATTAAATGTGAAACAAGTATGCATGATGGAGCATAAAATAGAAAAGATACTTCTAAGGATTTCCAGAGCAAATACCGAATTCTGAGATTGCTTCTTAACGTCAATTCGGATGGTAAATCCAATTGAGCGCTGCCCAATGCCAAATACATGAAACCTAAAGGTAGAGAGAACTGTTTGCAATATTAACAAATCTTTACATCTCACTATAGCCTTGCATAAAGCTAGTAACAATAAAAATATATCATTGGTAGAGAAGGAATGTATGGAAACCGAAATGTTATAAAAAGCCATGTTAGAACTGCATCTCCAGAAAACCATTTTAATGTTTTAACATCTGCAACAAAACAATTTTGATCCAAGAAGCTAGAAGACTTTCAAAATTAATTGATCTCGAATCATAACACAATTTTCCATAGAAATTTATTGACACAAAATGGAGATTTATAAGGCCTTACCAGTCACCTGGAAACCGAAGACAGTGAGCAGTGTTTGCCTTGCCGTGCATCATCTTGTCAACTAAATCAAGAAACTATATCAGCTAGGAAACAATTTCTTGCTTACTCTGTAATATGCATTGAAGATGAAAGATTCTTTGAAAACTGGATATGAACTCACAAAAGTTTCCACATGATGAAGGAACTCTCCGCTGATCTCCACAAGGACAACAGGTAGGCTGAGAAGAAATAATAGTAGAAGGATTACATCCTGTGCTAGGATAAATTAATAAAGGAAAATTTTCAATGGGAGAAAATATTGTGAAGTAGACCTTCCGGTTATCAGTAGATAATATGTTCTACATTAACTGAACATATTCATTTGCCTTTTCAACAATACTCCTAAATACAGTTTTAAATGGATGACTTCCACTTACCTTTAAAAGTTCAGTTTGAAAGACAGCTCTTAGGTATTATGATTGGCAGCAAATTTCCTTAGAGCTCTAGTTATCAACAATAACTTGGGCTGGTTTTTCAGAAAAAAATTTCATGCCAAAGAAAAATAAAGGAGACATATATCCAATTTCTTAATGACTGATACTTAGAGCTCTAGTTATCAGTCATTAAGAAATTGGATATATGTCTCCTTTATTGTTCTTTGGCATGAAATTTTTTCTGAAAAACCAGCCCAGATTGAAGATATCATAAGTTTGGCAAGCTGATGAATGTATCAGTGGGTCATGTTCCTTAACAAGAAACAATTCTACCAAGATGAAGAAACAATTAAAAATCTCATGTTACCTGAGTGTTCTCGATAATGTGTCCGTTCTCATCTCTCAACCTATTAAAAACATCAAGAAGTTACTGAGCTGACACAGAAAGCACTTTTGAAAAGTTAGCTATCACAAAAATACAAACATTTATGCCTTAAAAAGTGTTAGCGGAGGAGTTGCTGGAAAGATAGCATAAAGATGAAATGTCTGTCAAAAAGCAACATAAGATCCAAACCTCTACAGACATGGAGACATGAATATTAGTCTAAACTTAGCATAGTCGCACCATAGAAAAAAGGAGGCAAATTCAATATTCAAAAATAAACCACAGGCCATCAATCATTTCTCAAGATTATATACCTGTTCAGTTGAAGGAAATTCAAAGGACGAAAACAAAGATGAAGATACTTAGATGGTTGTACTCTTCTATTTATCAATATGAGTTTTTCTGGCAGCTAATGAGATAGTTATAAATTGTTGTTTACTTGATAGCGGCAAGTCTGGTCGTACTAAATAGAAGAAGTATGTGGAACACTATGTGGTGTGAGCGTCAATTAATTTATGTGACCAAGATCATGGAACTATCTCAAATCCACATAGGGCATCCTTTGCAGCCACAGTTATCTCCTTTTGCATTCAATCTGATTCCCATCAAATGGTGCACATTTAGGAGGAAATGGAATCCTCTAATTAATAAGATGGGAAACACATCCTCAACACTTCAGACTACTTATCATCCTATAAGCCTTCAATCATCATGGCTCCTAGAATTTTCCATTATAAGGCCTTTGGTACTAAGCTCTTCCGGAGCTTGATTATAGTTTATGCTACTGATGTATAAGTGTGAAGCCATGTGATGTCTACACTCTAAATACAAGCTGTAATTCATCCATTATCTATAAATAGAACTTAAAGTAAATGTAGGTTTGTGTCAAACATCAAATCACGATCATCAAATCCATCTTAAACACCTCTTTTGGTTTAGGAACTGTCTCTTTAGCCAGTCGGATTTACCGATTCATTTTCTCTATCAAATACAACAATGGAAGGCTATAAGGCACAGCTGGCTTGGAGACAAGTTTGCAGCTTACCTCTGAACACGGACCGCTGAGGAATAACATTTTGAGGCAATTAAGGACTAAAAATTTTATCAAAGTTTCTGAACTTATCTATGTTTAAAGCAGTGAAGCGCAAGGAGCACTATCTACCTAGATTCCCTAATGATTACTTTTTCTTTTGGTATCCCTTCCAAATCATCTTCAAGATTTCTTAGGAAGATGGAAATTGGAGCCAAATTTGGACTTACCATAAGATAGAAAAGTCAAAGCTGATATTTCTCAAATTCAATAGCACTATTTAATCACCGGATACTTTGACTTAACCAGATTCAGATAACCTAGAATCAGAAACAAAGATTGTTGATGAAAATGAAAAATCGCCTAAAGTAAGTCCAATTTGGAAAATAACACTATCAAAATGAATTACCTCTCACATATTTTCACCCTATCTGCCCCAGCACCTGGCTCACACTTGCGTGTATTGACATAGAATTCTTGTGGTTTATAAGCAACATCCTACACGAGAAAAGTCAATTGAACCGAGAGAAAGCAATACCATGGAATTAACTCAACCAAGGATCGGAAGTGTTATCTTTTTTTCTTTTTTTTTGCTTTCCTTTTCCAACTGTCTACTATTTGGTGACCTAAACAAGTTTCTGTACAAGACTATAATCCTTAATACTAGGCCACAATAAGTCTTTATATAACAACGACTCCCACATACATCTGCAAGTGTTGTTCCACCATTTTGGCAAATCAGACGAATCAATTATTCGTCATAAGAGAAATAAAAGTGTACAGGATAATAAATATAGCAATAGAGAAGCTTCTTCAGGAATAAGTGGTACCAAAAACATGAGTGCATTTTGGAGAAATTACATGGCTCACATATATGGAAGGATTGCTAGGATATAGACATTGCTAAACAAAATCTACCCGATGGACTGTAATATACACAGGACAATCAAGTTTGCTTAAAGATGTAATCAAGGGGCCTCCAGCTTCGAACTGCTAACATAGTATAAGAAAATTCCGAAAATTCCAGCGAGTTATCAGAACTACTTAGTATTTGCAGGATGCAATTCAGCAGCATTACCGAATGAAAAAAAGTTCCACTCATTTATTCAACAGCAAAAACATACTTCCACAAACATTATACATAAGAAAGGAAAGGAGACAAATATTTGACAAAAAGTCCATTGACAACATTATTTCAAACAATTCCAACAGCTTTTTGAGAATTCAATTCATTTAACTATACTAAAATTTTAACAGTTTTTCAGATTAAAATTTTGAACCTTTGATGCAGTGCTCCTGTATCATACTTTACTATTAACCAATTACTTGCATGTTTTCTTGCGCAATCACTAAGAAAATATTCAGTTCAAAACTCAGTGTCCAATCAAACATGCAATGTTTAAAAACATACCCGTATATATGTCAACTCATACAAAGCATATGCGGCGGACTTGTTAATGGTAACCACCGGGGGAACTCGAAGTGTTCGCATGTTAGTGCTTGAGTTATCTTCCACTTCAACTATCTCTGCCACCAATGAAGCCTCATTTCCACTCTAGAATAAATGAACTCAGATATCAAACTCGCATTTACATATAATTCGCTAATCTACAACAATCGATTGATAAATCAGAAGTTTCTAGAAGAAGATAGAGAGATCGATTACCGATTCACTAGGAACAGCCAAGTCGATGATGATTTTGTTGGTGCAATTTAGGCGGTTTGAATCGGAAACTTTCTCGCATTTTTGAAGCTTTGATTTCGAGAGGATTTGTACTGTGGAAGCGTATTGAAGAAGAAAGAACAGAGTGAAGATTATGAGAAGAACGAGCGGTTTCATTGTGGGACTTTTGATTTTTGAGTGTTAAAATTGTGAAACTGGCAATTTTCAGTTCATATATAGCGTAGTGGACACGGTTTCGGCGCGCCTGTAACTGCGCCTAACGTTGGGTTTTGCAGGTAGGTCCTCTAAGATTCCAGTAACTGAAATTATGGCGTTTAATAAATATATGCTTTAGCGCGCATCACATTACTAATACTTATATAACTTGTCTTTAACCAAATGCCCCCTTGCTCCATTTGATGAATACTAATTTGGGATTTGCTCTAAACAAAATTATTGCATTTTTTTCTAGTGACAAGCTTCGCAATTCCCTTGGTCTTTGTGTTGCAAATGAACATTGAGGTGTCACAAGTGTTGGGATATGTCATATTGTCATCTATTTTTAAATTAAGGTACACGATCGGAAAGCGACGCTTGTGTACGTCGTCCCTTGATGAACTAAAGTAGGTGGCCCCAAAGGCACATACTCGTTGCCTAAGGTCTCATTTGTTTGCACTTAATGGAAGTATGATTCTCAATTATTCAAATCTCAAATATTAAGTGTATTTATTTTAAAAGTTCTGAATCTTAATCAATTATATCTTAATCATTAAGTGTATTTGTTTTTCTTTTTTCACAACCACTTAATGGGTCTGAATAGGTCTGTATGATTTAGATCTATACCAAAGACTTAATTTCATTAAGATGCTATCATCCACATTCATTATTAATTTTTGCCATTGCATACCATTATCAAATATTACCATGCCACCCACCACCACCGCACTCAACCATCACCACCACTTAGCGGCGGAGATAGAGTGTGGTAACCGGGTACGGCCTAACCCGGTAACTTTGATTTGAATCATGTGTTTGTCTTACAAAATCCATTAAATATGTATAAATAATTAATTTAGAACCCAGAAACTTTTAACGATTAGAATCTCAAACCCATAAGCTCGAAATTCTGGCTCCGCCTCTGCCACCATTATACTCAATCATAGCTAGGGGTGTATTTTGATTCGGGCCCGGGCCTAAACGGGCCTCACGGGCCGGGCTTCGCGGTCTCAGGCTTCGTGTCCCGGGCCTGGCGGTCCTGGCGGGTGAGACCAGCCCGTGACGGGCCTAAGCCCACAGTGGTCCCGGGCCTGGTGGGCCGGGCCTGGCGTGGGATTTTTTTAAGGCAATATCTTGTATAGTAGTTATTAGTATAGTATAGAATATATTTTATATAGTGTACTAAGTTATTAGTATAGTATATATAATATATATTTCATTATATATTGTGTTGTAGTAATTAGTATATATTGTATATTATGTATATATTGTGTTGTAGTAATTAGTATATATTGTATATTATGTATATATTATTACCCAATATGTCATATCTTTCTTAGTCTTCCTTCCCCCAATGGAATGAGCACAACAAGGTACTAATACCACCATTAAAAGGAAAAAAAACTAAAAGAAGATGTGGCAATGGTGGTACTAGCAATTAGTATATTGTGTTGTTCTAATTAGTATGTATTGTATATTTTGTATATATGTATATTCCCTTATATATTTTCTTGTAGTATATATTGTATCTTATGTATATATGTATTCTCTTATATAATTTCATGTAGTATATATATTGTATATTATATGTATATATATATATATATATATATATATATATATATATATATATATATATATATATATATATATATATATATATATATATATATAGTTATATATTTTGTTGTAGTATATATATTGTATCTCTTATGTATAAAGTATATATATATATTCTCTTATATATATTGTATCTTATGTATATATATTATTACTTATATATATACTTGTAGTTTAGGTCGTATGTTATGTATATATTTTATAACATATATAGTTTTATATTTTGTTGTAGTATATATATTGTATCTCTTATGTATAATGTATATATATTCTCTTATATGTATTGTATCTTATGTATATATGTTATTACTTATATATTTTCTTGTTGTTTAGGTTGTATCTTATGTATATATATATATATTATAACATGTATAGATATATATTTTTTTTGTAGTATATATATTGTATCTCTTATGTATAATGTATATATATTCTCTTATATATATTGTATTTTATGTATATATGTTATTACTTATATATTTTCTTGTAGTTTAGGTTGTATGTTATGTATATATATTCTCGTATATATTTTCTTGTAGTATATATATATTGTAGCTTATAAATAATTCGAAGTAAAGACAAAGAAATATTGAGAAAAAAGATATTCAAGGATATGTCTTATAATTTTTATTACCCAAAATGGCATATCTTTCTTAGTCTTCCTTCCCCCAATGGAATGAGCACAACAAGGTACTAATACCACCATTAAAAGGAATAAAAAAACTAAAAGAAGATGTGCCAATGTACAAGTTACATCATAATCTACATTGTATCCATAACAAATCTCATAAATCCGTCAAGTTGGGAGGAGGTTGTATTGGTGGTGGTGGAAACGAAGCTTGTTCATCACCACTTCCGGGTGAACCCGAATTCTCCGAAAGTTCCGCTATCATTTCTTCATAAGCTTCATCTATCGCCGGTTGTGATTATACAATTCCAAAGTTTCTTCCCCTCATCGTCGCTCTATGATCACCGATTTGTAGTCTTGCTTGACTGAAAGCGCTCTCCGATGCAACAGTTGAAGCTTGAATTGATAAAACATCCCGAGCCATCCTTGCAAGAACCGGAAAATGTTTTTCCCTTGACTTCCACCATTCCAAAAGATCGAAAGAGCCGTCTGGATTCTCCTTTTCAAGTCCCTGAGACAAGTAAACTTGAAGCTCATTCAGATGTGAAGTTTCATCATAATTATCACCTTGAGAACCCGGAACTCCGTCCAAGATTTAAGAGATGTTAAGCCCGCAGCTCTTTTAGACGATTGTGAGCTAGACGAAGTAGGGGTTGGAATATTTGGCCTAGCATGCTCTAAGGCAACTTTATAAGCATTATAAATTGTTTGAGCATTAATTCTAATTGATGCTTTTGCATTTGCAAGTGTAGCAATTTTCTCGTTTAAAAGATCTGAAGCCTTATATATATTTGAATACCAAAAATGAGGACCTCCCAATTTCATTGTAGGATTTAACATTGCAGCAACACCAAAAATAGGAGGGATAGGGAAAAATTATTTTTTAAAATTTTGTTTCATTTCATTTATAGCAAGTTCATAAATATACTCACCCTCGCCAAATTCAACAAACAAATCAGCTAGTGCGGTAATATAAACTAAACAGTTTGAAATAGTAGGATAATATTACCCAGAAAATGCATTGTAGCAACTTGAAAATGTTCTAAAAATTCTAATAGAATTTTAACATTCGTCCAATCTTGGGTAGTAATCATTTCATCATCATCCTCACCACCTACCCTAAACGTTGCATTAATCTGGAATCTATATTCATATGCAACTACTAAAATTTCGTACATACAATTCCATCTAGTCGGGCAAGGTTTAGGAACCTTTCTTTATCTAAGGCCATATTCATCATATTTTTTGAAATACTCTCTAAGTCTAGTTCTACGGTTTGAATAAAAAAGCCAATTAAGAGTCATTCGAACCATTTCAATTTCTATGTTTAAAATTCTCATACCATCGCCAATAATTAAATGATAAATATGACAAATACATCTAACATGAAAAATATTACTAAATGCAGAATTTAGTATTTTTGTAAGCATGCCTATTGCACTTGTGTTACTAGAAGCATTATCCATAGAAATGTCCATTATTTTATCGCTAAAGCAAAAATATCTACAAATATCTGAAACAGTATTAGCTATAAACTTACATGTGTGACGTGAATTAATTATTCTATACGCAAATATACATTTTTGCATTGTCCAGTCGTCGTCTATCCAATGACTTGTAACAAAATAATCACAGTCATTATTACTTCTATCAATATCAGTAGTAATATAAATCCGATTAGGTATATGAGTAAATAAATAGCGAAAATATTCATATTCATGTTTGAATTTATAAATATCGGCATTAACAGTTGCGCGAGGCCAACCTTTATAAGTAAGATTAAAAACTCTTCTAATATACTGAACCCAATTAGGATTAAAAGCAAAAGTATAAGGTAAGCACATAATATTTGGATCGTAATATAAAATACCTCTGGTGACAGTGTTAATTCCCTAGTTGAACTAGATTTGAACCTGTACTAGGGTTAACTTGAGAATCTACACTTATCCCCTCTTGCTGCGCTTGCATTTGAAAAAGTCTAGCCCTATCTGTAGGGTATGTTTTTATGTGCCTAGTCAAACTACATGTGCCGCTACGGTCTCCAGTAAATTTATGAACCAGTAATTTCCCACAAGTTTTACACTTAGTATTATTAAGTTCTATTACTTGAGTAAAAAAATTCCAAACTAATGATGTTTCTGTCGTTTAGCGGGTTTTCTACTAAAAGTTGGAGTTTCTACAGGTGGGTGTGTCGGTGCATTATAGCCGGTACTGCCCACCATTATAAATTACCATCAACAATCATAGTCGGCACTGCCCACCATTATAAATTACCACCACCTTCCTTAATCATAAATACAACCACCACCACCCACCATTATTAATTATTACCACCCTCCACCTCCATCCTCAACGATAAATCGCTATCACTACCAATTACCACTAGTAACTACCCAGAACCACCACCGTCAGCCACCGCCACTAGTAGGCATTCACAAGCACCACTGTTAGCCATCACCACCACTAACTACCATATATATATATATATATATATATATATATATATATATATATATATATATATATATATATATATATATATATATATATATATATATATATATATATATATATATATATATATATATATCCTCCACCTCTATCCTCAACGATAAATCGCTATCACTACCAATCACCACTAGTAACTACCCAGAACCACCAGCGTCAGCCACCGCCACTAGTAGGCATTCACAAGCACCACTGTTAAACATATGAATATATAATATTTATCTTTATTTGAAAATGAATAAACACAAAATTCAAATAAAATACAAATTAGTCTAATGCTTCAGATTCACACGTCTTAATCTTTAAAAAAACAAATGAGTACTAAGTTATCGTTGCAGAAAAGTTGTGGTGACCGCCTTGAAGTAAAATTTCTATTGAGCGATGGGTATAATCCTTTGCAGACTACTTAAATACGCAACGGGATATTATAAGTGGCGGAGTGACCTTGTTTCCAAAATCCACTGAGATTCAGACATTTATTGCTCCGATTCATCTGGAAGAAAAAACTTTTTAAAAATGGCTCACTAATGCAATTAGTTAAATTTATGATCTATAGTACTTGGGACCAGCTTCACAGATCTAAATCTTATTATGCGAATAAGATTCCTTTTAAATGTATTGCTTTTCCTTGGCTATTTCTACTTAGTATATTTGGAAGAAGGTAGGAACTTCGCACATGTACAAATGTTTTCCTTTTTCTCGTGTTTTAATGAGATTGTTCTTCCCTTGAGGAATGCATGCAGTTTATAAGAATATGTTCCATGAGCTTTCAATGTTGTTACTGTCAGTAGTCAACAAGCCTTACTTGAGCATACTACTTTGATTGATGCTTATAGTGTTTGTTTTGATTGATCTATTTTTGTCACGGGGTGGAGAGCTCGATCGGGGAACTTTGAGTTATTATCGCTTAGATTTTTATATTTGGCGAAGGATAATCTTAACATGGTACATATCATAGAATCATTATATTTGCAAAACATGAACTTAAAAACGCAATTGATAAATTTACTCGTGCATATTTGATGTGGGGGCTATAATTCCATAGTTTAGTGCATTATATGCCTTGCATTTTACATGCTCTAATGATAAATTACATTTTATTTGAGCGTACAAACAACAACTTCCCAGTATTGTCCCACAAAGTGGGGTCTGGGGAAGGTAATATGTAGACATGCCTTACCCCTACCCGAAAGGGCAGAGAGGCTGTTTTCAATCAACCCTCGGCTCAGGGAAGGAAAGAAAAAACAAAAACAATTTATTTGAGCGTAATGGAATCTATTTTATGTGTAGGTGAATTAGAGATGAAAGTAGAGTAAAAGGGATGCTTAAACGTTGAAAGTATGCTCAAGAATATTGGAAAGGCGAGGCCAGCCAAAGGCCAGACTGAAGCTGGCGTTAAGCTGGCACTGCAAGGCAAAGGCCAGGTTGAGGCTGGTGTTAGGCTGGCGACACAAGGATAAGGCCGCTAAAGCTGGAATAAGGCTAGCGACGCTAGGCCTAGGGAGAGTTCTTCATCCCTTTTTTTTCTTTGTAATTTATTTATGCAAAATACGTGAAAAATTGCTACTACGAACATGAGTGGCTAAGCACTCTAAGTTCTAGGGTTGCGGTTGACATGACTATTACCATATATTAATTACATCTTCGATAATTGGGATTATCATCTTATGGTTATTTCTTTAACTCTAGTTTTAACTTGTAAATTGTTGTAGCTTCCAATTCACCCTACTATTATGCTACGCTTGGAAAAGTTGTATTTAGATTAGAGTAAAATTAGAGAGAACTTATTTCTGAATCCGTGGCTCGGGGAATATTTCGCGATTAGGATAGGAATATACCCAACAGACTTGCTTAATTAAATACCGTATTATATTCGTGCACGATAAATTCAATACCATAAGAATATATGATTGATATATTGTGGGCAGGCGAGTAATATTATGGGAATATAATATTCATATAAATGATCCAGTTAATTAGAAACCATAGATAATCTGGATTAACGAGTGTGGTTATTAAACTTAATAGGATTGAAAACCAACCAACTCTGGAATTTCCATCTCATCTGAAGTAAATTCTTGTCATACAAAATCACATTCTTGATAATTTAGTTGTTATTTGTTTAATTTTCGCAGTAGATTAATAAAAAAATATCACTCTTAAATATCTTGGATAATTAATTAATTTTAGTTTACTTAGTTAACGATCAATTTAAATCTCTGTGGTTTCGATATCCGACTTTCGAGTCACTTTATTACTTGAAGACCATGTACACTTGCGTGTGTGTTGGTCCCAACAAGTTTTTGGTGCCATTGCCGGGGATTTAGTTATTTATTGTTTAGTTAAGTTAAGCTCTTATTCGTTATTTGTTCAAGTTTTTAATTTTTGTAGTTTGCTTTATTTGTGATAACGCTGGCTCTTCTCAATCTCCTTCCTCTTGATCCTGAAATTGAGAGAACACTTCATAGAGTGAGGAGGGAAGTCTAAGTTAGAACTAGAATTGACAGAGATTTGGACATGGTAGTTAAACCACAGCCAGTAGAGATGGCAGGTAATGAAAAGCGTCCGATTATAGAGGCTGCAAGGCCCAATCTGGCTCTTATGACTCAGGCGATCATGAAGCTTGATACATAGATCACTTTGAACTCAAACATTACATGGTACAAGTGATTCAGTCCACAGGGCAATATGAAGGTCTATCTCATGAAGACCCACAGAGGCACATTCAGAAATTCCTAAAAATTACAGACACTTATAGTTATCCGAACGTTTACAAGGATTATGTTACGCTGACACTGTTTTCCTTTTCTCTGCTGGGGGAACAAAAGGAATGGTCGCGAAATCTACCCACAATTTGGCTGATCTTGCAAGGAAATTCTTAATCAAGTTTTTTCCCACAAAGAAGACAGAGTCCTTTATGAGCCAGATTTTGGGGTTTCAACAACGAGATGGTGAGACTCTCCGTCAATCTTGGGAAAGGTACAACAAGCTACTCAGAGACTGCCCGCGTCATTATCAGACTGATGAGATATTGGGTCACACTTTCGTTGATGGGTTGGACGAGGCATCAAAGATGAATCTTGACTCACCACGTGGGAGTGATCACGCCCAACTATGCCTTATAAAAAGGACAATGCGGTCATTGCAGATATAATCCGGTTTACAAGTCCGGAGTCGAATCCCACAGAGAACTAAGGCTTGGCTACAGCTGTTCACTCTCACCAAAAAGACAAGCTTGAACAGTTCCTAACTTATAGATATTAAGATTCTTGTGTTTAAATAATTAATTAATAAATTAAAATAATAAACTAACAAATAAAGATACTAAGAGTTAGAGACAAGATTAAGGAGTTCTAGAGTTATGATTTTCCTAATTATCGGAATCCTTCCCGCTATGTCTTCTATAATTTTTCCTAAGTATTCTATACCGATCATGAGCACTCTTATTACCGTAAATATATTCCGAGTAATCACGATAATTTACCAGGCGCACTCTCCCGAGCTACGCTATCTAGCTTTTAATACAACTCACTTCTGATCGAACTCAAGGCTTCGTTATCCCTAATCCCGCCTTTGAACACTCGGTTATTGATGCCTCATATACTTTGGGAGTGGTGTTGTTCAACAATTACCTAAATATGTACTCTTTCTCGAGTTATGCATACTAAATAGGTACAGCTAATTGAGAGCTCTTCAATTAACTACAACAAGAACGTAGTTGAAAAAATAGAGATTATACTATGGCTCAATTATATAAAAACATAACAAGAATTTATCCTACAAAAGGTTCCATCAAAACCCTAGATAACAAATTAGCTATTCATAATAGTATGTAAAACTAAAATAGTAAAAGTCATAACCAACAATAAAAAATATGAAGATGAAAGAAAAAACTTGTAGAAGAATTCCCAAGCCTTGCTCCTATTGTGTCTCTGCCTCCTTAGGTCAAATTTATGTCAAAAATATGTCCAATCTTCAAAAAAATCATTTTCCATGTATATATACCAAGTAGGGTTGGGAACAAACACTTATACCTTCTCCTACGCAAAAAGGACAAGTTTTAGGCCTGGATGTCCGGAGTTCTACCGTGGTCGTGCCCGGGCCGCGGCCAGAATGGCCTGCAGAATCTGCAACAGTGTTCTGCCGCGGTCCTACCGTGGTTTACGGTTTCGACTGCATCTTTTACCGTGTTCCTCTTGGAATTAGAACAGATGTAAAACAAGAAAGTTGTAGACCTTTGAGGTTTCTTTCCAGAAATATATTATGAGCCAAATAGAGTTCTGAGCAAAACGTTATGTGCAATTTACTAGACAGTGCACAATATGCTTTATCAAGTCTTCGTTTTGTTGTTTTATCATCCGTTGATCCCCGAATACGATTCCGGCTTAATTCCTTGGGCTTTTACTCAGATTTCAAAGCTCCAAATCACTTGAATTCATTCCATAACATATATATAACTCGAAATCGCTCCTACAAGGCATAAAACACATCGTTAGTGCAAAACACTAGCGATTAAAGTGCAAACTCAACTAAAGTGCAGTAAATTAGAGTATAATAATCGACTAAAATACATAATTATAGTTGATCATCAACAGACCACATTTACACCATTGCTCGTCCTCGAGCAATCAAACTACACTTTTTATAGACATGGCATTTTTAAATAATTCTCCTAACTTAACACACCAAGAGTATTTAATATAGACTCAGCACAAAAGCGTAACATCTTCATCTCAAGATTTGACTCACAAGTACCACGCATTATTCACAACTCACCTACTTACTCTAACATAGAGGTCATTGACATTACCTTTTCTTCATAAATCAAGTGCCCTCACACAACAAAATAGAGTAGTTCCACATAATAAAATTTAAGAATACTTAGGAACTCAAGATAGAAAGAATTCACCCACTCTCAAAATTAACATTCATATTACACAAAAGATGCACCATAAGCTTGTCCGTAGTGTACTACTCCACTAATCGAGCTCATTCAATCTAGGATCAACTAGGACTTTATTTGGTTGTAATTTAGGCTACGGGATGTGTATGATACATTTAGATATACGAGTGACTACACCTCCCTAAGCACTTTAATACATACATTTTAACATTTAAACCCCACTCTTACGTCAAACCAAACTCCACATTCACATCAATATACATCAACTCCCAAATTATTGAAGCACAATTATATCAAGAATCACCACTATTAAAGAATATTTATTTTTTCACAACAATACAACTATATTATTTATTTCTTTCTTTTCTTTTTCAATTCAAGTGGCTCTTGCTTTTCAAATCAATGCACTCTTTCTCCTTGTTTTATTAGTTCCACTCAAAAGCCAAACCAACCACCCCGCACTTTAACTTTTACAAAGTTCATAAACAATTCAAGTGCTCATGAGATGATATAATGGTTCAAATAGATGGTTAATTCAAATAAATGGGTAATGCTTGTAATGTGGTTGCCAATGAAATAATATTACAGGCTCAAATGGGTTAACTATGATATATGTTGAGTTGTCCTACATCGGAGGGATTTGAGGTCCTTGGTCTCCATATATGGCTTGGGAAATCCCCACCTCATAAGGTAGCTTTTGGGGTTGAGTTAGTCCCAAGGTCCATTCTTTTCATGGTATCAGAGCCAGACCCATCCCAATTATTGTTACCGATGTTGGGCCCGCATTTATGTTGTCCACGCTCCAGAGATCTGGGCGTAAGGGGGGGTGTTGAGTTGTCCCACATCGGAGGGATTTGAGGTCCTTGGTCTCCTTATATGGCTTGGGCAATCCTCACCTCATAAGCTAGATTTTTGGGTTGAGTTAGGCCCAAGGTCCATTATTATCATGGTATCAAAGCCAGGCCCATCCCAATTATTGTTACCGATGTTGGGCCCCCATTTATGTTGTCCACGCTCCGGAGATCTGGGCGTGAAGGGGGTGTTGAGTTGTCCCACATCGGAGGGATTTGAGGTCCTTGGTCTCCTTATGTGGATTGGAAAATCCTCACCTAATAAGCTAGCTTTTGTGGTTGAGTTCGGCCCAAGGTTCATTCTTTTCGATATATAGCAATTAGGTGGGTAAAATATACATATTTTAGTTCTTATATAACTAAGATAATTTTTTGCATATTTTTATAAATTTATTTAGTATTTTAAGGTAAATTGCATATAATTGTAATATTAGTCATTTTAAGATTCAATTATGTTTTATATTCCTAAAATTAAGTTATGTATTTTTAAATTATTAATTATATATTATAAATCATTTTAGTTCTTTCAATTAGTTTTCAGAATTTATTTATTATCTTTTATAAATTAAATGGGGAAAAGGGACTATTTAACGTATAGCCAAATTTTGCTTTCTAATTTAGCCTACATATAACCCAATACCCAACTCCAATTAAACCAACCCAATACCCAATCATAATTTACCCGACCCACAGCCAATTTAAATGACCCACCCCGCTCCCCGTATAATTTAGGCTGTTGATCAAACTGATCAACGGCCACATTTCAACCTTACCATTTTTAATTACCCATTACCCCTCCCCCCCTCCCCAAACCCTACTCATTTGACATTACTCTCTCGAAGCTTTTCAAGCCCTGGCCGCCTACCACCATTTTCGCCTGAAGGACACCGGAATACATGGCTTCCAAGGCTATGGAAATCCTATACCCGCCTTCTACGGCTCATACACGCCTAGTTTTTGAAGATTCAAATCCTGATAATGACAAAGTTTGGCCAGGCTCCGATTGATTCGAGTTCTACGACCATATCCGGCCTTGCTCCGGCGTGCCATGGCTGTTCGAGCCTGATTTTGACTTCTCCGGCTTAGCTCAGTGACTTTTCCAAGCCTTTCTCACTATTGGGGTTCTTCTGAAACCCTAACCCTTCGAGGTTTTTCCGATTTCTTTAGATCCGTTATATATTTGTGTTTCTCTGAGTTCTTAAGCATTTTTCTCAAAGTCCTTTTAAAACTACACCTCCCGAACCTTAATCTTTTTCCGATCTAGGGTTTCGTCAAGTTGTCCTTTAAAATTTCTCTAATCTTTAGCATGTTTTACTGTATTTCTTGTCACACCTCCTTTTTACACATACCTACCCCGAAGGATAAAGTATAAGGGAGATTTTCCAATTAAAGTAACATTATTCGAATCGGGATTATTTATTTATTTAGAGTCTCCACTTGGGGTAGGTTTGGATTTTGGTGTCCCAAGTCACCGATTTATCTTGAATCCCAATTCGAGGAAAATATTCGACATTTCAAGTGAAGTTTGCGAACCAGAAATTCTAAGTAAGGAATTCTGTTGACACCAGGGAAGGTGTTAAGAACCCCCAGATCCCGTGGTTCTATCATGGTCGCTTAAACTATTATAATATGCTAAACATTTGATTTTAATACATGTTTCAATTTAAAGTGCAATTTTCAATTACTTGCCGCTTTAAATTAAATTTTAGGAATTTGCAACATTATTAAAATACATCTCGAACCACGTTGTATCAATGCACCCGTGATATTTGACATATTCTAATGCCGATGAGATTTGGATTTTAGTCACATAAATATGCACCTGGGTTTAAGAAGGTAATATTATTAAATGCCAGACCTATAGCAACTAGCATATTATTAACTTTGTGAGAGGCCATGAAATTCGGTAAATGGCACGTCCCGAGATCTAAATATTTTTTAAATAAGTAATTAAAGAGGGCCATGCAATTTGTGATTTTTTATTTGGCGCGGCACAACTCATTTATTTTAAAGGCCGTCCAAAAGGGACTATATTTTCTATTAAGTATTGTCTCTAAAATGGCATTAATTAATTAGCATTATTGATTACTATTATTAAAAGTATTCAAGGAATTTGGGCCTCAAGTTCAAGTACACATTTAAACAAAAGGAAAGCATCTTTAGCAGATTGGGTGGTCATATAACTGGACAGACCATCTCAATGAAGTATCCAAACTTTGGGCCCAAAATGAGCCCAATTAAAAGTGAGGGGAGAATGTTCAGGGATAGGAACATGGCTATTCTTCAGCAAGGCCTACGTTGAACCCAATACAATTATTTGTGTTCCTAGAGTTTGATATCCGTTTTTAACTTATGAACCATTGAACGGGCAACCATTTTTAGAATTTGAGACAATTTAGCCTTAACAACTTGACACATACAACAACTAAATGATTCAAAATGAATATGCAATGACAACCATTTGACTATTCATGATTCACCCGAATAACCAAACCAAAATTGGATCATACTATGTGTGAAAACAAACGACTTAATGTTCCAATCCATATGCTGATTTTAAATCTATATTTCATGCTTGGCTCTGGATTTGTTTACTAAAAAAAATGCTGTTGTAAAGGCTTAATTCCAGAACTGTGTTTAAACCTACGTGAGTCATTGATAAATTCCTGTGAACATAGATTTAACTATGATTCAATATTTATTAACATGGCATCAAATTCTGAATGAAATTGAGTTATACTAAAGCTGTACTAAACAACTGTATTAGATAGTCTTATTAAGACAAACTAACAAAACTAACAGTCCAATTACAATGGTCTAAATGCAGCCCAGTTTTAACTACAGAAGTCAAACATCAACTGCTAACACGTGAACTAACATTCAGTTATTCAGTCCAGTGATACAGTCCATCTACATTCAATCAATATCAAATACTATTACTACCTAATCTAACATGTGAATTAATGTGTACAGAAGTAGGCTAAACATGAAGTTGACATGAGTAGTTTTTCATTTATTCAACAATCCGGATATACTTATGGATTTAGTCCTTCATACATTATTTGAATTGAAGAATATCTGAAATTAAGGCAAAATGAGAGGAGGAGGAGGAGGAGTGATCAGCTGCAACAGAATAAGAGCAGATGCATAAACTTCAGCAGGAAGCAGCAAAATCACATCCAAAACCCAGGGAATCGATTCAGGCAAATGACACTAGTAAATGACCAAAACTAAATTCCAATTAAACTCAAACAGACTTGGAAATGAACCCAGGAAAGCTTCTGAACTTCAGCAATCAGAAATATCCCTATCTAGGCTAGAAGATGCAAATTAACAGCTAAAACTCGAAATTAACCTAAGAGTTTCAATAGAATAGTATTTTTGGAGTTTTTACTTTTTGGTTTTAGAATGTTTAAGATCTAGAAGGATTTCAAATTTGGGTTTTTTAAATTTGACAAATTCGAATTTCAGATTTCAAAACCTGTAGAAACTTTTTGGGGGAATTTTCAGATGCCAAACTTGTTAAACACGGCAGTGGGGACTATCTTTTATAGGCAAAATTGAGGAAAAGTTTCAGATGTTTGTTTCACATCTTTATTCTCTCTTTTATTTTCAGTTTTTAGCTGATTAGACCTTCATTTTCTGACTTGTTTCTCAAGTTACTTTACTAAGTTATTGATATTTCAATTAAAGTCCTATTCTAGAAGATTCTAGCTTCACCTACAACATTGTTTTCTACCTAAGAATGCCTATACTACCCTTTATTTAGTCTGAAATTTCACTAACCTAGTACTAACTAAACCCCAGCCCCCCTTACTAACCATGGTTAACTAAATAAAAGTCTGGACTATTTAGCTATAACCAAAACAATTTCAAGAACTTATTCCATTTAATACTAAACAAAACTGAAAATTAATCCTAGTTCATACTACTATCGAACTATCAATTAAACAAAATTAATAATCAACCACAAAATTGAAAAAAACACAAGACCCTATTAATATTACCGGGCCATGAATCAAACTAAATTGACATCAATTCTAAGAATACTAAAAATATAAACAGAAAAATCAAGATTAACTAAACTAATCAAAAAATGAACAATCAAAGACTAGGAACTAAACACTAGCAGCAAAGTCCAACAAAATCAAGTAAACTAAACCTAAACTAAAAAAATCAAAAATAACGCAAAACAGAATCATCAAACAAAAAATATAAAATATAATACGAAGTACAACTCACTGATTTTGGTCTTCAACTGGGCTGACCTCGAATTTGATTTTCAATTAATGTTATATGTTTATTTTGTCCGAAATAGACATATAACATTAATTAAAAATCACTCGAACAATTGAAACTCCCAAAACATGTTGAAATTTCGAGCCCTAGATATGAAATTCATGGGGTTTTACTTAGATTTGAAGGGTTTTGGTTTGAGATTTGGGATGATGAAGTCAAAGAGGCTATATGGTGTAGTTTTGGTCGAATTTGGAGGAGTTAGGGTTTTGGTCGGAATCTTTGATTCAAGATTCGACGACTTTGATGGGATTCGAGGGAAAGGGTTGGGGATTTAAAAAGAGGAGGGTGAAGGGATGCTATGGTCTAATTTTTAAGGTTATTGGAGACACGCTGGCGGTAGAGGCGATTTTCGGCAGACGACAGAAGGTGGCGGAGACGAGAAAGGGGTCTTTACGGTTCTAGAGAAACGAAATGTGAGGGAACTTCTCAACCATCAGATCAACAAACATAGACGGTTGAGATTGAATCTGGGCTAAACGGCATCATTTTCGGCATGGCCAAGACTGGACTGGGTTGGGGGTTTGGGCCTTGGAGGATTCAGGGGTTGGATTTTGAATTTTGGCCCAAATGTTACACAAACCAGCCCTTTTAAACCTTTCGATTCTTTTCCTTTTCAATTTCTTTTATTAAAAATGAAAAATAGACCAAACCTGATTTAACTCTAAAATTGAACTAATTAATTTTTCAAAAATTAAACAAATCCTAGTTTAAAAAGAAAACTTAAGGAACAATCAAAAATTAAAAGTAAAACAACGCAGAAGTACTGTTTTTATGATTTTCTCTTATTTTTTATAATGTTAATTGACTTAACATAAATGTTAAAATGAGGTCCTAAATGTAAGTATGTTATTTTATATTTTTATGACTTATATCAATTAATAATGCACATAAAAATACAAACAAACACCAAATTAATATCCTAAAATTTAAATAATAAAAGAAAAATCCCAATTCTAATGAATTTTTTAGGAATAATTCAAATGCGGCAAAAATCACGTGCTCACATTTCTTATGTGTTTCTTCTACTGTATTTTCTTTGCTATATCTTCTATTGTGTGAAATGTATTTTGGATCGATATTGTTACCGTTAATCATGATTACATGATAGAGATCTATTCAGTTCCCCAGAATAATTTCTTCTATTTTTTTTAATCATCAAGTGTGGATGTAGAGTAGCGGAGTCATGTTCATTATTGAACCTAGTGTTTTAATGCGAAACATAAATTTATAATATATAAAAGTTCACTAAAATCGCCATAAATGGTAGGTTTGAACCCATAGACACAACGAATTCAATTCTAAAAATCTTAATGGTTGAACCTATAAAAGTGAAATTCTGGATCTGCCTCGAGGATCTAGGTTAATGTAAATGATACTCCTCTCCCTAAACCATGTAGAACAATGGTGTATTTCTTTAAAATTACTTAAATATATGTACATGCACCCGCGCTCAAAGACACTTATGGTGCAATAATTACTTGGTGCACCTCTACAAGTAAAATTGGTTGTTCAAATTTTACTCTACAGCCTTATTTTTGACACGGAATATAGATATATTAATGAAAATCACTAAAAATTTAAAAATGATAGAATTTCGGACCTATAATTTTAAAAGTATAGTGCGTTCATGGTAAGAGACTATAGTTAAATCCGTCAAATATAAATTTTAAATTCGTCTCTTTAAAATAATGCACCCCTTCTTTTAAAATCCTGAATCCGCCTCCTTTGCGACTGAATCATCATCTTTTCGCCCGTAAATTTAATGGGCTACAGAAAGAACAAGCTAAGTGCATGAAATTGTCGTCTATGATGCGATCAGAAAAAATAGAGTTACGTTGAGTTTGTTAGACTATACCCCCGAGAAATGCTCTCGGAGGAGCTTAGTGTACATTTTCCATTGTTCTGGAGATATTCATCGTTCTTCTTTAATTTGACATGCAAGAAACAGATTCTCCTTTCTTTTCTTCTTTTTCCGATAACTCAACTCATTAGTAAAGGTTATATTGAGATGATAATTATTCTTTCATCATTAATAAGAGATTTAGTTCGAGTTTTTGGTACAAGTCACCTTTTGCTAGAAGGTGTTGTACCTCTTACATTGAAAATTTTCAGCACGAGTCCAAATTTAATCGGTTCAGTCAGTGGAGAAGTCACATGATTACAAGGATGGTTAGCTCGTCGAAAAATTATATTGTATATATAAATAAAATATTACGTTTTAGATATATATAACACATATTGAATATTTTTTATTAAAAAAAACATTCACTTCTTTCATATTTAAATATTTTTGAGTAAATTTCTAGCTTCGCCAATAAATCCAGTATAAATATCGGACATGAATATAAAATACTAAAAAAATACTAATAGACTCAAGGAATTAGCTGTATCCTATGGCCACAAGAGTGCCCACGTAGCCTCACACGAGGTCACAACATCGTGGATGACAGAGAATAGAATTGAAGAAGACGGTTATTTTTAGATTTTCTTACTCTCTAGACTAGATTTTATTAGGGGTGGCAAACGGACGAGTCGAGTTGTAGAAAAGACGGATTGAAAATAGGTAATAAAAAACAAATAAATTTTTCGGTCCGATTCATACTTAATACGGATAAAAAATAAGTTAACCGACGGATAATATGGGTAACCATAACATATTATCGCTGACTTCTTGAATATGATTACTTTTGGGAAAATTCTTTGTTTCCCAAACTTGAGGAACTTTCAGTATGAGGTTTTACAAATATAAAAGTTAAATCCATTAGTGGTTAATTGGTTATCCATTTTCTAAATAGATAATATGGTTCTTATATATATTTGACTTATTTTTAAAAAGTTCATTATCCAAATCATTTTTAGTGAATAATATAGTTGGTTAACTATTTTCATTACCTATTTTGCCACCACTATTTTGTTGATACTTTCCTTTTAAGAAATCTATTGTTTCCTGTAAAGGTAAAATTTGGCTCTCAACGTCCCCATGCCGAGTGGGCACGTCCATTATGATAAGGTCGACCCGAGTGAGGGCACGACCCAGTTGATAAAGTAAAGGCGACATCGTTTAAGGTCTTGCTTCTTTAGTACGCAGAAGCCACCTAGTTTTGTACTTTTTCTTTGATTATTTCGAGGAAGGTTTCCTACTATATAAAGGAGACCTTCACATTGTAATAGGGGGATGATTATTATTCTCGAACAATATAATTTCTCTCTCTATCTCTATCTCTTTCTTGGTCTCCAACTATTGCTTCTCTCTTAAGCTAAGTTTATTTTCTTCACACATTCATATCTACAAACGATCTTAACACAATAATCATCTCTAGGACTCATTATATTTGATTACGATTTACCCTTATCCCTTTTTGACTATTTTTAAGCTTATAAAATGCGTATATAACTTCTGAGCCAAACAATTTGACGCCGTCTGTGGGAATTTCGAGAATCAAAACCATAGTTTGCACCTAGAGAACCACCGAAAACCTTTCTCTACAATACACAAATAAAAGACGGCTAACAACAACGCAAGAATGAAAGTGATAGCAGATGATACAACTAACCTCATCGGTCTCTCAATGAAGCCGGTGAAGAAGGTGTTTCGATTGCAACCCCTAGCACCACAACAAGTGGGAAAATCCCACCTCCCTACCTGAAGATCTAACGATCTTGCGGGAAAAGGGCGTTTCTACATCTGCAACTAAAGAAGCACCCCCAGAGGTCAAGAAACTAGTAGAAGAATGGTTAATGAGTACCCTAAGTAGCTTGGTTGAAAAGTCACCCCAAAACAACGTCAGATGCGTGCCAACAGTAGACCTTGTTGCAGCTGAAGGTGAACCCGAGATTGTGCGAGCAAACAATATGCTCATTGATACTTGAGCCAACGGTGGTGCGCTCACAGCCATCCTCAAGAAGATGGAGGAAATAGAAAACGAAAACAAGTCACTTCGTGACCAGATAAAAGAACACCAGAAGAGGGTAGACAAGATCACTGGTGCTCCCAAGCTGCTGCCAAAGAGTGATGTGGGGAGGTTTGATAAACAACCTTACACAGAAGAGGTTGCACCGTACTCCATCCCAAAAACCTTTAAAATGCCTCCTTATTTAATAGTATACGACGGAACTACAGATCCCGAGGATCATCTGATCCACTACGTCACGACAATAGAAGGTAACGACCTGTCAAAAGAACATGTATCTTTCGTACTACTGAAGAAGTTCGGCGAAACACTGATAGGAGGATCACTAACCTGGTACTCCCATCTACCGGCCAAAATCATTTCTACGTTCGAGGAAATGGGGGACAAGTTTGTCACCCCCCCCCCCCCCACGTTGGAGCAAAGAAAGCAGAAGCGAGAGTCAACGAAATCTTCGCTGTTCAGCAAACCACAAGAGAAAGACTCAAGGACTTCCTAGCCAGGTTTAACAGAGTAAGGATAAACCTACCAAATGTGTCAGAAGGCATGGCGGTCGCCGCTTTTCAGAACGGGTTGAGCAGGGACGACTCGAGGGCAACCAAGAAACTACTAAGTCGCCTCATGAAGAATCCTCCTGTTAGATAATACGCTTAACACTAGATGGGGGGTGAATAGCGTTATAATAAAAATTAGCGTAAACTTTGCGGAATTAAAAATTGCAGGAAGTAAATAAGTGCGATAAATAATAAAGTACGCACCGATGTATTCTGGTTCACCACAACACGTGGCTAGTCCAGTCCCCGAGAGACTCTCTCGAGATTTTCCACTAACTTGTCAAGCTTACGGGTGCTCAACAAACCTTTACAGCTTAAGGACATAAGCCTTAACACCTTTGCTCGGAGATACAACACTCCAAGACTTCACTGTTAAGCTTACGGGTGCCTAACCAACCTTTACAACTTAAGGACACAAGCCTTAATACCTTTGCTCGGAGATACAACACTCCAAGACTTCAACCAAGGAAACACAAGTACCTTACAACAAGAGAATCACAATTCTCTTACAAGTGTACAAAACACTAAACACTCAAACAAAACACTCCTTAATGAGTAGATATGAGTAAAAGAAGTAAGCTCAAGATCACAACAACTATGGACAAGACTTTGGCTCTCAAAAGCTTTATGAAATGAATATAAAATGATAAACAATAGTATGCAAGCTTATAGCAATAGAATGATCAGTTGTTGTATGTTGTTGTGTTTAAAACACTGAAATGAAGCTGTATTTATAGTTGAAAAACTTGGCATTACCGTTGCCTAATTGCCAATTAAGAGTTGCTGATTTTACTCTGTGACAATCGATTGTCAGGAAGCCACAATCGATTGTTTGCCAATCGTTCCAAATATCAATCCCAGATATTACGCTTAACAATCGATTGTCCAAGATCAACAATCGATTATTGGCAACATTCAAAAAATCATTTCCAGATTTTACGTAAAACAATCGATTATACCAAATCAATAATCGATTATTCAGCAACGTTCAAAAAATCCTTTCCAGATGTTAATTTCAACAATCGATTGTACAAAATCAACAATCGATTACCTGACGGTATTTGAAAACTTTACGGTAACGGTCAGCTTCACAATCGATTGTGCAAAGTTAACAATCGATTATTTATCAGATTTTGAAAATCATTTTAGACGCTGCCTCGTGACAATCGATTGTTATATACTCACAATCGATTATTTAATAACTTTGAAAAAGTCTGGAAGTCACTGCCTCAACACAATCGATTATCATAAGTTCACAATCAATTATTTTGTGACTTTGAAAAATCTGAAGGACACTGTCTCTTCACAATCGATTGTCATTAGCTTCACAATCGATTATTCTGAGTTTTGAAAAACTTTGATGGACACTGCCTCATCACAATCGATTGTCATAAGGTTCACAATCGATTGTCATGCAGGTTTGAAAAACCCGATGCTCACTGCCTTAACACAATCGATTGTCATTTGTTCACAATCGATTTTCATGCAGTCTTGGCTTAACATAATCGATTATTATAAGTACATAATCGATTATCTTAGTCCAGATTTTAGAGGCATGTTTAAAAATTATTTTGACTGAAGTAAATATGCATGATTTAAAATCATTTAGCATTAAATTAAATATGCATGATTTTGTAAAAGTAATTTTACAAGAGAAGCCATGTCATGAGTCAAGTTGTCGGATCAAGATCACAATTAAGAGTGACTCATTTAAACTATAAAAATTTGTCTTGTGCTTGAATCTCGTTATGCATCAATTATGCGCTTGTACTTGAACTTCGTCATATATCACTTTGCGCTTCGTTTGTCATTCATCAAAACCTACACATAAGAACACACGTTTTAGTATAAAGGCTTGAGAACGTGTTTCCAACAATTTCCCCCTTTTTGATAATGGCAAACTTTAAGCGGGATATGCAACTTAAACAATTTATAATGACGATTCAAGACAAGTAAAGATATGCAATAAGTATGCGATTAGTTCCCCCTCAATATATGAATTCCCCCTCAATTTATGCGATTAGTTGCCCCTCAATATATGAATTCCCCCTCAATTTAAGCTTATAACTATTGAGAGAGTGCATACCCGTTATCTTCCCCCTTTTGCCATTAGCAAAAATGATATAAGAAGATTGCCAAAGATGTAAATAAAACTTGTTTATTTATTGGAAAGAAGATTACAGTAACAGGGAAGACAATGCAACATATAAAAACAAACTTAAAAACAACAAACAAAGAAATTATTCATTTCCATCATCTCCCGCCTCATCATCCGGCGCTGCTTCATATGGAACAAGACCCGCATAAGGATAATTAACATGGTCAAAATATCCATGGATCTCATGAGTTAATTGACCAAGAGAAGAGGTCAATGAAGCAATTTGGTCGGAAATTGATTGGAGGGTAGGCTCTTGAGCTGGACGAGTTCGACGGGATGGAGGAGGAGCAGGCGCTGTATGATCACCGTCATGATGAAAGGAGGATTCTGAAATTTCCCACTTCTTGGTACTCTTTTTGAGAGGACCGTTGGAAGTGATGAATCCGGAGGCTTCAAGATAGTTCATGATGAGGAGAGCATAAGGAAGAGGCCTATCATCTCCGATAGCGTCACGCATGTGAATCTTGACGAGCCGACACCAATTGATGTTAGCTCCGGTTATTATGGCATGCATGAGCTTGGTGTCCTCTTGGGAAATGGTAGTATGGTTATGCTTACGAGGCTTGAGGACTCGGGTGATGAAATAGAAAATCAACCGATAATTGGGATCCATTCCCGTAATTGTAGGACGACGGGAAGAAAGATTTGGATCATAAGAAGTAATACCGGTTTGATGTAGGAGGGCTGTTTCATCAAAAAGGGCTCCGGCCTCTCCGGTGTACCGAAAAATGTCTTCACCATTACGAGGAAGATGGGCAATGGTATGGAGGTTTTCATCGGAGATAAGAATTTGAACACCGTTTATATTTGTCACAAGATCACCGTCATCATCCTCATGAAGGTTGGAGTAAAATGCTTGAATTAAAGTAGTATTGATGTAAGGATGGGTAAGAAGTAAGAAGTCAAGAAGTTGACAATTTTTGAGTATATTTGCAGCAGGGCCATAAGATTCAAGATACTTGTTGGTTGAAAAACGGGGAGGAAGAATGTCGCGCTTTTCAAATTTTGTTAAAAATCGAGTAAGCTCGATGTCAGAATTAAAGAAAAGAACGGAACCATCTTGGTAAGGATAGTTTGGGGCAGCAGAGGAGGATGCACCATGCCTAGTAGAACGGGAACGTTTAGAGTGACGGCCCGACATTTTAACTAAGTACTGCTGAAATTTGCAAGAGTTTTGAAAGAGTTTTGATAGTTTGAGAGCTAAAATTGATGCTTGAGTGAATAAAAATTAACATATATGGAGCCTATTTATAGAGGGAAGAAAGGCATTTCATTAATGGAGGAAATCTGCAAAAAATTGAAAGCTGAAACAGTCAGAAACGGTAAAAATAAATCTTACTGACCGTTAGACAATCGATTGTTGGGATAAGATAATCGATTGTCATTAAGATTTGACTGAATCTCGGAACTGACACAAATCGATTGCAGAACCAAACGGTAACAATTTTGAATTTCTGATATGAAATAATCGATTGTCAAAATATGGTAATCGATTGTTTTGTTCCAGTGAGCACAGTATTTTTCTGACTCGGAAAATAATCGATTATATATATTGAACAATCGATTGTTGTAGAAAAGCAGTACTGAATGGCTGAGACGGTAATCGATTAAACAACTAAAAAATTGATTGGTAAACAAAACTTCATAATAAGCATAAACTATAAATGATCGATTAGTGATACTTGCTAATCGATTTTCTGCACAGTAAAATAATCGATTATTTGCTGTAACAATCGATTGTTTTATGCCATTTCTTTATAGTTCCCCCTACCTTTTGGGCGATACCTGCAAAATAGAATTAAACGTCTCCGACGCTCAAGTCAGTAATTAAAATATAAATGCAACCTAAAATGTATGCATTTAGATCAACGTTTACCCGCATTCAATACTTCATTTGGACATGATTTATATTTAGCACAACATTAAACGCTAAATATTTTATCAAGTCTACTAGCAATAAGGTAAAGTGAGGAACGATCATACCTGTGTAGTTCTTGGTATTGCTCGTCTTACTTTTCACATTTCTGTCAAGATGGTCATCTAAATTCATTGAAGTGACCATTGGTTTGGTGTTGCTCTTTTCAAATTGATTTGGCAACTCCTTGCGACATTTAGATGGACAAATGAAAGTTCCCTCTTTCATTTGCTTAATTTGCAGCTCCAAGAAGAAATTAAGCTTGTCTATCAATGATATCTCAAATGCGATTTACAGATTCCTTGCATGACACTTATTAGTTGCTCCAAAGTAATACAAAAACTTTTCTAAGATATCATTTTCCACAAGATTTGGAATGCAAGATATTAGTGGCATGAGAGTTTAAAGAAAATAACATTGCCAATATAGAGAGTTGTTTTGAAATTCTGTCATCAAAAAGATAGTAAACTTCATGCAATCTATTTCCCCTTAATCAGAAATTTATCAAGACATACCAACAAGACATAGATATACCAATTGTTATAAAACAATGATAAACTCATTTGTTGGATGACATAACAAGTGTACCAAAAGTTATTTTATTATCAGTGATACAAATTGTTATTTTTAGTAAAGCATATTACAAACGAGTGTTGACTGTTAACAGATCAACCATACATCGAATTTTGAAGAACATACCAACCATTATCCAGACCAAAGGATGTGTTCATCAAGAGACGATTTTTAACGGAAGGATTTTTGTCAATTGTTAGAAACATGAGACATCTCAATTATTTTTCAAAGCTGATGATAGCATTCATAAAAAACGTGAGTGAAAACTTTTTGAAGAATATGCTAGTAGATAATACACACCACACGGTATACTAACAGTTATTTAGACCACAGATAGCAATTATCAAATCATGAATGAAATGATTTTATCAAGCTAACTGTTAATACATATCAACAGTTTTGATCTTTTAAAAGCAGATAACTAACAAGTAAACTAATTGACACCAATTGTCATTTAACAACACGTTTTCAACGTATGAATCAACAAAGCTAATTGATATTGATTGTTGACAAGGATATCTCGATTGTTAACGTACATCAACTATTACGACTAAGCTTATCAAAGATTCAACAATAAGGGAACCAAATTAACAACAAATAAGTTAATATTGGTTCCTAGCACATATCAACAATTCGGTTTTTGTCAAAAAGGATAACTAACCGAAATTTCCTCTTGATGCAATGAGGTGTCGTGCTCGGTGCATCTACTACAATACTGTAGCCTTTCAAGCACACCTGCAAAACAGATTAATGATCTTTTGGTACCCATGCCATTTTGGGTCCTTGAGGGTTAGGCATATCATAATGATGCGATTGAGTGATATGTCTATGTCGTTAAAACATGCAGGGGCAATATGACCAATGCGTCTACAATAATGACAAGTCACGTTGGGGTTATGCATCCTTCTAGGTTCATAGTAACTTGACGGACGAAGATGGTTTACTCTATTTTCAGCATTATGACTATTGCGTGCTTTATGAACATCATTTCTCCTACTATGAGCAGCATTTCTAGAATAATTATTTCTACGTTGGAAATCATTTCTAGGTGCTCTGAAGGGTTTAAAATTCCTTCTAGTATTTGGCCTATAATATGCATCATTTCTAGAGTAGTTATTTCTAGGTGGTAAGTCATTGCTAGGTCTTCTAAAATGTTCAACATTTGGTCTAGCATGCATATTTGTTCTAGGATTGTTATTTCTAGGATAAGTATTTGTTTTATTAATCCTAGGTTGAGCCTTAGGTGGTTGGGGTTTGGCTTCAACCTTTTCTTTAGGCTCATTCTTAAAGCCTATGCCATGCTTGGTTGACTTCAAATTATCAAGAACATCATTCAAATTTTTGTGCGAAGAATTAAACTTATCTAATGTGCCTTTAAGCCTTTCTACTTCATTTTTGAGATGCAAGCAAGACGTACACTTTCTAATAGAGCTTTCGGGCTTATTGGCGCTTCTTTTTCCGAAAAACTTGTTTTCCTCTTTCAACTTCTCATTTTCTAAAACCAGTTTTTCAAAATCTTTTTCTTTTAGAGAGAGTTGTTTTTGAAAATCTTTGTCTTGCAACGACAGAGTTTTCGGCAAATCTTTAATAGTCTTGGAAGCATCAACAAACTCACTATGTATTTTATTATAAGCATTTTGCATTTCTTCAAGCGAGTGAGAGTTGGACGTACTTACCTCTTCTTTTTTGTTTGCCATGAGACATTGGCCAGTTGATTCATCATATGAGCTGTCCGCTTTTTAAGGCATGATTTCATACATTTCCTCCAGCTTATCCCACATCTCTTTGGCGGTTTTGTAGTGGGAAATTTTCTGATAGTCTTCCTGATTCAAGGCGCTATACAACATATTTATTGCATTAGTGTTGTATTCACTTACCTTGGCTTTCCCAACTTTTGTTGTCATTTGATCACCATGCTTGATGATTTGCCATAGATAAAAGTTGTTGGCTGTGATGAAAATTCTCATCCGATCTTTCCAATATAAGTAATTATTTCCATCAAATATTGGGGGCAACATGTTAAAATCACCTTCACCTATTCCTGCAAAAGAGTCACGAGTAGAAGCCATGGATGGTTCTCTCAAACTGTTAAGTCTTCAGAGAGTTGGGCTCTAATACCAATTGTTAGATAATACGCTTAACGCTAGAGGGGGGGTGAATAGCGTTATAATAAAAATTAGCGTAAACTTTGCGAAATTAAAAATTGCAGGAAGTAAATAAGTGCGATAAATAATAAAGTACGCACCGATGTATTCTGGTTCACCACAACACGTGGCTAGTCCAGTCCCCGAGAGACTCTCTCGAGATTTTCCACTAACTTGTCAAGCTTACAGGTGCTCAACGAACCTTTACAGCTTAAGGACACAAGCCTTAACACCTTTGCTCGGAGATACAACACTCCAAGACTTCACTGTTATGCTTACGGGTGCCTAACCAACCTTTACAACTTAAGGACACAAGCCTTAACACCTTTGCTCGGAGATACAACACTCCAAGACTTCAACCAAGGAAACACAAGTTCCTTACAACAAGAGAATCACAATTCTCTTACAAGTGTACAAAACACTAAACACTCAAACAAAACACTCCTTAATGAGTAGATATGAGTAAACGAAGTAAGCTCAAGATCACAACAACTATGGACAAGACTTTGGCTCTCAAAAGCTTTATGAAATGAATATAAAATGATAAACAATAGTATGCAAGCTTATAGCAATAGAATGATCAGTTGTTGTATGTTGTTGTTTTTAAAACACTGAAATGAAGCTGTATTTATAGTTGAAAAACTTGGCATTACCGTTGCCTAATTGCCAATTAAGAGTTGCTGATTTTACTCTGTGACAATCGATTGTCAGGAAGCCACAATCGATTGTTTGCCAATCGTTCCAAATATCAATCCCAGATTTTACGCTTAACAATCGATTGTCCAAGATCAACAATCGATTATTGGCAACGTTCAAAAAATCATTTCCAGATTTATGTAAAACAATCGATTATACCGAATCAATAATCGATTATTCAGCAACGTTCAAAAAATCCTTTCCAGATTTTAATTTCAACAATCGATTGTACAAAATCAACAATCGATTACCTGACGGTATTTGAAAACTTTACGACAACGGTCAGGTTCACAATCGATTGTACAAAGTTAACAACCGATTATTTATCAGATTTTGAAAATCATTTTAGACACTGCCTCGTGACAATCGATTGTTATATACTCACAATCGATTATTTAATAACTTTGAAAAAGTCTGGAAGTCACTGCCTCAACACAATCGATTGTCATAAGTTCACAATTGATTATTTTGTGACTTTGAAAAATCTGAAGTACACTGTCTCTTCACAATCGATTGTCATTAGCTTCACAATCGATTATTCTGAGTTTTGAAAAACTTTGATGGACACTGCCTCATCACAATCGATTGTCATAAGGTTCACAATCGATTGTCATGTAGGTTTGAAAAACCTGATGCTCACTGCCGTAACACAATCGATTGTCATTTGTTCACAATCGATTGTCATGCAGTCTTGGCTTAACATAATCGATTATCATAAGTACATAATCGATTATCTTAGTCCAGATTTTAGAGGCATGTTTAAAAATCATTTTGACTGAAGTAAATATGCATGATTTAAAATCATTTAGCATTAAATTAAATATGCATGATTTTGTAAAAGTAATTTTACGAGAGAAGCCATGTCATGAGTCAAGTTGTCGGATCAAGATCACAATTAAGAGCGACTCATTTAAACTATAAAACTTTGTCTTGTGCTTGAATCTCGTTATGCATCAATTATGCGCTTGTACTTGAATTTCGTCATATATCACTTTGCGCTTCGTTTGTCATTCATCAAAACCTACACATATGAACACACGTTTTAGTATAAAGGCTTGAGAACGTATTTCCAACACCTCCCACCACGTGGGAAGAAATGCACAACGCCTACTGCAGTGAGATACATGCAGATGAGGACGACCTCAACGGGCCGACCAACCGTTTAACAACAATACACCCATAAATCAGGAGGGACCGACGTAATGAAGGACGATGGGAACAAGTCCCACGTCCCAATAAGTAGAGACACCAACCCTACCTAAGATCCTTTCACCCACCACCACCCAGGCACGCGGACGCACTACATCAATATGTCGCTCCACTACGAAATGACAGAGGTATATCACCTTTATTATCTTCCCATAACTTTTGTGTGTCCCCTTTAGAGATAGTGTACGCACTTGAGAAGCCGGGAAACAAGGTGCAAGGGCCGACAAAGATGAAGTTAGACCATGCTACCAGAAAATCAAACGCCCTGTGTGAGTTCCACCAGGAACGAGGGAACAAAACCGAAGACTGCATAGGCCTACGACAAAAGGTGGTCAGGATGTTGAACCAAAGGTTCCTGAGAGAGCTGCTCAGTGACAAAGGAAAAATCAACTTGCACATGGACGGGAACAACCCCACGGGACACCAAAGTCGCCTTCACCAACACGCACGATCAACATGATCATCGGAGACGGCGACGACTCGGCGATCAATCACGTCAAATTCGCCACTACGCCCAAGCTGAAGCGAACAATCGCCCACGAACGGTATGAAGACTTCGAAGATAGTATCACCTTCGATAAGTCCGATGCCGATGGTTTGTCTTTCCTTCATTACGATGATTTAGTTATCACTTCACGTATCGCAGATACAAATGTTAAAAGAATCATGGTCGATAACGGTAGCAGCACCTGTATTTTCCACCCGAGGGTCCTCGTACTAATGGGACTCAAGGATAAGATAATATCGCACTGCATAACACTAACTGGTTTCAATAATGCAGTGGAACGAACCTCCGGGGAGATATCACTACCCGTCCTAGCAGGAGGGGTCACACTGGAAACAACTTTCCACGTGATGAACTAGGAAATGACATACAACGCCATCATCGGATGCACGTGAATACATGCCATGAGAGCGGTCCTGTCGAGCTTCTATCAAATGATCAAATTTCCCACCCCATGGGGAGTATTCAGCATTCGAGGCGAGCATCGCACCGCTCAGGAATGCTATAAAATAGCTCAAGACTGCGCCCACACCAAACAGTTTAAAGGGGCGAGCGCATAGGCATAACAATTAGCTATGTCGGGGACCAAAGTCTATCCGACAGAGAACGCCATTAGAGACCCTGACATCATAGAAGCCTTCAAGGCCACGGTCGAAGACCTCGACCCATTCCAACTGGACAAGGACTACCCTACAAAGAAAGCCTACATCGGGCACGACCTCTCAAATCCAAGTATCATGAATTTTTATCTAACCATGTAAACTTGTTTCCTTTTTCCCATTCAGATATGCTAGGGATCACGCGAGATATCGCCACTCACAAGATGAACGTTGACCTATTACACCCGCCCGTGCAGAAAATGAGAAGAAAATTCAACGCCGATATCAGTGGAACGGCCAGCGAGGAAGTAGACAAACTTCTGGCCAACGGCTCCATCGGGGGATCAAAGTACCATCAATGGGTCACCAATTTCGTCATGGTAAAAAGAAAAATGGGAAGTGGAGAATGTGTGTAGACTTCACCGACTTGAACAAGGCATGCCCAAAAGATTCTTTCCCACTGCCCCACATCGATCAGATGATAGACGCGACCGCAGGGCATGAGTTGCTGAGCTTCCTAGACGCATACTCCGGCTACAACCAAATAATGAAGGCCTAGGAGGATCAGGAAAAAATAACTTTCATCATCCACCAGGGGACATATTGCTACAAGGTAATGCCCTTCGGGCTCAAAAATATAGGAGCCACATACCAAAGGCTGGTCACCAGGATAATCAAAGAGCAACTAGGTAAGACCATGGAAGTCTATATCGATGATATGCTGGTAAAAATCGTCAAAGAAAGAAGACCACATCGGCCACCTAAAAAAGGCCTTCGAGATACTAAGGAGGTACGGGATGAAGTTGAACCCCCAGAAATGCGCCTTCGGTGTGGCCTCTAGAAAATTCTTAGGGTTTCTCGTATCGCAACGAGGCATTGAGGTCAACCCAGACCAGATCAAGGCGATAGACGCAATACCTGAAGTACTAAGTAGCAAGAAACAGGTACAGAAGCTCACATGGTGTATAGCCGCTCTATCCAGATTCATCTCACGGTCATCAGACAAGTGCCATAAATTTTTCAATGTGCTAAAAAAAGACCAAGGGATATAGTGGAATGAGGAATGCGTCGAAGCCTTGAGAAAGCTGAATGTGTACTTGTCTTCGCCGCCCTACTGGTCAAAGCGAGCCCTAGCGATCCCCTACTGGTGTATCTGGACGTGTCCGAGGTTGATGTTAGCGTCGTCCTAGTTTGTGAAAGCAATGGTACGCACTCCCCCATAAATTACATTAGCAAAACCTTAGTGGATGCCGAAACTCGGTACCCACACATCGAGAGAATTGGCACTGGCACTGGTAGTAGCTTCACGAAAGCTACTGCCCTATTTTCTATACCACCCCATAAAAGTGGTAATGAACTTACCATTAAGGAGCGTCTTATACAAGCCTGAATTATCAGGCCGGCTCGCCGGACGGGCCATTGAGCTCAGCGAGCACGGCATCTCGTACCTTCCAAGAACCGCCATCAAGTCTCAAGTTCTGGTCGATTTTATAGCCGACTTTAGCGCAGAAATCCTGTCGAAGGCAGAACTTGAGGCACAACATGCCTCCACCAATAACGACCTATGGGTCCTCTACACTGATGGTGCCGCCAATGCATCAGGATCAGGACTGGGACTCGTCCTCTAGGTTCTCACGGGCGAAACAATTTGCCAGTCTATATGATTCCCTGAAATGACCAACAACGAGGCCGAGTACAAGGCCGTTATTGCAGGTATAAAACTGGCCATCAAATATGGGGGTCGCCGACTCATCCTCCACTGCGATTCCCAACTCGTAGTAAACCAAGTCACTAGGACTTACCAGATTAAAGAACAAAGATTGCAAAAATACAAGTCGGAAATCCGCAATTTAATGGCTTAGTTCAACAAATGTTGTTTCGAATAGATCCCGAGATAAAACATTGAAGCAGACGGTCTAGCAAAGCTGGGTACGACCACTAAAAACATCAATAAAAAAAGTGTTGTTACCCTCCTCCATTCCGCCATTAATCACACTAAGGCATTCTCTTTAAATTTGACTTTGGACTGGCGCAACCAATTTGTATCCTATCTGCAGGACAGAACGCTACCACTCGACAAAAAAAGGCAAAGAAACTCTGCGTGCAAGCTGTTCGGTATTGCCTAATAAACAATGACCTATACAAAAGAACGTTTCGGGGACCATTGCCAAATGCCTAGGGCCGCACCAAAAGAGGCTGGTACTCAAAGAAGTGCACGAGGGCAACTACGATGCATCATATGGGCCGGCTACTACTCCCACCATGAAGAAGGAGGCAGCAGAATACGTTTGTACAATGCCAAAATACACCCTCATGATACACCAACCAGGAAAGCCCCTCCATTCAGTCACCTCTCCATGGACTTTCATCAAATGGGGAATGGACATTGTCGGCTCCTTACCCGCAGACGAGGAAGGTATGATTTTTACTATTTTTAACTGATTATTTCTATCAGTGGGTGGAAGCATGTGCGTACACACAAATACGCGAACAGGAGGTGATCGCTTTCATATGGAAAAATATTATATGCCGCCTCGGCATCCCTAAAGAAATCAGTTGTGACAACAGACGACAGTTCATCGGTCAAAAAATGATCGAATTATTCGAGAAATGGCACATCAAGAGGATACATACCATACCATATCACCCCGCCGCTAACGGGCAGGCAGAATCCTCCAACAAAGCAATATTAAACATACTGAAGAAGAATCTCGACGACGCCAAAGGGCTATGCCCCGAGCTGCTACCCGAAGTGTTGTGGGCGTACAGGACCACACCCAAATCCTGAACAGGGGAAACACCGTACTCGCTAGTTTATGAAACCGACGCGGTCATACCCGTCGAGGTCGGCAAACTAAGACTAAGGTATTCACACGCCAGTGGAACAGAGAATGACAGAAACATGCTTCAATATCTCGATGAAGCCGAGGAGAGAAGAGAAATGACCACATAAGAATGGTGGCCCAAAAATAGAAATTCGAAAGATTTTATACCAAGAGGGCGAAGAGAAGACCACTCAAAGTGGGAGACTACGTCCTCAAAGCCAAGACAAACGCATCCAAAGACCCAAGTGAAGGAAAATTGGGCACCAATTGGGAAGGACCCTACAAAATCACAGCAGCATCCAGCAAAGGAGCATTCCAGTTGGAAACAATGGAAGGAAAAACGCTCCAAAACAATTGGAACATTGCCCACATCAAGTATTTCCACTTCTGAAAGGCGTCTCCCGAGTCATACTATTTTTCCCTTACCCGAGTTGTATCCCAATTGGGTTTTCTTGGGAAGGTTTATAACGAGGCGTCGGAGGGGACACCTGGATATACTTGCGGAACAAGCTTATCATATCAACCTCTCCATACGCTCTCCAGGCCAACACTATAAAGGGACTGGACTAGCATGATCTCCAATGTATTAACGGCTAATGCCATCTCCAATGTATGAACGGCTAAGGCCATCTCCAGTGTATGAAAGGCTACAGTCGTTTCCACTGCATAAAGGGCTACAACCATCCTCAATATATAAAAGGCTACGGCCATTGCCAATATATAAATGTCTACAACCGTCTCCAGTATATAAATCGCTACGACCATCTCCGCAAATAGTCGACCTAGTTCGATTACAGCAAGCAAATGATTCGACGACAGTAGAAATAAACCATTTGGAGAAGGCCACGAGTTATGACCAAAGGTCATAGACTTCATCATGGCTAAGGCCATCGCCGCCAACAGTCGACCTAGTTCGATTACAGCAAGCAAATGATTCGACGACAGTCGAAATCAACTATATGGCCAAGGTCATCAACAAGTTATGACCAAAGGTCATCAACTTCATCACGACTAAGGCCATCGCCGCCAACGGTCGACCTAGTTCGATTAGGGCAAGAAAATGATTCGCCGACAGTCGAAGTCAACCATATGGCCAAGGCCATCAACAAGTTATGACCAAAGGTCATCGACTTTATCATGGCTAAGGCCATCGCCGCCAACAGTCGACCTAGTTTGAGTACGACAAGCAAATGATTAGACGACAATCAAAATTAACCATATGGCCAAGGCCATCAACAAGTTACGACCAAAGGTCATCAACTTCATCACAGCTAAGGCCATCGCCGCCAACGGTCGACCTAGTTCGATTACGATAAGCAAATGATCCGACGAGCATTTGAATCAACCATATGGCCAAGACTATCAACAAGTTATGACCAAAGGTCATCAACTCAACTCACACCAAGACCATCGCCGTCAGACATCGACCCAGGTCGACCATGGTGAATAAGCGAACGACTCAACGGCAGTCGAAGTCGCACATAGGGCCAAAGTCATCAACTTTATCATGGCTAAGGCCATCGATTCTATTATGGCTAAGGTCATCGCCACCAACAGTCGACCTAGATTCGACTATTCCAAACAAGTGACTCGACGACAGTCGAAGTCACCTCTATGGACAAAACCATCAATTTCATCATGGCTAAGGACATCGATTCTATCATGGCTAAGGCCATCGACTCCATCACGACTAAGGTCGTTAATCTAAGTCTAGCTAAGGCCATCGACTCCATCACGACTAAGGTCATTAATCTAAGTCTGGCTAAGGCCGTCGACTCCATCACAACTAAGGTTGTTATTCTAAGTCTAGCTAAGGCAATCGACTCCATCAAGACAAAGGTCGTTAATCTAAGTCCGGCTAAGGCTGTCTACACCGGTAGTCGACCCATTTCGGCTACGACAAACAGATAATTCAACGACAGTCGAAACCGCCCATGCCGACCTAGCTTAAACTACGGTGGAAGCGTGAAAGCAGAAATCAGCAACACAATAAATCCCTAAGGAACAAAAAGAGAACAGCAATAGCAAAAATTCATTTTCCATTATCTCCAAAAGTATACGTACATCTGACCTTAGAAAAAAGCCCCATTTACACAAAATATATATACACAAAGAGCCTTCACCGCTCCGTCCATCACGACCCGCATGATCGCCGTTCGGTCCACTGCCATCTCCAGGCTGATAAGTCTTAAAAATCCATGAACTAGAGTCCAGACGGTTGATGTCCTCAGATTTACAACCCTCTCTACCTAGCGAGTTGGAGCTGTAACCGGACGCTTCAGGGGAAACACAGACTAAGTGTCGTTGCCTTTCAACTTCTGCCGTAGAAGCCCGACATGCCGCCAAAAACTCCTCAAATACGACCAACCAGGCATCATGGTACACCCACATATCATGCGCATCACGATGCGCAGCATTATGTGGGGCAGTTCGCCTGAGGACTTCAACCTCGGCCGTCTTGGCATCAAGCTCGGATGTGAGGGCCGTGACCCAGGTCCGCAGCTCCGCAGCCTCCACCGCTACCCCGCGACTTATCTCCAGTTCCTCCTCTCTTGACTGAAGGAGAGTCTCCAGCTCGATGTTTTGAGCCAAAGCAACCATCAGCTGCTCGTCAACCTCCTCTAGCTTAGTCACCCTCTTCTTCATTAGAGCTTCTGATTCTTCAAGACCCTCACGGAACATCCGAAACTGAGGGTCCTTCTTGAGTACATCTGCCAACGTCTGATGCTTCGCATGACACTCCTTGTACTTCTTTGCCATTTTATTGAAGGTGGTCGCCTTATTTTGTTCACATCACCTCATCTCCACCTCCAAGACGAGGGTCTGAAAAGAAGAGAGGAAATACAACTCAGTACCTACCAAATTCACCCTTACGACTCATAAAAGAAAAGCCGAAAGCTACCTGCAAAGCTGCACCGGCGACCCTCCTCGAAAAATCCTTGTTACTAACGCTTTTAAGCATTTCCTGCTCCGTAGCCGCACATAACAAGGTCTAGTCCGATGCGGCTTGCTCACTATCTTCTAACAAGTTATACCCGCCAGGGATCGCAATTCAGTCAGTAGACTGCCCTCCCTCCTCTCCATACGGGTTGAGTCCCCCGTTACTTCTCCAAGAGCAGCCTCAGAGCCCGTCCTCTCAATTTCTATGCCCGCTCCCCCAACTGCAGAAGACGACTTACCTTCTAGGGCACGGGCTGAGCTGACAATGGAGGCTGTTCTCCGAGGGGCCAATCTCCCTGAATGAATGGCCTCAGCTATAAAAACTAGCCTCGGCTATCGGCAGGGCTCACTAGGCCTCACGCCCTCAGTCGCAATTCCCTTGCCGGTAATCAATCCCCACCTCTTTCCCTCCGGCGGCTCTTCGTCTTCAGAAGCCACCTCCGCTGTACCAGCCTTAGGCACCATCATAGGCACAGCCTCAGGTGTCATCACTGACACAGCTACAGTTGACGACTCAGATGCCGCCACCGGCGCAGCCCCCTGCTGAGAATCTACATGAGCGCTATCACTAGGCGAGCCGCGTGATGCAGCCTCGTCATCTGAATCAACCTCCACCCTAGATGGGACAACGACGGTCTTCTTCTTCTTTTTAGAAGCACTTCGACCTGCCGGTACGAGTACGTTAGATAAAAAAAACTAAAGGAAACTTCAAGCCAAAGCCAAAAGTTATTACCTGTTGGGCCGTACAGTTCACGATACTTGGTCCAGGCCCGGCACTCCTCCGCATAGGATATCAATTTCTCCACCCACGACATGATGTCGCCAATAGTTTGGTGAGTTCGATCTGCCACTACAAAAAGGAATACAAAGAAAACCACAATAGCTAGCTGCCTGGGAAAAAATCATCACAAAATCACACACATGTTACTTACATTCCGAGTTCCACACCTCCGAGAAACCTTCAGGGTTGGATACCAGGTGCCTCGTCCTGATGTAAAAGCATTTGCGCCAGAAGTTACGATTATCTTTGTCGTCAGACTTCACCACAAAGCTCTTTTTACCACGACTCCTCAATTGGAGCATGGTACCTCTCATGTAGCTAGGGCTGAACATCTGCACTATGGAAAGAAACTACGGTCCCGGCCTCACCCGCAAGCGTGGTGAGAATTCTGCACATCTTTAGGGCATAAGGTGTAAGCTGCGCCGGACACACGCGGTTGAAGCGGCAAAGCTCCTTCGCTAAAGGGTTAAGCGGAAAGCCATTTGAGTATCCAATTCGAAGCGCATATCCGTAGAACGTGCAGAACCCGGGCCTATGCACATTGACATAGTTCGCCCGGGCCGGAGCCATTTCAACATGGTCGGGGATGTTGTAATTAGTTCTGAGGGCGTCTACGTGAGACTGCAATAACTCACTAGGCTCCCAAGGAAAAGAGGGGCATTTTGAATTGAAGTCAGTTCAAACACTAAGGTTTTTCGGAAGGATATTATCCACCATTAGGGGAATGAGGGTTTTCTCCACTTTTCCCCCTCGCCATCAGAGGAAGGCGGAGCCCTAGAAGGGATATTATCCTTAGTCTTTTTGCCGTCTTGAAGACGCTTCGCCAATGTATAATTATGATGAAAGGTGTCAACGACAAGAGATACAATCCCCAGAAATGGTAGATCTCAAATGAAGCAGTATAACCTGAAAGAAAGATGAAGAAAGAAATGCAGGGACACTCTCTAAGGGTTCTAAAAGATAAATCACATTGAACCACTCCTCTATTTATAGGGATAAGGTACGCGAAAATCGAAAAGGCACAATTCAAAAACTGGCGCGGGAAACCAAAACGTTACGTCTGCTCTGAATCATCTCGAGAACAAGTATAATGTTGACGCACGTGAGAAGTGACATCATTCTAGAAAAGGGGTCGTATGTCAACGACTCAACAATGTTATAAACGCTTATGTCCTTTGAAAGAGGCGCCAATAGGTGCGGCCAAATTTCCATAAAAGCGAAGTATGCATGTCCGTCCATTGAAGACGGTCATCGAGCACGCCTCCAACGAACGGAGGGACTAACTGTATAGGGTAAAATTTGGCTCTCAACGTCCCCACGCCGAGTGGGCACGTTTATTATGATAAGGTCGACCCAAGTGAGGGCACGACCCGATTGATAAAGTAAAGGCGACGTCGTTTAAGGTCTTGCTTCTTTAGTACGCAGAAGCCACCTATTTTTGTACTTTTTCTTTGATTATTTCGAGGAAGGTCTCCTACTATATAAATGAGACCTTCACATTGCAATGGGGGATGATTATTATTCTCGAATAATACAATTTCTCTCTCTATCTCTATCTCTCTCTTGGTCTCCTACTATTGATTCTCTATTAAGATAAGTTTATTTTCTTCACGCTTTCACATCTACAAACGATCTTAATATAATAATTATCTCTATGACTCATTATATTAATTACGATTTACCCTTATCTATTTTTATTATTTTTAAGCTTATAAAGTGCATATATAACTTTTGAGCCAAACATTTCCGATTGAGCCATAAAAGGAAAGAATTTTGTGCGATTTTCACAAATTGGATCATTTGGTACCAAGAAAATTATCTCGTGTTATAACTTTGAAACGTACTGTAAGAATTTAGAGTTCGCTATTAGAATATTGAAGTATATTGTTATAATTTTAAAGTATGCTGTCAGAATTTGAAAGTATGATATCAGATTTCTAATACTTCAAAATTAAGGCCCAAGACTATTTTTTCAAGACTTTTCTTAATATATTTAATTATAAAATTTTTTACCTCCTATAGTAAAGGTTATCAGCTTATTTATTTTAAATAAATATTATTTAAAAAATTATATTCTATAAATACTTTTTAAGATTTATAGCAAAATATTTAATTTTGGTTACCTCCTAGCCCCAAACCACTAAATACGCTATTTAGATACACTATTTTCTTTCTCTCTCTACTTTGATACATCCCATTCTATTCTCAATTTTCTGAAAATACAATGCCCAATCTCAAAATTTCTCTCACCCACACTATTTTCTTTTCATTCAGATCAATTGTTGCACCGCATATTTAAATTGTCACTTCTCTGCCATCACTACGCTCTCAAGTCTCAAAACCACTTGTGTTTATTATGTATTGAAAGGTTAATATGTTTATCTCTTTGTTCATTCTTCTGTCTGTTGGCTGCTGCCAATGTTAGAGGGCACAAGATCAAGAAAGGAGATTTCTCTGTTAAGGTCACTAAAAGCAAATCAAATCCCTAACCATATCACTAAAAGCAGGTAATGAAAATAAGAAGACGCGTGTTATATCTTCAAACGTTTCTACGGTAGATTCGTCGAAAAATAGGGTTTGTTCTCGAACAAAGACGTCGGAGTTTGGGGCTGAGCAACTTATTTTCTGTTAATATATTTCAATGTATGTTTATGTATTTTATTGTATGCATTGTCTTTTCTTTCATTGTAATTCAATCTCGTTGTATTCCATGTATTGTTGAGATGAAGGAGATTATATAGTTCTAGACAGTGTATATACAGTGTATGTTTATTGTATATTTGGTATACAATGGTATGGGCTGTGATGATTAATTGTTATTGGGCCAACTGTATGTGCCGAGCCCACTGTATCTGAGCCCTATTTCATTTTCTGCCTTTGGGTCGTCCGACCCGATCCGACCCACGTGTATATGTATATATATGGGGTCCTCAGATATTTTGGACCCCGGACTTCATTTTCTTTTCTGTTCTTCGTTTAATAAAATTTCTCTGAGTTCCAGAGACTTCTCAAACGCTCCTACTTCTCTCTACTTTCTCTCTCTACAATCTTCATGATTTCTCGGTTTAATCTCGATGTTAACATGGTATCAGAGCGAGGACGACGATCCGACTATGTTTATATGTACTTCGTTGTCTTGGATGAAGTCTGTTTCGAGATTTTGGGGGTGTTTTCTGAGACCTCATGGTCGATGAAGATTCCGACCTATCGGACACCTTTCTGAGTTTTTGATCGTGATATCGGAGTGTGCTTTCTTCACTCGAATGTTCTGGGAGATTATCTGATGATTTTTGGGTGATTTTTTGGTGACCTATCGACTTCTAGGGTTTCTGGTGGTTTAACCTAAAGTTTTACTGCTATCCGGTGGCTCGATTCTCACTCAGAGGATGTTTTAGGTGACTTTCCGACATTCCTGACCATACTTATTGTAAGATTTTTGACGGTTGTACCTAGGGTTTTCTCTGTTTGCTTGAAGGCCGATCTTCTCCGGTCGCGAAGAAGGAGGGTAACTCTTTCCTTATCTTAACTATTGTATGCATTCTGTGTGATCATCTGGCTCAGTAGGTGAGTATCTGATTTTCTGTGTGAATATCTGGTTCTGTGTGTGAATATTTGGTTTTGTCTGTGAATATCTGGTGCGATTATGGCTTCCAATACGAATACTGGTGTCTCTGCTTCGATAGATTCTACCAGTCCCCTCTTTGTATATTCTTCTGATGTCCCTGAGGTGTCTCTTTTTCCCACTCCCTTCTCTGGTACTGGTTATGGGGGCTGGAGACGTAAAATGATTGTTGCCTTATATGCTAAAAATAAAATCAGATTTGTTGACGGTTCATGTCCTCGTCCTAACAATAATGTGGCTCAATAGAGACTGTGGGATAGGTGTAATAACATGGTCATCTCTTGGTTGACCTCCTCTCTGTCTCCACAAATTGCTGATAGTGTGCAGTATTCCGATACTGCACATAGTATATGGTCCCTAATTGAGAAAAGACATGGTACCCCTAACAAGACCAATATCTTTGAATTAAAGAGGGAACTTTCCCACACATCTCAAGGCTCCTTAGATATAGCCTCTTACTTCAACAAGCTCAAAGGCTTGTGGGATGAATTGGGCACAATGTGCACAAATCATGGGCATATATGTGTGTGTGCTGCCAAAAATGGGATAATTGAGGAAGATGATGAAAACAAGGTTTTTCAATTCCTTATGGGGTTAAATGAAGTATATATGAGGGTTAGGAGCAATTTGCTGATGATGCAGCCATTTCCTTCCCTTGACAGTGTTTACAACATAGTGCTTAATGATGAGAAACAAAGACAAGTTCAATCTACTTCTCATATTAGTCCAGATTCTATGTCTTTCAATGCTCATGCAAACAAGCACTCAGTTGGGTCTCATCAGGCCACGGTGCCTCGACCTCCTATTTTCAGACCCAGAATTAATTTTGAGCAAAGCAGAGGGCCCTTATTCTGCAGATATTGCAAGAAATCTGGGCACTTAATTGATAAGTGCTACAAGATACATGGGTTCCCTCAAAGCATAAATTACAACAAGGGAAGGAAATCTGCAGCTGCTCATGTCTCCACTGGAGTTGAATATGTGTCTGTTAATCATGATAATTCTAATTTGTCTGTTCCTCTTGGGGATCCTTCTGCCAGCCACATAGATGGTCACAGTTCTGTGATACCAGGGTTGAGCAGACATCACTATGATCAATTGATGACCCTGTTGCAACAGACCAAGTTAGGGGATTCCAGTGGTCAAGCTCCTCCTCCCATGTGTGCTGCTAATTTTGCTGGTACAATGCTAACTGAGAGTCTTGTTTCTGATTCCAAACTATGCATGCTTACACATATTAATTCTGTCACCTGGATCATTGATTCAGGGACATCCAATCATATGACACATAATAAACAACTACTCTTTAACATCATACCTTTGACTGTTCCTTACCTTGTAACTTTACCTAATGGTTACAAAGTAAAAGTAACTTGTACAGGTTCTTTTGCACTAACTTCTTCCCTCACTCTTCATAATGTGCTTCTGGTTCCTTCCTTTAAGCATAACTTGATTTCTGTTCACAAGTTGATTAAACAGTTGCACTGTATAGTTTCATTCACACCAACTTCCTGTTTACTTCACATGATACAGGACCCTTCTCTGAAGAGGCCTCTAGATCTTGGTAAGGAGGAAGCTGGCTTATACAAACTGTGTTGGATGCCTCCTTCCCTTTCTCCCTCTTCTTTTTCTCCTTTTACTTCTGTGTGTGCTTTGCCTAATTTTTGTAATGATGACACTATGTCTGACAGCAAAAATGTTTGTTTACCTTCAATTGTAAACAATTCCATTTGTAATAATATTGTTATCAATGATATGAATTACATTTGGCATTTAAGACTGGCACATACTCCTTTTACAAATATGAGACATATTTCAGGTTTGTCTTTTCTACTTGCTCCTAAACAACCCTTTCCCTGTTCTATCTGCCCTATGGCCAAGCAGACTAGACTTCCTTTTCATGACAGTAGTATCAGTACAACCAGACCATTCCAATTGATACACGTGGATACTTGGGGACCTTACCACACTTCTACTTCTTTTGGTTACAAATACTTCCTTACTATAGTTGATGACTTCTCTAGGGCAACCTGGACACACCTAATGGGATCCAAAAGCAATGCCTTTTCCCTACTTAAGTCTTTCATTTCCTTTATTAAAACTCAATTTAATTCTGTTGTCCAAACTGTCAGAAGTGACAATGCCTTAGAACTGGGGTCCAGCATTGAAGGAAAATCCTTCTTTAGTAGCCAGGGGATCATTCATCAAACCTCTTGCCCTCATTCTCCTCAACAGAATGGTGTTGTTGAAAGAAAACACAGAACACTTTTTGAAACATGTAGAGCCTTGCATTTTCAATCTGGCCTACCTGTCTCTTTCTGGGGGGATTGTCTCTTAACTACCACCTATCTCCTTAACAAAATACCTACCAGAACCCTCCATCATAAGTCTCCCCATGAAATTTTGTATGGAAAAGCCCCATCCTATTCTCATTTGAGAGCTTTGGATGCCTTGCTTATGCTGCTGTCCCTATCCCTCAAAGGGACAAGCTTAAACCTAGAGCCAATTCTTGTGTGTTTCTGGGTTACCCCTTTGCTAAAAAGGGTTATAAACTGTATGACTTGGCTATCAAGAAGTGTTTTGTTTCAAGGGATGTTGTTTTTCATGAATCCCATTTTCCTTTTAAGGACAATCCTACTTCTGTTCATCTTTCCCCTTCCTCTGTTCCTTCTGTTCCCCTTGCTGATGATTCTACTGTCTCTGACTTTCCTATTTTTCCTTCACCTGATTCTCCTGCACCTACTACTCTTGATGCTGCTACTTCTCCCCTTCCTTCTGCTACTTCTTCCCTTCCTTCTTTCAATCCAGATCTTCCTGCCCCTGCCTTACCTTCTTCCATTCCTCTTCCCACCTCTAGAAAATCTACTCGACAGCATAATCCTCCTTCCTACCTTAAGGATTATGTCTGTCAACTTCCTGCCTTTTCTGGTTCTTCCTCCTCCATTTTGGAATCTGAACCCCTGTACTACTCTCAAGCTGCATCTGTCCCAGCATGGCAGGATGCAATGAGGCAGGAGTTTACTGCTTTGGAGGCTAATCATACTTGGGACATTGTCCCTCTTCCTGTTGGTAAGAAACCCATTGGGTGTAAGTGGGTCTACAAAATCAAATACAAGTCTGATGGTCTTGTTGAAAGGTATAAAGCCAGATTGGTTATTAGGGGTGACACACAGGTTGAGGGGATTGATTTTACAGACATTTTTTCTCTAGTGATTAAGATGACCTCTGTGAAATGTCTTATTGTTGTGGCTGTCAAACATCATTGGCCTCTTTTTCAGCTTGATGTCAATAATGCCTTTCTCCATGGTGATTTAGATGAGGAAGTTTACATGAAGCTTCCCCCAGGTTTGACAATTTCTGCTCCTCTTCCTGGTTCTATTTCTACTACCTCTTCTACTTCTCCTCCTCTGGTATGTAAACTCAGGAAATCCCTGTATGGGCTAAGACAGGCATCCAGACAATGGTATGCCAAGTTGTCTTCTGCTCTTTATTCCAGAGGGTATACACATTCTTTGAATGACTATTCCTTATTCATCAAAGGTAAACCTGGCTCACTTGTGGTGGTAGCAGTCTATGTGGATGACATCATACTTACTGGGGATGACAGTGATGAACTTACTACTCTTAAACTGTTTCTGGATGATCAGTTTAAAATCAAAGATTTGGGTTCTTTGCATTATTTTTTGGGTCTTGAGATGTCAGTTGTACCTGGTGGGCTGCTCCTTAATCAGCATAAGTATATTTCTGATTTGCTGCATCAGTTTGACTGTGTCAATGTCTCTTCTGTTGTGTCTCCTTTGGACGTCAATGTCAAACTTCATGCTGATTTTGGTGACATCTTGCCCTCTCCTGACCAGTACAGGAGTCTTGTTGGCAAGATGCTGTTCCTGACTCACACTAGGCCTGACATATGTTTTGCAGTCCAGCATCTGAGTCAATTCCTCAAATGCCCCAGACTTCCCCATATGACTGCTGCCCTACATGTCCTAAGATACCTTAAGGGTACTCCCTCATTGGGTTTGTTTTATTCTGATCATGCTGATTTCTCTGTTACTGGGTATTCTAATAGTGACTGGGCTGCCTGCCCTGATACTAGGCGTTTTGTTACTGGTTTTTGTGTGATTTTGGGTGGCTATTTGATCAGGTGAAAATCAAAGAAACAACCTGTTGTTTCTCTGTCCTCTGCTGAGGCAGAATATCGAGCCCTTAGCAAGGTTGTTACTGAGCTGATTTGGCTTTCTCGTTTGTTGGGTGATCTTGGGGTATCTGTTTCTTCTCCTATTTCTGTATATTGTGATAGTCAGACTGCTGTTCATATAGCTAACAATCCTGTTTTTCATGAACGTACCAAATATATCGAGGTGGACTGCCATTTTGTTCGGGACTTGCTGCAATCTGGTTTTCTCAAGCTGCTTCATGTTCCTACCTCTCGTCAGTTGGCCGACCTACTCACTAAGCCTCTGCCTGGCACCATGCTTCTTCCGCTGCTCACCAAGTTGCAGGTGGTTTCCCCCTCCAACTTGAGGGGGGGTGTTGAGATGAAGGAGATTACATAGTTCTAGACAGTGTATATACAATATATGTTTATTGCATATTTGGTATACAATGGTATGGGCTGTGATGATTAATTGTTATTGGGCCAACTGTATGTGCCGAGCCCACTGTATCTGAGCCCACTGTATCTGAGCCCTATTTCATTTTCTGCCTTTGGGTCGTCCGACCCGATCCGACCCACGTGTATATGTATATATATATGGGGTCCTCAGATACTTTGGACCCCGGACTTCATTTTCTTTTCTGTTCTTCGTTTAATAAAATTTCTCTGAGTTCCAGAGACTTCTCAAACGCTCCTCCTTCTGTCTACTTTCTCTCTCTACAATCTTCATGATTTCTCGGTTTAATCTCGATGTTAACATGTATTTCATTGCATTTCAATGCAATTTTATTTTATTCACTGTCTAGCTATATGCCATGAATGTATATTCATATGTTTTTTTTAATTAATATAATTTATGTATTCAAATGTATTATATAATTTCTCTGAAGATTGCTATGTTTTTGGTGTATTTTTAGATTGAAAATCTTTTTTATAACTGAAAATACAAAATTGTGTGTTATAATTGAGTTTGTTGAGTTATATTAGGAGTCTATTATGTTAATTGATTCATTTTCCGTTTCAAACACAGTGTAATCCCCTATTTCACGCCGTGAATACAGTCGAATACAATAATCTGTCAAGTTGTAATCGCATATTTCACTCCATAAATACAATTGAATACACTCGAATACAATAACTGATTAACTGGACTTTCCTGATTCATGTCTATTTTTGTTGATGTATTCATGAATACAATAGATTAAATATATCAAATACATCTTATAACCATAAAAAAGATATCTATAATCCGTAATATAGCAAATGATATCTATAGATGGATAATTACTGCTTTATGAAAATTTCTCTTAATCATAAACGATGGTTATAAAAAAGTTCATCTAGCTCAATTTCTTGAATAACTTTTTCAGTTCAGAGGTTGGATATTTTAGTACTAAATTTGTGTGAGAAGCGTGGCTGTTATAATCTCTTCATCCAACTCCTATTTCTATTTCCCTCCAGATCCCAACGAAAAGAAAGCAGCTTATAAATTTCTAAATTTCCTTAATTCACTATCTTTTTCTTACAAAAAGTTCCTTATCACTTGAAAAATTAATAAATTAACTTCAAAATGTGGTATATGAAATTTTAAAAATACTCCCTCTGTTCATAGGGATCAGAAGCATGAGTATTAGGTCTCGTTATTTTTTTCAAGGATTATCACACTTGAATCTGAATGCACATTTATATATTAAGATATGTATTAAAAATAAAACGTATAAATCTAAATATGCATTTGAATATTTAAAATGTGTATTAATATTTGAGTACTAAATAATGAGGTGATGGTGGGTGATAGTAGTCGATAATGATAGGGTTGGAGATGATAATAGTAGATAATGCAGTTACGGCTATGGTTGGGGATGCTGGTGGTATTTGAGTTTGGTGATAGTTGATAATGATAAGCAATGGCGGCGGTTAGTAGTAAATGAGGATAATATCATATCAATAAAATTGAGTCTTTGTTATAAATCTTAATCATTAAGACTTATTCGTTTTTAATTTGATTATAAATGTTATAAATTTATTAAAATAAAATTTATACATTTAAAAATTATATAAAAAATATGATAAATCATCCTAATTAATAAATTAAATATTTAAAATTATTTGAAAAATTCCTAATCAAATGAACATATTGTTTTACACCCAAATAATAATCAGATTATATAAAAAAAGTGACGCAGGAAGTGACATTTTCCGATTCCTGCCTAGAAGATGCTTTGTATTGGTCCTGGACGTTTGCCAGCTTAGTTCTTTTGTTCAGTGTAGCCGCATAATGTGGTCTTGGAACTTTCTTACAGTAAATAAAGTGACCAAATATGGACTATATTCCAAATTTCTATCGTTCAAATTGAAACAAAAAGCCGATTTACAGGACTGATATTTTTTGAGCTTTAATAATAAATATTACTCTATACATTTCAGTTTATATGAACTTATTTTTTAATTCGATTCTAAAAAAAGCTTTTTTTAATTTATTTAGAATCATAAATTTTAAAAATTATTTTTTTTAAAACTCTATATATTCAATCAAATAATTTCACATGAATTGAACCATAGGGAGTAGTAATATGACGAAATAAGGCATAATTCCAAAATTGTTCAAAATGGAAAGGAATAAAATAAAATAAAAAACATACAAAGCCGAAAATCCTCGAAATTGTGACCAAAATTAACATTGTATCAACCCTCTTTCAGGGGATAGCTTCCTCTTGGCACACAGACGCCACGTGGCAACGACCTTTTAGTCCCACCACATATATATAAATAGTCCAATATTTAAATTCAACAAAGGGGAACACAGTCACATAGCTACAAAAGCCTTTCTCACCTCCGTCAAAAACCACGACCACCACCACTACCACCTCCGCATTCCGCCGTCATGGACGATTATGGTTCCGACGATAAACAGTTGGCTATTTCCCGAGTTTTTTCTGAGAGATTGCGAGGTTTAGAAACGAGTTATGTGAGACTCAGGGAACAATTTAACTTGCTCTTGGAAGATAAATGTAGTAAGGAATCAGATGCCAATAATACGACATCGTACTCCGGTCCCGGAGTGTTCTACTCTGGGACTCCGTACAGAAATGTGTTGGAGGATATGGGTCATGCACTTTACGTGACCAAAGTTGGTACTGGGGAAATAATTTATTGGTAAGTACTGGTAATTTTCAGCATCTTTATCATTTTTATTCTTTAATAGTTCTAGGACGAGCTTAGGCGCAACGGTAGAGTTACTTCACAGCTTCAAGCACAGAACAGTCTCTAGAGCAGCTCGGTGCACGAAGCATCTCATTTACGCAGGGTCCGGGGAAAGGTCGCGCCCAGGGGTGTATTGTAGTATTAAGCAGCTTACCAAGATGCAAGCATTAGTAGTTAATTCTACAGCTTAAACCTATAGGTCATACAGATAACTTTACTATTGCTCCAAAGCTCCCATTCCAATCTTGGAACAATCTCTTTGCAAAAAATGCAAGGGTGACTTCATTCTCTCCTCTGCATTATAAGTCGTTTTAAGGACATAAATAAGTACCAATAAAATGGTGGTGTTCTTTCTAACCAAGTTCTAAGACAATTCAATATGGTATCAGAGCATGAAAAGATCTTGAGTTCATGTCTATATATTCTTCGTCAGAAAATTTTCATGGCCAATGAAAAAGGATCTGATTGGAGCTAGACGGATAGTGTTAAGACATAAATAAGTATGTAAAGTGTGCCCTTTTTAGATGCTACGATTAGGTTCAGCAATTGGCTTTGAGGCGCATAGCAACTTTTTCCTACTGTTGTAGCAAGTAGTGAAGCAAATTGGCATTATTATCAATTATCGGTTTACTTCTTTATAGATGCGGATGCTCGGATGTACTACATCCACATTTACTTTAACCAAATCCCCTTTCTATTGACTCATATTGTGACTATAGACTTACTCATTGCTCAATCACTTATTTAATTAACGGAAGAAAGGAAAAGGATAAATAATAAGAGGAATAAGAAAATGAAAGAGTCTTGGCTATCTCCCCTCCTGTGAACTTGCACATAACAGAATCGAGTTTTCTGTTGCAGGAATCAAGCTGCTGAGAAACTTTATGGTTATAAAAACTATGAAGTAGTTGAACACAGGTGTACTGAACTGCTAATTTGTGAAGAATATCATGAATTGGCTAGGACTGCCGTGAAAAAATTGAGCTGTGGACAATCATGGTCGGGTCAGTTTCCTTTTAAGAAGAGGACTGGCCAGATCTTTATGGCAATTGTGACAAAGAGCCTATGGTACGAAGACGGTGAGATTTTTGGTGTTATCACTGTCTCAAGCGATGCAGCTTTTCTAAATAAGATAAACTCAGAAAAAACAAGAAGCTCTCAGGCTAATGGACAACCTGGAAAGCAAGGAATAAATTTCAAAAGTATTCAATGGCATCCACCGCCACAAACTGCATCATCTGTTTCCAGTCTGGTGCTTATTATTGCTTTATCACTGGTTTATTAACATTTTGAGTTAGTTTCCTGCATAAGTTATTCACCGTTGGTATTCTATTTTTTCAGGCCTCAAAAGTCTTCCCACTTAAACGTGGAGAAGATGCACGCAATCCATCTTCAAATGTGAGAGACAGGGAGGAGGTTGAACTAGACAAATTAGGAGGGCAATCACAAAAGCCGCCAAGAGCACCCGTAAGTGTTTAGGTACTAAGGTTCTTTGCTTTTTGTTAATTATTAATGAGATGTATGAGAAACGTTATCATCATTTCAGGCTGCACGGCTGAATTTCAGTTTGCTAGGCAGGAAGATCAAAGCTAATTCAGAAAGCTCAGAGACGGATGAGTCTAAATTTGATATTGCTCAGCCTTCTAGACTAGTAGGGTTTCTTCTTCCTTTCAAGCATAGGATAATTTTTCTCTAGATATGTCCTGTTCTTGGCCTTCAGCCTACTTTACCGGCTTTCATTTAATTTATTTTAGAGGTGGGCTGGCCATTGTTATTCTAGTCTTACCTGTTTTTGTCAATATGGTAGGTGGCAAAGGTTATGTCAAAGCTTCACATTGCAGGATTTGGAAACACTGGTGAAGAAATGTGTGGAAATATTCAACCGAATGGACGCGATAAAACTTCTATTAGTGAGGATGTCACGGAACCTTATTTGCCATCAGCTTCAGAGGGAAAATATAGTCATGTTCTTGATGCCTATCATGATTTCCAGAATATACTGAAGACATCTTGTTTTACTCGAAGAACGTTTGCACCTGAAAATGCACAAATAGCACCCACTGATGTTGTCGAGGGTCCAATAGCTGACTGCTCCAGAAAGTTTGATGAATGTTCTAAGGAGTTCAGATCTCCTGAACAGTTGCCAAGATCATGTTTCGAAAACAACGATAAATATCTCAAGTCACAGATGGGAAATTCAAAACTTTCAGGGATGGAAGATTCTTCTCGACACCAGTTAGAAAACCAACAGTCACGGAAGTCAGGGGAGAGCACTAGAAGCAGCCAGGGAAATTCACAGAAAAATGAGAATGAGCTAAGCTTGATAGCACATTGTGGAATATCTTGGGAAGACATCAGCCTAAGGGAAGAAATTGGACGAGGTAAATCTTGAGAATATTATACCAATGTTATTAACATGGTGCACTTTGGCTATCTGCACATATGTAATGGCGGCCAAATTTGGTTGAGAAGAAACTCACTAGCTGTTAGAGATCTACTTGTACATTCATTGCCTCAATTTCTAAAAGTATTAAAAGCTGAATATCTTGTTAATCACTGTCTGTGAGGGAGCTAGAATATTACTCACCATAATATTTCCTTTTTTAGGTGCATATGCCGTTGTGTATCATGGAATCTGGAAAGGATCGGTACTGTCCTAATTCACTATAATCTTTTCACATTCTGATGGCCGACTGAAATGATATCTCATCATCGCGGTATTTGTGTCTTCTCGCCTTTTTGGTCCTTCAGGATGTTGCTGTAAAGGTTTACTTTGGGAACCAATGTGGTGAGACAACTTTGCTTGACTACAAAAAGGAGGTTTGCCATCAAACGGTCATTGACGTATCATATTCTTAACAGAATTTTAATTGATTTTCAACACTTCTTCAGATTGACATAATGAAAAGACTTAGGCATCCAAGCGTGCTATTATTTATGGGAGCAGTATGTTCACAAGAAAAGCTTGCCATTGTCACAGAGTATTTACCCAGGTAATGAAGTATGTCATTTCATCAGACATGGTTCTGGTTATGAAAGTTAGCATTCAAACTAAAGACACAAATGATTATACACTGCATATAGTAGCTGAATTAAAATTTTATGTGAAAATGCTGTTCTGATCATGTGTTTCAGGGGAAGTCTTTTTAAAGCACTTCACAGGTATAATCAGCCGCTAGACCTCAAAAAGCGTCTTAGAATGGCTCTTGACGTGGTCTGTTATCCACTTGGACTCGTCTATTTGCTTTGAGTAATTACCGTAATGAGAACTCATGTTGTTTCTCACACTTCTTCTTCTGTTTGCTCTAGGCTAGGGGTATGAATTACTTGCACCGACGAAACCCTCCAATCGTACATAGAGACCTGAAATCTTCAAATCTGCTTGTGGATAAAAGCTGGACTGTCAAGGTTTTGATTGCTCTGTGGAACCTTAAATTATTCTTAATTAGTGAAGCCCTTTAACTAGACAAGTTTATTGGTTATTCCCTCCTCAGGTTGGAGATTTTGGCCTTTCAAAACTTAAACATGCTACCTTTTTAACAGAAAATTCTGGACAAGGGACGGTATGCTTCTTAGCCTTTTGTTTTGCTCTTTTTTGTGGTCACATCAGATGGGCTAATGCCGTTACCTGCTCTCACAAAATTTTCCAACATGTTATCATTGCAGCCACAGTGGATGGCTCCTGAAGTACTTAGAAATGAACCTTCAACAGAGAAGTAAGGTTCATACCCTTTAGGCGAAATACATAAACAGCCCCTTTAAGTTGTCCTCGACAAATACCTCAACTAAACGCAATTTTCAATTAGACACCTCAAGCAGTAAGTCAACTAAACATCCGACCTTGTCAGCCCATATGAGTGAAATACACTCTCAAATTTATATCAAATGAACGAATGGGAAAATGCCACGTGTAATTTTAATTAAAACATTGCCACCTAATATTTAACCCAAAAAGAAAAATGATAACTAAAAGAAGAAAGAACCAAGAATTCCTATAACCACCGCCTGTCGTCATTCTCCTCCTCCTCTCCGATTTCCTCTTTTTCTCCTTCACCATTTTCACTTTCACACTCTTTTGCTTTGTTTTTTCCACCTCCTTCAGATCCCTTTTCTTCATTGAGCATTAACCAAAATCGGGTATTTCTCAAATGGTCGAAACCGCCGCCCAACACTCTGCCATCTTCCTCCATCAGCCCCAACATGGGGTTTTACTCAAAAACCAGATTCTACAACAACCCGAGACCTTTCATCCATCTTCCTTCCCCGCCACTCCTCTCTCCATTACTGATTACATTTTCTTTATTCTTCTGCTAACCACCGCTACTTTCACCATATCCTTGCTCGTCATCTTCCAAGCCATCTTCATCCTCATCTTTTGGTTGTGGTCTTGAATACTTGACCTGGGATTCAGATCCACGTTGTAGCCGTCCATTTTCTGCAATTTACGATCTTTTTAGCTCAAATTACGCACCCACTTCACGTAATGGAATATTATTTCAAAACTGCAGTTTTTCGCAGTCCGGTTGTTTGATACCTTCTACTATGATTCAAACTCATTTTGAGCTTCTTGATTGTGGGAAAAAATATATGAGTTGTTATTCTGAGCCAAATAGTGAGAGTAATTTTATTGACTTGAGAAATTTGTCAAGAACAGGTTGCCACTCTTTGTTTTCTGCAATATCTGTTGAGTCAACGTTGAATAGTTCGGCAGTTTCTTTGGATGTTCAAGTGGTTCAATTGGGTTGGTGGCTTAAAGGAAATTGTCAATGTTCTTCTAATGCAAATTGTCTTGTGGTGCAGTGGCCCGAGTGACATTTTGGGTTGGCTGTTTGATGGACCGGTAGTGTGGGGGTTTGGGTAAATATTGTAGTTAGTAATTTAAGTTATTCAGGCGCTAAATTTTGATTGAGAAACACACAATATGCCACGTCACCACAATGTGTTTAGTTGACTTACTTGACGAAGGCTTGAGGTGTCTAATTGAAAATTGGGTCAGTTGAAGTGGCCGTCTATGTATTTCGCCTAACTTTTACTTTCTGTATTATTTTGTTTCTGTTAAGTAACCTTGATGGTGTAATGCGAAACCGATCATAGGCATTGCTCCTTGTGCCTTTTCTCTTGGATGAAGGGCAAATATGTGGGACCATTCTTTTGTGAATATTGGGTTACCAATAGATGATTTGTGTTTTAGCTGATGTCCCCCCTATGGCTGTTAGTTATTGTAGTTACTGTATGATATTATTGCATGCGATTGTATTTACGTTTCGTATGTTTAGATAATTATTTACGCTATTTACGTTATTTCTGCTGGAGTTACTAATGCTTTATTGTTTTTGTTTTTGTCTTTGTTTTTGTTTTACTGTTGTTTTTCCTTTTATCCTATGAGTCGGGGGTCGATTGGAAACAGCCTCTCTGCCCTTTCGGGTAGGGGTAAGGCTTGTCTACATATTACCCTCCCCAGACCCCACCTGGTGGTAGTTTACTGGGTAGTTGTTGTTGTTGTTGTTGGGCTAAACCAACCCAAATATACTCTTAACATACTGTGATATTGTCCGTTTTGGGTCAAGACCGTACGATTTTCCCAAAAGGCCTTGCACCATTAAGAGATCCCTATACTTTATGTATAAACTCCCAATCTTTTCAGCTATCGATATGAGACTTTGTTCGCACATCCAACAGTGAACAAAGTATCGCCTAGTAATGTATTTGCGGACAAATAATGCTGGATTTTTATACGACAACTATAATCACCGGATTAAGTTGTAGTTTTGCAGATGCTTGGTTAATATTGGATAAAAGGTGTATAAAGCATGAGACTGCTTTAAATTGGAAGATTATTTGTTTCTAATAATACCATTGACCGATCTTGCGTAGTTTATCCTATTTATTTAACCTAATATTTTTACACTCAGACTGTTGGTGTGGTTTAGTTCTCAATCAACAATACGGTTAAAGATCAACCCCTTAATTTGCAAAGAAAAGGCTTTTAGACATGTTTCATGCTGCTGCACATTCTACGTAATTAGCATCACTTACAATGGCTATCTTGATGAAATTCATCCACTGTTGTGCAGATCTGATGTCTTTAGTTTTGGCGTGATCTTATGGGAGCTAATGACTGAATCTATTCCGTGGAAAGACCTTAATCCCTTACAGGTACCTCAATGCTGCTTTTCACTATATCGATTTATATTAACGTGCGTGCATGCAAATGCTGATAGCAAGTTAGATTTGTTTGTGTGCTTCTGTGGTACAAAAGGAGTTTGTATAAGAGTATGGATATAATATAACCCAAGATCAAACATGATATTAGGGACACAAAACAAATTTGGATTAGCAACAACAGTTGCGTACCTGTTTGAGCGATACCGTGGATTGACGAAGGACTAGGTCTTCCTCTCTATTACCCTTTCTCCCATATGGTGGCGTCAATGGGATGGGACAGCCACCACACACATTTTGAAATAATTCCGACTATGTATTTATATAAGGGGTAGAGAGGGACCTAGCTGTAACTAATGAAACCTTTAGGTGCCCTCCCATTACAGGCCTCATCGGGTTGAGCCTACACTTATCGACGAAGTGCACGGCCCGATAACCATTTATCACGCTTATGATTGGGCTCACATTTATGCACTATCATCCAATCCGGATATCTAAATATAAATAAACTATTTAATAGTGTAAGCCCATTTTTCTTACCGTTTGTTTATTTGAAGGTTGTTGGAATTGTTGGCTTCATGGATAGCAGACCGGACATCCCACAAAATCTTGATTCCCGAGTTTCAGCTATTATACATGATTGTTGGCAAAGGTGATTTCCTCTCCTTTTGTTTGATATTAATTCTGATCAAGAAGTATTGTAAATGAACTTGAATTAAGCCTTCGTTTCTTTACTATAAACAGCAAACCAGAACTTCGTCCATCATTCGAAGACCTGAGCCGACGAATGACAGAAATAATTCTCTCATTTGGGGGATTGACATCTAGGAAGAACTCAGGGCGTTGATATCAAACACGGCTTAACAGGCTACTCAAGATGAGCAATGAATATAAATAGAAAAGCTTGTAAAACGAATCGATAATGGATAATTTTGTCTTAAGTTAATGGAGAGTGAGGATTCAGATAGTCGACCCCAACTTGTTTTGATTGAGAGACATAGTTGTTGTTGTAGTTAAATCTTTGTTTTGCATCTCGCTTTAAATTGAAGGAGTGTATTAAGAGAATAAAGGATCCTTGTACAGGAAGATGCTTTTGTTAGTTTGCTGCTTTGGAAGTAAATAACTGTACTTCACTTTCTTTCCATGGAGCCAAACAATTTGAAGCATTCCTGTGCAGATTGGTTAATTTTCCATATTTTAGTACTCAGAATTGAGTGTGTACATTTTATAGTGTTCCCAAACATGTGTAGTGGGAAACTTTTGATTATTTTCATTAAGCTGTGGATCTAACATTCTAACTATCAGAAGCTTAAATAACACATTTTCTTAAATTTATGGTCATTTTTCTGGTAACATACAATGATATTCATGCACAATTATTGATTTGGTAGTCAGCTGAAAAAATATCCGTAATAATATGACAATTACACTCCTGAAAAAAGATATAAAACTTGCATCACGTATTAATCGCGCAATCTGCACCGTCATTCGTAAAAAAAATCTCCTCTCTTCTCAGCAGCTTTATCAAAAAACCAGAAACTTGTTCAGATTTATCTTTAGAATCACAGTTACATGAAGTTATTTCACGTTGAAGCTAAAATGCTAATGTAGCATGAAGTTATTTCACATAAAAGTTAAAACTTCATGCACTAGCATGCTGAAGTTATTTATCTTGCGGTCCACGGTTTTGTCATGAGTTTTATCCAAAACTTCAGTCTAAACATGCTGAATTTATTTAGTTCATTTACTATAACTTCAGATCAAACATGCTTAAGTATTTTAGTTCATTTGATAAAACTTCAGACTAAACATGTTTAAGTTTTTGTCTTGCAGTATGTAATTTTTTTAATGAGTTTTTGCTAATGCATACTGAAATTAATATAATTCATTTGCTAAGACTTTATAACAAAATATGCTGAAGTTTTGTCCTGCAGTCTACAATTTTGGTATGATTTTTATCCAAAACTTCAGTCTAAACAAGCTGAAGCTTTCGAAGTTATGATCTGTCATTTTATTTTTAAGTTATAAAATAGAAATAATATATGCATGCATTAACCTGGGTTGGGAAGTTTTTAATGAGATTGGGTTTTGAATGTTATTGTCGGGTTTTAAGTTAAGGTCTTTAATTGGTCAACGAGATCTATTTAGTTTAAAATAAGGACTATAACCTAAATAGCCATCCATTTAATCATTTAATAGATAAAAGAAAATATATATATATATATATATATATATATATATATATATATATATATATATATATATATATATATATATATATATAAAATCCATGCATAAAATGTGTTTAATCGTGTATAATTACTTAATTAGCATATACTCTGAGTGTAAGGGGTGAAGCAACATTTGTTAAAGGGTGGTCAATTGACTACCCTTAATAAAAAAATTATACTTTATATATAAATAAACTATTAAATTTTAGCGATATATCATATTTACTGAGCACTCTAAATATAGCGGCTATAAAAAAATAAATAGTGAATTCAACTGCTATTTGTTACTCCTGTAAAGATAGAATAATTTTCGATCAAACCTTCAAAAGACAGCAGACTATCAAAATGCAACAGCAGTATGCTGTGGGCAGCAAATAGCAAAGACTTTAGCACGTGAATACTGATTCAGTCCTTTACTAGCTCTTAATAAAATATAGAGATAAATTATGTTTAGTCATTTCAAACAGAGGCTAATTTTGCCGTCTAAGACAAGTTAACTAAACCAGTACCCACTGACAACATGTACTAATTACACTATACTGCTCATTACCAAAGCCAAAAAGAAATGAAAATGGATAGTGCTTTTACCTAATCACGGGGTAGGTGTTCTTTTTTCAGAATTTGGATACTCTATTATCAACCCCTATAACCCTAATATTTCCCTCTGTGACTCTTTGTTCAAGAACAAAGGGTACAAGAAGGGGACATCCAATCATAGGGGTATCAAATTAATAAGTCACACCATGAAGGTTTGGGAGTGGGTGATCGAGGCGAGCGTGAGGGAGATGACATCTATATCTGGGAACCAGTTCGGTTTCATGCCGGGTCGCTCCACTACAGAAGCTATCCACCTTGTCAGGCGGCTGGTGGAGCAGTTCAGGGATAAGAAGAAGGACATGCACATGACGCTTATCGACTTGGAGAAGGCGTATGACAAGGTCCCAAGGGAGGTGCTATGGAGGTGCTTTGAGGCATATAGCGTACCGGAAGCCTACATCAGAGTAATCAGCGCCATGTACGATGGAGCTAAAACTAGGGTTAGGACGGTGGGTGGCGACTCAGACCATTTTCCAGTGGTTATGGGGCTCCATCAAGGATTGGCGCTTAGCCCTCTCTTGTTTGCCTTGGTGATGGATGCTCTAACCCGACATATTCAAGGGGATGTGCCTTGGTGTATGCTATTTGCTGATGACATAGTCTTGATAGACGAGACGAGGGTCGGTGTTAATGAGAGGTTAGAGGTATGGAGACAGGCTCTCGAGTCTAAGGGTTTCAAAATAAGCAAATCTAGGACAGAATACCTGGAGTGCAAGTTTAGCGCCGAGCCGAGCGAAGTAGGCAGTGACGTGGCTTATGAGCCTGATAGTACTGTCAGCACTCTGATAGTACTGTCATCACTCAGAGTGGGGGCAGGGGCGAGCAGGGGGGCTGGGACAAGTTCTGCGGGTAGGGCCGGAGGCAAGGGTGGGAAGAGGGTAGTGGACGCTCATAGATTGAGGATCGGGTCGTGGAATGTATGCACTCTGACGGGTAAGTCCATTGAGTTGGCGAAGGTTCTTCAGAAGAGGAGGGTTAACATAGCCTGTGTCCAGGAGACTAGGTGGAAAGGGTCGAAGGCGAGGAATGCAGATGGGTTTAAGTTGTGGTATTCTGGGATAGTGAGAGGTAAGAATGGAGTGGGCATCTTGGTTGATAGGGATCTAAGGGAGTCCGTGGTCGAGGTTAGGCGAGTGAATGATAGGTTAATGTCTATTAAGTTGTTTATTGGGGGTTGCGTCCTCAATGTCATCAGCGCTTACGCGCCGCAATCGGGCTTAGACGAGGAGGTTAAGAGGCGCTTTTGGGAGGACTTGGATGATATGGTGAGTAGTATTCCCCGATCTGAGAAGTTAGTTATTGGAGGGGACTTTAGTGGTCATATAGGGGCTGATGCTGGTGGTTATGGTGAGGTGCATGGTGGCTTCGGCTTTGGGGTTTGGAACGGAGGAGGCACGTCACTGCTTGATTTCGCCAGGGCTTCCGAGCTTTTGATTGCGAACTCGACATTTCAGAAGAGGGAGGAGCATTTGGTCACCTTCAAGAGTTCAGCGGCGAGGACTCAGATTGATTACCTCCTCCTCAGAAGGAGCGATAGGGGTATGTGCAAGGATTGCAAGATTATTCCGGGATAGTCCCTTTCGACTCTTCATAGACTCCTAGTGATGGATGTCAGTCTCTGGGTGAAGAGGAAGAGGAGGGGTGCTCGGGGACAACCGCGGATAAGATGGGGTATTTTGAATAAGGAGAAAGCACAGGAGTTGGAAAGGAGGTTAGCTGAGGGCGGAGCTTGGAGAAGTTCTGGGGAAGCGGATACTATGTGGTCAGAGACAGCGAACTTGGTTAGGGAGGTAGCACGGGATGTGCTCGGGGTAGCAAAGGGCTATTCAGGCAGACATCAAGGTGACTGGTGGTGGAACGATGTAGTCCAAGGAAAAGTGGAGGTGAAGAAGGCGGCGTTTGCTAAGATGGCAGGGAGCACAAGCGAGGAAGAACGGAGAACCAACAGGGAGATCTACAAGGCGGCGAGGAAAGAAGCAAAGATGGCAGTAACGGAAGCCAAAAACGCGGCGTTTGGTCGCATGTACGAGGAATTAGGGGAGAAAGGCGGGGACAGGAAGTTATTCCGGTTAGCTAAAGAAAGGGAAATGAAGGCGCGTGATCTTGGCCAAGTTAGGTGCATCAAGAGCGAGGATGATAGAGTTCTGATGGGGGAGTCTCAAGTTAAGTAGAGGTGGCAGGCATACTTTCAAGACTTACTTAACGATGTGGGGGATCGTAACATAGAGCTAGGGGAGTTGGTGCATTCAGAGCAACATAGAGACCTTGGGTACTGCAGGCACATTAGGGCGAAGGAGGTCGTGGGGGCTTTGCGTAAGATGAGTAGGGGTCGAGCGACCGGGCCTGACGAGATTCCGATAGAGTTCTGGAAATGCATGGGTAGGTCAGGAGTGGAGTGGCTCTCCAGGTTGTTCACTGGGATCTTCAGAACCAAAAAGATGCTAGAGGAGTGGAGGTTGAGTACAGTGGTGCCCTTGTACAAGAACAAAGGGGACATCCAGTTCTGCAACAACTATAGGGGTATCAAATTAATAAGTCATACCATGAAGGTCTGGGAGCGGGTGATCGAGGCGAGGGTGAGGGAGATGACCTCTATATCTGTGAATCAGTTCGGTTTCATGCCGGGTCGCTCCACTACAGAAGCTATCCACCTTGTCAGGAGGTTGGTGGAGCAGTTCAGGGAGAAGAAGAATGACCTGCACATGGTGGTTATCGACTTGGAGAAAGCATATGGCAAGGTCCCAAGGGAGGTGCTATGGAGGTGCTTAAAAGCGAAGAGCGTGCTAGAAGCCTACATAAGAGTAATTAAGGACATGTACGATGGAGCTAAGACTAGGGTTAGGACGGTGGGTGGCGACTCAAACCATTTTTCAGTGGTTATGGGGCTCCATCAAGGATCGACGCTTAGCCCTGTCTTGTTTGCCTTTGTGATGGATGCTCTTACCCGACATATTCAAGGGGATGTGCCTTAGTGTATGCTATTTGCTGATGACATAGTCTTGATAGACGAGACGAGGGTCGGTGTTAATGAGAGGTTAGAGGTATGGAGACAGGCTCTCGAGTCTAAGGGTTTCAAAATAAGCAGATCTAAGACAGAATATCTGGAGTGCAAGTTTAGCGCCGAGCCGAGTGAAGTAGGCAGGGATGTGATGATTGGATATCAGGCCATCGCCAAGAGGGACAGTGTCAGATATCTTGGGTCGGTGATTCAGGGGGACGGAGAGATTGACGGGGACGTCACTCATCGTATAGGAGCGGGGTGGTCAAAGTGGAGGCTTGCATCAGGAGTCCTGTATGACAAGAAAATTCCACAGAAACTCAAGGGGAAATTTTATAGAGTTGTGGTTAGACCTGCAATGTTGTATGGGGCGGAATGCTGGCCCGTAAAGAACTCTCATGTTCAGAGAATGAAGGTTGCGGAGATGAGGATGCTCAGGTGGATGTGCAGGCTCACCAGGTTAGATAAGATTAAGAATGAAATTATTCGAGAGAAGGTGGCGGTGGCCCCGGTGGATGAGAAGATGCGAGAAGCAAGGCTGAGGTGGTTCGGGAATGTGCGGAGGAGAAGTCTTGATGCCCCGGTGAGGAGTTGTGAGCGGCTGGCGATTGTCAGCGTTCGGCGAGGCAGAGGGAGGCCTAAGAAGTATTGGGGAGAGGTGATTAGGCATGACATGGCTAAAATGCGGGTTTCCGAGGACATGACCCTTGACAGGAAAGTCTGGAGGTCTAGTCTCAGGGTTGTAGGATAGGGGCTCCTAGAGTTTTTCATACTCCTCACCCGGGGTTGGGTGAGGCTTGGCAGGTCTATCCATAGATGATTTGTGTTTTGGCTTGTGTCTCCCTTATTGTAGTTATTTATGGTAGTTACTGTATGATATTATTGCATGATATTTTATTTATATTTCTGATGTTTAGATAATTATTTACGCCATTTCTGCTATAGTTATTAATGCTCTTTTGTTTTTGTTTTGTTTTTCCTTTTCTTCACTGAGCCGATGGTCGATTGGAAACAACCTCTCTGCCTTTCGGGTAGGGGTAATGCTCGTCTATATATTATCCTCCCCAGACTTCACTTTGTAAGACTATACTGGGTATTGTTGTTGTTGTTGTTGTTTGACTCTTTGTCCCAATGGATATAAAACTCCATTCGCAGTACAAAATTCAGATGGAAGAGAATCCACACTTGTGCATGCATAGAAACAAATATTTTTATCTGGTCTAAACAATTATTTTATTATTTTCAGTGTCAACAAAATATTTTTTGCATATCAATATTTGTTTCATAATTTGGTCAGCCATTTCAATATCAACTTCAAATCAAGAATTTGATTTTGAAAACATTCAAGTGAAATAATAGTAGTGTTTACTTACAAAACTACCAACTTTTTGCAAAGGTATTTCATGTTCATACACAACAACAAATATTGTCAAACGCCTTTATACAGAGCGTATAATGTGGACCGGCCCCGAGCCTAGACGGGCATCGTGGGCCCGGGATTTGTGAGCCGATCTTATACAGTCCCAGATTTTGTGGGCTTTTGGTAGGAATCGAACCGATACCGGAACCACGGACTAGTGGTTCCGGACTAAGTGGACCGGTCTTGGGACTAAGTTGGCCCAACGGTTAATTTTAAATTTTTTTATCTGAGGCAATTCCTTGTAAAAACTATATTATAGAATTGTGAATTTAAATTTAAAGACAAAATTATTGTAAAGAGATATTCACAGTAACGAATTATAATTTTAATATATAGTACTAACAAAGTATGGCAATATCTCCATGAAATGAGCACAACAAGGTACTAATACCACCATTGAGAAAAAAAACTAATCAAGATGTGCCAAAATACAAGTTACATATTAATTTTACATGGTATCTCTTACAAATTTCATAAATCCTTCAAGGTTCGGAGGAATTCCGTTGGTGGTGGCCGAAAAGCTTGTTCATCACGGCTTCCAGATGAAGCTGCATCCTCCGCAAGTTCAGCTAGCATTTCTCCACAAGCTTCATCTACCTCTGGTTGAAATTCAGCAAATCCAAAATTTCTTTGTTTCGAACGGATCCAATTTCTGAAAAGTACTGACTTTTTCAAGCTCTCCCTTATAGACGCTCTATAATCACCGAGTTGAAGTCTTGTTTGACTGAAAGCACTCTCTTATGCCACTGTTGAAGCTTGAATGGTTAAAAATATCTCGGGTTATCCTTGAAAGAATCGAAAAGTATTTTTCTTTGTCCTTCCATCATTCCAAAATATTAAAGGAGCCTTCGAGATTCACTTCCTCAGTTTCATGTGACAAATAATCTTCAAGCTCATTTAGTTGTGAATAATCACTAGTGCTAGAACCTTGAGAACCCCTAAACCTGGTCCAAGCAGTAAGTGCTCTTACTCTGGCAGTTTTTTTTAGATGAGAGAACTAAAAGAAGAATATATTGGCCACTAGATTAATCACTCTTGGATTTTCTCTAATTTTTAATAAATATTTTTTTAACAAAAAAATTACCTTAATTAATCAAACAATACAAAAGTAAATAAAAAAATAAAACTATAATTTTAAAACTTAAGAGTTGGAACGGGTTTACCGAATTGACGAATAACTTGTTGAATATTATATATCGTTGAAGACTTGAATATTTCAATTTACCAACTTCACAATCTTTCACAAATTGTAACAATAAAGTACGCAGTTATAGAAGAAACTTAAAGAGAGAGATTGATGATTTTTTTTAAAAAAATGAAAGAATGAGAGGGTATTTATAGTTGAAAATAGGGGGAAAGTGTAATATAAAAAGTTTGGGTTAAAATAAAGTTGTGGATGGGGATGAGGGATTAAACGGCCATTTTAGAAATAGCAAATGATTATTTTTTAAACTTTTGTAACGGCTAAAAAATAAATTGGAATAAATTTTTTTAAGAAAAAATAGTCGTTGGGCTCGTTTGAGCCTGTTTAGGATGGGTTGAACCGGCCTATTTAGCAGCCGGTTCTAGGCCCAAACGATCCCGATCTCATAGGCTTTTCAGGGAACCGACCCACTTAGCAGCCCACCCTACATGGTCCCAAATTTTAACGATTAAGTCCGTTTAGACTCATTATCCATATGAGCATGCGGGTCTGGATCGGATCCGGGGCCTAACCGACCCACCATAGGCTCGAATCAAACGTATGTGAGGTTCGAAGAGATTGATGGTAGTGAAACAAATGTAAGAGTAAGCTTGTCAAAAGGTGACTCATAATATCATATCAAAGCGTCAAGTATTAACTCAAAGTATTAGAGTTAAAATTTTAAGATTATTGGTGAAGGCACTAAAGCTTTAATATAATCTTTTAAAAATTCTTTGACAAAAATACAACTTATCAAAAATTACAGTTTATCATGTAGTATCTCAATTGTAAATATTAGTTTAAAATACTTGCAGGTTTCGCTTTATGGCATCTCCAACTTTGCCCTTATCCCTCATAATGGGGAAATTTTGGAGAAAATTTTATTCTAACCCTCCTCTATTTTTGTCCCCAAAATGAGAAATGAATTGTGTTCCCTCATATATGGGGTACACTATTCATCCCCATATTTTTGTTCATCAATTTATTATTATTATTTTATTATTTAATGTTTTAATTTATCTCTTTAAATATACCTAATTATGTTTATATAATGTCTTTATAATATTAACATTATATCATAACTTTGGTGTATAATTTTGATAAATTAATTTTCGTGCATTTATTATTTTTATGTAAAATTATAAGTTAACTGTACAAAAAATATATAATTATTTTAACAAATGAATGGTGCAAATATAAAATATTAGATATTTTTAAAATTAAAACATGCGAATATACAATATTATATGTTGCTAAAATTTAAAAGTGAAATCAACGATTTCAAGAATTATTAGCTCGACATAGGAGAATTAAGGACAAAGATGCTGATTTTGCACTTCGTAATGCAATAATATATCATTTATAGGAGAATACTAGAGGTTGAAGTTGAATATTTATCTAGTATTTCGAATGAATTTATCGTTATGTAATATGTATTTAATTAATCTTGTATCGCAATGATTTTACTTTTATTTAAATTATTTGTTAATCTATAATAATTTCTTACAAATTATATTATTTATTATTTTATGGAATTGTTTTAATTATGAAAATTACAAATTAATAAAAATAAAAGCTAAATTTGTTTAATGGAAATAAAAAATAAAATTGAAATGAAAGATAATATTATAATATAAAAAAGAGAGAAGAATATAAAAAAGTTTGGGAAAAAATGGGGAAATGATTAGTGTGAGTTGTCCCCAAAATGAAGAAATCCCTATTTTGAGGATAAAAAATAGGGACACGATTGAAGATGGCCTTAGCGAAAGTGAATGTGTGACAACTATGGCTTATGTCATCGGTCGTGAGGAATCCACACGAAATGGATATACTTGCTTTACGGATAACCTACTAATTCATTCTATGATGTAGAGAAGATTTTCTCATAGAAAACCCTAAGAGCAGAGGCGGACCTATGTGGTTAGTTGAGAGATTACGTGATTCCGTTAGTCTCGATAAAAATATTATATATATGTTATATATATCCGTGCACTTATATGAAACCTCTTAAATATTTTATTTGTGACCCCTAACATATAAGGGCGTACGGGAGAAGTGGTTGCTTTGGTCGATCAAAATCCCTCCTTTGCTCGGAAACGTTGGTTTGAACTTTGAATCCTCTTCAGCTATTGCTCTTCCTTTTTATTTTATTTGTTCTCCTTGTTTTATTTTAATACAACGTAACTTTAGCTCCAACTTTTTTATTTTATTTTTCTCCTAGTTTTGTTTTAATACAAAGTAATTTATACTTCATAGCAAATTACTTTATTTTTTACTTTTATCTTCTTCATTTTTAAATTCAATTATATTTTAACATTAATATATGATAGTCAATTTTATTTTACATTTTTTCAAGTTTCTCCTTGAAATTAAAAGTCTCAAATTGCAATTTATCGCTCTACAAATAGAAAAAAAATAAATCGTTATGGAACAACATAACTTTGACGCACTAACAACTAATTCTTTGACTATCAACATATTCATAGCTTGATCTTGATTCCTTTAGTAAGTTTTTGATAATTTAAAGTTTGGACGCCCTTTTGATCGCTGACTCATTTTTTTAATTGAAAACTAAAAATTTTAAAGTGTGAAACGTGCTTAATCAAACACCTTCCCTTCGCATAGCACCCATTTTGCGAATAAATCTCTCTCGGTTTGATGATTTTTTTCTTTAAAACTTTTTGTTTATACTTGGATGATAAGTCATCATAATCATTAAGTTTTTAAATAGTTGTACGCCGAATTTTATCGCTAGTGATTAACATACAATGATGCCCTCATTATGCTAAAATCATGCGCCCGCCTCTGCCAAAGTCATATATTGATGGAAAAATATGTTTTTTTCCAACACCCTTAATGGTATTTAGGTGTGTATATATAGTATTAGTAGGGTTCAACGGGAGGACAAATGAGCTAATTAGCACCCTTTACTCGTGGACCCAATAATAATGTGTCTCTCTCTATATATATATGCCTACTAAAAATTTACTTGAAAATTCAGCACGCGGAAACAATAAGGTCGAGGCCGGACATTTATCATTAAGGCCGAGGTCGAACAGTTATTAATAAGGTCGATGTCGAACAATCATTAATAAGGTCGAGGTAGGGCAGTGATGAACCAACTAGTTTGCTTTGGAATCATCAAATGAAATATTCTATTGAATATTCCCTCTAATTATACTTTTTTAGATTTTCTATGGATACCCATTATAAACACACATCTCTAAAGAGATTAAAGGATTCGTGATCCGAAACCTTAATCAGATCCAAAAAGAGTCGTAAGGTTCCTGTATTTGTGATCATTCATCTCTATCGAATAAAAGAGAATTTGTCTCACTCAATTTACCCTCTATCTTTTTATTTTATTCAAATTCTAATTATCCTTAACTAGAATTTAACCTCCATCTTTTTATTTAATTACTTTAACATAAAAGGTCTCATACTTTTTTGCTCAAACACATTTCACTGCATAACGCCATAATCAATGTAATCTATAACATTCGAATTGACCACCGTTGATCTACCAACCGCCATTGCTATCTATACTTGACCAGAGAGTCAATGCATGCGAATGTATACTGTTGAAATGTCATCGGAAATGAGGACAGTAATTGGACGGTTATCGTTTATAAGGCCCTCCTTTGTTGACATTTTTCCCGTATATTTGTGCCGTTTTTACTTCTTCTCTTCCACCTCCTCATTATTTGTTTCCTTCAATTATGAAACGGCACAAATGTTCGGAGTAATTTGCGAGCATCAATTTTTGGTCCCTATGGAAATAATTTTCAGCTAAGTATTATAGCTAAAGAATTACTATCATGTAAGGTCAACCATGACCTAAGAAAAATTAAAGGCTTGATTACCAACTAATCACATTGTGAATACAATTTATTCATGCAGTAGCACTTGTGTTGCAGACAAACGATGTCATGTTGGCTCTCTCTCTCCATACATATAATATTGTTTGACTCAAAATATATAGGAACCATTTTGAATAAATCAATTAAAAAAATAAAGGAGTAAATCTTAGTCAAGCATAATAAACTCCAGATCAATAGGTTAATTGGAAAAATAATACATAAGATGCGATAGAGTTAATCAAATCTTATTGAAACTTTTTGTTATGGATCTCATTAATCAATGGAGGAGACCATTTGACAAATTTTCTTGGAGAATGCTTCGCTCTTCTTTTCATTATGAAGATTATATGAGAGGAGGGAGAGAGCATAAGAAGTGAAACACTGTTGCCCCCTTTACCGAGGGTCCCCCCATATAATCATGAGACATTTGCTATATACTAGGTCTGGTGCTCTCTCATAATATGTCTATCTTGGTCGTCTCCTGAACATTTTTTCTTCTGACTCGACGGGTGTTGTGAGTGCGGGATGTAGAATAGACCACGCCGTCTTTCGCTGCCTTGTCGCTTGGACGGGATGTTGGTCAGCTTGACCGCAACGGTCAGATTTTGACCAATACAGTTAGTACCTCCGTTTGTCGGGGTCGTCCCCTGTCGGGCAAGGCAAAGGGATTATGATTGCTACAAATCTGAGAGAAATCTAACTACTTATCCCTTGGTTATGCACCTTGAGTTTTAAGTGAGGTAACAACACTGTTTCAATATCCTTGGACCGTTGCGGCAGTTTCGGAACCAAAACATCGTTTGGATTGAAATGTTATTTGGTGGTTGCCGCCATTCTGACATAGGCTCCTAGGGAATCGAAGCGTTTCGTGCCCTATCAGATTTGATGGGTTACTCTTGGGTTTCGTGCTTGGGAGGATTTATGTCTCTTATAAATAGAAGGAACATACCATTCGATTGGCACATTTCCTTGCCCTTTGCTTGAAAGAATTTTGCGAATATAATTTCCTCCTGATACTCCAAATTTTCACTCGCCCCTAGTAAACCGAAAACTTCAATCCTTCCTATCCATTGTCTTTTTACTGCACCAAATTGACGCTTAGTAGTAGAAGTGGTAGAAGATGAGGAGGTCCCATCGGTAGCCGAGATCTTTCCATCTCCTAGGAGAGAATGGACCGACTTCTACAGTCGTACCGGGGTAGAGCAGGAACCTGTCCCATCTGTCATAAAAGAGGAAGACATTGCAGAGTTGAAAGCTAGATGGGGAATCCCCAGTTACGTTGATATGCGGCCGGCGTTAGGGAACGACATAGTCCAATTTGAATGCCCCGGATACTATGTGTTCTACGCCTACCTCTTTCTTATTGGATACACACATACTCTCCCTCTCCTAGTGGTAGATTTTTGCCGTTTTTACGAGGTATGCCCCGCATAACTTTCACCATACATGGATAAGTTGTTCTTTATGCTTCTCAAGTTCGCAAAACTCACCAGCCGTGAGATCCTTTGGATCACATGCTCAAAATCTTCGCGCCTCAATTTATTCGCAGCACGAAGATTCACATGCACTCTCGGGGATCGAAGACTTTGGTGGTGAAAATGGACGATAGGGTTAAAAGTCATCTTTACGATAATTATTTCTATGTGCGGACCGAGTAAATTATGTCGGATCCAACGGAGTTCCCGGAGAAGTAGAACTTTGCGCGTTAGTTTCTTATGTTTTTAGTCGGCGAGATATACGACCGCTTTCGGTTACAACACTAAACCCTGTTATTTCTCTACAGTTGAGAAATTGCCCCCTCCATCTGTCGAAGGTATCCGCGAGTGGATGAGTGCCATCCTTCCCCGTACGGGGAGGGGGTAGGGGTGGGGGTTCGCACATGGTCGGCCTTTTATTAAAAATTTAGAGGTAGGCCCCTTACAGGGGAGATGTCGTTCCTGTTTGCTATTTTTCCTCTCTTTTTACTTAGTTTCTTATGTAATGTTTGTCGATGCCTGGGAGAGTGCAGAGAGCGAGGGCTCCTCTATTAGATTTTTGTTAGCCTGCATCGTCGGCTCGCCATGCTGCGTCACCTACCTCTCGGTCTTCGTCGATGGCAGCTTCTATTGAGTATGTGGCTGCTATTATTCTAGCGGAGACCACTTATCAGATTGAGGTGCCGACTTGTGTCTCTTGTATGACGGGTGAATCTCCCCATGTTGAAAAAGAAGAAGGGTCGTCCAAGAGACAGCGAGTGGAATTCGAGACAACCCCTCCAACTGTAATACATCTGGATGACTCTCTGATAAGTTAGGATTTTAATGTATTTTATGCCCCTACTTGCCTATGCTTTGGTTATGAATTGCTACAAAATATTTCCAAAATGATCACAAGTGTGCTTGATTGTAGGTTTGATCAATAAAATGACAAAATGTCAAACATCGGCTAAAAAATGAGTGACACCTGCTCAAGTATTGAAGACCAAGTGAATTGAAGGACAGAAGACCTAGTGCGGACCGTGCAAAAGTGATTGCGGCCGCACTAGGAGGTTCAGAGACATAGCTGAATTGGGTTCCAAGCTTAGAGGTCGCGGTACCATTTACATGGGCCGCGGTGAAGCTTCGCGGCCACACTACCATTTGGTGCGGTCTGCGGTGCAAAGGTTCAGAGAGGTTATGATTCCCATTTTTGAAACTACACGGTCCGCAGTCTTGTTTTTACGGGCCACGCCAGACCCTCTCGCAGGCACACTGCACTTTCACGCGGTCCATCTGTTTAGTTAGTTTTGTGTTTTGCGTCTTTTTCCTTCTTTTTACTAATTTTGTTTGTGTCAATTACTCAAGGTGACCCCACGGTCATCTATTTGAATAAGGAGTTGCATGACCACGGTCAAGCTATAGATGAACTTACAACAATAATGAATTAATTGGCGAAGGCGTAATTGCAACAAGTCTAAAGTCTGCGCCAAGTCAATGCCATGGAAGGAGTGAATATGTTAAAAAGGAGGAAAAGAGGGCAACAACCTCAAGGGAATTATGATAACTATGATGATGGGAATGGTTTTTTGAATGAGTGCTATGATGATCAAAACAAAGAGGTTCAATATGATAATAACTACCAAGGCACCAGAGGAAACTCTTCGAAGCAACAATGGCGACCCCAAGGAACTTGGGGCAATCAACAAGGTGGTAATTGGAACAATAACAACAACCAAGGTGGAAATTGGGGGAACAACGATTCGGGTAATCAAGGGAATTGCAACGAAAACAACAACAACAACAACAACAACATCAACAATAATTTGAACAACAACAATGATCAAGGTGGGTGGAATAACAATGGTGGTCAAGGAAATCGGGGGCAAGGCTTTCCAAAGGCCCTCGATGTATCAATAACCGAACAACCCGCCTCCATTTCAATATCAAGGGTCTAGTTCTTTGGGTAATGATATGGGTCGAATTGAAGTTATGTTCTAGAAAAATGATGAAAAATAACCAAGACTTTGATGCTCAATTAGCTTCCTCCAACACGTCTATCCAAAATTTGGAGGTACAACTTGGCCAAATCTCTCAGTCTCTAAGCACTTGCAAAGGGTTCTCTACCAAGTAATACGGTAGTAAACCCTAAGGGTGGGAACAATAATCATGTGATGGCGGTTAAAAAGTGAAGTTGAAGAGGCGGTGATGTGCATGCCTCAAGAGAAAATCAAGTTATGGTTGATGATGATGAGTTGCGGGATGATTACATACCTTTGGTAGTTGAGGATGTAGTTGAACCCAATATGAACAATAATGTGCGGATTGATATTGATGTGGTTTGGGTGGAGACACGAGAGGTCGTGAACCTATCTAGGGAAAACGTAATTGATATGCTCGAGTCTGTGGTGCCCAAAGATAATGCACCTTTGCCTGGGCCACCTCCGCCTTATCCTCAACAGTTGGCCAAGCAGAAGGGTGACAACCAATTCAAGAAATTTATTGAGATGATGATGAGTCTTACTATCAACATGCCTTTGGTGGAGGCACTTGAGAAAATTCCAGGGTACGAAAAGTTCATGAAGGATTGGTTAGGAAAAAAGGTCAATGGAGTGTGAGACAATCAAGATGACTCATCAAGTGAGCGTAATCGTACATTCTATGGCTCAAAACTTGAGGACCCCGGAGCATTCACTGTACCTTGTACCATCGGAAGTGCCAACTTTGCCAAAGCCCTTTATGACTTGAGGATGAGCATAAACTTGATGCCATATTCGGTCTTCAAAACTTTGGGAATTGGACAACCTCGCGCAACTTCAATGCAACTTCAAATGGCGGATCGTTCAATGAAGTGGCCTTTGGGTATAATTGATGACGTACTTGTATGTGTTGATAAATTCATCATACTGGGACTTTGTTATATTGGATTCTGAAATGGACTTTGAAGTCTCTATTATTCTATGGAGACCTTTCCTAGATACGGGGAAGGCTTTGGTTGATTTTGAGGTGGGTGATTTGACTTTTCATGTTGGGGATGATAAGGTAGTGTTCCATGTTTGCAATTCCACGAGGCAACTAAATAGCACCTAGGTGTACTCATTTGTGGACATTGTCACAACAGTGATAGTGGATGACATAATCTCGATGATTAATGTTGAAGATCAACTTGAGGCCATGCTTTTGAATATAGATGTCAATGATGATACTGGGAGAGTGGAGTGCATAAATGCATTGCATAGTATGGGTTCATATTCATATGAGCCTATGAAGTTATCTTTGGACCTTGAAAATCGCAAAACTCCACCAACTAAGCCATCTATTGAGGAGCCGCCGGTGTTGGAGTTGAAGCCACTTCATCCTTACCTCATGTATGAATTCTTAGTCTCTAATTGTACTTTGCCTATTATTATTTCGTATTGTTTAACTAACGTGCAGGTTGACGCCACTATGGCGGATCTTCAAAAGCAAGAAGGCAATTGGATGGACATTGGTCGATATTTGGGGTAAAAGCCCTACCTTTTGCAGCGTAAAATCACATTGGAGGAGGATGTGATACCTTCACTTGAGCGTCAACGAAGACCAAATAAGGCTATGCAAGAAGTGGTAAATAAATAGGTTATCAAGTGGCTTGACGCCGGTGTGGTTTATCCTATTTCTGATAGTTCTTGGACTTCTCCGGTGCAATGTGTTCCGGAAAACATTGGGATGACTGTGGTGACCAATGACAACAATGAGCTTATTCCTACTTGAACGGTGACAGGTTGGAGAGTTTGTATAGATTACCGGAGGCTTAACAAGGTTACTAGAAAAGATCATTTTCCGTTGCCGTTCCTTGACCAAATTCTTGCTCGTCTTACGGGCCGGGCTTTCTATTGCTTTTTGGATGGTTACTCGGGGTACAGTCAAATTCCCATTACCCCGTAGGACGAAGAAAAGACCACCTTTACATGTCCTTATGGCAAATTCTGTTTCTCTAGAATGCCATTTGGATTGTGTAATGCTCCGGCGACCTTCCCACGTTGCATGATGCCTATTTTCACCGACATGGTGGAAGATATATCGGAGGTCTTCATGGATGATTTTTGTGTAGTTGGGGATTCTTTTGAAGAGTTCTTGGGAAATTTGGGTCGAGTGTTGGCCCGATGTGAAGACACGAACCTAGTTCTCAATTGGGAAAAGTGTCATTTCATGGTAGAAGAGGGTATTATGTTGGGTCACAAGAATTTAGACCGAGGAATTGAACTTGATAAGGCCATGATTGAGGTTATTTCGAGGCTTCCTCCCCTTACTTCTATCAAAGGGGTGAGGAGTTTTCTTGGGCACACGGGTTTTTACGGAAGGTTTATGAAAGATTTTTCTAAGGTAGTTAACGCGTTGTGCAAGTTGCTAGAGAAAGATGCTAAGTTTGTTTTTGATGAACAATGCATGGAGGCTTCTGAACTTCTAAAACACAAGTTGACAACTACCCCTATCATAACCACACCAAATTGGATCCTTGCTTTCAAGTTCATATGTGATGCTAGTGACATTGCGTTGGGGGCGGTTTTGGACCAAAGGATCAACAACATGTTCCATTCGGCGTACCACCCAAGCAAAGCCATGAATGAAGCTCAAAGGAACTACACAATCACCGAGAAGGAATTGTTGGCTATTATTTTTGCTATGGAAAAGTTCCAACCATACCTTATAAGGGCCAAAGTGATTATTCATACCGATTATGCCGCCCTTAGGTATTTGATGACTAAGAAAGACTCCAAGGAACGATTGATGAGATGGGTGTTACTTCATCAAGAATTTTATCCAGAAATTGTGGACCGGAAAGGGAGTGAAAATCAAGTGGTATACCACTTGTCTCGTTTGGAGGAGGAGGGTAGGCCTTGTGACGGCCTTGAGACCAATGATGCATTTCCCAATAAGCAACTCCTTGCAGTGTCAATGCATGATATGTCGTGGTTTGCCAACGTCGCCAACTATCTTGTGACCGATATAATCCCATATGAGCTCTCTTCTAACCAAAGGAAGAAGCTCAAGCGGGATAGCTTGGATTTTAATTGGGGCATGCCATCTTTGTACGAGATTTGCAGCGATGGTGTGATTCATCGATGTGTCCCGGAAGAAGAACAATTGAGTATTTTGAAGGCTTGTCATTCCTCTCCCTATGGTGTCCATCATGGCGGGGTGAGGATGGCTTCTAACGTGCTCAGTTGTGGATTCTATTTGGCTGCCTTGTCTAAAGACGCCGGTGATTTTATAAGAGATGTGATGAGTGTCAAAGATCCGGTGGGATTTATAAAAGGGATGATATGCCTCTCAATAAAATTCTAGAAGTGGATATCTTTTATGTTTGGGGTATCGACTTCATGGGTCCTTTTGTGAGCTCTTGTGGGAACACCTACATTGTAGTGGCAGTGAATTATGTCTTGAAGTAGGTTGAAGTTGTGGCTTTGCTCAACAATGAATCCCGAAGTGTGGTGGCATTTCAAAAAAAAAATATCTTCACAAGGTTTGGCACTCCCCGTGCTATCATTATTGATGGAGGGTCGAACTTTTGCAATCGAGCCTTTGATTCATTGATTGCCAAGTATGGAGTTAATCGCAAAGTGACCACCCCCTATCATCCTCAAGCTAGTGTCCAAGTGGAATTTTCCAACCGAGAAATTAAGAGTATCTTGTCTAAAACTGTCAATGCTATTAGGACCGATTGGTCGAGAAAATTGGTGATGATTTTTGGGCCTACCGGACGGCTTACAAGACCCCAATTGGTATGTCTCCATACGGGTTGGTATTTGGGAAAGCTTGCCATCTTCCGGTGGAATTAGAGCACAAGGCTATGTGGGCCTTGAGGAAGTTGAACTTGGAATGGGATGTTGCGGCGAATCTACGGGTTGAACAACTTAATGAGCTTGACGAGTTTAGATTTCATGCCTACTCCAGCTCGTCCTTGGATAAGGATAACATGAAGTAACTTCACGACAAATATGCTCGGGTAAAGGAATAAGTTTGGTGATATAGCTCTTCTTTTCAACTCCCGATTGAGGTTATTTCCGGGAAAGCTCAAGTCAAAGTGGAGTTGTCCATATGAAGTTATATGTGTGACCCCATTAGGTGCTATTGATCTCAAGAGTAAAACTGGTGAAGTTTTCAGAGTCAACAGGCATCGTGTCAAGCATTATTTGGGGAAGTTTGATGATAGCCATGTGGTGGCACTCATTCACTTGAAGTGATGTGATGGTAACGTGTATCGTGCCGCAATGTTAAATCAGGCGCTTCTTAGGAGGTAACCCATGTCTTTTTCTTCCTCTTTGATTTTCTTTGTAACTTAGGATTTTTGAGCTAATTGATTATGAGATGTTGCAGGGATTGTGTTGGTGTAGTGCAAGACAAAGAGAAAAAGATTGCAGCATCTGAAGTTTGCTAGTGCGGCCGCGGTGCACTTAGTGCGGTCTGCACTGGCATGAGATGAAAATGGCATTCTTTGAAGTTCTCCACCACGACCGCGGTCTAGTTAGTGCGGTCCGCGGTGATCTCACGGCCGTGTTCAGCTTTTGTGCGGTCCGCAGAGGCTGCCTACTGAAAGGTTGCATGAACAAATCCAGCGCGGTCCATGGTCATTTTTGTGTGGCCGTACTGGTAGGTTAGTAAGGGGCCCACGGGTTGTCTATAAATAGAGACCAAGGGTCTCAGTGAAACCTTTTCGAACTTTGAAAACTCAGAGTTGTAGAACTATTGTTCATCCTTTCCTAAGACCGAATTTCTTGCTTGCTAAGATTAATTGCATTCAATCTTCACAAACCTGGTAACATTTCATGCATTTGTGTTTAATTAATTTCATGTTTTTATATTTAATTGGTTGCCAGTAGTTTGTAGCATCTCTTTCATCCCGTTTTTCTTTGAATTGTCCATTTAGGCTAGTTTACTTGTTAGTTTTTGTGTTTTAAACATGATTAAGGATTGGGCAACAAAGTAGAGACAAGTAGGTGTAAATATTTGATAAAAAATGGAATAATCATGAAAACCCTAACTTAGTTCCCTAAATCTGACTCGGCGCAGCCCGTACTCACCTTAGCACGGTCCGTGGGGCACTGATGCGGTCCGCATTACCCTTTTGCGGGGATCGCGGTGCCCAAAATGAATGAAAGATAACTTGCTTCCAGCGCAGCCACGTTGCACATTGTGTGGTCCGTGTTGGCACACCACGGTTGCGACCCCATTTTGTGTGGATTGCGGTTAAAGATTCAGAGAGATATTTTTTGGGGCCCTTGTTCAGAGCGGCATGCAGTGCCCCTTACACGGCCATACTCCTGATGGTGCCGGCCGCGGTGCCTGGTTCTGCAGCAGCGTCTTCAACAATTTATTATGTTGTCTGCAACTATAATCGATTCACCTGCTTCACTGCCTATTCTTAAACTAACTATGTTAGATGTGTTTTCTTGCAGACAATGGTAAAACAATAAGGTAGAGGCTCCAAACAATCCGAGGTGACTCCTCCCGGGGAGGAAAAAGCAAAAAAGTTAAACTCACTCCCCGGCCTAAACAGAAAACAAGAAAACAAGTTGATATAGCTGATGACCAATTGGGGAGTCAGTACGTGCCCTCTCAAGACCTTTCCTCTAACTCAGTGATAGCTCCCTCAGTCCCAGCTTCACCTATATCAGTCGTCTGATGGCGCAGCAGCAGGCAGCGGGGCATACTCCACCTTCCCCATAGCTTCAATATCTGGGGAGAGTGTAGAAAGTGGGACTGATAGTGATGATTAGGTACCGGACAGTGTTGTGCCCCATGTTGGGTGTGTTGAATGAACAAGAAAACATGAAGCTTGGAAAGATCGATTTGTTAGCCAAGTGGCTTTCCACAAGTTTAGGTATTGGTGGCCAGTACGAAAACTGATTCCAGAGAGGAGTATCATCACAAGTGATCTGCTGCCCCTACATCCAAATGTGCATAGACAGTTCCATTCCGGAGTGGGTTAGGAGTATTTTTGGGATGAGTTAATAGAGGCCAATAAGCACATAGTAAAGGAGTTCTACTGCAATGTAGCCCACGTCAAAAAGGGCTCAATTGTGACCAAAGTGCGGAACAGGAGTGTAGTGTTCTCTGGGAAAACTTTCAATGAGTACTTGGGGTTTAATGATGAAGATGAGACCTATTACAATGAGAAGTTGGAAATGAATGAAGAGGCTCGCCCATGGTTAGCTAGGTACTTGGCTCACCCGGCTACTATTCCAGATTGGATACAAGCGGGAGTGAAGATTGTTCATAGGACATTGAACTTTGAGGCTAGGGGGTGGTTGACATTTATGTGCAATAGACTTTACCCCACTTCCCATGATCAAACTATCCCACTTACCAGTGCAATTCTAATTTCTTATATCATGGAAGCCTTCCCTATCAATATGGGAAATGTGATGCACCAGGCTATTACTTTGATGGGGGTTGATCGTGACCGGAACTACCCATTTCCTAACACGCTCACTATGTACTTCCAGGATTTGAAAGTAAAGAAGAAGTCCTATGATGTGAAGGTAAGACTAGTGGCCTCATTCTCATGGTATAGCATACAGCGGACTGACAACTCAAAGGACAAGAAGTATAAGCCAGTGCCCCAACTGTCCAGTCTGAGGAGCCAGTTGCGGTAAAGCCGTCTGTTTAGCCTTTCACCGAGCCTCCCTCCATGCTGATGCCAATACTGTTGATGTTTCGCCTCCAGGACCCTCCTCTTCGGTTGGTCCTAGTATTTTTGTTGGACCAGGGGTTCCTTCTTCCTAGACTCATCCTTTCACCATCCATCAGTTGAGCCAGACACTGGCCAGTTTGAACAACTGGATGTCAGATGCGACATCCAAGTTGTTTACATTGTTTGCTACCGTTGAGGCCCAGTAACCACGTCCCACGGCACAGATTCCTCAGCTCATTGAGGATATATTGAAGAAGTTCATGGACAACCAGGAGAGGATTATGAGGGCTCATGATGCATTTTCTAAAGCAGTGGATTCACATGGCAAGGCTCTGAAGGACCTTGCCAAGGAGCATAAGAAGATGAGAAGATCACGGGCTTCCAAAGAGTCTATGAAGGTGCTCAGGATAGATGTGGACAAGCTATTGGCAGACCAGATGCCTTTATACTTGCTATTAAGGGATCCAGCCCCAGCAGTCACACCAGTACCATAGCCACAGCCACAGCAAGAGCAGCCACCCAGGCCTCCAAGGAAGAACATGAAGCTCCCCAATATAGTTGATGCAGTTATTAAGCTAGCATACCCACATGAGGTCCCCTCTAGTGATGCACCAGTCATCTAGCCGGTTCAGGAGCCGGCCCAGACACTGATGATCCCATACAGATGGACCAGGCCTAGCGAGCTCATATATCCTTTAATCTAATTTTGATGCTTATTTGCTAGTTGGCATTAGGGACAATGCCAGCTTTTAGTCGTGTGGGTTTGCCCTATATATATATATATATATATATATATATATATATATATATATATATATATATATATATATATATATATATATATATATATATATATATATATATATATATATATATATATATATATATATATATATATATATATATATATATATATATATATATATTGATAGTTTATAATTTACTTTGGTTTTTTATTTTGGGTTTTATATAACTTTATATTTAGCTACTTTTCTCGTACTTTTTATTCTCTCTTTTGGTATGTATATAAAGTTATATTTATGTATATATTCATCCCCCGTTGTGTATTCTAAACCCCTGTTGTACATATTCATTCTATTTTCTATTTTCGGGAAAAAATTTTGTTTTTAGCTTTGTAGATAGGCTCGTAGCCTTTTGTTTTATTTTTGGCATTTTCAATAAACCCTTTATTTTCTTAATGCCACGGTTCTTTCCAAGGGTGGAGTATTGTGTGAACCGGATGGCTCTTCCCAATGGTAGATGGCGTGACAACCTTCTTAAGGGTGTGAGTCTGTTTTTTATTTTTCTTTTGCTTTTCATAGTTCGTAGTCAAGCATACCTCAAGCAAAGCTTCACTTGGAGCTAGCACATTTGCCTTTTATCTCGTGGTAATAGACAAATGTTGTGTTTAGGATGGCGAAAGTCGTGGCCTTGAGACTCTTGTGTTGACCAAATAATCATCATGTGATCGTTTTGGACCATTGTAGGCTTAAATCGTAACTAAGGTCGGTGTGTCCCTCGACTCGATGTCTTTAGAAATCCTTTAGTGTGTGTGGTGAGAAATCGAATTGTGAGTCCAAGTCAGAGCCAATGGTCTAGAACTCTCCCTGAATGTTTATTGAGGCAAAATCCTAGGTAAAATTTGACTTGAGAAGTGATTATAGGCTCTCCTTGATCCAAATGTTAAGTTGAACAATTCCATAGCCTACCAATGAGATGATCCCTAGTTAACCCTTTTGAGCCTTAAACCTTTTTCTTTCAAGAACCAATGCTACAAGCCTATACCCTTTCTAAATGATACCCTCTCTTGGCACCCAAATCTTCTCTTGAGTAATAGTAAATATCTTAGTTTGGGGGAGAGACAAGAAAGGAAACAAGTGGTAAAAGGTACAAAATCAAAAGAAATGGAAGGCAATGAAAAAGAAAGAAAAGAAGAAGACAAAAAGAAAGTCCAATGTGAACAAGAATAAAAAGGGATTCAAGGAAAACAAAGGTGAAAAAGGTATGAAAAAGTAGAAAAAGGAGAAATATTTTTGAATTGCAGAAGAAATAGTGACAATGTGTCTCTCTAACCCCTTGAAAAAATGTGAAATACTCAAAAGAGTCAAGAGAAGTGTGCCAAAATGAATCAAAAGAAGTACTAAAGGAAAGATTGAACCCGCTTGAATAAAATATGTCCCACCCTTACCCAAAAGCCATCACATTGACTCCGCAAAAGACCTATATGATCTTGAGTTGAAGGAAACCTACTTTAGTAGATACTTATATAAGGGGCAAGCATATGGTACTTAGAGCTGCACTTGTGACCTTCTTCTTGAGAGAGATTAGTGAAATTCTATCAACCTCGGTTTGTGTTTCAATATTCTAAAAGGTAAGGTTTGCTTAGGGAGATTTTAAGATGTGTGAGTTTGGGTTCCACAATGGCCAAAGTAATTGAGAGAAGTTCTTTTGATGAAATGTGTCAACTCTTGATGCTTTTGTATCACACTTGATCCATAGTTTTTCAAAGTTTTAAATGTGTTAATATGCATTCGTATTGAGGAAAATTTTAAGTGATGCTTGATGAGGTTGCTTTAGAATAGTTGGAATTACTTGAATTTTCCTTTAAAGGATGAGTCTTATTTTGTTTGCTTGAGGATAAGCAAAGGTTTAAGTTTGGGAAAGTTGATAAGTTAGGATTTTAACGTATTTAATGCCCCTACTTGCCTATTTTTTGGCTATGAATTGGTACAAAAAAGTCCCAAAATGCTCACAAGTATGCTTGACTGCAGGTTCGATCAATAAAATGACGAAATGGCAAAGCTCGACTCTAAAAGGAGTGAAACCTGCTCAAGTATAGAAGACCAAGTGCGGACTGCACAAAAGTGACTACGACCGCACTAGGAGGTTCAGATACATGTCTGAATTGGGTTCTAGGCTAAGCAGCCACGCTACCATTTACGCGGTCCGCGGTAAAGCTTTTCGGCCGCACTACCATTTGGTGCAGTCCGCGGTGAAAAGAATCAGAGAGATGATGATTCCCAGTTTTGAAGCTACGCCATCCTATTTGTGCGGACCGCAGCCAGACCCCCTCCCCAGCAACGGCGCCAAAAAGTGATCGCTGTCGAATCGACGCTACATTAAGGTAGGAAGAGCGGATCACAATAGCTTTTATCCGAATAGAGGTCCGGGATCTAATTTTTACAAGGAGCTAGTAATGGTGTTGTGTTTTCTGTCTAGCTTAGAAATGTATTTGTGCTTCTAATGTCACTTCAAACATTTTTGGGTTTTTGATTTATAACTACTTTTAGAAAACTAATAATACACACTAAATTATGCTACGAGAATATTGCTAAGTTGTGATTAATGGGAGGAAGGGCACCAGGGTCGTGACATCACCTAGGTGGCTAATTGATGGGTAGATGTTACTTAGGATAGATTGATATATTTTGGGCTTATGCTATAACAATTGCACAATTGTACCCACTCCCACACCTCTTGGTAGAGAGAATGATTTTGCCCAATTGACTCACTCGAGACATATAGGGTTCAAATAGGGTGATTGCTCTCTCGAGATTTAACCCGTTAATTGGGACTATCATTTCTCATGAGTCCATCCATATTCCTTGTTATCAATTTTAGGGTCATAGAATCTCTTTCTCAGGAAGTGTCAACCCCACAAAGCTTGAAAATCAATGTTTGCAACCACCAATTGTTAAATAAAAATATAAAATCAACCCAAATAGAAACACTCAATATCAATCTAATCCTAGATGGCAACACCCATTAATTACCCACACCAAGGTTGAGCCACAATCTTGATAATGGGTCTAGATACACATAATTAAAGAAGAAACTGAAGAAATAAATAAAGAACTAAACATACTAATTAATTTCTAATTGAAAACTATAAGAATCTATTGAGAATTTAAATCCAAAATGCCAAAATTGGCTACAAAACCATTCCCAAGTGCGCAGCTCGTGTTCAGAATATAAAGCCTAACCTAAAAATGGTAAAATATTATATTTATACTAGGCTGGAAAAACTAAATAAAAATACCCATGCAGGGTCAGTGCGAGCCGCACAAAAGCAACCGCGGCTGCACTGGCTCTTTGACTTAGCTATTTTTCTTCTCTGAACTTGAGGGACGCGGACCACGTGAAAGTGCAGCGCGGCCGTGGAGGGGGTCTAGCGCGGTTCGCATACACAGGTCCGCAGACCGCGTGGCTTCAAAACTAGGAATCATCATCTCTTTGAACCTTTGCACTGCGGACCGCGCCAAATGGTAGTGTGGCCTGCGAAGCTTCATCGCGGACCGCATAAATGGTACCGCGACTGCTTAGCTTTTGGTACCCAATTCAGCCATGTCTCTGAACCTTCTAGTGCGACTGCAGTCACTTTTGCGCGATGCACGCTAGGTCTTCTGTCCTTTAATTCACTTGGTCTTTGATACTTGAGCAGGTTTCACTTCTTTTTGAGTCGATCTTTGATATTTCATTATTTTATTGGTCAAACCTGCAATCAAGCACACTTATGAGCATTTGGGACTATTTCCTAGCAATTCATAACCAAAACATAGGCAAGTAGAGGAATAAAACACATTAAAATCCTAAATTATCACTCCCCTTTTACATGATTTAGGACGGGGGTTGATACCATTCTGCCCGTGGAGGCGGATCAAGCTCCTGCCGACGAAGATTCCTCCCACTGTCATTGATCAACAGCTTGTCGTGACAGGGGGCCATATCTCTAAAGCCGCTGTTGTGGTTTCAAACTTGACCTCGTCATTCATACCTGGTCGTACTTCCTCAGCTACTGAGAGAGGAAAGCGAATTGTGGTCGATGACTATGAATCCGAGTCGGACCTCGATCCTGATAATATCAGAATGTTTGAGGAGGGTGTCACCCATTCAGTGGTTCATGCAGGAGGCCCATGTCGTATTCTTGAGATCTCTTCGGATGTTAATCTCTTGGGGGGCACAGGGGATCTGGTGCAACAGTTTGACATTTTGTGCTCCACTGCCAAGAACCAGGATCTCCGGAATGTTCCTGATATCGATTTAATGAATGAGGTGGCCGCTATGGGCTTGAGAGTAGGTTACACTTTTCTTTTATATTTCTCCGATTTTTCTTGGTGATATGGCTACAACCCATCTTCTAATTTTTTACAGACGTACATGATTGAAGTGGAGAGTATGCGCAGGGCCGACATTCGAGCCAAGATTTTCTTGAAAATGTTGGATAAGTATTGACGCTGTCGCAACAATTGTTGTGAGATGAACGAGCGACTGAGGGAGAATCCTGGTGCTCGATCCCTCGATGAGGAATTGGAGAAGAGAAACCAGTATTTGATGGAGGCCGTTCGCAGAAATAGTATGCTCGATGAGCAACTTCACACGAAGGACAAAGAGCTTGAGTCAGGAAAAGGCGTAGTATTAGAGTGTGGCTATTTTCAGGGGAGACTGAGGTCAATGCAGGCCGAAATAGATCATAATCTTATCAAAGTCTAGTTGATGAGTGCAGAGTGGATGGGAAAGTTGGCCTAGTTGGAGAGAAAGGTTGCCGGGTTGGAGTGCATCGAGAGTGACTGGTCATCGGCTACGGCAAGGGAGACATCCCTGGAGAATACAATTCGCATCCTCTAATCCGAGGAGGAATCGTAAAGGGCGATAACCACACTAAGGGAGGCGAGGCTTTATGAACGCATTGGTGAGATCGATCGAGAAGTGTCAGTCTTGGGAGATCGAGTCGCTGCTGTGGAGGTCGAAAAGGAGAAACTGTTTGCTCAAATTGAGTCTTTCTCCCCCCCTCCCCCAAACTTGCATGAACTTTGGGTTCATGCTGAAGTCTAGTGGGATATATACAAGTGTTTGTGGGAAGCAGGCAACGTTACTGAGGCCTCGTATGAAGGAGCACGAGAAAAGGTGCGAGAGGCCCATTTCAACTGTAGTTATGACTCTGCAACTCCGGAAACCGATGAGGGTGCTGATGATAAGGGAAGACTTCTTGGATATGGTGGCGATGATGATATCAGTGATGATGCCGAGTGAAAAAAAGTTGTCTTTGTCTATTTTCTATTTTTTTGGTTTGTCGTAGGTTGTCGTTGTTTCTTTCTCCTTTCCTCTTCATTCTCTTTTTCTTTATTGTTGGCTTGGACAGTATGTAATATGCGACTGTTTGCGTAGTGACTTTGTATAAAGAGTAATTTTTTCGTTGGTATTTGCCTTGTACTTTATCTTTGTTTTTGCTTTCCGTGACTTTGGTGCGAGGTAGATACCCGTATGGCGAGTCCTGGTCTTTCTTTCCCTTTATATTTTCTGACGGCTCTTGGCCTTAGGGATATTTCAATTTTTCTCTTTGGCGATGGCACGTGGTCTTGAGGGTGTGATTTTGAACTTTGGTCGAAATATCAACCCATCATTGTTCGACCAAGGTCGAACTCATCTTTTTGGCGAAGGCCCTTGGCCTTAAAAGGTGTTATTTTGAACTTGTCAAAATATTAATCCATCGTCCTTCGATCGAGGTCGAACTCTTCTTTTTGGCGAAGACCCTCGGCCTTAAAGGATGGTATTTCAAGCTTGTCGAAATATTAATCCGCCGTAGTTCGATAGATCACGAACTCTTCTTTTTGGACCTTGAAGGGTGTTATTTCAAACCTGTCTAAATGTTACCCTGTCGTCGTTCGATCGAGGTCGACTCCTTTTCTTAGAGCCTAAACCATGGCCTTAAAGAGTTTATTTCGAACTTGTCAAAATATTAACCTGTCGTCATTCAATCGAGGTCGAACTCTTCTCTTTGGAGAAGGACTTTGTCCTTAAAGGGTATTTTTTTCGAACTTGTCAAAATATTAACCAATCGTCATTCAATCGAGGTCAAACTCTTTTTCTGGCGAAGGCCTTGGCCTAAAAAGTTATTGTCTCAAACTTGTCAAAATGTCAATTCGTCATCATTCGATCAAGGTCAAACTCTTCTTTTTGGAGAAGGCCTTTGGTCTTAAAGGGTGTTATTTCAAGCTTGTTGAAATATTAACCCATCGTAATTCTGCCGAGGTCGAACTCTTTTGGCCTTTTGCCTTAAAGGGTGTTATTTCTAACTTGTCAAAATATCAACCCATCGTCACTCAATCGAGGTCGAACTTATCTTTTTGGCGGGGGTCTTTGGCCTTAAAGGGTGTTATTTCGATCTTGTCTAAATATTAAACCGTCGTCGTTTGATCGAGGTTGAACTCTTATTTTTGGCAAAGGGCCTTAGCCTTAAAGGGTGTTATTTTGATCTTGTCGACATATTAACCAATCGTTGTTCGATCGAGGTCGATCTCTTATTTTTGGCGAAGTCCCTTGGCCTTAAATTGTTATCTCGAACTTGTCGAAATGTTAACATGTCGTCGTTCGATTGAGGTTAAACTTTTCTTTTTGGAGAAGGCCCTTGGCCTTAAAGGGTGTTATTTCGAGCTTGTAGAAATATTAACATGTCGTCATTAGATCGAGGTCGAACTCTTCTGGCCTTTGCCTTAAAGGGTTTTCGAACTTGTCAAAATATTAACCCGTCGTCGTTCGATCGAGGTTGAACTCTTCTGGCCTTTGGCCTTAAAGGGTGTTATTTCAAACTTGTCAAAATATTAACCGTTGTCGTTTGATCGAGGTTGAATGCATCCTTTTAGCAAGGCCCTTGGCCTTGCAGGGTGTTGTTTTGAGCTTGTAGCAATATTAACCTGTCATCATTTGATCGAGGTCGAACTCTTCTTTTTGGCAAAGTCGTTTGGCCTTAAAAGGTGTTATTTCGAGCTTGTCAAAATTTTAACCCATCGTCGTTCGATCGAGGTTGAACTCTTCTTTTTGGCGAAGGCCCTTGGCCTTAAAGGGTATTATTTCGAACTTGTCGAAATGATAACTCGTCATCGTTCGATCGAGGTCGAAATCTTCTCTTTGGCGAAGGCCTTTGGCCTTAAAAGGTGTTATTTTGAACTTGTAAAAATATTAACCCATCGTCGTTCGATCGAGGTCGAACTCTTCTTTTTGGTGAAGGCCATTGGCCGTCAGGCTGTTATTTTGAGCTTATCGAGATATTAACTCATTGTCGTTCGATCGAGGTTGAACTCTTCTTTCAGTGATGGCCCTTGGCCTTAAAGGGTGTTATTTTGAGCTTGTCGAAATACTAACCCGTTATTGTTCGATCGAGGTTGAAATTGTTTTTTGGCGAAGGCCCTTGGCCTTAAATGGTGTTATTTTGAGCTTGCCAAAATATTAACCCATCGTCATTCGATCGAGGTCGAACTCTTCTTTTTAGTGAAGGCCCTTGGCCTTAACGGGTGTTATTTCGAACTTGTCGAAATATTAACTCGTCGTCGTTTGATCGAGGTCGAACTCTTCTCTTTGGCGAAGGCCTTTGGTCTTAAAGGGTATTATTTCGAACTTGTCAAAATATTAACCCATGGTCGTTCGATCAACCTCGAACCCTTCTTTTTGGTGAAGGCCCTTGGGTGTAAGGGTGTTATTTCGAGCCTGTCGAAATGTTAACCTGTTGTCGTTCGATCCAGGTCAAAGTCTTCTTTTGGAGAAGGCCCTTAGCTTTAAAAGGTGTTATTTTGAGCTTGTAGAGATACCAGCCTGTTATCGTTCGATCGAGGTCGAATTTTTTTTTGGCTAAGGCCCTTGTCCTTAAAGAGTGTTATTTCGAGCTTGTCGAAACATTAGCCCGTCGTCGTTCGATCGAGGTCGAACTCTTCTTTTTAGCGAAGGCCCGTGGCCTTAAAGGGTGTTATTTCGAACTTGTCGAAATTTTAACTCGTTGTCATTCAATCTAGGTCGAACTTTTTCCTTTGGTGAAAGCCTTTGGCCTTATGGGTGCTATTTCAAACTTTTCGAAATATTAACCCGTCGTCGTTCGATCGAGGTTGAACTCTTGTTTTTGGCGAAGGCCCTTGGACTTAAAGGGTGTTATTTTGATGTTGCCGAAATATTAACCAGTCGTCGTTCGATCGAGGTCAAACTCTTCTTTTTTATGAAGGCCCTTGACCTTGAAGGGTGGTATTTCGAGCTTGTCAAAATATTAACCCGTAGTCGTTCGTTCGAGGTCGAACTCTTCTTTTTAGCGAATGCGCTTGGACTTAAAGGGTGTTATTTAGAACTTGCCAAAATGTTAAATCGTTATTCGATCGAGGTTGAACGCTTCTCTTTGGCGAAGACCTTTTGCCTTAAAAGGTGTTATTTCAAACTTGTTAAAATATTAACCCATGTCGTTCGATCAAGGTCAAACTCTTCTTTATTTGCGAAGGCCCTTGGTGTTAAAGGGTGTTATTTCGAGCTTAGTCAAAATATTAACCCGTCGTCGTTCACCAAGGTCGAAATCTTCTTTTTGGGGAAGGCCTTTGGCCTTAAAGGGTGTTATTTCGAGCTTGTCAAAATATTAACCTATCGTTATTCGACCGAGGTCGAACTCTTCTTTTTTTGGAGAAGGCCCTTGGCCTTAAAGGGTGTTATTTCGAGCTTGGCAAAATATTAACCTGTCATCTTTTGATCAAGGTTGAACTCTTCTTTTTGGCGAAGGCCCTTGGCCTTAATGGGTGTTATTTCGAACTTATTGAAATGTTAACCCGTCGTAAGTCCAAATTCTTGGGAAAATCAGGCATCCCTTGGGGAGTCCGAGTTCGCTCGATAGTGTTTGCTTTGTAGAGTGTATTTTCGGAGAGTACAAAATGTTACTGTTTAGTGTACGTTCATTTTGTGCACGCATTGGAGTTTCCATGTATGATTCTCGCCTTCCGTCCTGGAGATGTTACGGCGGGCGATATTTCAGTTGTTTTGTAGTAATTTCCCATTCTCTGATTGAGATGTTTCTTTGCTCGCTCGCCCGCGTGACATTTGTGTTCCCGCTTTAGTAAAGAACAGAAAGTGATTAAAATGATACTTTCCTTACCCCCATCCGATGGATTGGTGAATGAGAGTAGATTTGTAATGTTGCTCGTTTTGTCTGGCATTTCGACGGTTTATGGGGCGATGATTTCTAAATTCGATGACCTTATTCAGCTCTCTTTCCCCTTCTACGGTGCGCTTTTGCACTACGTGGGTTGAGCTTTGCCTTACCGTTCTTTTTGGTGGTAATCGTATTTCTTGTCTTTGATTTGGAAGAGACTAGAAAATTTCACTAAGAAATTCCCACAGACGGCGCCAAATTATTTGACTCAAAAGATATAAGAACTATTTTGAACAAACCAATTAAATAAGATGAAGGGGTAGACCCTAGTCAACCATAATAAACTCCACATTAACAGTTTAATGGAAAAAATAATACATAAGATGAGATAGAGTTAACCAATATTATTGAAACTTTCCGTTATGAATCCCATTAATCAAATGGAGGAGACCATTTTACATATCTTGAATGCTTCATTCTTCTTTTCATTGGTGAAGATTACATGAGAGGAGTGAGAGAGAGGAAGAAGTGAAAGACTGATGCCCCCTTTACCGAGGGTTTCCCCTATATGTAATCATGGAATCTTTGCTATGTACTTGGTTTGTCGCTCTCTTATACTATATCTATCTTGATCGTCCCTGAACATTATTTGTTATGACTCGATAGGTGCTGTGTGTGCGGAATATAAAATAGATCACGCCGTCTTTCGTTGCCTTGTCGCTTAGAAGGGATGTTGGTCAAAGAAAATTACAATGAGAGACTGAAAATGATACACTAAAAACAAACTGAACTGAATTAAAATGTATAACAGAAAAAAAAAAACTCAAATACATTAATGAAGAAAATATTGTTGAGCAAGTGAATGATATTCAGAATAAGGCTGTATTTTATGGCGGTTCCGGGTCTATTTGTGCCTGGCGTTTCGGGTCTCACGGTTCCGGTTCTGGCGGTTCCGGGTCTGGCGGTTCTGGCGGTTCCGGGTCTGGCGGTTCTCCAGGTTAGAACCGGCCCGTGACGGGTCTAAGCACCATGTAGTTCCGGTTCTGGCGGTTCCAGGTCTAGCGGGTCTGGCGGTTCTGGCGGGTCTGACGTGTTTTTTTTTAAGTCAATATCTTGTATAGTAGTCATTAGTATAAAGTAGAATATATTTTATATGGTGTACTAAGTTATTAGTATAGTATATATTGTGTTGTAGTAATTAGTACATATTGTATATCATGTATATATTGTGTTGTAGTAATTGGTATATATTGTATATAAGTAGTATATATTGTATGTAAGTAGTATATATTGTATATTATGTATATATTGTGTTGTAGTTAGTGATTAGTATATATTGTATATAAGTAGTATATATTGTATATAATGTATATAAAAGAATGTTGTAATTAGTATATTGTATTGTATGTTATATATTGTATGTTATATAAATATTCAAGGATTGATATCGAAGTAAAGACAAAGAAATATCGAGAAAAAAGATTTTCAAGGATATGATAAAGAGCATATTTATTGACCAAGATGGCATATCTTTCTTAATCTTCCTTCCCCCAATGGAATGAGCACAACATGGTACTAATACCACCATTAAAAGGAAAAAAACTAAAAGAAGACGTGCCAATGTACAAGTTACATCATAATTTATGTTGTATTTCTAACAAATCTCATAAATCCGTCAAGGTTGGGAGGAGGTTGTGTTGGCGGTGGTGGAAATGAAGCTTGTTCATCCCACTTCCGGGTGAAGTCGCTTCCTCAGCAAGTTCTGCTATCATTTCTTCATATGCCTCATCTATTGTCGGTTGTGATTCTGCTATGCCAAAGTTCCTTCTTTCTGCGTGGATCCAATCTCTAAAAAGCACTGATTTTTCCAAGCTCTACCGCATCGACGCTCTGTGATCACTGATTTGTAGTCTTGTTTGACTGAAAGCGCTCTCCGATGCAACAGTTGACGCTTGAATTGACAGAACATCCCGAGCCATCCTTGCAAGAACGGGAAAATGCTTTTCCCTTGACTTCCACCATTCCAAAAGGTCGAAAGAGCCGTATGGATTCTCCTTTTCTAGTCCCTGTGACAAGTAAACTTGAAGGTCATTTAGATGGGAAATTTCATCAAACTTATCACCTTGAGAACCCCTGAACTCCGTCCACGATTTAAGAGTTGTTAAACCAGCAGCTCTTTTAGACGATTGTGATGTAGACGAAGTAGGGGTTGGAATATTTGGCCTAGCATGCTCTAACGGCTGTTTATAAGCATTATAAACAGTTTGATCATTAACTTTAATTGATGCTTTCGCATCAGCTAGTATAGCAATTTCGTCTTCTGAAAGATCTAAAGCTCTACAAATATTAGAATACCAAAAGTGAGGACCTCCTAATTTCATTGTTGGATTTAACATAGCAGCTACACCAAAAATATGAGGGATTGGAAAAAATATTTTTTAAACTTTTGTTTCATTTCATTTATTGCAAATTCATAAATATCCCCACCCCCGCTAAAATCAACAAACAAATCAGCAAGTGCGGCAATATAAACTAAACAGTTAGAAATAGTCGGATAATATTGTCCAGAAAAAGCATTTGTAGCCACTTGAAAATGTTCTAAAAAATCTAAAAGAATTTTAACATTAGTCCAATCTTGGGTAGTTAGCATTTCATCATCATACTCACCACCTACCCGAGAATTAAACGTAGCATTAATTGCGTTTCTATATTCATACGCTACTACTAAACTTTCGTACTTGTAATTCCACCTAGTCGGGCAAGGTTTAGGAACCTTTCTTTCTCTAAGGCCATATTCGTCACATTTTTTAAAATATTCTCTAAGTCTAGTTCTACGGTTTGAATAAAATAGCCAATTAAGAGCCATTCTCACCTTTTCAATTTTTATGTTAATATTCGCATACCATCACCAACAATTAAATGATAAATACATCTAACATGGTAAATAATACTAAATGCAGGATTAAGTGTTTTTGTTAGCATGCCTATTGCACTAGTGTTGCTAGAAGCATTATCCATAGAAAATTGCCATTATTTGATCACTAAAGCAAAAATATCTGCATATATCTGAAACAGTGTTAGCTATAAACATACCCGTGTGTCGTGAATTAATTATCCTATATGCAATTATGCGTTTTTGCATTGTCCAGTCTTCATCTATCCAATGACTTGTTACAGTTAGATAATCACAGTCATTTCCACTTCTACCAATATCAGTTGTAATAGAAATACGATTAGATATATGAATAAATAAATAGCGCAAATATTGGTCATATTCATGCTTGAATTTATAAATATCGGCCTTAACTGTTGCGCGAGGCCAACCTTTATAAGTAGGATTAAAGACTATTCTAATATAATGAATCCAATTAAGATTAGAAGCAAAAGTATAAGGCAGCACATAACAGTAATCATTTTCGCAAATTCTTCACGATCCTTATTTGGATCGTAATATAAAATACCTCCGGTGACAGTGTTTATTCCTGGTTGAACTAGATTTGAACCAATACTTGGGTTAACTTGAGAATCAACACTTGTCCCCCCCTCTTGTTGCGCTTTCATTTGCAAAAATCTAGCCTTATCTCTAGGGTGTAATTTATATGCTTAGTCAAACTACCTGTGCCGCTATGATCTCCAGTATACCTATGAACAAGTAATTTCCCACAAGTTTTACACTTAGCCTTATTTTGTTCTCTTACTTGAGTAAAATATTACCAAACTAATGATGTTTCTGTACGTTTAGGAGGTTATCTACTAAAAGTGGGAGTTTGTACAGGTGGGTGTGCCGGTTCATTACCTAAGTTATGAGCAGTACTAGTAGGTGTATCATCTAAATCTGGTGCTTGGGTTTCATTATCATCATCATCATCATCATCCTTTTCCTCTAAGATAGGTTCATTAGGATAAAGAGCATTCATAATATCATCATCTAATCTATCACCTACTGCAACATCATGTAGAAATTCACTATCGGTAAATTGAAAACAAGGATGATCACTATCAAGGATTACGAAGGGCGGATTAGGACATCTAGGTTGGCTACTACTTTTAGCTTGCTTATCTTTTTTTGGTCGGGGAGCCGGGGGAAGGGTAGTATTTTGGCCACTATTTTCACCGGTTTTACCTTTTCCTTTACCGAACATTTTTTTCAACGAAAATGCCATACTAATTAGAATTAAGCAAACTAAAAACACAAAAAAATACTATTAGCACGTAAGAGTTGAAACGAGTTTACCGGATTGACGAACAACTTCTTGAAAATTGAAAATCGTTGAACTTGAACACTTGAAAACTTCAATTCAACAACTTCACAATTTTTCACGAATTTTCAACAATAAATTAAGCACTTGTACTAGAAAGATTGAAAGAGAGCTTGAGAAAGATTGAGAGATATTGATGAATTGGTGAATAAAAATGAAAGAATGAGGGGGTATTTATAGTTGAGAAATGGGAAAAAGTGTAATTATATAAAGTTTGAGGTTAAATTAAAGTTTGGGGGCCAAATGACTATTTTTTATACATCCAAACGGCTACTTTTTGCAAAGAGCTGTTACTGAAATTTTTAAAAAAAAGTTTTTTTTTAAAAAAAAATATCCGTTGGAACCGCCAGAACCAGACCGAAACCGCCAGAACCGCCAGCCGGTCCCGGGTCTGGCGGTTCCGGTTCAAGCGGTTCCAGATATTAGAACCGGCCCATCACGGATCCCTGGAACCGGTAGAATCAGAACTGCCGGAACCGATCCATCAAAACCGAAAGAACCGACAGGGACGCGATTCCGGTCCATTTCCGATTCGGAACCGCCACATAATACAGCATTAATTCAGAAGAGCTTGTCACGTGTTGAATAAATGGACAAATATTCAAAAGAGCACGTCAGAACTATACTTGAATCTGTCTTCTACTGTCCTACGTTTCGAGATATAGTAGGGTGTACTCATGGAAATATATAGATTGGGGTTTGGGGAGGGGGGGGGGGGGGTCTACACTCTAGTGGAATATTTATGTCAGTTCTACTAAGATTTGTTAGCGTTTGCCAGGAATCTCTCTCTGCTCACCACCCACAGCCGAAAGTTAGTACGTAATAAACTTTTAATAATTTTATGAGCTCTAAACCTCTAATTCACCATTAATTCTAACGTATCTTGGGATTGAAAGTTATTGGAGTAATTTAATGTGTTTCGAATTAAGTGTCAAAATATTCTCTTGATATCGCTTCTATTATTATAATTTGACTGAATATGAACTTTTACATAGGTACTTATTTGACTTGAGATAACTATTGGAACAACATAATCACTATAGAAAATAAAAAATAAAAATAAAAGGATGGTTGCTTAAGATAGCTTAGGTAAATATATTCAAAATGGAGATTAGTGTTTTCCTTTCTGACAGAGAATACAACAACAACAAACTCACATTGATCCAAACAAGTGAGGTTTGAGGAGGATAGTCTGTTACCCCTACGTAATTCAAATAAAAAGGTTATTTTTAATAAATTCTCGACTCATGAAGGACAAGAAGAAGAAGAGGAAAGCAAAGGAGGAAGAAAGATAGAAGATAAAAAAAAAATAGAAAGATAAAGGATAAGTGACACCAAATAATAGTAACAGAGAATACAATACATGAGTCAAACAAAACCACATAACATAATAAAAATCTAAGAAAATAAAGGGATATACATACTACTAAGACTATCGGTAAACAACTATAAACTACCAACTAACCTTCTACCTTCATCTTCGACCTCCACACACTCCTATCAAAGGTCATATCCTTAGTGAGCTCAAGCAGCGCTATGTCCTGCCTAATCACCTCTCTCTAATACTTCTTAAGCCTACCTCGACCTCTTCTCAATCTCTCCATGGTCAACCTCTCACGCCTCCTAACTGGAGCATCAATGTTTCTTCTCTTAATATGTCTGAACCATCTCAGTCTCGACTCCCGCATCTTGTCCTCCACGGATGCTACTCTCACTCTGTCCCGGATATCCTTATTCCTAATCCTATTTCTCCTGGTACACCTACACATCCATCTCAACATTCTCATCTCTTCTACTCTCATCTTCTGCACGTGGGAGTTTTTGACTGGCCAACACTCAGCCCCATACAGCATAGCCGGTCGAACCACCACTCTATAAAACTTACCCTTAAGTCTTAGCGGCACATTCCTATCATACAAAACACCGGAAGAGAGCCTCCACTTCATGCATCCCGCTCCAATGCGATGTGCGTCATTTTTGTCAATCTTCCCGTTATCCTGGATAATAGACCTGAGATACTTAAAACTCGCTCTCTTGGGGAAAGCTTGAGCATCAAGCTTAACATCTATGTTTGCATCATGGGTCCCGTCACTGAACTTGCACTCCAAGTATTCCGTCTTGGTTCTACTCAGTTTGAAACCTTTAGACTCCAAGGCCTGTCTCCAAACCTCCAACCTCGCGTTAACTCCGCTACATATCTCGTCAATCAACACTATATCATCGGCAAATAGCTTGCACCAAGACACCTCTCCTTGGATGTGACACGACAACACATTCATCGCCAAGACAAATAAAAATGGGCTAAAAGCCGATCCCTGATGCAACCCCATTACCACAAGAAAATGCTCCGAATTACCACATCCAACCCTTACCCGAATTTTAACATTATCATACATATTTTTAATCACACCAATATTTTTTCTGACAGAGAATAGATATTAAAAATAATCGGAAAGGAAGGATCGGTTTCTCCAAGAATAATTGGAATAATATAATGTAGTACTCTATGTTTTATTAATTTGAAACAGTTTCAAAAGAGCAGTGAACATATTTTCCTACCTTGTCTCTAAGTACATATATATAGCTCTTCGATCTGTCATGGCACCATCTTTTGTAAATTAGTTTTCAGAAAAGCACGAATGCATAATCTTATAAAGTAAACAGTAGTACTATTTAAATTTTTAACTAATTATCAAATCTACTATCATCTAACATGTCATTCAATCTAAAATATACAAGGTATGACAGACTTTTCACATTAATATTACAATATATCTTAACCTGTTATAGTTTATTTAACTTGATAGGGTAGAATAATTAAGTACTCCATATATCATTAGATAATTAGAAGTATCAAATTGGTCAACCTAAGGTCAAGGGAAGGTACCCTAACATAAAATATTTTCAAAGAGGTAATTAACCTTAATTAATCCGTAATGAGAAAAGGATTTAGGCTTTAGAGTTGAAACCTATGGTTAATAATGATCATTTGTTCCTTTTCCTCTAGCATTAGTATAATATAAAACATGTCGCATTTTTTAACCTTAGCTTCGACCTTTCACTATGTCATTTCTTCAATATTTCTTCCTTATATATATTTGGTCAAGTGGGGATTGGGTCTCTTTGACCTATATATAAACATTTATAAATCAATAGTAGTTATGTGAAGAATCTCACATGGTTAGGTCACTTAAACATCAAGGTGTCGGTTAGTGCATATACTCTAGGTTTAATGACTTGGTATAAAAAGGGTAGGTTTCTTTGTACCAACTAGGACTCACAAACGGAGTCAGGCCGGATATGGTTCAGGTCGAAAAACGAGTAATGAAAAACGGATAAATTATTCGATTCGATCCATATTTAATACGGATAAAAAACGAGTTAACCATGACTTCTTGCATACGATCACTTTTGGGAGAATTCTTAGTCTCCCTAACTTGAGGAACACCCAATTTGAGGTTTTACAAATGTATAAGTTTAGACCCATTAATTATCCATTTTCTAAATGGATAATATGGTTCTTATCAATATTTGTCCCGTTTTTAAAAAGTTCATTATCCAACCCATTTTTAGTAGATAATATGAGTGGTTAACTGTTTTCTTTGAACCATTTGCCACCACTAGTTGCAACCAATCAAGATACACAATAGACAGATCCAAAATTATAATTTTATAAATTCAATATTTTGATTTAAATTGATGAGTAATCAATGATACTCATCATCTTGTTTCATTTGTGGATTCATAATTCAAAATATTCAATAATTTTAATGAATTTCATACCAAAAACTCATGTCTGAAATAAAAGCTATGGGTATATTGGGCAAATTTAGTTCCCTACGTTCTTAGGTTACATATATGCATGCCTACGACGTAGAGAACGGCGTAATCGAGGTCGACTCGAATAAGGGTGGCCTCAGCAAGCAGACGGACCAAGCGACATGACTCAAGACGATGTCGTTTAAAGTTCTGACTTTCCTGTACACTGAGACCACCAACCCCTTGTACTCTTTTGATTATTTCGAAGAGGTCCCTTAGTATATAAAGGGGACCTTCCATTTGTAAATGATTCATGTGTATCTTATTATTAAGAATATGCAACTCTCTTTCTCTCTCTCTCTTTCTGGTGAAACAACTCTCTCTTACTTTATCATTCTTACATCTCAAGTTATTTTTACTGCTATCTCAGATCTTAACAAAGTAGTTTCTCTAGTTCATATATTCCTTGATTCCGATTAACCCATACTATTTTTCGATTATTTTTGAGCTTAATAAGTACTTTACTTTTTAGGCCAATCAATTTGGCATCGTCTGTGGGGATTTCATGAATAAAGTTGTTGTTTGCTTCTAGATATATTTTAAAAAAAACCACCTCCCACAACCCAAAATGGCTGAAAACAATGCAAGAATGAAAGCTATCACGGATGCAATATCCGATCTTACAGGCCCTTTCAACGTAGCTACTGAAGGGGATACTCCACACGCAACCCCTAGAACCTTAAGTTAAGCGTGGAAAACCTACCTCCCCCCTCTGAAGATCTGGTGGTTCCACGGGAAAAAGAGGCCTCTACATCTACAACCAAAGAAGCACCTCCAGAGGTAAAGAGGCTATTGGAAGAATGGTTGACAAGTGCTCTGAGCAACCTGGTCGGAAAACCACCCAACACCAGATGTACACCAACACCAGTGACGGACCATGCCATAACCGAAGGTGAACTCGAGTTCACTCGAACAAACAACGTGTCCACCAATGTTCCAACTCACGAGGGGACGCTCACAACCATCCTCAAAAAGATGAAAGAAATGGAAAACGAAAATAGGTCGCTTCGCGACCGAATGAAGGAACACCAAGAAAGAATGGACAAGATCCCAGGTGCACCTAAGTTGCTGCCAAAGCGAGATGTGGGGAGGTTTGTTGAACAACCCTACACAGAAGGAGCTACACCTATCCCATCCCATCCCAAAGACCTTTAAAATTCCCCCATATTTAAAGGTATATGATGGGACATAGGATCCCGAGGACCACTTGATTCACTATATCACGGCGATCAAAGGTAACGATTTATAAAAACAACAGGTACCATCCGTACTTCTGAAGAAGTTCGGCGAAACGCTAACAGGAGGGGCCCTAACATGGTACTCCCAGTTGTCGGCCAAAATCATCTCCACGTTCGAGGAAATGGCGGACAAATTTGTCACCGCCCATGCAGGAGGCAAAAAAGCAGAAGCTCGTGTCAACGACATTTTTGTTGTCCGACAGATCTCAGGAGAAGGGCTCAAAGAATTCCTATCCAGGTTCAACAAGGTCAAGATGAGCTTACCAAACATGTCCGAAGGCACGGCAGTCGTGGCTTTTTAGAATGGACTCAGCACGGACGGCTCAGGGGCAACCAGAAAATTGCTTAGCCGCCTCATGAAATATCTCCCCACCACCTGGAAAGAAATCTACAACGCCTACTGTGCCGAGGTACGTGGAGATGGCGACACCCTTAATGGCCCAACAACGCGACTAATAGCGGTAAACCCAGAAATCCGAAGAGACTGACGCAATGAGGGACGACCGTAACAAGTCCCGCGCTTCAACAGGGAGAGACATCAACCCTACATTAGATCTTCACAAACACCAAGGCACGCGGATGCCTTGCAACGACATGTCACCCCACTTAGGAGCGACAAGGTTATGCCTCCTTCATTATCTGCACATAAATTTTATGTGTCTCCTTCAAAAGTAATGTACGCGCTGGAGAAGCTGGGCAACAAGGTACAATGGCCAGCGAAGATGAAGTCCGACCCCTCCAACAGGAAATCAGACTCCCTCTGTGAGTTTCACCAGGAACGGGGGAACAAGACTCAAGACTGCATAGGTCTCTGACAGGAGGTGGTTCGGCTGCTGAACCAAGGGTTCTTGAAAGAACTGCTCAGTGACAAAGGAAATTGCAATTTCGCACGCGGGCGGGATCAACCTCACGGCCCACCGAGGCCGCCCTCGCCAACACGTACCATCAACATGATCATTGGGGACAATGACTCTGCGATCAACCATGTCAAGTTCACCACCACTCACAAATTGAAGTGAACTATCGCTCACGAACGGTATGATGACTTCGAAGATAAAATCACCTTTGATAAGTCTGATACCGACGGTTTGTTTTTCCCCCATTACGATGCCATAGTTATTACTTTACACATAGTAGATATTGACATAAAAAGGATAATGGTCGATGATGGCAGCGGTGCATGCATCATCCATCCAAGAGTCCTTGCATTAATCAGACTCGAGGATAAAATAATTCCACGCTGCATAACACTAACTGGTTTTAACAATGCAGTTGAAAGAACTTCTGGAGAGATAACACTGCCCGTCTTAGCAGGAGGAGTTACGATGGAAACCAATTTCCACGTAGTGAATCAAGAAATGGCATACAACGCCATCATAAGACGTCCATGGATACATGCCATGAGAGCAATCCCCTCCAATTTCTATCAAGTGATAAAATCCCAACACTATGGGGAGTGTACACTATACGGGGTGAACCACGCATCGCCCAAGAGTGTTACAAAATATCCCAAGATTACACTCACACCAAGCAGCTTAAAGGAGCAAGCGCGGAAGCATAGCATTCAGCCATGTCGGGTATTAAGGTCCACCCGACAGAAGACGCCATCAAAGATCCCGACAACGTCGAAGCTAGCAAGGCTATGGTCGAAGACCTCGACCACGTCTAGCTGAGCAACAACAACTCCTCGAAGAAAGCATACATAGGCCACGGTCTCTCAAATCTAGGTAAGTATCGTGAATTTCTATCTGACCACGCAGTCCTGTTTGCCTTTTCCCGTGCAGATATGCCAGGAATCCCACAAGAAATCGCATCCGACAAGTTGAATATCGGCCCGCTTTACCCACCAGTGCGGTAGGCAAGGAAAAAATTCAATGTCTCCATCAACGAAGTGTGAGTGAATAAGTAGACAAGCTGCTGGCTAATGGCTCCATCGTGGAATCCAAGTATCCCGAGTGGGTCGCCAACGTTGTAATTGTAAAAAAGAAGAATGGGAAGTGGTGGATTTGTGTTAATTTCACCGACCTAAATAAAGCATGTCCAAAGGACTCATTCCCACTTCGCCACATTGACCAATTGATAGACGCCACCACGGGACATGAGCTGTTGAGCTTCCTCGATGCATATTTCGGTTACAATCAAATCATGATGGCAGAAGCAGATCAGGAGAAAATGACCTTCATCATTCACCAAGGGACTTACTGCTACAGGGTACTGCCCTTCGGGCTCAAGAATGCGGGGGCTACATACCAAAGGTTGGTACCACGTTCAAAGAGCAACTCGGCAAGACAATTGAGGTCTATATCGGCGACATGCTAGTACAGTCATCGAAAAAAGAGGATCACCTCGACCATATGAAGGAAGCTTTCGAAATACTGAGAAGGTATGCCATGAAGCTGAATCTCGAAAAGTGCGCCTTCGGCGTAGCCTCGAGAAAGTTCCTGGGGTTTCTGGTATCACAAAAGGGCATCGAAATCTACCCAGACCAGATCAAGGCAATAAAGCCATCCCAGAAATACTGAGCAGCAAAAAAGCAAGTGCAGAAGCTGACGGGTCGGATAGCCACCCTCTCCAGGTTCATCTCGCGTTCCTCCGATAGGTGCCACAAATTCTTTGGTGTGTTGAAAAAGGATCAAGGACTGCAATGGAACGAGGAATGCGCCGATGCCTTGAGGAGTTTAAAGGCATACCTATCGTCGCCATCCCTGCTGGTCAAAGCCAACCCAGGCGAGCCACTATTGGTTTACTTGGCTGTGTCAGAAATTGCAGTCAGCGGCGTCCTGGTATGGGAAAAAGAGGTACGCAATCTCCTATCTATTACATTAGCAAAACTTTGGTGGACGCTGAAACCCGGTACCCATACCTTGAGAGGCTGGCATTGGCTCTCGTAGTGGCTTCACGAAAGCTTTGGCCCTATTTCCAATGCCACCCCATAAGGGTTGTAACGACCTTCCCTTTATGGAGCGTCTTACACAAACCCGAACTCTCAGGACGACTCGCCAGATGGGCCGTTGAGCTCAGCGAGCATGATATCACATACCTCCCGAGGATCGCCATCAAGTTGAAAGTCCTTGCCGACTTCATCGCAGCGCGGAGGTCCTATCCAAGGCAGAACTCGAGGCAAAACGCGTATCCTCCAGTAACGACCTATGGTTCCTTTATCCGGATGGCGCCGCCAATGCATCGGGATCGAGACTGGGACTCGTTCTCGAGGTTTTCATGGCCGAAATAATTCGCCAGTACAGATGATGCCCGAAAATGACAAACAACGATGCCGAGTACGAGGCCGTTATTGCAGGCATGAAACTAGCAACCAAATACGGGGCTCGCCAAATCCTCCTCCACTTTGACTCCCAACTCGTTGTAAACCAGGTCACCGGGACTTACCAAGTTAAAGAGCAGAGGCTGCAAAAGAACCAGGCAGAAATCCGCAAACTAATGGCTACGTTCGACGAATGTCACTTCGAACAAATTTCCCGAGCACGGAACATCAAAGCGGAGGGCCTGGCAAAGTTGGTTGCATACACCAAAAATTTCAGCAAAGAAAGTGTGATCACGCTCATCAACTCACCCATTGACCACACCGAGGTACTCTCCTTAAACCTGACTTGGGACTGGCGCAATCGGTTCATATCTTATTTGCAGGACGGGACAGTTCCCTCGATAAAAAGGAGGCGAATAAGCTTTGCATACAGGGCGCACGATACTGCATGATCAATAACGACCTTTATAAGAGGACATTCGGTGGTCCCCTAGCCAAGTGCATAGGGACACATCAAACGAGGCTGGTACTTCAATAAGTACACGAAGTTCACTGCGGCGCTCATACCGGTAATCGCGCCCTCGTGTGGTGCATTACACGTGCAGGCTACTACTGGCCCACTATGAAACAAGAGGTGACCGAATATGTCCGCGGATGCGAACAATGCCAAAAGTACGCCCCAATGATACATCAGCCTGGAGAACCCCTCCATTCCGTTACTTCACCCTGGCCATTCATCAAATGGGGGACGGATATAGTCTGCCCACTGCCAGCACGACGAGGAAAGGTACGATTCTTACTTGTTTTAACTGACTATTTCTCTAAGTGGGTGGAAGCAAGTGCTTACGAGTAAATACGGCAACAAGAGGTCATCACCTTCATATGGAAGAACATCATATGCCGCTACGGCATCCCCAAATAAATAAGCTGTGACAATGGGCGTCAATTCATCGGTCAGAAAACGACAGAGTTCTTCGAGAAATGGCGCATCAAAAGGATACTATCCACGCCGTACCACCCCACCGCCAAAGGCCATCTCCAAATGAATGAAAAGGCAACGGCAATCTCCAAATGAATGAAAAGGCTACGACCATCTCCAAATGAATGGAAAAGCTATAGCCATCTCCAAATGAATAAATGACTACGACCACCACCAAATGAATAAAAAGGCTACAGCCATCTCCAAATGAATGAAAAGGCTACGGTCATCTCCAAATGATTGAGAAGGCTACGGCCATCTCCAAATGAATGAAAAGGCTACGTCCATCTCCAAATGAATGAAAAGTCTACGGCCACCTCCGAGTAAACGAAAAGGCTAAGGCAATTATTTTAACACGATTAAGGCCGTCGAGTTTTACATGGATAAGGTCATTATTTTAACATGATTAAGGCCGTCGAGTTTTACATGGCTAAGGCCATCGTTTTTACATGGCTAAGGCCATTATCTTAACATGGTTAAGGCCGTCGAGTTTTACACGGCTAAGGCCATCGATTTTTACTTGGCTAAGGACATTATTTTAACACGGTTAAGGCCGTCAAGTTTTACATGGCTAAGGCCATTATTTAACACGGTTAAGGCCGTTAAGTTTTCCATGGCAAAGGCCATCATCTTTTTTACATGGCTAAGGACATTATTTTAACACTGTTAAGGCCGTCGAGTTATACATGGCTAAAGCCATCATTTTTCATGGATACAACCATGGCCGTCGAACCTTATTTGGCTACGGCCATCACTTCATAGCTTTCAGGACCATTGAATGGCCCACTTGGCTTTAATTACGACAATGGGAAAATAAAAAGAAGGGAAGTATATAATGCTCCAAAAAATAGAAAGAATTGAATACGGCAAAATCGTATATCTTTATCCACAAAAGGGTCAATGCCCACTGTACAAAATCAGTATTTACATTCATATTTGCAAAGGCCCTAAAGGCCTCCGCCTCCTTGGTCGTCTTTCCCCGTCTGACCTCCATATGGCCTCTCTTCGTTCCCTGGGGGATACATCTTGGAAATCCAAGAACTGGACTCCAAACGATTGACGTCTACAGATTTACCCTCCTATCGGGGTGGCGATTCAGGACTGCAGTCGGCTGCATTACGGGAAGCTCTAACCAATTGGCGCTGGCTCTCAACTTCGGCCTCAAATGCTCGCCCAGCCGGTAAAAACTTTTTGAGCACGACCAGCCGGGCCTCCCCGTAAACCTACATCTCGTGTGCCTTACGAGACGTGTCGGCCTGTGCTAGGGTCCGATTGAGGTCCTCAACCTCGGCCTTTTTGGCATCGAGTTCCGTCGTTAAGGTTGTAACCCGAGCACGCAAGTCAGCCGCCTCCTCCGCAACTACGCGGCCAAGCTGCAACTCTTCATCCTTAGCATAAATGAGGACCTCCATCTCCACAGTCCGAGCAACGGCGACCATAAGTTGTTTGTCGACTTTCTCTAGCTCGACCACCCTCTTCTTCAACTGCTCCTCGGACTGCGCAAGGTCCTCATGAACCACCCTAAAGTTATGATCCTGCCTGTACCTGTCGGCCAAGGTTCGGTGCACCTCACATGTTCTATTATATCTTTGCAACCTATTGTAGTTGGCCACCTTATTCTTCAGGCGTCAACCCCTTTCCGCCTCCAAGATATGAGTCTAAACAAAAAAAGAAACGAGCGAAAGGTGAGTACAAGAGAAATCGCCCTCCACTAACGAAAAAGAAATATCACCAATTAAGGCAAAAGATGTACCTGCAAGGCCGGGCCCGCCACTCTTCGGTCCAGGACCTTGTCACTGAGCTCTGCCAAGGCCGCGCTCTCAGTGCTAGCATAGAGGAGCGTCATGCTGGTGGCCGCCTCCTCGCAAGTCTCCAACAAATTATAGTTACTAGGAATCACTAAGCGACGGGAGGACCGGCCAGCCACCGTCTCCACTTGGTCCATGGACCCGCCTTCTCTACCCGCGTCCTCCATAGCAATCTCCGGGCCCGCTATGTCTACACTTTTGTTGCTTCTTTCCACAGCCTCCCTTCTCAGAGCATACCTCCTGAACGAATGGCCTCGGCCATAAAAACCATCCTAGATTTAGCCCGGGCTGGTTTAACCTTCTCCGTCTGAGTAACCACGGCCTTGCCGGTAAAAATTCGATGTCTCCTCCTCTCCAGCGTCTCGTCATCTTCAAGGTCCCCCTTATCGGGATTCGAGACGGGCTCAGATGGGGATTGTTTGACAACTAACGCTCTTGTGAGGGCAACCCCGAGGACGGTTCCAGGCAAAACCACCGTTATCTCTTCGGGCGCTGCTTCAGGTACGACCCCTGGGACAGTCTTATACTCTAATTCTGGAGCCGCCTCTGATGCGATCTCCTGCCTTGAGAGGGGAGAAACACTACCCCTGGATGTGCCTACGAGGATCATATCCTCCTCACCAGGGCTTGGTGTCGCCATAGAAGGGCCGGCCATAGCTCTCTTCTTCTTCTTCTTCTGCGCCTTCTTGAAGGCGCCTTAACCTACCAAAACATGTTTGAGATAGGTAGAAAATTATGGGGAACCCCCAATTCAAAACGGAAAGGAAAAATCAAGCAATGCCGTTATCTGACGGGCCGTAGAGCCTGAGGAATTCCGGCCAGGTACGACATTCCTCTACAAGCGGTATCGACGCCCGCACCCACGACCTAATGTCGTCAACCCTTCGAGGAGGGCGAGCTGTCACTGCATGAAGCCAAAGAGAATTTACAATGGTGAAAACCAGCAACATAAGATTTCCGTGGTAAAAGCTACGCACGATAATACTTACATGCATCGTTCCACACCACCGGAAACCCTCCAGGGTTGGACACAGGTGCTCGGTGCGCACATAGAAAAATCTCTTCCAAAATTTGCGGTTGGCCTTATCGTCCGCTTGCGACACAAAGTTTTCTTGCCCCGGCGTTCTACTTGGAGTATTGAGCCTCTTATAAAGCTCATGCCGACATTTGCAAGAGGTGATGAACGGTAACCTTTTTCTCAGCCTTCGCCGCATAGGTAGTGAAAATCCTACACACCTTCACTGCGTACAGAGTAAGTTAGGCCGCGCACGCCCCGTACCAGCGACAAATCTCCTCCGCCAAAGGGTAAAGCGAGAGACTATACCCGATGCGAAAAGCGTATCCGTAGAACGTGCAATATCGGGTCTGTGTAGCATAGTCTATGACTCCCTGAGAGTAGCTAAAAGAGATGTCGTCAGTTCGCTGAGTTCCCTAGGGGGAAGCTTACACTGGTTCTTAATGTCTTTCTGTGCGTCCATATCCAATGGAAGAATATTAGCCGTTGATAAGGGAGCAAGAACCATCTCGGCTTCCCCATCGTCTGAGGACGACGAGGCCCTAGAGGGGGCGTCACCCTCACTCCTGATACTGTCGTGACAACGTTTAGTCATAATGGAAGTTATGAGATAAGGGCATTTTAGAGAAACAAGGTTCGATTCTCGAGAACGAATATTTTAAAGAAAAAGATCTGCGGGTGCTAGAGAAAGATGAGATAAATGTTGAGAAAGTGCTCTCCAAGAAGTTCGAAAGATGATTTGGGTTCAACCTCTCCCCTATTTATTAGGAAAAGTGTACGGAAATTGAAAGGGCTTGGCTCGAAAATCGGAGCGGGAAACCAAAACGTCACGTCATGTCCTGAACCATCTCGGGAGAAAAAGTAATGATCACGCACGTGATCGATGATGTCATCTTAAAAAAGGAGCCCTAAAAAGAGGTTTTTGAGTCAACGGCTTAGCCCATCTGCATATGATCACGCCCCCTCTTCAACAGTATCAAAGGGAACAACCAACTTTGTAGAAAGGACGAGCATGGATGTCCATTCGTCGTCTCGACTACATCTCCAACAAACAGAGGGACTATATGTATTATGCAAATTTGGTTCCCTACGTTCTTAGGTTACATATATGTACGCCTGCGACGTAGTGAATGGTCTAATCGAGGCCGACTCGAATAAGAGTGGCCTCAGCAAGCGGACGGACCAAGCGACATAACTCAAGACGACGTCGCTTAAATTTCTAACTTTCCCGTACACTGAGACCACCAACCCCTTGTACTTTTTTTATTATTTCGAGGAAGGTCTCTTAGTATATATAGGGGACCTTTCCTTTGTAAAGGATTCATATGTATCTTATTATTAAGAATATACAACTCTCTTTCTCTCTCTCTTTCTGGTGAAACAACTCTCTCTTGCTTTATCATTCTTACATCTCAAGTTATTTTTACTGCTCTCATATCTTAACAAAGTAGTTTCTCTAGTTCATATTTATCTTTGATTCCGATTAACCCATACTATTTTTCGATTGTTTCTGAGCTTAACAAGTACTTTACTTCTTTAGCCAAACAATTTCAGTGGAATCCATTGCTAAATTGTTGGATTTGCCCATGAGTTACATTATACGTACACAACAACAAAAATAATAACAACAATAAATAATTTAGTAAATTTTTTTAAGTGAGGTTTGAAAAAGATAAAATAAAAAAATTTTATCCTTACCCTAAAAGAACAGAGAGAGACTATTTCAGATAAACTCACACCTAAAGAAAGGAGGAAAAGAAATAATGGCGAGATATAACGCGTGCATTACTATCTTTTATATATTTAACAAGCTATACAATTTGTAGGTAGATTATAAGAAATTTTCTAATAAATCTTGTTGGTTGGTTACTTAAATTTTTTATCGTATTTGTACGCTAAAATATGATAGTATTGCTAGTTTTCACACTTGTCAATTAAAAATAGTGAGCGTTTATTAAGTCAATGAAAAATAGCTATTATTTTATTGCAATATAGGCCGGTCCAGTATAATATACGAGAGTTTTGGTGCATTTGTGTACGAACTTCAGTATATTATACTGAACCGATATACTTTGTTAACTCCCGCAAAATAGACCGGAGCTCTAATGCTGCAAATTCCAGTATATTATACTGAATATTTGTACTTGCTTTCCCGTAAAATATGCGAAATTTCTAATATAATTATATTTGAATTTCCATAAAATTTACAGAAGTCCAGCATAATTATCCTGGGACTCCCGTAAAAAGAATACTTATGTAGATTTTACTCTAGAAGTTTTTATTAGAATTTTTCTTTTCACATTTTTATTGGGCTGGGAGGGAAGTTTAGGTAGGGAAATTTGGTCATTTCATCATACAGTCCTCCAGCATTGGAGTAAATATTACTTCACCTGTTCACAACAAATTAATAGTTTCTAATCCCAAGTAGAACAAGTACACAGTCCTCAGCACATTATTATTGACTTCTCCCCCTATTCTATTTCTCTCAAATCTCGCGTCTTCTCCCACGACTCCTCCTCCTTCCTCTCACTCCTTTCACTCACTCTCTTCATCTCCATTTCTCTGCAACAAAAAGAAGACAAAAAATGTTCTTTTTAATACAAAAACTTTTATTTTAACTAAATGGGCAAAGCGTCTAAATGGTTTAGAGGGCTTCTTGGCCTTAAAAAAACCGACCCATCATCTTCTTCTTCTAATCAAAATAATCCAAATCCAAACCCAAGTAAAACCACTAAGAAAAAATGGACCTTTGTTAAATCTTACAGAGAGAAAGATTCTTCTTTTATCAAAACTGCTGATAATATATCAAATTATGGTGTTTCAACCGGTTCCATTAGCAGTGTTGGTCCGACTAAGCGTGCGATTGCGGTGGCAGAAGCAACTGCTGTTGTGGCGGAAGCTGCTATCGCCGCCGCTCAAGCCGCTGCGGCGGTGGTGAAACTCACTAGTAGTGGTAGAGGTACCGCTACTAATAATAGTAATAGTGGTCGTGGTGCTGTGATGACGTGGAATGGTGTTGCTGTTAGCTCCTCCTCCGCTTCCTCTGCGGCTGTTGTTAACAGAAGTGTCGCAGTCTCCGGCAGCCGAGAAGATTGGGCCGCCGTAGTCATACAATCACATTTCCGGGCTTATCTGGTTAGTTATTAAACAAAACTAAGCTAATACATGAACACTGTACAGTTCTTTTGAAATTATTGTCATTGTAGTTTAGCATAATGATAGTAGATTAGAACCTATTTTAAATAGATTTTTATTTTGCTATATCAGTAATGCAATAAATCTTTTACATCAGTGTTATTTAACATTATCAATGCATAAAGTTTTCTTGGTATGATATTGCAAATAATATTAAGCTCTAAAAAATTTCTTTTAACATGTTGGACATGCCTTATTTTTTCAGGTTACTAGTTAATGCAAATATAAAGTAAATTGATACTGTAAAAATTCTTCTTCAGTAATATTTTATTTTAGTATTGGTTCTGTTATATAGAAAGTAGTTTTCCGATGTCCTCTTTTGATGTGTCTTTCTGTTATGAACAGACAGACGTAGCTTAAACAGTAACCAATGTAGTTTCCAGTGTTCTATTATACATATTTTTTCTTTTTTTTAAAAAGGGAATCTTATTTGTTTTGTGGGGTTTGGAGAAGGGGGGGGGGGCTTAAAGGGGGTGGGTGGGTTAAGAGTTGGAACATGGTGGAGGGTTTATGAACCGTGTGGACCTGAAAATCTAAAACTGGAAATAGTGTGGTTAGGTTGTAGTTTTCTAGATTCATTTAATTTAAGGAATGGGCTAAAGTGTACATTTTTGCAAAAATTTAATGAAACAAATTTGTGTATTCCAAGATGGGTAGTTTCCTAGTCTGTCTGTCTCTTGTTTCTTTTCTTTCTTTTAACTTTGATCATATTTTTGTACGTTAGTGCAACTGTGGTGTTTACTGTTACAGCCAGCAGCTAAGATCACAGGCACTGTTATGTTGCATGTATTTGGTAATGTAGTACTCTATTGTTTGTTATATGATGGTGAATGTGAACTAGATTAACTAATAACACCAAAAGGTAAAATGTAGAATTAGAATAGGGAAATTAGTAAGAAGTTTCTGTTTGTCGAGACTTTGGTCTAGTGGTAAAAGTGCAACGCTTAAAGTATGACAAGTGTCCACCAACTTTTGAACCGTATGTCAATGACTCTGTTGGTTAACAACAATAACATACCCAGAGTAATTTCACATTTTGGGGTCTGGGGAAGATAAATTGTACGCAAACTAGGGACGGAGGTGGCGTAGGGTATGCGGGTTCAGCCGAACCTTGTAATTTTGGTCCAAATTATGTATTTGTCTTAAAAATTTGTTGAATATGTATAAATTGTTAATTTAGAACCTAGTAACATAATCGAAGTAACTTTAAATCCTAGCTTCGCCTGTGATGCAAACCTTACCCCTACCTTGTAGAGGTAGAGGGGCTGTTTTCAAAAGACCCTCGACTCAAGAATGTCAACGACTCTCTTGGTTATCATTGTTAAAAAGAGAATTTCTCTTGATGGGAATATGCATATGTATGGTTAAGTCACATTAATGAACATGCTTTGTTTTGGTAAGTTTTAATCCTTGTTCTTTTATTTGCTTTCCATTTTTGGATATTTTTAGCCCCTTGTAGATGATGACTAGAACCTGAAATTTTCTGTACCTTTGTTAGGTAATGAGAAGTTCTTAGTATTAATATCTCTCCATTAATAGAGCTAAGTGTTAGGTAACTTATGTCAGTATAGTTCAACATCATAATTTCTGTGCCCTGAGGCAAAGGTTTAATATTATAAAACTTCAGCTATTTTTGTGGACCACTTGGTTAATTAGATGATAATCCAATATGATGAAAAACAAATTGTAGTATATTTTAAATTTTTCGGGTAGCTTAATTGTTGTTCCATCCATTTCCAGGAGGATTATATATAGAGGAAAAATAGAAGAGAACTTTTGAACTCTCAGTGGTTGGCCTAGTGGCAATTGACTTGAGCCTTGGGTTTTGCTCCCTTTCAAGGTTTCAAGTTCGAAACTCACTGGGTGCAAACAATTTCTGAGGGCCATCGGACTGAGTAAAACCTAAATTAACCGTTGTGCACTTGCGGGAAACTCCTTGCCAAGGGTTCGTGCCCCCGAGATTCTCGAACACCCGATGCAAATAAAATAAAAAAAAAGAACTTTTGTTGTAGTACAATTGCTTTGGCTTTAGAGAGTTGAAGTCAGAAGCTTTTATAGTATACTTTTTCTTTCTTTATTGGAAGGTTTGGTGAGTAGCCATATGTCTTAATCTTCTGCAGTGTCAGGCTTCACTTTAGAAGAAGACTTCAGGGGTGTGAAAATGAAGTTTTAAGGCGCCATCACCTTTGAAAATTTCATGCATTTCTGTGTTATGTGGCCCATACAATAAAACATCATCTAAAACTAGTGCATTTGATACTGATATTAAGTTGTTTCATTCGGTACAACCTGAATTTAATGTCACCTGACAGTAGGTCTTGTCGCTGTTATACCTTTCGATTGCCAATTAATTACACGTAACAGTGTTAGTTTACGAAGTTAATTTTTTTTGTATGTAATTTGAAGTCGAGGAGAGCTTTACGAGCGTTGAAGGGGCTTGTGAAGCTTCAGGCATGGGTGAGAGGTCATATTGTGAGGCAACAAACTGCTGATTATCTACGGCAAGTGCAAGCAATGATCAGAGCTCAGTCGAGGGCTCGTGCTGGGCGATCTCAGGTCTCGGGATCCCCACATTCAAGCTCCAAGTCTGTTCAGTTTCTTCATGCTGTAAGTGAAGATTTTCCTACCCTCCAATTCTTCAAATTTTAGGAGAATTCCTATTTTCTTATGATAAAGTTACAGTCTTTAATAGAAGTTGTACTTTGATAAAGACTATTCTTCATACTTTAAGCATCCAACTGCAGTCCCCACATCTTTTTCTCGTCTTCTGTATAAAGATGGCACTCCTTTTTTCCTGATATAGAAGCCACTCTTTTTGGAAAGTGGATAAGCAAGTTATGTGCCACTAACATTCGTTGACATATTGGTGAAATTTCTAAGCATTTCATGTGGGGATTTTTTTTGTTTTTAAAATTAGTTTATTGTGATAATGTTTGTAATTACATCAGTAATTTTTCCTTAACAGAGTATGTTGTCCTAACCTGTGTTACTTTGCTCTGATATACCTATGGTTGACCAAACGTGTCGATGACTTGTAGGATCCTACAACTCCTGAGAAATTCGAGCATGTTATCCGGGCAAGGAGCATGAAGCACGACGAAAAATTTATACTCAAGGTATTGGCTGGATATTTTAAGTTTTGGGAACTGTGGCAACTATTTCTATTATTCACAACTTAACGTCAAGTGAAAATATTGCAGAGGAACACCTCGAAATCAAATTGGAAGGTGATTGATTCGGAAAAAGCCCGAATTAGACCCCAAGGATCTTCTGCAAGGACCAATTCGTTCGATGATGAAAAAAGTGACAAGATCCTCGAAATAGATACTGGGAAACCGTATGCCACGCCTAAACGAAGGAATCTCTTTCACTCTTCACATCTTAGCTTGAATTCTGACCAATACAGCTATAGCTTAACAACATCAAAGGAATCAACAGCTCATCAAACTGTTCCCAGTCCATCGTCATGTGGAAATCAACCCCTGAGCCCACTGAAGTTCAATGAAGAACTCGAGGAAGCCTGCTTTTGTACTGCTGATAATAGCCCTCAGTTTTACTCGGCTTCTTCAAAAGGCGGTAGTTCAAAGAGAGGACTGTTTACTCCAACTAAGAGCGACGGTTCAAGAAGCTGCTTGAGTGGTTACTCTGATCATCCTAACTACATGTCTTACACCGAATCAGCCAAGGCCAAGGTACGTTCAATGAGTGCACCAAAACAAAGGCCTCGTTACGAGAGATCGAGCTCAATAAAAAGGTACTCGATTCATGGTTACAGTGAGTCAAGAACCAACTCACAAAAGGGTTCATTTTACGCCAGTTCCACCGGTAACGCTTATCCTGGTTCTGGTCGATTGGACCAGCTTGGAATGCCTGTTATTTGGGCAGATCCATCTGGATTCAGTGGTGGTCTTCAGCACAGATACTAAGCTAATTGTAGTTGAAATTTTCAGTTTAATTCTGTAAGTGTTCATCAACTCTGATTATGCTAACTTATGTAGCTAATTAATTATGAAATATCCTAATGTCTTACCATAGGCATTTTCTTTTGTTGGAACCACGGTGCTAATGTGAAGCAATTTGTGTTTAGCTCTAAATCTTGGTAAAAGATGCAATATCTTGGTTTTAGCTTATTTTCTTGGCTGCTTGTATAAAATTGGGTGTTATCAATTTATATTAGTGCGGCCTTTCCTCGGATCCTGCGTAAATGCAATATGCTTTGTGCGAGGCTCCGAAGATTCTATTGGAAATTGAAAACGTCGAAGTAAGCTATGGTTTATAAATAGGAAGATGAGGAGATAAGGAGCGAAAGATATTCATGATATTCAAAAAGATTTATATTCATTCGCTCTGCTCAGTATAACGAAAAAAAAAGCGACTACCTTGCTTAAGCTATTCTTCTTATTCATATTCTTTTTTAATTGAAGTTCCTATATTAGTTTTTTCTCTGTCCTATTTTTACTTGGTTGGTAAACAAAAATGACTTTTCTTTAAAAATCAGTCCCTCTGCCCTTCAATCACCCTTTACAAAATATATTTGTATTTTTTATTTTTTTGAATGATTCAACCATCCAACATGAACTGAATTCATCACTGGCAGTCTGGCACCAGCCTCTTTAAGCATATCTTTCACTTTCCCAGGAAGATCTTTATTTGTAATTTAAAACATCAGATTTGTGGGGCCCACATAATTAACAATTTGAACTTTTGAAGTGATAAGGTTTTTTTTTGGGACAATGGACGTATTTTGGCGTAGACATGTTCTCAATCTTTGATCAAGACTTCTTATTTTCACTCTGCATTGTGTTAATTCCAGCTTTGGCTTTATATATAATCTTGACGACTGCCATATTATACTTTTTGTTATGTTTTCGCAACTATTGTGCATTGACAATATGTATATTTTTTATATCATCAAGTTAAGTTGACCTACAACAATAAATAATTTCTCACAGTAATCTGATATCAAAACAATCGGTCAGGGACAAAGCTACATTATTCTAAGGATAGTCAATTGACCATCATTCATTAAAAAATTACGTTACATATATAGGTATAATGTTAGATCTTACGGTATGTAACATAAGTTACACTATTTCCTTTTTGCACTAGGTTGGTATTTGTTTCTATCACACTCATGGGCGAAGCCACCTTTTGTAAAGGATGGTCAACTGACCTTCCTTCGTCGAAAATTACACTGTGTATATAGGTAAAATATTAATTTTAAATATATATAATCTATATTGAACACTCTGTCGGAATTTTTTTAATTTTTTCAAGTTTGAACACCCTTAAAAATATTTATGGCTTCGCCGCTTGTCACACTCGTGGGTAAAACAGAAAGTAGGAGAAAGTCCTTGTTGTAGTTAATGTCGGATAGATAAAATGGTCATTTGCCGGTCTGCTTACGCTCCCATGCTCTTAATTCTGTGTCGTAAAAGAACCACGAACCAATCAATTATCATGGCTTTTCAGCCTCTCTTAATAGTAAATTAAATATCCACTTTTATTTTGTCAACCAACAACTATGAATTTTAAAATTTTGAATTTTTCTGTACTTGGTGCAATAGATGATCTAGACTTGACATTGAGTTGAATTTTAGTAACTAAGGTCTTTAATGTCTTTTAGATGTATAGGCTCTAATTATTGCTAGCAAAGAACATCAATAGGGAACATAATCTTCACATATTAAATACTCTATTTGTATTCTATTGTAGACAAACATGTCCATTTGACTTTTAAATCGCAATAACAATGGTGAATAGTGGAATGGACAACACTATCATAATGCAGTGGTTGTGTGGCAGCTAAAAAGTCATAATCACACGACTTAAAATTCTACTGCTGTTATAAATAAAAGCAATAATGCAGTAAAATGTAAATAAGAAAAGATATAAAAAAGGGAGAAGAGTTTTCTTCTTTTATTTTTGTGTATATTTTCATTGCAATTATATGGCTTTTTATAGGCATAAGAAATAAAGATGATGAACATAAAATATGAGATTTAATCTTTAAGATATTCACATAATGGAAATCTAATGTAGTAGCCAATGTAGTATCCAATATACAAATTATTCATAACACTCCCCCTTGGATGTCCATCTAAGATAATGTGCCTCATTGAGAACTTACAAAGAAATTGGCATATACATAATTATTTATAATATGCATTGCTTGCTGCCTCATTAAAAACTTTACCAAGAAAACCCAGTGGGACAAAACCTTAGTTAAGGAAAAGGGTGCAGCGTGTAGTTACTCCCCCTAATGAAAAATCACTTAATGTCTCGGAGACGACGCATTCCAATCTTATATATCAACTTTTCAAATGTTGAGGTTGGTAATGTCTTAGTGAACAGATCAGCTAAATTATTACTTGAACAAACTTGTTGTACATCTATTTCAGAATTCTTCTGAAGATCATGAGTTAAAAAGAATTTTGGTGAAATATATTTTGTTCTATCTCCTTTGATATATCCTCCTTTTAGTTGAGCTATGCATGCAGCATTGTCTTTATACAATATTGTTGGAATATTCTCTTTCGAAGAAAGATCACATATTTGTTGAATGTGTTGAGTTATCGATCTCAACCAAATGCATTCTCGACTTGCTTCGTGAATGGCTATTATCTCTGCATGATTTGAAGAAGTAGCAACCATAGTTTGTTTTATTGAATTCCATGATATTGTTGTACCTCCATTTGTAATTAAATAGCCTGTCTGAGATCGACCTTTGTGTGGATCAGACAAATACCCTGCATCTGCGTAACCAATCAATGATGGCTTGGCTTCATTTGAATAAAATAAACTCATATCAATGGTCCCTTGAGGTATCTAAATATATGTTTAATACAATTCCAGTGTCTTTGTGTTAGCGAAGAACTAAATCTTGCTAATAAGCTTACCGAGAAAGCTATATCTGGTCGGGAATTATTGGCAAGATATATTAATGCCCCAATTGCACTTAGATATGGTACTTCGGCACCAAAAAGCTCTTCATCATTTTCATGAGGTCAGAATGAATTTTTCTTTATATAAAGTGATCTCACAACCATCGGGGTACTCAATGGATGTGCTTTATCCATATAGAATCGCTTTAAAATCCTTTGGTGTATGTTGATTGATGGACAAATATTCCATATTTCATATACTCAATTTGTAGACCAAGACAAAATTTTGTCTTTCCAAGATCTTTCATTTCAAATTCTTTCTTCAAACAGTCTACTGCTTTTGGAAGCTCTCCAGGAGTTCCAATGATATTTAGATCATAAACATACACTGCGATTATAATAAATTCAGATCCAGACCATTTATAAAGACACAAGGACAAATTGGATCATTGTTGTACCCTTCTTTCAATAGGTATTCACTCAGGCGATTGCCACATACGACCTGATTGTTTCAATCCGTATTAAGATTTCTGAAGCTTTATTGAACAAGTTTCACGAAAACTTTTATATGCTTCTGATACTTTAAATCCCTGAGGTACTTTCATAAAAATTTCGTTGTCTAATGACCCATACAAATATGATGTAAAACATTCATTAGACGGATATCAAGTTTTTCTTGTACTGCCATATTTATGAGATACCTGAAGGTGATAGCATCCACAACAGGAGAATATGTCTCCATATAATCAATGCCAGGCCTTTGCGAAAACCCTTGCACCACAAGTCGCGCTTTATATCTAACGACTTCATTTTTATCATTTCGTTTTCGCACAAAAACCCATTTATACCCTACTGGCTTTATGCCTTCAGGTGTTCGAACTATGGGTCCGAAGACTTCACGTTTTCCAAGTGAAGTTAACTCTGCCTGGATAGCGTCTTTCCATTTCGGCCAATTATTTCTCTGTCTACATTCATCAACAGACTTTGGTTCAAGATCATCATCTTGTTGCATTATTTCAACAGCAACATTATAAGCAAAAATGTTATCGATAATTGTATTATTTCGGTTCCATATTTTTCCGATTGAGACGTAACTTATTGATATCTCTTCATTCTCCTTATTTTCAGGTACGTGGACCTCCCATAAGGTCTTATCATTTGTTACGTCTTGGGGCTCTTCTTGATCCACTACCTCCGTGTTATGTTCACTATGATCATTTGCTCTTTTTCTTCTTCGAGTTTTCTTTAGAACCGATTTTCCTACCACGTTTCAATCATGGCTTAAACTAATTTGCTTTAATTAATTTTTCTGTCGGGATATCAACTCGAATTGGAGTATTAGCAGGTGGCATATGTGACTTGGTCACCTTTGGTAGGTCAGTGAATGCATTTGCAATTGATTTGCTGATATTTTGTAAATGAATAATCTTTTGAACCTCTTGTTCACATTGATTTGTTCGAGGATCTAAATGAGACAATTATAATGCATTCCAATCTATATTCTTTTTCAACTGCTTATTTTCTCCCTCCTAATATTCGATATACTGATTCATCAAAATGGCAATCAGAAAATCTTACCGTAAGTAAATCTCCAGTCATCGGCTCTAAATATTTTATAATTGAAGGAGATTCATATCCAACATATATCCCCAACCTTCTTTCAGGACCTATCTTTGTGCGTTGTGGTGGAGCAATTAGAACATATATCGCACAACCAAAGATCCTAATATGGATGGCTCCTGACCAAAAGCCAATTGCAATGGGGAGACTTTATAATAACTTGTGGGCCTTATCCGCACAAGTGATTCTGCATGCAAAATAGCATGACCCCATACTGAGATGGAAGTTTTGTTCTCATAAGCATTGGTCTAGCAATTAATTGGAGGCGTTTGATCAATGATTCTGCTAGACCCTTTTGTGTGTGAACATGAGCAACCGGATGCTAAATTGTTATCCCAGTTGAAATACAATATTTATTAAAGGCTTGGGATGTAAATTCACCGGCATTATCAAGACGAATTGTCTTAATTGCATAATCTGGAAATTGTGCTCTTAGCTTTATTATTTGAGCCAACAATCTCGCAAGTTCCATATTGCGAGTTAATAGTGAGCACACATGTGACCATCTTGTAGATGCATCTACCAAAATCATATAATATTTGAATGGTCCAAAAGAAGGGTGAATGGGCCCGTATATATCACCCTGTATACTTTCTAGAAATGCAGGGGATTCCATCCTAACTTTAATAGTTGATGGTCTAATAATTAATTTTCTTTGATAACATGCATCACTAGAGACTTCCTAAATTGAAGAATCTTCTGATTCTTCATTGCATGTCCATGTGAATTCTTAATTATTTTATGCATCATATTAGAACCAGGATAGCCCAGCCGGTCATTCCAAATAAAAAAATTATCTTGATTAGTAAACTTATTGTTTACTACGACATGTGTTTCAATCCTGCTAATACTTGTGTAGTATAAACCGGAGGAAAGAGCAGGTAATATTTCAAGCACATATTTCTTACCGGACATTATTGTAGTAATATAAAGATATTCAATCTTTTCATCATTTGTAGTCTCAATATGATAGCTATTTATGCGAATATCTTTGAAACTTAATAGGTTTCTTTGAGATTTACTACAATATAATGCTTCTCCAAATTTGTTCCTCCTGGTAGTAATAAATTGGCTCTTCTAGAACCTTCAATTAATCTTGTACTACCGATATTGTAATAACATTCGCTTCTTTCATTAACAAATAAGAGAAATATATCTTATTTTTTAAAATAGTGTGTGTTGTAGCACTATCCCGAAGACCTATATCATCTTTATTAATCTTGAGTCCAATTGAATACTGGAAAATTTACATATTCTTCATAAAAAAAAGAACAAATAATACTTCATAAGAAATATGAAAGACAAACAGAAAAAATATATATTAAAAAATACATTAGGAATGTAAACACTAGTAATACATAATGCATTAGAAAAATACACTCAAAATAAAATAAACTAGTTGCAAACATAAAAATAACAACTTTTATAGCTTCATTCCCCAGTAAGATTATTAATTCTTCAGTCAATATCCTCAAAGAAGTCTCCAACTTCTAAATGAGTAATATTTGTTAGGCCTTCAAAATCATCATCTTGATATGCAGGATGTTCCTTAGAATCACATTTGTTTGAGGGACCTGCTTCATTATCATTATTTTGAAATTTAAGTGTGCCTCCACATTATTTTCCTTTTTATTGATGGAGACTTGATAAAGTTTGACAAAATATTCTGGCGTACGACAAATACGCGTCCAATGACCTCTCATACCACATCGGTGACACATACTAGCTTTACCTTTTGAATGATAAATTTGAGAACTCTTATTGTTCTCCAATTTATTTCCACCATAATGACGATATTTTTTCGCCCCCTGCCACATCCACGTTTACGACCATGTCCACGACCACGGTAATTATTTTGTTTTCTTTCCAACTTATCATGTGCTGCTACAACATTCACTTCCGAAAATGGAGCTGACCCAGTGGGACGGGCTTCATGATTTTTCATTAATAAAGTATTATTCTGCTCTGGCACAAGTAGACATGTGATTAACTCGGAATATTTCTTAAAAACGATATTGTTGTTGTAGCACCACATTTGAAGCGTGAAAAGTATAAAATGTTTGTTAAATAAGTCCTCATCTGTGATAGTGCCTTCACATAATTTTAATAGAGAACTTACTTTAAAGATAGCAGAATTATACTCACTTACGGTTTTAAAGTATTGCAACCGTAAATGTATCCACTCATACCGAACTTTCGGTAATACCATAAGTTTTAGGTGTTTATATCGATCCTTCAAACTAATCCATAATTCAAGTGGATCCTTTAAGGTTAAATATTCAGTTTTTAACCCTTCATGTAGATGATGGCGAAGGAAAATCATGGCCTTCGCTTTATCCTGATTTGATGCTTCATTTCCTTGTATAATTGTATTTCCAAGACCTTTAGCATAGGTGAATTTCAGCATTAAGGACTCATGATAAATAGTTCTTTTCGGTGATGTCAAGTGCCACAAATTCAAGTTTTGATAAATTTGACATAGTGAAAACTATCATAAAAGATGAATAAGTTAGAGAAATAATTATAATAATAAAAAATTAATGAAACAAAACGATTAAGGTAAAAGAAATGAAAATAAAGTTATATCATGTTAGCAGTCTACTATTTCATATTATTCATGCCATAAAGTAGAAACTATATATTGTTTCATTTCACGTAATATTGTTGATATATATTTGTTAATAGAATTGAACGTTTTATAAGTTGTAGTGACTAGATAATATATACACTACATACATATGCATACATTTTTTTAATGGTATTCTGTCAGATGTGAAAAACAACATGATAAAAAAAATGTGAAACAACCGAATAAGGAAACAACAACATGAATGATGTAAATTATAAAAAATTACAAAGAAAATATTAGGCTGTAAGAATTAAGCATATGATATGTAGTGTCATAATAAAATGATTATAATGATACATACCTTAATAAAATATGGCTCAACTTAGCTAGAGTTAAGAATAAAACTAGAGCTTCGTGCTGATAACGTATTATAAATAAAAGCAATGCAGTAAAATGTAAATAAGAAGAGATGGAAAGAGGGGAGAAGAGTTTTCTTCTTTCACTTTGGTGTACATTTCTATTGCAATTACATGGCCTTTTATAGATATAAAAAGTAAAGATGATGAACATAAAATAGTAGATTTAATCTTTAAGATATTCACAATATGGGCATCCAATGTAGCATCCAATGTAGTATCTAATGTACAAATTATTCATGATAACTACTATATAATTCTTTGTTCTTGCCTTTATTATTATCTTGTTGCATTCTAGTAGTATTGTTTATTAACTAACTTTAGGTTAGTGATGAAGACCCCAGTCTGTATAAATAGCATAGGAAGAACCCTGTCTATATTTCTTTAACCCTATTGTTACAACACATACACAGATAATTTGATAAAATATTAATCTTATAATTGGAGTTCTATTTATTGATTAAAATTTCCTACATGAAAAATTTTATTAGTATATATTTACGCTATTCACTTGCAGTTTTCTCTCTCTAGTATTTGTCCTTATGACTATGCTCATTACGATTTTAGTTATGTATATATGCAGAGGCGGACCTAGGATTTAAATGTAACGAAGGCACATTGTGTTTAAATATATTAATTACTGGCGACAAATTTCGGCGTGCACCTCTTTATAAAATTAACGATTATGATAACTTATGACAAAGAAAAATTCTCAGTCGTCTTTTGCCGGAATCAATAGATATTGCTACCTTATTGAAGAGAGAGAAGGGTTTGTAATTTTTATTTGCAGAGATAAGAATTTGGAGTTTTTGATTTTGAGGAAGAACTTGAAAAAAATAATATTATTAATTAAGTTGATTATTATATACAAATATTAAATGATAATTGCATTTTGAAAAGATGAAATTAAAAAAGAGAACAATTGACTAGGAAGTAATTAAAAACTGAAGTTGGGTTTCGATCCCAAGCCAAAAGGGGCGGGTGTAGGTGGCTTCCACACTATACTTAACCAACTCTACTATGGTGGCTTCCAACTGTTTCGATCCTTGATGTATACACCTATGTACACAAAAAATATATACACTAATTTTTCGGACGCCAACGGGTTCCAGTAGCCCCTGTACCCCTAACTTAGGTCCGCCCCTGTGTATATGTAGGACTTGCTCATCAAAATTCTGATTATGAAGCTTATATTTTTATATTTTCCTACAATATTTTTTGTTCCTTGACACGTCGGATTTCTCACCCTCGGGAGTCGGAATGACGCATGCTCGTATAAGCTAGACAATCCACGAAATTAGAAATTCTCAACTCTTCTGTTTTAATCCTTTTAACATGTATTAACAAGCAATAAAAATTTAAATAACAGCAGAATATGAGATTAAACGGAAGACTTAGAAAAAATAAACCAAAATACTACGAAAATCATCATATGCCTCTACCCAGAAACATGTGTCACAACATTTACGAACTACTAAGATTACTACATACAACAGTTTGAAAGAAGAAACATTTTTTGTCTCGAATACAAAAGATAACATAACATAATAAAAGATAGAAGAGACTTCGGGTCTGCGTACACCTGCAGGGCTACCTCGGTGTCTCGGTGGTCTGAAGGCTGGCTCCCCTAATGCTGCTGACCTAGCGCTGCTCCTGTATCTATACATAAACGACTTCATAACATCAATAAATGTTAAACAGTTCAAATCCAATGCCTAATTATAGCTTTCCAACCATTCTTCCCAAAAATTCAAAAGTCGACTCCAGGCGGCTTGGTCAAAACACGAAGTTCGAGCCAAAATCCGACCACCCATTCACCCACGAGTTTCAATGTATAATTTATTTCCATATCCGACTTCAAAACAAGGTCTAAATCATTAATAATCAAAAAGTCCTAACTCTACCCAAATCCCTAATTTTCTAACCTTAGTTACATGTTTTAGGCCTAAAATTTAGTGGGTGTTGATAAAACTGGACGAAAACAAGTTAAAAATTACTTACCCAAGAGATTATGGTGAAGAATTGATTCAAAAATTGCGTAAGGCCTTAGGAGAAGAAACGGTTTATAAACTTTTATGAAAATTCCGTAATGCTACTGTTTTGGGTCTTTTAAAATAACTGGGCAAGAATACTCATCACGTTTGCGACAGTCCTATTGCGTTCGCAATGAGTCAAGCCTATTAGACCTTCTTGTTCGCGGAAAAAGGCTCGCGCTCGCGGAGCATTGGCTCCTCAAGTCTATGCGTTCGCGGGCTAGTGGTCGCGTTCGCGATGAACAAAAAGGTAACCCCTTCCAAGAACCTTACATGTTCGCGAAGGGTCTCCTCCCCCAGCTTTACGTTTGCGAAGAAGAAATTATGCCCGTGGGATTTTTTCCACATGTGTTCGCGAGAAGGACCACGCGAACGCGAAGGGTAAAATCGCTGGGCACTGAACAACCAAACACCTGCAACTTTTTGAGTTCCAAAAGCCTTCCGAAATACATCCAAAACACATCCGGGCCTTCGGGGCTCCTAACCAAACATACATTCTAATCATACGAATTTATCTGTGCGATCAAATCGCTAAAATAACCTCAATAACAATGAATAAATACTCAAAATCAAGAACTTTTCTCAAACTTCATCAAGTATCAAATTTAGCAATTTAGGTCTGAATCACGTCAAATGATATCTGTTTTTCATAAAATTTCAAAAAAACATCTTAAATCATATATAAGACCTGTATTGGGTCCCGGAACCAAAAGTTATTTCCCCCCGAGTTGTTTTACAAAATGTCCTGATCATCTCCCAATGACTTTATGATTAACTTTTAAGATTAGGCCTAAACTGTGCGTGCATGTCATGTCACTAGAATCGGCGTTGAACAAAAGCAAAATAAAAGAGTAAAGAAAACTAAACAAAGAAGGAGACTGGAGATAATAAAAGACTGAAATTGCACTAGACAAACAGTGAAACTGTTTAAACAACAAAACAAACAGTCACAACCTTAAAACAAACCTAAAAAACATTAAACAAACCACCACGATTAAACAAGCTAGAAAAAATGAAAGGATAAGAGGGTTTGACCACAAGACAATATCCGGATTACAACCCTGAAAATAACTCGGACAACAGAAATGACAACCTAAGCCATCAAAAGCTTCTTTTCAGATGACCCAAAAATGGAGCGCTTTTCCAATCTTAGTTACTGAGCTTCGCATCAATCTTTCCAAGATCACTATCTACTTCAACATCATTAGCTTCAGTTAACAGGTTCCCAAGAGGATCCCCGTGCTCCCTGTCACTGTCATCGATCACAATCCACTCTTCATTGATCATTCTTTCTGCTTCCCTTTTCAAATTACAACAACTCTCAATACTGTGCCCTCTCACATTGGAGTGTTATGCGCATCGTGCAGTAGGATCAAAGCTTCTTGCCCGTGAATCTCGAGATCCGGGGAGCGGCTCAATTAAGGCAGCCTACTTTAGCCTTTCAAACAGACTTGCATAGGATTCTCCGAGAGGGGTGAGAGCTTTTTCTCGTTTCAGCAACCTCTCATTACTAAATGCCTGATTTGGCCTAAATCCTAACTTAGGGGGTTTCCGGTATGCTCGTGGGGGTGGATAGGCTTTTTGTGGAGCTAGGTACTTGGAAAGTAAAGTATGATTTTTGGGGTCTTGGGGAGAGAAGTGGTGTTGGGGATGGGAGTAGCGTTGGGAAAACATAGATGGATGATGAGTAATGGAGCTACTCGGGTGGCTGGGAAATCTATGATAGGCGAGTAGATATGGAGAGTGTGGGGGATCATCCGGCATCGTGTTCGGTATTTGGGTAAGGACGGAGTCCAAGAAGCTAGGTGGTGGCGGGGGTGGCGCTTTCCCAGTCATCCACACCCAATACATGTCTGCCACATGATGTCTCAACATTTTCACTTGTTCTACCAATCCGTTGGTCCGTTCAACCAGCTGTTGTCGGGCATTGGTACCATCCCACTCACTTCTAAGGTTCTCTGTCATTGTCCTTTGCGCTGTTTTGCAGGGAAGAGTTACCACAACCAACCACCTTTATGGGTATGAACACAACAAAGTGAAGCCATCACGTTGGCGATAGGGCATTTGACAGATATATAAACATACATCAGGGATACAATGCACCTAAGCAGTTAACCGTTCTATCATGCATTCACTTCAGTTATGTGCGTCATCATTCCAGTTTCTTGTAATTGTGCCCCTTTGAAAATTTCCCGAACTTTCATTTTTATTTCTCATTCTCCTTTTGTTTTTCGATTATTCCATTTTTCTTTTCTTTTTAGAGGAGGTAGAATCTTATGTGGATTGCCTATGTATCATGTCCTCGCATGAATCATACCGTGCGTAGTTCTGACCAATAAAAGGTCAATAACAAATCAACAATAAAACATTTTTTTCTTGAATTTTCGATTGTTCATAACAAAACAAACTTTGATTACAATGGTTTAAAACACTGACAAAACTTAAAGTCACAAACTCTGGCGAAAAACGAAATACAGACTCAGACTATGAACTACTTTAAAGCCTGAAAAGTTGGTGCCCATGAGGCATCGTTCGGCCTTGCCGCGGGCTTAGGTGCAAGATCCCTTTCAAGTTACCCCAGTTATTGTGATGACTCAGAAAAACCTTGATATGAGGTCTTTTAGCCGGCCTTCCAAATAACACGTCCCCTCTATGCCAAGAGTGATACCCGGGAGAAATTCCCCTTTATCTCGAACCAACACACAAGTATTCGCTGCCATGTATTGACATTCGCTCCAAATCTGGCAGACTTTGGCTTTAGGAAATTGGCTGCCATGACCAATTTCAATTACTTGGGTACTTAGATCCTCGTCTTTTGGCACTATTTGGTGCCTCCCAAGTTGTCTCAAAATCCGGTACGGAGCATAAGGCTGAATGCTCTTAAGTCCCATCAATAGAAAATAATGCCTAGCTGCCGACATTTGTATGACTTCATAGAAAGGTAACCATCCGAGCTTCCACTGTATTTGGCTGGCAGTGAGTGTCCTAATGTATGAGGTCCATGCTAAGACTCCTTCAGGTAATCTGGCATCATTAATTCTTGTGTAGAACTCCTCTATGCATGTTTTCTTGGATGAACCATAGCTCAGGAACGGGGGGCGATGACACAGGTGTTCGGTCATCCACATCTAAAACAACAACTTACACCCCTCGAAAAAGTCTCCTCCGGCTTTGCAGGCTGTAAGAGCTCGGAAGATATCAGATACTATCTGGGTGCAAGGATGCTTTTATCTTGGTGAGCAAAGTACTCACGACCCCAACTGCTTTTATATCAATATTTCCATCCTTCCTTGGGAACACTAGAATCCTCAAAAAGGTTACCATGAAAGCAATCCGTCTATGCTCATCCCATTTTTATTATCCATTTTGCTGCATAACTTGTTGTCTAGTTTGTTAAATCCTCCCACGTGGCCATACATTTGGTATATGAAGCGCGGAGTACAAAAGCCTTTTGTCAAATCTGGGTTATGGACCGTTCGGGCTTTATTCAATGAGTCTAAAAGCCGGTGCACAGTGACGGTTATTGGAGCAACCAGGTATTTGCGTCTTAACGGAACCTCAGCACTTCCGATGTACCCAACCATTTCCTCCAAAGTCGGGGTTAGTTCAAAATATGAGAAATGGAAGACATTGTGCGTCGGGTCCCAGAAGGTGACCATTGCTCTTATAATATCCCCCCCCCCCTCCCCGAGGCTTGATTTCCAGTAAACCCATTAGACCTTTAAATTCTTGACTCTGTCCTGCCCTTCTTCGCCAAAATCATTCCACCATAGCAGCAACTTGAAAGGGATTTTAGCCAAGATTGAAAAAGGTTTATTCTGAACGTGCTCATCGTGTACATTATTAATGTGATTAAGCAAAAAAATAAAATTTATTTTACTCAAAATAATTTGACTATTTTTCATGTTTTTTCCGAATTAAAAGAAAGATTCGGTTTCCCGAATACGACATTTCAGCACTTCGACGATGAAGATTTAAGGATGTGTGAGTCAACCTGCCAAATCTAAAAAATAACCAAAAGTGGCTTTTTATGCAAAGCCAGCCTTCCGATGTCCGTTCGAGAACATTCGGCTATTTTTGACAAAGCAGCATCACGCGATTTATTGATGACTCTTTTCTTATTGTTCAAATTAGAATAAAAAACTTGATATTGCAAACACAGACTTTCAGCACCCCGAGGACTAAGATTTTAAGGTTGTGTGGGTCAATCGGCCAAAAATCTAAAAAACGACCAAAGGTGGCCATTTATGCAAAGTCAGCCTTCCTGCGTCCCTTTCGGGAACGTTCGACTATTTTTGACAAAAATAGCATCACCCGACTTGTTTATGACTCTTTTCTCATTTTTTTAAAACAAAAAATCCGATATTGAAAACACGGCCTTTCAGCGCCTCAGGGGCGATGATTTTAAGGCTGTGTGGGTCAACCGACCAAAAATCTAAAAAATGACCAAAGGTGACCGTTTATGCAAAGTCAGCCTTCCGGCGTCCCTTTCGGGAACATTCGGATATTTTTGACAAAACAACATCACCCGACTTATTTATGTCTAAAATTATAAATTTTTACTCTTTTTATGGATATTTTTGCAAAAAAAGAGGTTGGACCCGATCAGGTTGCCTACGTATCTCACACCGTGTGAGAATCAAACTGGTGTAGTTTGCCAAAGAAAATAAACTGAATTTGAAAACAAGGCTCCTTTCTTTTTCTTTTTCTTTTTCCTTTCAAATAAACCAAACTAAAAAACAATTCTTTTTTTATTTTTTTTTCAAAATTTCGGTAGAGTTTCGACACTATTTGGGCATTGATATTTTTCTAAAAATAAGTAGTTTCCCTCTACAGAGTTATTTTTTATATTTTTCTCTTTTTTCCCTCAAATTTCCCATATTTCCGATTTTCAGAAGCCGGTCAACATGCAAGTCTGAAGCAAACAAATGCGTAAAACAAACAAGATGCAGCAGGAAGGTCTTTTTTCGTTTCAGGTCGCTTGTCCTAAACGGACTCAACCCTTGTGTTGAGTCCCCTAAGTCAAATGCAACATGATACAAATAAGCGTTCCTACTAGGGATCCAGCATGAGATTTTTGTTATACAAGGTTTAAAACCTAGGTGTATGTTCTAGACCTGAGTTACCCGAGCGGACAACTCGAGTCGAGGAGGGGGCAACTTTCGGGGAACCAAAAGGCGATCCGGCTAAGTAACTTGTCCGAGCCTCTTTTTATTTTGGGATACGACACTAACAGAAAGAAGTCACGACTAGCGTGCACTCCTCTGAGGTAAGAAGAGAAGGTTTCAGCACAGTTTATATATACAATTCAAATAATATTAAAGCGGTAAAAAGCATCATTTTGCACATTTAAACTCAATCATATATTAACAATCAGATAATAAATAAAGCCAAATACAACAATTATTCCAAGCTCGAATTTCTAACCCTGAACTAGTGGATCTGGGTTATCATCCCCAGCGGAGTCGCCAAAGCTGTCACACCTCCTTTTTACCCGCGCCCGTAGGGGCATAAAGCAATTTTTCCAATTAAAGGACAATCGGAACGGGACTAGTATTAAAGATTTAGAGTCGCCACTTGGAAGATTTATGGTGTCCGAGTCACCGATTTAATCTCAAATCTAGGAAAAGAGTGACTCTGTTTAACAGTCCGCGAACCAGAAATTCGGATAAGGAATGTTGTTAACTCGGGAGAAGGTATTAGGCATTCCCAAGTTCCGTGGTTCTAGCACGGCCGCTCAACTGTCATATTCGGCTTATTTATCTAATTTTATACAGTTATGAACTTATGTGTAAATTTTAACTTTTAGCCGCTTTTATTATAATTTTTTAAAAGACTTGCAACGTCGTGAAAACGTGTATCGAACCACGTCACATCAATGCATCTGTGGTTATTGACACATTTTGACTCTGTTTGGATTTGGTTCACATAAATGTGCACCCGAGCTTAGGGAGATAACATTATTAAATACGCGCCTAAAGACACCTAAAGCGTTATTATTTTGGGAAGGCCGTAATATTCGCTAAACGGCATGTCCCAAAATCTAAGCATTTAAAATAACCATCTATTGAGGGCCCCGCAATTTGCGTTTTATTTGGCGAGACTCGTCTTATGTATTATTTAAAAGAGAATTGCAACGTCGTGAAAAATACATCTCAAACCACGTCACATCAATGTACCTGTGGTTATCGGCACATTTCGACTCCGTTGAAATTTGGATTTGGGTCACATAAATGTGCACCCGAGTTTAGGAAAGTAAATTATTAAAAGCACGCCTAAGGTGACTAGCGTATTATTATTTTGAGGAAGGCCGTGAAATTTGCTAAAACGGCCATACCGAATTCTAAGTATATATTATAACCATCTATTGAAGGCCCCACAATTGACGTTTTATTTGGCGAGGCTCGTCTCATTTATTATTTAAAGGACAAACCTAAAAGCAATTATGATTTTCTGTTTTACTTGTCTCTAAAAAAATCCTAATTTACTCACTGAGATTATCGAGAGTCGTTATAATCGGGTTACATGAAATACACCCCCGAATTTTGAGAATTACAAATCATAACTACATCATGAAAATCGTACCCGTAAATATGATAATTTATTTAACGCGCCAAAATATGCTCCTAATGATTAGATTAGAATAATAAGAGCAAGATAACCTCATAAAGTTTAATTGGCTTGAACAACCAGCAGCCAAGGTCCAAAATTCTTCTAAATGAAGATCAATCCACACGGTCCGTTTCAAGTAATTTTAGTTAATCGCCATCAAAGTTCTGCTTGCAAACATTTTTTATCGTCTAATTTCTATGTGTGATGGTAAGTAACCCCCATTTTCAACTGAGATGTTGTGAGTTCGAGTCTCCCCAAGAGCAAAGGTGGGAAGTTCTTGGAGGAAAGGATGTCTAGGGTCTATTTGGAAACAGCCTCTCTACCCCAGGGTAGGGGTAAGGTCTGCATACATGCTACCCTCCTCAGACCTCACTAAGTGGGATTATACTGGGTTGTACTTTTAGACAAGAGGGGTTGCTTATTCCAACCGAGAAGTTGTGAGTTCGAGTCTCCCCAAGAGCAAGGTAAGAAGTTCTTGGAGGGAAGAATGTCGGGGGTCTATTTGGAAACAGCCTCTCTACCCCAAGGGAGAGGTAAGGTCTGCGTACATACTACCCTCCCCATAAAGTAGTTGTTGTTGTAATTTCTACGTGTGATTAGCATATACAAACTATAGACAGCAGCATCATAAGAAATAGACACATATAATGAAGTAGATCACACTCAAAGACAAACAAAAAGCTCATTCGAAACCAACAGAAATGCACATTCAATATCAGTCATGGAACAAAGAAACAAGTCATATACATACCTACAACTGGACGTAAACAACATAAACAGCACAACAAAACATACCCGGGAACTTTATCGACCCTCGACGGAACTACGAACGGACCTCGACGGATTGAATCTGAAAACCTCTCACGTTCATATCACCATTTCTGTTGTGCGCGTGTACTGCTGTTTCCGTCGCGTTCTTGGGCAGCAAAGATGAAAGGGATCGTTTGGACGTGAAGTAGACGAGAAGGGCTGTTTGGTTGCAGCTGATTGTTGGTCGTGGGCGAGGTGGTTTCGTTGGGGTGGTCGACTAGTGACGTGTTTGGTGGACGAAGACGCAGCTTGGGGTCGTTTGGTTGGTTCAGCTGGTGGTCGACTATGGTTGACGTCGAAGGTGGTCTGTTCGACGGGCAGCAGTGACGCAGCAGAAGCAGAAACGACCTGGGGGCTGTTTGGTCGTGTGCTAGGCTGACGATGGAGGACGAAGCAGCTGGAGGTTTGGGCGCGAAGAAGGAGAAGCCATGGCTAGGGTTTATGTTTGGTTTGTGTCTATGAAGAAGAAGGCCCCAAGGTCTCAAATGTCTTCTGTCGTGTTATCTCCGTGTCCCCCTATGTCTTCAAGATGTGAGAGATCTTATGTGTGTGTCCTTTTTGTTTGGTTCAGGAGGTTGGCATTATGAAGAAGACGATAGGTTCTTTCTTCAGGTGGGTCCCCTCTCCACCGAATGGGTAATGTGTATGGAAAGTGAACCCCAAAATCTGAAGAGTGTTCCCTCTTTTTTTCCAAGTGTCCGTGTACGTGGATAAGTGTAAGGTATTGATGTGTCTTGTTATGGGCTAGGTTAGGGGTGTGCATTCGATTTATCGATTCGATTCTTACCCTTATCGATAATTACTTATCGATTATCGATTCTTACATATGCTTATCGTTATCGTTTCAATAAGGTTTCGATTTTTTCGATTTCGATTTATCGATTTTGGAGGCTTATCGATTCGATTTATCGATAACACCAATAAGCCAAGAGGCGGGCTGCACACTTTGATTATCACAGCTGAAACTATTGAGATAATACAACATACTACTTTGATTCTCTAATTTTTAAACTAACATATGACAATGTCCTGGGCAATTTGAAATGATACAAATCCCTTTCCAAATGTTTACAACAAGCACACACACAATCCTAATAGTTCAAATGCTCAAACACAAAAGCTTAGTAATTCGTCTGTCCAATTATTACAATAAAACTGTAATGAAAGCTGTAGAACCGGAAATTTCAACAAAAAATAGTATTCCACTTCATTCATTCTCAGCTGGAGACCTACATATGTATCAAGTTTCAGAATGTCAGTTCAAGTGTAAGATAAATTAACTGTGCAATTGTGTATAGAAGAGTGGCTTATGCATATCACCTGTTCAAAATTCCTTTTCCAGCCAAGGTCATACTTCCAGAGCACAGTTTTTTTCTTCTCATAAACCTATAAGAAAGACAGCAGCAGCAGTATTCAGCAGACAACAATACAGCAGCAGTATTCAGCAGCAGAAAGAAGAAGAAAGATAAGCAGCAGCAGTAGGATTCAGCAGCAGCAGGCAGCAATACAACAACAGCAGACAACAATACAACAACAACAGCAGACAACAATACAACAACAACAATAGGAGGTGGTGGAGGTCTTGGTGGCTGAGGTGGATTTTGACTCGAAAGAACTGCTGGTTGAGAGGGTGTCTATGATTGAGGAGTGATTTCCTTCTGTGGAAACTGTAATGAGGATGATGGAAAATGAGGATATGGATGTTGTGAAGATCTGCTTGTTGCAGGGAGTGAGTTGATTGTTTGTTGTGCAGTATCTGCCTCTTTCTCATAGCCATCTACATTGCTAGCATTCTGCAGTAATGGAATTTCTTCCTCCTCATATATGTAGTTCACCCAAACCTTAGAAAAGCAACTTCCGAGCTGTCTACCCTCAAAGTTTCTCAAATATATAACATCAAGCCCATTTTCAACTTGTTTCTCTTCCGTTGACGAGCTATATAGTATCTATAAAAGAAATAAAAGAGTATGCCAGCAATTACCAAAGTAGTTACCACTGCAGCTATAACAGCCTTCAGAACTACCTGATTCTGAGATGAATGTGTTAGAGGTGGCCCTGGTGCATTCATTTCAGCCAAAAGGTGAGTAAATGATTCAGTATAAAACAGATCAGTGAAAAGAACTACTACTACTAAGGATAAATCCAGTTTCTTTTGCAGAGTTTGACAGAGAAAGATTGGCATGAATTTCCTGGCTGGAACATGCTATGATCAAAGTGAAGGAAAGATAAGCAGCAGCAATAGGATTCAGCAGCAGCAGACAGCAATACAACAACAACAACAGACAACAATACAACAACAACAGCAGACAACAATACAACAGCAATAGTAGGATTCAGCACAGATAGCAGCATTCAACATATAGCAAATTAGCAATACATCCAGCCAATCTGGAGTTACAGAGTGCATATCAACAGCTTACCCATTATGATTTATCAGCAGCAGCAGTATTCAGCAGCAGACAGCAGCAGAAAGATCAGACAACAATACAACAACTGCAAGTTATTAAAGAGAAGAATATTAAGAACTTTGTAATACATCACATTCTTTTACAAAGTATATTATTTAAAAAAGAGAACTTACATAGCAAATAGCAACTAACAAACTCTAGCAAACATCGTCGGTTGAAGCTTCTTTGCCAAGATTAGTAAAATCTAATAAGAAAATATATTAACAAGACAAGCAATTAATATATTATTTAACTATCTTAAGCAATACAATAAATTTTATTAAAATATACATAACTTCCTCAAGTGTCTCAATATTTCCTGCTTTGTATTCCTCTGCTTCTTCAATTATTTCCCTTACAATTTCCTTCTCCCTTTTCTCCTTCTCCTCAAGCCGTATTGCACTCAATCTGGAAAATGAAACAAATATCAAACCTCTCACATAAGGAATGAGCAAGGACATGTAATCAATCGACATAAAAGATATGTTTTAAGAGCAAGGAATTACAAGAGCAAATTCTCATTAAAGATGTATTTTAAAAAAAAAGATTAAACACGGACAGACAATTTTTATCAAGAACAAATCTTTCCAAACATCTGAGTTGCCACAAAATAATCATGTTTAACATAAATGACCAATGTAAAATAATAATAACAAATAAAGCTGACCTGATCACCTGAAGGGAGAAACTGAGGAAGACGAAGAACCGAGAAGATCGAAGAAAATCGAAGAAGATCGAAGAAAATCGAAGAAGAAGGAAGAAGAAGCTGCGCAGCCAAGGCAGTGTTAGGGTTAGGCTAATTGTATAATTGCTATGTAGTTTTTAGAAGAAGCTGATTGTATAGCAGTATATATATATGCGCGAAGGGTTAGGTTAGGCGTTAGGGCAAAGACCGAAGAGTCAGGCTGACAGCTGACTGTATGTATTATGTAAGGATAGGGTAGTCATATTATTATAAAATAAGGGTATATTTGTCTTTTTAATATATCTTATCGATTTATCGATAAATCGATAAACCGAATGGCCAAAATCGAAATCGAATCGATAAACCGATAAGGAAAATTTTTTGAAATCGAAATCGAATCGATAAACCGATAAACTGATATCAATAAACCGATAACAAATAATCGATTCGATTTATCGATAAACCGATTCGAATGCACACCCCTAGCTAGGTCTAAAGTTTAGACTTAAAAGTAGTTCGTTTGAATTTAAAGGTTATCTTTTTCTTTTAATCGAGAATAGAAATATGATCTTATTTAATTAATCACACGAAAGCAAAATAACATCAATATAAGATTAATAATTAAAACAAAACTATTTTTAGATATTTTTTAAGATTAAAATGACGACAAACCATTAGTGAAACTACTTTTTTTATTTTTGAAATTATATAAAGATAAAAATAAGATACTGTTAAGAATAGAACTCTAATTAGGGTGAATGTCTATCTTATAGAAGAGTTTTACTTTGAGGCTAAGTCATTTATCTTCCTATAAATAGAGGGGTCTTACCCCATTGTAAATTATCCCAAAATATCAATAAGAATTCTCCTCTTCCTACCTTGCTTTGCAATATTGTTCTTGTTCTTGTATTATTTTATAACACGTTATCAGCACGAGTCTCTACCGTCTCAAGAAGCTTTCAGGAGAATAATACACACACAAAAAAAACCATCAGTCGTGAAAGAAAAAAAAATAAAGATTACACCTAAAAATAATTTTGAAGAAGAGGAGCCAGCAGGAAAACCAAATACAAGCATCAACAGAGACCTCCGACGGTTCTGTTTCTCTCGGAACCAAACAACTTTTCTCCCCCAAACGTTGGCTTCATCAATAATCATAACCTAACTGCTTTTTATCTTCAGCAACAACAACTGCTTTGAATCTACGCCAATTAATGTTTTATGTGGTTTTTTTCTTTCTCTTTCTATTCCCTCTTCTCTACTAACAATAATATGTGGTTTCTCATATTTTGAGTTTGTAAGGTGGCTACGCCAGTTCATGAATCCGCAACTCAAGGCCATGAAATTTCGAAGTTATGAAAAATTCCGGATTGCTTCAAGACTAAAATACCATATTTAATAGAATTGATCTTACAAGATGCAAGGAAAGACTCATGTGGAGCGCGTGATTGATACTTAGTGCCGATTGCTGTCGAATCTTAAAGGAGCCCGAGGAGTGGTGACGCGAGTGTTTTATGATGTCCTAAATACCACTTCTGTTCTGGGCAAGGCAATGGCACGAGACTCTAATCAATTGAGTAGAAGCTGTGGGATTGAGAATAATGATCGTCAAATATTCTATGATCTTCCTTCATGATTAAATTCTGGATTTAAGGTAAGTATTTTACTTTTCTCTTTCAAATTCTTGAAATTTTATAATTTGATTTTATATGCAAGCAAAGACAACAAAGTTTGATTATAACTCTAATGGAGTTTGTATGAAATTATAACCACTTGAAGTGGTAAAATTTCTATGCCTTGCCATGATTAAATTCAGGTATGATTGTGGGCAAAGAATTGAAAACCCGTCCAATTGAATTTGCTCCATTCTCATTCCCTTTAGAGAATGTGATAGCAGTATGTGATAAGTATGAAAGAAACAAAATTATTACCGTGAAGGTATCAATGGATGTGGACGTGGCAATAGACGAAATTATAATCGTCATCATTGTGATAATGAAGATAATAAGGATTCTCAAAACAATCCTTCACTCTATGAAAGTAATATTTGTCATAACTTTGACAATATGAGATTTTATAAAGCACATATAGATGATTATGGTCCATTCAAGATGTGAGTGTGATAACATCTAATTTATGAATACATATTCATTCTTGGAAGAATATGAACGTGCTAGTGGTAGTGAATATACCACATCACCTCTAGAAGGAGGTTTGAGATGATATATGAAAATAATGTCATCATTATGGCATGAATGATCATTGGTCACGTACCTATTGTACGCCAAAATATTTTGGCAATGTGATTATAAAGAACAACAATAATGCAAGAATCATATCTTGCATATAATTTTGACCATGACCATAACAGTATAACTTTTCTCTTCAAAAGAGATATTCACCACATGGATGTTGATGAATTTGTGGTAGTACAAAATTAATTGAGAGCTCTAGAAGAGCCAATTATTACTATGTTGGAGAAACACAATTGATAACAATAAGGTATTATGTTGTAGTAAGTCTCAAAGAAACTTATTCAGTTTCCAAAGTATATGCGAAAGCTATTGATTATATTGAGACAATAAATAAAGGAAAGATTTGATATCTTCTATTACTACAACTTGTAGCGGGATAATCTGTATGTGAAAAGCTACCCGCTTTATTCTCCAGTTTGTGCTACACAAACAAAAGAATACCACAATATGTTGGAAACACGTTCTCAAGGAATTATACTAAACGTGTGTTCATATTTGTAGGTTTTGATGAATGACAAACTATGCGCAAATTGACATATGACGAGGTCCAAGCACAAGCGCAAAATTGATATATAACGAGATTCAAGCACAAGACAAAGATCGAGATTAAGTTTTATATGAGTCGGTATTTAATTGTGATCTTGATCTGACAACTTAAACTCAAGACTTGGCTTCTCTCGTAAAAATATTTTTAACAAATCATGCATATTTAATTTAGAGCAAAATAATTTTAAATAATGCATATTTACTTTAGTCAAAATGATTTTTAAACATGCCTCTAAAATCAGGACTAAGATAATCGATTATGTACTTATGATAATCGATTATGTTTAAGTCAGCTGCTTGACAATCGATTGTGAACTTATGACAATCGATTGTGTTAAGGCAGTGAGCATCAGATTTTTCAAATCTGCATGACAATCGATCGTGAACCTTACGACAATCGATTGTGATGAGGCAGTGTCCATCAAAGTTTTTCAAAGCTCAAAATAATCGATTGTGAAGCTAATGACAATCGATTGTGATGAGGCAGTGTCCATCAAAGTTTTTCAAAGCTCAAAATAATCGATTGCGAAGCTAATGACAATCGATTGTGAAGAGACAGTGTCCATCAGATTTTTCAAAATCACAAAATAATCGATTGTGAACTTATGACAATCGATTGTGTTGAGGCAGTGTCTTCCAGACTTTTCCAAAGTTATTAAATAATCGATTGTGAACCTATAACAATCGATTGTCAAGAGGCAGTGTCTAAATTGATTTTTCAAGACTGATATATAATCTATTGTTAACTTAATATAATCGACTGTGTAACTGACCGTTGCCAAAATGTTTTCAAATACCGTCAGGTAATCGATTATTGATTTTCTATAATCGATTGTTTTAATTAAAATCTGGAAAGGATTTTTTGAACTTTGCTGAGTAATCGATTGTAGATTTCTGACAATCGATTGTTTTAAGTAAAATCTGGAAATGATTTTTTGAACGTTGTCAGTAATCGATTATTGATCTTAGATAATCGATTGTTATGCGTAAAATCTGGGATTGATTTTTGGAAGAACAGGCAAACAATCGATTGTGGTAATTTGACAATCGATTGTCACAGAGTAAAATCAGCAATTCTTAATTGGCAATTAGGCAACGGTAATACAAAGTTTTTCAACTATAAATACAGCTTCAATTCAGTCTTCTAAACACAACAACTGATCATACAATTGCTAAAGCTTGCATACTTTATTGCTTATCATTTTATATTCATTACATAAGCTTTTGAGAGCCAAATTCTTGTCGAAAGTTGTTGCGATCTTGAGCTTATTCTTTTTACTCATATCTACTCTTAAAGGAGTGTCTTGTTTGAGTGCTAAGTGTTTTTGTACACTTGTAACGGTTTGTTGAGCACCCGTAAGCTTAACAAGTTAGTGGAAATCTCGAGAGAGTCTCTCGGGGACTGGACTAGCCACGGGTTGTGGTGAACCAGGATACATCGGTGCGTTTGTTCTAATTTATTTACTTATCGCACTTATTTATTTCCTGCAATTTTTAAATTCCGCAAGTTTACGCTAATTTTTATTATAACGCTATTCACCCCCCCCCCCCTAGCGTTAAGCGTATTATCTAACAATTGGTATCAGAGCCCAACTCTCTGAAGACTTAACCGTTTGAGAGAAACATCCATAGCTTCTACTCGTGATTCTTTTGCAGGAATAGGTGAAGGACAATGCTCCACCTGACCACCGCTATTCGATGGTACAAATTATACATACTGGAAGGAGAGGATGAGAATATTTGTACAATCAAATAGTTTTCATCTTTGGAAGGTCATAATGAATGGAGAACAAATTCCAACCAAGAAGGTTGAAAATGAATGGGTCCCAAAGTCCGAAGATGAATACGATGCGGATGATATCCGAAAGGTGCAAAATAATGCTACAGCTATTAATTTATTATATTGTGCTGTAAATGCTGATGATTACAGGAAGATATCTTGTTGCACAACGGCGAAGCAAATGTGGGACAAGCTGGAAATTACGTACGAAGGTACGGACCAGGTAAGGGAAGCCAAAATTGATTTCCTAACCCATGCATATGAATTGTTTCACATGAAGGAAGGCGAAAAGGTCGATGAGATGTTTGAACGATTTTCAAAAATCGTAAATGATTTACATTCTCTTAAGAAGACCTTCACGGATAAGGAACTTGTCTGAAAAATTCTCCGAAGTCTCACTCCGGAATGGCGATCCAAGGCCGACGCGATTCAAGAATCCATTGGCATTTCAAATGTCACCATCGACGCATTAAGAGGTAATCTTAAAACTTATGAATCTACTATACTTTACCCTCTTGTTGATGATCAAAGGAAGCAAAGAATCGCTCTCAAGGCAAGCACAAGCCAACCTCAAAATGATGAGGACGGAGACAACGAGTTCGGACTCGTTATCAAGAGATTTCAAAAGTTCACGCGAAAAGAGTATGAACGAAAGGGCAAAAAGCAAGGAGATCAAATAAAGTGCTATGAGTGCGGAGAAACCGGGCACATTAAATCAAATTGCCCAAATGCTAAAAAGGGGAAGAAACCCTTCAAGAAGCAACGAGCATACATATCTTGGGGAGGCGACTCCGGTGACGAGTCAAGTGAGGAAGAAGAAGACGAAGCAGCAAATCTTTGTCTTATGGCACAAGAAGACAACAAAGAAGAGGTATGTCAAATTTCTTCCAAAATTTTCTTTTCCCTTGAAGAAATGCAAAATGCTTTTGATGAGTTGTATAGCGAATTTATTAAAGCTTCAAAAACTGTTAAGAGTATAAAAGAAAATGTTTCTTTAAAAGAAAAAGATTTTCAAAAACAACTCTCTTTTAAAGAAAAGGAATTGGAAAAACTGATTTTAGAAAATGAGAAGTTGAAAGAGAAAAACAATTTTTTTGGCAAGAGAAGCGCCGACAAGCCCGAGAGTTCTAGAAATTGTACTTCTTGCATGCATCTCAAAAATGAAGTAGAAAGGCTTAAGGGCACCTTAGATAAGTTTAACTCTTCTCATAAAAATTTGAATGAAGTGCTTGTTAATTTGAAGTCGACCAAGCATGGCATAGGTTTTAGAAACGAGCCTAAAGAGAAAGTTGAAGCCAACCCCCAACCACCTAAGGCTCAACCTAGGATAAATAAAACAAATGTTCATCCTAGATACAACAAACCTAGAAATGGTTTTCATCAATCGCAACCTAGAAATAATCATGCTAGAAATAATGCACATTCTAGGCCAAACACTAGAAGGATATTTGAACCTTTTAGAACACCTAGAAATAACTTCCAACCTAGAAACAACTATTCTAGAAATGATGCATATCCTAGAACAAATGGTAGGAGAAATGATTTTCATGATTCGCGCAACAGTCATATTGTCAAGAATAGAGTAAATGAATTTCGTCCGTCCAATTACTATCAACCTAGAAGGATGCATAATCCTAACGTGACTTGTCATTATTGTAGACGAATTGGACATATTGCTCCTGCTTGTTTTACATGACATAGACATAACACTCAATCACATCACTATGATTTGCCTATCCCCCAAGGACCTAAAATGGCATGGGTACCTAAAACTCATTAATCTGTTTTGTAGGTATGTTTGAAGGGATCAAGTGTACTATGGTACCTTGATAGTGGATGCTCCAAGCACATGGCGGGAGACGAATCCAAATTCCTTCAACTAGAACACAAGGAAGGGGGAAGTGTTATTTTTGGTGATAACAACAAAGGAAAGATTATCGGCATCAGATCGGTCGGTAAGGATGAAATTTCTTCCATTAAGCATATATTACTTGTGAAAGGTTTAAAACATAATCTCTTGAGCATAAGTCATTTATGTGACAAGGGAAATCTTGTTTTATTTGATTCGGATGAATGCTTAGTTTTTAGACGTAGCGATTTTAAAATTATCCTTCGTGGTTTTAGAATGGATAACATTTATATGGTTGATCTTGCAAATTCTTCACCCGAATATGTGAATTATTTAATGAGCAAAGAGGATGGTTCTCGGTTATGGCATCGTAGAGTAGCTCACATCAACATGCATCTTTTGAACAAATTAGTTTCACAAAATTTAGTTGTTGGTCTTCCAAATTTGAAATTTGAAAATGACTCTATTTGTGATTCTTGTCAAAAAGGGAAGCAAACAAAAGCATCTTTTAAATCGAAAAATATTGTTTCAACTACTAGACCATTGCAATTGCTTCACATGGATTTGTTTGGACCATCTCGTTATGCTTTTGTTATTGTTGATGATTATTCCAGATTTACTTGGACTTTATTTCTTGCCCACAAAAGTGATGCTTTTCAGAATTTTAAATATTTTCTTAAACGTGTTCAAAACGAAAAGGAAACAACCGTCACTTCAATTAGAAGTGATCATGGGGGAGAGTTTGATCACAATCTCTTTGCGGACTTTTGTGACGAACTCGATATCGAGCATACCTTTTCCGCTCCACGAACACCACAACAAAATGGGGTGTTGGAAAGGAAAAATAGGTGTCTTGAAGAGATGGCTAGAACCATGCTCGAAGAGGCTAAGATTCCCAAATATTTTTGGGCGGATGCCGTGAGTACCGCATGCTACGTTTTAAATAGAGTAGTCATAAGGCCAATACTCATGAAAACCCCTTATGAACTCTACAAGGGAAGGAAACCAAATATCTCCCATTTTAGAGTATTCGGTTGTAAATGTTTTATTCATAACAATGGAAAAGATCAATTGGAAAATTTGATGCCAAATCCGATGAGGGAATTTTTATTGGGTATTCTTCACGTAGCAAAGCATATAGGGTATTTAATAATATAACCCAAACTGTGGAGGAATCCCCTCATATTGTGTTTTTCAAAAATAATGCTCGCTTGGCGTGAAAGGATTCTTGTTATGATCTTGCAGGTATTTTAAATAGTTTAAAAGACAAAGTACAAGAGGAAACTCCTAAGGAAATTCAAGATAAAATCTTGGAACAATCAACGGAGGAAACGCCACAATTGGAGAAAGAAGCGAAAATGCCTAATGAGTGGAGGACAATCAAAGATCACCCTCTCGAACAGGTAATTGGCGACGTCGAAGAAAAGGTAAGTGCCCGAAACTCTCTTAAGAACACCTTAGGACACACTTCTTAAGAGATCACGTTCTCATTGCATTATTTCGTTACAAATTACTAACTTGAGCGTCGGAGACGTCTAATTCTCTTTTGCAGGTATCGCCCTAAAGGCTGGGGGAATTATAAAGAAATGACATAGAACAATCGATTGCTACAGCAAATAATCGATTATTTTAATGTGCGGACAATCGATTAGCAAGTATCACTAATCGATTATTTATGTTTGATGCTTATTATGCATTTAATAATCGATTTTTTAACTGTATAATCGATTACCGTCTCAGCCATTCAGTACTGCTTTACTAAAACAATCGATTGTTTCATAAATATAATCGATTATTTTTCGAGTCAGAAAATCACCGTGCTCACTGTATCACACTAATCGATTATCATAATTCAACAATCGATTATTTTTTGTCAGTAATTCAAATATTTGTTACCGTTTGGGTCCTGCAATCGATTTTGTGTCAGTTCCGAGTTCAAGTCAAAATCTGCTCAACAATCGATTATTTCGTTTCAACAATCGATTATCTAACGGTCAGTGCAATTTATTTTTACCGTTTCTGACTGTTTTGGCTCATAAATTTCTGCAAATTTTCATCATAAATGAAATGCCATTCTTCCCATTATAAATAGGCATCACAAGTCTTCAACTTTATTCACTCAAGCATCAATCTTTGCTCCCAAACCTTCAAAAATCTTCCAAGTTTCTTACAAAGTTCATTACTACTTTTTGAAAATGTCGGGCAGACACTGTAAACGTTCCCGTTCAGGTAGACAAGGTGCATCTTCTTCTGCTCCTCCACCTCCAAATTTCCCTTATCAAGATGGGTCTATTTTACAATTCAATACTGAAACCGAGCTTACTAGATTTTTGACAAAATTCGAAAAGCGTGACATTCTTCCTCCTCGCTTTTCAACAAGCAAGTATCTTGAATCATATGCCCCCGCTGCAAACATTCTTAAGGAATGTCAACTTCTTGACTTTTTATATCTTACCTATCCTTATATTAATCCTCTATTGATTCAAGCGTTTTACTCAAACCTTCATGAGGATGACGATGGTGAACTTGTGTCAAATATTAATGGTGTTCAAATTCTTTTGTCCAATGAAAACTTGCATTCCATTGCCCATCTTCCTCGAAGTGGCGAAAATATTACTCGCTACATTAGAGAGGCCGGCGCCTTATTTGATGAGAAAATTCTCCTAAACCAAATAGGTCTTACATCTTATGATCCTAATCTATCTACTCGGCGCCCTACTATCACGGGAATGCTCCCCGAGTATCGTTTGATTTTCTATTTCATCACCCGAGTCCTCAAGCCTCGGAAGCACAATCATACCACTCTTTCCCAAGAGGACGCTAAGCTCATGCATGCCATTATAACCGGAGCTCACATCAATTGGTGTAAGTTCGTCAAGATTCACATGCTTGATGCCATCGGAGATGATAGACCTCTTCCCTATGCCCTCCTTATTATGAATTTTCTTGAAGCTTCCGGGTTCAACACTTCCATCGGTCCTCTTAAAAAGAGCACCAAGAAGTGGGAAATTTCAGAATCCTCCTTTCCCCATGACGGTGATCATGCAGCTCCTGCTCCTCCTCCAACCCGTCAATCGCGTCAGCCTCAAGAACCTACTCTTCAATCCATTTCCGACCAAATTGCTTCATTGACCACCTCTGTCGGTCAATTGACACATGAGATCCATGGATATTTTGACCATCTTCATTATCCATATGCCGGTCTTGTTCCCTATGAAGCAGTGCCGGATGATGAGGCGGGAAATGATGATGAATAATTTCTTTATTTGTTTTTCTATTTTATTGTTCTATGTTTTTATTGTTCCCGTTATGTAACCGGTTTTTATTAATAAATAAACAAGTTTTTTAATTATTCTATATTTTTTTTTGCTAATGGCAAAAGGGGGAAGATAACGGGTATGCACTCTCAATACTTATCGGCATAAATTGAGGGGGAATTCATATATTGAGGGGGAACAAATTGCATATCTGTATACTTGTTGCATATCTTTACTTGTCTTGAATCGTCATTATGAATTGCCTAATATGCATATCCCGCTTAAAAGTTTGCCATTATCAAAAAGGGGGAAATTGTTGGAAACACGTTCTCAAGGCATTATACTAAACGTGTGTTCATATTTGTAGGTTTTGATGAATGACAAACTATGCGCAACTTGACATATGACGAGGTCCAAGCACAAGCACAAAATTGATATATAACAAGATTCAAGCACAACACAAAGATCGAGATTAAGTTTTATATGAGTCGGTATTTAATTGTGATCTTGATCCGACAACTTAAACTCAAGACTTGGCTTCTCTCGTAAAAATATTTTTAACAAATCATGCATATTTAAATTAGAGCAAAATAATTTTAAATAATGCATATTTACTTTAGTCAAAATGATTTTTAAACATGCCTCTAAAATCTGGACTAAGATAATCGATTATGTACTTATGATAATCGATTATGTTTAAGTCAGCTGCTTGACAATCGATTGTGTCAAGGCAGTGAGCATCAGATTTTTCAAATCTGCATGACAATCGATTGTGAACCTTATGACAATCGATTGTGATGAGGCAGTGTCCATCAAAGTTTTTCAAAGCTCAAAATAATCGATTGTGAAGCTAATGACAATCGATTGTGATGAGGCAGTGTCCATCAAAGTTTTTCAAAGCTCAAAATAATCGATTGCGAAGCTAATGACAATCGATTGTGAAGAGACAGTGTCCATCAGATTTTTCAAAATCACAAAATAATCGATTGTGAACTTATGACAATCGATTATGTTGAGGCAGTGTCTTCCAGACTTTTTCAAAGTTATTAAATAATCGATTGTGAACCTATAACAATCGATTGTCAAGAGGCAGTGTCTAAATTGATTTTTCAAGACTGATATATAATCGATTGTTAACTTAATATAATCGACTGTATAACTGACCGTTGCCAAAATATTTTCAAATACCGTCAGGTAATCGATTATTGATTTCCTATAATCAATTGTTTTAATTAAAATCTGGAAAGGATTTTTTGAACGTTGCTGAGTAATCGATTGTAGATTTCTGACAATCGATTGTTTTAAGTAAAATCTGGAAATGATTTTTTGAACGTTGCCAGTAATCGATTATTGATCTTAGATAATCGATTGTTATGCGTAAAATCTGGGATTGATTTTTGGAAGAACTGGCAAACAATCGATTGTGGTAATTTGACAATCGATTGTCACAGAGTAAAATCAGCAATTCTTAATTGGCAATTAGGCAACGGTAATACAAAGTTTTTCAACTATAAATACAGCTTCACTTCAGTCTTCTAAACACAACAACTGATCATACAATTGCTAAAGCTTGCTTACTTTATTGCTTATCATTTTATATTTCATTACATAAGCTTTTGAGAGCCAAATTCTTGTCGAAAGTTGTTGCGATCTTGAGCGTATTCTTTTTACTCATATCTACTCTTAAAGGAGTGTCTTGTTTGAGTGAGTGTTTTTGTACACTTGAAGGGAAGTGTTAGTCCCTTGTGTTGTAAGAAGGAACTTGTTTTTCCTTGGTTGAAGTCTTGGAGTGTTGTATCTCCGAGCAAAGGTTGTTGAGGCTTGTGTCCTCAAGTTGTAACGGTTTGTTGAGCACCCGTAAGCTTAACAAGTTAGTGGAAATCTCGAGAGAGTCTCTCGGGGACTGGACTAGCCACGGGTTGTGGTGAACCAGGATACATCGGTGCGTTTGTTCTAATTTATTTACTTATCGCACTTATTTATTTCCTGCAATTTTTAAATTCCGCAAGTTTACGCTAATTTTTATTATAACGCTATTCACCCCCCCCTCTAGCGTTAAGCGTATTATCTAACACAATAAAATGGATATTTATTGATATAAAAACCCATATCATAATAAACATGGAGTTTATTGATAATTGCACATGTCATGGTGTAAACATGAACTTATCAATATTGATAATTTATTCAGTTGGCATTTGGGTTCGCTATATCAATTTAAGTATAATGTGCAAAAATAATAGAGAATTCACATGGGTAAATATTAAAGAACTAGAAAGTTCTTTATGAATTCTCTTATATTGTCTTGTTCTCATTAATTAATAAACCAACTAAAGTTGGGATTGAATCCCATGAATGCTGGAAATATCAAAGGTGAATATGGGCCCATTCACCTGCCATGTATACCACATAAGATGCATCTATGAGATGGTTACATGCGCGATTATTATTAACCCGCAACCTGGCCGGTGTTTGCGAGGTAATTTTCTCAATAATTTAACTTAGAGCATAATTTCCAGATTTTCTGTCCAAGATAGATTATCTTGATAAGTTGGTTTATATCATATCTGGTTTAGCAAAATAATTTATTGAGTGCCTCCACTTAATAGCTAAATTATTGCTTATGAGAACAAAGTTATCTATATTAATTTGATATACGTTATATATCAAAGTATATTATTTTTCCCCTCACAAGTGGTTCAGGGTCAGGAACCAAATAATTCCATCTTATTATTATTGATGCGGTGCATATTTGATTAACACCATAATACACAAAGATGGATTCTCAAAGTTGAGGAAACAAGTTAGTTTTTCTAACATGAGGGAGAGACATGATAAACAGTTAAGAAAAAGTTACGTGGAATGAATTATCATTTGTATATCTAGATCCTCGATTACGATAATATGAACTTGAAGTTCATAAAAAGATAATTCGTTTGCAATATATTGCAAAGCATGTCATAAGCATTTGCTGACCCAAATAAAGTAACTATATTCTCATTGCAAATGCTCATATTAAGTCCTAGAAAGACAAAGTCTATGGTACGCTTAAACCATATAGAAAAATCGGTTTCAAATAAACTTCTTGATAAAGAAGATGAGCAAATGATCAAAGTGATCATAATAAAGGAGGCAAGTGATCTAGAAGGTCACATGACATAACACTTCATAAAATCTCATGAGAGATTTAGGTACCTCAGTATATGAATGAAGAGATCTCTATGTTATGTCTTTATGGAAAGATTTTGGAACCGATATAAAATGTTTGTCGATGATATCTATCATAGCGCTGAGTATAGATGAGGATCGTAAGTCTATCGAATATAGACACAAAAGTATTGGCCAAATGGAAGAAATACAATTCAAGTAGAATTGATTCCATATGAAAGACATGTAGTTTTGGACATGTAGTTCAAATACTTAAAAGTATAAAGTAAATGGTATGTGCAATTAGTTTTCGATATCTTATTTGTATAGCATGACATGAAAACTTTATATGCATCTAAAGTCTATAATATGACTTATATGACTTAACTTATATGACAATCTATGAAGGATTTAAGTCGCTTAAAGCATATATAATTTTTAGTCTTGAAGTACCACATGCTAAGTGCAATTTGTGCACATTTGTATCTTGCTATAACTATAAGCATGATAATGTGATAGTGAGGATTTTCAAGGTGCAATATATTCATTGGAGTTAATATGGCTGATTTATTCACCAAAACTCTACCAACGTCAACCTTCAAGAAGCAGGCCTTACGCTTTGAAGGCGGACCATTGCTCCAGGCGCAACTGCAATATTTAAGCTACTCGCTTGATGGTCCAGATGTTCCTTCAAGCACAACAGAAGAACATGATTATTTCTTGGCTATCTATAGCACAATTTGTAATCCATATTCCATTGTCTTGGATACTGGTTATCAAGCTAAACTATGGAGTACCTGGTGCCATGATTGCGTCGAGCATATCATCGTGGTCTGTAATGGTCGGGGAGTTTGTGTACATTTTTGGAGGTTGGTGCCCTAACACATGGAAAGGATTCTCTTCAGCAGCATTAAAATATATACTACCTGTCGTGAAGCTTTCAATATCATTCGGTATCATGGTTTGCTTGGAGCTATGGTACAATGCTGTTCTGGTCCTGCTCGCAGGATATTTGAAGAACGCCAAAGTTGCTATATCTGCCTTCTCTATCTGCCTCAATATCAACGGATGGGAGTTTATGATAAGCCTTGGCTTTCTTGGTGCTGCTTGTGTCCAGGTCGCAAATGAACTCGGGAAGGAGACGCTAAGGCTACAAAATTCTCCATTAAATTCTTAGTGGGCACTTCAATTATAATTGGATTGTTCTTCTAGATTCTGTGCTTGATCTTTGGCAACAAGCTTGGTTACGTATTCAACAATGAGAAGGCGGTAGCTGACAGCGTCGCAGATATTTCTACTTTACTCGCTTTTTCAATTTGGCTCAACAACATTTATCATGTACTATCAGCTGTGGCAGTAGGAGCAGGCTTACAAAGCACAGTTGCAATCATAAATCTGTATTGCTTCTATTTGGTTGGAGTACCTATTGGAGCTTTGCTTGGTTATGTGGTTTATCTTCAAGTAAAGATTCCTCTCCATAGGTGGCTTGCCTTATCTTGAGAACCAAAGTGGCCATTACTTCTTAAAAGGTCCATATGATAGTAACTTGTAAATGCCTGAGCTGGTTTCAGTCCAGCATGATATGTTAACAAGATTATACTTCTTGGCAATCTCTGATGGCCAAACATAGAAACTATCAGATATAAGGCAAGGGACTGGAGGATTATGGTTTGGATTGACAAGATTTCCCACAAGATCATCCACATGTGCTGAGAAAACATGTAACAACCCCTCCATGAGCTGATTGTGGTTCCCTGCTCGATTGAAATTCAGTGGGAAACCATCACATATCATTGTGTATCGAATATCAAGGCCTGATTTTCGTGCCTCAGAGAAAATGTCATAATCCAGGGAGCTGCAAGATACTGATTGAGCTTTCATCAGCCTTTGATGAGTTGATTGTGTATTGACAAAAGTTATGGTGAGACCTTTGGACGCAAGTTTTATTGTAAAATGAGTGAATGGTACAATATGACTTTGAAGAGGTGCTGGTATCATTATAGCATGTGGCTTTATGTTTTCTTCTGGTTCCATCTTGAAGTCCAAAAGGACCAAACAGAAAGCCTCGGTACTCCTTCAACAAATCCTTCATATTTGTTAAGGCGATGAGGATGCACTGCTGATGATATTTCCAAGATTTTTCAGCGCCGCCCATCTTTGCGCAGAATGGAACACAATAACCTTCAAGAAGCTAGTGCACAAGATTGGAATGCGAAGGCTCAAGGATGTGAATTGATGCTCTCTTCAGGGGGAGTTAATGCGTGTTGCACTCTTTTTCCCTTTCAAGGTTTTGTCCCACTGGGTTTTCCTTGTAAGGTTTTTAACGAGGCAACCAATAGGCGCATTTCTAAATATGTGTACTCTTTTCCCTTTTCTAGAATTTTTTTCCATTGGGTTTTATTTCAGTTAAGGTTTTAACGAGGCACATTATTTATTGAGTAGACATTCAAGGGGGAGTGTTAAGAATAGAACTCTAATTAAGGTGAATGTCTATCTTATAGAAGAGTTTTACTTTGAGCCTAAGTCATTTATCTTCCTATAAATAGAGGGGTCTTACCCCATTGTAAATTATCCCAAAATATCAATAGGAATTCTCCTCTCCCTACCTTGTTCTGCAATATTGTTCTTGTTCTTGTATTATTTTATAACAAATACTATCTTTTTTTGTATTTTTTCAAGTTTATGAGAAATACATAAACTAAAATTTATATGTCTTTTTTTTGTAATTTTCGTTTTTATATGAAGATAAAAATAAGATACTATTTTTTGTATTTTTCAAATTTAGGAGGAATACATAAACTAATATATATATATATATATATATATATATATATATATATATATATATATATATATATATATTTATTTATTTATATATATATTTATTTATATATATTGTAATTTTTCATTTTGTGACGAAATAAAGTAAAAGAGTCAAAATTAACTGAAATAGCTCTATCAAGGTTAAATTAAATATTTACGCTAAAAATATGAAAAATCTCTGAGAGGGTAAAAAAATCACACGTGTACAGAAATCACGTTCCACGTCATGAACCAGGAAACGGCTTACAACGCCATCATAGGGTGCCCTTGGATACACGTCATACGGGCAGTCCCCTCGAGCTTCTACCAAGTAAAAAAATTCCCCACCCACCGTATGGGGAATATTCATCATTCGAGAAGAACCACACACCGCTCAGGAATGCTACCGGATCGCCCAAGATAGCACACATACCAAACAGCTGGAGGGAGTAAGTGCGGAAGCATAACAATCAGCCATGTCGGGGACCAAAGTCAACCAGACAGCAGAAGCCATAAAAGACCCAGATATCGTAGAGGCCTGCAAAGCTACGGTCGAGGATCTCGACCCAGTCCAACCGGATGATACCGACCATTCAAAGAAAGCTTACATCGGGCACGGTCTCTGCGACCCAAGTAAGTACCACGAATTCTTAACTAACCACGCATATTTATTTTCCTTCTCTCATAGATATATGCTGGGAATCCCGAAAGACATCGCCACTAATAAGTTAAAAGTCAACCCACTATACCCGCATGTGCAGCAGATGAGAAGGAAATTCAACGCCGCAATCAATGAGGCAGTCAATAAAGAAATGGACAAGTTACTAGCCAACGGTTCCATTAGAGAATCGAAATACCCGCAATGGGTCGCTAATGTCTTCATGGTCAAAAATAAAAATAGGAAATGGAGAATGTGAATGGATTTCACCGACCTGGACAAGGCATTCCCAAAGGACTCATTTCTATTATCCCACATCGACCAACTGATCGACGCAACCGCAGGGCACGAATTGCTAAGTTTCTTAGATGCCTACTCCGGCTACAACCAAATCATGATAGCCGAAGAAGATCAAGAAAAGACAACCTTCATCACCCACCAAGCGACGTACTGCTATAAGGTGATGCCTTTCGGACTCAAAAACGTGGGAGCAATGTATCAGAGATTGGTCACCAAAATGTTCAAGGAACGGCTCGGCAAGACCATGGAGGTCTATATCGACGACATGCTAGTAAAGTCGGCAAAAAAGAAGGATCACATCGATCATTTGAAAGAAGCCTTCGGGATACTGAGACAGTACGGGATGAAGCTAAACCCGCAAAAGTGCGCAAAAATAAAGGTATGCAATCTCCTACTTACTATATCAGCAAAACCTTAGTGGATGCTGAAATACGGTATCCACACTTCGAGAAGTTGGCTCTAGCACTGGTCGTAGCTTCACGAAAGCTCAGACCCTATTTTCAGTGCCATCCCATAAAAGTAATAACGACCTTTCCCCTGAGAAGTATTCTACATAAGCCCGAAAACTCGGGCAGACTCGCTAAGTGGGCCATAAAGCTCAGCGAACATGACATATCCTATCATCAAAGAACCGCCATCAAGTCACAGGTACTTGCCGACTTTGTCGCCGACTTCACCGCAGAGATACTGCCAGAGGCGGAACTGGAGGCCCTTTGTGCCTCCCCTAACACCGACCTCTGGACTCTCTATATTGATAGTGCCGTGAATGCCTCGGGATCAGGACTGGGACTCGTCCTCGAAGTTACCACAGGAGAAATAATTCGTCAGTCCATACAATTCCCCGAGATGACTAATATTGAGGCCGAGTATGAGGCTGTAATTGCATGTATGAAATTAACCATCAAATACGGGGCCCAACAACTCATCCTCCACTGCGACTCCCAACTCGTAGTAAATCAAGTCACTAGGACTTACCAAATCAAAGAACAAAGACTACAAAAATACCAATCGAAAATCCATAAACTGATGCCTGAATTCGACGAATGGCGCTTCAAGCAAATCCCCAAGGCACAAAATGTTGAGGCATATGGCTTAGCAAAATTAGCCGTGGCCACCAACAATAACAACAACGAAAGTGTGGTCACCCTCCTCCATTCGGCCATCAATCACGTTGAGGTACTCTCTTTAAACCTTACTTGGAACTGACGCAACCAGTTTATATCCTATCTATAGTGTGGAACAGTCTCATGCGACAAAAAAGAAGCCAAGAAGATCCGCGACAAGCCGCCCGATATAGCCAAATTAATCATGATCTCTACAAAATGACGTTTGGGGGACCCCTCGCTAAGTGCCTTGGGCTGCACCAAATGAGATAGGTATTAGAAGAGGTGCATGAAGGCCACGGTGGCGCTCATACAAGTAATCGCGCCCTCGTCCGATGCATCATACGAGCCGATTATTTCTGGCCCACTATGAAAAAAGAGGCAGCAGAATACGTCCGCATGTGTGAGCAGTGCCAAAGTTACACCCCAATGATATACCAATCGGGAGAGCTTCTCCATACAGTAACCTCGCCTTGGACCTTCAACAAGTGGGGAATGGATATAATCGGTCCCCTACCAGCGGGACGAGGAAAGGTACAATTCCTTCTAGTTTTGACTAATTATTTTTCCAAGTGCGTGGAAGCAGGTGTGTACGCACATATACGCGAACATGAAGTCATCAACTTTGTATGGAAAAACGTCATACGTTGTTTCGGCATCCCCAAATAAATCAGTTGCGACAATGGTCCCTAGTTCATTAGTAAGAAGACAACTGAGTTCTTCGAAAAATGGCACATTAAGCGAATACTCTCCACTCCATATCATCCCACCGCCAACGGCCAAGTCGAGTCTTCCAACAAAACAATATTGAACATATTGAAAAAGAAACTCGGGGAAGAAAAGGGCTATGACCCATATTACTACATGAAGTTTCATGGGCATACCGGACCACACCTAAATCCAGCACAGGCGAAACGCCAAACTCGTTGGTCTACAGAACCGACACAGTCATACCCGTTGAAATCGGGAAACCAAGCCTGAGATATTCACATGCCAGCGGGGCAGAAAAAGATGAAAGCAGATTGCAAGACCTGGACGAAGCTGAAGAACAAAGGGACATGGCCCATATAAGAATGATGGACCAAAAATAGCAGGCAGAAAGATAGTACAACAAGAAAGCCCAACTAAGACCACTTAAAGTGGGGGATTATGTCCTCAAAGCCAAAACATTGGCGTCAAAAGACCCGAGTGAAGGAAAATTGGGTACCAACTGGGACGGACCATACAAAATTACAGCAGCACCGAACAAAGGAGCATTCCAGTTAGAAACAATGGAAGGAAAACCACTCCAAAACAACTGGAACGTCGCCCACCTCAAATACTTCCACTTCTGAAAGGCATCTCCCAAGTCGTACTCTTTTTCCCTCACCCGAGTTTTATCAGTTGGGTTTTCTCGGGGAGGATTTTAACGAGGCAGCAGAGGAGACACATAGTGGTATCTGAGAGCAAATTTATCACATCGTCCAGTTGACACGGTCTCCGGGCCGATATATTAAAGGGACTACACTAGTCTAATCACCATTGTATATGCAAAACTCTACATTTTACAAACAATTCACCATCGCACAGAAGTTTATCAATTATGCAAATGGCCAAGGCTATTTTCTCCATTGTGCAAACGGCCAAGGCTATTTTCTTCATTTTGCAAATGGCCAAGGCCACTTTCTCCATTGTGCAAACGGTTAAGGCCATTTTCTCCATTATGTAAACGGCTAAGGCCAATTTCTCCATTATGCAAACGGCTAAGGCTAGTCTCTCCATTATGAAAACGGCTAAGGCTATTTTCTCCATTGCGTAAACGGCTAAAGCCATATGAAAATCAATAATGGCTAAGGCCATCGCCATTAAGGTTCGACCCAGTTCGACCACGACGGATAACACTTCGACGACAGTCGAAGTTACGTCCTATTGGCTAAGTCCATCGCCATAAAGTTACGTCCTATTGTCTAAGGCCATCACCATTAAGGCTCGACCTAGTTTGACAATGACGGATAACACTTCTACGACAATCGAAGTTATGTCCTATTGGATAAGGCCATCGCCATTAAGTTATGTCCTATTGGATAAGGCTATCACCATTAAGGTTCGACCCAGTTCGACCACGAAGTATAACTCTTCGAAGATAGTCAAAGTTACGTCCTATTGGCTAAGGCCATCGCCGTTAAGGTTAGACCCAGTTCGACAATGACGAAGTCGAAGTTACGTCTTATTGGCTAAGGCCATCGCCATTAAGTTACGTCCTATTGGCTAAGGCCATCGCTATTAAGGTTCCAGTTCAACCACGACGGTTAACACTTCAACGATAGTAGAAGTTACGTCCTATTGGCAAAGGCCATCGCCATTAAGGTTCAACCCAGTTCGATCATGATGGATAAACTTCGACGACAATCGAAGTTACGTCCTATTGGCTAAGGCCATAGCCATTAAGGTTCGACCCATTTCGATCACGACGGATAATACAAACGACAGTCGAAGTTATGTCCTATTGGCTAAGGCCATCTCCATTAAGGTTTGACCCAGTTTGACCAATGACATATAACATTTTGATGACAATCAAAGCAACATCCTATTGGCTAAGCCCATCGCCATTAAAGGTCGACCTAGTCTGACCACGATGAATAGCACTTCGACGACATCCGAAGCAATAACCTGATTGCTAAAGCCAGATCTCGATTCACCCATGACGGATTTTATTCTGACGATGACCAAAACTGATACCCCAACGGCCAAGGACGTATACATTATTTTGACCCCGCTCGAGTCGTGATAAAATTTTTTACAAACAACAAACACTGCCTCTGCAGAGGCTAGGTACCGAAAAATAAAGAACGACCAAAAATTTAAAACGACAAACATAAAATTTATATATTATAACAAAAAATTTATCTACATTCATCCCGCGAAAGGGACCCATTACATTCCAAAAAAAAAAGACAAAACATGTACAAATTCAAGGCTGCTCGCCATCCTACTCGTTGCCTCTTGGGAAATAAACTTCATTATACCAGGAGTCGGAGTCTAGCCGATCGACATCCTCCAAGTGTAGCCTTCCCAATCAGGGGAGTTAGAACTATACCCGCAGGCTTCACGAGCGGAACGAGCCTCACGCCTCCACACATGGACCTTCTCTTCTATTGCTCGACCCTCGACATGAAGTTCTCTATACACGAAGAGTTTGGCCTCAGCAAAAATCCACATCTCATGCAGGATACGGCGCGCACTCTTATCCATCCGGGGGGCGAGATGAGGAAGGTTGTGAAGGTCGAGCCACATCCTTGGAACTTGGGGGGAACCCACCTAAGGGCATTTACTTCTGACACCTTGGCCTCAAGCTGAGTGGTCAAGTCTGCTATCTTACGCTGGAGGTCGACATTCTCCACTGCAATCCCCCGACTGAGCTCAAGCTCATCTTCTTTCTCCTTGAGGAGCGTTTCCAGTTCACTGCTGTGTGCCACGACCTTCATCATCTCTTCATTCGTCTTCTCCAAGTCAGCTACCCCACTTATAATTGGGCCTCTTTTTGCACGAGACCCTCATGCAACACCCAAAACTCGGGATCCTGCTGGAAAAGGTCCTCCGCCGCTCGATGCTTGGAGCGGTATCATTGGTACCTCTTTACCATCTTGAATGGTTGTCTGTTTCTTCTCGCGACTTCTGTGTTTCACCTCTAAAATGAGGGTCTGAGAAAGCCATGAATTAGCATGCATCAAACTAACCTTACAAAACGCAAAAAACAAAAGGGGTAACCTGTAAAGCCATGCCAGCGACCCTTCGCGACAATTCTGCATAACTGACAGCTCTGAGCGACTCGCTCTCAGGGGCGACGCATGGTAAAGTAAGCTCTGATGCGGCCTGCTCGTTGTGTAATATTAAATTATAAGCCCCCGATATCATAATTCAACGGTCGGATCCGTCCGCCGTTATCTCCATATGTGTAATACCCTTCACAAGCTCGTCCACGTCTTCCGGGGTCATCTCGGAGTCCGATCCCTCAGCTTCCTTGCCAACTCCATCAATATTGGTCATTGAGCCACCCTCAGCGACACGTGCCGAATTGGTACCGGCAACAGTACTCCTCTAATGGGACGATCTCCCGGAACGGATAGCGTCAGCCATTAAAACGGCTCTATGCATCTGATGGGGCACACTACTCCTTTCATCTTTTGTATCCACCCCTTGCCCGTCTCGAGTCTTCATATTTTTCTCTCCGCCAACTCCTCGACCTTAGGAGACTCATCCACAGGCTGCAGAGCTGGTACCAATGGCTTCGTCTCGCTCGCAACTATCATTATAGACGTGACTCCTTGCAAATGAACTATAGGGATACCGCCTCGAACGGACACACATTGTATCTCTTGAATATCCGAGGAAGCGCCGGACCGTGCAGAGGTAGGTACTGCCGCTCTTTTCCTAGGATTGCATTGACCTGTCCCCCATGAAGATAAATCAGTCGGTGAAACTTTCAAAATATGTTAAATAAAGTCGGGAGTCTACCCGAAGGACCTGCGGGGCCGTAACTTTGGAGGAACGCGGGCCATGTGCAAGTCTCTTCCGCATAAGGTAGAAAATCAGCAACCCGCTTCCTGATACCAATAACGAGCCAATGAGGGTGAGCGCTACTGCAATGGAAAAGTCAGAAACGCAACAGCCACATGTAATAAGGAATTCAGAAAATGGAGACACTTATATTTCGAATTCCACTTCTCCGGGTACCCGATAGGGTTGGAAACCAGATGTTCAGTCTTGATGAAGAAATACCTACGCCAATATCCGCGACTGGGTCAGTCATCGGTCTTGACCACCATCCCCTTCGTACAACGGCTCTTCAAGTGCAACATGGTGCCCCTTATGTAGCTGACATTGAATAGTTGCAAAAGATGGTGGACAGAGACCTCGCACCCGGCTAGCAACGAGTATTTGGAAAACATCTGACATACTTTATAGGTATATGGCGTAAGCTGAGATGGGCATATGGTGTAAAAGCGATAGAGCTCCTACGCCAAAAGGAAAATGGGAATACCATAGCCAATTAAGAAAGGATATTCATAAAAGGTGCAATATTCCGGTCTATGGACGTCTACGTAATCCGCTCCCCCTAGAACTCGAAGATCGTCTAAATGATCTTGCAACAACTCGGACAGTTCCTGTGGTTGCACGGGAGAACCTTCGTTGAAGTCGCGCCGAGATAGGAAGTGCTTGGGTAGCAAGGTATCCACTGTGAAATGACTAATGTCTTCTTCTTCTTCTTCTTCTACCTCACCACCGCCAGAAGGAGGCGACATATTTGATGGAGTAGTATCAGTAACCCTCGGATTATCCCGTCGAGATTTGGCCATGGTTTCCGTTCAAGAAGGAAATGTGCGTAACACAAACGGAAGAGAGGGAATTTTCCGACCATGGAGAAAAGCCGGAGAACGAAGAGGTTACTTGAGTAAATAGGATGTCTCTTGCAACTGATCAAAATTTGTATCTGGTTAAACCATTCCCCTATTTATAGGGTTGGGTGGCACTAGAATCGGAGAGACATATTTCGAACCGGCGCGGGAAACCAAACGTCAGAACGCCTTTTGTGTTGCCTCGGGAATATGTGTAATGATAACGCATGTGAATGCTGACATCACCCAAGTAAAGGAATTGCGCGTCAACATTTCAACAGTCACGAGTGATGGCTCATGCCTGCTACATTACCGCTTTTGAACAAGGTCAAACTCTCCCTGAACGAGGTCATTGATTCCGTCCATCGAGGACGCACCTCGCTGCAACCCCGACGAACGGAGGGATTAAATGTATGGGGTCGAATTTGACCAACCATATCCCTGCGTCTGCACGGATAATTGTCAAGCATGCACAAGCTAGGGCAGGGTTACGACTTAGGAGCAGTGGGAAAAATGACACCATAGGTTCCGTCGTCCCTTCAAAGGCATGTACTCAGTTTCTATTTATTTTAATATTTCGAGGAGGGTCCTTTAATATATAAAAGGGATCGTAGCATTATAAGAGGACATAGGATATTTATAAAACTTCTTTCTCACTCTCTCTCTATCTGAATCACTCTCTCTCTCTCTCTCTATCTTTGGATCTCTTTCATATACTAAGACAAAAAACGAACAAAACATATCGAATATCCTAAGGTCTTATTATCTTCGATTACGATTAACACATAATTTCTTTTGATTGATCTTCTCGGAAAGTATTCGATAAATTTTGAGTCAAACAATAACTACTCTTATGTAAGTTTTAGATGCATAGTTTCACTATAAAAAATTAAATATTGGATGGCTCAATTAACGCGAAAATCATATTCTTTGACCTTGAGAATTTTTTAATTTCTTTTTGGAACAACGAGCAAATTTATCTCTATAAATACTTAAGTTTCCTTTTGACGTTTAAGTTTATACAATTACATTTGTTTTACTTTTGAAATGTCAGGCCCTAAACCTAGGGAGGCATGGTCGACACTCGGTGCCATACTCGGCCTGAGCGTACCACCCTATAACTATAAATCATGGAGAGATAACCCTCAACTTAGTCCTATGAGGCCTACTTGCAAGCAGACAATACCAACCAAGGGCGACAAAGCCGTACACTGAGGCCATCTAAAGATAACATCTAACTCACCTGAAGAGTAAACACATCCAAACATATATACATAACTATGTAGACCGACAACGTCACCATAAATGTCCACAACCAACAATACTCAACTGAACATGTACATAGGGTCGACAAGGTTACAATACTGACACACAAAACATACATAAATGTATCATGGTCGAAACATAGACCCGAACTCTCCATCAAGTCTGTATATACAAAATGGACTCCAAAGTCTATACCTAATAACTCTGGGAGAGTGAAGCTTACCAATCAAACTGATGTCTCGCTCTGTCTATTGGAAAGGTTTATTCATCTGTCTATCAAAACATACAGACATGAAATGCAACGCCTCCAGCAAAAAGGGCATCAGTACAAAATAATGTACCAAATATGTAAGACAATAGAATAACTGACCGCTAAAATTGAACTAAAGTACATAGTAAACTAGACGCCAAAGAATGCTATGAGATATACTCATTTGTTCTGATTCAACACAATGCAATATAGTAATATCATAGTTAGCCGGTCACATATAGGACTCCGTGTATCTCTTGCTGATCAAGTGGCCAGGAAACTATCAACTCTCAGTGAATATAAGGCCATGCAAATATAAACTCTCACTGATATAAGGACAGATAATAGTATCTCTCACTGACCAAGTGGCCAGGCAATAATATCTCTCACCGACCATAAGACCAGGCAATAGCAATATCGCATTGACTAAGTGGCTAGGCTACAAAAAAATATATGTATATGTTGCAATATATCATGTATATAGTAGAATGGAGGAAGGTATATATGTAACTCTCTGTCTTTGTCCAACATCATGGAACAACATAAAGCTGATGGGGATCCCTCTCAATAAGATACGATGGAAGTATACGGAAAGATGTAATACTTATTGAGATATCGACAATATCCTTTTTTATATAACATTCATCCAAGCAAGTAGGACGAGCAAGCAAGCAACTCGGTTTCGGTAAGTAGGCAACTCGTTTTATTTGTTCAAAATTTCATTTCTCACGTTACTCATTAACCTCAACTTAATCATACATATATTGAATGAAAATACATAATGTAACATGAAAATTTAAATTTAAATTTTAACTTTAATTTAATTTATGCTCCATGTCAAAATTATTAGGTCACCTAAACCTAATACGTAAGAGTATAGAGGTACTAGAGAAATAAAGAGAATGGGAGACAACTTGGAACTTGGAAGTGGCTATACTGGCCGTTCTCGTTAAAATTAACAAATTAGAGTTTGTTAACTTTTTAACGGAGAGAAAAAAATATTAACTTTCAGGAAACTTAAACTTAAGGGACCAAAACGGATAAATGAGATAAGGAACCATATGTGTCATTTTCTCGCCAGTTGCCCATCATTTACAAAAGTTTGTCCTCCGGCGCATTGGACTACACCGCCGGGAATCACTAATTAAAGGTCCGATCAGATCCCGGAGATCGATCCGAGTAGAAAAATGGATACTGGCGAAGATAAGCGAACGCGAATCCCGTTCAAGGAAAGGACTGAATGGGCTGATGTGAAGCCCGTTCCGCAAGACGACGGGCCCTGCCCGGTGGTTCCAATAGCCTACACAGAAGACTTCTCGGAAACCATGGATTATTTCCGAGCAATCTACTTAGCCGACGAGCGGTCTCCACGCGCCCTTCAGCTTACTGCTGAAGCTATTCAGTTAAACCCTGGAAATTACACTGTAAGTCTCTAACTGCAATTCCCTCTTTCAGTTCTTTCCTTTTGGTTTTTCTAATGCAGTATTTTGTGAAATTAGGTGGGATTATTTTTTATTAATTGGAATTTTCGTGTATAAAAATGGTAAAATTGCATCTTTGGCCGAACTTATATGTTATGGAAGTTTGTGAGATAGTTGAGTCGGAATTCGTATAGTGCCTCTGTTTATGTGTGTCTTAATTGGACTGGACACAAAGTTTAAGAATGTAAAAAAGACTTTTGAAGGTTGTGGGCACAAAGGTTAAGAGTTGTTAGTTAATGGGTAATTTTATATGCTTAGGTATGGCAATTCAGGCGAGTTGTGCTGGAGGCACTGGGTGTTGATTTGCATGAGGAATTGAAGTTTGTTGATCGCATTGCTTGGGAGAACACAAAAAATTATCAAATATGGTAAGTTGAAAATTCCACAGGTCCCTTCTAAAGTAAAGGTGATGAAAAGTAAATACTTTGTTGACAAGTGACTTATATCATGAACCCAAGGTTAATAGATATAACATGGAGAAACTGCTTCAAGTTGATAGAATTACACATTAGGTGAGCTTTCAACTACCAGATACACCATTATAAAATATAAAGCAAAAAACCGATACACAGAGACACTCCATCACTGAGTTCTGAATGTCCATCATGTTGTAGAAGGAGGGAAATCATGAATTAGTGGTGAATTGGTCAGTTTTAGTTAGTTAGTGGCCGGGAATTCAATCCATTTAGAAATAAAAATTAATGGCTCTAGCACAAGGATGAACATGCTTTCATTGGGCTGAGAGATAAGGCGAGATATGTACCTTTTCTATGAGATGTGCATGTTTCAAAGAAATTGCAGAAATTTATAAAACATATTGTGTTTATGTTCTTGGTACAAATAATGTTTATAATAAATATTCATTGGTGAGGGGGGAATGATTGTCTTTTACCCTTTTCAGTATCTATGTATCTGCATATTATACTTGAATCCAAGTTTTTCCTTAACAGAAAAGGGAAGTGGGAGAGTTGCTTCCTCCACGGGTCCCACACAAGCTATTCTTGATCTGTTGAATTCTGTATTCGTATCTAATTGTAAATATGTGCACAATGGTCGAAGTTCTTCGTAATAGAAACTTACAGGCATCACAGACGATGGCTTGCTGAGAAGCTGGGAGCTGATGCTGTGACAAATGAGCTAGAATTCACCAAGAAAATATTCTCTCAGGATGCGAAGAATTATCATGCGTGGTCCCATCGACAGGTTGTCTTTCCATCCCTTCTCTCTTTATTGGAGGGCAAAAATATAATACCTTTACCTGTTTACAATAAGCTCTTTTGCATGAGTTGTATTTCATGTTATTAAAATCATGATCTAGATTATTCAAGTTCATGGAATTTATCCAGATCCTAGATAAAATTGACAAGATAGTAAAGTCAATGGTAAAAACCCCCAAGGCTAGTTCAATTGGCAAAGGTTGAGGGATTTGTGACTAGTTCATTGTTGCTTAAAACATGTTTCATGTAATCAATCTCAATTATAGTTTCCCTGTAACAATGTTGTCAAATGCGGAAAAACTTTAAGAAGCCCCAAATTCTCCATGGACTTCTCAAGTAAGTGTAATTAAAATGGGGCTTCACCGTAAAAAAGTGCAAATCATGAAAAATAAAGAATTATATATTTAATGCAAGGAAAAAAGTAATTTTTTTTATAAAGTAATAAATTTCATTAAAAGCAAAGGGCAAAATATACCCATATACAAGAAGTATACCAAAAAATAGGAAACTTTACAAAAGACTTGGTTTTCTATGAATGCCACCCTATCATCTATACATAAGGGAGTCTCGTGGGTGCTCCAAAAAACAATAAGTGAAAAGAGGCTATTCCTCAAATAAACAAGATTTTCCTCTACTCCATGAAAAGTTGTCCTATACCTATCTCTCCATATGGTCCACATAAGTGTAGAGGAGAAGCATCCCATGCTCTGCATGGCTGCATCTTCTCTTTCATCTTTTGAAAGCCCAACTAAACATTTTGTCTTTCCAGTGCCCGGCATCGCCCACTCCATCCCAAACCATCTTAAAATTTCCCACCACAAAAAAGATGCTACTTATAGTGCAGAAGAAGGTGATTCACATTTTCTCCCGAGTCTTTACACATAAGTACCAACTTATACAATTAATCTTCCTCCTCCTCAAATTCTTCGCCGTCAAAATCACACCTCTTGTGGCTGGCCAAATGAAGAAATACACCTTTCTCGGAACCCTCGGGATCCATATCGAATAATGTGGAAAGACTAGCTCCTCCCTAATTAGGAGATTCTCATGATAGGACTTAACGGAAAAGACGCCATCATCCCCCACACTCGTCTCCATGCACCATATCTATCTTGTGAAACTTTTTGATTGCGAAACAACCCAAGCAAATTTTCATATTCTTTTACCTCCCAGTCTGGCAAGTACCTCCTAAACCATAAGTCCGACTGCACTTCTTCTTCTTGTAGGCTGCATAATTGGTGGACCGACATCTTGTTTGGCTTGAAATATTATACATGTTCGTATACGCGATTCTCAAAATGTTGTCCTCGCACCACCTATGCTCCCAAAAGCTTATCTGCTCCCATCCCCCACTCTTAATGAAATGTTCTTATCAAATTCTCCCCACCCCCATAAACCGCACCCATAAGGACGTGAAACATTTTTAGTCCTTCACCACCTTTCTAAAACCCCGTACTTCTCCGCAATCACCCTCCTCCAAAGAGTATCTGCATCTACCCCGGATCTCCATTACCACTTTCCGCGTAACGCCTTGTTGAAAACTCTTAGATCTATTATCCCAGCCCACCCCAACACTTTGGTGTAGTAACAGACTCCCATTTAACTCAGTGAAACTTCCTCTCCCCACTTGAGCGATGCCATAGAAAGTCTATTTGAAGTTTTTCCAGCTTCCTTGTTACGCTAGCTGGAGCGTGTAACAAAGACATAAAATAAGTGTGGATGCTCTACGGAGTACTCTTAAATTAATTAACACTAGATAAATACTTCATTTGCCAACCTGTAAGCCTCTTTTCTACCCTCTCTTCACTGGGTTACAAACTGCTAGGTCTTTATTGGATGCTCCTGGCGATAGTCCCAGATAAGTTGAAGGAAGAGCCCTAATCTTACAAGTCATCACCTGTGCTAGGACCTCATGTTCTCAACCTCGCCCACTGGGATAATCTCACATTTTTTGATGTTGATCTTTAGGCCTGAAACCAAGTCAACATTTGTCTCAGATGAAACAACTGTGCTCTGTTAGCATCACTAAATACTAAAGTATCATCCGCAAACAAAAGCTGAAACACCCTCACCGTACTTTGACCACTAATTGCTGCAGTAAACCCCCCAAGTATCCCAGCCACAGCTCTGACCATCATCCTACTCAACGCTTCCATCGCTAAAATGAACAACATATGGGATAATAGGTCGCCCTGTTTCATCCCTCTCGAGCTACTAAGAAACCGCGTAGATTACCATTCACAAGCATAGAGAACCTGGCTGTTGAAACACAAAACTTGATCCATTTCCTCCATCTTGCACCAAACCCATCCTCAACATAATGGAATCAAGGAACTTGCTAATTAACATGATCGTAGGCCTTCTCAGGGTCAGTTTACACAATATCCTTGGCTCTCCCTGCGTCCTTCTCGAGTCAACCACTTCATTAGCAACTAATGCTGCATCTAGAATCTAGACAAGAGGGGTTGCTCTAATGGTAAGCAACCCCCACTTCCAAACAAGAGGTTGTGAGTTCGAGTCTCCCCAAGAGCAAGGTGGGAAGTTCTTGGAGGGAAGGATGCTGGGGGTCTATTTGGAAACAGCCTCTCTACCCAAGAATAGGGGTAATGTCTGCTTACACACTACCCTCCCCAGACCCCACTAAGTGGGATTATACTGGGTTGTTGTTGTTGTTGTTGTTGCTGCTGCTGCATCTAGAATCTGTCTTCCTTCCACGAAAGCATTCTGCGAAATAGATGCTATGACATCCAATACCTTCTTTAGTCCGTTGGAAAGCACCTTAGATATAATCTTATAAATGATTCGCACTAGACTAATTGATCTATATTCCTTCATGCTCGATGCACCCTCTTTTTCTGAAACAATGACAATTAAAGAGGCGTTGAGGGAAAAGTAATTATAAGCATAAACAACACTTGCATGGAGAAAGGGACTAAAAACTTAAATTGGCTAAAATGTATGAATTAAAAAGTAAATCAAGTTCAATAATCTTCTTAAATTTCCGAATGCAAAAAAACAATTTGAAGTTTTTCATTTGGCAGTAAACTGGTTTTCTTGTGTTAAGTTGCTTATTTCCTTTACCTGAGGTGACCTAGTAGTTAAAAAAGTATGTGTAAATCTTGGAGACCAGGGTTCAAATCCCAGTAGAATTTCTTCCTATTTGCCTAAACCTTGGGGTACAGTTATTCAGTATATTTATTGATGGGAGATAGCGGGTATTGGAATAATCGAGGTATCCACAAGCTGGCCCAAACACCACTACTTTTATAAAAAGGAAAGAATTCCTTATTTCCTTTTCCGAGTTACTTACCAAATCAATCATATCATTTCTTCAACAATTAATATCTCACTTTGGCAGCTATATATATTGAGTAGTGTCCTTATAAAATTATATATATATATATATACTGAGTACTGTGGCTATCTTCAAGAGCCAGAGGTGGCCTCCTTGGTGCTGCATTATAGCATCACTTTAGTGAGACGAAATGTCAACATGCACTGGAGCTCATTGTTTAAGCGCTTTACATGAGCCTTTAACAACACTACCTATAAAAGCATAGACAATAGTGATATACACTCCAAAATTTTGTGCTTCTTCAGTTACTATACATTTTCAACTATTTCTTTGAAGTCGATTCCAATCAAACAAAGATGATAAAAACGCAGACAAAGGGAGAAGATGATAAAGACGCAGACAAAGGGAGTAATTAGTTTTATCTATTCTTGGGAGAATCTTACAGTTCTGTGATCTAATCTGGAACCTGCAAAAAATGAGCTTGGATCCTACTTTTTTGTATTTGCTTCTTTTTCTCATTATCAAACCAGAATACTGATATTCTTTTTTCCTATTTATGCAGTGGGTCCTTCAAGCTCTTGGCGGATGGGAAAATGAGCTTGCCTATTGTCAACAACTCCTCGAAGATGATATTTACAACAATTCTGCTTGGAATCAGGTATTATTGAACTTCTTTTCCTTTTCTATGAGAATAAATAATTCTTTGATAGTAAAGGAAAAGTACAAAGAGGAACAAGCTGTCTTCAACTGACAGAATCAGAAGGTATAAACAAAGAAATCCCCAAACAAGAAGCATATACCACTCCCTTGGGAGCTTTGTTAAAAGTATGCCTGAAAATTAAGATGGCGAGAAATGGATTTTTCTCAATCTAAATCTGGATGCAGAGTAGTACAACAACAACAGTAAAATCCCACAGAGGGGTCTGGGGAGGGTAATGTGTAAGCAGACCTTACCCCTACCCCGATAGGCAGAGAGGCTGTTTCCGAAAGACCCTCGGCTCAGAAAAAAGTGAAAAGAGAAGAAGACAATTCAGTAGTACAACAACAGTAAAATTCCACAGAGTGGGGTGTGGGGAGGGTAATGTGTAAGCAGACCTTACCCCTACCCCGATAGGACAGAGAGGCTGTTTCCGAAAGACCCTCGACTCAGAAAAAAGGGAAAAGAGAAGAAGACAATTCATTAGTCACTCCAGTAGAAACCATAATAGTAACAGAAGCATAACAACCAAAAAATAAATGACATGTAATAACATTAACCAGTAACTAAGGCCCGGTGCTAAGATAAACGGCAAGTATAGTGTGAATTCAACATAAAATGCAAGCTATCTAAGATCAATCCTAATCCAACCCCTCCTCACCCACCCCCGGAATGAAGTACGCAAAGCTCCACTACCCCTACCCTACAACCCTAATGTTTGACCTCCAGTACTCCTACCCTACAATCCTAATGCTTGACTTCCAAATGTTCCTGTCAAGGGCCATGTCCTTAGAAATCTGCAGTCGAGCCATGTCCTGCCTGATCACCTCTCCCAAGTACTTCTTAGGCCTCCCTCTACCTCTCATCGTATCCACCACGGCCAACCGCTCATACCTCCTCCCGGAGCATCAAGGCTTCTTCTCCGCACATGACTGAACCATCTGAGTCTCGCTTCCCGCATCTTGTCATCCACATGCGCCACGCCCACCTTCTTCCAGATATCCTCATTCCTAATCTTGTCTATCCTAGTGTGCCCGCACATCCACCTTAACATCCTCATCTTTGCTACCTTCATCCTCTGGATATGGGAGTTCTTAACCGGCCAACACTCTACCCCATACAACATGGTCGGTCTAACCACAACTCTATAAAACTTACCTTTGAGAAACTGTGGTACTTTCTTGTCACACAAGACTCCCAATACAAGCCTCCATTTCATTCCGCCCGCCCCTATACGGTGAGTGACGTCCTCGTCGATCTCTCCGTCCCCGTGGATCATCGAGCCAAGATACTTGAAGCTATCTCTCTTGGAGATGGCCTATGATCCAAGCCTCACGTCCAAGCTAAATCTGGATGCAGAGTATGTGCTGGAATAGTCTAGTGGTACCCACAAAAATACAACACAACATGCATAAACTCTTCCATAAAGCTTTGATTTCTTCACTTGTCTGAAACCCATGAAATTTTAATGAGAAAGGACTTCTAGGCAGTGGCGGAGGCAAGATATATACTAAGGGTGTTCAAAAAAAATTGTATTGCAGCTCACGGGAATCGAACCTGCGATCTTCTACAGTGTAATTTTTCGGCGAAGGGTGTTCGGGTGAACATCCTTGCACCCCCTGCCTCCGCCCCTGCTTCTAGGGTTGACATATATGTCTCCATATTTGCAAATAACCTCCGTCAAGTTCATTTTCTCTAGGAAAATGCATAAACAAGTGTGCATGAGACTCATTACCATGTTTGCTTATTATATAACAGCTAGGAGAAATACACAGCAAGCTCAGTAGTGCTGCTTCTATTTGACTGTGTTCACTCTCATTTTAGTCGCTAGCAACAATTAGCTGCAAAAATTTCATTCTTTTTTCGTTTCAATTTTTCCAAAACTCCTAACTGATATCAGTACCCCCACTGACATTTTCATGGAGGTCACCTCTTACAAATGTTTTAATGAGTTATGACTATTAACTTTTAAAAGGGTAAAAATTCCTTTGTGAAGGTAGTGTAGCTTCTCACTTTACTTTGTTTCTTGTAGAGATACTTTGTTGTGACACGATCACCTCTATTAGGGGGCCTAGTGGCAATGAGGGAATTGGAAGTGAGTTACACAGTTCAAGCCCTCAGAGCTAGTCCAGAGAATGAAAGTCCTTGGAGATATCTTCGCGGTCTTTACAAGAATGATACACAATCTCTAGGTGAGGATCCTCAAGTAGCATCAGTGCTTTTGGATGTTTTAACCTCCAAAAATAATCATGTGCATGCTCTGAGCTTGCTGTTGGATCTTCTCTGTCATGGTTTTGAACCAAGCGAAGAATTAAAAAGTGCAGTAGATGTTCTTACTCCAGAGTCATGCTCAATGGATTTACCATTGGCGAAGAGAATTTGTTCCATCTTGGAACATGCTGATCCAATGAGAATAAACTATTGGAATTGGCGAAAAAGCACTATTCTCGTTCAATCAGCTAAATGCCAGAATACAGATAGGTTGGCTGATTTAAGTATGCAAGATAACTTGTAAGAATATTGCAATGATGTTGTCCGAATACTCAGATTGCCATATCTAAATCATTGAAGAAGTCAGCTGGGAAATAACTGAATGGCACGAAGAGCTGGAAAAACTGTGCCCCGGGAATTTCTTATTGCCTTAAGTTTGTGCCCTGGTGTATTTCTTAAGTTTGGACGCATTTCTTAATTATGGTGTGGGTGAGTTCCAATATTCCAGAGGAAGGCTGGTAACATATGCAATTTTAGCGATTTCTTTCTGTCGAGTTACTCTAAAAGTTTAGTAGTTGTACTTTAATGACGATATATTACAGTGGGGTTAATGTTGTACTCAGACTTTCGATTTCATTTTTGTAATTTATCAAACGGAAGGAAAATGTGACAAGCTGAGCCTGAAAAGTTGGAGAATACAGCTCATATCATCTTAAATGCCATACTAAATAAATTAAAATCTAAAGCCTGATAAGACAGCCACAGATCAGCTCACTTCAATTTTCTTTCTGATCCTTTGACACGTGTATGGGCAGTATCTTGAATCACGTTGGCAATTTACATCGTGGTTGCAAAAATAATTTTCAATTGACTATGTCATAAACTATGGCAATTTACATTCTTTTTCTGTTATTACTGTTTTATTTATGGTCCTTATGTTTAGATTATTATTTACGCTATTCTGCTGGAGTTACTAATCCTCTTTTGTCCTTGTTTTTGTTTGTTTTCGATTTCTTTTCTTTCGATGAGTCGAGGGTCAATTGGAAACAGCTTCTCTGCTCTTCCGAATAGGGGTAAAGCCCGTCTACATATTACCCTCCTCAGATCCCACTTTGTGGGACTATATTGAGTAGTTGTTGTATGTCATAGGATATGGGTTCACGCAAATCCATACTCACTCTTTAAATTATGTATAATAATGTTATATTCCTTCAAAATTACTTAAATATATGTACGAGCTCAAATACTCCTATAGTGCAATAGTTATTGAGTGCACCTCTACGAGTGGCGGTTCAAATCCCACATTTCAGCATGGAATATAAATATATTCATGAAAATCACAAAAAATTTAAAAAGAATATAATTTTGTACCTTCAATTTCAAAAGTACAGTGGATTTACGGTAAGTGACTAAAGCTAAACATGTCAAATGTAAATTCTAGATCCACTTCTTCACAGTAATGCATTTGTCCTGTTGAAATCCTGAATCTGCCTCTGCTTCATTATAGTAGTTTGTTTAAGCAATGAAAACAAAATTATAGTTGTTTCAGCTAGTTCGCATCCAGTAGTTATTAGCAGGGGCGGTCCCAAACGGAGAGAAGTAGGTTCAATTGAACCCGCATCGCTAAAAAATAATACTGTGTATATGCATAAATTATGGCTAAAACAAAGTAAATTTTGTATAAAAATTATTCTTGAACCCGCTTATACGGCTTATACCACTTATATCAGTTATGGACTTCTCTGACTGAACCCGCTTTTACAAAATCTTGGGTCCGCCACTGGTTATTAGTCAGCTGATTAACAGAATAACGAACTTGTTGAGGAGAAATATTGTCTTCCAAAACATAAATTCTCCTACCATTTTATCAAAACTATGATAAGGGACGTGATATGGTGAATATGGTGCATGTTAATATATGGCTTTTAACCTCCATGATAATCCTTGTCCCAATGTGCCAAACTGAAGATAATCTTCATCAACATCTCCAGAATAACCATTCGATTCTTACCCTCCACACAATAGAAAGAAAAGAAATTGAATGAAATGCTGGTAGAAGGATACACATTCGGAATACATTGCTCCTCCGCATTTTGAAGAGGCACATAGTATCAATCCAAAATACTGATATCATGGACTAACTTACCCTTAATCTCATATGAGTATCTGTTCTTACACCCGTTGTGGAGTGTAGGATAGTGAACTGAACTGTACAAAATGATCTAAATGCTACAATATGTACTTTGCCAGTTTGTCAACTTCTTCACAGTCTCCCATCAAAACAAAACCAGTAACTTTCCTTCCCAATCCACTAAGATGGAAGAAAAAAGCATAGACGTTTATACGGCAGGTACAAAATATGAGCTACGAGCACAAGGATTTTCTATCGTTAAATCCAAAATGAAAATGTTATGGGAGAAATGACTCAAAAAACTGTATCCTCACCGCTAAACTTGTTAAAATCCATCTTATGTCACTTTTTGGGAGTAGAAGATGGGCTTGACGCCTCTTTGAATGCGGATGGGCAGAGATCACTTACCGCACAGATCGCACAACGTGGTCTTAAAGGAGTACATATGGTCTGTCCAAATCCTACCTGTTTTTAAGATCAATAGAACTAAGTTAACTGGGCCAAAAAAAAAGTGATTTGCAGGGAATCTAAAAACAGAAATGGTTTAATGTATAAAAGCTATTCGTCTACTTTGGTGTAACTATAGAAATAGTCTTCTGGATTCAGATGCTGAAAAGTTTCAACAAAGAAGAGAGTGTTGAGATTGTTAGTTCCTCAGCTTCCCACTTTTGTGGAATCAATTTAAGCAAATATGTTGAGCTTTTTGAGCTACCAAGATACATTCCCTAGTCAGACACCTTGTTCTATGTTCTATGAGCAGCAATCTTGTTAATGTCTGTACGTGCTGCTTCGAAGAAACTTTCACAAAATACTGCGCATCCACTTTCGTTGAGATAAGATGAAAAAGAACCATGGAAGAATCTCCACCAGTTTGGTAGCTTTGTATTACTACGATGGAGAATTTATATAAGTAGCTATAATTTATGCCAGCAATGAAGATAGATCGCGTACATACCAAGAGAGGATTGATAGGCACCCATTCTTCCTTCGGAAGCCAAAGCTGCAAGGACTCCCTAGTCTCCTCAGGGGTTCTAGTTTTCTAACAAAGAGAAAACAAGTAAGAAATTATACAACATTCCTGCAATGAATTATGATATGATTTAAATAATTGATAGATCCTTTAATATCATTTTGGAAGGCAACTTAAGTTTTGGATCCCCTCTTTCCGACTCGCCATATACATTCAGTTTTTTTGTCCTAGTTGTACTGGTCTAATAGAGGACGGCCAAGTAAAAGTAAAGAAATGAAATAAGGGGAAAAAAGACAAAATTTGTCCAACCAGAGCATGTGATCCTTGTACGGCGTACAACAAGGGAGAATGAAGTCTCTGCAACAATTTCTTTATCTCTCCACTTATTGGTCATGTCAAATTCATTGCTACCATTATTTCTTACAACAGTCTCTGCATGCTTCCACGTCTTGTTTTCATGAATCTGAATCTAACCATTCAATTTTACACTTTTCCTTTACTTGCAAGATCATCCCTTGAATTAGGTCACTTTTCATATTCTGCATTAGGTGAAGCAATTGCAAGTCAAACCAATCAAATCTTTTATGCTTTATGCTGTTATCGATCAAATTTGTTAAATAACTTTCGTTCAATGGTCATGTTGGAGGAACTAAACTTATCCATCTTGCTTGGAGTATGCTTTGTTGAACATTAAGAGAATTTCAACTGTTTCTCAACAAGATTTAATTCTTATACCAGGCCTAAAATGTTGTTGGCCACAATTATTATATCCCAGAATGGTTAAACCAGTGCTCAAAGCCTCAAACCCCACACCATAAGTCTGCTATTTTAAAGGCAATCCATAATTATGGAAAGCTAAAGCAAGGCAAAAGTTTAAAGTTTCTTCTACTTTTCTTTTTTAATTGGGACTTCCATATATTTTATGCTTTCCTCAACCCATATGAATTTTCAGTCAAAGTTGAAAAAAAGTAGCGTCCATTAAGTGAGAATCACAGAGACCTGAGACATTAGACGTACTCTTTGTCAGATGTAAATCAAGAGTACCTGCTTTGTTCCGGGACGTGATACCCATCCAAGCCGATTACAAATTCGATGCACATGAGTATCTACACATATCCCTTGAACGTTGTTCCATGCAACATTCATAACCTAAAGGGAAATACATCCAACTGGTTTACAAGTGAGGATGACAAGGGAATAGGGAAAAACATAACTTCCTTACCAGATGAGCCATCTTGGGACCAATTCCGGGGAGTAGAAGCAATTCCTCCAGAGAACTAGGAATGTCCCCGTCATACTTTGAAAGACAAATTTTTGCTATCTTTTTCAGGTTGCTAGCCTTTCTTGTGTAAAAGCCCACCTGAAAGGGAAAGAGTGCATACATTACCGATCAATGTTCAGAAAACTCTCGAACATGTTGATATAAAGGACAATACTGAATGTTTCTTAAATTTTTCTAGCATTTCAGCTAATCCAGGTCTAGCAAAAGCAATACAGTATGCAAGTAATTGGTGTAAAAGGAGGCCTACCGGATATATCAAACTCTTGATGGTTTCTTCATTTGCTGTGTCAATGGCATCTGGAGCAAGCAAGCCATTTTGCAGGAGACGCTGGATAGCTCCTGTATGATAATAAAGCCTTAACGAATGCAAGAAAAATAACATAATTACAGATTATTTGAACCAGACCTAGGTCTAACGAAAACTATGTAATTTAGTAATGACACCACACGATTTAGCACTTCAACTCAAAAATCATGTATCTCATTTATAGCAACTGTTTTTCCATCCTATACTTGATACTTATTTCAAACCTGAACTTATAGAAAGACCTCTATTTGCACAGGTTTTAGGAATTTTCAAGTTACAAATGGAGATTTGACAGAAAAGTTCAATATACATGGTTGTGGGATATCAGCAAAGATCTTTTTTTGCCATAATCAACAGAGAAAACAAGACTACAACAACAACAACAAGAACAACATACCCAGTAAAATCCCACTAGTGGGGTCTGGGGAGGGTAGAATGTACGCAGACCTTACCCCTACCCAGGAAGGATAGAGAGGCTGTTTCCAGGAGACCCTCGGCTCAAATGAAAAGATAATACTGTCAGAAAAGAAATGAAAGAAGAGACAAGAGCAGTGATAATAATAGCTTAAAATAGACCAAATAAGTGAGAGAGGAGTGCAATAATGTAATCATATGCAAAATAACACAATAGTGTGAACAGAACCTATACTGCTACCGGACATAGGCAAAACTCTATCAGACTACTACCCGCTTCAAAGAGGGAAAAATTATAAACTTCCCCTAGAGAAAACAAGACTCTTGAAATAAAATAAAGAAACAGAAAAAGGAAAGGGGGGGGGGGGGGGGGGGGATGCTGAAATTTAGGGGAAGAAGCTTTTTAAGACTGCTGGAGCAATATGGGGTAAGATGACGAAGACAAGGACAAAAACAATGACAAATTTTTTTATTTTAAGATATAATAATCAGTAAAAACCAAATATCTTAGACAATCAAATTCAAACATCAGGCACAATATAACTAGGATTGGCAACATCAGAGTTGAGTACAGCATCAGTAAGAGAGCTTTCAAATTAAAAGATTAGAAACCTTAGAACTTGCCATGATTAACTTGATCTTTGGTCTGGCTTGACAAGAGTGATGATACTAGGACCGCAAATCTTCTTTCCTGACGAAAACATTAAGTGACAAAATTAGTAACAAAGTCAAGATCGGGCATCCAGAAGCACTAATAATTCAAAAATTCTCCACCAAAGAGTCGGCAACGGATACAATCTGCGAAACTTGAATGGACGTAAAGCCAATTCTCAGTCAACAACTAGAAGAGTTTACTGTTAAAAGCATCTAAGAGCATGTTGCTGAAAACAGTTTATTAATAATAGCTTCCCAAAGAAGGCAAAACACTGAATTAGCAAGATATTAGTTGAAAACCTAAATTCACATAACAAAATAAAAGGATAACATCCAACAATTGTATGTTTTGATGAACTTCTTTCACCAAAAATGTTTTGCCTTCGCCCTTTTCCAGAGTAAAATAGTTCCTTTTTGAGGTAAAATGCATGGATACTCTTCTACATTGCCTAAATCATGCACCTCTTCTCCTGTTCAGGAATTTAATTCCATGGCACACGTGTCACCTAAAGTTCTGACATTGGTTAGTAAAAAGGAGGTTAGAGGTTGTTAATATCACATGAAAAAGGTACCGCTACACCCTTTTTAGTGTAACTTCTACTCGTTTCCTTTTCCTTTTCATTCTTACCTCTACAGAATAACATTGTTTCTATCCTCATTATAGGTGTAATCTTCTTTTGTAAAGCCATTTCAGCACCTACTGCGTGCTATAATGACATATATATACAAGGAAGAATTATCTTTTGGAGAACACATTGCTTCTTTGCTAGAGTTATCATTTTGATCTGTAGAAATCTGTAGCGAGTTGTTCAAGGGTCTAGGAGTCATTCTAGAACTTTCTTTCTTTATTAGTATCATTTTAAAAAAGAAAAAAGAAAAATTGTAAGTGTTCACAGCTTCCCAAAGCCTGAAACTTGTCCTCCCCCCACCCCCCACCCCCACCCCACCCCCCCAAAAAAAAACCACTACTTAACCCTTGTTGACATTAAAACCCTTCTTACCCAACAATTACTTACCCTTTTCACCCTCAAACCCGACAGATTTGAATCCTAAAGCTGCTTTAAATTCGTCCCACCATCACAATATGCTTTTGAGTTCAATTAGTGCACAAAAAGTATCACCTTGGCAGGAAGAGAACTCCCAGCTTTCTCACAACCCATGGAGTCTACAGGTGCATCCTCAGAGGATCTCATCTTGCGGATTCCATCAAGAACTTTTTCCCAGTTCAGAGGCGGTCGTACTGAATCAGAGAGACTGACGCTTTTGATTTCTGTCCTTCAAAAAACCTTAGCTAAATGATATAGTTAAACAAGACAAAGTGCCTATTGGCTCAACAAAATGTAGAGTTGCGAATAAGGATGCTTTTAAGTCATTTTTATTTCAAACGAACTAGTGTAAGTTATAAACCAAAAGAACACTTGCCATTAGCAAACCGCGACAAGACATAATAAATAGAATTCTATTAAAGCATCAAAATAAATCTCATTAATTCTATACTGAGGCCAATTCTATTTTTTCGTGTCTAGAAAAGTGAATTGGAGCTAAGAACTCTTCCCTTTTCTTCTTTATTCACTTTGGTAGTACAAGTATTACATCTTCATACCTTATCCAAAAAAGAAAGAAACATCTTCCTGTTACAAATTTCTATTCAACGTGTCAATTGAGATCGTCAGTTCTGAATATTAAAAGTAATGAAACCAATGAATGTCTGGAAACAAAAACATCAACAAGGTGTTTTCGTTCGGATATAAACATGATTGAAAATCAGCATAGATCCGGAGATTCCCGAATAGGGCAACCTTTCGAACTGCTGCTGAATCACATAATATTGTGTATCTCTTAAATTGGACTCTTCTACTAGAAGTTAAAGCCATTCACCAGAAGATTTGACAAGCTAGTTCGCGGAGAAATATTTCCGCGGTTTTAACTATACAGACTTGAGCTTTTGACCAACCAACAGCCACTTGGACGATATATAATTCATGTTTACTTGGGTTTTCAAAGCTTTATAGGTTTGTGAGTTTTGTTTCAACAAAAGTAGATTATCTTCAGGCTTATAGTTGTGAATGTGATATTAGGTTAGAGGTAAGATCTGTTTAAAATTTGATCCTAGAGATGGAGGTCTTTTACATCCAAAAATACGACTTTGCAGTGACATGAAGGAACAGAGATTTGAGGAGGTTCTCCATTTCAGATTTGAGATTGAGTTGTACGATCTTTTGAACCTTTAGCTAAGTAGAAGAAGGATTTCTTGCAGATTTAACACTTATCCCTTAGCTGGCAGGTTCATTCCTTTTCTTTAAGTGCATATTTGTATTACCTCCTAAATCTCATGTTCACAATTCTTGACAGTTATAATCTATCATCTCTTTCGACTGTCATCCAAAGCTCATCAGCATAACCAAAGATGCATATCCGAAGAGACAAGGCTAAAGACGTATCTAAATTTATTCCTGCTTCAGAAACAATAATGGAAACCTCTGGATTATCTCATTTACCTTTTTGTGTCAACTGGGATAGAGCTTTTTCTCCAGTCAAATGCACAGTTTCGGCAGGTGCTGCACAACGTAAAGAATGATTGGCAAAAGAGATGATAAACGAGAAATTGGGAAGCCCAAATGCCGACAGGAAAGCAAAAGCAGAGATGCAGAGGTGACTGAAAGCTTGTAACAGTGACAGAGTTCTACACATTGAAACTTCATACAAACATGAAAAAGAGAAATGGGAATAACATCGAAATTCAACCTTCAAAATTTTATCCCCCTTTATCAAATCCAAAAAATGGCCCTTTTCACTAGCTCACAATACACTTGCTTATACAATGGCTGTCATATGTGCCATTGAAAAGCCACATCTATAGATCTTCTATTACTAATAAACTTTTGATAACATGACTTGCAAGCACTAGGTTGTGTACTTCCTCTCTTATCTCCCTTCAACACTCTAATTCTTTGCACAATGCAAGTTCAACTCGCTCTTCTATACAACTTAATTTTTACATGCTTTTCCTTTCATTTCAGATCACCTTTTGGATTTCAGATCACCTTGGAAGTCAAAGTGCTAAGTCAATTCCTCACTACTAATATGTCTATGTAAAAAAGAAAAGATATCCAACGGGTCATAAAGATTCCATTGCATTTTTTACTTCAATTAGTCATCATCTATCACTTTTGTTGCTTTTCCATTGATATCTTTTCTAACTTATCCTTCTTTTTTAACTGCCAAGAGTTAGCTCATGTCAAATCATGCAATCTTTTTGGTCTCACTAACTCAAACTTGAAAGAAATTTGCTCCTCGAGTCAATAAACAAATACACCCTCTCACTTTTCTATATAGCAGTAGCTAACTACATAACTTGGATATTCTGTATTTTTTCCTTTTTTTTTTCAACAATCACTCTATCTAATTAACAGTCTTTCTAAAGTTGTATCTTTCTAGTGTTCTTGTACTCGAATAAAAACTTATACAAAATCATGTTCAAACTTCATTGTTTAATCTTATGATAAGAAACTTCATTGTCAAATCATGCAAAGATTTTATCCAGTTGCATTCATTTATTTCATCAAAAACTATACAATTGATAAGAATAGCTATGGAGTCAAAATAAAGACTCGAGACTTACTTGACTGGGAATACATATCGTCCTTAACGTAGGAAAAATCCTCTATATCAGGCAGTTTAACAAACTGCAAAATTCAAAAAGAAAATTAGAAAGTTGTTCTTTTTCCTTTATATCACTGAAAACTAAATGATCAAATTACCTTCAAAAGCTGAAATGATTAAACCAAATAAGTAATTGAGTTTTGAAAAGTTTATCCCCTCTATTAATGCACTTAATTACAACAATTTCAAGCCAAAAGTAATAAAGATATAGGAGTAACATACTTTTTTACCAGAAGATTCTTCCTTGACCTCTTTGACTATACCTTCCAGAGTCTTTTTCCGTACGATAACACGAAATTCAGGAACGGAGCTACCACCTGAGCCTTCAGAACCTGCACATAAAACTTAATAATATTACTTAAACTTCCAACTATGGCTGAAATCTCCCCCACCCCTCAATAATTCAATGCGAACTTTTATCTTTTCAACAGTAAAGTTATTAATACTGGGATGCTTTGAAAAGTCGAGTATTTCTTTTTATTTTTTGACTGGCCTGGATTTTTATCAAAAGTGGGTTCTCGCTTGAAGGAGCTTCGGGTTCGTGGCATTTTTGCGGAGGAAATGGTTTGAATCCGAAGAGGGAGAAATAGTGCAGTGTTTCTCAGAAGACAGAGAGGCATTTTGCCTAAAACCAAACTATGGGGGTGCTTCTTGGTTTTTGGACCCTTCGAAAATAAGGTAGCAGAAGCATAGTTGTTGTTGTTCCAATTCCAGTCCCTTGTTATTATTTAGTACAAGATTTAGGGTTTGTTTGTAAAGCCCTAATTAGAATTGATGTAATAACTAGGATGCTAATATCATAATCTAGTAACTACATTGTACTATAATTATAAGAATATGTTTGTTTGTCATAGTATAATTATAATTTTTTTATAAGTATAAAAAAGAGAATATTTTTACTATTTAAGATGTATATTTTTTTCGTGAATATATATTAATTAGTAATCATATATTTATGACTAATATTGCAAAAATAATTTTTATATATCTAAAATTAATAATATTGGTTTAGTTACTTACAAAAAACATATGTTTTGGAAGAAATATATTTATCTTTAAGTGGATTCTGATTCATGCAGTCGTTCTCTGCTGCATTGGTTTTTTCACTCCCCACTCTCCACCATAACAAAATATTTCCACTATATCTCAGGAGTAGTCAAAGGTGCTACGTGGGTTTCGTGACACAAGATGATGTGCTTTTTCCACAATTGACTGTAGAGGAACCCTTCGTTTTTGCTGAATTCTTAAGACTACCAAGCAAGATGAGCCGACGTCAGAAGTATGAAAGGGTCAAAGGTTGCGCTTGCGATAATCCGAAGGTTGCGCAAGACCCCTTCAACCTCGCCCGCGTGTTAGCTTGCTTGTACTATCGCTCGCCTGCCTGACCTGCTTTCTGGCTAGCTTCTTTATGGCAAGCGCTACCCTAACCTAGCTAGCGCTACATCTTACTAACGTCGTCTGAATTGCCTTTTCTCCTTTTTTGGGTTTTCATAATTTTTTCCATTTGTTTAGTCTTATAAATTCAATCACCATAACTCACACCTTTTTATCTTCATAACCTATATTTTTTAATTATCTCAATAGCTTTCATGCCTTTCATATTCTTAACCTCTAAATATTTAATGTGTAATTTTATGACTAATTATTATATATTCCTGCATATGTACATGTTATTATATGTTCCTGCATATGTACATATTATCATATGGAATAAAAATTTTAAGATATGTTGCAAACTAAGAGGAGAAGGTCTTCCTAATGATCTTTTGTCAAAAATTACATATTTTTTCTCATAGAAATTTTCAGCTTCATAATATACAACTAACAATAATTTATTTTATTTTATTTGTGTAATTGGAGCTTTAAGAATCTATGTGTTTTTTATTTTTATTTTAGATTTTATTTTTCTTGGTATTGAAATTTCTTAATTAAATAAAACTTAAGTAATATTCATTGATAATATACAATTAACTATACATTATTTTGATTATTTAAAAATAAAGTAAATTTATGAATCAAAACCAAACGTATTTTATTTATTGGCGATTTTCTTTTCCATAAAAGATGGATAATATCTAAATTTGTTATTAACTCGATAAGTTCTTTTTTTTAAACGTTATTGATGTTTTTTAAACTACGCTCGAAGCGCGAGTAAGTCTACTAGTTATTTAAATATTTGACAAAACTAATTTATCAATTCTAACTAATAAATGAACAACATAAAATGTGAGTCAATGCTACTAAAACAAGTAAATTAGAACCAAGAATATAATACAGTTTCAAAATCCTCAAAAAAAAAGAAAATAGTTTAACATATGTAAAATTTCAACATAACTTATGATAGGAAACATAATAAGTCTATAACCACATTCAACAATAAAATTTTACTTGAATTGTATCACTCATTATATATCAAGTTTGTTAATGACTCATTATTTCTAATATTAGAAGGTGTAGTTTCAAAAACTAGAATAATAAAACAAATAAGAAATAAAATATAAGTAATTACATGAAATCACAATAAAGAAAAAGTAGAAAAAACAAAAATAAATAAATATAACGTCACACTCTTATTAATTTAAGTATTTTTTTTCTTTTTTGTTTCTAGTTTATATATGTTGATGTTATAATGTAATTGAACGCAAATGATGACAAAGTAGATTGTTCAGTTCCAAACTGGGCTCTTCGATTCATTGGCTACAAAATGGGGAGAGTTCTAGACTGGAAGGTTGAAAAATACACGAATCATGTATAACTTTTCAAATTTGTTTTTTTGACTTTTCATTTGTTTTGCTTCTTTCGATTATTACTTCTCTTCCTTAAAAAAATGATTTATACTTTCTTTTATTATAATCCATATTCTTTAAAATAGTTATGTCACGTCCCAACCTCCATATCCGGTTGTGATGGTGTCTTTCGTGAAGACAAAGCCATCCAACTAACCCACTTCGTTTCTTTAACACCAACTAAACATAAATATATGAAAAATACAACTTAAGAACACTAATTATCCACATTACAGCCTAACTCGGCCCGACTGGGGTGTCACAAGTCACGAGTATCTAGGAGGATCTTGATTACAATTTCGAGGTCTATAATACATAGAGCAAAAAAAATCTAAAAATCAAGAAAAAGAAGAAACTCGGTGTCGTGAACGCCAGCAGTCACCTTGCTTAGCTACGATAGCAATCCCTTCAATCCGCTTTTAACCCGCCACCGGGAGAGCAGTACCTACAACTGCACGCGAGGTGCAGGGAGTAAAGTGAGTACATCCAACTCAGTGGTAATAAGAGCGAATCATACGTGAGTGATAAGAAAACACGTATGAGCACTCCAAAATGCTATAAAAGACTGTGCAACCCCTTTTTAATAAAAATGTAAAACCGTAACACCGAGAAAGAAATCCTTTAGAAAATCTCAAGCTCATTTAAAAATCTCCTTTGAAAATATGCCTTTTCAACAGTTGCGAAAATATTTTCAACAAGTAGGAATAACTAGGAAATCTGCCTCTCGCGCTCAGTATCAACCTCTCAGTACAGTATCAGTCCCGCGGGCTTACTTCCAATTCACAAGGTACAACATCAGCCTCTCGAGCTCAGCACTCCTTAACATGTAACACCAAAGTATCTAGTCAACAAGGCAAGTAGCGAAATGTACGCCAATGATATGTGAGTGTTAAAAATCATGTCACGTAGTACCAACAAGAATGAATGCATGAATGCAATGCAATTCACATGACCGCTGCGGCACGCAGCCCGATCCATTTGGGTACCCTGCACTCACTGGGGGTGTGTACAGACTCCGGAGGGGCTCTTACAGCCCAGGCGCTATAATACTGCGGTGTGCAGTCCGATCCATATAATATACTACTGCAGCATGCAGTCCGATCCATATAATATACTACTGGGTTGGGCAGTCCGATCCATATAATATACTACTGGGTTGGGCAGTCCGATCCATGCATGTGTATGTATGTACTGTTGCGGCGTGCAGCCCGATCCATGCTCAGTCCAGCAATGCACATAAGCCCATTGGACAATAGAAAAATAGCAGTTCTCAGCTCAAAACGTCAGTAAAATATCATTTAAGTTTTCAAATCTTTGAAAAATTACTGAGCTTGCAAAAACAGTATTTAGAACCTTGGGCTGAGATCAAATAATATGCAACGTAATGCAAAAAAAAACAGTGACATCAATCCCTGAAGGATTCAAATAATCGGCACGAAGCCCAAAACATGGCAATCAATCCAAATCATGATAGCATCAAGTAGTTTTCAGTCAATCATGCAGTAAAATCAACAACCGAGACGGACTAGGCCACAATCCCCACTGGTGCTCTACCCCACGCTCATACCTGGCGTGCGAGTCACCACAATACAACACAATGATGTGCAAATCCGGGGTTTTAAAACCTCGGGATATCATTCACAAGTATTACTCACCTCGAACCGGCAAAATCTCAAGCATGTGATGCCTTTGCCCCTCAAATCGGCCTCCACGCGCGTCGAGTCTAGCCAAAAACAGAACGAATACATCAAAATATGCAAATGGGACAATATCCAATCGAAAACTATCGAATAATAGCAAGAACCTCGAAACTAGCAAAACTCTAGCACTGATCCCGCTTCTCGTAAAATTACAAAACTCACATTGTCGGGTTCCTCGTCTCGCTACGAGTCCACACATACCAAGAACTCCCAAATTCAAGCTCAAATGACCTATCAAATTCCAATTCGAAATATCAAAAACTCAGCCCTAGTTCATAAATTTTAGGCTTAATTTCCTTGAATTTCTGGACCAATTTCACAATATAATCATGTTTTTAGTTCATAGAACTTACCTCCAGCCAATCACATTTAAAACCCTCTTTAATTGTTCTCAAAGATCTCTCAAGGTGCTCAACAATGGAGTAAAATAACTCCCAAGTCGCGGATGAAATGTCATTTTAAACCCCTTCTGTGAACAGTCATTTTCACATATGCGGTGTCCAACCCGCTTGTGCGGCTACCGCTTCTGCAGTTTTCTATCCGCTTTTGCGGATTTCACTAACTCGCCCAAGACCGCTCATGTGGTCCATTTCCCGCAAAAAATGAGACCGCTTCTGCGGTCCCACGTCCGCTTCTACGGAACTGCCTCAGCTCTCCATTTTGCTTCTGCGACTACCCCACCGCATATGCGGAATCGCTTCTGCGGTCCCTTTTTCGCAGATGCGGAAATACCAAATACCAGCAGTCCTAGATTATGCAACAATTCCAAAAATTCTCCGTTAACCATCCAAAATCATCCGAGGCCCCTCGGGACCTCAACCAAAAGCATCAACATAACCCAAAATATCATACGAACTTGTCCCAATCATCAAAACACGTCAAACAACGCTAAAACCTTCAAATCACATCAGATTCAAGCCTAAGTTCTTAAAAAACTTTCGAAACACACATTCGATCAAAAACCCGACCAAACAATGTCCGAATGACCTGAAAATTTACAGGCATATCCTAAATCATCTAAAGAAAATATTGAAACTCTCCGAATTCCATTCCGACCATCGGATCAAAATCTCACCTATCAATCGGAATCCGCCAAAATTTAAACTTCGTCAGTTCAAGTCTAATTTTTACACCTGACCTCCGAATTCAATTCTGATCGCACTCTTAAATCACAAATCATCCCCCGAAGCTAACCAAACTACGAAATTTTACATCCGAGCCCTCTAACCACATAGTCAACTTCTAAGACAAGCTCCCTCTCACATCCGAGTCCAGTTGACTTTTCCAAAACAAGCTCCATTCTAAGAGACTATGTGCCTCATTTCTAACTAAAACTAGATCAATTCTATCTGATCAACTCAAATACTAATATTGAAATATATAGCAACATAATATGGGGGAAACGGGCGGTAACTTACGTGACAACGGGCCGGGTCGTCACATTCTCCCCAACTTAAACAAATGCTCGTCCTCGAGCGTGCCTAGAGTTGTTCTAGAAGCCAACTAAGAACTGAACAACCTTACCAGACATATACCCGGGGTGATCCTCTTTAGATGGCTTATATGGCTTAACTTATATAACAATCATTGGATGGATTAAATCGCTTAAAGCATATATGTTTTTTTGGTCTTGAAGTACCACATGTTAAGTGCAATTTGTGCACAGTTGTATCTTGTTATAACTATAAGCATGATAATGTGATGGCGAGGATTTTCAAGGTGCAATATATTCATTGGAGTTAATATGGCTGATTTATTCACCAAAACTCTGACGATGTCAACCTTCAAGAAGCTAGTGCACAAGATTCGAATGCAAAGGCTCAAGGATGTTAATTGGTGCTCTCATCAGGGAGAGTTAATGCGCGTTGCACTCTTTTTCCCTTACAAGGTTTTGTCCTACTGGGTTTTTCTTGCAAGGTTTTTAACGAGACAACCAAAAGGCGTATTATTAGATATGTGTACTCTTTTTCCTTTTCTGAAATTTTTTTCCATTGAGTTTTATTTAGTTAAGGTTTTAACGAGGCATATTATATGTTGAATAGATATTCAAGGGGTAGTGTTATAAATAGAATTCCATTTATGGTGAATGCTTATATTTAGAGAGATTGTAGGGTTTATTACTTGGTGGCTAAGTCAACATCTCCCTACAAATAGAGGGTTCTATTCCATTGTAATTCATCTTATATCAATAAGAATTCACTCTCTCTCTACTTTGCTCTGCAATATTCTTCTTCTTTTATTGTTTCATCACACAACCTATATTTTAGCGAATAATATAAACAGTTACTCATTTTATTTTACCCATTTTGCCACATCTAAATAGAATGTAGAACAAAAATATTGGTATTAGCAAAGTGGAGTAATTTATGTACAATAAATGCATCATTAACAATCATCGCATAACAATTTTTTCTTTATTAATTACCCCAAAGACAATCATATAACTAGTAAGTAACGAAACAAAGTGATATTAGAGTAATCAATGTCATCATATAGTTATATATACAAAGATAATGAAGTGTTTGGTTATCCCCAGTTAGCATAATAGAAGAAACTCATACGGTGAAAAGAAAGAGAAAATAACCCTTAATTGATGCAGGCATCTGAGCCTTATGGAGAAACTTATATGGAGTATTTTACCATCACGACTTGACATTATCTATATTATAAAGTTGGTAAGCCAACAGGATAGAATAAAAAAAATTATATGTAGTGTTGAATTCAATCTAAAACTCTTTCTAATAAGCGAGAAATCAGTAACCACAAGCTTCGTTAAAGCGCTCGACATTCAATTAGTCACTAATGCAATTTTTGGTTGGTAATATTAAATAAAATATGTATTAAGTTATGTGAAATATATATTATTTAGGTAAAATACATAAATAGCCCCTTGAAGTTATCCGAGGATCAGTTGAACACTTCCCTTCCCAACTGACCAACTAGACACCTCTACTTACCAAAAATGTATCTTCTGAATACCGGTGGGTGATGCGGCATATGTGTGTCGGATAACAAGATTTTGAGCGCGTGAAGTTATTTTTTTAACCTAATTTTCTTTTTCTTTGACAGAAAAATACGTCTTTTCCTGTTGGTCTCACTCCTACCTTCATAGCCGACGTTCACCTCCATTATCGACCATTATCCATGGCAGCCTTAATCAAATACCCAAAAAACTATACCACTACATCTTATCTAAAACACTCGTCTTCTACAATTCTTCTCACTGCTAAGTTGTCACCACATAAACACCAATAACCCTGTCACCCTCATTTCCATAGCCCCATCATCCTTATTTTCACCAAATAAATACTAACAGGCCCTTTAATCACTACTGATGACAACACCTTACTTCCAACCGAAACACAAAAACAAGAACCAAATTGCTTGAATCTGTTAGACAACAATTTAAGAGAAATTTACACAAAAAAAGAATAAATTAGAAATAGTGATATAACCCAAAGATGATAAAGAAAGAAGATTGAAGATTTCATTAGAGATATAGAGAGAAGGTTGAAGATTTCGCCGGAGTGAGCTTTTCCGGCAAGGTCTCAATAACCTTGGAGGGTTTTCCCCTTGGTTATTCTCTGTTTTTTAATATTTATGAGTTTTATGGAAGAATTTGTTGCATTTTTATTTAAAGGTGTGAATGGAAAATGGAAAAGGTACATTTTGAATTGAACCTCTTCATCTCACCTTTTCTTTATCTATAAATTTAGAGGCTTGCCTTATTTTTAAGAGATGGAAAACTGAAAACATGAAGATTTGAAGATGAAGATCAGAGAAGATGAAGATGAACAGGAAGCGATACAGAGAAAGAATGGGAAGCTTCTGGAGAAAGCCAGAAGATAAAATGAAATCCCGTGTATAAAATATCTGTGCAAGTGTTTTATATACAATCACTCTTGGGTTGGGTCAGACGGCCCAAGAACAAAAATTAAACGGGCTCAGATATATGTACAACCCAAACAACAATCATCACAACCCAATACAATGTATACTAGAAAATACAATAAATATACAATGTATATACAATGTGTACAATCATTTATGCTTAGGTTTGGAAGCCATGTAGTCTTTCATCTCAACACCCCCCCTCAAGTTGGAGGGGGAAACCACCTGCAACTTGGATAACAGCGGATGAAGCACAGTGCCAGGTAATGGCTTAGTGAGCAGGTCAGCCAGTTGACGAGAAGTAGGAACATGAAGCAGCTTGATAAAACCATTCTGTAGCTGATCCCGAACAAAATGGCAGTCCACCTCGATGTGTTTGGTACGCTCATAAAAAACAGGATTATTAGCTATATGGACAGCAGTCTGGCTGTCACAATACACAGAAAAAGGAAGAGAAACAGATACCCCAAGATCAACCAATAAACGAGATTGCCAAGATAATTCAGCAACAACTTTGCTGAGGGCTCTATATTCTGCCTCAGCAGAAGACAAAGAAACAACAGGTTGCTTCTTAGATTTCCAACTAACCAGGCAACCACCCAATAGCACACAAAATCCAGTAACATATCTCATAGTATCAGGGCGTGCAACCCAGTCACTATCAGAATAACCAATAACAGAGAAATCATCACTGGTAGAATAAAATAGACCCATAGAAGGAGTGCCTTTAAGGTATCTCAAAACATGCAGGGCAGCAGTCATATGAGGAAGTTTGGGGCATTTGAGGAATTGACTCAGATGTTGAACAACAAAGCATATGTCAGGCCTAGTATGAGTCAGAAATAACATCTTACCAACAAGACTTCTGTACTGGTCAGGAGAGGATAAAAGGTCACCAGAATCAGCATGAAGTTTGACATTAATATCTAAAAGGAGAAACATCAGATGAGACATTTGCACAATCAAACTGATGCAGTAAATCAGAAATATACTTATGCTGATTAAGGATCATTCCACCAGGAACAACTGACATTTCAAGGCCCAAAAATAATGCAAAGACCCTAGGTCTTTGATTTTAAACTGATCGTCCAGAAACAGTTTCAGGGCAGTAATCTCATCACTGTCATCCCCAGTAAGGATAATATCATCCACATAGACTGCCACAACCACAAGGGACCCAGGTTCACCTTTGATGAACAAAGAATAGTCATTCAAAGAATGTTTGTACCCTCTGGAATAAAGAGCATAAGAGAGTTTGGCAATACCATTGTCTGGATGCTTGTCTCAGCCCGTAGAGGGATTTCTTGAGCTTACAAACCAGATGAGAATGAGTAGAAGATGTAGGAGAAACAGAACCAGAAAGAGGAGCAGAGACTGTCAAACCTGGGGGAAGTTTCATATAAACTTCCTCATCCAAATCCCCATGGAGAAAAGCATTATTGACATCAAGTTGAAACAGAGGCCAGTGATTCTTGACAGCCACAGCAATAAGACATTTCACAGTGGTCATCTTAATCACAGGAGAAAAGGTGTCAGTAAAATCAATCCCTTCAACTTGAGTATCACCCCTAATAACAAGCCTAACTTTATACCTTTCAACAGTACCATCAGCCTTGTATTTGATTTTATAGACCCATTTACAGCCAATGGGTTTCTTACCAGGAGGAAGAGGAACAACATCCCAGGTATGGTTTGCCTCCAAAGTATCAAACTCCTGTCTCATGGCACCCTGCCATGCTGGAACAAATGCAACTTGAGAGTAATACAAAGGTTCAGATTCCAAAGTAGAAGAAGATGAACCAGAAAAGGCAGAGAGTTGGCAGACATAATCCTTAAGATAGGAAGTAGAATTATGCTGTCTAGTGGACTTTCTAGAAGCAGGAAGAGGGTGTGAAGAAGGTAAAAAAGGGGGAGAGATATCAGGATTGAAGGAAGGAAGGGAAGATGGAGCAGCATCAGTAAAATCAGGAACAGGAGAATCAGAAGTTGGAGCAGATGTAGGGGAAGGAGGGGAGGAAGCATGTATAGGAAAATTTGTGTCTGTGGAATGCTCAGCAGGAGGAATAGAAGGAAAGGATGAAGGAGAAGGGTGAAAGAAGGTTTATTCTTAAAAGGAAAATAAGTTTCATAGAATATAACATCCCTGGAGACAAAATATTTCTTGGAAACCAGATCATACAGTTTATAACCCTTTTTGGCAAAGGGGTAACCCAGAAAAACACAAGAGAGGGCTCTAGGCTTTAACTTGTCCCTTTGAGGAATAGAGACAGCAGCATAAGCAAGGCACCCAAATGCCCTCAAATGAGAATAAGATGGAGCTTTCCCATACAAAAGTTTATGAGGAGATTTATTGTGAAGAATTCTGGATGGTATTCTTTTAAGGAGATAAATAGCAGTCAACAGACAATCCCCCCAGAAAGACACAGGTAGGCCAGATTGAAAAAGCAAGGCTCTACATGTTTCAAGAAGGGTTCTGTGCTTTCTTTCAACAACACCATTCTGTTGGGGTGAATGAGGGCAGGAGGTTTGATGAATAATCCCCTGGTTACTAAAAAAAGATATACCCTCAATGCTGGATCCCAATTCTAAGGAATTGTCACTTCTAACAGTTTGAACCACAATGTTAAACTGAGTTTTAACAAAACAGATGAAAGACTTAAGCAGGGAAAAAACATTGCTTTTAGAGACCATTAAGTGTGTCCAGGTTGCCCTAGAAAAATCATCAACTATTGTAAGGAAGTATCTATAACCAGAAGAAGTAGAAGTGTGGTAAGGCCCCCAAGTATCCACATGTATTAATTGAAATGGTCTAGTAGTACTGATACTGCTATCAGGAAAAGGGAGTCTGGTTGTTTGGCCATAGGACAGACAGAACAAGGAAAAGGTTGTTTAGAAGCAAGTGGAAAAGACAAACCAGAAATATGTCTCATATTTGCAAAAGAAGTATGTGCTAGTGTTAAATGCCAAATGTAATTTATATCAGTGGTAACAACATTATTACAAATGGAATTATTTACAATTGGAGGCAAGGCAACAATTTTGCTGTCAGACACATTGTCATCATTACAAAAATCAGACAAAGCACATACATAAGTAAATGAAGAACCAACAGAGGAAGAAGGGGAAGGTGGCACCCAAGACAGTTTGTATAGGCCAGCTTCCTCTTTACCAAGATCCAGAGGCCTCTTCAGAAAAAGGTCCTGTATCATGTGAAGTAAACAGGAAGTTGGAGTAAACAAAACTATACAGTGCAATTGTTTTACCAACTTGTGAACAGAAATCAAGTTGTGTTTAAAGGAAGGAACCAGAAGCACATTGTGAAGAGTAAGGGAAGAAGTTAATGCAAAAGAACCTGTACAAGTTACTTTCACTTTGTAGCCATTAGGCAAAGTTACAAGATAAGGAACAGTCAAAGGTATGATGTTAAAGAGTAGGTTTTTATCATGTGTCATATGATTAGATGCCCCTGAATCATGATCCAGGTGACAGAATTAATGTGTGTAAGAATGCATAATTTGAAATCAGAAACAAGACTCTCAGTCAACATAGTACCAGCAAAATTAGCAGCATACATGGGAGGAGGAGCTTGATCACTGGAATTCCCTAACTGGGTCTGTTGCAACAAGCTCATCAATTGATCATATTGGTGTCTGCTCAACCCTGGTATCACAGAGCTGTGACCATCTATGTGTGCAACATGGTGATGGCTGGCAGGAGGATCCCAAAGAGGAACAGATATATTAGGATTCCCATGATTAACAGACACACTTTCCTCACCAGTGGAGATGTGAGCAGCTGTAGATTTCCTTCCCTTGTTGTATTTTATGTTTTGAGGAAACCCATGGATCTTGTAGCACTTATCAATTAAGTGCCCAGATTTCTTGCAGTATCTGCAAAATAAAGGCCCTCTGCTTTGCTCAAAATTAACTCTGGGTCTGAAAATAGGGGGACTAGGCACTGTGGCCTGATTAAACCCAACCGAGTGCTTATTTGCATTAGCATTAAAAGACATAGAGTCTGGACTGATTTGAGAAATAGATTGAACTTATCTCTGTTTCTCATCATTAAGCACTATATTGTAAACACTGTCAAGGGAAGGAAATGGCTGCATCATCAACAAATTACTCCTAACCCCCATGTATGCTTCATTTAACCCCATAAGAAACTGGAATACCTTGTTTTCATCATCTTCCTGAATTATTCCATTTTTACCAGCACACACACATCTCTGCCCATGATTTGTGCACATTGTGCCCAACTCATCCCACATGCCTTTGAGCTTGTTAAAGTATGAGGCTACGTCTAAGCAGCCTTGAGATGTGTGGGAAAGTTCCCTTTTTAATTCAAAAATTTTGGTCTTGTTAGGGGTACCATATCTTTTCTCAATTTGGGACCATATACTCTGTGCAGTATCGGAATACTGCACACTATCAGCAAGCTGAAGAGATAGGGAAGAGGTCAACCAGGAAATGACCATGTTATTACATCTATCCCACAGCCTCTGTTCAGCCACATTAATGGTTGGCCGAGGACATGAGCCGTCAACAAATCCAATTTTGTTTTTAGCAGATAATGCGACAATCATTTTTCTCCTCCAACCCCCATAACCACTACCCGAGAAGGGAGCGGGGACCTGAGAGACCCCAGGGACATAAGAGGAATATACAAAGGGGGGGCTGGTAGAGTCTACCGAGGAGGAGGTACCAGCATTGGTATTAGAAGCCATGATTAATGAACCAGCTTGAAAGAAAAACAGTTTCGACAAGCAAAATATAACGGAACCAGATACTCACATACGGAACCAGATAGTCACATACAAAGCATACAGTACTCAAAATAAGGACAGAGTTACCCTCCTTCTTCGCGACCGGAGAAGATCGGCCTTCAATAAACAGATAAAACCCTAGGTCCAACACCGGAAACCCTAGGTTCTGAAACTCACCGGAATAAGGTCACAAACGCCGGAAAGTTACCCAAAACGTCCATCAAGCGAAGAGAAAGTCATCGGATAACACCAAAACTCTAGGTCCGAAAGTCGGAAAACCCTAAAATTTGAAGAACTCGTCGGAACAAAATCAGAGATGCCGGAAAAATACCCAAAACATCTACTGATACAAAATCAGAGCCTCAAACAGTCAGAAAAGTCTTGATTAACCGATTAACATTCATCAAAAAAACTATACGAACAATATTTTTCTCAGATAACCTAAGAAAAACTTCAGCAAAAGCTTCATCAAGTATCGATAACACATAGCAGAGAAGGATCGGAAGATTTTCCTGCTCTGATACCATGAAAACATGAAGATTTGAAGATGAAGATCAGAGAAGATGAAGATGAACAGGAAGCGATACAGAGAGAGAATGGGAAGCTTCTGGAGAAAGCCAGAAGATAAAATGAAATCCCCTATATAAAATATCTGTGCAAGTGGTTTGTATACAATCACTCTTGGGTCGGGTCAGACGGCCCAAGAACAAAAATAAAATGGGCTCAGATATATGTACAACCCAAACAACAAATCATCACAGCCCATTACAATGTATATCAGAAAATACAATAAATATACAATGTATATACAATGTGTACAATCATTTATGCTTAGGTTTGGAAGCCATGTAGTCTTTCATCTCAACAAAAACTCTAAAAGTTTCTCCCATCTTTTATATTTGCATTATTTTCAAATAAACATAAATGTCTAGTGTGATTTTGCTTCGTTCTTTGAGTTTGCTGGTATCCTGCAGTTTGTATTGCCACTGTTGCAGGAAGGTTTATTCCGTTTTATTTTGGGAGGATTTAATCCATTACCTTGGCAATATGTGAGGGGGTTAAAATTCCTTAAGGACGCACAAGCAAATTGTGGATTCGGAATATTTCTTATAGTTTACTATTTTATTTATTAAATTAATGTTTCTCTCCTTCTCTAATATTTTGATTTTGAACACAGTTTACTAACAATCTTAAGGAATTTTAACTTAAATTTATGTTCTGTGTTCATATTAACATCTATTGGAGACGTGAAAGAAAATTGGTTTTTGGATGATTGATACAGAGAATATTCAGAGTGAATAATGAACAGAAGCAAACATTGTTGGATGGTATTTAGCGAAATATTCTTACTAGCTTTGCTGTTGTTTGGTGATTTATATATTTACACAAATTATCATCATTGCAAGTTGGCTATTAATGACTTTTTTTAGCATTTGGTAGTACAAATACATACTTCCAAAGTGCATTTGCAGTATTGGAACAAAGGTTATAGGCAGCCAAGTTGATTGTAATTATAAGGCTATGAGAGGCAGTAAATCTGAATTCGATGTTTGACAGAATAGTATCGTCTCATTAATTATGGATCCAACGGCAAGGCATATTACAAAGAAGTCCAAAGATATAACTCCGAATTGCATCTCAAGGGTAATGATGATGGAAACACCCTTATGTTTAAATAATGGACAATCCTTTGGATCAAATAAGGAGGTGGCTGATATATGAAGGGATGTGATGGACCGTTGCACGTGTGGCAAACGAATTTCCAAGAAGGAAGTCGCAACAAAATCTGGTTCTATTTTCTTAACTTTGTAATTTATATATATTTATATGTATGAGTCAAAACTCGACTTGTGATAATTAATGAGATTAATTCACTCATAAGCATATTCGGGTTGATTAAAGGCACAACTATTCGTTAATAATAAGTGTTCAAAGATAGCTCAACCCAATCAACGAGGCTACAACCTACTCGCTATTGACGGACGTCCCCTCAACATGGCCGCGTCTGCGTAATGCCAGCTGGCAAGATTCACAGCTATAAATACTAAGAGAAAGAACCCTATAAGGGAGGCTTCTTCTTCTTCTTCTTCACCTCTACTTCTCCAGAAAAGGGAAGACCATTGTAAGGCTCTAAACCTCTCCATGGAGAGGCAGACCAAATCGATATTATCAATAAAAGATCTTTACCCTCCTATTCTTAACAAATAATAATTATCTCTTGCATTTTACTCACTTGGTCTATTATGATCTGCTATGATTGGCCCTCCATTTATTTTAGTTTTTATGCTTGTAAAGTATATGAAAACTTCGAGCAAAATAATTTGGCGCTGTCTATGGGGATTTCATAGAAGAATCGCGTAGTTCATCATTAGACCAAAAAAGAAAGAAAACACCCAGAAGGGAAAGCAACCCAGCTTGAATGAGAAAAAGCAGCAGAGCGGGTGAAGGGAACTTGAAATCTCCGGCAAGAGTACGAAGCCCGACTCCCCTCCCCCCCCCCCCCCCCATTCTCAAGAAAACGAAAGAAGAAGAAGAAGAAGCAGATACCCCCTCCCTACGGGGAAAACACGGGCGAGAGACCCTATCCCTTTAACACGAGACCCTGCCGGAAAGGGGCACGAAATCAGGATCCATAACAAATGGCCTATGCAAACTGGCTAATAAGGCTACGTAAAAATCAGACAAGATCTCAAACGAAGACCTAACCCCCCCTCGAGAAAACAGGTCGGGTGAAAAGGCAAAAGTTCAACTGTGAGTTGAACTGGGACTCAGGCTATGTGCCTTCCATATCAAAAAATTGCAAAGGTTCAACCACGGTTGAACAACATCTCAGGCTACGTGACCTCATCAAAAAAGTTCAACTATGAGTTGAACTGGGACTCAGGCTATGTGCCTTCGATATTAAAAAATGCAAAGGTTCAACCATGGTTGAACAACAGCTCTGGCTACGTGCCTCGCCCAAAAAGTTCAACTATGAGTTGAACTGGAACTCAGACTATGTGGTTGGATTTTGGTAATTTTGATATGAATAAAATCGGGGAATGATAAGGAGACTGCTGATGTAATTTTTATCGGAATCCGAGACGTGGGCCTTAGGGTCAAGTTTGGTCAATTTCGGGATTTGTGTTGTAATTTGATTTCTTTAGAGTGAGCTTTGTTACCTTAGCATACTTTGATGGTTTTGGACTGATTTTTGTTAGATATCAACAATTCGGAGGTCGATTCGAGAGGCAAACGCATCGGGGGCTAGAGTTGGACTGGATAAAGGTGAGTAATGATTGTAGATGTTGTCCTGATGGTATGAAACCTAGAATTTCACATCGTTGTGCTATATTGAGGGGACACACACGCTAGATGGCGAGTGTGAGGTCGTGTACCGTTAGGGATTATGACTTAGTCCATCCCGAATGAGTGTTTTACCATGTATTTGATTTAATACTGTTTGTTATCATCATGTTTTGGGTTGAATGCCATATTTGGGCCTCGTGCCAACTATTTGGACCCTTAGGAATTTTTTACTGCTATTTCGTTGTAAAAATTGTATGGTATAGCCAGTTTTCTGACTGGTCATTTAAAAATAGCTAGTGTTTACCAAGTCAATGAAAAATAGCCACTATTTTGCTGAAACAGAGACCAATCCAGCATAATATACTGGAGTTCGGTGCACCTGTGTGTGAACTCCAGCTTATTATGCTGGAACGATATACTTTGCTGTATAATATACTGGAGACTGGAGCACCGGTGCTCCAAACTCCAGTATATTATGCTGGACCAGTATACTTGCTGGAACTCCAGTATATTATGCTGGAGTACTAGTGTACTTATGCTGGAACTCCATCATATTGTGCTGGAGTTCTAGCATACTTATCCTGGATCTCCAGTATAATATGCTGGAATTCAAGTATACTTATGTTGGAACTCTGACATAATATAACTGACGTATTTTTTGAGTTTTGAATAGTATTTTCGCTCAAATTTATCTTTAAATGAAAAGTGATTAAATTCCGATTACTTTTATAATTGAGCTATTTTTGAACGACCAATTGTAAATTTAGCTATTTTTAAATTTCTCCCTATTTCCTTGCCGTTTAGGAAACACATTTCATCTTACACCATAATTTATAAGTACGATCCACTATATTCCTTTTCAATCTTTTGGTCTTATAACTCAAATGTAAAGAAAGGTCTCCAACTTGAGTTTCACGAATCAAAAACTGTATAGTTTGATAAAAGTCAATTTTACGCAGATTACACTTTTTTATGAAGGGAAAAAATACAAATAACTTAAAGATGAACGCTATCATATAACAGTAGTAGCATAAATTTAGTACTAATACAAAATTTTATTTTGAAAATTGTTTTTACCCAAATTGATACTTACTACAACTCAATATATAGGAGGGGCCTAGGAGTTAGAGGCGAATTTAAAATTTTCGAAGAATATGTTCACCATTATTTTTTTAACAAAATTAAACAAAAGAGTTTGTTGGAGATTTGTTCTGACCTTAGACTATTGAAAATAAGAGACTAAAACCAATCAACCACTTCATCTCTTTTGACCATGGGTTCTATTATATATATATATATACACATACTTTTTTTGCCAATGTACATCATATTCATACTTTAACCCGAGAACTACGGGTTCACGTGAATCATATTATCTATTGTAAATTTGCCTCTGCTTGGAGTAACGATTTAGTTATTTTTATATAATTCATAAATCGTTACAAGTTCGAATTGTGAAAGCAGCCATTAACTTGCATTAAAATAAATTATTTATATCATACTTTTTATAGTACGATATTAATTTTCGGACCTTATATGAATACAAAATAATTTGTGCACCAAACAAACTTGCATAACAGTTCCAACATCATTTACTCACTATGTTACTAAACAAACAAAATTTGCTTTTGTTTGCAGGAGTATTTAGATTCTTTCTTTACTAATAAAGGTACGTGGAAGCAAAGAAGCTAAACAAAGCACCATGCAAATCATATACCATCCACCTGCCAATACATATAGTATTTCCTCAGCCACGTACTTAACATGCAACCCCTTTTACTCTATAAATTCACACTTTCTCTATAACATTAACACCATCACATCTTCATTAAAACCAAAACAAGAATCATCCCTTTCAACAATATAATGGCTAAAGTAATGTTTATTGGAGTTGTTTCTTTAGCCATACTTTTAATGGCAGTCACAGCTTCTAGCTTTCGTACCACAATTACCATAGCTGGAGATGTTGAAAACCCAAGAGAGCAAATCTCTCAACGTTGTCAGCAGCAAATCCAAAGGGCACAGCACTTACGTTCCTGCGAACAGTATTTGAGACAAAGCACCAAATTCTCTGAGGAGGAAGAGGAATTTGACAACCAAGGCAGAGACTGGCGCCAAGAATTTCCTAGGTAATGTTGGAATATAAATTTAGACTAGGCTCTTTAATTTATATATATAAACTCTGGGATATGTTTTAATTTATGTGGCAATATTTCTTTTATTCAATTAAAAAGAATTACACCTTTTGAAATTTAAAATTTATGTGACAATATTTCTTTAATCTTTTTTTAAAAAAATAAAATGACAGCTTTCGAAAAATTTGAAGGTGAAAAAAAAGCTTTCGAAAATTTTGGAAGCAAGTTAAATTCAACTTTCTATTTAATCTTAGTGAGAAGTTGTTGTTAGCTATGCAAGTATTTCTAAATTGTTTCAGTCCTTTAAGAGGAATAAAAGCTTTCAAAATTTAGAAACAAATTAATTTAAACTTTTCATTTTAATCTTAATAAAAAATTTATTATATATAAAGGTATGATAAATAATAAAATAAAATTATTTAATAATAGTGAAGAGTAAGTTTAGTGTTTGCTGACATATTTTGAACAGGTGCTGTGAGGAGCTGGAACAAATAGAAGATGAGCAGTGCAGGTGTGAAGGAATAAGGCAGGTGGTGCAGCAGCAACAACAGAGAGGAGAATTCCAAGGCAGAGAAAGACAAGAAATATTCAGGACTGCTCAGAGCCTTCCCGGTTTATGCCGTATTAGCCCTCAAAGATGCGAAATCCGAACCCGCAGTCCCTTCTTCTAATTAAGAGGCTTTTGCTTTAGTTAATTAGCTTCTTGTTGTAATAATAAATGAGTAATACTAGTAATGAATAAATCACCTTTTGGTGTGTTTAATTTCTTCCAAGCAATTTGGTGTAACTTTTTGTTTTTCAGTAATAATAATTATGTACTTGTTTCCTTTATTTATGGATATTTGAAGAGAGCTTTGTAACTTTTTCTATAAAATTCTAGAGTGATATACTAAAATAAAATAATGAAGTACAAATAAATTAAATAAGAATAATTGAAGAAAAAACAAAGTTTAGCTTCGGAATAGAAAAGATATTAGTCTTTTGTTATCAATATTTCTCGATGTCTCATAGAATGAACGTTTCTAGGCTTCTAGCTATCAATCTCTCGTGTCTCATAGAATGAACGTCATAGTGCATGATCTACAAATTATGCCCCTTAATTATTAATATTAATGATGCAATAAACATAATTAAAAGGTAATGAAGTCTAATCAAAACCACTCCTAATAAAGTCCGGAGGAGTTTTGGAATTTCCTTTCTATGACGGTCATATTTCGAATAAGAAGTTCTTATTCGGTCACAGATTTATTTCCGGTGTCATCATAGTTGAATCACCGATTCCACAAAAAGGAATGTATCTGTTGTTCGTACACTACAAGAAAAAATAGCCTTTAAGGAAGGAAAATTTGGTCCCTGAAAGTAAAATTTTTGGTCCTAAAAGGGTAAATAGCGACGGGAAAGGTCTGGTCGCAACCCGTCGTAATAGCGACGGGAAAGGTCTGGTCGCAACCCGTCGTAATAGCCTCTTTCGCTAAATGTCAATAATGACGGGCTGTAATAGCTGGTTGTTAAATCCCTGTAGCGACGAGCATAAATACTGGTCCCTAAATACCTTTAAAGACCAGATTTCTCATCCCTAGTAGGCGATAAAAAAATATTTATCCCTGCCGTAAATCGTTTTAGCGACCAACTGTATCTGGTCCTAAATTACCTTTTAGAGATGGAAAGAAAACCTGGTCGTGGATAACTTTTAGAGACTACATTTGTCGTCCATAATAGACGATGAACAATATATATATTCCCTTCGTTAAATCTCTTTAGCGACTTAACACAAATTGGTCCTAAATTATCTACTAGAGATCGACAAAACATCTGGTCGTCAAACCATTTTCGTGACCAACCTTTAATTGGTCATAGATCATTTTTAGAGACGACGTCCTTATTTAAAATAATTTTGTAATTTAGCAAAATATTCATGGTCTATTAATAACCATGAGTAGTCCTAAAAGCTCATGCAACAAAAAGTAATTTTTATCAATAAATATCAAATTGTTATAGAAAAATCTAGATATAAAAAGATAATATATCAAGGTCAAATCCCATAATGATGTTACTTTCTATGTTTTCTCAACACCTTAACAAAAAAAAAATACTTAGCTATCATCCTAAGCGACTAAGATATCAAGTTTTGCATAACATTTTTAGCAAAATAATAATGAGCTTGTGCATCTTCTAAGCTTGCATCTTGACTTGTAACTTCAATCTACAAAATCTGTGAGTACAAAAGATAGAAAAAAAATGATAAACAACTATTGGTAAAATAACATATATAATTTAAAATGAGCAATAGTTAAATCGCTTACCCCAAAGCAGTCTAAATTCACGAGGTGATATCCAACAACATCAACAAGGCTACAAGAATATAAGAAAATTTAATTAGAAAAGCTTTGGAATGGTTAATCTTACTTGTGGTTTGATAAATTCCAGTACATCTGATGAGGGAGGAACTGATGCAATAAGCCTATATGAAGATATGATGAACAAGCAACTTGTTCCATGCTCTACCAGTAAAAAGAACAGTCAAGGAAGTGATACTTTTCGACTAACGCCTAAATGCCACATTAAATACGGACCAAGCACATAGGTTGAAGACAGAGGAAAAGAAGGAAGAAGCAGTTTAGGTTTCTGAACACCTTGGCAATTGTGAGAAATCAGGAATTGAAACAGCTTCTTTATGTTCAAAGCCTACTATTGCATTGAATGCAACTGACAAACGACCTAATGTTGGGGCTCCTAAATATACAGCTGCACTTGTTGATTTAGTGAACAAACCAGTAGCTGATTCTGGGCAGTTTAGTTTGTCCAAATCTCCAGCTTCAAAGGTTAACATGGTGGAGGAGCTAAGGAGAAGTTTTTTGCGCAGAACTCTCCAATAGGAAGCAACACAGGAAACTGCAGCAATCACAGTTGCAACTGATCAAACAGAAGCAAATTCAATAACCATGCAGCAGCATTAACAAGTTAAGAATTTGGATGCAACTCCAACTGGGAGTTCAATGCATACTGCAACAACACAAAATTAGGAGATAGTAACAGCTGTGAAGGATCGACCAACAGAAACATTGATATCAGGGCAGCAAACCAGCCTAATCAATGATGCTGAGCAGAAATAGACTAATCATTTGATCCAAGCACATTAAAGAACAAATAACTCAATAAGCGGTTCACACACTTCTTTGGACAACATACCACGAAGTGCAAGGGGGAGTATTTGTTGCAGAAGAATATGGCAATCATGACTTTTCAACCCAGATATCTTGTGATCTTTTAGATTCACACATTGAGAAATATTCGATGAAAACCGATCAGGAACCTTTAAGTTCTTTAGGAATTGGCATAATTTGTGCTTAATTTCGGGAGGCAATGTGTAGCATGTAGTTGGAACTTCAACTTTCTCCTCTCTTTGGAAGGGGTGCAATTCCGGCCTAATATTCATGTCTTGCAGGTCTAATCATGCTTTAATTATATCATTGGTCTTTCCTTTGACATTCATGATTGTTCCCATAATATTATCCAAATTATGTCGTAATAAGAGAGACTTCCAATATGGAAGTTCAAAAAAAAAAATACTTTTCTTGTTCCAATTATCCTTTCGATTTTCATGTGATATCTTCTTCCTTTTCTTTGGATCTATTGTTAACTGCATCCCTTCAAGATCTTGCACTTGATTATGTATCTCAATACCAGACTGCATTTTTGGTGGGAGCCTTTTTTCTTTTGTACCATCAAATGAATCGTTGTTATTCCTCCATTTGTGGCTAAGAGGAAGGTAGCGTCGATGACCCATAAAGCATTGCTTCTTACTATTAGCCAATCGAATTGAGGAGGTTTCTTTATTGCAACATGGGCAAGCCAACTTTCCTTTTATACTCCATCCAGATAAACTTTCATAGGCTGAAAAGTCACTGATGATCCATAGCAAAGAAGCATGCAACTTAAAATTTTGTTTAGATGATGCATCAAACGTCTCAATGCCAACTTCCTACTATCATTCAATTCCTCTATTAAAGGTTGAAGATATGTATCAATTGCACTCCTGGACTATCTGGACCTGGAATAAGCATTGACAAAATAAAATTTTCCTGTTTCATACACAACAAAGGTGGTAAATTATAAGGTATAAGAACCACATGCCAAATGCTATATGAGATTTTTGAATTTCGAAATGGCTGAGATCCATCACTAGCAAGTCCAAGCCGGACATTACGGGGCTCTATCGCAAATGAAGGATGAAGTTATCAAATGACTTCCACGCCATTGAATCAGCTGGGTGCCTCATTATTCAATGGAATACTCTTTCATTTTTATGCCATGTCATTAAAGTAGATGTCTTTGTAAACATAAAAAACCTCTGAAGCCTAGGCTTTAATGGAAAATAGCGTAAATTCTTTGATGCTGTCTTCTTACCTTTTTATTCCTTGTTTCCCCGCTATATCTATCTATTTTTCATCTAGATGCACCACAAACTTTGCAAGAATCAAGTCAGTTATCCTCTTTCCAATATAACATGCAATCATTACTACAAGCATCAATCTTTTTGTAGGAAAGACCAATGTCTTGAATTATCTTCTTTGCCTCATAATACGATTTTGGCAAATTGGCACCATCAGGTAACAACTTCTCTTTTAACATTTTTAACAGCATTACAAATGACTTATTACTCCAACGACCCATACTCTTAATGTGAAGCAATTTAATCAAAGAGGAATGCTTTAAAGCTTTTGAATTTTGGTACAGTGGATGCTCGAAATCCTTCAATAGTCTGTAAAGTATTTTTGCTTCAATATTTGGTTCCTCTTCAACTAAATTCGCCTAGCCCGAATGCTGCACCCTAGATGGCGAAAGTCCAGTAGCCGAAAGCATCACTAGCTTATGCTCTGACCCGAGTAGCATGGGGCACGTGGAATCCCGTGTGAATCAGCAAGGACCACCTTGCAAGGCTAAATACTCCTGGGTGACCGATAGCGAAGTAGTACCGTGAGGAGAGTTGCTCTTTGGAGAGCACAGTACGATGAAAGTTGTAAGCTGTGTTCGGGGGGGAGTTATTGTCTATCGTTGGCCTCTATGGTAGAATCAGTCGGGGGACCTGAGAGGCGGCCCCGTTTTCACGGTTTAGGCTGCTCCCATTTCGCTCGCCGCTACTACGGGAATCGCTTTTGCTTTCTTTTCCTCTGGCTACTAAGATGTTTCAGTTCGCCAGGTTGTCTCTTGCCTGCCCATGGATTCAGCAGCAGTTCGAAAGGTTGCCCTATTCGGGAATCTCCGGATCTATGCTTATTTTCAACTCCCCGGATATGTTGAGATCAAAGGAAGGTTTTTTCGATAAGCTAGGACCACTTCCATCGCCTCCGACGGAAAGAGGAATTCTATCCATTAAAGAAAGCCAAAAATCCAGGAAGTCGCTAAGAAATGAAGTAAAGAAAGCGGCTTCAAAAGAAAAGTCCCAATTACAGTTTAAAAGGATAGGAGTAAGTAAAAGGACAGTGAGACTGAGAAAAATTCGACGGTTCTTTCATCAATATTAGGATATAGATCTCTCAATAATTCTTGTACTTCATCTTCACTTTCACATTTTTCTAGTTCATCACCGTCTTCATCTTCTGATTCTTATAGTGGCTCACCAAACTTTTTCCCGTGATGATACCAAAAAGTATAATTTTGAATTATTCCATATACTTTCAAATGTGTTTCGACTATCTTATGAGTTCCTAAAGTTGTATTACAACATTTGACACATAGACAACATATTTCATATTCTTCTCTTATTTTCTGAAAAGCATAATCCAATAGCTTTTACACTCCGATTAAGTAGGCTTCATCGAGCCGATTATCAACAAATTGCATCCATTGCTTACTAGGTGCCATAACCTTGAGAGTCAATAAAAATGAAATTAAATAAAGATAAAAGATAAGAAAAATACTACGATGCACACTACTTGTTAGATCAGACGAACATAATCGATTCAACTCTAAGGTCTCACTTTCTAGTCGACTCGGCTCCTCTGTTTTCAGCTCAAAGAAATTTTTATTTGCTAGATGACACAATAACAAAATAACAAAACTCAGGAAAACATGAATTGCACAAAAATATTCACAATGTAACTAGTACTACAAACATACATTGTGATAACAAGAATAATCGGTTTATCCATAAAACTAGGGCAGCCCCAAACAACAAACTTGAGCGAACATTTAATTTTTTAATCACCTTATAGAAGAAATCCAAATAACAAACTTGAGCAAACTTTTAGTTTTTTAATTACCTTATAGAAGAAATCCCAAATAACAAACTTGAGCAAATTTTTTGTTTTTTAATCGGCTTATAGAAAAAATCCCAAACAACAAACTTGAGCAAACTTTCTATTTTTTAATCAGCTTATAGAAAAAATCCCAAACAATCCATTCATGGAATAATTAGCTTTCAAAACGGAACGATTCTCAAAGGAGGCATACCTTGGAATAATTAGTTTTCAAAATCTAGAATTCAGTTAGAGTATGCCATGTACTAATGGTTTTCTTCCTTTTAGACTAACCAGGCACATAAACTCTAAGCTTGAACACGATAATATCGATGAATCATGCTAATCACTCGACGATGAAATTTAACGCTAGTAGTCAATTAAAAACCCAGGAGATAAGAACAGATTGAAACAACATATTTAAACACAATAATCCAAAAGCTTTCAAACAATTTCCAATTAAGCTTCAATCTAGCCAATTCAAGGAAGAAGAAGAAAAAGAGCATTTCAGAAGACATGGAAATAAGGAACAAAAATTCTACATCTAAAACTGAAGTTCACGAGAAATTATCCTATCATATTTCCGAATCGATGTTGATCAACGAGAACAAGAAGAGAAGAAAGAAGGTGAAATTGTTGTTATTCCAGTTACAGTAGTGAATGACCAAAATTCACCTATTGCTACGCCGCCTGAAAAATACAAGTGTAACACTTACGAAAAAAGCCTTGCAACTCATCACGCAATAGGAGCGCATAGATCTAGGCACAACAAGTTCAGAATGGTATATCAAAATTCCAATATCTTGAAAGAGGAGGCATACCTTGGATTCTTCAAGGAGGAGATTAAAACTAGGGCAGATAATCAGATAGTTGATCAATTTCGCTCGCAGCCTCGCACACACCAGAGCGAGACCGGCTCTAACGTAACGCTAGCTTGACGACGGGAGATTAGGGCAGAGGATACGCACGCGGACTCTGTTTTGTTTTGAGTATAACGTCTCTGTTTTGGTCTAATTAATTTGTTAAAACCTTTTAGTTTTTAGTTTGGCGCCTAATGTTTAGATTTTTTTTTAATATTTTGGTAAAAGATTTGGCGGGACTTCCTCACACTTTTTCCTCTCAATTATTATTTGGGACTAGTTACTATTTTTTAGGGACCAGATTTATTACCTTCGCAAAAACATAAAGCATTAAGGATCGAAATATAATCTAGTCCCAATAGATATATTATTAGCGACGAGATTATTTACTCATCTCTAAATGTTGGTCGTAGATAAGGCTTTTTCTTGTAGTGCAACTACTACTATCTTGGTCACGATTCCAGTTCCTATGGGTCACAAATGATGACACAAACTTGTATGCATGCGTCGTCAAATTACAGTTTCATTTGCCCGATTTTAATTGTCGTCACAGATTTGTTTCCAGTGTCATCATAGTTGAATCACCGACTTGACACGTATCGCTTTCTAAGACACTTAACTCGTGCCATCATAGTTGAATCACGACTTAAGCTTCTAAGACACTTAACTCTTAAGACCGATTTTTATCGCATACAAAAAAATTTACATGTAAGTAGAAAACTTGTTTGGGATAGTATAATAATTGTAACAGAAATGTGAAGTCGAATAACATTTTTGGTCTAAAGAAATAAATTAAAATTGTCAATGCTATATATATTCTTAGTTTTATCGTAAGATCCATGTCATTCACTTTTATCAAATAGAAAAGTAATTTGGTGCGTAAAAAATTTAAGGAGTCTCACCCGTGATTACAACATTTTCTTCTATTGCAATATATGACATCGAATTAAACGTAATATGCTAATAAATCAAAGTGAGCAACCAAAATACCCCCAAAAAAGTACTAGTCTGAATAACAAAGTTTTGTTGCGTGAGTCTCAAAAGCTATGACATGGGGAAAGAAAATGCTAAGGACAGTCTCCTTTTAATCCCCAGTAACTAGGCCTATTCGTTCGGATAGAATATTCGAAATTTGAATTGATTCATTCAATTTAGGATTTCGGATTTTTGATTAGATCGAATTTCAGATTGTGTTTTTTAAAATTTCGAATTTTGGATCGGATTTAGATTGGTATATTTTAATCCGATCCGATTCGAAATCCGAAATTATTAGGATATATATAAATACTACACTTTAATTCGGATAGTCAGTACTTCTTTTGCATTAACCTCCAAGTTATTACCTTTACACTTGTGATAATAGGTGAATTTAACTATATTCAGGCCCTAATTCTTGCATAGTTTTGATAATGAAAGTGATGACAAAGTGCTCTTATTAGTGTTTTTCTTGATGTGCAAGCTATATATGACTAGGGAACGCTAGGGAGCACTTTTGGAGTAAAAACAATGAAGGAAAAGAGGCCAACTGCGAAAAATCCCAAGTAAATCACGCGGAAGAAGGCTGAACAATCAGAGAAGGATGCCTATCGCGGTTCCACCACGACCGCGGTGAGAGACAGTTGCGGATAAATCAAGATTCAGAGGAGGTGTTTGGCCGCATTCCCACCGCAACCGCGGCAGAACCGCGGTAGGATACATCTGCAGTTTAAATGGGTTTCAGAAGGGTCGTTTGGCCGCGGTTCTACCGCGACCATGATAGAACCGCGGTAGGCGTGGTGATGGCCAAGGAAAAATGTGTTAAACGTGAAATTTTAGCCCTAAAACCTATATTAGTAACTAGGTTTCGCCCTTTGGAGGCATGTATTGATTATTTTGAGTTCTTGGAAGGATAAACAAGTGTTAGAGAATAGCTCAAACCTAGTTCTTCTTTCCTTTTGATTTTTATTGTTAGATTATGTTGAATATTAGTTTTGTTTGTTTATCCGTAGCTATGAGTAGATAATTTCGTTGTCTAAGGTATTGATGGAACAAATTGGGGGTTGAACTTCTTGTATATGTTAATGCAAATTTGCCGGTTTTAATATCTATTTATTCAACTATGTTCTTATTGTAGTTAATTGACAGGATCTCAATTAGATGTGCCTATTTAGTGTGCATAACTTGGAAAAGAGTGCATATTTTGGTTAACATCACTCCTAAGGTAATAAGAGGAATCCATAACTGCGGGTTTAAAGGTGGTATTAGGAATAGCGAAGCCTTGATGCAATATTAAATGGACTGTGTTAATTAAAGCTAGCTAGTGTATCTTGGGAGAGTGCAATAGTATATACTGTAATAGCTGGGGAGAGAGTTGCAGTGAATTGAGTGTTTATTATTGATAAAGTGTGTTTGTAAATTTGTATGAAACATAAACAGAAGGGATTCCATCAATAGGGGAAGTCATTACCTTAGCGTTTCTCTCATTCTTGTCTACAACCTTAGTTAGTTAGCCATAGCTTGTTACTTTTATGAAATCTTAGTTCGTAGAAAAATCTCCACTTGTGATTCAAAAGTCTTGGGAAGCTGGTTCAGAAGAATTTAGTGGGTCTAAATATGGTAGTTGATCGGTTGACTCACTGTGGATTCGACCCTAGCATAATACTAGGGTTTTATTTGCAACATCCGCAGAGAATCCTTTTTAGAGGGCATACTTGGGCGTGATCAACTTTTGGATTCGTTGCTAGGGAGTTAGCGGAATTATCAATTGCCATTTCTAGAGTTACAAAAATTCTTGGTGTAGCTAGTTTCTTTACACCCATTTTTTTATTAAAACTTTTGACGGTTGACTTGGTTGCACAGGTGTATGCCTAGAAACTCTACAAGGACTGGAGAACTGCTTGAAGGACTCTCAGACTCTGAGAAAATATTCCGGATGTTAAACCGTGCAAACAAAATACTTCAACCATCTCAACAGACAGACAGATAAAATCGAAACTGAAATGGAAGGCGTCAGCGACCCCAACGAAAACGGCAGGGAGGAGCATCTCAACTTAAATGCTGGAGTGGCGGCACATCTTGTGCCGGAGGGTGCACTTTATGACAGGGCACAACCGACATCTGGCAACTTGGAAACTGCCATCGTGGTGTCAACGATACAAGATGAATCATTCCAGATTACAAATAATATGCTGCGCTTGTTGCAAAACAAGGGACTGTTTTCTGGAACTCAAGTAGAAGACCCTCAGCAACACTTAAAGAACTTCCTGTCCATATGCAAAACTCATTGGCAGCCTAATGTGACTCCGGAAGCAATCAGATACAGTGATAGGAGCTGCTCAGATTTGGCTCAACTCACTCTCATAAACTCCATTGAAATGTGGGATGAGTTAGTCAAACAGTTTCACAACAAGTTCCACCCGCCCAACAAAACAATGCAACAAATTGATGAGATCGTGAGCTTCAAATAGAAACATATGGAAACTTTGTACGAGACATGGGGGAGGTTCAAAGGAATGTTGGTGATGTGTCCCCATCATGGTATTCCAGAGCAGATGTTGGGACCACGGTTTTACATGGGACTTTCTGACACTATGAAGAATATTATGGATGCCTCAGCTGGTGGAGCATTTTTGAGCAAGACATGGAGAGAAGGCCAGAATCTGTTGGATAAAATGGATCAGAATTCAGGGTGGACAACCAGAAACACACCTATCACTCCGGTGGTGCATTCAGTACCTCTTGATCGTTCCAACACTCTGGCTGAAAATGTGGGGACTCTTTTGACACAGATCAGCATCCTCACAGAGAAAGTGGAGGAGTCAGGACAAAAGCAGCAGGTACATATAGTTGATACTACCAATGGGGGCTTGTGCACATCCTGCATCAATCAGCCTATTGGTAATACATGGAATGTAGAGCCTGACCCTTATCATCAGCAACCTGAAGATATGAATTATGTGGATTACTACGGGGGTCAGAGGCAAAGAAATCAGAACTGGGGCCAGCGGACTTAGCAGCAGTAGAGGCCGCCGCAGCCACTATATAATGCAGGGAATATGGGAGGTATGAGACCCTCCAACAACATGGCACCTTATCCTAGGACGCAAGGGTATAATAAATCAGCAACAAGGGTACCACCTACCTCAGCAGCAGCATGGTGGGCGACAAGAAGATGGGTTCTCCAGGCTAGAAGCGATGATGCAGCAAGTGATTGGGTCCAATGCAAAGATAAATGAGAGGGTAGATGCACATGATGCATCTATTAAAAATATTGAAGTGCAGGTGGGCCAGATTGCTATGTCTTTGAATAACCGTACTTAAGGGACATTGCCTGCAGATACCCAAACCAACCCCAAAGATCAGGGCCCGAAGCAGCTGATGGCGGCGAGTCTCCACAATGGTAGAGATCTTGATATTGAGAAGGAAAGAGCTTGTGAGAATATGTAGACAGAGACACTAATTCAGGTACCTATTGAGCTGGATGAATCAACAAGGATGACATAAGTGACAGTCCAGCATGTTCCTGAAAATCAAAATTATCAGCAAGAGAGCGAGAAAGTCGCCGAAACAGTAGAAGCGCCAGTGGAGGAGATGATAGTTGAGAAGGAAAAATCCCATGTCATTGGGAGAAAAGACCACCTGCACCATTCCCACAAAGATGGGCCAAGCACCAAAAGGAAGAGCAATACAAGAAGTTCTATGACATGCTCAAGCAGATTTAGGTAAATATTCCATTGATCGAAGCTTTAAAGGAAATTCCTGGGTACACGAAAATGATGAAATATTTGATGTATCGGAAGTTTGACTTCCAAGACTTGGCCACAGTGACTCTCACGCAGACTTTTAGTGTAGTGGTAACTAGACCGGTTGCTGAAAAGCTCTTTGATCCTGGGAGCATTACCATCCCGTGCACTATTGGGAACTATGCCTTTGCAAAGGCACTCTGTGACTTAGGGGCCAGCATTAATCTTATGCCCCTGGTTATTTACAAGAGGTTGGGCATCAGGAGAGCTAGACCCACCTCTATGTTATTGCAACTGGCGGACAAGACAGTGAGTCCTTTTGGGATCCTCGATGATGTTCTTATTCAGGTGGGGTAATTTGTGTTCCCTGCAGATTTTGTGATCTTGGATTGCAAGATGGATGAAAATATTCCTATCAATTTTAGGAAGATGGTTCCATAGGGAGAGCCTTGATTGATTGTGAAACTTGGGAGCTTAAGATGAGGCTCAATGACGAGGAGATCATATTTAATGTGTAGAAATCTATGCGGCGACCAAGTGAGTTCGCCAATTGTTCTCTAATTGATGTCGTCGATGTGATCGTCCAGTCTGATGATGATGTATTGATGGTAGAGGATACCTTGGCTACATGTCTGAAAAATTTGAAGGAGGCGAATGGTGAAGATTTGGCAGAATGAGTGTTGGCCTTGGAAGGTAAGGGTTTTGGGATAGAAAGCTGGAATTTGAGCCCCTACACTTGGAGAAGAGAGAGATTCCTCCAGCTAAACCGTCCATTGAAGAACCACCAAAGCTGGAGCTAAAGCCATTTCCAGCTCACCTCAGGTATGAATTTCTGGGACCAAACTCCACTTTACTTGTTATTATCTCATCTGGTTTGCTAGATGTGCAGGTGCAACAGCTGTTACAGGTACTGAAAGACTGCAAAACTGCCATCGGATGGACCGTGGCAGACATCAAGGGGATCAACCCCGCCTATTGTATGCACAAGATTCTGCTGGAAGAGGGACACAAACCTTCCAGGGAACATCAAAGGAGGATGAATCCCAATATGAAGGAAGTGGTGAAGAAGGAGGTAATTAAGTGGTTAGATGCGGGGATCATCTTCCCTATCTCTGACAGCAGCTGGGTTAGCCCAGTTCAGTGTGTTTCTAAGAAGGGTGGCATCACGGTTGTGAAGAATGACAATAACGAGCTAATCTCTACGAGAATCGGCACTGGATAGAGAATATGCATGGATTATAGAAAGCCGAATCTTGCCATCTGGAAAGACCACTTCCTACTTCCCTTCATTGATCAGATGCTAGATAGATTGGCTGGGAGGTCGCACTTTTGCTTCCTAGATGGGTACTCAGGGTACAACCAGATCTCTATTGCCCTTGAGGACCGAGAGAAGACCTCATTCACTTGCCTCTATGGCATATATGCCTTCAGGAGGATGCCCTTTGGCCTTTGCAATGCACCCGCCACATTCCAACGGTGCATGATGGCCATTTTCAATGATATGGTTGAAGACATTATGGAGGTGTTCATGGATGATTTATCAGTGGTGGGGAATTCATTTGATGAGTGTCTTGTGTCTTGAAAAGGTGCATCAAGACTAATCTGGTGCTGAACAAGGAGAAGTGCCATTTCATGGTGCAAGAAGGTATAGTCTTGGGACACGGGGTGTCAAGCAAGGGGATAGAGGTAGATAGAGCAAAAGTTGATGTCATATCAAAGCTGGCTCCACCAACGTCAGTCAAGGCAATCCGGAGTTTTCTTGGACATGCTGGTTTTTACCGGCGGTTCATTAAAGACTTCTCCAAAATTGCAAATACCCTCTGTAAGTTATTAGGGAAAGATCACCCTTTTGTATTTTCTGATGCTTGCATGGTCGCTTTTGAGGAGCTGAAACAAAGGCTGGTCACAACACCAATCATTGTTGCCCCCAACTGGGAGCAACCGTTTGAGCTAATGGGTGATGCTAGTGAATACGAAGTAGGGCGGTGCTGGGCCAGCAGAAGGAAGAAATGATGCACCCAATCTATTATGCTAGTAGAACGCTGAGTGGAGCCCAGCTCAACTATACAGTGACTGAGAAGGAGATGTTAGCCGTGGTATTTGCATTTGACAAGTTCCGGTCCTACCTGATAGGATCGAAGGTAATTGTATACACTGACCATGCAGATCTTAGATACTTGATAGAGAAGAAAGACTCAAAGCCACGCCTGATTCGTTGAGTGTTGTTGCTACAAGAGTTTGATCTTGAGATACGTGACCAAAAGGGCACTGAGAACCAAGTCGCTGATCATCTGAGCTGAAAACACAATTGAGGTTGAGGATATTCTGGAAACCTTTACAGACGAGCAATTGATCGTAGCTAACCATCTAGAAGCACCATGGTATGCGGATTTTTCCAACTACCTAGCTTGTGGTATTGTCCCTCAGGACCTGTCTTCGGTCCAGAGGAAGCGTTTCTTTCGTGAAAGCCGTATATATTATTGGGATGAGCCCTATCTTTTTACAATGTGCCTGGATAACATGATTCGGAGATGCGTCTCCGAGATGGACCAATCTTCTATTTTGCAGGAATTTCATGCATCGGCTTATGGGGGACACTTTGGAGGAGTAATGACTGCAGCAAAGGTGCTTGAGGCCGAGTTTTTCTGGCCGACAGTGTTCAAAGATGCTCACACATGGGTAATGGGTTGTAATGAATGCCAACGCACCGGGAACATATCCTGGCGCCACGAGATGCCCGTGAACCCGATTCAGGAGATTGAAGTGTTCGATGTTTGGGGGATAGATTTCATGGGCCCATTCGTCAGCTCTTATGACAATAAGTACATTCATGTTGTTGTGTATTATGTGTCCAAGTGGGTGGAAGCTGTAGCATTACCCACCAATGATGCAAAGGTGGTGGTGGGATTTCTGAAGAAAAACATATTCACCCGTTTTGGGACACCGCGAGCGATAATAAGTGACGGGGCACTCATTTCTGCAACAGAGCATTTGAGAAGTTTTTGGCAAAATACGATTTGCGCCACAAGGTGGCTACTCCGTACCATCCGCAAACCAGTGGACAAGTTGAGGTCTCCAACAGAGAGATAATGAGTGTGTTGACAAAAACTGTAAACGCCACATGAACAGATTGGGCAAGAAAGTTAGATGATGTACTCAGAGCATATAGAACAACATTCAAGACATGTCACCCGCCGGTAGAACCTGAGCACAGAGCGTGGTGGGCACTGAAACAGCTGAATCTAGACATGAAGGTTGCAGGCTCATCAAGAGTTATAGAATTTCATTATCTTGAGGAGTTCCGACATCTTGATTTTGAGAGCACAAGACTGTATAAAGAAAGAATGAACTGCATGATCAGCACATTGTGGAGCGAACCTTCAAATCTAGGGACAGGGTACTATTATACAACTCAAGATTGCAGTTGTTCCCAGGTAAGCTAAAATCATGATGGTCTGGACCATTTCGGGTGGTTGAAGTCCTCCAGTCTGGAGCTGTTGAAGTTGCTACTGGGGACGAGTCTCGCACATTTAGAGTCAATGGTCGGCGGTTGAAATTATATGTAGGAATGAGCAAATCTAAGAAAGTAACTACACTCCACTTGAATGAGCCGTAGACGTTAAGCGAGCAGTAAATGCGCTCATCTGAGTCGAGCCGCGATGTTAAATTAGGCGCTGCATGGGAGGGAACACATGAAATTATTGTAATTTTAATCCTTTAGAATATGAAAAAAGGCGATAAGACTCTGAATGGCCCAGACCGCGGTCCCACCACGACCACGGTCAAACCGCGGTAGAGACCCCTCTCTGATACATATTCTCACGGTTGCACCGTGATCGCGGTAAACAAGGGTCTCTGAACTTGGTCTACCGTGGTCCTACCGCAACCGCGGTAGAACCGCGGTGACCGTGTTTTTCAGCATGGTAATTTTTTTTCTAACCGTTTCAATTGCATTTTTCTTCCTAAAATACCCCCATCTACCCATTTATACCCAAAATTTCACGTCAGCCCCCCCCCCCCCCCAATCAGTGAAATTCCTCCTCTCTCTTCACTTCTCTCTAAAATTTTCTCACTTCTTTTCATTTCTTCTCTCTAACTACACCCACGCTCTCACCCAAATTCTCCCCAACTTCACCAAACCCCTTTCCATCCTCCATCCAAGTAAGTGTTTCTCTATTTTTCTTTAGTTTAGATGATAATCTAGTGTAATGTAGTTTAGTTTTGTGTAGTTTAACCCTAGATAGCTATAGTTTCAATTCTTGTTTTACTTGTTGGTTGTTGTTTGTATATGATTGTAGTTTTTTTAGTGGGTTATTTGGTGCTTATTTGGTTAGGCCTCCATTACACTTTGATTGTAAGGCTTATTATAACATTGTGGAGGCCTAGATTTTTTGCTTGAAGGGTGTTAGTAGTGTAAGGCCTTATGTGGCCAAAATTGTGGAATTGTGATATTGTAGGGTGTGATAGTTGTGGGGTATGATATTTGGCGATGTATGGGGGCTCTATTTGCTTGAAACTTGGTGAAGGAGTAAGTGTGAGGTGCTAATAGGGAGTGTTGTCCTGTAGCATTCGGGTGGTGAAGTCTGAGTAACTACCCCTTTGGCTCTGTTTGGGATGTATTTAATGGTTTGTTTGCAATATCTGCAGGTACTTCTAAGAGGCATAGGAGACATGATGGCCCATCTCGCCAGCCGACTTATGATGAGTCAAGGTTCGTCTCGGAACTGGCCGGGGACGATTTCAATGCAAAGGAGCACAAAAATTTCATTCTTGAAATTCAGATTGACCGTGCAGTCCTCCGAGCGAAAAGATAAGATAATTCAGAGCAGACAGATGGAATTCCTATTTGAGGAGCCCTACAAGGTCAATAAGATGATTGTGCGGGAGTTCTATGTGAACGGCCCTGCTCACTTAGGTCGAGATGTGCGCCTGCAAGGTCGTATAGTCCCAGCACACATTCCCTACATTCCCCAGGCCTTGCAACTGCCTGAGTTCATAGGTGATATTGACTATTACCACGATCAACCGGATGTCACGTGGGAGGTCATAATCGCAGATATTTGTGATGGGGGGAGACCGACGTGGATAAAGGAGCAGATCAATTTGCACTTCAATTCTCTCAGGAAACTTGGCTAAGTGCTGGTTGACAGTGATTTGCAGTAGGTTTCTACCGTCTAGCAACACGACGGACGTGAACTTCAAAAGGGCCCTACTGACTTGGTACTTCATCACTAGGAGAGATTGTGACGCAACCAGGGTCATTGGGGATGAAATGATTTAGAGGGGACCATTGCTATCAAAGGGGTTTTACTTCCCCTCTTTGGTGACATAGCTATGCTTACAGAGGAACCTTTCCACTAGTCCTGCTGACGGGACAGTGGAACCTGAGGCACCTTTCAGAGCTTCTCGCATCAAGTGGGTAGGGGCCCACAGACAATTGAAATAGATGTTGATGATGATGCCCCAACTCCCCTCGCACCATCCAGACGGTTAGTTGACAGTGCCAGACCATCTCGTCGCCCCCAATCTGGGGCCGACTTCTCTATGTCCCAATCTACCAGGCCAATGTTACATACAATGGAAGAAGAGCTTGCGGATATGCGCACCTTAGTTGATGGCCTCCACACACGGCTTGATGCCATGTCTCAAAGGCTAGCCCGGTCAGAGGGACAATTCATGTCATGGTTCCGAGCATTGGGGAGAGCCTTCCATGTGGACCCAACACCGTCTTCGACTCCGACTGAGTCTAAGGGAAGTCTTCTAACCCTTATGTGCTTTATTTATTGATATGACATGGGGACATTCCATAATTTTAAGTGTGGGGTGGGAGATTTACTCTGTGTATGTGTGTTACTGTATATAGATATGGTGATGTTGTAGTAGGATGATGTTATCGTTGTAAATGGTGTTGTTGTATATAATGATGGCTGATAATTTAGGAGTGACTGACTTGGCCCAACGACGGACACTTTTCGACGGGTCTCTTGAGGGTCCAAGTCGGATACATAAAAAAATAATATAAAAAAATAAAAACACAAAAATGAAGGTAGAGGACTCTTCGTGATAACGGACCACTTGGACAGTACTCTTGAGGGAAGTAGTCCATGTAGATTTTTCATTTATTTCATTTTTATTTTTTAGGTAGTGTATTAAGTCCCCCTTGGTTTTTATTTTGACCACGGTTCTTTTCCAAGGATTTTTCTTGAACCGGGTTAGGTAGATTTTTCTCTTGTAGTGTTAGGACTAAGATGGGTAAAAGGCTAGAATGCGACCCCTGATGTTCACACCTGCAAACCACTAAAAGAAACTTGAGACTGTAAGGTCTTGGCTCGTTGTAGACTTGTAATTCAATGCCTTAATTTTGCACATCTATTTGGGAGAGGGTGATTGAGGCGCGGGTGAGGGAGGTGGCATCTATATCTGGGAACCAGTTCGGTTTCATGCCGGGACGCTCCACCACAGAGGCTATCCACCTAGTCAGGCGGCTGGCGGAGAAATTCAGGGATAAGAAGAAGGACCTGCATATGGTGCTTATCGACTTGGAGAAGGCGTATGATAAGGTCCCAAGGGAGTTGCTTTGGAGGTTCTTGGAAGCGAAGAGCGTGCCGGAAGCCTATATCAGAGTAATCAAGGACATGTACGATGGTGCTAAGACTAGGGTTAGGACGGTGGGTGGCGAATCAGACCATTTTCCTGTGGTTATGGGGCTCCACCAAGGATCGACGCTGAGCCCCCTCTTGTTTGCCTTAGTGATAGATGCCCTGACTTGTCATATTCAAGGGGATGTGCCTTGGTGTATGCTTTTTGCTGATGATATAGTATTGATAGACGAGACGAGGGTCGGTGTTAGTGAAAGGCTAGAGGTATGGCGACAGACTCTCGAGTCTAAAGGTTTCAAAATAAGCAGTTCTAAGACAGAATACCTGGAATGCAAGTTTGGCACCGAGCCGAGTGAGGTAGGCAGGGACGTGATGATTGGTTCCCAGGCCATCGCCAAGAGGGACAGTGTATGATATCTTGGGTCGGTGATTCAGGAGGACGGAGAGATTGACAGGGACGTCACCCATCGCATAGGAGCGGGGTGGTCGAAGTGGAGGCTTGCATCAGGGGTCCTGTGCGACAAGAAAGTTCCTCACAAACTCAAGGGGAAATTCTATAGAGCCGTGGTTAGACCTGCAATGCTGTATGGGGCAGAGTGCTGGCCCGTGAAAAACGCTCATGTTCAGAGAATGAAGGTCGCGGAGATGAGGATGCTTAGGTGGATGTGCGGGCACACCAGACTTGATAAGATTAGAAACGAAGTTATTCGAGAGAAGGTAGGGGTGGCCCCGGTAGATGAGAAGATGCGAGAAGCGAGGCTGAGGTGGTTCGGGCATGTTCGGAGGAGGGGTCCCGATGCCCCGGTGAGGAGCTGCGAGCGGCTGGAGATTGTTGGCGGTCGGCGAGGCAGAGGGAGGCGTAAGAAGCATTGGGGAGAGGTGATTAGGCAGGACATGACTAGAATGCAGGTTTCCGAGGATATGACCGTTGATAGGAGAGTCTGGACTGGAGGTCTAGGATCAGGGTTGTAGGTTAGGGGCTCCTAGAGTTCTTCGTAGTTACTGTATGATGTTATTGCATGCGATTGTATTTAGGTTCATTATGTTTAGATAATTATTTCCGCTATTTCTGCTATTTCTGCGGGTGATACTAATGCTTTATTGTTATTGTTTTTGTTTTTGTTTTTGTTTTACAGCTAATTTCCCTTTTTCCTATGCGCCGAGGGTCGATTGGAAACAACCTCTCTGCCCTTTCGGGTAGGGGTAAGGCTCGTCTACATATTACCCTCCCCAGACCCCACCTGGTGGGAGTATACTGGGTAGTTGTTGTTGTTGTTGTTGTTGTTGTATTCTTGCTTGAACGCTCGTATGAGTGTGTTGATGAACTGATTCGGAATGAGTTCCATGCTATGTGTGTGTGAGGTTTTACCTGCTTTCTGTGTTTGCATGTGATACCTAGAACTTTACCTATGTGTTTGCAAAGCGAAATAGAAGGTGTTAGGTTTTAGAAATGATTGAGGCATTTCTTTGTTTAAGCCCTTACATAAATCTTGTGAATCCACCTGTACATATGTCCATAATTAACCCTTTTGAGCATGAAGCCTATTCTTTGGTAACCATGTAATGAACTATATCCATGTTCTTGAATAAATTGTTTGAACCTGTACCTTCTAGAAGCGCTTGAATTAATGCAGAACATACAAAAGTCAAAGTGTGGGGGTAGTAGGGAATAGCGAAAAGGGGGGAATCAAGAATGAGTATGAATGATGCACTGGTCGTATAAAAAAAGATATAGAAAATAAGAGGTCAGTGTACCTGAAGAAAAGTAGGGGACAACTATGAAATAAAAATGGGGAAGAATGAGTGGGGCTGAACATGGAAACAGATAAGAAAAAGGGAAGTATGTATTAAAAGTGCTCAGGGAGGTTAGTCACTATATCCAAATGTCTCCTACCCGTCCCTTAGCCTAACCAAATAAAGACCTCTTGATGTTTGACTAAAACAACTCGAATAGTAGAGTACTACACTAGGGCAAGCTTATGGTGTGTCTGTGTGACATGTGAATGTTTTTTGCTGAGAGTGAGCGAATTCTTTCTATATTTAGTTCCTTGTGTTTAGAGTCAATGTGTGTGGAACTTCTCTCAGAATGTTGACGTGAGGGCATGTGACTCAGGAAGAAAAAGTGAGTTTTCACCTCTGCAGAGTAAATAGAGTGAGGTTGATTGTGTCATGGCAGTAGAGTCTACATCTTGGTTATGGCTGTTGAATTTCTTAGGTTGGCTCGTGAAAATGGCAGGTGTGACATATCTTTGGGCAATGCAGCAAACAGTTAGGCCTAGAAGTGTGGTTTAGTTTTCTCAAGGGCGAGCAAAGGTTTAAGTGTGAGGTGTTTATAATAGGTGAATTTAACTATATTCAAGCCCTAAATAACCACCTTCTTGCATAGTTTTGATAATGAAAGTGATAACAAAATGCTCTTATTAGTGTTTTTCTTGATGTGCAGGCTATATATGACTAGGGAAGACTAGGGAGCACTTTTGGAGTAAAAATATAAAGGAAAAGAGGCCAACTGTGAAAAATCCCAAGTAAATCACGTGGAAGAAGGCTGAACAATCAGAGAAGGACGTCTACCGCGGTTCCACCGCGACTGAGGTAGAACTACGGTGAGAGACAGTTGCGGATAAATCAAGATTAAGAGGAGGTGTTTGGCCGTAGTCCCACCGCAACCGCGGCAGAACCGCGGTAGGATACAACTGCAGTTTAAATGGGTTTCAGAGGGGTTGTTTGGCCGCGGTTCTACCGCGACTGCGGTAGAACCGCGGTAGGCGTGTTGATGGCTAAGGGCAAATGTGTCAAACGTGAAATTTTTGCCCTAAAACCTATATTAATAATTAGGTTTCGCCCATTGGAGGCATTTATTGATTATTTTGAGTTCTTAGAAGGATAAACAAGTGTGAGAGAATAGCTCAAACCTAGTTCTTCTTTCCTTTTGATTCTTATTGTTAGATTATGTTGAATATTAGTTTTATTTGTTTATCCATAGTTGTGAGTAGCTAATTTCCTTGTCTAACGTATTGATGGAACCTATTGGGGTTGAACCTCTTGTTTATGTTAATGCAAATTTGCCGGTTTTAATATTTATTTATTCAACTATGTTCTTGTTGTGGTTAATTGACAGGATCCTCAATTAGCTGTGCCTATTTAATGTACATAACTTGGAAAAGAGTGCATATTTAGGTTAGTGTTGAATAACACCACTCCTAAGGTAATAAGAAGAATCTATAACTGCGGGTTTAAAGGTGGGATTAGGAATAACGAAACCTTGGTGTAATATTAAATGAACTGTGTTAATTAAAGCTAGCTAGTGTATCTCGGGAAGTGCAACGTAATCGCTTGGGAGAGAGTTGGGGTGAATTGAGTGTTCGGTATAGATAAAGTGTGTTGGTAAATTTGTATGAAGCATAAACAGAAGGGATTCCATCAATAGGGGAAGTCATTACCTTAGCGTTTCTCTCATTCTTGTCTACAACCTTAGTTAGTTAGCATAGCTTGTTACTTTTCTACAACCTTAGTTTGTAGAAAACTTTCCACTTGTGATTCTAAAGTCTTGGGAAGATGGTTCAGAAGAATTTAGTGAGTCTAAAGGTGGTAGTTGATCGGTTGACTCTCTGTGGATTCGACCCTGGGCATAATAATCGGGTTTTATTTGCAACGTCCGCAGAGTCCTTTTTTGAGTGCATACTTGGGCGTGATCGATTTGCTAGATTTAGCTATATTGGCACCATAGAATTCTTTTTTTTTTGTAATTAAGACATACATTATTAAAAACATACTAAGAGTCATTACATAGTGAATTACAAACGGGAATTTTACTAGGACACATAGTTCCTTGCTTGTCCCTTTCCAAAATAGACATAACAAAAGTAAGAGGACTAAGATAAGTTGATAAGCTTCCAAAAGTTGTTAAGTTGCTTCCATTCTTCGCCACTGATTCAGCCACCTGATTTGCCTCACTTAAGACGTGATGCAATGGTGGGTCACCTGCTCTATTCAATAGGAATATGCAATCATCAATCAGATTAAACGCACAGATCTTGTTATGGATTAAATTAATGAGCTCCTTACAATTTGTTTCAATGGTGAGAGGCGGGTAATTGTTTTCTATAGCTAGTTTCAACCCATGCAGTAGTGCTAATGTTTCCATGTGTATATTTGTTGCATGTGAAAGACCCATGTTGTATCCTAAAAGCCAGTCCCCGTTCCCTTTATGTATGATTCCCCCTATTCCGCCTTTACCCGGATTGCCATAGCATGAACCATCCACATTTAGCTTGTAGCAATTTTCTTCAGGTGGGTTTCATTTGATGATAATGGTATCTCTATTAGTAGCAGGCCGATTTTGATTTGTAGCGAGGAGTTTAAAAACCATGTCTTTATTAATGATGTTTTTTAGTAGGAGAGGTTTGTTATTATTATTGAATATCGTCAAATTGTTGTGCAGCCAGATATGCCAGAGGATAAAAGAAATAACTTCAAACCATACGAGGTCTTCATTAAAAACAATATTTGAGTTCCTTTTAAAAACTTTTTCTTTCGTCTATTTAGCAAGTGGAGTTCTCTCTCTCTCTCTCACACACACACACACAGAGTCTCAAAGGGAAAAACAGGTTTAAGAAACCTCCATTCTTGTCCTAGAGCTTTCACTCATACAAAATCAAAGGTAAGTGGAGCCTCTCTCTCTCTATCCATCTATCCCCCTTTCTTTCTCCTCTTTCTGATTTTAACCTATATGCCTAAAAACCTAGGGTTCTTCCATTCCTGAAAATCTAGCTTTTGTGTGTATGTTTGTGTGTGTAGTTGGGTTATTGGGTCCTGAGTTCATAGACCTATTTGAATTTTCCTTCTCCTTTCACTTTAATTTTAGAGGATTATTATTAGATTTTGAACTCGATTTAGATATACGAAGCCTGAAAGAATTTTTCTTCGATATTGGATGCTAAATAGCTCATCAATATTCCATTATTGCTCTGCATCGATTTCTCTGCTAAACAACGCAAAAAAAAAAAAGGTAAAGGTTATTCAATTTTCCAGAATGTTAATTGGTTTTTTCAGCTTAAAAGCATTAAAATCTTCTCGATTTAGCTTTCAACCAAAATCTAGGGTTTCTGAATATTCGTTATAGAGTTAGGTATATTATTTAGCCGATTTCTAGTGTTTTTAACTAGTAAATTTAAGCTTTATTTGACAGTAGTAATTGTACAATTTTAAGTATGGAAGAAATTTATTTCCTTTCATTTCATTTGCATAAAGTTATCATTTCAGTAGTAATTGTACAATCATATTCTTCCTTATCTTTAATTTAAAGAAACAGAAAAAAAACTTTGCAAATAAAGGTAGTAGAGATAGCTCCTCGTCACCGGTGACCATTTTCGCGGACCATCTCCTTTTTCTTTTTCTTTTTTCTTTTCTTCCTATTCTCTCTTCTGCTTTTTGTGGGTGTGTTATGTTTTCTTGGACAGGTGCCTTATTATTCCGGCGATGATTTCCGCCAAGCTACAGTACTTCCGGCAACTCCCGTTCAGATTTTCGGCAGGACGCAGCAGAACTACCCGTTCTGATAAGCTTCAGGAAAACTTGCTCCAGGTACTAGTCGCGGCGGTGAGGCCAGTTTGCGGCGTTTGGGAGTGAAGAGCTAAGCAATACCAGCCGGGATGTGCAAGAGTTGGTAACAGTTGACCTCGGGCACATCAAAGCCTACTTTCAGGTTTTTCCACCGGGAGTTGGTACCTCCAGCTCTCTTGTTTACTCTGTACACCTTTTACGTATTCTAGCTAGCATTTCGTGTGAGGTTTTCTCTGTTGCTATCTAGTTTACATCTTTTTGCGTATTCTGCTATAGTGGGTGTGTGCGTCACTATTCTCCATAGTTGGTTGGAGGGATAGTGGCCACGGCGGGGGATGATAGTGTAAGGTCATGTACTCGGGGATGGGGGCGGTGGATGGAGTGAGTAGGGGGCAGGGAGTGGTCCTGCGGGTAGGGCGGGAGGTAAGGGTGGTAGGAGGGTAGCGTATGCTCATAGATTAAGGATTGGGTCGTGGAACATAGGCGCTCTAACGGGTAAGTCGACTGAGTTGGCTAAGGTTCTTCAGAAGAGGAGGGTTAACATAGCTTGTGTCCAGGAGACTAGGTGGAAAGGGTCGAAGGCGAGGAATGCAGACGGGTTTAAGCTGTAGTATTCTGGGGTCGTGAGAGGTAAGAATGGTGTGGGCATCTTGGTAGATAGGGATCTAAGAGAGTCCGTGGTCGAGGTTAGGCAGGTGAATGATAAGTTAATATCTACTAAGTTGGTTATTGGGGGTTGCGTCCTCAACGTCATTAGCGCTTACGCGCCGCAAGCGGGCTTAGACGAGGAGGTTAAGAGGTGCTTTTGGGAGGGCTTGGATGATCTGGTGAGTAGTATTCCCCAATCTAAGAAGTTAGTTATTGGAGGGGACTTTACTGATCATACTGGGGCTGATGCTGGTGGTTATGGTGAGGTGCACAGTGGCTTTGGCTTTGGGGTTAGGAATGGAGAAGGCACGTCACTGCTTGATTTCACCAGGGCTTTCGAGCTTCTGATTACGAACTCAACATTTCAGAAGAGGGAGGAGCATTTGGTCACCTTCAGGAGTTCGGCGGCGAGGACTCATATTTATTACCTCCTCCTCAGAAGGAGCGATATGGGTATGTGCAAGGATTGCAAGTTTATTCCGGGAGAGTCCCTTTTTGACTCTTCATAGAATCCTAGTGATGGATGTCGGTCTCTGGGTGAAGAGGAAGATGAGGGGTGCTCGTGGATAACCGCGGATTAGATGGGACATTTTGACTAAGGAGAAAGCACAGGAGTTGGAGAGGAGGTTAGCTGAGGGAGGAGCTTGGAGAAGTTCTGGGGAAGCGGACGCTATGTAGTTAGAGACGGCGAACTTGGTTAGGGATTTAGCACGGGATGTGCTCGGGGTATCCAAGGGCTATTCAGGCAGACATTAGGGTGACTGGTGGTGGAACAATGTAGCCGAAGGAAAAGTAAAGGTGAAGAAGGCGGCGTTTGCTAAGTTGGTAGGGAGCACAAGCGAGGAAGAACGAAGAGCGAACAGGGAGATCTACAAGGTGGCGAGGAAAGAAGCAAAGCTGGCGGTTACGGAAGCTAAAAACACGGTGTTTGGTCACATGTACGAGCAATTAGGGGAGAAAGGCGGGGACAGGAAGTTATTCTTGTTAGCTAAAGCAAGGGAAAGCAAGGCGCGTGATCTTGACCAAGTTAGGTGCATCAAGGGCGAGGATGGTAGAGTTCTGATGGGGGAGTCTCAAGTCAAGTATAGGTGGCAGGCGTACTTTCGAGACATACTTAACAAGGAAGGGTATCGCAACATAGAGCTAGGGGAGTTGGGGAATTCAGAGCAGCATAGAAACATTGAGTACTACATGCGCATTAGGGCAGAAGAGGTCATGAGGGCTTCGCGTAGGATGAGTAGAGGTCGATCGACCGGTCCTGACGAGATTCCGGTGGAGTTTTGGAAATACATGGGTAGGTCAGGAGTGGAGTGTCTCTCCAGGTTGTTCAATGCGATCTTCAGGACCAAAAGGTTGGCGGAGGAGTGGAGGTGGAGTACAGTGGTGCCGTTGTACAAGAACAAAGGAGACATCCAGTGCTGCAACAACTATAGGGGTATCAAATTAATAAGTCACACCATGAAGGTCTGGGAGTGGGCGATCAAGGCGAGGGTGAGAGAGATGACATCTATATCTGTGAACCAGTTTGGTTTCATGATGGGTCGCTCCACAACAGAAGTTATCTACCTTGTCAGGAGGCTGGTGGAGCAGTTCTGGGATAAGAGGAAGGACCTGCACATGGTGCTTATCTACTTGGAGAAGGCGTATGAAAAGGTCCCACGGGAGGTTCTATGGAGGTGCTTGGAGGCGAAGAGCATGCCGGAAGCCTACATCAGAGTAACCAAGGACATGTATGATGGAGCTAAGGCTAGGGTTAGGACGGTGGGTGGCGACTCAGACCATTTTCCAGTGGTTATGGGGCTCCATCAAGGATCGGCGCTTAGCCCTCTCTTGTTTGCCTTGGTGATGGATGCTCTAACCCGACATATTCAAGGGGATGTGCCTTGGTGTATGTTATTTGCTGATGACATAGTCTTGATATACGAGACGAGGGTCGGTGTTATTGAGAAGTTAGAGGTATGGAGACAGACTATCGAGTCTAAGGGTTTCAATATAAGCAGATCTAAGACAGAATACATGGAGTGCAAGTTTAGCCCCGAGCCGAGCAAAGTAGGCAGGGACGTGATGATTGGATCTCAGGTCATCTCCAAGAGGGACAGTGTCAGATATCTTGGGTCGGTGATTCAGAGGGACGAAGAGATTGACGGGGACGTTACTCATCGTATAGGAGCGAGGTGGTCTAAGTGGAGGCTTGCATCAGGAGTCCTGTATGAAAAGAAAGTTCCACAGGAACTCAAGGGGAAATTTTATTGAGTTGTGGTTAGACCTGCCATGTTGTATGGGGCGGAGTGCTGGCCAGTGAAGAACTCTCATGTTCAGAGAATGAAGGTTGCGGAGATGAGGATGCTCAGGTGGATGTGCATGCTCACCAGGTTAGATAAGATTAAGTATGAAGTTATTCGAGAGAAGGTAGGGGTGGCCCCGGTGGATGAGAAGATGCGAGAAGCGAGGCTGAGGTGGTTTGGGCATGTGCGGAGGAGAAATCCTGATGCCCCGGTGAGGAGTTGTGAGCGGCTGGCAATGGTCGGCGTACGGCGAGGTAGAGGGAGGCCTAAGAGGTATTGGGGAGATGTGATTAGGCATGACATGGCTAGAATGCGGGTTTTCGAGGACATGACCCTTGATAGGAGAGTCTGGAGGTCTAGTATCAGGGTCGTAGGATAGGGGCTCTTAGAGTTTTTCGTACTCCTCACCAGGGGTTGGGTGAGGCTTGGCAGGGCTATCCATAGATGATTTGTATATTGGATTGTGTCTCCCTTATGGTATTTATTTATGGTAGTTACTGTCTGATATTATTGCGTGCTATTTTATTTATGGTTCTTATGTTTAGATAATTATTTACGCTATTTCTTCTAGAGTTACTAATGCTCTTTTGTTTTTGTTTTTCCTTTACTTCACTGAGCTGAGGGTCGATTGGAAGCAGCCTTTCCGCCCTATCGGGTAGGGGTAATGCCCGTCTACATATTACCATCCCCAAACCCCACTTTGTGGGACTATACTGGGTAGTTCTTGTTGTTGTTGTTTGGGTCTTTAGCCAGTGGTATAATGTGTACTTATCTTGTGGCTTTGGAGGTAACTGGCTAAAACCCTCTCAGACCCATGTCGTTTTAGAGTGCTTACATCTAATGAGCATATGTATTGTATCTTCCCTCTTAGTGCTGCAGAGGTGACAATCTGGAGAGTTGGTTATATTCCTATTGAAGAGCATTTGAGCTGTGGGGAGTTTATTATGGATAGCCATCTAGTGGAATAATTTTGTTTTATTAAGAGTTTTGATTCTCCATAACCATTTATAATCTTGGGTATCCCCCCCCCCCCCCCCATCTTTACCTTGTAGCATAACATAAGTAGATTTGATGGTGAAGGATCCATTAGAGTTCTTTCCCCAATTATATGTATCTTGGATAGGCTGTATTTGTTTGATATAAGTGCTATATATTTTATTCTTTGCTTCAGTGGGGAGTTGGAAAGATAGATTATTCAATGCTTCATTAAAGGATTTGTTATCAATGATGTCTGATGGTGTTTGATGTTGTTCGTGCTTCATTAAAGGACCTTGTATTTGGCTCTTAGTGATTCCTTTATTCCTATCCAGCTGTCTTTCCAGATCCTAATTGAATTCGCATCCCAAATTTCCCAATGTATGCCTGTTTAATAGATGTTAGAGCCCTGGATTATGTTTTTCCAAATATGGGAGCCCTTTCCCTCCTGTAGATTCCAAAATTTTTTGGTATTCTTTTTATCATACCTGATATGCAGTACCCTGCTCCATAGACTATTATATCTTTTTTATATCTCCAAGCTAGGCTAGCACTGAAGGATTGATTTTTTCATTTTGTTTTGTATAGTCCCAACCCCCATCTTTCTTTTCCTTTGTGGCAATGTCCCAATTTATTATATGGCATTTCCTTTTTTTAGAGGTGCTCCCCTATAAGAAGTTTCTTTGTATTTTATAAATGTTATTTATGGTAGTTTATGGGAGGTTATAAATTTGCATTACATATTTAGGTATTGCAACCAGAGTTGATTTTATGAGAGTTGTCCTCCCAACTATATTGAGGAAGTTGATTTTCCATCCTTTTAGCCTATTGTTCATTCGGTCAATTATATACTGAAAGTCATTCTTTGAAGGGTTGGAGAATCCTATAGGGAACTCTAGATATTTCCCAAAATATCTAGTATGATGTATAGCAAGACAATTGCTAAAGTCGTTCTTTAAGTTAATAGGCACATTCTCTGAAAATATTAGCTTTGATTTGTTAAAGTTGATGGATTGCCCTGATTTTTCGCAGAATTTATTTAGGGTGTCTATTATAGAGTTGCAACTTTTTTGGTTAGCATTTTCTAGGAGGATTAGATCGTTTGTGAAGAATAAGTGTGATAGAGGAGGACTGGATGGGGAGATTTTAACTGGATCCCATCTACAACAGTCGATTTCATGGTGAATTAAGCGTGATACCATTTCCATGCAGATGATGAAAATATAGGGGGATAGAGGGTCGCCTTGCCGGATACCTCTGGTTGGTTTAAAGAATTCAGAATTGAAGCCGTTAACAATGATAGAGGTAGACGTGGTAGATATACAAGACATGATTAGGTCAATTAGATCTTGGGGGAAGTTTAGGGAAGTTAGTGAGAATTTTATAAAGGACCATTCCAGCCCGTCGAAAGCTTTTTCCAAGTCTATTTTAATCAGCGTTTTCCCTTTTTGACCTTTTATTATTTTAAAGTGGTTAAGGGTCTCGTGAACAATAATAGCATTATCTGAAGAACGTCTTCCCTTCATGAAGCTAGTCTGAGTTGGGTGCATTGGTTTGGCCAGAAGGGGTTTTATTCTGTTTACAATAACTTTTGTAATTACTTTATAGGTTGTGTTACACAAGCTTGTAGGTCTATATTGCTTAATGGTTTCCGTATTTTGGCAATTAGGTATTAGGGAAATATATGTGTTATTCATATCCTCAACCATTTTCCTTTCCTAAAAAGTATTTTGGCAGAAATTAATTAGAGCTTCTTTGGTTTCATTCCAAAATTTTTGATAAAAGAATGGATGTAGATCATTCGGCACAGGGGCTTTGTAAGATTTATAGGAATCCAAAGCACTTTTTATTTTGGGGACTGTGATATTTTTCCACATGTCTTTTTGGTCTGTGTTATTCAGGATTGCATAGAAGGACATAAAATCATTTTATGGGACATGTTATGGCTTGTAGTGAAGAGTTTGTTGTAGTAATTGTAAATTAGAGATTTTACTTCTTTTGGGTCGTAAAACCAATTGCCCACTTCATCTCTTAGGCAAAGAATTATGTCTTTTCCTTCTTCTTTGCATTGTAGTAATGTGAAAGAATTTGTGCTCGCATCTCATTCATTTAACCTCTGTATTCAAGATTTGAGTCTCCAAAATTCCTCCTCTAATTTTAGAATATCATTTAATTCTCTTAGTAAATTTGTTTCAAGATCTAAGAGGAATTGACTGGTTGTATAGTTTGGGGAATTCTGAATCCCGTTAATTCTAGCAACTAGTATATTTTTTTGTGAAAAATATTACCAAAAGTAGTAGTATTCCATTCTTTTACGTTTTTAGTAAAGAATTCAATTGCTCCTAAGATATTGTCCTGATTGGTTCATGATGCCTTAACAAGATTTTTAAAGGAGGGGCGGGACAGCCACATGGATTCCAACCTAAAGATGTTATTGCTATGGAAAAAATTCTTGAAGAGGTCTAATTTTATAGGACAATGGTCGGAATGAAGTCTAGTTAAATAAGTAACATGGGCTTCCTTAAAAATATTAATCCAGTTTGTGTTTGCTACATATCTATCTAGCCTTTTCATTATTAGAGTTTTAGTTTTTTTCTTTTATTAGTCCTAATATATTTTGAGACCTTATATCCTAAGTCCATGAGTCCAGAATAGTCTAAATAATTTAGGAATTTAGAAAGCCTAGGGTAACTAATAGGGAGACCTCCGAATTTTTCATTTTATTTGGTGACTTTGTTGAAGTCTCATGTGACTAGACAGGCCCCCTTAAAGCTATTTGCTACTGTTTTTAAATTGTTCCAAAGAATAATTCTATCTTCTAATAAGGTACTAGTATAAACAATAGAAAGTAGCCAAGGTTCTAGGTCATAATTGTTTACTTTGATCATGGCATGAATCTCTTGGTCCGTTGTTCCAATTTGGTCCACCAAAATGTCTCCTGCGTTCCACATCATAACCATACCCCTGAGGTACTTTGTGCTGCAACTTTTGCTATGTTAGTGAAGACAAAACTATTCATGAGGGTTTCATGGTTTGCCAGCTTTGTTTCCAAAATAGCAACTAGGAAGGGCCTGTTATAATCTAGCATCGACCTAAAGGTTCTTCTAATCTCTTCATTCCCTGCTCCCCTACAATTCTATACAATCATACTCATTTGTCTAGATGAGGGTGGGGTGTTCTCCTCCGCTTGTGCATGGGGTGGGCTTGCCATGTTCATGCTGGCATATATCGTCGAAACCATTACAATCCCGTATTTGTAAATTATTGGAGCTGCCAAGACCCATATATTTATCGAGCACTTTCTCAAATTCAGCAGGCAATGTAAGATTACTCTTTTTCCTCTTCTTTCCTTGATCACCAATGTTTTTGATGTGCGTAGCATGGCGTATTCCACTTTTCTTGTTATTGATGTTCTTTCCCATTCTCCCTCCTCGTCCGTCAGTTGCACTGTGGGGGTTTGGGCAGTGGTGTTTTGTGTTTTCTAGACATTGGAGTAGCTCATGTGAGGAGGGTTGTTGTGGATAAGGTTGTTGTGAAATAGTTTTAAGTTCATGCTTAGGGGAACGGGGGTGCTTGGGGTGTTCATTGGTAGCTGGTTCCATGGGGATGGATTTGCCCCCATGGTTGGGGGTTGATGGAAGGGTTGGTGCTGTGGGTTCATGAGAGATAACCATGGGTGATTGGATACACTGTCCAACCCAGTCCTTAGTCCCTCCGTTACAATTTGTGCTAGGTAGATTGGGTTCTCTATTTGGATTATGATGTTCCTGCCCTCTAGATTAAGATTCATGTTTAGTGAGAATCCCGCTAGGCCGTATTCCAGCCATGAGAGTGGAGTGTGATTCATTTCTAGTGGGAGGGGGGGTTTCATACACTATTGGTTGTTGGTGGGTAGCCTTGGCATCCTTGGTGAATTCTTGAGGAAGGTTTCTTTGGATGTTGTTGTTTGGTGCTACTGTTTTGATGTCACTGGTAGTAAGGCTTGGAAGTGTTGGTATTTTAGTACTTAAGTTTGCATGGAGTTTTGTGGAGGGGGGAGGGGGTAACGTAAAGGAGGAGGGGTGTTGGGCTTGTACTTAGATTGTTTGGAATGATTTGAGGTTTGGCTGCTAAAGAATCTGAAATGTTCAGATTCTTTTTGTCAACATTAATTGCCTCCTTGACCTCTTCTTGGGTGGAACAAAGGTCAACTATCATGGATTCCTCATCATTGGTAATAATATCATTTACTTTAGATGTGATTACCGTTGGGTTTGAGGAATTGGTACGAGGAGGAGTGTTACTATTGTTTGGACTGTTGGATATAGCTGTATTAGTTGTGCTGTCAAGTACATTTAGAGGTCTAGGCTTTTGGTTAATGAAGGAGTGTAACAAATTGGTATGACTTAAGGTCTAGTTGTCCTTGTTCGCTAGGTTTAGAGCTTGAGTTGAAATGATTTGTACCGTGTCCATGTGATCATTTTCTAGCGCATTTAATTCCTTGAATTGATTAGAAGAGAAGCTCTTGCTTTTCTCTCGAAACAAAAACAACACTGCCTTCACCAAAGCCTCTTCCAATACAAGAAAAAACAGCAACACACGAACTATGAACCCAACAATGGAGATGGACCAAGACAAGCCTAATGAACCTACCAGCACCCCTAACACTTAGACTCGAGATAAGGAACCTCACGACCAAACAAGCTCTTTTTTGCTCAAGCTGAAAGGAAACCTGGTGGAAACACAACATCAATATATGCGGTTTGGAGTTTTTTTTGTACTGGTTCTTTCTACTAAAATATGCCACGTGTTCCGGCCGTTAAAATAGGGACAAATATAGAATTTTGATGTATGACAGGAGTAAATTAGATGGAAAGTATAACGAGGGATAGGATTGAATAATAAAATAACGTATAGGAATATATCATGTCCTTTTTCCGTATTCAGAATGTGCCACGTGACTCCGCCGTTAAAATAGGGAAAAATATGGAACTTTGATGGACAACAGGGGTAAACTTGGATGGAAAGTATAACGGGGATAGAATTAAACAATAAAATAAAGTAGAGGGATATATCAGGCTCTTTTCCGAAATCAAATAGCAACGCAAAAGTCTGTGGAGGGCCTTGACACCTCCGATGAAACTGAGAACCATTACGAATATGATAACTTCATACCCATAACATATACACAAGGAAAGGATCTACAACAACTGGACCAATGCTATTATTATAAAATTCTTTGGTAGAAAAGTAAGTTATGTCTTCTTACAAAACAGAATAATGGCCATATGGAACCAACGGAGGACATTACCCTCATAGACCTAGGGAACGACTATTACCTAATTAAGTTTATAAACCCAGAAAACTATGACAAAGCCCTTCATGGAGGACCTTGGTTCATAGGTAATCAATTTTTTACCGTACGAAAATGGGAACCAAAGTTTGTAGCGTCAACAACATTGCACACCTACTCAGCCGTCTAGGCCAGACTACCATAGCTACCAATAGAATTTTATGACTATGAAATACTCCAAAAAATAGGTTCTAAATTAGGGAAGTTACTTATGATCGATGCATGCACTGCTTCAGCCACTAGGGGGTAAATACACAAGGGTATGTATCCTAGTACCTATAGAGAGGCCCCTAAAAACTCATGTTATAGTCGAACGCCATTACCAAAGGATCGCTTATAAGGGATTCCACATGCTATGCACATTCGACGGCAGATTGGGACACATAATTACAAACTGCCGACAACCATCGAACTCAAAATGTAACGCAACAAAAGTGTCACGATCCTAGTTCGCCCTCCGTGAACATGTCGTGATGGCACCTTGTCCTTGACTAGGTAAGCCTAACAATGCGGAATATAAACTAAATTGCGGAAAGAAAATAATAAAACTAAACTGGTGAAATAAATCAGTGTTCGAGGTGCCGCCTGGCACACACAATAACAACTCTCATAGTTAATAAATGTTTTCAAAACTCGGAATCTCACAAATCACAAGCTAAGGGATACATAAGAGGCTATGAATCAAGAATATCTATACAAAAGAGAAATACTAAAAGAACTATACTTATAACAGAAAGCTAGAAAGGGACTTCTCAGTCTGCAGACGTAGCAAATATACCTCGAAGTCTCCACCGATATGCCTCCTTCCAAGGCCAACAGAACTGAATGGGAGTACCTAAATCTGCACAACAAAAAGTGTGCAGAAGAGTAGAATGAGCACACTACGGTGGTGCTCAGTAAGTATCAAGACTAACCTCAATGGAGTAGTGACGAGGAACTGTCAAGACACCTAGCGTTCAATAAACATTGTAACAGAAATAATAGAGATAATATGTAAATATGTAAAGACTGCACGGATGACTAAAAATGCTACAAATTACAATAAGGCAAACAGACAATAAGTAATAACGAGAACACAATAAATGATGATATAAAAATGACGGTAGAAATTACAATCCAAATCCTAAAGTCACAACACAACAAGGACAAACAAGCCACTAACTCATTACTCTGCAATGAGGCTTACATACGGTCTTTCCAACTCTTTCCACAATTATACCACAAACTCTCAGACCCGCCACAACTCATGAAAACTCAGCATCTGAGATCTAACACTTGGCATCTTGTGCCCCATCAATAACACAGTCATGCTGACAACTAACTGGTCAACTAGGGTCACTCTCACATGTATAATGGGTAAACGAAGGCATATCCCCACCCTATCCAAATCAGGAGGGATTCGTCTCTAATAGGAGGGTCCAACTATGTGTATGCTTATGCAAGTGTATCTAACAAGAATCCTACCAACTAGTAAGCACAAGAAATGGAACGACCAACACTCGATTTATTCACACCCGGATAGAATCAATGAAAATATCAGTTAAGAACACAATGAGTTTAACGGGGATCTCCCGGGAATCGAACCCGCAAGCACCATAGTAAACTAAATAGGAAAACGCCTCCACGGCCTTCACAATTCATTACAATCAGCCCCTAAAATAGCCCACCTTATTTCGCCACGTGTGCAACCAATAATAATGTAGTAAGCACTGCCTTATTTCGCCACACGTGCATCACAATATTCCCACCTTATTCCTCCACATGCGCAATCCACATATAAGCATATAACATACCCCGCCTTATTACGCCGCATGTGCAAAAACATCAATAGTAATAATAACACGACAATGACCTCGCAACTATCTGACAACTACCGCACGGCAGAGACCTCGTGCATCACAGTACCAACAGTTGCACGGCGGAAACCTCGTGCATCACAGTATCAACAACCGCACAATAAATGACAATATATATATATACATAAACAAAGAAAGGGAATAAACAATAGAACCAATAACGTCCCGACAAGGGAATCAACAACAGAAGCAATAACGTACCGGTAATGGAATCAACAATAAAAACAATAACGTACCGATAAGGGAATCAATAATAGAAACAATAACGTCCTGGCAAGGGAATCAATAATACCTAATAAGGTCACTGAACACCAAGAAAAACACAATAACCTCAATGACAAGACAAGACATAATAGTGCATAATAACTACACCTATTCCACAACGGTTGGACATGTAATATATTTTTACGAAGTTACAGATGAACTTACAATCAAGGAGTAACTAAACAGTAAGAAAGTTAACATGAATCAAATAATTACTATTCAAGGAAATATCAACTAATCGTAATATATCTATCTTCTTTCCAATTAAGACCAATTAAATACATGAGATAAAATATATATGATTTTCAATTAAAGGAGACTAGTTAGGACGAGTAATATGACTATAGAAGGGTAATCGTCTTCAGTTATGCACGTAAAAGTCCATTAAAAAGCAAGAATAAATCAAGAAGGGCAAATAAAAATCAAGTAAGACATGTAGAGGTGAAACTAATAACAGGGAACTCAATCGTATCAATATTGTCTTCATACTCGGTGATTTCAAGAGTCTAAGAGCCTACAAGGAATAATTTACCACAAATAGCGAACACGCACTCGTCACCTTGCGTACACGGACTACAATCAACAGAGAAGACTCAAATCCTAAGGGGTAGTCCCTCACACAAGGTTAGGCAAGATACTTACCTCAATCCGGTCAATTCAATACTCAATTTAGCTTATCATTTACCAATTCATCAATGCCGGCTCAATCTAGCCAAAAACAACTTGAATACATCAAACAAAGCAAGAGAAAAAGATTTCAATTGACAAACTATGATTCTTATACAATTTGTAAAAAGTCAACAAAAGTCAATTCCCCGGGACCGCACCTCGGAACCCGACAAAATTTACAAAAACCGAACACCCATTCCGCTACGAGTTCACCCATATAAAAATTATCTAATTCCGATACCATTTGGTCATTCAAATCATCATTTTATATTTTTGAAAGATTTCACAAATTTTCCCAAATTTTCCTTTAGGTTCTCATGAAGTTGATGTTAAATCTAAGATATAATCACAAAATATAGTTGAAAATGGACTAGAGACACTTACCCAATGATTTAGTTTTGGTCTTTGGAAAATAACCTATGGAGGTTTAGGGTTTTAGAAAATTGAAAAATAGGTAAAAATCCTGTCAAAAACCTCACTTAATAGGTCTCAGTTATCGCATTTGCGACCAGGGTTCGTAATTACGAACCCTTGGAAATTGCGAACTAAAAAGGGCTGGCAGAAGTCGCATTTGCGAACACACAAGAAACCAATAATTTTTCCGACACAAAAATGAGCATAACTTCCTCATACGATATCCAAATTTGGTGATTTTTTCTATGGCTCCATAATTTCGATACGGATCTAATGGTTCAAACAAAATTGAATTTGGATCTCATTTGCTCAAGGTGGTATCATTTTTGCTTGAAGAACGATGACAAAGCATCCAAAAACAAATGCAACATAGCCTAAACCTATCCGAAAGTCACCCGAGGCTCCCGGGACCCCGTCTAATCACACACACAAGTCATATAACCTAACAAGGACTCGCGAGAAGTCTCAAATCACATAACACAACATCGAAATGACGAATCAAACCAAAAAATCAAGCTTATAAACTTCTAAATCTTCAAATAACGAATCTCATGCCGAAACCTATCAATTCAACTCGGAATGACGCCAAATTTTGCAGACAAGTCCAAAATGACATAATGGAGCTGTTCCAACTCTTGAAATTGCATTCCGACCCTGATTTCCTAAAAGTCAACTGTGGGTCAAACTTCTTCATTTTCCAACTTCAACTTTCGCCGAAATGCCTCAATTTATTCTACGGACCTCCAAATCTGAATCCGGACGCGTGCCTGAGTCCAAAATCACCCTACGAAGCTGTTGAGATCATCCACAACCCATTCCGGAGTCGTTTACACTAAAGTCCAGTTCCGGTCAAATTTTCACCGTTCTAACTTCCAAAAAAAGGTTTCTTCTCTAGAATTGACTCTAAACCATCCGAAAGTTGAATTCTACCATGCATTCAAGTTGATACTCATGTTCCGAAGCTGCTCCAGACCTTATGCCGCTGGACGGAGCTTAATTTTTTAAAATATCGGCCGGATCGTTACAAAAAGATAATCAAAACAATGAAGATGGGATTGAATCTCTAACAGAAGAAATAGACCATTGGACCATAGTTACACACAAAAGAACTAAGGCCAGACATGAGCAAATGGAAATTCCCCACCCCCCCCCCCCCCCCCCCCCCCTCACAAGGACAATCCAATATGTGACATTCAAAGTTGGATCCAAAAAAGAAAGACGAACAGCAGAAAAACGATAACAAAGGAGCACAAACGTGGGCATCATAGTATTCTCATAATTGCACAAACATGAATTTTTTTTAATGTATTGCCTCTTTTACAAAGAAAATATACATACTAGTTTAACTTTGAGGTATAATAATATGATCCGAAATTCAATCCGATCCAAACTTTAAAATTCGATCTGATCTGATATAATTCGGATCGGAATCGGATTGTATTTTTTAGAATCTGAAATCCAAAATATGCTAAATCCGATCCGTGCACAGCCCTACTAATAACAAACATAATATCAGAGTTTAAAAAAATAAAAAAATAAAAAATAAATAAATAAAAATGAAAACAGTGCGTGTGTCTCAAATGCAAGTAATTTAATTTCTCTTTACAATCTGGTCTTGTCTTATAAAAATGAAATGACTATTATAAACTTGCATAATTTCATCGGGTATATACGGCCAAAAACCAGTTGTTTGGCTTTCGAAAACAGACGTCAAATGTTTCTTCCTTTTTTTTTTTTTTTCCAGATACCATTTGTTTTTTTCATCTTCGGAAAAGAAGAAAAAAAAAACAGCTAAATAAAAGCTGTTCTCTAAAAAAACAATTTTCCCAACATATGCAAAACTAATTATTTCACGATCAATATTCATTTTATGCTACTGTCGTTATATATTTGGCTTATCTATGTTATTAATGGCTCAATTTTTACTTGGCACATCCATGCCACTGTCGTTAGCCAATGTAACAGCAGTGGCATGAAATAAATATTTTTTTAACGGATAGCATGGATAGACCATTTCAATAAGTTGAGTAATATTTTTAGGTCTTTTCCGTTCAAAAATCATTCTTTTATTTTTAAAATCCATATAACAGCATCACATAAAATAAGACGTAGGGATTATATTATTGCATAAATGTTGTTGTTACAAAATATCGTTCTAAAATTTATGAATTATAAAATTGAAATTCTGGCTCCATCTTTGCACCTTTGCCATCTGTGTTAAGTATATCTACAATTTGATAAGCTAATACAAACAACCTTCTCCATACATGCAGCTCCAAAATCATTTTTTAATTTCTGAAAAATATAACAAATTGAATTTTTGTTAATAATTTGTAAGACTGGATTCTCTTCTCTTCACAAAAGGTACGTACGTGGAAGCAAATTAAGAGAAGAATTATAAAAAAACATCACAGCATGCAAAACAGACACCGTACATATATATATGTCCAGCTGCTAAAACCTATACAAATTTCTTCAGCCACGTACTTAACATGCAACCTCTTTAATCCCCTATAAAATAGCTGCTTCTATAGAGCACAATCTTCATTCATCAAAAAGAAAATACTAAAATCATCTGAGTTTTCAACAAAATGGCTAAAGTAATGATTCTTGGAGCCATTTCTTTAGCCATACTTTTCATGGCAATCACTGTTTCTAGCTCCCGTAGTATCACCATCACTGTTTCTGAAGAGGTTGAGAACCAGCAGTCTCGCCGCTGCCAGCAACAAATCCAACAGGTCATACTTAGTTTTTATTACTGTTGTGTTCCGTTTTATGTTACACTTTATTTAAAAAAAGACCTTTTAGTATTACTTGGAAATAATTTAATTTTGATCTGCCCATTTTATTTTTTTTTAATATTATTTTATAGCTATAGAAATATCATAATATGTTTAAAAATCACAACTTCTAAAAAAAAATTATATTCAATCAGACGTCTTTCACTACATTAAAAAAAGTAGAGGAATTAAAATAATATATACATCTAGTGGGTTTCTTCCACATGGGAAGACAAAAAGTGCTTTTAAAACTTGAATTTACATATAAATGAACATATCTTTTCACGCAATAAAATTACTCTTCAGAGTAGCCTAATATTTAGCTCCCATTTGTTTATAGATTTTGGTTGTTTTTTTTTTTTTTAGAAAAAGAAAATTTTGAAAACACTATTTGTTTATGGAATATGATTAGTTTTCTTAAAAAAAAAAAATTGAAGTTCCCAAAAACTAATGTATGGCCGTTTTTGGATAAAAAATTTCTCACTTACAAAATTTTAATCTTTTTCTAATAACTTGCATGTCCAAACATAACTTTCAAAGACCCTTTCTTTTAAAATTTCAATCAAATTTATGTACAAACACTAGCTTAAATAGTCTATTTTCCAATAGGGTGAGATCTAGAGCAAACGTTACTGTTCCCGTGAAATTTGATTAAATTTGATAAAATTAAATAAGAATATTGGTCCATTTATCATGTCGATTAACTTGAGATTGTCATATAAACCCATAAACTTATAATTCTCCTTCCGCCTCTGTTTCCAACTCTATAAATTAAGTTAAGATTTCAGAAATATCTATGGTTCTCACGCCTCCAATCCTCTTTTCTTAATTACTTTCTGTTATTATACGGACATACAGGCACAGCAGCTACGTTCGTGCCAGCAGTATCTGAGGCAGAGAAGCCAATCTTCTGAGGAAGAAGAAGCCGATCAAAGCCGCGGCGACGTACAACGTTGCTGTCAGCAGCTGCAACAGATCCAAGATCCACAATGCCGTTGCGAGGGACTAAGGCAAGTGGTGCAACAGGAGCAGCAGAGAGGAGAATTACAGGGAAGAGAGAGACAACAAATGCTTCAGACTGCTCAGAATCTTCCCGGCTTATGCCGCGTTAGCCCTCAGCGATGTGAAATCCAAACTCGCAGCTGGTTTTAAGAAGAGCGTACTGTCTATGGCATATTGCAAATATGCAATAGCCTTAGCTTGCTTGTAATAAAAGAGCTTAGTTTGTTGTAAACTTGTGGTAATAAAATAATCACACCTTTTGGTGTGTGTTTTTCAGGCATTACAGTGTGTGTGTGTGTGTGTTTTTCCAGCTTACCAATTGGACTGTTTCTGTTTTTTCATGTTGTATTTGTTGCTCTCTTCATGTGTATTGCAGTCTTGTCTGCACTAAATCTTAAAGCTAACTTACACTCAGCATGTTGTTTCACTTATTCGCTTAATTAAGTGCCACTAAGTTAATAACATAAGTATTATCAGTTTTTCTACGTGAGAAAATTAATAGGTAAACTTGATTTAATTCTTATACGAAAATAAACTACCTATAATTCCACAAGTGGAGCCTGATAGAGACTTGACAATAAACCTAGTATAATTTCACAGACCCGGAGCCAACATTGTGGCTCCGGGTTCAGCGAACCCAGTAACTTACTGAACTCATAGGCTTGAAACTCTAGCTCCGCCTCTGGGTAGACAATAAACCTAGTAAAATTTTGACAAGTGTGGTATGTCCGAGTCCGAAATTGAAATGATGAGAAATTGGACAAAAAATATACGTTTTTGATGTTTAAAAAAAAGTTACAAAAATGGGCATTTCAAGCTCCGCCTCTGGGTGGACAATAAACCTAGTAGAATTTCACAAGTGGGTATATCTGAGTCCGAAATTGAAATGATAAGAAATTGGAAAACAAATATACGTTTTTGATGTTTACAAAAAAAGTTACAAAAATGGGTATTTCACAGTATAATACTGCGAATTGGGTTAACGAAAATTTTGCCGTTAAATTAATATGCAGTATAATACTGCAAAATATTAAAAAATTAAATCTAACTCGCAATATTATACTGTAAAATACATAAAACGGAACGTTGCATTAAACATCTGGGCCATTATTTTATATAAGCAATTCATAATATAGTTCTGTGAATTGCTTATTTAAAATAAGCATGTTCTTCTTCCTTACAGACAATGACTGAAGAACCTCCATTAAAAAAACAATCTTCCCCATTTCTGGTCCCCCACACCCCCTTCTTTTATTAAAAAAAATAATTTCGGCCCTACCGTCCCATAAAGAGCCAGGAGTGTAGGTCTCACACACAAAAAAAGCTTTCAATTCCGTGTTTCAGGTGCAAAATTTTGAATTCAAAAATTTTACATCAAGGTATTTTAATTTAATTTATGCCGAAACTCGTATATTCATGCATATTAGTATTGTTTAGTATGTTTCCATGTGAATTTATATTATGTTTGTGTTCTTTAATATATCCATATTGATTGTTTTGATACCCGTGTTATGTTTGTGAACAAAAATACTACCGGATTGTTTGTGTTATATTTAATTTATTTACACGAATTTATATTATGTGTGTGACCAAAAATGCTACTAGATTATTTTGTGTTATATTTGATTTATATACCCGAATTTATGTTATTTTTTGTGAACAAAAATGCTTATACTCTGATAAATAATTTGTATTCTTATATAATTTGTATTAAAATTTGATAAATAATTTATATTGGTAAAAAATATTTTTTATTTTTTATTTGTATTGTTAATTTTATGTAAATATTGTAGAGCCTTGTAGCGTGGTAAAATATAGTACCTTTTAGCGTAGTAAAATATAGAGTCTTTTAGCACAGTAAAAATGTATAGCCTTTTAGCGTAGTAAAATATAGAGCCTTGTAGCGTAGTAAAATATAGTGCCATTTAGTGTAGTAAGGATAACTCGGTGCTACCCGGCCTCAAAAATCAAGCCTGGAACTCATACATAATTATTCACTCCAATTGAAAAAAATTTTAATTTAATTCTTTCAGGTAAATTTTTTAAAAAAATATTGAAATTGAGAAGAATAATAATTAAGGATAACTCGGTGCTATTGGACCATAAAAATCAAGTCGAACCCTTTCATAATTATTCACTCTAATTAAAAAATTAATTTAAATATTTAATGTAAGAAATTCTAAAAATGTTGAGATTGAGAAGCATAATAATTAAGAATAACTTGGTGCTGCTGGACCTAAAAAATCAAGCCTGGAACCCATACATAGCTATTCGCTCCAATATTAATCATAATTTATAATTTAAATATGTAAGGTAAAAAAATTCTAATAATATTGAAATTGATACGCATAATTACTAAGGACAACTCGGTGCCACCGGGCCTCAAAAGTCACGCCTGGAACTCATACATAATTATTCACTCCAATTGAAAATTAATAATATAAATCTTTAAGGTAAGAAAATTTTAAAAATGTTGAAATTGAGACGCATAATAATTAAGGATAATTCGGTGCTACCGAACCTCGAAAATCAAGCTTGGAACCCATACATAACTATTTTCTCCAATATTAATCACAATTAATTATTTTATTTATTAAACTAACACAAAAATTAATTTTATTTAAATTATAGTAGACGCCATGGCCTTTCCTCCGCCTGCACATCCAGGACCTTCCGAGGATCAGCTATTAGTGTTGCAGAGAGACCATAGGTCCTCCAATGTTTGGGAGGGATAGATGTCGGAGCATCCTCTCCGGCCTAGGAGACCTGACGATTTGTGGGCGTTTAGTACGGGGCATCCTTTCCACGAGCGCATAGTACGCCGCCTCCAGACTACGGGATTATATACCATTTTTGAGCTAGGACGGATGCAGTTTGGTTGGCCGCTCATCACGGCCTTGGTAGAGCGGTGGCGACCGGAGAAGCATACTTTTCATTTGCCCACTGGAGATGCCACCATCACACTGCAGGATGTTCATGTGTTATACGGACTACGCGTAGAGGGACGCGCCTTTACACTGTCCGACTTCATTAGAGGAGTGACACATGCACAGTTGGCGGATCTGATGGGGGCAATGGGCTGGTTTTAGACATGAGGGTTGGCAGAGGGGCAGTCGCGTTGCTTTGTCATTCATTAGAGATCAGATGGCGTATTTGCACAATGATATTACCCACGAGATGGAGGATCTTTGGATCTCGAGGTCCACGCGGTTGGCGTCGCTCCTGTTCTTCGGGTGTGTCTTGTTCCCAGACACTTTGGCTAGTAAAGTGATTATGCACTTTGTTTATCATCTAGTAGAGCTGGATGAGTTACCACAGTACAATTGGGGTGCTAGTGTTCTGACGTACCTGTATAAGAGCATGTGTCGGGCGAGCATAGGTCCATCGGTTGATATATGTGGTTTTTTGCCCCTCCTACAGGTGACAAAATTTTCGAATACTTTGTTCTTTACTCCAAATTCTATATCGTGAAAAGACTCATAAATATTACATCAACATTTTATATTAGGTTTGAGCGTGGAAGCGGATCATGCCGTTGCAGCCACCTCCACCAGCACATCCGCTCGGTCAACATTATACATTTCTCCCTCTAGCTATCAGGTGGATTGAGCGGCGTGGGAACTACCGAGGGACGAATGCTCACCATAATCTCCCCCTTCTTAGGAATGTGTTAGATATGTTGGTGGGCGGATAGGTCAATATGTACCTACAGTTGGTTGTTGTAAATTGAGTTGTGTTTTGCGTACTAGCTTTTATGTTATTATTTGGTAGTTCATCTGGATATCATACATCATCAAGTTGTTTGCTGAGCTACCAACTTGTTGCTCGGTCGACCGGTTTATTTGGGGCACCTCCGTCGCGATGATCTTCTGGGATCACGTTGAGTATCATGCCACGGAACGTGTGCTTTGACAGTTTGGCTGTCCCCAAACTATATCGAGGGAGCCTGTATGGGAGTCGATACACTATTAGCGTGGCGACCATGTCAACATGAACGAGCGATATATGGGATGGCTACAGGAGCATATTGTTTATTGGGAGAAGCGAGCTGAGCGTATTCCGCCACCACCTACGATTATCTAGGAGGACACGAGGCACTGGTATATTTTTGTGGCTTATTAATATATTATAATATTGATATAGTGTTATTTAATTACTATGTTAAACACTTCACGGGCTATTGGGAATCATCGCCTCTACCAATTACGATAGCAGATGCAGCAGCATACCCACAACCCTGAACTAGTTGACTTTGGCCAGCAGGTGGAGATGGCTTGTCTGAAACTGCTGCAGGCGAGAGATGCCGAGATGTTACATCATGAGGCTGAGTATGTGGCTCCAGAGAACTACCAGAGGGGTAGGCCAGTCGCACGAGGCATGGTAGGGTAACCCACGAGGAAGGGGTGCCCCACGAGCCAGGGGTGCCCGACTGGGTCCGGGGGGACAACGAGGACATGGTCATCAAGAGGGCGTTGAGGTACCGGTCGACCCACCTGCAGAGGGACATGACGAGGACCTTGGGGTTGAGGGGCTTGGAGATGATCAACAGGGTTATATGACGAGCCTTCCAGCAGTATGCCTTTGTATAGCCTTCAACTATCTTTGCCTGCATTGCAGGTCACCTCGTCAGGAGCATTGTCGATCATGGGTACATTTGACGGGGATATAGATCAGTACTTCGCATGACCATCTTTCGCAGCCGAGGATCGGTCGACCCGGGACGTGGATGACGGGCACAGGTTGAGTTATCCCCCATCCCCGGTGGTTCATGTGGATCTATCACAGGCGGCGGTATGTTTGTATCACTTTAAAATTTCGATTTGTTTTCTTTTTCTTAATATGCCATCAAAGATTAATTTTAACTTTCTTATGGATTTTTCGTCCCATCCCATCTTCGAGGCAACTACATTAGGTGATGAGCACATCACAGATGCATATACCCTGGAGGCCGAGGAGATCACAGTGAGAAAATAATTTATTGTTTAACACAAAATTCTAACTAATATTGTTTTCATATGCTAATTCGTAACTTGTTTTGTAGGTTGCTGACGGTCCGACGACCTATTCTTCCAATCCTGCAAATATGGAATCAAGACAAGAGAAATCAAGTCGACATCTAAGTTGAAGTAACATTCATTTTATGTGTCCATTTCACATCTATGCTTGCTAATAAATTTATCCACTTTCCACAAACCTGATTTCTTCTTGGTGGCACGCAGCATCCAGTGACAACCCATAAACCACTTACGTCATACAGCATTCCATTTCTCCGTAGTTGACTAATCTACTGTCATCTCGCTGCACTTTCTTATGCTGTAGATTTTTACAGCCCTAATTAGGCGAGCTTTATTGGGGAATACACGCCCTTTTTCAGAACAGCTGTCCTGGACTTATCCCACATTTGTGACCGAAATTCATCATTATCCCTTGTGAGGGCATCCACTTTCGGCATGCTTGACAAATTATCAAGGTAGGGAATATTTCGCTCATGAAATGGCACGTGGGATTCGTACACTCTAGGTCTAGCGGGAGGTGGAGGAATATGTTCCCTCGCCGGTTCAGGTTCAACATTCAATTCCTCCTCCTCATCACCAGCCTAAAAGGGAAGGGTGTGTCATCCCAGACTCAGCCGCATTATTGTCGTAATTACTATCATCTTCCTGACTCTGCGCATCCTCCATATGGGCAGCTGTGTGAGGTCAGGAGCTTCAAGAAGCTCGTTTTCACTGCACCAAAAGAACAAAAAGATAAGTTACCCATTACTTCGGAAAAATACTTTAGATATAGCTATATCACTATATTTACAAGTCGTATTGTCTTGACATTTCTTGTTGGTGATGACACCCGGATGGACCACCGTGGACCAATACTCCAGAACTACGCATATTCCAACTAGCTCACAACTCGTAAAATTCATATCCGGACGGTACCCCCATAGAAAAATATGACCGTTAATACAAATCCAATTAAAACATAAAATAAACATCGCTATACCGTAGCAAAATTGAAGTTTACCAATCCTCTTGTTGATTATATGAAGTCGATAAATTATTTTGTGGCTGCTCATTCGCCGGTGGTGACAAGTTTAAATCAAGGCAAGCACTTTCTTCACCAATCTGTCCAGCAAAAATTGCTCCAAAATAACCACCCGATGACTGGGGGTTATCCCTGCTATGCACGCCCTCTTCCACCTTGACGTATATTTCCAATAATTTTATTACAATAATTCCCTGTATTTATCCGGAATCCGTAAAAAATCTCTAAGAGTATCATCATCCTCGATGTTAAACTCTGAATAATAATCAAACCCTTGCGGAGTCACTGAATACGGAAATCTACCAATTACTTTAAAGTTAACTAAACGCCTCCTCTCACTCTTGTTTTTATGTAACAATGATACCAAAATATTGTACTCCATATTAAGCGGCAATTTAACGTGACACTGTGGAGGTGAGTTGTACCTCACAGAATTATTCTCCGGCACAATCTCACCATCCCAACATAGTGAAACCCTTATTTTTTGCACTTCAGACATTGTAAAAAAATAATTGATATGAAGAAGAGAGAAGTATAAACGTAAGTGTAAGTTAAGTATTGAATGAATATTCATAAAAATGAAACGCCTATAAATAAGGCAATTCCGAGTTCAGGGTGTAGAACTTTTCAAGGAATTTACAGCACAATAGTGTGTTTTATATTTTTGAATTATTGTTGTGTCAGTTAAATTATTTAGGTGGGGCCAAAAATATACAGACAATTCGCAGTATAGTACTGCGAATTAGTAATTCGAAGTACTGTACTGCGAATTCTCTGTGTATTTTTGGCATGGCCCAGATGTTTAATGAAATGCCTCATTTTATGTATTTCGCAGTATAATACTGCAAATTACATTAAAAAAATAATTTTTTAATATTTCGCAGTATTATACTGCGAATTGATTTAACGGCAAAATTTCCGTTAACTCAATTCGCAATATGATATTGCGAAATACCCAGTTTTGTAACTTTTTTTTGAACATCAAAAACGTATTTTTTGTCCAATTTCTCATCATTTCAGCTTCGGACTCTGGGTATGTCAGGTGGATTCAGAATTTAGATTTTGTGGTTCAACTTTTAAGGTTTTTAGTATTAAAACTAAGTATTTTTAAAATTATGGATCCGAATCTATTATTTGTTACCGCCTTGATGAATTTTTACACATAAATTTTTGTTCCATGACGAAGAAACTAGATTTAGATGAACCCGACGAACATACTCAACATCCGCCCCTACGGCCTGAGAGGGTAGCGTATCCGCAGAGCTTACCCTACTTTGTCAATAGATTTCTTCGTGTCGTTGCCATTGATAATAATTTGTCATTTGCTCAAACAATATAATAACAAGGTAAAAATTCTTGCTATCTTACATAAAGATAAATGGAGATCCACTGCAAATAGAATTCAGATTTACAAATATATAACTAATATTTAATATATCCACACTACAAAACCAGCAGTCACTATACATGTAAAAGTAACATATGAACAATATGTTTTAATTAGTCTAAAGATGAATAAAAACAGAGATAATGAGAAATATCAGCCGCAGAACAGAAGGGAAAATCTCTTAGCTATCACAGTTCCATCTTGATGTACGCAAACAGCTTAAATAACGACACCAATTGCAATGCTCGTTTGCCTTTACACCTCTAAATAGCATCACCAATCCCACTGTGAATCTGTAGAATTTGAAAGGAAAATAGAAAAATACAAAACAATAAGGTGGATGATCAGACATGCATGTAGCGGATTTGGACACGTCAATACTTCTGACCTATGTTGCTTGGATCCTCCAAAAATATCGTCGCATTCGTGTCGGATCCTCCAAAAATGAGAAATGAGTAGCTTCTGGATGATTAGACACATACCCGACAGTATTTTTTAAGAATCCGAGCAACCTACAGCTTTTGTCAGAATATACATGTGGATATAGTTCACGCGTTAGAAGATGTAAAACATTTAGGTGTCACTTAAAAGGCAGTAAAAGTAAAGTTTTGAAATGATAATGTGGAATAAATGATAAATAACTTGTATAACCGTTAAACTACAATAATAGCGTAAAGTTGTTTAAATTGCCAGTGTGAATGATATAAATCCTTCTACGATATATATTGCTGCAGACCCAAAAGAACACAACGGATATACAACATTTATATAGCTTGACCCGACTAGTTGATATAGATTTATAGTGACCCGACTAGTTGATATAGATTTATAGTGAATCTAGTTGATATAGCTTGACCCGATTAGTTGATATATATTGCTGCAGACCCAAAAGAACATAACGGATATACAACATTTATATAGCTTGACCCGACTAGTTGATATAGATTTATAGTGAATCTAGTTGATATAGCTTGACCCGATTAGTTGATATATATTGCTGCAGACCCAAAAGAACATAACGGATATACAACATTTATATAGCTTGACCCAACTAGTTGATATAGATTTATAGTGAATCTAGTTGATATAGCTTGACCTGACTAGTTGATATATATTGCTGCAGACCCAAAAGAACAAAACGGATATACAACATTTATATAGCTTGACCCAACTAGTTGATATAGATTTATAGTGAATCGACACCCATAGTTGCAGAGTAGTAGTGTGTGACATGTTTTTAGTACTCATTGACTTTGAATTCTAAATCTGTCTCTGTACGCAATCCTGATCAACGAATAACTTATGCCGAGCTAAAAAAATTTACCAACCTTTCTAACATTTTTAATGAGTGAAGGATTTCATAGGAAGAAGCAATAATAACTGCGTAATTTAAATGTTAGAATAAGGCAAATGTAGGATCGACCACAGCAGTGATAGAGAGCTTACCCAACAATCAACAAAATCGAGGCAATCAGTAGGAGAATATATTGGTAAACTTTGAACTTGGACTTGAGGCGAGCTTCAGCTGGAAGATGTTGCCTTTCGAGCCAACCAAACTGAGGTCGTAGTAGCAGAACAAAGCCAAGAAGAAAACCACTCATGAAACCTCCAATATGGGCATAGTTATCAACGTGTGGAAGAAGACCAACAGCTAAGTTAATCACGATGATGATAATCAGAGTGAAAAGAGCTGCAGCCTGTAAATATGAGGATGATTAGTAGTGGAATTAAGTATTTAGAATTTTTTTATAAGTGAATTAAACAACCTCTTCAACTGGGGAAAGAACATAAGAGATGCTTAAAGAGTCGACATATTTGATTAGACAAAGGTCAAACTTCAAGTGGAAGAAGAAAGCAAATGAAAAATGGACAACGCAGATCTTGAGTTCTCCCCGTGCGCCCCAACCCCCCCCCCCCCCCCCCCCCCCAAAAAAAAAAAACAAAAAAAGAGACAAGAACAACAGGAATAGTAGAGTTATACCTTATTGGTATATATAGTCCAGTTAGTAAGCAGCTCTGATAACATAGCTCCAAGAAGTCCAAATAGAGCACCAGAAGCTCCAACAGAGATGCTGCGTTGCATGAAAAGGCAAGAAAGAATGCTTCCACCAATTCCGGATAAAAGGTAGATAATCCCTACACGGACTGCATGTAACAGTAGATAATGGTGAGATATAGACAAGAAGCGGTATAGTAGGATATTGGTTAAATTCTAAGATAAGAAAAAAGGGCAGGATTTCTTCCTGAAAGAAGCAACAGAAAAATATTTGTAAAGAGCATGCAAGTAGAACATGTAATTTTAGAAAATGGCAACGGATCCCTAGATGGGGATAACCGGGCACAATGTCAGGGGGAAATAACCAGACAGACGGACAAAAATCTGAGTTTGTGATAGATAACACTAATGAATATAACCAATTTCTCCATCTCCATTGCCACAACTGTTGTAATCAAGATGATAATGAGAACCATACCAAATCCAAACTGCTGCTCAAGGCGAATCCCAATGAAAACCAAACTCAACATGTTGGCAAGCAAATGAACAACACCAGCATGTAACCAGATACAAGTGATAAGTCTCCAGGCTTCATGCTCCTTCACTACTTTATTCCATCCTAGAGCTCCCAGTTTCTGTAGTCTGCACAATTACAGTGAACGATCAGTATGTAGCAGTTCCTTAGTCTGACTTCCATTTATTCCTTAATTTTTTTTTTAACAAGAGTGACATCAGAACTTGCAACATCACATAGGAATATTTACTCCTTTAATCCAGAAGATTTAACTCTGAATGAAACAAGGAACAAAAATTTCAATAATAAATCGCAACCACCATAAAAGGTATCTTGTTATCTGTAATACACAGAAAAAGGTTATCCAATTAGTCTCTCCAGGAAGACAACATTCTTAACAGGGAGCTAGTGCATTTTTCATCAAAGGTTAGTCTAAACTTTCTGCTGAAGCACTTCCACATGTGTCCTTATTTTGGAAGTGTTAGTTATCGGATGAAAAAACTTCTCATCCATATTTTTAAGATTTTATCCATCTAACAATTGGTTTGCTGTCCAATATGCACTCCCCTCCCATGGAAATGAACAAAAAGGCAGAGGGAGAGAGAGAATCATTCACAGTTTAATAGCAAATGAACAAACTTTGGAATCTTCCAATTTGGTCTGATGGTCGGAAGAACTATCCATTTCTCAAAGTAACCTCAAATGTTGAAGTGGTGATTTAAACTCTGGAGAAATGGAAAACAGCCTCCCGAATCTGTTTACCAACCTGACAGTTCACTAATATATATCCCAATTAACCTTTTTTCCCCTCTTTCTTTATAATAAATTTATGTTGATGTCTCATTATGTACAAAAAGTTACAGAAAAAACAGCACTTAGTCCACATTGGTGTGGTACTATCATACGGAATTGAGCTTTTGACAATGTCCATTACCTCCCGCAAATAGATCTTCATGTAAGGTTGGTTAAAGTCGAAATAGTCCAACAAATACAGTAATAATAAGGTACAGCTAATATATGCAGCTTTATCATAATACAACAAGCAAGAGCATTAAGAGGGTTACAGCCAAGCATAACATCGTAGATCTAGCAACAAAGTCATTTCACATTACGACGAAACAATCTTATAATAATGCTAGAAGGCTACTACTAGAGTCAGCTGGGAGCTCTAGGAAGCAAATTTAGGGTGTCAAAGAGCATTCTTCAAGAGAGTTTTAGACATAAGCATAATCAATATTAGCGGTAAACTGGACAAGCTCATTTAAAACTTTGTAAACAGTTAGATTGAAGAAAAAGCTCATAAACTCACAGGACAAAATTCTTAATACACAACAAAGGAACCGAATAACGAATCAGGCACAAATTAACCAAAAAGGTTAATGCTTTTACTGCCAAAAGTTTCCTTTTTGGAATTAATGTAATCTACTTAAAAACTGGAAAAAAAAAGCCAAAAACTTTTTCTAAAAAGCCTGAAAAATTTTACCCAAATAAATACATTTAAAGCAAACCCCTTTAACTAGATCAAAGCAACAGTCTTTCAAGAATCAAAGTTTAACAGAAATCAAGAATGCTAATACTACATCAAATCGGGAAGAACCTTCAAACTAGTCTAAGAGCATTCTGGTGCACTAAACTCCCGCTATGTGCGGGATCCACGAAAGACCACAAAGGTCTATTATACGCAGCCTTATACTTCTGCAAGAGGCTATTTGCACGGCTCGAAACACTAACTTTACCAATTACGCCAAGAATTTGCCTTCAAACCTTCAAACTAGTCAATAAATCAAAATTTTACACAACAAAATTAGCTCAATTAAAAAAAGGGGGAAAGAGAAAGGGAAAACTACGTGTTAGAAGAGGGTCCAAAAAGAGGATTTTCCTGAAGAGGTTGAAAAGAAAGCCTCCCAAGGAATCTTGCAACACATTTTCTGCCTCTGCTGTTAAAACTGTCACTAATATTACTAGGACAATTGTTAACAAACATGATTACAATAAACATGGCTACATTTGCAACCACAATCATTGGAACCAACCAAGATGTCCACTGTGATTCAGAATTCTCCACATAATAAGCTGATGTTGGTGGAGGATATGATGTCCCATTTCTTGATTTTGTTCCTCCTCCCCTCTCCAGATCTCTGTTACTCATCATCCTTGATTTCTTTCTTTGTTTTCCTCACTCTGTTGAACCAAAACTGAACAGATTCAAGAATTTATTCGATGTGTTTACATAATTGAAGAGTGTGTGTTTGTGTCAGGGAAGAAGTAGCTTGGAAGCAGAGATGAAGAAGCCTTAAAAACTGAATATCAAGAAATGGGGAAGAATATAAGTAAAAAAGGGGAGGATTTTTAACTGCTGGGAAGTATCTTTCAGACGCGGTGAGCACATTTCTTTTAAAGGATTTGTTTGCTTTGCTTCTCTGTGTTATTTGAGTTTGGTAGGACATACGAGAAACTTAGAGGAAATGTGGATATATTCCCAAAAGGTTAATAAATTTATGCGATTTTCCACTTTTTCCTTTCCCTTTTCAACAACCAAGCAAAAATGACCACCAATAGATGCTATAGGATGGATCTATATAGTGACACAACACAGAAATTTATATAAGAAAAATTAAGAAATATTATACTTCATCCGGCCCATAATAAATAATTAATTTGCTTTTTTTAAGTATTCATTTATATAATTAAGAAAAAATTTAATTTATTTTTTAAAAATTATTCTTATGTACGTAACTTAAAAAATTGTTTACTCCTCGCATTTGAGAAGAGAAGTAAGTGTTACGATAACTATGGAACAATATTTAATGAAGGGTAGTTTAGTTACACTAACTATTTTCGTTTAAAATTTAATATTTCCTTAATGGGTGTGCCCAAAGCAAACTGGTCATTTATTATGGATCGAAGGGAGTATAATTTTATAGCACTAATTTGATGCTATGATCTAAAGTAATTTTACACTTCTTTTAAGATTATATTAGTCGTATGTACGAGGAGTCGGGGGTCAAAGGAGGGGATAAGAAGCTATTTAGGCTGGCCAAGGCTAGAAAGAGGAAGGCCGGTGACCTAGATCGTGAGTGTATCAAGGAAGAGGAAGGCATAGTCTTGACGAAAGATGCCAGATTAAGCGGAGATAGTAGGATTACTTCCAAAGGCTTATGAATAAAGAAGGGGATAGAGACATTGTGCTAGGAGAATTGGGACACTCCGGGAGTCACCAAGACTTTAGGTATTGTAGGCGTATTAAGGCTGGGGAGGTCATTGGAACTATGCGCAAGATGAGTAGGGGTCGAGCGACCGAGCCGGACGAAATTTCGGTGGAATTTTTGAGGTAGGTGGGTATAGCAAGCTTGGAATGGTTGGCTATGCTATTTAATGTTATCTTCAGGACGAAAAGGATGTCAGATGAATGGAGGTAGAGTACGATGATACCGTTGTACAAGAACAAAGGTAACATTAAGAATTGTAACAACTATAAGGGCATCAAGTTACAAGGTCATACCATGTAAGTTTGGGAGAGGATAGTGGAAGGGAGGGTGGGGAGAGCAATGTCCATATCCGACAACTAATTAGGATTCATGCCGGGTCGGTCCACTACGGAAGTTGTCCACCTTATCAGGAGGTTGGTGAACAGTACTGGGATAGGAAAAGGGATTTACACATGGTTTTTATTGACTTAGAGAAAGTGTATGACAAGGTTCCTAGGGAGGTTCTATAGAGATTCCTAGAGTGGAAAGGTGTATTGGTAGCTTACATTCGGGTATTAAAGGACATCTATATGGGAGATAACGCTCAGTTTAGCACTTATCGCTTGTTATGGGGTTGCACCAAGGGTCTGCGCTCAGCCCGTTCTTATTTGCCTTGGCGATGTATGCGCTAACCCACCATATTCAAGGAGAGGTGCTATGGTGTATGTTGTTCGCTTATAATACTGATTGATGAGATATGAAGCTTTTGGAGACAAACCTTTGAGGCTAAAAGTTTCAAGTTGAGTAGGACTAAGACAGAATATTTGGAGTGTTAATTTAGCGATAAGTATGTAGAAGCGGACATGGATGTGAGACTTGACTCACAAGTCATCCATAAGGGGGGAGTATCAAGTACCTTGGGTCAATTATTCAGGAGGATGGGGAGATAGAAAAGGATGTCACGCACCGTATAGGAGTGGGGTGGATGAAATGAAAGTTAGCATCTGGAGTCCTGTGTAACAAGAAAGTGCCACCGAAATTCAAAGGCATATTCTATAGAGTGGTGGTTAGATCGGCCATATCGTATGGGGCTGAGTGTTAGGCAGCCAAGAATCCCCATACCTAGAAGATGAAAGTCGTAGAAATGAGGATGTTGAGATGGATGTGCGGGCACACTAAACTGGATAAGATTAGGAATTTAGATATTCGGGAGAAGGTCGGTGTGACTCCCATAGACAACAAGATGTAAGAAGCGGGACTTAGATCGTTCAGGAACGTGCAGAGAAGAAGCATAGATGCCGCAGTTAGGTGTAAGCAATTAGCATTAGCAGGTATGAGGAGAGGTAGAGGACATCTTAGTATTGGGGTGAGATGATCAGGCAGGATATGGCGCGACTATAGATTTTCGAGGACATGGCTCTAGATATGAAGGGGTGGAGGTCGAGCATTAGAGTAGTAGGTTAGAAGAGAGTCGAGCATTTTTTTTCTTTGTTGTTCCAGGGGCGGGACTGGCTTGCTGATGTTTCGTTGTGGGTTGTTAGGGTTTATGTAGTTTCTTCACTATTTTCTATGGTAGTATTGTTGTTTAATATTATTGCTTTTACATCTATTTTTCTATTTTTTTACGATGTTTTACTATTTTTATAGCTTCTATTGTCTATTATCTATTATTTATTTTTCTTTTTGCTGAGTCAAGGGTTCTTCGGAAACAGCTTCTTTATCCCTTTGGGATATGGGTAAAGTGTGGGTACACTCTACCTTGCTCAGGCCCCACTTATGAGATTTTACTGGGTTATTATTGTTATTGTTGTTTTTAAGATTATATTGGATCTATACAACCTTAATCAAATGTCTTGAGTCCTAATCATGAAAATTGAAAAATCTTTGCTACGAAGGCTTTTCTTAAATAGGTTCTAACTGCTCGAATTGTAGAATGCCTAGTGTTTTATCACAAAATACACATATTTTGAGTGGAGATGGTAAATATGGAGTTTATAATAGGATTATCTTGCTCGTCTTGAAAGCATGATTTGATTGGATGATTGTAAATCGACTTACCAAGTTAACACACTTCTTGCAAAAAAAAACTACCGATTCAGTAGAACATTATACCAAGTTTTACATTCAGGAAATCGTCTGATTGTATAGGACTCCGTTGTCTGTCATTTCTGACTGTGGTGCTCAGTTTAAAAAAAATGAACTTTAGAAGTTCTTTCAGAAATTATTAGGCACAAGTTTTTCATCCTCAGAAATGTGGCTAGGCAGAGCGCATTGTTCAAAGAGTTGAGGATAAATCCTTGATGTTAAAAGTAATTGGGATGATCACATACCTCTTATTGACCTTGCTAATAAAAACCTACCATTGTAGTATCAAGATGGCACCGTACGAAGCTCTGTATAGGCAAAGGTGTAGATCACCAATTGGCTGGTTCGAAGTTGGAGAAATGGAGTTGTTACGACCCGATTTGGTCTATTAGACTATAGAGAAAGTTAAGTTGATTCAAGAGCGTTTGAAGAAAACTCAGAGCCGCCAAAAGTCATATTCGAGCGTGCGACATAGAGACCTAGAATTTCATGTTGATGATTGGGTGTTTCTGAAAGTTTCGCTTATGAAAAGCATTATGAGATTTGGGAAGAAGGGAAGCGTAGTCCCTGCTATATGGGGCCATATATATTCTTGCGAAGGACCGGTCAATTAGCTTATGAGTTGGAGTTGCTACCATAATTAGTGGTGGTACAACCAGTATTTCACGTGTCATGTTATAACATTCAAGTTTCCAATACTTAGATACTCATGTCAGTTCAATACTTAGATACTCATGTCAATTCAATACTCAAATACTCATGTCAGTTCAGTACTCAGATAGTCATGTTAGTTCAATACTCAGATACTCATGTCAGTTCAATACTCAAACACTCATGTCAGTTCAGTACTCCGACACTCATATCAGCTTAGTACTCAGCTACTCATGTTAGTCCCATAATTAGACATTCATGTCAGTTTAGTACTCAAACTACTCAAATATTCGTGCTTGTTTAATATTCATATATCCATGTTAGTTCAGTATTCACCTATCCATGGTAGACCAATATTCAGTCAATGCAGCAGTCATTCAGTTCAGTATCATAACAGTTCACTAATCATGTATTCATTCAGTTAAGTATACAAGTGTTAAATGAAAGTTCATGTTTCCACCAGAACCCGTTTAAGGTCCGGAGTTAGCAGAAGTTACAGTCAGGACAATCATTCGATGACGAATGATCCCAAGGGAGAGATAATGTGACACCCCGTAAATTTGGTTTAGTTATGAATGGGTTAAAGGAGTAGTAAGGTTATAATTTGGACATATTCTATCTGGATGATTATGGGTGAAAATAGTTGTTTCAAAATCAAGATGAAAAGTGAGGTGTATAAGATTCGACAAAATTGACTAAGTTTGCAGAAGGTCCATCTTCTAGTAGGGTTTAGTGAAAATGTGTAAGGAACTGGGGAAAAATCAAAGCATGAAAGTTGTAGGCCTTTGAATATCTTTTCAACGATATATTATAGAACCCAAACGGATCTCTTTGCAAAATGTTATGTGCATTTTACAGAACAATATGCGATATGCGCGCGGGGTAGCGCGCCCGTAGCGCGACCACACTAATTTTGAGGCAGTGTTACTGCCGTTTTGCACGGTGAGTAGCACAGTTAGATCTCCAGGAGTTCGCGTGCTCATGGGGGGTCATTTTAAAGCCATATTTTGTCTTCCACATCCCCAAAACATAAAAATTTGCTCTAGAAAGGAGAACTCTAAAAAACATAACTCCTTAAGGGTCTTTCCACCACCCAAGGTAAGTTCTAATGGTGATTCTTAGTTAATTTAAATTTTTCAACATCTTCTTAACATGGGTAAACCCTCCATATCATTAGATATTCGATTGGGACATTATTGTTGAGAGAAGGAACCCTAAAACTCGAATTCAAGAAGATTGAACGTCAAGAAGGTAATATATTTACCCTTTAATTGATTATAGCGTTGGGTTAATGATTGTAGACTATAAGTTCATGAGATATGAGATGATGAGTTTTATAGGAAAGCATGAAAGGATTATAGGTTTGGGTTGTTGATTGTTGATTATTGGTTAAAGGTATTATTTACCTTATGGGTGATAAAGCATGATAGACAAGAGGGGTTGCTCTGATGGTAAGCAACTCCCACTTCCAATCGAGAGGTTGTGAGTTCGAGTCTCCCCAAGAGAAATGTGGGAAGTTCTTGGAGGGAAGGATGCCGAGGATCTATTTGAAAACAGTCTCTCTACCCAAGGGTAGGGGTAAGATCTGCGTACACACTATTCTCTCCAAACCCACTAAGTGAGATTATACTGGGTTGTTATTGTTGTTGTTGTTGTTGTTGTTGTTCTAGCTGCTCGAATCTGGAATAGTTTGGTCATTGGATGCGGGGGTACCATATGATTATAAAAAAAAACAAATAAAGAGGTAATTTTAAAGTACAAATCAAATATTTATTTTTATTTTTATGTATTTATTAAACATTTAGATATGTTTATTATAATTTTTATAGTTTAACTTTTTTAAAAGATTAAATTAGGTGACCATACAATATTTCGTCATCCGAATTTTTTTTATATCTCAAATTTATGAATTGCAATCCCCATGATTCCCTTTTTTGGTGAAGATCTTAAATTTCAGGGATGAATAAACAAAATATGGTTATATAACTTTGGTCATTAAAAAACATATAAACGAAAGTGATCATTATAAAAAGTTAAAAACTATGCGACTTTATAACAGATTGCTCTTTATTCGCTAAGAACAAGATATGATAATGAATCTTATGATTCTAGTGATATTGATATTATTTTTTTCGTTCACTACAAGTTATTGTAAATAACTAATTCTTGAGCATATTTTAAAATAAATTATACTTTTATTAGCATCGTCCTACTATAACAATTTTACAAGATTGTCAAACGTATGAGTTATTAAACCCTTTACCACATCAAGCGAGACATTAAAAAAATTAAGTTAATTAAAAGATAAATTAAAGGTTATTAACTTAGAAATTTAACAAAGAAAGCGTATATTTTTTGCAGTACGAAATTCAATCTTGACTTGGTTTTCCAACAACAACAACAATAATCCAGTATAATTCTACTTAATAGGGTCTGGGAGGGTAGTGTGTACGCAGACCTTATCCCTACCAAATAGAAACCCGGCATCCTTCCCTCCAAGAATTTCTCACCTTGCTCTTGGGGAGACTCGAACTCACAACCTCTAGTTGGAAGTGGGGTTGCTTACCATTGGAGCAACCCCTCTTGTCTTGATTTTCCAATTTTCATATTTCAAAAATACTCTTATTCTGCATTTAGTGGAAATCCCTTTCTGTTATATCCTCTTGACATTTTACTTTATAAATACAAAGAGAACCACATGTTTTTTGTTTTGTTTGTATAAATGTGAAAATAAAGCTAAATAAGAGGTACATATTGCAGCAATTGGAAGGCTTTGACAGCTAAGTTCTACCTAAGATTGTTGAGTATTTGTTTTCATAGCATATTTTGCTTTTGAATATGAATTGAACATGTTTATATTCAAGTTCTATCACAAATTTATTTATTGTACAATTCATAGTTAATTTTGCCGGCAAATCTTAGTTCTTTTCATTTTCCTTTGATGTTCTCGTCCAATTACACAAGGGATTAGTACAGTTGTACATAACATATAAGATAGAGTGTTTTAGTGGATGATATAAAATATATAAATTGTGATAAAGATATTTCTTCACCATTAAAGGAAAGGATCGGCACGATAAAATGAGGAAGACATTTTCAAAAATAAAGAAAAATTTTTATATATATATATATTCTCATTGAAGCCGAACCTAAACTTATGCTCGAGAGATAGCTGTCCATACACTGATAAGGGATATATGGATTCTCGAGAAGAGAGGAGCCGTGGTGGTCCTTCCGGACCGCCCCAATCCCACGAGTGAATCGAGGAATTAGACATGCGATCAACGTCGTCGGCTTATCTGCCAGTCGCATCGGGTCTGCCGCTCAGTTAAAAACTATGAAACAAGTTTGCATATTCACAATTCTTTAAAAAAAAATTTATTTTTGAAAACGTCTTCCTCATATTTAAATTTAAATTACTAAATTCGTCTTTTTGTCCTCCCGGACCGCCCCAATCCCACGAGTGAATCGCGGAATTAGACATGCGATTAACGTCATCGGCTTATCTGCCAGTCGCATCGGGTCTGCCGCTCAGTTAAAAACTATGAAACAAGTCTGCATTCACAATTCTTTAAAAAAAATTATTTTTGAAAACGTCTTCCTCATATTTAAATTTAAATTACTAAATTCGTCTTTTTGTCCTCCTAGACCGCCCCAATCCCACGAGTGAATCGCGGAATTAGACATGCGATTAACGTCGTCGGCTTATCTGCCAGTCACATCGGATCTGCCGCTTAGTTGAAAACTATGAAACAAGTCTACGTATTCACAATTCTTTAAAAACTTTCTTTATTTTTAAAAACGTCTTCCTCATATTTAAATTTAATTTACTAAATTCGTCTTTTTGTCTAATACCCTCAAATACTGAAACAAACATATCGAGATGAGTAATACATTTTTCTTGTTGCGTCTTCCTTTTCTGAAAGGGGAAAAAGGATATAACTATTGTTGGTTGATGGTTGAACTACTGGCATTTAACAGAATTCTCTCGCTAAAAAAAAGGGGAAAAGGAGAAAAAAAGTAGAAGAGAACAAGAAGATACAAGAAGAAAACATGTTAAGTTTCTTTCATTGGGTTCGATTAAAGCCGTATTCACATCAGAAAATTTTATATTGAAAATAAATCACTCTCTAATAAAGACGACTTCATACTCAAGGCTCAAATCTAAAACTTTTGGTTAAAGATGAAAGATTACTTACTATTCCATCGCAGCTCCCTGGCAGATTTAGATATAGCTTTGTTCAGAAGTCTCATTATTGCAATTTCTTTGAACATTCTCCTTCAGCATCTTTCATGTTCGGATATGTCACAAGGCCATGGAATAATATATATGCTTCTTCAACTTTTTCAATCATTAATTTTAAGTAATTATTTTCACCTTTTAATACATCCTTTATGAAATGATATTAATACGTATTAATATTTTTTTCTTAAAAGTGCATTTTTGTACATACATTTCGGTATGCCCTACCGAGTTTATTAATATATGTATTTCTTTGTTAAAGTTCTCACTTTTATCTCGGATTGCATTTTCCATCACTTAGCTAAAATGAAAGTCAGATTGTAGTAGAAAAACCCATCGTCGAAAGTTGGTATGAATATATGATACCACTTTCATATTATTATTACTTCAATTTTTTCATAAATAAAATAAAATAAAAACAACCGTCTCACCATTTGATATATGATTTCATACCAATCATGAGTCACCAATAACCTATTCGTTTTATATTTTAATTGAAACGTCACAAATTCAAAGGGTACGAATTAGGTGATCAAGAATGGTAACAGTATGAATTTATTATCAATAAATTTCAACTATTTAAATAAAAAGCAAACCAAAGTCAAGTAAATAATAATTTTGATGTTTATACTCGGTCAACGAGAAAAAAAGTGCAACAATGTACGGAAAATGAAGCCAAACCATTGACTATTAACCATTAAGTTTAAGAATATATTACTCTAAAACACGCTATGAAAGGCAACTCTTGTTCAATTATTGTCAAGTTACTTTGTGACAACCCAAAGGCTCATCACCGATTTTCTCCATTTTTTTATATTTTTGAGGCCTTAAAAACCTTATTTTTAGTTGCCTCGATTTGCATGCGTAGTCCGGGCGCGTAACCGGAAAGCTTATATGTTGATTTATGTGAAATTCGCTAAATTGTGGCTTTAAAATGATTAAAATTGACTTTGGTCAATATTTTGGGTAAACGGAGCCAGACCCGTAATTTGACGGTCCCGGAGGGTCCGTAGAAAAATATGGGACTCAAGCGAATGCCCGGAATCAAAATCCAAGGTCCCGAGCCCGAGAAATAAATTTTTGAAAGAAATTATTTTTCTGAAATTAATATGAATATTTAAAATGAAAATGGATTAGAAAATATTGGTATCGAGCCCGTATTTTGATTTCGGCGCCCGGTACAGGTCTTATATAAGGTTTCAGAGCTTTCTGTGAAATTTGGTTGAAATTGGACGCAGTTTGCCGTGTTTCGGACTCAAAGTTGAAAGTTTAAGAAGTTTGAACGAAAAATAATGACTTTGAAGTTTGATTCATTGATTTTGATGTTATTCGGGAGATTTGATCGCACGATTAAGTTCGTAGGATGTTGTTGAGTTAGTGTGTGTATTTGGTAAGGAGCCTCGAGGGCTCGGGAGTGTTTCAGATGTGTTTGGGGATGTTTCCGAACTTAGAAAAGTTGCAGAAACTGTTGTCTGCTAGTGTCCAGTTATTCCTTCTATGCGATTGCATAGGTAAGTCTGTGCTCGCGTAGAGTTAATTTTGAGTCGCCTAGTTTTGTTCTATGCGATCGAGTAGTAGGCCATGTGATCGCGTACTTCAACAAATTCCTTCCATGCGATCGCACCCTTCCTTCTACGATCTAAATGTACAAAAACCCAGCCCCAACCTTGATCCTCTATGCGATGGCATCCAGCAGCCCGCGATCGCAGTGCACAGCCAGCCTTACCCTATTTGATCACAGTCCCTCTTCTGCAATCGCATCGGGCAATTTTACCCAGTGATTTAAATTCTTCAAAACAGAACCATTAAGGGATTTAGTCCATATTTCACACGAGTTCTTCTTCTCCACAGCTCTTGAGCGAATTTTTGAGCACTTCTTCACCAAAGCATCTTGGCTAAGTAAATTCCCACTCATTTTCTTCATCTTCCTTCATTAATTAATGAGTTTCTAAGCCTATATCATGTAATCTAGGGTTGAAATTGGGAAAAATGGGTAGAGTTAGGACTTTTTAATTTTCTTTGATTTAGACCTCAATTTGGGATCGAATTTAAAAACAAATTGTATATCCAGGCTCGTGGGGGAATGGGTAACATGGAATTGGTTCGAACCTCGTATTTTGACCAAGCGGGCCCGGGGTCAATTTTTGGAATTTTGGGAAGAAAGCTTAGAAATCTATATTTAGGCTTTGGGTTTAGTTTGTTTAGCTATTATTGATGTTATAAAGTCATTATTTCATAGATATGACTAAGTTGGAGCTGATTTCGAGGGTAAAGCTATACTAGAGGCTTGAGTTGAGTTTGGAGCATTTGAGGTAAGTGTTTGATCTAACTTTGGCTTGAGGGAATAGGATTAGAGTATTGATTGCTAATTGCCAAATGTTGAGTATGGTGTATAAGTATGGTGACGAGTATCTATACACTGGTGTCTAATATGACCGTGAGTCCTTATTTGTACTTATTCTGATATTGTTGTGACTCTTTCATGTTTAATTCATTATTTCTATGTAATGTGAAGCGTATGAGAAATAATTATGAAATGTAAACTCTTGGGAGCATTGGATCGAGTTATAAAATGACTATTGATCAGTAAGAAATGAAAGAAATAGAAAGAAATGCGATTATTCCCTTGCCGGGTTGTTTGAGTATATTGATTATCTCCCTTGCCGAGATTTAAGTATTACGTGTGTTCTCCCTTGCCGGGATAGTTGAGCTGTTAGTTTGTACCCTTGCCGGGTTAAATCGTTATGTTAAGTTTTCTTAATGGGGTCTTTCCTATAATGACCTAGGGAGGTGGGGCACAACCCCGATGTTATGCTTTGCCAGCCAGGCCAGAGGCTGAGTCATCAGATGTTGTCATTACAGAAACTATTCTGATCTGTGATAGAGATGCTTCAGTGTTATTTGACCCTGGTCTTATGTATTCATATGTGTCGTCCTATTTTGCACTCTACATGGTTATGCCTAGTGAGGCATTGAGTATTCATGTATATGTATCTACACCGGTGGGTGATTCTATAGTGGTCGACCGAGTTCATCGTTCCTATGTTGTGGTGTTTAGGGGTCTTGAGACCCCTGCTGATTTTTTGCTCTTAGATATGGTGGATTTCGACATTATATTAGGGAGGGATTGGTTGTCCCTTATCTTGCTATCTTGGATTGCCATGCCAAGACCGTGACCTTGGCTTTACCAGATTTCCCCGACTAGAGTGAAGAGGGAACCCAGGTCATACCACTCGCAGTGTTATTTCATAAGTGAAGGCTCGACGCATGATCGAGAAGGGGTGCTAGCGTATCTGGTGTATGTTCGCGATTCGAGCATAGAGGTCCCTTCTATTGATTCTGTTTCTATTGTTTGGGAGTTCCCCGAGGTTTTCCCTTAAGACCTGTCGGGTATGCCGTCCGACAGGGATATCAATTTTTGTATTGATCTGGCTCCGGGCACTCAGCCCATTTCCATTCTGCAGTATTACATGACCCCGCCAGAGTTGAAAGAGTTAAAGGATCAGCTGCATGATTTGCTTGAGAAGGGTTTCATTCGACCCAACGTTTTGCTTTGGGGTACGCCAGTGTTATTTTTAAAGAAAAGGGATGGTTCGATGAGGATGTGCATTGATTACCGGCAATTGAACAAAGTGACGACTAAGATCAAGTATCCACTGTCGAGGATCGACGATTTATTCGACCATCTTCAGGGCGCGAAGGTGTTTTCAAAGATAGATTTGAGATCTAGCTACCATCAGTTGAGGATTTTGGCATCTGATGTCCCTAAGACAGCATTTCGCACTCGGTATGAGCATTATGACTATTTGGTCATGTCAGTTGGGTTGACCAATGCCCCAGCAGCGTTTATGGAGTTGATGAACAGAGTAATCAGGCCTTATTTGTACTTGTTTGTGATAGTCTTTATTGATGATATTCTGATATACTCTCGCAGCCGGGAGGAGCACGAGCAGCACCTCAAAGTGGTCCTTCATACTCTAAAGGATAGTCAGTTATATGCTAAGTTCTCTAAGTGTGAGTTCTGGTTGTGTTCGGTTGTATTTCTGGGTCACGTTGTGTAGCCCCAAGTTCAGGTGAAGTTTGAAGATTGACAAATGAACTCAGGGATGGACCTGGTCCACCTTGAGAGACATAGTTTATCATAACCATAGCACATGGGAGGCACGTGAGGAAGATATGTATTGAAGATTACGCAGCAAATATCTTCTGAAATGAATCAAAAAGATTGCATTGAGTTCTAAGGAGGACAGTCTCCTTATGATAAGGGAACACAATCCTAAGCTAGGATAAGGGTTGGGGTTTGTATTGGTTAAGGACTCAAATCGACTAAGGATAAGCATTGGAGTTTCGATCAAACTCTAACTGCTAATCTATTAACTAACCAAGCTGTTCTCTTTTACCAGTAATGCACACACGCAGAAGTAAAGCATAATTGAGAGCAAAAAACAATTCTGCTTTGCAAGCAATATATGTGAAATAAGTGTGCACGCCTGAAGCTACTTGAACAAGATAGAAGATCCAGTTCCATTGTGTTTATTCTTATTCTAGTTCAATTGTAGTAGGTGTTTCATAATGTACCTTTCAGCTTATTTTGAAGCAAATTAGGTACGTTGAGTATTCAAGTTAGAGTTAACTTGAAAGTGTCGCAACAGTTGAGACTATGTGCCACACTGGGATTAGAGTAAATCCTTAGGTTTACAAAGTGTTTCGTAAATGCTGTTTTTGGCTCAGGGATTTTAGTGGAGTTTAGAAAAATCCTACTGAGTAGTAGGTCGTGGTTTTTTTCACCTTTTGAGCCAGGTGGTTTCCACGTAAAAATCTCTGTGCACTTTACTTTCAGTATTTATGAGTTCACAAACTGCTGTTGTTAGAACACTTAGAAGAACCTGGTTCTTCTAAAGGGAAAATTAGGTACGACACAAATCACCCTCCTCTTGTGTGGTATGAACGTTTAAAACACCAATTGGTATCAGAGCAGGTTATCTTTGAAGAGGTTAACACCTTAGGAAAGATCAACATGAGTGCACCACCTGGTAACTGGGAAGGACAGTCTACTGCTAGGCCTCCACTTTTCAATGGTCTCTACTAATCCTGGTGGAAAAATAAAATGAGAGACCACATCATGGGTGAAGACTACAAGCTTTGGGACATCATCATTTATGGTCCTTTTTCCACAACAAAGAAGACTGCTGAAGGGTTGGATGTTCCAAAGACAAGAGCTGATTGCACTGCTGAAAACTTAAGGAAGTGGAAAAAGAATGCAAAGGCAAAGAAATGGCTAGTATGTGGACTTGGCCCAGATGAGTACAACAGAATTCAAAGCTGTAACACTGCGAAGGAAATTTGGAACACATTACAAGTGGCCCATAAGGTAACACCTCAAGTGAAGAATCAAGAGGAACATTGCTATATTCTCAATATGAGAATTTCACTATGAAGGATGGAGAAACCATCCAAGAGATATACACTAGATTCACTACACTAACAAATGAACTTGAGTCTCTTGGAAGGATTATCCTGGAAGAAGATAAGGTTGAGAAGATCTTAACTAGAGTTCTACCAATTGCCTGTGAAAGCAAAATCACAGCTATTCAGGAATCCAAGTATACTGCTACCCTAAAATTGGATGAATTGATTGGAAATCTTACTGCCTATGATTGAGAAGGCAGACTATGAAGATGGATGCTCCAAAGAAAGAAAGAATTTTGGCTCTCAGAATCTCAGAAGGATCATATCTTGAGGATGATGAAATGGCTATGATTACTAGAGATTTCAAAAAGTATCTTATGAGAGGAAAGGGTTCTTCTAGAGGAACAACATTCAACAAACCTAGGGATCCTGAGAAGCAGACAAATGATGGTTGCTACAAGTGTGGTAAGACAGACCACATGATCAAGAACTGGCCACAATGGGAGATTGAGTAGAAAAAAGAATGAGCCGAACGGAGAAACATGAAGAAGGAACAGGTCCAACCAAGAAGAAACAAAGGTTCAACTAAAGCCATGGTTGCTGCATGGGGAGAAACTTTAGATGAGGACTCAGAAGATGAAGCTGAAAATGAGAAAGCTCTTATGGCAATTGGAGAATCACAGGAAGAACAGGAGGTAAGTATCCTGCATCTCAAAGAAAAGATTAAATTTTTGTCTAAAGAAAATTTGGTTGAGCTATCATTGGACTTCATTGATGAGTCTAAAATAATAAACAGTGAGAAGAATATTTTGTCTAGGGAATGTGTCATCCTAGAAGCAAAATGAAAAAAGTTAGAGTTTAGGGATGATGAGAGTGACAACATAAATACTGAGTTGAAGAACCAGGTTCATCAACTTGAATATAATGTCTTAGAACTTAGATTTGAAAATATTAAACTAAAATTAGGGACAAGAAAGAAAAAGGTTGATCAATCATTTCTCACCCTAGAAGAAAATCTAGGAAAAATGAAAGATGAACTGTACAAGAAAGATGAATTGATTAAAGTCTTAAAAGAACATTTAGGAAAGGTGTAGCATAAACTAGACAGAACATGCAAATGTAACAAGGCTTCCGATGCACTCTCTTTGCTGCAAGAACATCACAACACCAATAAGAGAGGAATTGGATTTGGGACACAAGCTCCAAAATGGGATCCCAAAAAAAAGTACCTCACACTTCTTGAAAATAAGATCTGCACACACTGTGGAAAGACTGGCCATTACAAAAATGAATGCAATGCAAAAGAGAAGGCCCGTCTAAAGAACAAAGTTTTTGTTCAAGAAAAACATAAACTGTCTGGTTGGGCAAAGAAAAATTTAATTCATCCTTTTGCCCATAGAAAGGGAACCAACCTAGTTTGGGTTCCTAAGACTAACCCATGATTTCATTTTGCAAGTCCAAGTGAAGGGGAGTAGCCAAATATGGTACATGGATATTGGCTGCTCAAAACATATGACTGGTAACAAGGACCAATTCCTTTCACTTGAGAACCTAAAAGGAGGTAATGTCTCCTTTAGAAATGGAAATAAAGGTGAGATCATTGGAGTTGGAAAGGTAGGAAGGACAGACTCTCATTTCATTGAGAATTTCTATTTGATAGATGGCTTAAAATATAGCCTGATAAGTGTGTCACAACTGTGTAACAGAGGTAATCTTGTGGCTTTCACTTCCAAAAATGTTTTATGATTAGCCTTACTACTGACAAGATTGTTTTATAGGGAAGGAGAGTTAGCAATATTTACATTGTAGATTTGTCAACTCTCTTTGAAAATGAACTCATTTGCTTAAGTGTGTTAATTAATGATCCCCTCCTTTGGAACAAAAGACTTGGCCATGCCACTCTAAATTGATTGAACAAATTAGTCTCCAAAGACTTGGTGATAGGGTTACCTAATATCAAGTTTAAGGAAGACAAAGTTTGTGAGGCATGTGCAAGGGAGAAACAGGTAAGGTCATCCTTCAAACCCAAGAAAATGGTAAGTATGTCCAAGACGTTGGAACTGTTTCATATGGATCTCTGTGGTCCAATTAGAGCCATGAGCAGAGGTGGTAAAATATATGTAATGGTGCTTGTTGATGATTATTCTAGTTACCTGGGTGTTGTTTCTAACCTCTAAAGATGAAGTATTTGAAATGTTCACAACTTTTGTTAGAAAAACCCAGAAACAGTTAGGAACTCAACTTGCATCCATTAGGTCTGATCATGGAACTGAATTTGAAAATGAAAAATTTGGTTAATTATGTGATGAAAATGAAATAGATCATAATTTCATTGCTCCTAGGACCCCTCAGCAAAATGGGGTAGTTGAAAGGAAAAACAGGACCCTTGAGGATATGGCAAGGACCATGCTTCTTTCTAGTAAACTACCTCACAACTTCTGGGCAGAGGCTATAAACACTGCATGTTATATAATAAATAGTTGCATGACTAGACCTCTAGTAGAGAAAACTCCCTATGAGTTACATAAAGGTAGAAAACCAAACATATCCCATCTTAGGGATTTTGGTTGCAAGTGCTATGTGCATAATAGTGGCAAAGACTCTCTATGTAAGTTTGATCACAAAAGTGATGAGAGAGTGTTCTTGGGATATTCTTCACATAGCAAATCATATAATGTGCTTAACAAAAGAACTATGCGTGTAGAACAAAGTGTACACCTTGTATTTGATGAATCTAACATTCTTTCTGAGAGACATGAACATGACGATGAAGCCATCGGACTGGTAAGACAAATGACTGAAGCCATAAATGGGGAATTTGTTGGCCCAAGTTTAGTTGAAGTTTTGAAGATTGACAAATGAACTCAGGGATGGACCTGGTCCATCTTGACAGATACAGTTTGTCATAACCATTGCATATGAGAGGCACGTGAGGAAGATATGTATTGAAGATCGCGCAGCAAATATCTTATGAACTAAATCGAAAAGATTGCATTGAGTTCTAAGAAGGACACTCTCCTTATAATCAGAGAACACAATCCTAAGCTAGGATAAGGGTTGGAGTTTGTATTGGTTAAGGACTCAAATTGACTAAGGATAAGCATTGGAATCTCGATCAAACTCTAACTGCTAATCTATAAAATAACCAAGTTGTTCTCTTTTACATGTAATGCACACATGCAGAAGTAAAGCATAATTGAGAGCAAAAGAACATTTTTCTTTGCAAGCAATATATGTGAGATAAGTGTGCATGCCTGAAGCTACTTGAACAAGATAGAAGAATCAGTTCCATTGTGTTTATTCTTATTCTAGTTCAATTGTAGTAGGTGTTTCATATTGTACCTTTCAGCTTATTTAGAAGAAATTGTATTAGGTACTTTGAGTATTCAAGTTAGAGTTAACTTGAAAGTGTCGCAACAGTTGAGGTTGTGTGCCACACTGGTATTAGAGTTAATCCTTAGGTTTACAAAGTGTTTTGTAAATGTTATTTTAGGCTCAGTGATTTTAGTGGAGTTTGGAAAAATCCTACTGAGTAGTAGGTCGTGGCTGTTTTCACCTTTTGAGCCAGGTGTTTTCCACGTATAAATCTCTGTACACTTTACTTTCAGTATTTATTATTTCGTAAACTGCGGTAGTTAGAACACTTAGAAGAACCTGGTTCTTCTAAAGTAAAAATTAGGTACCACACAATTCACCCCCCTCTTGTGTGGTATTTACGTTTAAAACATCACGTTGTATTAGTAGAAGGTATTCAAGTGGACCTGAAGAAGATTGAGGCAGTCAACAACTGCTTTGACCAACTTCAGTTACAGAATTCGGAGTTTCTTGGGGTTACCAGGCTATTACCGTCGGTTCGTGAAGGGGTTCTCGTCCATCGCAGCTCTGATGACCAGGTTTACCCAGAATGGTGCCCAGTTCAGGTGGTCAGACAAGCTTTCAGAATCTCAAGACAGCTCTGACAACAACAACGGTATTGGTTTTGCCCACAGGTTCAGGGCCTTATATAGTCTATTATGATGCTTCCTGTATTGGTCTTGGTGTAGTACTGATGCAGAACGACAAAGTCATTGCCTATACTTCGAGGAAGTTGAATATCTACGAGAAGAATTATTCGGTTCATGATCTTGAGTTGGCAGCCATTGTTCATGCTTTGAAGATTTGGAGGCATTATCTATATGGTGTGACATGTGAAGTTTACACAGATCACAAGTGTCTTCAGTATTTGTTCAAGCAGAAGGAGTTGAATTTGAGGCAGAGAAGGTGGTTAGAGTTGTTGAAAGATTATGATGTTACTATCTTGTATCACTCGGGAAAGGCCAATGTGTTGGCCGATGCATTGAGCAGGAAGTCCGCTAGCATGGGTAGTCTTGCTTATATTCCAGTCAGCCAGAGATCACTTGCTTTGGATGTTCAGGCCTTGGCCAATCGTCTTGTGAGGTTGGATATTCCTGAGCCTAGCAGAGTGTTAGCTTGCACAGTTGATCGTTCTTCATTATTGGAGCATATTCGTGATCGGCATTTTGATGATCCCCATTTGTGTGTCCTAAGAGACACGGTGCAGTGTGGAGGTGCCAAGAAGGTGACCTAAGATGATGATGGTGTATTGAGATTGTAGGGGCGACTTTGTGTGCCCAATGTTGATGGCATTCGAGATTTGATCTTAGCTGAGGCCTATAGTTCTCGGTATTCTATTCACCCGGGTGCCGCTAAGATGTATCAGGATCTGAGGTAACACTATTGGTGGCGTAGGATGAAGAAGCACATAGTTGCATATGTGGCTGGATGTTTGAACTGTCAGACCGTTAATTATTAGTATCAGAGACCCAGTGGATTATTTCAGAGGATTGAGCTTCCCGAGTGGAAGTGAGAGAGGATTACCATGGATTTCGTTACTGGACTTTTGATGACTCGGAAGAAGTTTAATGCAGTTTGGGTCATTATTGATAGGCTGATCAAGTCATTGCATTTTGTTCCTATTGCAGCCACCTATTCATCCGAGAGATTAGCTAAGATCTACATCAGAGAGATTGTTCGCCTTCATGGGGTGCCGATATCTATCATTTTGGATCCAGGTACGCAGTTTACCTCATGCTTTTGGAGAGCGGTTCAGCGAGAGTTGGCCACCAAGGTTTAGTTGAGTACAACATTTCATCCCCAGATGGACAGTCAGTCCAAGAGGACTATTTAGATTCTAGAGGATATGCTCCGAGTATGTGTTATTGATTTTGGAGGCTCGTGGGACTAGCTTCTATATTTAGCAGAGTTCGCCTACAACAATAGCTACTAGTCCATTGTTCAGATGGCTCCATGTAAGGCGTTGTATGGTAGGCGATGTCGGTCTCCAGTTGGATGTTTTGAGCTGGGAGATTGTTAGTTATTGGGTATGGATATGGTTCAGGAGCCCTTGGATAAGGTACAAATTATTCAGGATAGGCTTCGTATAGCTCAGTCCAGGCAGAAGAGTTATGCAGATCGCAAGGTTAGAGATGTTGCTTTTATGGTTGGTGAGCGAGTATTGCTCTGTATGTTGCCTCTAAAGGGCGTGATGCGATTCGAGAAGAAGGGCAAGATTATCCCTAGGCTCATCGGTCCATTTAAGATTCTTGATCGTGAGGGAGAGGTGGATTATAAACTTGCCTTGCCGCCTAGCTTGTCAGAAGTGCATCCAGTGTTTCATGTATCTATGCTCCGGAAGTATCACGACGATCCATCACACGTGTTAGATTTTAGCACTATCCAATTGGATAAGGATATGTCTTATGGGGAGGAGTTGGTTGCTATTTTAGACCGGCATTGGATTACCCTACTGTTTTGTCTACCGTTTTATGCATTTCCTAATGGCATGATTTATATATGCAACATGTTTATTAATATGTCCTATAGGCATGATATCTACTGATTATGCAATATGACTGAGTATTAATTCCTATAGGCATGACATCCAAATGATAGAAAAGAATGTAAAGTCTATAGACATGATTTCTAGGTGGTTTCAAATTTTAAGCCTATAGGCATGATGTCTAAACGATTTAAAGCATAAAAGTCCTATAGGCATGATATCTAGGTGACTTGAAGTAGTAAAAGTTCAATAGACATGATATCTAAGTGATTCGAAGTAATGAAAAGTCCTATAGGCATGCCATCTACCCTTTAGCATGCAAACAACTAAAATAAACCCCTCCCATACCCTTTACTACTATATTCCCCAAGTTTTATTGCAAAGTTATTATTACAGAGCCAAAAGTAAAAATAAGAATACATCATAGCCCACAGCTAGATCCAAACAGCCTAATATAATCTTTATACCCAACACATGTGTTTCACCAAATCTGGATTCCAGATTCCAAGTCCTTCTCTTAGGGTGTTTTAAAGTTCCAAAGGTCTTCAAGAGCCCAGGAAATGCTTACACTCCAAACATTAAGAGTAGTGCAATGTGTGGAATTACCAGCCCCTAGGCATCCAAGTTCAGAGGGAACTCTAGGGTCATAGGGGGGTAGAACTTAAGAGCTAGGAGTAGGTGTAAAGTGAGAGAGAGAACCTCAGGAGGAGGTGGTCATACCCAGTCATGGCATAGACTGGCACACCCCTAACCTCTCACACAGATTCAAACAAATAAGAGCAGACTCTTAAAGAGGCAAACTCAAGTCTGAATGATGACCAGGACATCAACAGACTTAAGTTAAAGCTCAACACATTGAGGGGAAAGGGAATGGGAAAACAATCGAGTAGAGACCCGAAAGAGTCTAGTCCTGAATCACATATAGCAATTCATAATGCTGTTATGACTCAGGACAAACTCTCATACAAATGGAATAGGGGAAGGGACTAAGCAATTAAATAGTGCAAGGAATGTATGAATGAGCATACAAAGAAAAGGGTAGAAGCAGAGAAATTAAATAAAGATGCTATAGAGCATAACAGAGCATACCAGTTATAATTCTAGGTTAGCAGACTAACAGCAGCAAATAGACAGCCAGAAATAAACAGGAACGAACTCAAGCAACTCCGAAGTGTCTAGGAGTTCAAACGGCATGCAAGGTGGAATGCTCAATAGAGAGTGCAGAGAAGTAAAGAAATAGAGTAGTAATAGCAGTAGTAAAGAAGACAGATGAATTCTGACTTTTTTAGTTATAATTGGATGATGTCAAGTGAAAGGAAAAGCAAGTATTTATACTCGAAATCAACATGAGATCAAGGAAAGAAAATTAGTCGAGTATCAATTGAGATCAATCAATTGAAAGAGATTCCTTTAGTTGAGAAATCCTAATTTGATCAGTAAAGGAAGAAAATATTTAAGGAAAGGAGATCAAGTAAACAAATATGCGCATAGTATACAAATAAGGGTAAATGCATAAAGTTATTTAAGGAAAAGTTTCTGAAACACAAGGTTTGTGAGAATTAAGGAAATAGAATCAATCAGAAATCAAAATTGTAGGCTTTGTTCAAATGAACCAAGTCAGGAAAAGTGAGGAGAGGGCTTTACTTGAGGAAAATTAATGACAATCAATTAGAACCCAAAGAGATTCTGAATCCAATCATGAGTTGGAAAACCCTTTTTTGAAAGAAGAATTCTTCATATATAAAGCACACAGGCATGTCAAACAAGAAGTAATTTTCACGTTAATTAGAAAAAGCTCATCATATAAAGGTTCAGAGTCAAAGAAGAGTACAAAGGCTCAGACGATTTTGAGAAACCTAGGGTTCAAAATATGAACCCTAGCTCCAAACACAATATCCAAACTTGTCAAAACCATGCCAAATCTTAGGGTTTTCGACTTGAGTAAGATGCAGAGAAGAAAAGAAAATAATCAAAGCAGGCTCAGAGACTCATCAGAAAACGAACAAATAGCAGGTTCAAGGCGAATAGAACTGATTTGAAACATATCAAGACTAGTAAGAACGCTTTTTAGAACTTAAACAAGTTTAGAAGAAGGCAGATAAAGAATCGATGCTTAATAGAAAAAAATACAATAAAGGAACGCATGAACATATAAGAAAAGCATGTGAAAGCGTGCTATAGAACTGATAGCAGGAAGAATGGAGAACATGCATAATAAGGCAAACATAAAACACAGAAGAACATGCAAGGAAAGGACATATGAACGCAAGCGGAAAACTCATATATACAGATAGATTCACACAAGAAAAGAAGACGAAGAAGAGGCAGAAGTCGTTTTAAGATTTTCAGAAACCCTAAATTGAAATAGGATAAATTTGAAAAAGAAAAATTTGGGGAAAAGCTTCAAAATGTTGAATACATTACAGATCCATCACAAATCTAAGAAAATAAGAGAAGAAGGAACCTCGAAATAGCTTTAGGGTTTTCATAGAAACCCTAGAAACGAGAGGGCTTGGAAAAGGTCTGGCCTCGAACAAATCGGAGCCGTAGCCAGGCTCTTAAGGCTTAAACACATCGGAACAGAGCCGGAGACGCCATAGGAGCACAGATCAGCGGAGGATCTGAATAGGAATCGTTGAGGTTGGACCTTAAAGCCTTAAACAGGTTAAAACAGGTCTGTAGGAATGGTCTGTAGGTTAAAACAGGTGAGCACAGGTCATCTATGGCCTGAGAAGCCATGGACTCCGGTGAAGATTGATCGGGGAAGGCGAGGTAGATGATTAGGGTTTCGAAGGCTTGAGAGAGTTTGAGAGGAGGAGAGATTTTGAAGGCGGCTTCTCGAGAGAAATGAGGGGTTAGGTTAAGTCGTGCAGAATTAAAAAGGAAACAAAGGATGAGGGCCGTTGATCGAAATGATCAAGAGCCAGGATCTACAGATACGAAATGGACGAGTTTAGTAATCGGGTGGACAGGTTGGTTTAAATTTCTATTGGGTAATTGATTTGAGGTGTAATTGGATTGAAATTGAGGCTAAAATTGAAAGGAATTGTGGTTATAGTTGAAATGAATTGGGGCTGCAATTGAAATAACAGTTTTTTCTTTTTCATTTTATAAAAATGGTAAAATAATTTAAAAATCAAATTAAAAGAACCGAGTCAATAAATAATATATAAATATTAAAACTATTGGGATCAATTTTGTAATTATAAAATACTACTAAATCTTAAAGAGGCTAGCATTGTAATTTTATACAACTTGGCTTTAAAAATACCAAACGATTTTGTAAAAATATGAAAAAATCATGTCAAGTATATTTTGAGATAACTACGAGAAAAAAGTAAATTATTCTCCAAAATGGCAAGGTTTGAGAATAATTATTGGATTTTATGGTGTAAAAATAGGCCATAAATTTGTTTAAAAAACCTTAAAAATGTGAAAACCTTTTAAGGTGCTTATATTTAGCATATATATGCTATTTCGAAAGTATTTTGGGTATAAAATTATGTAGAAAAAAATTGGGTATCAACAACCTCGTGTTTTGACAAAGCGAGCCTGGGGTTGATTTTTGAGATTTTGGGAAGAAGCTTAGAAAAAAATATTTAGGCTTTGGGTTTAGTCTGTTTAGCTATTATTGATGTTATAAAGTCATTATTTTATAGATTTAAATGAGTTAGAGCAGAATTCGAGGGGTAAAGCTATATTAGAAGTTTGAGTTGAGTTTGGAGCATTCGAGGTAACTGTTTGATCTAACTTTGGCTTGAGAGAATAGGATTAGATTATTGTTTGCTAATTGCTAAATATTGAGTACGGTGTATAGGCATGATGACGAGTATCTATACACTGGTGTCTAGCATGATTGTGGGTCCTTATTTGTACTTATTCCAATATTGCTATGACACTTCCATGTTTAATTGATGATTTCTATTTAATGTGATGAGTATGAGAAATAATTATCAAAATGTAAACTCTTGGGAGCATTTGCTCTGGAAAGTCAGGGATACAGGATGGATTTTTCCAGGGTGTGTAAACTTCCTTATATATTCAGCCACATATGCGGGTGTGAAAGGATTTTATGGTCGAGTGATAAAATGACTATTGAGTAAGAAATGGAAGAAATAGAAAGAAATGTGATTATTTCCTTGCCGGGCTGCTTGAGTTTATTGATTATTTCCTTGCCGGAATTTAAGTATTACTTGTGTTCTCCTTGCCGGGTAGTTGAGTTGTTAGTTTGTACCCTTGTCGGGTTAAATCGTTATGTTATCAAGTTTCCTTAATGGGATATTCCCTAGAGAGACTTATATATTATGAAATGGGATCGTGTAGCACGCCGACCACTCATATATTATAAAAATGTGATCGTCTAGCACGCCGACCACTTATATATTATAAAATGGGATCGTGTGGCACACCGACCAATTATATTATAAAATAGGATCGTGTGACACACCGACCACTTATATATTATAAAATGGGATCATGTGGCACGTCAACCACTTATATAAATTATAAAATGGAATCCTGTGGCACGCCGACCACTTATATATTATATAATGGGATTGTGACACGCCGACCACTTATATATATATATATATATATATATATATATATATATATATATAATGGAATCTGATTTTAGTTTTGTTGTTTACTTCTGATAATCCGTTTTCATCTATTATCCTCATAAGCATGTCCCCCTCCCAACGTTACTTAGTATTTTGTGATGTTATTTCATTGCACTTGTATATATATATATATATATATATATATATATATATATATATATATATATATATATATATATATATATATATATATATATATATATATATATGCACATATTTGTTTTTTGGTAGGTCCTGTCTAGCCTCGTCACTACTTCGCCGGGGTTAGGCCAGACACTTACCAGCACATAGGGTCGGTTGTGCTGATGATACACTCTGTGTATCTTTTTGCACAGATCCAGGAGCAGCTTTTGGACCACAGCAGTAGGATATTCGGGAGGTTACTTCAGTCCAGGGACATTCGAGGTCGCCTTGCAGACGTCCGCAGGTCGGAGTCCCTTCCTATTTTATTTAGTTTGTTTTACTTTGTACAGAACAAACATCATTGTATTTCACTCTCTAGACGTTCATGAGTTAGTGACTCCAAATCTGGGTAGAGTTGTATTGGTATCCTTGCATTGTTTTCGCTTCATTTTAAATTTTAAGACTTCCGCTTCTATATTTAGTGTCTTGTTTTCCTTATATTGTTGATGTTGTTAAAAGATGTATTTATTAACTGGCTTTCCTAGTTCCTAATAGTAGACTTCATCACGACTTTCGATGGTGAAAAATCCGGATCGTGACATATCTCCACGGGGAGCACACGTACAAATACACGAAACACCTCTTGTTATGTGATTTTCCACTTTTTTCCTTTTCAACAACCGAAAATGACCACCAACAAATGCTATAGGAATAGGATGGAGCTAGAGTCTTAAACCTAAATAATGAATTTTTGGACTCAAAATATCTTCATACAATTAAAAAAAAAAAAGTTACCATTTTAATTAAAACGCAGTACTATATTATATTTTAGTTTAACAAAATTATACTTGTTAAAGGAAAGCGCAGTATAATACTACCTTTTAATAAAGCACAACATTATACTGTATACTGTATTTTCCTTCTTCAATTTAAATTTTCCCTTTCTTCCCCACCCACGACAGAAGACTCTCCTCCATTAAAATACTCCCCAGCAGCGGTCCCCCCTAATTGTTTTAAAAAAAATTGAATGGACCGCACCCATCACACAAAAAGTAAAAATTACAGATCTCGCATACAACCCAAGTCTTCGATCGTTGTGGTTTCCTTATTTCGGGCTCAAAATTTCAAATTTCCGACAATTCTAAAAATATAAATCGAGGTATTCCGATTATTATGTCGAAACTCGTATAATAATGAATATTTGTTTTCTTAAATGTATTTCCACGTTGTTTTGTATTTTATTTGCGACTAAATTTGTATGATATTTTTATTCGGATTAAATTATTGGTGTTCAAAAAAAAAAGTTAATAGTTGGAAAATTTTATTGTTAATAAAAATGTTCATAATTTTTTTTTACTATTTTATATGTAATTTTGTGAATGTTATATTCATATGTTTTTTGTTTTTATTTAGTTTGTATTATTTATTTGCTTAAAGAATAATACCCTTTTAGCGTAATAAAATATAGAGCCTTATAGGGTAGTAAAATATAAAGCTTAGCGTAGTAAACTATAGAGCCTTTTAGCGTAGTAAAATATAGAGCTTTTTAGAGTAGAATCTCTATAGTTTAGGTATATAAAAACTACAAACTGTATCCAATTACACTTACAAAAATTAATTATTTAATTTATAAAACAAACACATAGAGCTAACAAATTAATATATGCTCTGAAATATATATATATATATATATATATATATATATATATATATATATATAAATTAATTATTTAATTTATAAAATTAACAAAATTGTAAAAATACTGAAATTGAATAACATAAGAATTTAGGATAGTTTGTTGCTACTGGGCCTCAAATATAGAGCTTGGAACTAATAGATATATACTCTGTCCAATTAAATGATTAAATATTAATTATTATAACACAAACAAAATTGTAAAAATATTGAAATTGACACACATAAGAATTTAGGATAGCTTGGTGCTACTGAGCCTTAAATATCGAGCCTGGAACCCATAGATATATACTCTGTCCAATTAAATAATTAAATATTAAATATTGTAACACAAATAATATTGTAAAAATATTAAAATTGATGCACATAAGGATTCTAGATAGCTTGGTGCTACTGGATCTCAAATATCGAGCCTGGAGCCCATAGATATATATTATGTCTAGTTAAATAATTAAATATTAATTATTATAATACAAACAAAATTGTAAAAATATTAAAATTGACATACATAAGAATTCACGGAAAGCTTGGTATTACTAGGCCTCAAATATGGAGTGTGGAACCATAGATATATACTCTGTCCAATTAAATAATTAAATATTAATTATTTTAATACAAACAAATTTGTATAAATATTGAAATTAATACACAGATGAATTCAGGATAGTTTGGTGCTATTGGGCCTCAAATATCGAGTCTGGAACCCATAAATATATACTCTATCCAATTAAATAAATAAATATTAATTATTATAACACTAACACACAAACAAATTTGTTTAATTTACACTACACAGCATGGACGTGCTGCTTGTGTATCCTGGACCAATCCTGGATCAAATATTAGTGTTACAGGGCGATCATAGGTTTGCATACGTATGGGAGGGACAACTAGTGGATCAGACTCTCGGCGCCAGGAGAGTGGACGACGTGTGGGACTTTTTAAGGGAGAGAGTTTTCTATACCCGTGTAGTCCAGCGCCTGCGTCATATAGGCTTCTATCGGATTTTTGAGAGTGGGCGACTGCAGCTTGACCGATCTCCGATCACGGCATTGAAAGAGCGATGGCGACCAAAGACACTTTTCACCTGCCCATTAGCGAGGCCACCATCACGCTTTAGGATATTCAGGTTTTATATAAGCTGCTTGCTAATGGATGTCCATTGCACTGCCTCAATATACGAGATCTATGACGCGTGCTCAGTATTTGGAGTTGCTCCTTCTTTTTAGGGGTGTCTTGTTTCCGAATACTTTGGGAAATCTAGTGAGTATGATATTTCCACATCATCTTTAGCAGTTAGATGAGTTACCCCAGACCCCAGTACAGCTGGGGTGTTGCTATTCTCGCTTACCTATGCAGGAGTATGTGCCAGGCTAGCATGGGCACCCCGAGCGACGTATGTGGTTTTCTTCTGCTTCTACAGGTGACAACATATTCGAATACTTTGTACATTTCTTCCAATTCTATATAGTCAAAATGACTCCTACATTTTTCATCGACCTTGTATGTTAGGTTTGGGCCTAGGAGAGGATCCTGCCGTTGCAGCCACCTTTACCACCATTACCTCCGGATGTAGCATGTCTGTTACTCCCTCTAGCTAGGAGGTGGGTTCTCCGGCATGGAAACTACTGAGCCATTGATGCTCATCATTATCTCCCCCTTGTCAGGGATGTGTTAGATATGCTGGAGGCCGCACAGGTAAATATGTACCTAAACTTGTTATAAATTCACTTGTGTTGTGCCTACTCACTTTTATGTTATTATTTGATAGTTCATCTAGACGCCATACAATGACGAGTTGATAGCTAGCCTGCCCAATTATTGCTCGGTCGAATGACTTCTTTGGAGCAATTTCATCCCGCTAATGTGCCTCGATATTGTGTGGAGTATCATGCCACAGAGCAGGTTCTTCTCCAGTTTAACCGTTCGCAGACTATACCGAGGGAGCCTGCATGGGTGGCTACACATTATCAGTGGGATGATCGTCCGAGGGTGGACAACATATTTGTAGCATGGCTAGAGGCGCATGTTCATATATAAGAGCAGCTAGAGGACCTAATTCCGCCACCACCTTCACAGATGTGGGAGGCGACTATTGAAATATATACGTCATGGTACCGCTATCACACCCGACTGATGATCGGGAACCCTGTTCATCAAGCTGGCGGTCGGTTCAGATCTTACGTGGGGAGACACGACGCACTAGTATGTTTTTGTTGGAACACATACTTATAACTGTGATATAGCATTATGTAATTAATAATTTAATGATGTCAAGGCTATATTATCATATGGTCTACCAGTTGGGACAAGAGATGCAGCAGTATGCCGACAATCCTGCAATCGTTGAGTATGGCCGGCAGGTGGTAGAGCGGGCTCTCCGGACACTACAGCGAGCCAGAGAGGATGCAAGGTTAGATCACACTACTGAGTATGTGGCGCCAGAGCAGCACCATCGGGGTAGGCTTGTCGCATGAGGTAGGGATGCCCCACGAGGTCGTGGGGGAAAGCGAGAAGGTGGTCCCCAACAAGGGGACGTTAAGAAACTTATTGACCCACCTATTGAGGCACCTAATGAGGATCTTAGAAATAATCTTCAGGGTTATTTCCCTCAACCAGACGTGCCTTCCAACTACATGTCGTCATAGAGACTTCAGTTGGATCTTCCATCATCGCAGGTCACCCTGTCAATTCCATTGTTGATCACTAGCACATTCGACGGAGATGTAGAGCAGTTCCTTTCAGGTCCATCTACACGCCCAGTAGCGGCGTCCAGCTTCTTCCCAACAATCGTGTATCATGCATTTTTTGCTACACTTGCACCTTGGGACATAAAGGGGTTGTTGAGACATTTGTTAAAGCGTAAAGAGAAACCTTGCTTTTATAGATTGTTTGCAATTGCTTATTGTTAAGCGCAAAAAATAACTAGAATGCGCCTGTTATTTATAGGTAAGATTTCACACAAAATTTAGTATTATACCGCGCTATACATTTTAAATTTTTCTGAAATGAAATAGCTTTTGCATCAGCTTTTTTCAAACTGACAAGACAACACACAAAACATAGTATTGTACCATGCTATACATTTTAAATTTTTACTGAAACAAAATAGCTTCTGCGCAGTCGGTTCAACTTTTCAGACCGACAAGAAAACACACAAAACGTAGTATTTTACTGTGCTATACATATTCAATTTTCATGAAATGAAATAGCTTTTGCGCAGTTGGTTCAATTTTTTAGACCGACAAGACAACACACAAAAAGTACTATTATACCGCGCTATACATATTCAATTTTCTTAAACGAAACATAAATGTCTTCATTTTCCTTTATTATCTTTTGTTTTCATGTATTACTTTTGTTATGGTTGTTGTGCATTTATCTCGTCTAATATTATGTTATGAAATTTCAATCTTCAGATTAGTCTTCTTTACTAACACCAATAAATTGGATGTTGGACTAACATATTATCATCCCAATTCAAAAGGTCATATTAAAAAATAAGATGTAACAAGATTGTGGAACGTAATTTTATTTTATAGATATTGCAACAGACACTAATTACAAAAAACATTACAAAAAGAATACTAGGTGTATCATTGATAGTTGGGTACATTCGATGAATTTACACCGGGATTACCACCGCCACCCACACCAGCTAAAGTACATTTACGACGGTCGTGGGCCTGTTTGCGAGCATATGCCACATTTACGCGCATAAATGGTGTCACCAACATCCATTTGGTTCCATATACGCATTCTCTTTTTCACTTATAGCTTGCGTAAATAGTCCTTATTACACACCATTTTAAAAGGTTTTGGCGGCCAATAATGCTCAGTACCCAATGTCTACAACTTTTCACTATATGTGTCTACGTATGCAGCAACACTGTATTGCCGATCAATATAGTTGGTTGCCCTAAACCAACCTTTTGAAAGAACATCAAGGCATGTGCGCACGACATGTGGTAGATGGTACATTTCTCACATGAACACAATCTGCTGGCTTCATTCACCATATGTGGATTCTTTCCGCGAACTTCAAAAACACTTCGGTCGTGGCCGTACTATAAAAATGAATGGCAATGTGCTCGCCTCCTATACTTATCAAATCTTCTCATCTGTATTTGCATAAATTGAACACCCATGTCCATAATTTCTGATGCAACTCTATGCCTTTCAACAAACCTCTCCACAATCTGTTTGAATGTCATCCGGACCATGGCAGTGACAGGCAATCCATGTGCAGACTTTAACAATCCATTGAATGACTCCAAAACATTTGTAGTCAGGGCTCCCTATAGTCTGCCACCATCAGCATGAAATGTCCACATGTGAAGCTCATGTCCTATCATCCAAGTATAGGCTCGTGGATCTAACTGTCGGATCGCTCCCATGCGTCTCGTGAATTTGCACTGTTGGTGCTCAGTTATAGCTATCCACATTAAATCATGCAAGTTCTTGTCGTGATATTTCTTCTGGAAATTGACTTTCAGGTGCCTCACACAGTAACAGTGGTATGCATAGGGTTCCTTCCATTCAGGAAAATGTCGTACAGAACTTAAAATACTACCATGTCGATCAGATATTAGACAAATACATGAACGTTGTTTGACAACGTGCTGCTTCAAGTGGTTCAAAAAAAGTGTCTACGACACTTCTCTTTCATTGGCACAAATGGAAAAAGCTAGTGGAAAATATTGTTCGTTCGCATCTACTGCAACTGCAATCAAAAGCTTAATATCATACTTTTCATAGACATGTGTATCGTCTATGGAAATTACATGCCGACAATGCACAAAACCATCAATTGCTGGTTTAAATGACCAGAATACATAGTTAAAAATATATTTGGGTCTGTCCGGACTCCGCTCACGCCTCTATTCAACAACAGTCTCAGGGTTAAAGTGTTGTAGTGCGGCCATATACTTGGGCAAAATGAAAATTATTTATCCCAGTCTCCATAAATAATTTCAAAGGCACGTTTGCACCCAAGATATTCCTTTCTTTTGGTTATAGTACACCCATACTCCTAGTGGACGACTGTATACACTCTTTAATCTTGAACCTAATGAACACTTCCAAGTATGGAATCAAGACAAGAGATATCAAGTCTACATCCAGATTGAAGTGATACTCGTTGAATGTGTCCATTTCACATTGTGGGTGCTAATATATTTACCCACTTTCCACAACCGTAATTTCTTTTTGCTGGCACGCAATATCAAGTGACAACCCATAAAGTCTCTACGGCATATAGCCTTGTATACCTCTGTATTTTAACTCACTTACTGTCATCTTGATAATTGTGATTTCTACATGTTTTACACCCATTATTACCTAAGCTTTGTGCATTAATTGACATATATCAGTCCCAAAATGCTTACAAATTGCACTTGATTGAAGGTTTGAGAGACAAGATGACAAGTAGCAAAGATCGGCTCAAAAAGGAGTGAAATCTATTAAGTGTCAAAAGACAACTGAAATGGTGGTCAAAAATGACCTGCGCGGTCCGCACTGATTTGCAACGCGGCCGCGCAAAAAAGTTCAGCTGAGTTATATTAAGGTTACCCTGCACGGTCCGCACTGATTTGCCTCGCGGTACACATTGATTTGCCTCGCAGCCGCGCAGGAGAGTTCAGAGACCTTGAAAGTTTGAAGTCAAGCCACGCGGTCTGCAATTATTTCTATGTGGTCCGAACTGATGGAAGTTGAGAGACCAAGAAAATCAAGGCAAAAGCCCACGCGGCCACACACCAAATCAGTGCTGTCCGCGTGAGTAAAAGTTCATTGAATTGAGTTTTGGGAAAAATCTACTACGCGGCTGCATTCCATTTTTTTTCGGTCCACGCGTCTCACTCTACACGGCCGCATGACATATTTGTGCGGTTCGTATCCCCCCAGTTCCGGAATAGAGACTTGAAGACTTATTGCCCTCCGCGGCTGCATGACATTTGTACGCGATCCGCTCCAGACCCTCCAGGTATTGTTGTCCGATTTTTCAAGTGTAGTATAAATAGAATTTTACTTTTTTTGGTTAAGTTTTGTATTTCAAAATAGCTGCTGAGTTTACTTTTCTAGGTTAAGTTTTGTTTTTCAAAATAGCTGCTGAGTTCGAGACTTCAGATTGTTAGCCTATTTTGGGAAATTTCTTCTTGTTTTAAAGTGGATTCAAGTAGATTATAATTGTAGTTAATTATTATGTCAATTTCATCTCTTATTCCTTTTGTTTCTGTTACTACTATGTCTAGCTAAACCCATTAGCTAGGGTTGTGGATCAACCCTAGTGTGGGTAATTAATGGGTGTGATTGTTTAGTGCATGAATGATGTTGGATATTGTTTATTTGGATTAATCTTATATTTTCTCTAAGATTTGGTGGTTGCAAACGTTAAGTCTAGCTTAGTGGGTCTTGACTCTTCTTGAGAAAGAGAGTTTATGATCTCAAGATTAATTCCAACAAGGAATTGGGATGGACCCATGAGAATATTAGTCCCAATTAACGGGTTAAACCTCGAGAGAGTAATTACCCAACTTGAACAATAAGTTGCTTGGGAAAATTAGCCTACGCAATTGGTCTCGAAAAAGTCATTTGGGAAAAATCATTCTCTCTACCAAGAGGTGTGAGAGTGGGTGCAAAAGTGCAACGGTTATAGCATAAGTTCCATGTTTATCATTCTTGCATTAGGAATCTCTACCCGTTAGTTGACCACCTAGGTAAATGCTACGACCCTAGTGCCTTTCTCTATATTGCATACAACTTAGAATCATAATTTTAGCATAACTTAGTTTTTCAATCGTAGTTGATAAATTGTAGCTATTACTCAAAAGAAAACCAAAAATGTTAGAAGATCAATTAGAAGCCAAAACGCACTTCTAGGCTTAACAAAGACTCAACTCCAAATAGAAGCTCTATGGAAAAGTGACCCCGATACCATTATCGGGTTAAAGTATTCGAGCCCGCGCTTTCTTAGGATTGAGTCTGCACCGATCACTTTTTGGCGCCGTTGCCAGAGAGCTTTATGGTGTTTGACTATTTGTTGGCTAGTTTTGTGTTTTGCTTCTTTTTCGTTCTTTTTATTTGTGTTAATTCGCTCATGTACCAATGGCTTTAAACGCACAAGATGATATTAATGTGGGAGTGGAGGAGGTGGAAGACATAGAACAAGAGGATATTTTACCCCAAGCACAAAGACGGGGTAGAAATGCTAATGCTAATGCTAATGACAACATACTAGACCCTCCTCCACCTCCACCAAGAGTAGCACCAAGAGTTCTACCTAATCAAGGGTACGCAAGTGCAATAGTTCCTCCGCGAATCGGGAGGGGGGGGGGACTTCTAAATCACCAATGTCATGCTCACTTTGTTCGAACAACGAGGGTACTTCATAGGCGCCTTAGACAAAAACATACAAGCATTTGAAAGGGGTTGTGGATACTTGTTGGGGGAGCAAGCAGACATATGTTTCGGAAGATGCACTGAGGTTAAGGCTTTTCCCCTTCTCACTTTGGGGGAAGGAATTGGATTGGTTGGAGAGACTCCCAAATCATTCCATAACTACATGGGATGAGTTGGCCGATAAATTCATTGCCAAGTTCTTTTCTCCTAGTCATATGGCGGCTCTGCGAGATGAGATTCTATCTTTCAAGCAAGAGCCAACAGAGCCTTTACATGAGATATGGGAGAGATTTCGGACGATGGAAAAAGAGTGACCCAATAAAAATATGAATGATGTTATGATCCAGCAGACGTTCTATCTGGGTATAAAGACAACAAATTAGTGCATTGTCAATCAGTTGGCCGGTGGTAATTTTCTGAAGCTTTCATATAACGAAGCTTGTGATGTGCTTGATTAAATGGTCGATACTTCTTCGACATGGCAAAGCGGGGCTAATGTTCCTCAAGGTGATCATAATGTTATACACTAGCATAAGGAGTTGCATGATCACGACCAAGCCATTGCCAAACTCACACAACAATGAACCAATTGGATAAGGCGCAACTCAACAAGTTCAAAATCCGCGCCAAGTCAATGCCATGGAGGGAGTGAATATGATGAAAAGAAGGCAAAGAGGGCAACAAAAACCTCAAGAAAATTTTGAGAACTATGATGATGGTGGTGGATATTCTAATGAAGTTTTTGATGAACAAAGTGAGGAAGTCCAATATGTCAACAACTACCGAGAGAATAGAGGTAATCAATTGAATCAGAAATGGAGACGAAGGTAATTGGGGTAATGATCAAGGTGGCAATTGGAATTATAACATCAATCAACGAGGCAATTGGGGGAACAATAACTCGGGGAATCAAGATAATTGGAAGGGGAACAACAATTGGAACAACAACAATGATGGTCAAGGTGGGTGGAATAATAATGGTGGTCAAGGTAACAAGGGGCAAGGCTTTCAAAGGCCCCCAATGTATCAACAACCCAACAACCCGCCTCCGTTGGGTCGAGTTCATCGGGCAATGACATGGGCCGAATATAGAACAGGTTTAAGCAAATGATGAAGAAGAATCATGACTCTGATGCTCAATTGGCCTCCCATAACACTTCAATCTGTAACTTGGAAGTACAAATCGGGCAAATTTTGATATCTCTCAACACTCGCCCAAAGGGTGCTCTACCAAGTGATATGGTAGTAAACCAATAGGGTGGGCATAATAATCATGTGATGGAGGTAACCACGAGAAGTGGAAGAAGCGGTGATGTGAAAGCCTCAAGAGGAAATCGAGTTGTGAATGATGAAGAAGCGTTGCAAAATGATGAGATCCCGTTGGTAGTTGAGGATATTGTTGAACCAAATGCAAGTGATGATGTGAGGATTGAAATTGATGATGGTGAGGAGGAGACTTAAGAGGCCGTGAACCCGTCTAGGGAAACACGCCATTGATATGCCCGAAGCGGAGGTGCCAAAGCCAAGGCCCCCTTTCCTAGACCTCCTCCGCATATCCTCAAAGGTTGGCCAAGCATAAAGGTGACAACCAATTAAAAAAATTCATTGAGATGATGACGCGTTTGACTATATATATGCCCTTGGTGGAGGTGCTTGAACAAATGCCGGATATGAAAAGTTCATGAAGGACTTGGTTACTAAAAAGAGATCGATGGAGTGTGAGACAATCCAGATGACGCACCAAGTGAGTTCCATTGTAAACTCCATGGCTCCAAAGCTAGAGGATCCTAGAGCATTCATAATACCATGTACCATTGGAAGTGCCGATTTTGCAAAAGCCCTATGTGATTTGGGGGCAAGTATCAATCTCATGCCATATTCGGTTTTCAATACTTTGGGTATCAGACAACCTCGTCCAACTTCCATGAGGCTTCAAATGGTGGACCGTTCAATGAACCCGCCTTTGGCGATTATTGATGATGTCCTTGTTCGTGTTGATAAGTTCATATTGCTGGCCGATTTCGTGATCTTGGATTGCAAAGTGGATTTCGAGGTGCTTATTATTCTAGGAAGGCCTTTCGTAGCTATGGGGAAGGCCTTTGTTGATGTAGAAGCGAAAGAATTGACCTTCCGTGTTGAAGATGAAAAGGTGTTGTTCCAAGTGTGAAAATCAATGAGGCAACCAAATAGCACCGAAGTGTGCTCGTTTGTTGACATTGTCACGATGGTGATAGTGGATGACACAAGTGCAATGGCAAATGTTGAGGACCCACTTGAGGTTGTGCTAATATGGATGTTGATGATGATGCCGGAAGGGTGGAGGGTGTGAGTGCATTACAAGGCATGGGCTCGTATTCATATGAGCTGAGGAAGTTATCTCTTGATATTGAAAATCGCAAAACTCCACCCACCAAGCCGTCTATTGAGGAGCCACCGGTGTTAGAGTTGAAACCACTTCCTTCTCACCTCAGGTATGAATTTCTTGGTCCTAATTTCACTTTTTCCAATTATTCTTTCTTCTTAGTTGATTAACGTGCAGGTGGACGCCACTTTGGCGGTTCTTCAAAAGCGCAAGAGAGCGATTGGATGGACCTTGGCAGATATTCGGGGTATTAGCCCCGCATTTTGCATCCACAAGATAATATTGGAGGAGGATGATAGGCCGTCTCTTGAATATCAAAGGAGACTCAATGAGGCCATGGAAGAGGTGGTTAAAAAGGAAGTCATCAAGTGGCTTGACACTGGTGTGGTGTATCCAATTTCTGACAGTTCGTGGACTTCTCCGGCATAATGTGTGCCAAAGAAGGGAGGAATGACGGTGGTGACCAATGACAACAATGAACTTATTCTGACTCGTACTGTGACGGGTTGGAGGGTATGCATGGACTATCGAAAATTGAACAAGGTGACTAGAAAGGATCATTTCCCATTACCTTTCTTGGACCAAATGCTTGATCGTCTTGCGGACCAGCTTTCTATTATTTTTTGGATGGGTATTCAGGCTATAAACAAATTTTCATTGCCCCGGAAGACCAAGAAAAGACAACCTTCACATGTCCTTATGGCACATTCGCCTTCTCTCGAATGCCATTTAGATTATGTAATGCACCGACAACCTTCCAATGATGTTTGATGGCAATCTTTGGACATATTGAAGGTCCTCATGTATGATTTTAGTGTGGTTGGTGACTCATTTGGTGAATGTTTACAAAAATTTTATCATGTGTTGGCTCGATGTGAAGACACAAACTTGGTTCTCAATTGGGAGAAATGCCATTTTCTGGTAGAAGAAGGAATTGTGTTGGGTCACAAAATTTCAAAAAGAGGGATTGAGGTTGATAAGGCAAAAATCGAGGTGATCTCAAAAGGCTCCCTCCCCCTACTTCTATCAAAGGGATGAGGAGTTTTCTTGGACATGCGGGTTTCTACCAAATATTCATCAAGGACTTTTCTAAGGTAGTTAACACGTTGAGTAAATTGCTAGAGAAAGCCAAATATGTGTTTGATGAGAGATGTATGGAGGCTTTCGAGCTTTTAAAGCAAAAGTTGATGACTACCCCCATCACTACCGCACCAAATTGGAGCTTGCCTTTTGAGCTCATGTGCGACTCTAGTGATGTTGCGGTGGAGGCGGTCTTGGGCCAAAGAATCAACAAAATGTTCCATCTGGTGTACTACGCAAGTAAGACAAAGAATGAAGCTCAAAGGAACTATCACCGAGAAGGAATTGCTTGCCATTGTTTTTGTCATGGAGAAGTTTCGCCCATACCTTATGGGGCCCAAAGTGATTATACATACCGACGCCACCCTTAGGTACTTGATAACGAAGAAAGATTCAAAATCAAGGTTAATGAGATGGGTGCTTCTTCTTCAAGAATTCGATTTGGAGATTGTTGATAGAAAGGGTAGTGAAAATCAAGTGGCGAACCACTTGTCTCGATTGGAGGAGGAAGGAGGCCTTTGGACGGACTTGATATAAATGATGCTTTTCTGGATGAACAACTCCCCTCGGTTTCAATGCTAGACATGCCATGGTTTGCTGACATTGCCAATTATCTTGTTACCGGTATGGTCTCGTATGAGCTCTCTTCTAACCAAAGGAAGAAGCTCAAGCGGGATTGTTTGGACTACTATTGGGATGAGCCGTATCTTTTTAAAATTTGAATCAATGGTGTAATTCGCTGGTGTATTCCTGAAAAAGAGCAATTGATATTGTGGAAGCTTGTCACTCCTCGCCCTGTGGTGGACATCATGGCGGGGTGAGGACTGCGTCTAAAGTTTTAAGTTATGGGTTCTATTGGACATCTTTGTTCATGGATGTCGGTGACTTTGTCAAGAGGTGTGATGAATGCCAACGTGCCTGAGGGATTTCCAAGAAAGATGAGATGCCCCTTAACACAATTCTAGAGGTTGAAATTTTTTATGTTTGGGGGATATACTTTGTGGGAACATTCGTAAGTTATTGTGGTAACACCTACATCTTAGTAGCAGTTGATTATGTGTCGAAATGGGTTGAGGCCATCTCTTTGCCTAACAATGAAGCTCAAAGTGTGGTGGCATTCTTATAAAGGAGTATCTTTACAAGATTTGGCACTCCACGTGCTATTAACAGTGACGGGGATTCTCACTTTTGCAATCGGGCTTTTGACTTTTTGCTAGCCATGTATGGGGTAAATCACAAGGTGACCACTCCTTATCATCCTCAAGCGAGTGGCCAAGTTGAGGTTTCTAACCGAGAGATCAAGAGTATTTTACAAGACTGTAAACGCAAATAGGACCGGCTGGTCAAAGAAATTGGACGATGCTCTTTAAGCTTATCGTACAGCTTTCAAGACTCTAATTGGTATGTCGCCATATCGGTTGGTGTTTGGGAAGGCTTGTCATATTCCGATGGAATTGGAGCATAAGGCCATGTGGGCCTAAAAAAAGTTAAACTTAGAATGGGATGTCGCTCGAAATCTCCGGGTTGAGCAATTGAATGAACTTGATGAGTCTCGGTTTCATGCTTACTCCATCTCGTCCTTGTACAAGGATAAGATGAAGTACCTTCATGACAAATATGCTCGAGTGAAAGAATTCAAGGTTGGTGATATAGTTCTCCTCTTCAACTTCCGATTAAGGCTGTTTCTAGGCAAACTAAAGTCAAAGTGGAGCGGTCCATTTGAGGTGGTTGGTGTTACTAATTTTGGTGCCATTGATCTCAAAAACAAGAATGGTGAAGTATTACGGGTCAATGGGCATCGTGTCAAACATTACTTGGGCAAGATTGTTGATAGCCACGTGGTGGCATTTATTCATTTGAAATGACATTGATGGTAACATGCGTCGTGCCGCGACATTAAATCAGGTGCTTCTTGGGAGGCAACCCATGTCTTTTACTTTTATTTGTTTTCCTGTTGTAGAATAGGATTTTTGAGCTGATAGTTTGTGAAGTGTTGCAGGGATAATGTTAAACCAGTGTAGGGAAAAGATGAAAAAATGAGTACTCTCTGAATATTGCCTACGCGGCCGCATACCAAAGCAGTGCGGTCCGCCTGGGCGTGAGCAGCTGAGAGTTCAGTTTCAAAAAAATTCAACGCGGTCCGCATACCTTCTATGCGGTCCGCGTGTGAAACTTAAAATGGCATGCTTTCTGATAAATTTCCCATGCGGATGCGGTCCACGTGGTAAAAGCTGCAATCACAAAGTATCTGATAACTTCCACGCGGTCGCGCACCAAAACATTGCGGTCCGTGTGGATTGATCAGCCAATGTGAACGATGGAAATCCAGTACGGTCCGCATGACATTTTGGTGCGGCCGCGCTGGTGGGTAAGTTGTGTGTCCTAGGGTTTTACTATAAATAGAAGCCTTAGGCCTCATTTGAACCTTTTCGCAAATTTTCATCTTGAGCTTTAATATTCACTGTACATCCGCATCACCTGCTCATTTAGTTGATTTCTCGTTAATCCCTAGTAACAACTCTTGTGTATTTAATTCATAGCCTAATTTTTGTTTCTTTTAATTACTCTCTACTCGTATAACTTCTTACTTTCGTCCCTTTTTCTTCTTAGTTAACTATTAGACTAGATTTTTATTGTTTTTTATGCATGTTAACTAATTGAGTATGGACACTTAGTACTCAAATTGTGAACAAAAATAGGACTTAATGGAAAAATATCTCGGCTCAGTTATATTTACCCTACGCGGCTGCACAACATTTTTGCGCAGTCCGCGTGGCCCCTTATCATGAACCTTCTCAGCACGGTCCGCATGACATTTATACGCAGTCCGTGTAATCCCAGAGCGGTTGCGGTCCAAATCAGTGTGGACCGTGTGAGAAGAGTTCAGAGAGGTCAACATTTTTGTATCTCACCTGCACGGACGGCGTGCATTTCTATGCGGTTCGCTTTGAACCAACGCGGACCGCGTGCCATTTCTGTGCGGTCTGCACAAAACCAATGTGGCCGCAAGCCAAATCAGTACGGACCGCGTCGGTTTAGTCAGAAAGATGTGTTTTGGAACAATTGAACTGTGCGGACCGCATGCATTTCTGTGCAGTCTGTGTCCCTCTACCTGTTTCACTATATCTGCAACTATTGCATTCAATTGAATTGCTTACTTCATTTCATGTGCTTTAACTGACAATATTAGACATGTATTCCTTGCAGAAATGGTGAAAAAACATGGGGGCAAAGACAAACAACCCGGGAGAGGTGGTTCCTCCCGAGGGGGAGCAGCCAAATGAATTGTAACGCTCACTCCTCAAACCATGGAGTTAATAAAGAAAACCCGGAAGATAATCCGGGAAGCTGATAGAGCTGCATCTCATTCCACGAGGAGTGAGTATGCACCTTCGAGGAGTGTCACATCAGAGTCTGCCCCACGCACATGTCCACATCTTTGCAGCTCCGGGACTCCCCTTCTCCTGATCATGAGGTTGTTTCCACCTCCAAGAAGCCAATAAATTTCATCTCGTACTCGTCTGATGAGTCCGGAGCAGAAAAGGAAAATGAGGAGCAATACTCCACTTCTCCCAAGCTTCATTATCAGGGGAGAGTGGAGGGTATGCCGAAGGAGGTGAACACCGGTTGGAGGCATAGAGTGGACCAGGAAACCAGAAGCATGGGCAGACAGGCTCGTCACTGAGGTATCTTTCCATAGATTCAGAGAGTGGTGGCCCGAGAGGAAACTAATTCCGGAGAGGTCGTTCATAGATGCCGATCTAGTTCCTCACAACCCTTACGTGCAAGCACAATTCCGCATGAGAGAGGGTTGGAGCTTCTTCAAGGAACGTGTTGGGTTGGACAATGATCACATGGTGAAGGAGTTTTATAGTAATGTTCACCACATAGTTCGGGACTTCAAAGCGAATAAAGTGAGGGACAAGACCGTGCTATTTGATGGGAAGTCGTTGAATGACTTCTTGGGGTTCGAAGAAGAGGATAAATCTCAGTACTTGGAGAAGCTGGCAATGAAAGAGGAGATTCATCTGTGGTTGGCTAAGCACTTAGCAGCCCCAAGTGTAGTCCCTGTCTGGTTTAAAGCACATGCGAAGATCTTCAGGGGCACCTTGAACTTTGAGACTAAGGGTTGGTTGATATTGTATGCAGTCGAGTCGACCTTTCCACACATGATAACATAGTCCCCCTTCCCCGAGCTGTCTTGGTAGCATCCATCATGGCCGGATTTTCTCTGAATGTCGGCAATATCATATCGAGGATGATTTCTACTTTGGGTCAAGAGACTAAAACCAACTATACCTTCCCAAACACACTCTCCATGTACTTCAATGAATGGATGTGAAGAAAAAGAAATATGATATGAAGGTGCCTCCAGTAGCCCCGTATTCGTAGTATGATCAGATGGGTCCGGACAACCCAAAGAAAAGCAAGAAGAGTCAGGCATCCACTTCCTCCACAGCTAGCCAGTCTGAAGAGCCAGTTGCTATTGAGCAGCCCACAGAGCCTGTTACTGATGAGGCATTGCCCCCAGCTTCTACTTCTACAGATGGCCCTTTCTATGGAAGCTGATCAGGTGATTCCTTCATCAAAGACTCACCGGTTCACTGCCAACCATCTCACTCACTCCCTTGCCAATTTGAACAACTGGATGTCAGCTGCGACATCCAAGTTGTCCACATTGACCACCGCTGTATAGGCACAGGGAGCACCGATTACTGTGGAGATTCCTGCTTCCATTGCAGATACACTAAAGACGATCATGTCCAACCATGAAAGATAATGGAGGAGCAAGGTAAATTGGCCAAAGCAGTTAGGGACCATAGCAAAGCACTTGACAAATTGGCTAAGGAGCACAGGAAGCTGAGGAAGACAAAGGCCTCAAAGGAGTCGGTGGCGAAATTGAGGGTAGATGTAGACAAGCTGTTGGCGGATCAGATGCCACTTGATCTAGTTTAGGGATCTTGTTATTGAGCCAGCAGCAGTGCAGCCACAAGCAAAGGAGGATAGCCCAAGGAAAAAGAGAAATCTCCCTAGCACAGAGGGAATAGTGATCGAGGTGGCTCCTGTTCAGGAGGGCCCTTCCAGTACTGCAGATGTTGTGCCCTCTTCAGTTCCACCAGTTTATAAGCCAATTCAGAAGCAGACACATATCCCAGCAGCACAGCAGCAGCAGGCTGGGGACCAATCTGAGGTCCCCGCCAGTACAAAGTACATGGGAGCTACTGAGCAGCACAGGGTGACTGATGAGGCTTGAGGGGCCGCTCTATATCCTTTGCATATTTTTGATGTTTTATTTAGTAGTTAGCATTGGGGATAATGCTAGATTTTATTCGTGGGGGTGTGGCCTTACTATTTTGATTGACTGTTGGATTACTGTATATATTATCGTTACATTTAGCTTGTTGAAATAGTAGTTAGTAGATGGTTTGTATATAACTCTTCATTCTAGATGCTCTTCAGATTCTATGTATATATTCATCTCCCCTAGTTGTATATTATATTCCCCTTATTTTTTCATATTCATTCGATTTCATTTTGATTTTCTATTTTCGTTTAAATTTTTCATTTTAGTTTTAGTTGCAAAGTTAGGCTCGTAGCCTTTTTGGTTTTATTTTGGCGTTTGCAATAAGCCATTGGTTTTCTTAATGCCACGGTTCTTTCCAAGGGTAGGGTAGAGTGTTGTGTGGACCGGGTGGCTCTTCCCAATGATAGATGGCGTGACAACCTTTTCAAGGGTTTGAGTCCGTTTTTGATTTTTTTCTTTTTGATTTTCAAGTTTTTGTAGTTAACGAAACCTATGAAAAAGAGTCACTTGGGCCTAGCACATTTGCCTTTGATCCTATGGTCAAGGACATTAAGTTGTGTTTAGGATGATGAAAGTTGTGGCCTTGAGACTCTTGTGTTGACCAAACAATCATCATGTGGTCATTTTAGGCCATTGTGCACTAGAATCATATGTAAGGTCGTTGTGGTACCTCGACTCCGTCTTTGACAATCCTTGAGTGTATGTGGTGAGAATTCGATTTATTGAGCCCATGGTCTAGAATTTTCCCCGAATGTTTGTTGAGGCGAAATCATAGGTGGTAACTTGATTTGAGAAGTGATTATAGGCTCTACTTGATTCAAGAATGCCAATTTGAACAATTTCATGACCTACCAATTAAATGATCCCTATTTCAACCATTTTGAGCCTTGAACCTCTTTCTTTCAAGAACCAAGTTACAAGCCTATACCCGTTCTCAATTAGACCTTCTCTTTGCACCCAAATTTTCCCTTGAGTAGCGAAAAATGTCTAAGTTTGGAGGAAGAGACAAGAAAAGCATCAATGTGGTAAAAAGGTACAAAAGCAAAAGAAAAGGAAGGCATTGAAAAAGAGAATAAGAATCAAAAAGGGAATCAAAGGACAACAAAAAGTGAAAAGGGGTATAGAAAAGTAGACAAAAGGAGAAAGGTTTTGAATTGCAAAAGAAAAAGTGACAATTTGTCTCTCTAACCCCTTGAAAGAAGTAAATTACTCAATTACGTTAAGAAAGTGTGCCAAAATGAATCAAAAGAAGTTCTTAAGGGAAGATTGAACCCATTTGAACAAAATCATATCCTACCTTCACCCAAAAGCCTTCACAATGACTCCTCAAAATCCCTATATGATCTCGAGTTGGGGGAAGCCTACATTAGTGGATACTTACATAAAGGTCAAGCATATGGTACTTAGAGCCAGACTTAAGGCCTTTTCTTTGTGAGAGATGAGAGAGAGTCCATTCACCTCGATTTGTGTACAAATACTCTAAAATGTGAGGTTCACCTAGGGAAAGTGGAGGATGTGTGAGTTTGGGTTCCACAATGACCAAAGTACTTGAGAAAAGCTCCTTGATGAGATATGTCAACTATTGATGCTCTTGTGTCACGCTTGATCCATAAGTTTGCTAAGTTTTAAATGTGTTAATGATGCATTCGCATTTAGGGCAATTGTTAGTCCCAACTGGTTCTTGTTGAGGTTACTTTAGGATGAACATGAATTACTTAGGTGTTTTCCATTGAGGGATAGGTCTCATTTTATTTGCTTGAGGACAAGCAAAGATTTAAGTTTGGGGGAGTTAATAACTGTGATTTCCACATATTTTTCACACATTCTTATCTAAGCTTTGTGCATTAATTTCCATATATCAGTCCCAAAATGCTTACAAATTGCACTTGATTGCAGTTTTGAGCGACAAGATAACAAGTATCAAAGATCGGCTCCAAAAAGAGTGAAATCTCCAAGTATCAAAAGACAACTGAAATGGGGGTCAAAATGACCTGCACGGTCCGCACTGATTTGCAACGCGGCCGCGCAGGAAAGTTCAGAGGCTGAGTTATATTAAGGTTACCCTGCGCGGTCCGCACTGATTTGCCTCGCGGCCGCGCATGAGAGTTCATAGACCTTGCAAATTTGCAATCATCTCACTGATGGAAATTCAGAGACCCAGAAAATCAAGGCAAAATCCCACACGGCCGCATAGCAAATCAGTGCGGCCCGCGTGGGTAAAAGTTGAGAGAGTTGAGTTTTGGGAAAAATTACTATCCGGCCGCATTCCATTTTTACGCAGTCTGCATGTCTCAGCCTACGCGGCTGCGTGACATATCTATGCAGTCCACATCCCCCAGTTACAGAATCAAGACTTGAAGACTTATTTCCCTCCGCGGCCGCGTGACATTTGTATGCGGTCCGCGCCAGACTCTCAGGGGTATTTTTGTCCGATTTTTCCGATGTACTATAAATAGAATTTTTATTTTTTTAGGTTAAGTTTTATTTTTCAGAATAGCTGCTGAGTTTGAGACTTCATATTGTTAGCCTATTTTGGGCAATTTATTCTAGTTTTAAAGTGGATTCAAGTAGATTATAATTATAGTTAATTAATGTGTCAATTTCATCTCTTATTTCTTTAATTTTTGTTACTACTATGTCTAGCTAAACCCATTAGCTAGGGTTGTGGCTCAACCCTAGTGTAGGTAATTAATGGGTGTGATTGTTTAGTGCATGAATGATGTTGGGTATTTGTTATATGGATTAATCTTATGTTTTCACTAAGATTTGGTGGTTGCAAACACTAAGTCTAGCTTAGTGGATCTTGACTCTTCTTGAGAAAGAGAGTCTATGATTCCAAGATTATTCGAACAAGGAATTGGGATGGACCCATGAGAATGGTAGTCCCAATTAATGGGTGAAACGACGAGAGAGTAATTACCCAACTTTAACCATAAATTACTTGGGCAAATTAGCCTACCTAATTGGTCTCGAGATAGTTAATTGGGCAAAATCATTCTCCCTACCGAGAGGTGTGATAGTGGGTGCAAAAGTGCAACGGCTATACCATAAGTCCAATGTTCATCATTCTTGCATTAGGAATCTCTACCCGTTAGTTGACCGCCTAGGTAAATGTCGCGACCCTAATGCCTTTTTCTATATTGCATACAACTTAGAATCATAATTTTAGCATAACTTAGTTTTACAATTATAGTTGATAAACTGTATCTATTACTCAAAAGAAAACCAAAAATGTTAGAAGATCAATTAGGAGCCAAAACGCACTTCTAGGATTAGCAAATACTCAACTCCAAATAGAAGCTCTCTGTGGAAAATTGACCCCGATACCACTATCGGGTAAAAGTATTCGAGCCCGCTCTTTCTTAGGATTGATTCTGCACCGATCGCATCTCACGATACTCTCATACGCTGTAGATTTTTACAATCCTGATTAGGCGACCTTTATCAGGAAAATACATGCCCTTGTCAGCACCATTGGTCTTGACTCATCCCACATTACTGATCGAAATTCGTCAGCATCCCTTGGGAGGGCATCCACGTCCAGCATACTTGGCAAATTATCAAGGTAGAAAATATTTCGTTCATTAAACGGCACGTGGGACTCATACACTCTTGGTCTAATGAGAGATGGAGGATCATGCTCCCTCGTCAGCTCAGGTTCAACATTCACTTCCTCATAATCATCACCTTCATCAGGGAAGGGTGTGTCATCTCCAGACTCATAGATATTGTTGTCATAATCACTATCATCTTCCTGACTATGCGCATCTGCCAAATCACGAGTCAATACATCGTCTATAGGCAACTGTGTGAGATCACCAGCATCAAGTTGCTCGTTTTCACTGCAGAAAAACAACAAAATGATAAGCTACTGAACTAGATAAATACTTTACATATAGCTATATCACTTTACTTACAAGTCGTACTGTGTTGACATTCCATGATGGACATTCTTTTGGTGGTGATGACTCCCGGATGGACCACCGTGGTCCAACACGTTAGAACTATGCATATTCCAACTAGGAGCGAGGTCATAACTTGTAAAATTTATATCCGAACGATACCCCCTATGAAAAATATGAGTGTTAATACAAATCCAATTCAAATTATAAAATAAAAATCCTTAAAGCGTAGAAAAATTAAAGTTTACTAGTCGTCTTGTGGATTATATAAAGTCAAAAAATTATTTTCTCGCTGCTTATTCGCTGGTGGTGACAAGTTTAAATCAAAGTAAGATCTTTCATCAGGAATATATCCAGCAAAAACTGCTCCAGAATAACCACCCGATGACTGGGGGTTATCCCTACGATGCATACCCTTCCAACCTTGATGTATATTTTCAATAATTTTATTACAACAAATTCAATGTATTCATCCGAAATCCGCAAAAGATCTCAAATATTTTCATCATCTTTGATGTTATACTCATAATAATAAGAAAACCCTTGCGGAGTCACAAAATACGAAAATCTACCGGTTACTTGAAGGTTCACCGAACCTTTCCTTACATTCATTTTGTATGTAAGAACGATACCAATTTATTATACTCCATTGTAAGCGGCAGTTTAATATAATATGACTGTGGAGGTGAACTATAGCTCACAGAGTTATTCTCCATTACTACCTCACACCTCCACACCCCCCCCCCCCCCAAATATAATGAAACCTTTATTTTTGGCTCTTCAGACATTATAAAAAATGCTTGATAACAAAAAGAGAAGTATGAACGGAAGTTTGAAGTTAAGTTTTGAATGGATTTTCATAAAATCCTAACGCCTTTAAAAAAGCAAGTCTTAGCTCGGGTGCAGAATTCTTTTTGTAAAACGCTGTATAATATCGCGCTTTATGTATTTGAATTATTATGTCAGTTATCCGCAGAACACTTATTAGTGGACCCAAAAATAAAGTAAAATGCAGTATAATACTGTGCTTTAGTAAAATGCAGTATTATTACTGCGCTTTAGTAAAATGGAGTATTATTACTGCATTTTACATTAAAAATAAACTATTTATGTCTGTTATCCGCAGAACACTCAGTGGTTGGCCCAAAAATAAAGTAAAATCTAGTATAATATTGTGCTTTAGTAAATACAGTAGTATACTGCATTTTACATTAAAATGAATTATTAAGTAAAATACAGTATTATATTGCGCTTTACGTTAACAGCAAAAATTTCGTTAACGTAAAGCGCAGTATAATACTGCATTTTAGGTATAAATATAACTTTTTTATAGCTCTAGAAACGTAATTAGAGTCCAAAAAGTTTCCATTTTGATTTCGGACTCGATGGATCTATATAGTGACACAACCTAGAAATTTATATAAGAAAATTTATGAAATATTATACTCCCTTCGGTTCATAATTAGTGATCAATTTTTTTTCTTGGTCCAAAATAAGTGTCCATTTATATAATCAAGAAAAAAATTAATTTATTTTTCCAATATTACCCTTATGTACGTATCCCTAAAAAGTCATTTACTCTTCACATTTGATAAGAGAAATAAGTGCTATTATAACTATAGTGCAATATTTAATGAAGGGTAGTTTAGTCACACTAACTATTTTAATCTAAAATTTAATGTTTTCTTGATGGGTGTGCCCAAAGCAAATTGATCACTTATTATTGAGCGGAAATTTTACAATAATAATTTGATGCTATTATCTAAAGTAATTTACACTTCTTTTAAGATTATATTGGTCGTTTATACGAGGAGTTGGGGGTCAAAGGAGGGGAGGAGAAGCTATTTCGACTTGCCAAGGCTAGAGAGAGGAAAGCTTGTGACTTGGATCCTGAGGTGCATCAAGAATGAGGATGGTAAAGTATTAACGAAAGATACCCATATTAAGCGGAGATGGCAGGATTACTTCCATCACCTTATGAATGAAGAAGGGGCAGAGACATTATGCTAGGGGAATTGGGTCACTCCGGGAGTCACCAAGACTTTAGGTATTGTAGGTGTATTAAGGTTAGGGAGGTTGTGGGAGCTATGCGTAAGATGAGTAGGGGTCGAGCGTTCGGGCCGGATGAAATTTTGGTGGAATTATAGAGGTGTGTAGGTAGAGCAGGTTTGGAATAGTTGGCTGCGCTATTTATATCTTCAGGAAGAAGAGGATGTCAGATGAATGGAGGTGGAGTACGATGATACCGTTGTACAAGAACAAAAGTGACATTCAAAACTGTACTTAATAATTATAGGGACATCAAGTTACTAAGTCATACCATGTAAGTTTGGGAGAGGGTGGTGGAAAGGAGAGTGAGGAAAGCAGTGTCTATATCCGACAATCAATTCGTATTCATGTCTGGTTGGTCCACTACAGAAGCTGTCCACCTTATCAGGAGGTTGATCTTACCCCAAGTTTGAGTTCGAGAAGCTTGGGGTAAGAATTGAGCCTGGACGGGATGTGCGCACCTCGAGGAGCAAATTGGAGGCCCGTCATAATCTGCCTCAAGGGCAGTATAATTTCGATGACACTCAAGAAAGAGCGGGAATTTCTCAAGGACGCGTGGATCAGGGCATAAATTATGGGATAAGATTTATGCGAAATAGTACAAGTCCGTACTAGGTTGTTATACAGTTGTACCAATAGAATTCTTTACCATAATTTGAAATGTACCATATTAGGGTTTTCCCCTCCTATATAAAGGGGACCTTAGTCATTTGTAAAGATCATCTCATTCGCGGCAATAGAACACTTTACTCTGCTTTTCTTGTTTACTGTGCACTACAATTGTTCTTTGGATGTATTGATTTTACTTTATTATTCATACTTTATTGCTCTTAGATGACCTCGAGGATCCCTAAAAAGTCGAGCTCGAGGCCCTTATTGTTCCAGCTACACTAGTTTGGTTCATCAATTTCTCTTACTTAAACTTAATATTATTTGTATATTCACTAGTATTGAAATAAATCACATATCTTTAAAAGCACAAATCATATTTAATTGTTACTCCCATTTTTCGAGGAAAAAAAACTTTGATCGTTAAAAATATAAAAACGAAAGTGATCATTATAAAAAAATAAAAACTGTGCGACTTTATAACAGCTTGCTCTTTATTTGCTAAGAAAACGATATGATAATGAATCTTATGATTCTAGTGATATTGATATTACTTTTTTTGTTCACTACAAGGTATTGTAAATAACTAATTCTTGAGCATATTTTAATAAATTATACTTTTATTAGCATCGTCCTATTATTAACAATTTTACAAGATTGTTAATCCTATGAGTTATTAATCCCTTTACCACATCAAGCGAGACATTAGAAAAATTCAAGTTAATCAAAAGATTAAAAAAAAAAGGTTATTAACTTAGAAATTTGACAAAGAAATTTAGTATTTTTTGCAGTACAAAATTCAATCTTGACTTGGTTTTCCAATTTACACATTCCAAAAATAGTCTTATTCTGTAATTAGTGGAAATCCCATTCTGTTATATCTTCTTGACATTTTACTTTATAAATACAAACACAGCCACATGTTTTTTTGTTTGTAGTTGTAATACATACGGAAACACTTAAAGTTGACACGATCTTTTACTTATACACATGAACTAGGCATCTTCCAAATTAGACACGTTTCTTAGACAATTTTCATTCCAATTAGACACTTAAACTAGGTTCTAACCCATGACTTTTTTGGATAATATAATAAATCCCTACAAATATCCTTACAAATAAACTTAACTTCATAACTAGATTTAGAGCACCTCCAAAACTGTTTTCTCCTTTTCTCTCATTTCCATTTCTTATGCCAATTAGATCAGATATGCCTGGCACACATCCTAAATTCAGCATTGGGTAAAATTTCTTTCAAAGCTTCAGCAAATCCCTACACAATAATTAATAAGCCAGTAAAAAACGTGTCTAATTGATATGAGAATTGCCTAAAAATGTGTCTAATTGGAAAGGGACCTAATTTAAGTGTCTAAGTGAAAAATCGTGCCCATTTTAGTGTCTCCCAATGTATTACGCATTTGTTTGTATAAATGTGAAAATAAAGCTAAAATAAGAGCACATGTTCGGACAATTTGAAGGCTTTGACAGCTAAGTTCTACCTAAGATTGTTGAGTATTTGCTTTCAACACATATAATCATGTCATAGCATATTTTGCTTTTGAATATGAGCGTGTTTGTATTCAAGTTAATTTACAGTAACTAATTTATTTATTGTACCTTCATAGTTAATTTTGCCGGCAAATATTTGTTCTTTTTCTTTTCCGTTGATGTTCTTGTCCAATAACACAAGGGATAAGTACAGGTGTGCACAACATAGAAGATGGTGTTTTAGTGGATGATATAAAATAAATAAAGTTTGATTAAATATGTCTTTTTCAACCCGAATGAGCCTACTTAACTGGTAAAGTTATTGTCATATGACAAAGAGGTCACGAGTTCGAATCGTAAAAATAGTTTCTTGCATAAATGCAGGTTAAGGTTGTGTACAATTATGGTTATCCAACGGGACGGGACGGAACGGAACGGGACGACATTTAAGCGGGACGATGGAGGGACGGGACGAAACGGAAAGGGACGACATTTAAGCGGTACGATGGTGGGACGGGACGAAACGGGACGGGATGAGACGGGACGGATTCGTGAGCCTTAAGTGTATTTTTTTAAATAAAAAACGTCAAGTTTTTTGAAAATTACTATGTTTTTAAAGTTTGCAACGGCTAAATTTTTGAATTATTTAATAAACTTAAGTGTTACTATGTTAAAACAAAAATTTAAAAACTAAGTAAAGAATTATAATATATTAAAACAAAAGACTTGTAACGAAATATTCTAGTAAATATAAATTTATAATAGAGTTATAATTTATTTAAGACAATTCATAAAAATAATTCAACGCTTAGAGCCTTTTATTTTATTAATAGAACTTTCAAATCTCAAATACAAATATAATTCTTTTGAAGAGCACCTAATCTGCGCAGTCGTTGATCATAGGCTAAAAACTCGTGTTTAAGTCGTTGTAACAATACTTTAATTACTGCATTTTATAAATGTTTGAGCTTAAATAATTATGAATTGTACTAAGTTCATGATTTATGCCTTGCAGTAAGAATTTCCTACTTAAGAATTAATTGGGGATGAATTTGAGTAATTTGAGGCTTTGAAGTCCGAGTAAAAGCTAAATAAATTAAGTTGGAATCAAGTTGAGTAAAATGGCCATAAAGTTTTGTTCAAAACTCTGTTTGGTCTCCATAATACATTGATGGAAAGCTATTTAAAAGGGCTACGACTTTCATATTATGCATTTTACCGAATTCCCACTAGCGCGGGCGGTAGCGCGCCCAGATGCGCGCCAGCGCTAAATGCGTGCGCCCAAGATAGAACACTGAGCAAATTAGCACGCCCAGATGCACAGGAGCGCTAGTCCAGTCCGGAAAATCAACTATTTGGGGCAAAATGGGAAATCTGAGAGGATCCATTCAACTTATATAAAGTAAAGCTCCATTATTGAGGATCAAATCAGATTTTGAGGGAGAAAAGCCATAGAAGGAGGAGCTTCATGTTGGAGCTAAGAAAGGAGAAGAAGAACAACATCTTGGAGCAAGGATTCAAAGAGTTCTTCTAAACTTTCTTCTATTTACTTGTTTATATTATTTTTAAGACTTTTATTGTTGATTTTTGTATGAATATGAGTAGCTAAAAATACAATTATTCTGGGTCATGGATGTTAGATGATTATGTTGTTTGAAGCTTAGATTGAAGATCTTGAATTTATAGTTATGAGTTGTTTATTTGATTTTGTTTTTAATTATTTTACTGCATAGCTATCAGTAAAATATTATTTATGAATCTTGAGTTAAACTTGACAAAGAAAATTCTTGATTGCATATAGAATCAAATAGAACAAGATCCGAATCATGGGCATCGGGTGAAGGATTTGCGATTAAGATAGATATATACTTAATTGCCTTGTTTGGTTGAAGAATAGGAGTTGTAAATGCATTTTTTCTTAATATTAATACCATAGACATATAGGTATTAATGTAACTTGAATAGACGCATAAGAACTCGACTTATTCTTATAAAAATTATTAACCCTATAATCAATAACCCGAATAATTCAATAAATCAATCTTAAGCTACGAAAGTAGCATGATCTCCATCAAGTCCATGACCCTGAAATATCTTTTATAAAAATTGTTACAAAATATTGTGTGATTGTTGTAGTAATATTGTGTTGAATTATTGTTTAATTACTAAGTAAATTTTAAATTTGTTCTTTATATATTTTGTGATAATCTAGCTTGAGTTGATAATTTTTTGAGTCTATATCAGTCGATAAGTTGATCACAATTCCTCGTGGGAACGATACTTTACTTACCACTATATTACTTGTCGATCGCGTACACTTTCGTAAGTGTTTTGGTCGCAACAGTCACCTTCTCGAAAGGGTTCTGTTTGAACTAGGCCTCTTAGTAGCCAATTACAAGTTAACATACTAATATTTGTAAGCTCCTATATAGCTTGTTTGTAACTTATCAATAATATCTCCCAGACATTGTTCTAGAATTGGCAGTGTTGAATGTTGATTGATGTGCTATGAGCTCCATATCGTCATCGGTCCAAGTGCTAAGTATCTCATTGTATTTTTTTCTTCCCTAGTGTTTATTTTTCAAAATCAAGATTTCTTCTTTCTGCATTAATCCAATCTCTGAATAATACAAAAATCTCTAGGTTGTCCTTTGCAAATGAATGTCTATGATCTCTGATTTGAAATATTGTTGCGCTAAAAGCATTCCCCGGTGGTAAGAATCAAGTTCATGTCGATAGAGGGATCAAAACATGTTACATCATCAATATCTTCCCATAAGAATTTCTACTCTAGACTTAGAAGTAGAATGGGCAGTTTCACCACTCATTGTTTCTATAAATTTATATTTATCAAACATTGATCTAGATCTAGCATAAGAATATATGTTAGCTTGGAAGTCTTCGAGATATGGTTGTTCATATTCTTGAATTGCTAAATTTTGAATAATTTTACGAACAAGTCCATTTGCACTTCTTAATTTAAATATGGATTAAGTGTTGTACAAATTAAATAAACTTGAGGAATAGAGAAAAAATACCTTTTAAATTTTGCAATCGTTTCATTAATGGCCGGTGCATAAGTTGGATTTGTTATATACTAATCAAATACAATGGAAATTCCACAAATATACCATAAAAACGCGTGGGACGAGACGTGACCGGACGGGAGAGATGGGACGGGATAAAACGGGATGAAATGGGACGGGACAAACGGGACGAAATGGTCGTCCCGTCCCGTATCCTGTTTAACATTGACCCATCCCGTTTAACTTGGGGCGGGACGGGACGGGACGGGACGGGACCGTAACGGGACGCAGGACGCGGGACGAGCAGTACATTTTTCTTGTTGTGTTATCTTTTTCCGAAAGAGGAAAAAGTTTATATAACTATTATTGGTTGATGGTTGAACTACTAGCACTTAACACAAACTTCTCTTAAAAAAATAAAAATAAAAACAAAAAAAGGAGGGAGAAAACGAGAAGAGAACAAGATACAAGAAGAAAAATATGTTAAATTTCTTTTTCCTCTAACTAAAATGTCAGAATTGGAGTTAATTATAAATATTTCAGACTTTACACCTTTTAGTACATCTTTTATGAAATGATATTAATACGTATATAATACTTTTTTCTTAAAAATGCATTTTGTACAAGCAATTCGGTATGCCTTACCGAGGTTAGTACATATGTATTTCTTTGTTATAATTTTCACTTTTATCTTGGATTGCCTTTTCAATCACTTAGCTAAAATGAAAGTCAGATTGTCTTAGAAAACCCATCGTCGAAAGTTGGTATGATACCACTTTCATATTATTATTACTTCAATTTTTTTCATAAATAAAATAAAATAAAAACAACTGTCTCACCCGATCTTTAATTTGATATGATTTCATATCAGTCACAAATCAAAGGGTACCAATTAGGTGATCAAGAATGGTAACAGTATGAATTTATTAGCAATAAATTTCAACTATTTAAATAAAAAGTAAACCAAAGTCAAGTAAATAATATAATTTTGATGTCTATACTCAGTCAACGAGAAAAAAAGTGTAACAATGTACGGAAAATGAAGCCAAACCATTAAGTTTAAGAATATGTTTCTCTAAAACTAAGTTATGAAAGGCATCTCTCGTATAAAAGCAACTAGAGAATTTGCCCGTGCTTTGCGCGGTTTAATAAAAATCAATTGGATGTAATAATCTTATTATTAAATGAAATAATTTTTTATTTATTGATAAACATAAATGAAATATTTCTACATATTGCTCAAGCCACAAATATATACTAATTCTTATTAGAATTTGAGCTTAGCGATTTGCATTTTTGATTGGCAGAATTATTTTGCAAAAGAAAAAAGTTCTCTCTCTCCTCTCACGCTCTCTCCTCACAACGGTAAGTTCTTTACCCAGCCCCCTCCTCCTTCCCCCTCCCCCCTCCGGCGAACCCCCTCCCCCCTCCGGCGAAACCTCCGGCGACCTCCTTCCCCTCCGGCGACCTCCTCCCCCCAGTAAGTTTTCTCTCTCTCCCCCTCTCTCTACACTCCCCCCCTCCCCCTCCCCCAACCTAGCCTCCTGCCCCCTACCCCCTAACCCCTCTTGTTTTTTTTCCACCTTCCCTTCCCACCCCTAACTCCGGTGACCCCATCCCTAATTCCGGCGACCCCTCCTGTTCTTTCTCTCTCCTCTCTCTCTTCCACCCTCACTCCCGTTCCCTTATCCCAGCTCTCTGTCCTACCCCCTACCCCACCCCCCTTTTCTGTGATTTTCAGGCAGCCCCCTCCCCTTTCCCGAGTAATGCAGCCCCCCTCATTTTTGTGGGAGGTTGTTGTGTGTGTGATTTTCATGTACTAGGTGCGGCGGATGAGGCGAGCGTGTGGCGTTTGGAAGTGAAGAGCGAAACAACACCGGCCGAAACGTGTAAGAGCTGGCGGTAGTTGACATCAGGCGAATCAGCGCATACTTTCAGGTTTTTCCACCAGGAGTTGGTACCTCCCGATCCCTTATTTATTCTGTACACCCTTTTACGTATTCTAACTAGCATCCTGTGTGTGGTTCACTTTGTCGCTATCTAGCTAGCATTCTTTTGTGTATTCCACTATAGTCCGTAGTCAGATTGAGGGATAGTGGCCGCGGCAGGGGATGATAGTGTAAGGTCATGTTCTCGGGAGATAGGGGTGGTGGCGGGGATGAGCAGGGGGGAAGGGAGCGGTTCTGTGGGTAGGGAGGGAGGAAAGGGTGGGAGGAGGGTAGCGGACGCTCATAGATTGAGGATCGGGTCGTGGAACATAGGCACACTGACGGGTAAGTCCATTGAGCTGGCAAAGATTCTTCAGAAGATGAGGGTCAGTATAGCCTATGTTCAGGAGACTAGGTGGAAAGGGTCGAAGGCGATGAATGTAGATGGGTTTAAGTTGTGGTATTCTGGGGTCATGAGGGGTAAGAATGGAGTGGGCATCTTGGTGGATAGGGATCTTAGGGAGTCCGTGGTTGAGGTTAGGCGAGTGAATGATAGGTTAATGTCTACTAAGTTGGTTACCGCTGGTTTCGCCCTTAATGTCATCAGCGCTTACGCGTCGCAAGCAGACTTAGATGAGGAGGTTAAGAGGCGCTTTTGGGAGGGCTTGGACGAGTTGGTGAGTAGTATTCCCTAATCTGAGAAGTTAGTTATTGGAGGGAATTTAAAGGTCATATTGGGGCTGATGCTGGTGGCTATGGTGAGGTGCACGGTGGCTTTGGCTTTGGGGTGAGGAACGGAGGAGGCACTTCGCTGCTTGATTTTTCCAGGGCTTCGGAGCTTTTGATTGCGAACTCAAAATTTCAGAAGAGGGAAGAGCATTTGGTTACTTTCAAAAGTTCGGCGAGGACTCAAATTGATTACCTCCTCAGAAGAAGAAGTGACAGAAATGCAAGGACTGCAAGGTTATTCCGAGAGAGTCCCTTTCGACTCTCCATAGACTCCTAGTGATGGATGTCGGTCTTTGAGTGAAGAGGAATAGGAGAAGAGCTCGGGGCCAATCGCGAATCAGATGGGTTGCTTTGACTAGGGAGAAAGACCATGAGTTGGAGAGGAGGTTAGTTGATGGTGGAGCTTGGAGAAGTTCTGGGGATGCGGACTCAATGTGGTCAGAGATAGCGCACTTGGTTAGGGAGGTAGCGAGGGATGTGCTTGGGGTAGCCAAGGGCTATTTAGGCAGACATCTGGGTGACTTGTGGTGGAACTATGTAGTCCAAGGAAAGGTGGAGGCGAAGAAGGCGGTGTTTTCTAAGTTGGCAGGGAACACAAGCGAGGAAGAAAGGAGGGTGAACAGGGAGAGCTACAAGGTGGCGAGGAAGGAAGCGAAGCTGGCGGTCATGGAAGCTAAAAATGCGGTGTTTGATCGCATGTACGCGGAATTGGGGAGAAATTCCGGGACAAGAAGTTATTCCGGTTAGCTAAAGTGAGGGAGATGAAGGCGCGGGATCTAGACCAAGTTAGATGCATCAAGGACGAGGATCGTAGAGTTCTGATGGCGGAGTCTCGAGTCAAAAAGAGGTGGCAGGCGTATTTCCAAGACATTCTTAATGAGAAGGGGGAGCTGGGGTATTCAGAGCGTCATAGAGACCTTGGATACTACAGACGCATTAGGGTGGAGGAGGTCGTTGGGGATTTGCGTAGGATGAGTAGAGGTCGAGCGACCGGGGCAGACGACATTCCGGTGGAGTTCTGGAAATTCATAGGTAGGTCAGGAGTGGAATGGTTGTCCAGGTTGTTCGATATGATCTTCAGGACCAAGAGGATTCCTGAGGAGTGGAGATGGAGTACAGTGGTGCCCTTGTACAAGAACAAAAGGGATATCCAGTGTTGCAACAACTATAGGGGTATCAAATTAATGAGTCACACCATGAAGGTCTGGGAGCGGGTAGTCGAGGCAAGGGTGAGGGAGTCGACATCTGTATCCGCAAACTAGTTCAGTCTTATGCCGGGGCGCTCCACTACAGAAGCTATCCACCTTGTCAGGAGATTGACGGAACAGTTCAGGCATAAAAAGAAGGATCTGCACATGGTATTTATCGACTTGGAGAAGGCGTATGATAAGGTCCCGAGGAAGGTGCTATGGAGGTGCCTTGAGGCGAAGAGTGTGCCGGAAGCTTACATCAGAGTAATCAAGGTTATGTACGATGGATCTAAGATTAGGGTTAGGACGGTGGGTGGCAACTCAGACCATTTTCCGGTGGTTATGGGGCTTTATCAAGGATTTGCCCTTAGCCCTCTCTTGTTTGCCTTGGTGATGGATGCTCTAACTCGTCATATTCAAGGGAATGTGCCTTGGTCTATGTTATCTGCTGATGACATAGTCTTGATAGAAGAGGCGAGGGTTGGTGTTAACAAGAGGTTGGAGGTTTGGAGACAGACTCTAGAGTCTAAGGGTTTCAAACTAAGAAGGTCTAAGACATAATACCTGGAGTGCAAGTTTAGCGCCGAGCCGAGCGAAGTAGGCAGGGACGTGAAGCTTGGATCTCAAGTTATCGCTAAGAGGGACAATTTCAGATATTTTGGGTCGGTGATCCAGGGAGACGGAGAGAATGATGGGGATGTCACTCACCGGATAGGGGTGGGGTGGTAAAAGTGGAGGCTTGCATCAGGAGTCTTTTGTGACACGAAAGTGCCACAGAAAGTCAAGGGAAATTTTTATAAAGTTGTGATTTGACCTGCCATGTTATATGGGGCGGAGTGGCCGGTGAAGAACTCGCATGTTCAAAGAATGAAGGTTGTGGAGATGAGGATGCTCATGTGAATGTGCGGGCTCACCAGGTTAGATAAGATTAGGAATGAATTTATTGGGGAGAAGGTGAGGGTGACCCTAGTGGATGAAAAAATGCTAGAAGCGAGGCTCAGGTGCTCGGGCATGTGCGGAGGAGAAGCCCCGATGCCCAGGTGAGGAGTTGTGAGCTGCTAGCGGTGGTCGGGGTGAGTCGAAGCATATGAGGCCTAAGAGGTATTGGGAAAAGGTGATTAGGTAGGACATGGCTAGAATGCGAATTTCCGTGGACATGGCCTTTGATAGGAAAGTCTGGAGGTCCAGTATCAGGGTTTTAGGATAGGGGCGTCTAGAATTTTTCGCACTCCGTTACCAGGGCTGGGTTGGGGTTTGGCAGGGCTCTTCATATATGATCTGTATATTGGATTGTGCTTACTAATGCTAATTTGTTTTGTTTTATTTTTCCTTTCCTGAGCCGAGGGTCTATTGAAAATAGCTTCTCTGTCCTTTCGGGTAGGGGTAAGGCTTGTCTACATATTACCCTCCCCATACCTTACTTTGTGGGACTATACTGAATAGTTGTTATTGTTGTTGTTAAAAAAAAGAAGTTCAAGGAAATTTGTACTTTTGCGTGGTGATGTGCTTTTAATACATAATACAAGACTGCATGAAATATGTGTCTTCGTCCTTTCTCTAGCAGTGGTATTTGATTTTCTAAAATTTTAAATTAAAAGAACATGAAATGAAAAGTAGGAATACTACAACAATCATTACTATGAGTTACATTCCAGTCATGTAACTTTTTGCCTATTATTTTTCCTCTAGTTTTTTTTTACTGTTTTTTTTTTCAATTCCTTGATCTGTTGTTACTTTCATCCCTTTTCTACTTATTCCCACCTTACTTCCTTTATAAATTTCTTTCTTGAGTTTAAGTAACATGAATCGTCAACCTAAAAAAATTTATACTATCAGAAGACCTTTATGTATTATAACATGCAATTGCTCTATAAAAAAAATTAGAGAAGGAAAAATATTCTTACATCATCTGATCTATTTTTCATAATCACATAGTATCCACCTCTAAATATAAATGTTGGCCAATAAGAGATGCCACCCACCCTTTAATTGGGTAAAATGAGAGAAAACATAGAAAAAAAATGACATAGTAATATCTATTTGGTTTTAGAGTAGTGTAACGTGATTTTTCTATAAATATGATACAAGCCGTATTCTTCACAAGATAACCAGTGAATCTTTAGTAAAACTCTGCAAAGTAAAAATAACTTTAAAACATATTTTCTACTTTGTAAATAAACAACATTAATAATAATAATAATAATAATAATAATAATAATAATAATAATAATAATAATAATAATAATAATAATAATAATAGAGATTAGAAAAATGCTTGTGTCACCACTATCACCATTGCAATACACATGATCCATAGGCAACCACTCAAAAAAGAAAGCAAGAAACATTACTTTGAAGTAAAATTGTATACAAAGTAAAATATTGGATAAACTCCATCAAACAAAAGCTAAAATATTGTATCAACTTCATCAAACAAAAGCTTGCCAAACTTGCCCACCTACTCATGAAATTTGGTAGAGATATTTATGATATTATCATCATCGCCTTAGTCTACGTGTGCTTACATGAATATTTTTTGAAACTATTTGGTATTTCAACAACATATATAGAACAAAAAAATAATTTAGAAACTTACTGCAACCTAGTTAGGATGAAACCAATGACCACTATATAGAGAGAGAAAGAGAGATTGATTGGAAATTGGTTGTATGTCAAGTAAGGAATTGAAAGGCCAAACAGTAAAATAATAGGGGAAGAATTCTAATAATTGAGTAATTGCATTTAAATAAGGAACCAACTTCTAGCCAATATTTCAAAAATCGAAACAAACAAGGAAATTTTCTAATGGGTACAATCTAAATTCATTGAAACATATAGATAAGTCAATATACAAATTTTGAGGAAGATTGGAGGTGATTTGAACTGGTTTTGAATCAAAATTCATAATTAAATCGATGTCAAAAAATTCTTCTGTGACACATGTATCACACACACAGGTATACATGGACATACATGTGATACACAATCAATACAAATATGATAAATATATGATACACAATGTGATACACGTATCATTTTTTTTCATATTCAGTTTTTACTTCGAGTTTTCAATTCAAACCACCTCAAAACTTCACCAAATCATCCCAAAACTGAGATTCAAACTTCTTAAGATATACCCAATCTATTCTAATAGCACCCACTCAAAAGAAGTAAAAATTTGATATTTTTTTGCTACAAATAGCTATTAGACAGCCCAACGCTTGGCATATAAGCTAAGCTGTTTTTAAGGAAAGGGAAGAACTAGGAGATAAAAAGGAAGATCACCAAGGACTAATCTCTCTGCGGACCATGTACTTCAAATGCCTGTCTCATCATGCAGCCTTAGCCGTTTCTCGAACCAATGATAGTTTAGCCAGCAGACCGCACATCTGAAGATACGAACCTACCCCATCGCAGATCCTCATGTGGGCAAAACCAGTTTCCTGGTATACCAGCAGAAAAAGAAATAATTGATGTTAAACCAAAGATGGCCTACAAAGATTGGAATTATTTAGAAGTATTAAGAGCCCATTTGGCCTAGCTGATTCAGAGTAGTTGATAAGTATTAGGTGCTGAAAAGCATTTTTAAGTGCTGAAACTGATTTAAAAAATAAGCAATTACGTGTTTGAATAAAAGTGCAGAAATTAATAATAAACAGCCAAAGAATTGGGTATACAAAGAGTTTACTTTTAAAAAGAAGTATTTTAGGGATAGAAAATATTTTGGTCAAACCTAAAGTGCTTATAAGCTGAAATTTGATAAGTTGGGGGAGACCAACTTATGACTTTTGGCTTATTTTTGGCTTATAAGCACTTTTAATTTTACCAAACGCGTAGATAAGCCAAAAAGTGCTTATAAGCCAGTTTGACCAGCTTATAAGCTGCCAAACACCCTCTAAAACAGGCAAACCTTCATGAACTCCAGTTTTACATATTCCGCCATGTCATAGTTCTTTATAATTCGGAAGAGGGTTGTGATAATATCGGTGGGGGAATAGCCAAGGTCATATAGAGCCTTTAGACCCGCACAAGCATCATCGAATTTTCCTTCGAGGACATTCCGCACCATATTTTTCACGTGCAACGGGTGGGGCTGATCACAGACCTAGCATTCAGCAAAAGAGAATGTAACCATCAGGGGTGTCAGTCAAAAGATGAATAATAATATGAAAGAGATATGTGAGCCTTGTAACCTTGAAAACATTCTCTTGGTTGACAAAACCAAATCCACTGTATGTTGCTTGTAAATTATTTAAGGCCTGTCTCATATCTCCATCAGCAGTAAATATAATAGCTTCAAGACCTTCGGGTACATAAGCAACCTGCAACAGTTTAAGGTAATAATAACATGTTACCTGACTCATCAGGCACACAAAAATTATGGATTTAACACAAGGATGAAAAGAAACCATTTCGAGGAAGCAAGAGGAACACTAGAAGAAAATAGCATGTGAGTCAAGGAATAAGATTGCTAGTACTTTTTCTGCTGCAACCACGGCCATAAGGCGTCCAAGGATCTCTTGGTCAGATAATCTTGCAAATCGGACCAGGGCACATCTACTTTGAATGGGCTCAATAATCTTAGAAGAAGTGTTGCAGGCAAGAGCAAAGCGAGTGGAGTTCGAGTATATTTCCATTGTCCTCCTCAGTGCTTGCTGAGCTCCAGACGTCATGCTAAAAGATCAATAAAAGCAGCAATAAGATTCCCATACCCAAAAATGAAACATAAAATATTGAGCTACTGCAGAAAATGCAGGTCAATACCACAGAGACAGATTGCCTACTACCCCTGAGAATCAATCAAATTGATAGAGATGGTGCAAACGAGATAGAAAGTAAACAGTTTTTTTCATATGACTACCCTCCGAGCACAAGATCAAAGGCGGATCCAGGACTTTAACTCTATGGGTTCAACTTTTAAGATTCTTAGCATTGAACCCATTATATTTTTAAAATTATGGGTTCATATTTGCTATTTGTTGTAATTTTAGTGAATATTCCCACATATATTTATATTTGGTGTCTTGAGTGACAAGAAAGTGCCACAGAAACTCAAGGGGAAGTTTTATAGAGCTGTAGTTAGACCTGTCATGTTGTATTGGGCAGAGTGTTAGCCAGTGAAGAACTCTAATGTTCAGAGAATGAAGGTTGCGGAGATGAGGATGCTCAGGTGAATGTGCGGGCTCACCAGGTTAGATAAGATTAAGAATGAAGTTATTCGGGAGAAGGTGGGGGTGGCCCCAGTGGATGAGAAGATGCAGGAAGCGAGGCTCAGGTGGTTCGGACATGTGCGGAGGAGAAGCTCTGATGCCCCAGTGAGGAGTTGTGAGCGGATGGCGGTGGTTGGCTCGAGTCGAGGCAGAGGGAGACCTAAGAAGTATTGGGGAGAGGTGATTAGGCAGGACATGGCAAGAATGCGGATTTCCGAGGGCAAGACACTTAAAAGGGAAGTCTACAGGTCTAGTATTAGGGTTGTAGGATAGGGGCTTCTAGAACTTTTCGTACTTCATTCCCGGGGCTAGGTGGGGTTTGGTAGGGCTCTCCATATATGACCTGCGAATTGTATTGTACCCCCTTATGGTAGTTACGGGTCTTTATTATTGCATGCCATTTAATTTATGATTTTATATTTAGATAATTATTTATGCGATTTCTGGTGGAGTTACTAATGCTCTTTTATTTTTGTTTTTCTTCTCCTTTTCCTGAGCCAAGGGTCTATTGGAAACAACCTCTCTGCTCTTTCGGGTAGGGGTAAGGTCTGTGTACGTATTACCTTCCCCAGACCCCACTTTGTGGGATCATACCGGGTAGTTGTTGTTGTTGTTGTTATATTAATAATTGGTGTCGAAGATACTAGTTTCAGACGAACCCGGTATTGCTATGCTGTGTCCGCCACTGCACAAAATGATGTCTCAAATTTATAGGATAACATTTCTAACCTGTCAGCCTCATCCAAAATAATTACTTTGTGCCGCCCAGGGGGTAGGGTAACTTTCTTCTGAGCAAACATCTTGATTTTGTTTCTGACAACATCGATGCCTCTGCACAAGAAACATTAACACTTCTAAGAATTTTATAGAAGCGAGAAAGAATCATGTGAAAAAAAGAATTTTTATATCAAATCAAGCGCTCAATATACCTATCATCTGATGCATTTAGCTCCAAAACAGCCTCCTTATAGTTTGGTCCCAAAAGCTCATGAGCAAGCGCCAAAATACTAGTGGTTTTGCCAGTACCAGGAGGACCCTGGAGAAAGTTTTATATAGAATTAAATATCCAGCATGAAGAAACTATGCATAACGATTTTTAGCAAAGTGCTTTTGCCAATTCAATGTGACACCAACAGGACAAACACTTTGGAGTCTCGAAATCTTAAATTAGATTTGCATTTGAGTCAAAATGGTCAACTTCCAGGGAAACTAGCAATAACTAGTTTGTTCTTACACATTCTCATCAATTAACACATTAAAACTCAATATTACTCAAGGATACAATTCAGGATTCATCAGCAAGATTGTACTTGAAACCAGAAGTCCATTCTCCCACGAAATAGAGCATGCGCAAGAGGCAAAGGAATCCATATCCAACATCTGGTATAAGCTCACAGAAAAGTGCATAAGTTCTTTGCAAATAATATGTCCATGCAACTATGAAAGTCCAAGTACTATTGAGCAAGGAAAATTAAGATTTTCATAAGAAAAGGAATGAGGAATGCTTCATATTCAGGAGTTATTGACCACAAGAGAATAAAACTGAGGTCGGAGTAGCAGAACTACTATAATCCAGCAAAAGTCAGACACATTGTATGGATTAAACTCCATTTGTGACCAGATTTACATTGTAGAATAATGACTTTTTGTTTGCAGTAAGAGCAAAGATCTCAGGAATCTACTTCTTAGAGGTGTGTGCACAAACCAAGAGTCATGCCAAATTTTAATCTTTTCCCAATTTACCACTTTTATTTGTACTGTTTTTGAGAAATCAGGCCAATGATTCCTTATGCACTTGCAGATTCCTACACCAAACGAGGAACTTACTGATTGTGCACCAGAAAGCCAGCTCCCTATACTTTGCTTGTACGGACTTTCTCCAACGATACTGTTCTTCTTTGAAAATCTCCATAACCATTTCACTATTAGAATTTGACTATGGAGCTTCAGATTTACATAATTATTAGCTCTTGAACCCATAAAATAAAGCTTCTTAACATCCGCAGTGGAGCAGGAAATTAAAACTTTTCTTCTTTTTACATAAATGTTGATATTTTAATAGCATCTGACATAGTTCAAGCTTGTGAACAATGGACAAACCAGAAATTTATACAAGGGGATCCCAAAAAAAATTCTAGGATGTCATAGTTGGAATTTAAACCTAAGATCTAAAGCAATTTTGAACCCCCTTTACTAGTATACTTGATTTTTTTTTCATAAGAGCTCACATATAGCCAATAAAGATCGTTTTCACTCTATCTACATTGTGTGATGGCCTGATGGGTTCGGTCCCCTTCACTCTACCTAGTTCCACCCATGCTTGTGAATAACCATTAAAGTAATCGTTAGACATATGCTCCCTTTTACCTTTTGACAACACAAATCATGAACCATAATAGAAGGGGTTAATCACAGTACTACTCTCTGCAGTAAAACTCAACCTAACAATATAGTTTCTTAATAACCAATTAACCATACATGGCGCAAAGGGTTAGTTCTTTTTCTTCAATTTGTATAAATTTAGATACAGTAATAGCATCAAACATAGTTCAAGAATCAAGCTTGTGAGAAGTACTTATTACTTTTTCTCCATTTTCTTTTTTGACCTTCCAAACACTAAGCCTCAAACCCATAAAATAAAGTTTCTCATTATCCATAAATGGAGCAAAAGTTAGTCTCATTATCAATGTCTTGCATTTTCTGTTTTTGACAACAAAATTAAGAACCATTATAAAACGGGTATATGGCAATGCTGTACCTGGACTGAACCTCAACCCCATACACTAAAATTTCTCAATTTTTCATATGGAGCAAAAAAAAACAGTAGCAAAATGGAGAAGCAGCATCAAAATTGGTCCTTTTTGTTTAACACAATGAATTATCAACGCTTTTCGTTTGTCATTTTTGACAACCAAATCAAGAAACATTACAAAACGGGTCTATGTCAATGCTGTATCGGCACTAAACCTCAACCCCATAAAGTAAAATTTCTCAATTTTACATAAATGGAGCAAAATAATAGTAGCAAAATCGAGAAGCAGCCTCCAAAATTGGTCCTTTTTGTTTAACACGATGAATGATCAATGCTTTAATCAAGAAACATTACAAACGGGTATATGGCAGTGCTATATCTGCACTAAACCTCAACTCCAGAAAAAAGTAAAACTTCTTAATTGGATTAAAAAAAGAAGTGAGTAGTAGCAAAATCAGGAAGCAAAATGAAAATGACTCCCTTTGCTTACGGCTAAGATAAGGTTGGGCATGTTGCCATCACGAGCAATAACTTGGAGTCTAGCGACAGCATCTTCGTTTCCTACGATGTCCGATACTTTTGTGGGTCGAAACTTCTCTACCCATGGGATTTCTGGGCCTGACGGTGTCGTCGTAGAAGAAGAGGCCATTTTTGAACTTCAATTTGTGACTTAAAAGATTCAAAGCTCGAGCAGAATGAAACCCTTCTTCTTTAACCTTCTTTTGCTCTACTTGAAATGAGAGGGAAATATAGCCTGCACGGCCCGCTGACCTTTGCGATTTATAAGGTGCATTCGCCAATTACGATTTAAATGCACTTATAAGTCGCATGCACAGTTAAGATTCATAAGTCGTGTTTAATATCACGATTTATCATAATCAAAATTTGCCATTTATAAGTCGTATTCTAGTTAAAGGTGTCAACCGGGACCGGCCCGGCCCGGCCAAACCCGGGGACCGGACCGGCCCGGCCAGGCCAAACCCGGGGACCGGACCGGCCCGTTTACTATCGGTCCGGGTGGACTGGGTTCGAGGGGTAGTGTGTTTGTCCGGTTGATTTTTTTGGGGTTGGAACCCGGCCCGGCCCGGTTTGTATGTACAGTACCCTAAATCGGTAGGCCCGATCCGGCCCGGTTCAACGTTAAAATTGCCAAAATATACCATACATATATCATAAATATACTATAAATATATCGTAAATATACCATTAATATACCAATTAATGGTATGCTTATAGCATTAACGAGTAATGCTTGCACTTGATCGACAAATTTATGTTATGTCTTGAGACATGGCATGGTCTGAAGGTCCACGCTTCCTGTCCCTTAGATATTTTTTAAGATTTTAAGACAATTTATGTTATTGTTGGTGGTTACACCTGAATTGCGTAATCAAGTGCTCATTTTTCCCATCTTACTTGTATTCATTCAATTATTACAAAGTATTAATATAACTTAATAGTTATACTATACATAATTCCAAAAAAAAATAAAAATATACAAAACCCGACCCGACCCGGTCCGGCCCGCTTCAACCCGTAACCCGTACGGTTCAATTTTAACCCGAACTAACCCAGTCCGTTACCAACCCGGTACTGTTCGAACCGGCCCGGCCCGGACGGGTCAAATTTTTTTGATCCGGCCCGGCCCGGCCAAACCCGGGGACCGGACCGGCCCGTTTACTATCGATCCGGGTGGGCTGGGTTCGAGGGGTAGTGTGTTTGTCCGGTTGATTTTTTTGGGGTTGGAACCCGACCCGGCCCGGTTCAACGTTAAAATTGCCAAAATATACCATACATATATCATAAATATACTATAAATATACCGTAAATATACCATTAATATACCAATTAATGGTATGCTTATAGCATTAACGAGTAATGCTTGCACTTGATCGACAATTTTATGTTATGTCTTGAGACATGGCATGGTCTGAAGGTCCTCGCTTCCTGTCCCTTAGATATTTTTTAAGATTTTAAGACAATTTATGTTATTGTTGGTGGTTACACCTGAATTGCGTAATCAAGTGCTCATTTTTCCCATCTTACTTGTATTCATTCAATTATTACAAAGTATTAATATAACTTAATAGTTATACTATACATAATTCCAAAAAAAAGTGAAAATATACAAAACCCGACCCGGTCCGGCCCGCTTCAACCCGTAACCCGTACGGTTTAATTTTAACCCGAACTAACCCGGCCCGTTACCAACCCGGTACTGTTCGAACCGGCCCGGCCCGGACGGGTTAAATTTTTTTGATCCGGCCCGGCCCGATTGGCCCGTTAGACACGTTTAATTCTAGTGCGCATGCTTTTTCTTTTTTTTCATCTTTCTTTAGTCGAGTGTCTCGAAAAGAGTTTCTCTCGTGTCTTACCCTTCCTAAACCCTAATTGGGTGATTCAGAATTATATATAAGTCCACACTGCCCCTTCTCGTTCTCAGTTGGATGATGCAGAATTATATATGAATGTGAATGTTTACGACAAAAAAATAGGAGTTGTCTTTGGGTTTCTTGTGGAGAGGTCAAAACTCCACATTTGTTCCTAGGAAGTGGAAATGTGAACATTTTATTTAGTCAAGTTATATTTCATGCGAAATTGCACATATCTTATCGAAGATTAATTGTGGTTTCTCCTTTCTAAATTCTCTTCAAAAAATATTTATAAAAAAAAAAGAGTTAAAAATTATCATCCGAAGAAAAGGGACATGTTTAGTGTAATATTTTCAGGAATGTGGCATGTGTATCCCGAGTGCTACATGCCCTTTTTAAAGTCAGCATCACAAGGACTCAAGGGGTAGCATTTGCACAAGTAAATGATTCTTAATTGAAAAGGTTTCTTTAATCAATTCTAAACATAGATGTTGAAGTGTTTTTCACAAAAGAATTTGCTTTTTTGTTCTCGTATTCAGTACCTACATTGTGGCTCGATTAAATTTAAATTCGCGTTGGAAAGTCTCATATTAAGGGTAAATCATCCCCTAACAAAGGCGACTCTATACTCGGTGGCTTGAACTCGAGACCTCTGATTAATAATAAATTAGTACTTAACATTCCACCATAACCTTTGCTGGTAGAAAACTTTGCTAGTTGTTAGCGGTTATTGCATGTGCATCAAAGTGTTTCAATGGTGGCTTCATCAATATTCAATAACAAGTACAGTAGTACTTTCGATAAACGGAAGCTATATTGTTCGAATAGGAAAGAAGTTCGAAAATAATTTATATCTTTTATTATTTGTACGTATACATATATCAATAAATATATAATTTTTAATAATTATATAAATATTATTAAATGATATGGTTGAGTTATTTAAAAAATATAAGTTCCTAAAAATAATGAATATTAATCTCACTTAGCTAGCTCAGTAAAATTATTGACAGAGCTAGCTTAGTAAGATTAATATTCGTTATTTTTAGGAACTTATAATTGTTAATATTTATTCAACATGTCAATTATTTAATAATATTTACATAATTTTTAAAAATTAAATATTTACTGATATAGGTACATGCTCAAAGCGTGTATCCTAGTATTAGCGAAATGTCGTTCGTTTTTTTTTTCTTTTAAAATATAGTTTATAATGAACAAAATAGTCATTAGATTTTACTAATATTTAGGAATAGTCATTTAATTATTTTTCTAATATATTGGAGTATTTATTTATTTATTTTCCTAATATTTAGAATTTTAATTTTTTTATTCTGGAATTTCTACACATTTCAATCTAAACTAGGAAAGTTTCGTCCGCCTTTGTAAGAGTTTGTTTTGTTAATAAGGTTTTACACTTTCAACTACATTCAAATTTAGGAGTATTATATTAAAGAGAAAAAACATAATAAAGAAAAAGAGATGGAAGGAAACGGGTGAAAGATCCCATGTATATCAACGAGGGGATTTTTGTTCTTATTTTCGACTTTTATATTTCATTCACTTATTTATTTTAGTGTCTGTATAGTTCGTATAGCATTAAAAACATCTAACTAAGAATTTAAATAATTTTAAAATTTATTGACTTCAAAATCATAAATATTAATAATAATAAAACTAGGATTGAAATGGCTCCAAAAATATTATTTGTATATATGATACAAGAGTAAACGTTATGTTTTCTTTTACTAAAAGTAATAATGTAATAACGTATTAATAAATATGTATAGAATATATAAATAATGTATTTGATATTCTATATTATTGTCTAGAAGCATAATGTATAATTGGGTGAATGACAGATAAAACAAACAAATTATAAAGAATATAATTTCCACAAAGCTGTTTGTTGACCAAGTTTTATTCCAAAAAGATCTAATAATGTATTGTAAATTAAAATATTGTTAAGAATAGAATTCTAATTATAGTGAATGTCTATCTTGTAGAGAGTTTTACTTTGAGGCTAAGTTATTTTTACTCCTATAAATAGAGGGGTCTTACCCCATTGTAAACCACCCCAAAATTCAATAAGAATTTTCTCTCTCTTTCTCTGCAATATTGCTCTTGTTCTTTTATTGTTTTATAACACGTTATCAGCACGAGACTCTAACCAATTGGGTAGAAGCTTTGGGATTGAGCATAATGATTGTAAGTTGTTCCATGAACTTCCTTCATGATTAAATTATGGATTTAAGGTAAGTAATTTACTTTTCTCTTTCAAATTCTTGAAATTCTACGATTTGATTTCATATACAAACAAAGACAACAAAGTTTGATTATAACTCTAATGGAGTTTGTAAGAAATTATAACCACGTGAAGTGGTAAAATTTATATGCCTTGCCATGATTAAATTCATGTATGATTGTGGGCAAAGAATTGAAAACCCGTCCCATTGAATTTGCTCCATTCTCATTCCCTTAAGAGAATGTGATCGCAGTATGTGATAAGTCTGAAAGAAGACAAAATTATTACCGTGAATGTATCAATGGATGTGGACGTGGCAATAGACGAAATTATAATCGTCATCATTGTGATAATGAAGATAATAAGGATTCTCAAAATAATCCTTCACTCTGTGAAAGTAATATTTGTCATCAATTTGACAATATGAGATTTTATAAAGCACATATAGATGATTATGGTCCATTCATGATGTGAGTGTGACAACATCTAATTTATGAATACATATTCATTCTTGGAAGAATATGAACGTGCTAGTGGTAATGAATATATCACACTCGCCTCTAGAAGGAGGTTTAAGATGATATAAGAAAATAATGTCATTATTATGACATGAATGGTCATTGATTACGTACCTATTGTACGCCAAAATATTTTGGCAATGTAATTATTAAAGGACAACAATAATGCAAGAAACATATCTTCCATATAATTTTGACCATGACCATAATAGTATAACTTTCTCTTTAAAAGAAATATTCCTATATGGATATTGATTAATATGTGATAGTACCAAATTAATTGAGAACACTGTAAGAGCCAATTATACTATTTTGGAGAAACACAATTGATTACCAATAAGGTATTGTGTTGTAGTAAGCCTCAAAGAAACTTATTCAGTTTCCAAAGTATATGCGAAAACGGTTGATTATATTGAGATAATAAATAAAGAAAATATTTGATATCTTCTATTACTACAACTTGTAGCGGGATAATCTGTATATGAAAAGCTACCCGCTTTATTCTCCAGTTTGCACTACACAAATAAAAGAATGCTACTATAAAGTATAACTTTATTGACATAAAACGCATATCATAATAAACTTGGAGTTTATTGATATCCAGTTGGCATAGCTGGTTCAGTCATATTAATTAAAGTATGATGTGCAAAAATAAACGAGAATCTATATGGGTAAATATTAAAGAACTAGAAAGATCTTTACGAATTCTCTTAGGTTGCTTGTTCTCGTTAATTGGTAGACCAATTAAAATAGGGATTGAAGTCCATGAATGCTGGAAATATCAAAGGTGAATATGGGCCCATTCATCTGTCATGTATACCACATATGATGCATCTATGATATGGTTACATGTGCGATTATTATTAACCTGCAACCTGGCCGGTGCTTGCGAGGTAACTTGCTCAGTAATCTAATTTCGAGCATAATTTCCAGATTTTCTATTCAAGATAGTTCATCTTGATAAGTTGGTTTACATCATAGTTGGTTTAGCAAAATAATTTATTGAGTGCCTCCACTTAATTGCTAAACTATTTTTTATGAGAACAAAGTTATATATATATCAGTTTGATATACGTTATATACGAGAGTATATTATATTCTCCCCTCACAAGTGGTTCAGGGTCAGGAACCAAATAATTTTATCTTATTATTATTGATGTGCAGTGTATATTAACATAATAATGCACAAAGATGATTTCCCAGAGTTGAGCATGAGGGGGAGACATGATAAACACTTGAGAAAAAGTTACATGGAACGAATTATCATTTGTATATATAGATCCTCGAATATCATAATATGAACTTGAAGTTCATAAAAGGATAATTCAATTGCAACATACTGCAAAGCATGCCATACGCATTTGCTGACCCAAAGAAAGTAACTATATTCTCACTGCAAATGCTCATATTAAGTCCTAGAAGGACAAAGTCTTTGATACGCTTAAAGCGTATAGACAAATCGATTTCAAAAAGAACTTCTTAATAAAGAAGATGAGCAAATGATCAAAGTGATCATAATAAGGAGGCAAGTGATCTAGAAGATCACATGACATAACACTTCATAAAATCTCATGAGAGATTTAGGTACCTCAATAAATGAAGAGATCGCTATGTTATGTCTTTATGGAAAAACTTTTGGAACCGATATAAAATATTTGTCGTCGACATCTATCATAGCGCTAAGTTTAGATGAGGATCTTAAGTCTATCGAATATAGACACAAAAATATTGGCCAAATGGTAGAGACACAATTCAAGTAGAAATGATTCCATATGATAGACATGTAGTTTTAGACCTGTAGTTCAAATACTTGAAAGATAAAGTCAATGGTATGTGCAATCAATTTTCAATATCTTATTTGTCTAGCATGACATGAAAAACTTGATATGCATCTAAAGTCTATTATATGGCTTATATGACTTAACTTATATGTCAATCCATGAAGGATTTAAGTTGCTTGAAGCATATACAATTCTTGATCTTGAAGTACTGTTTCCTTAGTGCAATTTGTGCACGAATATATCTTGCTATAACTATAAGCATGATAATGTGATAGCAAGAGTTTTTCACCTCTATGAGAAGATATAGAACTGACGATTCCAACAAGATCATACGAAGACGATACATCTATTAGGGATGATGATTTCAAAGTGAAACAAATTCATTCAAGTTAATATGGCTGATTTATTTATCAAATCTCTACCAAAGATCTCTTGAAGATGGTGCACAAGATTGGAATGCGAAGGCTCAAGGATGTGAATTGATGCTCTTTTCAGGGGGGGGGTTAATGCGCGTTGCACTCTTTTTCCCTTACAAGGTTTTGTCCCATTGGGTTTTCCTTGCAAGGTTTTTAAGGAGTCAACCAATAGGCGCATTTCTAAATATGTGTACTCTTTTTCCTTTTCTAGAATTTTTTTCCCACTCGGTTTTATTTTAGTTAAGGTTTTAACGAGGCACATTACTTATTGAGTAGACATTCAAGGGGGAGTGTTAAGAATATAATTCTAAATAGAGTGAATGTCTATCTTGTAGAGAGTTTTACTTTGAGGCTAAGTTATTTTTCCTCCTATAAATAGAGGGGTCTTACCCCATTGTAAACTGCCCCAAAATTCAATAAGAATTTTCTCTCTCTTTCTCTGCAATATTGCTCTTGTTCTTTTATTGTTTTATAACAAGTATTATTTATTTTTGACATTTAAGGCTTTAAGTACCTAAAGTTTTTTTTAAATTTTTCTATTTGAATTATGTAGGACTCCTAATATTAGAAATTTAAAATTGAATAAGATTTTGCTTATGTTGTAATATCTATCTATCTATCTATCAATCAATCAATCTATCTATCTATCTATCTATCTATCTGTCTGTCTGTCTGTCTGTCTTTCTGTCTATCTATATTAAAGGTTTTCATTTAATTTTATTTTTTAATTCAAGGCACATTAATATTAATATTTATGTAATTTTTAAAAATATTTATATTCATTGACATGACTGCACGCGCAATGCGCGTACCCTATTACTAGTTTATATTAAAAGCACGAAAACCCTTAGCGAAATGTCGTTTGCCTTTTTTGCCATTTTAAAATAAATTTTACATTAGAAAAATAGTAATTTAATTTTTATACTAATAATTAAGACTTTAAAATCAACTAAAATCTTGCATATTAAATAATTACCGTTTTTGAACTACTATGTAAAACATTTAAATATTTTGAACTTAAACATCAATTAAAATTTTACCTTATAGAGTTATAAGATAAACACAGTAATTAAGTAATATATAAAGCCTAACCTAAAAATTTCCGAAAACATATACTTATTTTATGGTGTGAAATTGAATGATAAATAAAGAGCCGAAAGAATATTATTTATTACATACTCATTTCATACAAAAGTTTACATAAAACTTCTGATCTAACTTATTCTTAGTTATCATGGATTCATGGTAACGATACTCCAAAAATAAAGAAAGAAAGATTATACAGGACCTATAATAAACAAGATCAATGTCAACTTTAATATTGAGTGTATTAGCAATAAAAGTATTTTCATCTGTTACTCATTATAATGTATTAGTATCTATTATTCCTTCTAATCTTTTAATGAATATTTTCTCATATGGCTTTGAATACCTCTCTTATTTTTACTTATTATACTTTAAATTTTTTGGCCTTTATATTGTGTTTCTCAGTTTTATTTAATAAGCTAAGCTTTATATTAATATTTATTATTTTTAAAAACTTATATGTTTGATATTAACTTTTATTTAATAACGGAAATATATTTAATTGATTTTATTATGTAATTTTAAAAAATTGTGCTAGAGATTAAAAGTTTTAAATCAAATAAATTTTGTAATTCAATCCTTTCTTAGATTATATAAGTTCTATCTTAAATATTTTGTATAATATCATTGGGTACTCCTTTGATTTTTCTAAACTCAAAACCAATTTTTGAGATAATGCGGGAGAAATATATGGGAAAATTTTGAAAATATAAACATGCAACTCGCTATAATTGAAAAACAAGGTAAAATACTCTTAACTTGTTATAAACTAAAGTAAAAGACAAGAACAATAGAACAAGAACAATAGCAATAGAGAGAAGAGTAGAGAGAGTTCTTCTTATTGAGTTGAGAGGGGTCTCAAGGGATGATTTACAATGGTAGAGAGCACCTCTATTTATAGGGAGGAGGAAGATCTTGCTACCAATAATAGGACTCTAAAATCTCTCTAATTAAGTACATTAAAGACATTCACCTTAAATAGAAGTGTAAGAATCTTCTATTTCATAACACTCCCCCTTGAATGTCTATTCAATGATGTGCCTCATAAAACCTTAAAACCAAAACCCAATGGGAAAAATTAAAGTAAGGAAAAAGAGTACATATGTTTGAATATGCGCCTATTGGTTGCCTCGTTAAAAACCTTGCAAGGAAAACCCAGTGGGAAAAAACCTTGTAAGGGAAAAAGAGTGCAACGCGCATTGACTCCCCCTAATGAGTACATCAATTTATATCCTTGAGCATTTGCATTCCAACCTTGTGCATCATCTTCAAAACGATCTTTGGTAGATATTTGATAAATAAATCAACCATGTTGACTTGAATAAATATTCCGCACCTTGAAATCATCACTCTTGATAGATATGAACATCTTCATATAATGTCGTGGAATAGCTCTTCAATATCTCCATAGATGCATTCTCAATGCCATCATGCTTATAGTTATAGCAAGATACATATGTACACAAATTGTACTTAGGATGTGGTACTTCAGGACCAAGAATTGCATATGCTTCAAGCAACTTAAATCTTTCAAGTTAAGTCATGTAAGTCACATAATAGACTTTAGCTGCATATCAAAGTTTCATGTCATGCTAAACAAATAAGGTATCGAAAATTGACTATACATACCTTTGCCTTTATACTTTCAAGCATATGAACTATAGGTTCAAAAGCTACATGTCTTTCATATGGAATCAATTCTTCTTGAATTGTATCTCTTCCATTTAGTTACTTTCTTTGGGTCAGCAAATGCGTATAGCATGCTTTGCAATATGTTGCAATTGAATTATCCCTTTTATGAACTTCAGGTTCATATCATGATATTCGGGGATATACATATACAAATGATAATTCATCCCATGTAACCTTTTCTCAAGCGTTTACCATGTCTCCCCCTCATGTTAGTAAAGCTAACTTGTTTCCTCAACTTTGGGAAATCATCTTTGTGCATTATGTCAATATACACAACACCTTAATAATAAGATGAAATTATTTGGTTCCTGACCCTGAACCACTTGTGAGGGGAGAATATACTCTTGTATACAACTTATATCAAACTGATATATACAACTTCGTTCTCATAAGGAACAGTTTAGCTATTAAGTGGAAGCACTCAATAATTATCTTGCTAAACCAACTTTGATATAAACCAACTTATCAAGATGAACTGTCTTGAGTAGAGAATCTGGAAACTATGCTCGAAGTTAGATTACTGAGCGATTTACCCCGCAAGCACCGGCCAGGCTGCGGGTCAATAACAATTGCGCATGTAACCATTCCATAGATGCATCATATGTGGTATACATGGCAGGTGAATGGGCCCATATTCACCTTTGATATTTCCAGAATTTATGGGCTTCAACCCGAACTCTTTAGTTGGTCAGTTCATTAATGAGAACAAGTGATACAAGAGTATTCGTAAAGAACTTTCTAGTTCTTTAATATTCACCTATGTGAATTTGCACATCATACTTAAAATGAGATGGCTAACATGAATGCCAACTGAATAAATTATCAATATTGGTAAACTTCAAATTTACACCATGACATGTGCACTTATCAATAAACTTCGGGTTTATTATGACATGGGTTTTATACCAATAGATATCCACTTTATTGTGGCATTCTTTCGTTTGTGTAGTACAAACTGGAGAACAAAGCGGGTAGCTTTTCATATACAAATTACCCCGCTACAAGTTGTAGTAATAGGAGAATCAAAGCCTTCCTTTATTTATAGTCTCAATATCATCAATCGCCTTCGCGTGTACTTTTGGAAACTGGATAAGTTTCTTTGAGACTTACTACAGCACAATACTCAATTGTGTTTCTCCAACATAGTAATAATTGGCTCTTCGAGAGCTCTCAATTAATTTTGTACTACCACAGACTGAGGTTCGAGATCCTCACATTCTTGCATTCCGTATTTTCAAGAGTCTCAGGCTCAATAGATTCTTCGTGAATCTCGGAATTAATCAAATCATGAGCGTCCTCATGTGATTCTTTCATAGTGTCATTTAGATCGTTCTTTTTCCTCTTTCTAGGATTTCGATCTTTGGAACCTAATGGTCTGCCACGCTTCTGGCGTGCATTTGACTCATTGGATATGACACTAGATATTTGTCCAATAGGGACTTTAATACGGATCGGAACATTTTCCGCGTGAATGTGGGATTTCGTTATCCTCTTCAAGTTCGTAAATGCGTCAGGCATTTGATTTGCTATTCTTTGCAAATGGATAGTCTTTTGTACCTCTTTCTTTCAAATAGAGGTATGTGGATCAAGATGAGATAATGATACATTTTTCCACAAAATTTCCCATTTGGTTTCACCGACTTCTCCCCCTAATTTTGGGAAAAGTGTCTCATCAAATTGACAGTCTGCAAATAGTGCAGTGAACAAATCTCCTGTCAATGTTTCGAGGTAGCGAATAATGGAGGACGATTCATACTCAACATATATTCCTAACCTTCTTTGCAAACCCATTTTGGTGCGGGATGGCGGTGCTACAGGCACCTATACTGCGCATCCAAAGCTTCTTAAATGGGATATATTGGGTTCATGACCCAAAACCAATTGCAATAGGGAATATTTGTGATAATTCGTCAGTCAGAGACGAACTAGCATTGCTGCATGCGAAATGGCGTGACCCTAAGCCGAAGCGGGCAGCCGACAAAGTAGCATTGCTGCATGCAAAATGGCGTGAACCCAAACCGAAATGGGCAGCCTCGTTTTCATGAAGAATTCAAGATTATTCTCATCTATTATCCATTAACTTTGCAAACGCAAGGTTGCGTGATGGCAACAAGCATACATTAGACCATCTACAGGATGCGTCTATCAAGACCATGAAATACCTAAACTACCCACTAGGTGGGTGAATAGGTCCACAAATGTCCCCTTGTATACGTTCCAGAAACTGGGGTGACTCAGTCCCAACCTTTGTTGGGGATGGTCTGATAATCAGCTTGCCTTGATAACACGAAGTGCAAGGATATTCATTATTTGAAAGAATTTTGAAATTCTTTAACGGATGCCCATATGAGCTTTCTATAATCCGTCTCATCATGGTTGATCCTGGGTGACCCAGTCGATCATGCCAAAGTACAAATGTATTGGACTCAGTATTCTTTAGATTTACTGTTGAATGTGCCTCAATTGCACTAATTCTTGTCTAATACAGGCCACAAGATAAAGACGGGAATTTCTCAATAACCCTCTTTTGGCCGGAGACATTCTTTAAAGTGAGGACGAGATATTCAAGATTATCTTCATCCATTGTCTCAATATTGTAGCCATTCCGGCGTACATCTTTAAAACTCAACAAGTTTCTTCTTAGACTTGGAGGAGAATATTGCATTCTCTAAGATAAACGTCATGCCTTTGGGCAGAGTTACATTTGCTCTTCCGGAGCCTTTCAATCAATTTACTTCTCATGGTATGACATACAAAAGGAATACATGAACATAAGAATAAACAAGTTCAATTCTTTTGTGTCACATAATATTTTCAAAATCTGCTACTAACAGTTGACTAACAAAATCAGATATGTTGTCCATAATCAATTACTATGCAGTTTGAAAATTTCAGCGTTTTTCATAAGACAATCGATTATTAAACACACAATCGATTGTTGGAACATAGACAATCGATTGTTAAACATAGACAATCGATTGTGGATGATTTTTGAAAAATTCCAGATTACACTGCCTAACGACAATCGATTGTTAGATATAGACAATCGATTGTGGGTGATTTTTAAAAAATTCCAGACCTCACTGTTTCAAGACAATCGATTGTTAGACAAAGACAATCGATTGTTGGCTATTTTTGAAAAATTCCAGAACACACTGTTTCAAGACAATCGATTGTTAGCCAAAGACAATCGATTGTTGATCAATTGTTTTTCAACTTTAATGTGAAAATAGTTGATAATCGACTAGTTTTTCAGGCTAGTCGATTACCCCCACTGGAAAATAAAAGTTTTATTGATATTTGAACATATTGAAGATATTCTAAAGAACTACTGCTAACATTGCTTTATGAACTAACTAATACGAGCTAATGCTAATGACTATTAGTTTATTCACTAACTAATACAAATAAGTAGAACAAAATCAAATAACTCCATCTTCTTTCATCACGGATCCATCGCCGATTAGGTGGTCTATTTTTCCATCGGGTTGCTCAAAGAAGTCTGCCACATCCAGGTGGGTGATGTCCTCATTGTCGTCATAGACAAAGTTTGTTTCAGGGCCTTTTCTCTTTCGAGATGCTTGATAAAGGTCAACCAAGTGTCTTGGTATACGGCAAATCTTTGACCAGTGCCCTTTCCCACCGCAACGATAACATATAGTTTCTGAACTATTTGCCTTAGGATCTTCGGGATCCCGTTTCTGCTTTCGGTGGTTATCTCTCTTTGGGGGGTGACGGACTTCTTTGGAATTTCTTCCTTGTCCACGTCCTTGGCTTTGACCCCGTTTATGACCGTGATCATGGTCCCTTTTATGTTTGGCATAATGAGAGTGCACCATATCTGCTTCAGGCAGTGGTGTAGACCCAGTTGGTCTATTTTCGTGATTTCTCATGAGCAGATCATTATTTCGCTCAGCCACTAGTAAGAGAGAAATCAGTTCAGAGTACTTCGTAAAGCCTTTCTCTCGGTACTGTTGCTGCAGTACCATATTGGAGGCATGAAACGTTGTAAACGTTTTCTCAAGCATATCGTAATCGGAGATGTTATCTCCACATAGCTTCAGTTTAGAAGTAATTCTGAACATAGCAGAATTATATTCAGAAACGGACTTAAAGTCCTGTAGCCTCAGATGGGCCCAATCATATCGTGCTTGTGGCAGAGTGACCAACTTCAGGTTGTCATATCTCTCCTTTAAGCTGTTCCACAAAACGAGTGGATCCTTGACGGTGAGATATTCAATCTTCAAACCTTCGTCAAGGTGGTGGCGCAAGAAAATCAAGGCCTTCGCACAATCTTGGGTGGATGCTTTTTCTTTATCTTTGAGGGTGTCTCCGAGACCCATAGCATCTAGGTGGATTTCAGCATCCAACACTCATGTCATATAGTTCTTGCCCGAAATTTCAAGGGCAACGAACTTTCTTTTCATAATGTCAGACATACTCGAAAATTAAATTAGGAAGAGGGAAAATACCTTGGATTTTCGAGAATGATACTTGAGACGGTAGAGTCTCGTGCTGATAACGTGTTATAAACTAAAGTAAAAGACAAGAACAATAGAACAAGAACAATAGCAATAGAGAGAAGAGTAGAGAGAGTTCTTCTTATTGAGTTGAGAGGGGTCTCAAGGGATGATTTACAATGGTAGAGAGCACCTCTATTTATAGGGAGGAGGAAGATCTTGCTACCAATAATAGGACTCTAAAATCTCTCTAATTAAGTACATTAAAGACATTCACCTTAAATAGAAGTGTAAGAATCTTCTATTTCATAACATAACTTAATTATTTGTAAAAATGATAATACAATTATTTTTAAATATTTAAAACTTTTATATCAACTAAATTTTGATCATGAAATATCTAGTTATTTGGATTATGAAGGAAATTCTAATATTTAAAACTGTAAATAAACTAAGATTTTACCTTAAACAACTCAACTCATGTCCTTATTTGAATTATGTAACATAATAATATCTTTCATATTATTTTTTTAATATTAGAACTTCAAAATTACTAAAATTATAGTTATTAACTTTTGTATGTTATTTGAAAAATACGCTCAATAATTCAAATTTTATTGATCATAGAATTAAAATTAATTAATTTTATATAATTTTATTATCATAATAATAATAAAATATAGAGAAAGAAATTTTTGTGAAATTATGTTTCATTCTCTATTTATATACCAATACTACTAAATATTACTATTAAATATAACTTAGCCCATACTCTTCAACTCAACTTCAAATTCTAAAAAGTATTATCGAATGCAATTTAATAACTGCACATAAGATATATAAAGTTTAATAATACATATATAATTTTTTAAAGTTTTATATTATTAATATATGATACACGCATAACGCGTATACCCTAAAATTAGTATTACGAAAAGTTATTTAAAAAGTCAATTAGTTTATTAAAATATCGAGAAAACTACTGAAAAATTAGAAGTTTAAAGAGAGTGTGAATGGTGTAATAAGAATAATATTATCATCGCAAAAGTCTTTCAAGTCACAAAGACGAGCTTCTTTTTCAATCGGATAGGGGAGGAAGGAGGGGAAAAAAATGATCAATGGGCCGTTTGGCCATAAAAAAGATTCCCTTTTTCCGAAAAAAAAATCACCCTTTTTTAAAAATTAGTATTTAGCTATGAAAATTTTAAATTTAACTTAGAATTTAATTTTGAAGCTTTTCAAAATCTAAAAAAAACTCTGAAAAGCTGTTTACAAAATTTTAAATTCAAAACACTCACAAAAATTAAAAACAACTCCAAACTGTATTCATATCCAAATACAATTTTAATTTTCAGATACTATTTTTAACTTAATTTTTATTTACTTTTTTTAGTATGGAATTTCACAATTTATGTCCAAACGGCCACTAAGTATTTGTTTTAAGGGATTTTTACATATATATATCATATAGCAAACCTTATTACCTACCATGTTTAAGGTTTGTGTTTATTACATTTAAGCATACTAAATTTCAATTTATGTATTTCAAATTAAGGGTATAATTATTGCTTCATTTATTCTAGGCATGATTTTAGGAGCATATATTCCTTTTTCCTTTTTTTTCCTCTTCTCTTTCCTAATGGAATATCTTAAATGTAATCGTGCTGACAAACTCATAGTCTTGCATTGATCTATGAATCATGAAATAAACACAAAATTTTCAAGTGTTGTTGAGGAGCTCCTAATTGTGTAATAAGCTAATCAACCTTAGTTCTGAATTTTGAGAGGTCAGCCTCTTTGATAAGCATGAATGAATCGACAAAATTATTCCCAAGCTGGTTCGGACCTGATACCGAAGCATATAATGAATCTCTTGTTTATAAGGAAAATAATTGATTAAATAACATAAATTGGGATATATATGAAGACAAAGTTAAATTTTTAGGATAATTTTGCTTTGCTACTGCACACTTTTCTAGTTCTAATAATCCAAATTGTAATTCTATACTTAATTATTTGAATGACACAGCTTCATTATCAAAATTGAAATTTTGAATATTAAGAATTGATTAAATTTGGTATGCTTACATTTTTTTGATACAAGATTGTAGTTTAATTGTATTATAAATGTAACAATACAATTTACAATTTACAATTTATCTACATTTTATCTACAATTCTACAATTTAACTACAATTTAACTACAAATCTGGAAAAATATGTCTTCTTCTTCTTCGACGAGTTTCAATTTGAAATTCAGTCAAAACCAAGTCTAATCTTCACCAAAACCCCTAAATTTACAGAGATATAAACTCCTAAACATATTTTGAATTATTTACAACAACACCCAATCTAAGGAATTTTCAATTATAGCATAATTGGCATTTTCGACATAATTATAGAAGAATTGTAGAAGTTTTAGTCTTCCCAATCTACAATTTATCTACAACTTATCTACAATTTATATATATTTTATATATAATTTATCTACAATTCTACAATTTAACTACAATTGAACTACAATTTCTAGAAAAATATGTCTTATTTTTCTTCGACGAGTTTCAATATGAAAATCAGTCAAAACCAAGTCTAATCTTCACCAAAACCTCTCAAAATTGAGATATAAACTCCTAAACATATTTCGAATTATTTACAACAACACTTAATCCAAACAAATAATGATTTTTGAAAATGCAAATTTGAATTTCAAAGCTTCAAGCTTTTTAATGGCTATCAATGGTGGAAAATATATAGAGAAGGAGAGAATTACGCTGCAATAGATTTTCTTCCGTTTTCTATCACCATTAAATGTGATTCCTACAAATTTGGAGCCTTTTTAGGGTAGAATCTATCTATTTTTAGTTTTGTACAATTTTTGTAAACAAAACATGATATAGGCGGGTAAATATCAAACCATATACAATTTTTGTAATAAAGTTTGCTATATGGTATATATAGGTAAAAATCCTTTTGTTTTAAAGTTAATTAATTTGTACCAAAATATAACTATGCAAGTGGAATTTGGGGTCCACGTCATCTCCTCCTTTGACCTAGTAGTTCTCTCTCCCTTTAAAATAACAAACTTTGACCTGGTAAATTAAAATAGAAAAACGAAATAATAATAGGAAAAATAAACAGGAAAAAAGCGATAAAGAAAAAGAGAAAAAGCAAAAAGGAAAAAAGAGACAAACTGATATCAACAAAACCGGAAAAAAAGCAGGCGACTATTTTTCCAGCTTTGTGCCATTTCTTTCGTCTGTTTCGGCTCCCCACCACCTTTTTTTCAAACTTCTCGCCGGCGAACGCCGTACGTGGCGGTTCTTTTCACTTGCCGGAGCCGGAGGCGATTACCTTCTAATGCTCGCCGATTTTCAAAGGCTTTTGTCTTCTAATTCACCGCCCCTTTCCCGGTGATGGAGACACATAATTCTCTTCTACAACGGTATCGTGACGATCGTCGGAAGCTTCTAGAGTTTTTGTTATCATGTGGACTAGTTAAAGAAATTCGAACTCCTTCGGGTCCTACTTCCTTCCTCTCTAACATCAATCTCGATGTTATCAGTGCTGATTATGTCCTTGAATGTGTACAGTCTGGTAAGTATTTTTAATTTCATTTTTTTGTGCGTGTCCATTTTGGAAAGCCTTTTTATAACAATAAAGCATCAATATATTACACCCTCCTTTGCAATTTATGTGATACTATTTCCTTTTTAGTATGTCATACGTTTTGTATTTAGAACACAAAGTATCAAAAGTCTTCTTTCTTTCATAAACTTTGTGTTAAACACCATCACATAATGTTTAAAATGTTATTCTTGTATTAATTCGATATTCATTTCTTAATTGAAATTTACATATTGAAGAACTGTATGAAGATACTAAAAATCAGAACTTTTTGTTATAGTTAAGACTTAAGAATATTCTAAACTTGTTGACTATAAATTGGAGTAATAGTTATTATAACTGTTTGACCTGTCAAATATTATAGTGCAAAAATCACAGTTTTTTTCTATAGTTAAAATATTATAAGTCTTTGAGTTAAAGTGGTAATAACAATAACAGTTTGACTCGGCAAATGGTAGTAGTACCAAAAGGTTGGGGCAGAGGGATGGAGTGTCAATTTAAATTGTAATTTGTTTTGGTTTGATGTTTGTTTTGTTGTTCTTTATATGGAATGAACGTGTTTTCTGTTGTTTGTTTACATTCAAAGGCTGAAGCTTCTTGTTTCACTGTCATTGCTCTGAATGATTAGGTGGGGTGCTGGATGTACCTTTAGCAGCTAAGAAGTATCATGATGATCATAGACATCCAAAAACAGTAAGGATTTATGATTCTTTTTGGTCGTGAATTGACCACCACTACAGTGGGGTGATGGCGTTCTAATCTTCTATGTCCATGGAATAGTTATGTCATGTAGAGGGAAGTAAATCAAAGTATTTGGGATGAATAACTGTTGCTTTCTATTGTTTCAAAGCTATTAATTTTTTGGGTGCCAAAAGACCCATTAGAAGGTAAAGAAGTTTATTCCTGCATTAATATTGGAGTTGTAACTACCTCCTGCTATCAGACTCTGAGTGATGAGCATAAAGAGTAAGATTTTGATTATATACCGCCAGTATACCTATTTATGATTCCCCAACTTTTTTATTTTCCTTTGTTTTTTCTTCCATTTAGTATACCTGTTACTATAGGCAAATTTCTTGCGATCAGATCCATAAGCTGCTGTTTGACTTCTGATAGGTGAAACACGTTCAGCTTTTAAGATAGCCATTCTAAATGAGCAAATTAATGCTTTACTTATCAAAGAAATAAGAGCAAATTAATGCAATATATATCTTTGTTAATTCCTGATGTGAAATGTTTTATTTTTCCTCAAATTTATTGAATTAAAGAATGATTAAATAACTGTTTGGGAAAGCACGTTGCATTTTTTATGTTTCTACCTTTGAAATGGCCTGAATGTTATTTTTGTAACACTCTCTATAGATGCAGTTGCACACAGGCGATGTGTATTTTCTTGTTACAGATCCAGAAGCAGCTGGATCCCACCCTCAGCGTGCACCACCTCCTATCATGAAGAATCACTCTAACAACAATGGACCATGCCATTCTGATTATACAGATTTCTCTCTCTATGGTGATGACCATGGGGTAGACAGTAAAGCTACAGGAACTGCAGGGTCATTTCCCATTAATCAAGCTGATATTTCATCAATAGGAATACCTGTACTGAAAACAGGTATATGCTTATTATCATGATGCAAAAAGAAGAATAAAGCACGCAACTGGTACTCCTGTAGCGTGTGGAAGAACCATTGGTCTGTATCCTATCTTTATTTATGTTCATCTTTGGAGTAAACTGATACAAACGTTTAGGTTTCCTGAAGGACTACTGGACGATGATCTGCGTGAATCTGCCTATGAAGTATTTCTTGCTTGCATGGTGTGCTCTGGGTAAAAGTTCTTAACTATGATTTTCATCATGTGTTTGTAATTGAGCGATTTATTAATTATTATTTGAAGACACTAGTCAAAAGCACTAGCTATTATTCATTCTGATGGCCATTAATTTTCTGTTACTTCTTAGCACTAGACCCTCTTTCAATCTCGTAAAACTTATACTTAACTTTTAGGCTTGAAATTCGCTTGGCCGAGGCTAAAAAGAAAGAGAAGAGTCCTAGATTTCTGGCTGGGCTGAAGAATAGAAGGGAGAAAAGACATTCACGGTCCATGTCTGGGTCACTGGTTTTTGATAGAAATACGGAGCTCATCGAAACTTTCAAGACGCAAATGCAGGCAAGTTGTCATAGTCTTTGTTTTTCTTAAAATTTTAGATATAGTGCTGCTGACATCTACTTAGGAATTTGAAAACCAGGTTAAAAAAGCTTTCGTGGTGACTTTTTAAGGGAAATTTTGTTGATACACCAAAGAAAATATTTTATTATTGGATGCTTAGTTATGAATGATGTATTGCATGAAACTTGGTGGCACCCCTTGGTGCTCTTGAAGAAGTAATTTTTGTTTTTGAAGGATGGCCTGGAAGATGCTGGTCTTGTCTGGGAAATAAGTGATCTTTATTTCAATTTCCACCAAGACATGTTTGCTCTCTACCCACTTCCTTATTGTGTATTGCACACAGGGGCGTATGGAGAACTTTTCATAAGCGGTGTCAATATTTAAAAGAGTAAATAAGTAAACAAATCTTTCTATAACGACATCATATTAACAAAACATATTATAATAATAAAATGCAATTCGAGTATATTACTATAAGTCTATTGAGCAATTTCTGAAAATTATTTATAATAACTTCTAGAAATAATATTAATTTAAGGCACCAAAAACCATTCAAAAAAGCAACAACCATTTGATTCAGTAAATTAGTACTATTACTCAAGTTTATCGCCAAGAAAGAAAAAAGTATCTGTTAGAATATGTAATAGTAGAACCCTAATCCAATGTGTACTAGGAGTAGCCTAACCCAATGTTTATTAGAAGTAGGATAAGTTATATGTTTATATATAGGGCTTATTGTATCATGTTTAATCTCAGTTATATTTTTCTCCCGTACTTTCTCACATGGTATCAGAGCTCTGGTGAGATAATTATCGTTGTGCGTCATTCCAACGACATCCGGGAAGAAATAACTCAGTCACCGTGCAATTTTCCGGTGACCTAAGTGACTAATTGCGTCAAAGTCACTACTTATCAGTGTTGTGCAAAAACCAACACCACCACAAGGCTCGGAATATAATTCCGACCAACCCCAGAAAATATCACCGAAAAATAACCCCCCACGCGCCCGCCGGCCTTCTGCCGGCGGCGGCGAGTTTATCCCACGCGCCGGCGCGTGAGAGACTTTCCAGCCAGAATTTCAAAAAGTTCCTTCAGGACAGTCTGATCGCCCTCAAATTCCGAGCCTACCCATATTTTTACTTTTCAATTCCGACTACTTTGAAGTTTTTCCGGCATCTACAGTGATTTTCCGGCAAAAACAGTATTTCCTTCATCTATTTCAGCAAGTTTTCAAGGATGTCTTTGGGACTCGATGCTTCGGGTCTAGAAACCCGGGTTCGATGTTAACTATATATGTAACAAGCTCGGTACATATGATTTATATGCACCAGCTTGAGGGGGAGTGTTAGAATATGTAATAGTAGAACCCTAATCCAATGTGTATTAGGAATAGCCTAATCCAATGTTTATTAGGAGTAGGATAGGTTATGTGTTTATATATAGGGCTCATTGTATCATGTTTAATCTCAGTTATATTTTTCTCCCTTGCTTTCTCACAGTATCAAGGTGACTTATGATAGAAACACAAGCAGCATGCCCAATTTTCAGAAATTGTAAATGTAGAGAATGAGTAGTTTTTCAAAAATAGGGTTTTGAGTTGGCTAAAATATTTGTCATGGTGCTCAAAATTTTATAACATTCTAGCTGCTAGAGATTCGAACTCATGACCTCTATAAAAAGTATGAGGCACTTAACCATGCAGGCTGAAGAGCAAATTGTTTCTAGTGTTGTCCTTTTACGCATTTTGTACCATATCTTGTATTTACAGATTAACTAAATACATATATTTATTAAAAAAATTCTACGAAGCGGTGTCGGATGACACCGCTTCGACCAAGGTGCATCCGCCCCTGGTTGCACACATACATGAAGAACTATAAACAAGCTGCAATATTATGCATATTTCATAGAGAAATTTTGCAGTTTGCACAAACACCGTGTGTCATTACTTTTAATTCTGACTATCCGGGACCAGTTTTCCTAGTCCCCATAAATGTATGAGCATAAATATGACATGCTAGAGGTATGACATGCTTCATTTATAAGAGAGTTATAGATGATTCCTGAAGTCAAGTAGTTTTCTTTCCAGAGCTGAAGTCAAGTAGTTTTTCTTTCCAGAGCTGAGTGGTTTAACTGTGTGTATCTCGGGGCTAAAGATGTATTTGGTAGTATGCATTATGAGTTTGAGGTGGTAGGGTGATGTTAATGTGTTAGGTAGAGTTTTACTGATGTTAATGCGTTAGGTAGAGTTTTAGTTAACAAGATCAAAGCATGACGATCACCATTCAAAATCAAGTCTAGAAAATACATAAACACTAAAAAGGCTTTAATTAGTCTAAAGTAGGAAAGGCAATTTTCATCCAACACACGGATATCCGTATCCGCATGGTTAGGTTTTCTTTGAAAAGAACAATGGCTGAAGAGAGAATGAGGATTAAAACCTTGAACTTTTAAATTGACCTAGAATGGATTATTTTTTGATGAAGATAAAGAACCTAGAATGGATTATTATATTACATTTTAGCTTCAAATATAAACTAAGCTTCAGAACAGCATTGGGATATAACTAAATCAGATGGTTGATAGCTTAAACCTATCCAGTATTTGTGCAAATAGACTTATCCTCTTTTTGAAATCTCTCCTGTTAACGTCCTCTACTCAAATCTGTCCTATGAGGCTCTTCACCTAACTACACCGATTTGTGAGTTGTCTACATAGCTTTATGCGTGAAGTTTCATCTGATTGATTGACAATATACTCTTTTTATTCTTTCTTTTTCGGGCTTTTGTTGTCACACCTTTAACTTTGCTCCACTAAATTGTTTATGACTAACATATACTCTTCACTAGATCTCAGAGGCAATGGATGCTCTTATTCGGCGAAAGTTGGTGCGTTTGGCTTCTGGGAAATCATTTGGACAGATCGATGTTGCTCAAATCGCACTGGGGCTTTTGAATGGCACAATGAAGTCTGAATTTCAGAATGAGAAGTCATATATCCAATGGAAGAACAGACAAGTAATACTAATTAATGCCTTTTGTCTCATCACAAGTTTTTTCCTCTTAAAAGTTTCTTCTTAAAAGATTCAGAGTCTGTCATAACTTGATCTTCTTGGAAGTCGTCTTTCTATTTTTTCTTTTTACCCACATTTAGAAATGCTTTGATTTGGTGGGTCCATATAGTGGTAGTTGTCGGAGTGGTATGTGACATTATGCTACAAATTAGAGTTCTGGTTTGTGGCAGTAATTTTTAATTGAATCTGTTAATCTAAAGGAGCAACTGAATGTTCAATCTGATAATTTTCGAAAATCAATAAAGCAAGGATCTGAGAAAATGAGTATATTAGCGTGATGGATTATACCTTATTTGATTCTTCTTCAGGAGGGTACAAAGGTTAAAGGTACATATTAATGTGTTAAAGGTACATATTAATATGTGGCTAATCTCTTGACGTGGCTGGTCTTTGCAATTTTGGAATCACAAGGTTTTTTGTAATACTGAGGTGAAACCTGTTTCGTGGTTGAATATGCCGAAACCAACAGGCACATTTTGTTGGAGCGAAACTCCAAAGTAAAGAAGAAATTACTGAGTGACATCAAATTATCAAGCTGAAAAAACAGTGGGTTGGGGATGCATCTTTTATACTGGAACATAAAATCTGTAGTTCGAGTATATCTAGGATTCATAAATCTCATTAGTGAGATGTTTTTTTATTTATAAACCAGCTGAATTTCCAATTAATGTAAATATTATCACACCCCTCTGTTCTTAGTTATTCTAACTTTTAGATGATTTTATCGTAGTCTAATATCCTTGAAGAACTTTTATCTGCTGAGCAATCAGTTGGAAATCTTCTTGCAAAGATTAGGAACTTTGAGGTATGTTGGCCTGCAGTTCATTTTTCTATTGCTTATCCAATCTGTTCTTCAGTTTTAGATTGAGAAGATACTTCATTCTGCTGTAGGAATGGGACATTAAGATGTCTCCCTCTGAATGCAGAGATGTGCTATTTTCCATTAGAAATGTTGCTTTGACGTTGTCATCTATGCCTGGGAATCTGGGTATACAAGGCGAGACATATTACTGGAGTGCTGGTTATCCCTTACACATAAGGCTGTATCAGAAGCTACTCCTTGGTGTATTTGACATTCTGGAAGATGGCCGGCTCATAGAGGTCTCAATTGTGTCTTTGATTTTATGCTGGTTTTTCTGAGTGTAGTTAAAACTTAATGCTTCTCGTCATCAGGAAGCTGATGAAATCCTAAAGCTCATCAAATCAACATGGCCTTTGTTGGGCATTACCCAGAAGTTACATGATGTGTTATATGGATGGGTGCTTTTTCAGCAGGTAACTGAGCTTTGCTATGTTATTGAAGCAGTCTTCTGCCATCTCCTCCATCTCTCTCTCCTTGTTACTGATGCAATTTTTAGGTACAGAATACATGAACGTATGCCATACCTAGGAAATGAAGTTGCATTATTGGCTGGATAACTCATGTGTCAAGACATACTGATCTTCAATCACGACATATTTTAGCCCTAGATTCTTCAATTGCATCCTCTGTTTGCACAAAATATGAGACCTTGAGTGGCATCCATGTTACCACTCACTTGAACATCTGCTTGTTATGTTAAAAAAGTTTGTTTCAGAAGGCTGGAGAGATTTATATGCTATACTGAATGTCAAGTAAGCTGGCTACCTGTGTGTTTAATCTCCCTTTAATAACTTTTTGTTTCAAAATGTGCTCCCTGTTCGTGACACAGTAGGATCCATACTCTCAAATTATTACATGTGTAACCTTCTTTTATGGCTTGTACCTGGCTGCTTTGGTGCCCCACCTCCCACATGATTGTTCTTTAACAACCTGACCGGGTTCTGATTAAAAGTTAATGATCCATATCATGATAGTGTCTCTTTTAATTCTTTTCTGTTTTTTTTTTCAAGTTATAACTTGCCATCTACCATTCTGACTTGCATTTTGTAAGTGGTTGTTAAGCTATTCATCTAATTGATGCCTAAAAGAAGTTGGAGGCTTCAACACATAACCCTATCATGATATGCCAAAGAAATTTCGCAGAGATTTTTCTGATGGGTGTAATTATACTGGCTTGATTGCACTGTCCTCTGCCTGATTTTATAAAATATCTTATTTATTTAAAAACAGAACTTTTTACCGGATGACAAATCAACCTGTTGGCATTGTTGAATATTAAGAGAATTTGTGTCTAGGTACACACATTCTAGATTCATCTAACTAAAGAATAACTTATTCACTTATTAGGATAGAGAATGATTTCCTACCATAGCCTATGACTCTCATCTGAGGAGCCTCTCATGTAAATTGCTAATCAACCAAGTAAATAAGAAATTTTCTCTTTTATTTCACATGGTATCATAGCCTTACCATTTTAGTTAGAAATTTAAGCAGCTTACGCCTAGAGGTGCGGAGTTATGCTGCTTACTCCTCTCTTTAATGAGCATTGCTCCTCTCGGGTATTTGAGCCTTTCTCTCCTTGCTATGAATGTTGCTTATTTCTTCGGCGGTTGTTTTGTCATCACTCCTCCCTATGGCGGTCGATGCTGCTCCTCTCTACAGTGATCATCGCCTTCCTCTAAATTTTGAATTTCTTGTCATTGTTCTGCCACTTTAAGCTACAGTAGTGTGTCCTGGAGATTTGCAACACCAAATCTGTTTTTAGTGATTGAGAGTTGATTCTTTTCTGGCTGTAGTACAAGAAACACTTTCTCTGCCATGTATTATTCCAAACAAAATTCCACCGGAAGCTTTTTATGTTTTGGCCAAAATCTTAGATAGGCCCTTAAACTTGGTACGTTTTGTAAACTAAACATATAAACTTTCAAGGTGACCACATAGACACTTAAACTAGGCCAAAGTGTAATTTTCAAACCCCTCTCTATGTATAGATTTTGCGCGTGACTTTGATGAACTATTAGTAATTCATTTACCATGTATGTGGCGTTTGGACCTCACGCGCAAAGTCTATACATAGAGAGGGGTTTGAAAAATACACTTTGGCCTAGTTTAAGTGTCTATCTGGTCACCTTCAAAATTTATATGTTTAGTTTACAAAACGTGTCAAATTTAAGGGCCTATCTAAGATTTTGGGCTTATGTTTTTAATAAGAAAACTCAAGTTGGTTTGTGCGCTGAGGTTAAGGGGACGTGTTGTGTATTTGGAAAACTCTGGCCAGAGAAAATAATATAGGGCTGAGAGAAGCTCTTCTGTCAAGCCTCTACTTTGACTTTGATGAACTGGTCAGAGCATTAAAACTTGGATTAGTCCGCAGTAATGAGAGAGAACACCTAGCGGTGATTTTTTTTTTTTGGGATGTCACCTAGCCAAAAAAAAGAAAAAATTGCTGGAGCTGAGCATGTATTAAAGCTGCAAATCAACCAAGTCAATAAGAGAGAGCCCACTTTGGCTATAGCATGCATACTTCTTCACTGAAGATTGTGTTCTTGCTAATCTTTTTGCACTTTCTTAATTTTATCTTTTGGAAGAATCTGAATATTAGCCTTCTTATTTTGCATGTCTAATTCTGGTGTTGCCCCTTATGCTTGCAGTTTGTTAATGAGGAGCTTTGCTCTCTGTGCTTTTGTGGATAATTTGATGCATTTAGCAATTATGGAGTGCAAGATCGTTGTAAAGTTATTGTTACTATTTGTATACTTTGATAAGATTTCTGATGCAGTTTCTTCCTGATTGAAGTTTGTTGGGACAGAGGAGGCAATGCTTTTGGACTATGCAGTTCGTAAAGTGCGGAATATTCTGTCACCTGAAGATGTTGGAAAGAAGGAAACGAAGTATTTGGAGAGCCTAATTTGTTGTACTTGCCGAAATGGGTCTGAGATTACGCTAAATTTGGTGCAATCTATCCTTTGGTCAATTAGTTTATGGTGTGACAACAAGTTACTTGATTATCATTGGCATTTTCGTCAGGTTCTTTTCTATGCTTGCACATTCTTTTTATTATATGTTGTATGACTTGTTAATGGTGGTGTAACATGCAAAATTCTATGTCTGATGAGAATTTCCTCCATTTTTCAGAAGCCTCGTCTTTTCAAGGGGGTGTTATCCATGGCGTTGGTGGCAGGAAATCAGAAGTTCGATGCGTCTGGAAATATGGAGGTATTTGGGGAAATTTATTTCTATTAAGTGCCTTTTCTGTTAGCAGAAATAAGATAACCATGGACAATATTTTACTGGGCAACTAAATGTTAATAACCTCTTTCCCTTTTTGGGAAACCTCTTGGCCTGTTGGCCTCTCTTCTGCCTATTTTCCTCCTTTAGATTTTCTGTAAGGAAGCTGCCCAATGGGCAATTGTACATACTGCATTATCTGTGAGAACGCGTCAAGTTGTAACCACAGCAAAAAAGGAAAATTAAAATATAGAAAAGCATGAAGCAAGTTATGTATCATCCACCACTTGTAGTTATCCAAGTATACAACCCAAAAAAGACTTGACTTGGCATCCATCCAAAACAAGCTGCTTTAGTAGGGCTCTTCTTTTCCGTATCGACTTCCAAGGCCATATTCTTCTCCTTGATGACTGGATCATTTGTTTTAAGAGTAATTTGTAGCAAGACTTGACTGACAATCTTTTATCCTTGCTACCTTCCCAGAATATGCTGTCCTCCTTATCTTAAATAAAAAACACTGTGCTCAGTTTTTGTGGCAAGCAGCTCCAATCACCCAATCGTTGAAATTTCTTCTAAAAAGAAGATTCCATCCTTCTTCTGAGAAGCAGCTTGCACAATACAAGTGTTGTCAATGACCAGATTATAAAAATCTTGGAAAATAGCTCCTTAAGGCAGTGTTTTCCAGCTATTTATCCAGCCAAAGTCTAATCTTTTTTCCACTCCCAACTCTTAGGCTGGTATGTAAGTCAAATTCATCCTAGCAATTTCTAATTTGCCTCCTTATGGCTACTCCATAGGGAGCTTCACATCCAATAATAGGTAAAACCGACCGAAACCCAGTTTGGTACCCCAGGGAGACTCCAACAACAACAACAACAACAACTACCCAGTATACTCCCACCAGGTGGGGTCTGGGGAGGGTAATATGTAGACGAGCCTTACCCCTGCCCGAAAGGCAGAGACCCCAGGGAGACTCCATCCCATATTTTACAGTCGCAACTTTTTCCAGAGTTTTTCCTTTCTATCATTAAACCTCCAATGCCGCTTCCATCAAATCAACTCAAGATAGTGCTTCACTCTATGGAGTTGAAAGAGCACACCCACATTTTATAACCTTCCAGCCATACTATTAGGCTGATTATTAAGCTAAAAATTACTATGGCCGCTTGACTTATAACACCCGTATGTCTCCAAATAGGATGGGAAAACGCTTCCCAATTTAACTAAGAGTCATTCAGTGGGATCGCTATGATTTTACAGTAAAGGACAGAATCACCTATCTTTCTTTTCCATACAAACTTAAAAAGTTTGATCACCAGCTACCATCTTTGAAAACCCACAAAGAATTATACCTAAGAACATAAAAAAGATGTCTCATTGGTCCCATAGACAAAAGAACATAGACAAAAGAACGCCATTTTCTTCATCTGTATCCTTCATCGCTACCATTTATTGATGTGTTGCAGAATTCTCTGCTTTCACCGACATCCTTGACCCTTGAGTAGATAACAGTATCTTCTGATCCCGTTCAAGCATATCAATGCCATCCCTAAGAACTATAATTCAGTATTTCGATGATCCACTCTACGTGGGAGATTCCCTTTTGTGTAATAATCTTTTAAGCAGGGACAGGAAGGACTTTCTTATAGTCCTTGGGCTTGCCATCTTATCTTTGATTAGAAGTTTGGGTTGGGGAATTCTAGTTGTTGTGAAATAATTCATTTAGCTTTTATTTTTTTTGTGACTCCTTTTGATCCTCACAAGAATAAGTTGGACTTAATTCTAAGGGGCTGTTTGGTTTGGGTTTTAGATTAGCATAAGCTTAGACAATGTTTGGTCACATTTGGTTGCTCCTTTTTGTTTTCCTCAAAGTAATACCTGCATAAATATGTGGGAATCTATGCATTCTTTTATGTGGGATGGAATTATGAAATACATGGATTAAAAATTCCAAAATGACTAAACTAACCCTCATACTAGTAAGAAATATTTTAATTTGTTATAAAAATAAATAAATATTTTAAATGATGCATCATACACTAATATATGTAATAAATCAAACTAAACTGTCAACAAGAAATAATCCCTGCATTATACAATCCTTGCATTACTCATGCATTGAGAATCCTTACATTATTAATCGCTGCATTACTAATACCCGCATTGCTAATCCCTGCATAATCTGTGTATAAACCAAATGACCCCTTAATGTTTGCTTACAACAACAACAACAGCCCAGTGTGGTCCCATAAGTGGGGTCTGGGGAGGGTAGGATGTACGCAGCCTTCACAAGGGTTTCCTTAGAATCGTAAAAGTGTTTTTCTTCACACTGTTGCAGCTGATGCTTGATGCTTCAGATGAGATCATTGCTAGCAAAGTCAGAATGTATGTTGAGAGGTCTGCAGAAGCTGCTTGCAAGAGGGTATGGTATCTAATGGCTTTGCAAATACAGTAGAGTACCTGACTTTTTTGTGAAAAAATTTGACATATTAGCCTGATCTCAGGTTACTGGTGCAATAAATGCTGGATCTAAAGTAGATAAGAAACATCCTTTGGCTTTGCTTGCAAGTGAATTGAAATCAATTGCTGAGAAACAGCTAACTGTGTACCATCCGGTCCTCAGGCATTGGTGTGCTGAAGCTGGAGTAGTCTCAGCTTTGAAATTGCACAGATTTTATGGTGAAAGACTGGTCAGATTTCAGTGATGAATAATAATCTCCAGCACCATTACTTCTTGTTCTTTGAGTCAAAATTTCCTATCCTGCTGTGTAGGAGCCATTTCTCAAGAATATATCTTGCCTTTCCGAAGATGTGAAGCAGGTGCTTGCTGCAGCTATTCTATTGGAGAATTATCTCCTTGAGCTCCATTCATCAGAACGAGTCGGAGTAGAAAATGGCATGCATTCCCCATTGATGTTAGACTTTGAGCGTAAGGTAAATTTGCACTAGGAAAGCTATTATGTTTTGCTGGAACTGTGTATTGAGCATAATGAGCTTATTCCTCTTCTGGAGCTGTCCTAGATGCCACTTGTTATTTAGTTGTTTCTACTCTTTCTTGAATTTTTCCATAAAAATGAATTGAAATGAAATATGCTGAATTTTACTTCCACTACGTTCTTGAGTTTTTTCGATGACATGCAGGTGAACATTTTTCAGTCCATAAGAATGTTAGTGGAAAGTAATCTATGGTGTTGCCTTCATAAAAAAGTAATATATGGTGTTGCTAAAGGCGGCATGCCCAGAAGCTAGGCATGCTGGCTATGCACTTTTCCTTGCATAAGAGGCCAGACACCTGGTCGCTAAGACTTGTGCCTCGGTGTCTATGTGGTCTATCACTAGAAAATACTTTTGGCAAAGTGATATATTAATTTCAGTGGAACTGTTATGGATGAATATCTTAATGGCTAGTCGCTAAATGTAAGTTAACAATGTTTAACTATACCTTCATATCTAAAGTAAAAAAAATATTAAAATGGGTTTTGAACTTGATTAATGCTAGTTTTGCTCAATGTTTCACTTTACTGCAGTGTTTTCAATTCCTCTGACTGTATAATTGTTTCATGTGCTTGTAGTTATTCTGCATTACATAGTTATCTTTTAGTTTTTTTCATTTGTGCCTTACTTCATTAAAGCTCCTTTAATGGGGAATTTGTGCTTAAGTTGAAAAAGTTGGTTCTCTAGCAGAACTTGACACTTCTCTTTGCGTTTGACTGTGATGGTTAATTTTCAGCTTATCTTGTGATGAGTAACAACAGAGCTTGACTTTTCTGCTATCCTACATGAAATGGTTAAATGATAAGAAGAGACTAGTTAATGTTTTGCAAAATGTGACATGTTTAAGAGCACAGATTCTGTTGATAAGCAATTACAAATCTCTAGCTGTCTTTTAATTGGATCTCATCTTGCTGTTATCCCTACTTGTTGCAATTACCTTTTCTTATTCAGTCGTTCTCTAGCCGAGGTTCTATCGGAAACAACCTCTCTTCCCTTCCAGGGGTAAGGATAAGGCTGCGTACATCTTACCCTCCCCAGACTCCACTTGTCGGAAACTACTGGGTTTTTTGTTGTTGTTGTTGTTGTTGTACTCTTCTGAAACTATAATAAGAGGTTTTCTGTTGCTTTTGTTTTCATGGATTGCAGATTGGAGAAATAGCAAGGCCGATTATTCTTGATTGGGTGATTGCTCAGCATGCGAGGATACTTGAATGGACTGGGCGTGCTGCTGATCTCGAGGTTAGCCTTTTAAAAGATTCTAAGTTGGTTGTAACATAGTTAAAGTTAGTCTGGTTCTGAATGCTAAAAGCATATGAAGACATCATAGCGGTGTTTGCCCCCTTAGCTGAGTGCCTTTAGTCAGAATAATCTAGTTGCCAGTTATACATAGTTTTTTTTTAATCTTAGGTCCTATTTAGCAATTTTAGCACAAAATTCATCCCATAAGCAAATATGTATTTACGCACCCGGCTGCATTTTTGATGAGTCTGAGCAACATTGGGTTAAACTACACATAGGTGTTTTCTTTCTTCCAAACTTCCATTTAGTCATTGTGCTCGTATATTTCCACTTAAGCAAATATCTTGCTGCTATCTTCTGGTTGAAAATAGCAGTTAAGATGTTGTCGTTTTTGGCAATTTGTTTCTTGCTATCAAATCTTTTATGTAGTTTAAACTTTAAGATTGTCTTGTTTTAATCACAGAACTGGGAACCCCTATCACATCAGCAGAAACAAGCAGCTTCGGCTGTAGAAGTATTTAGAATTATAGAGGAGGTATGCCCCTTAATTATTGATGTTATTCTTTTCTTTTGATAAATTATGACTTTGCCTTTCAGTCTCACTGAAGATTGGTGGAGGGAATATCATGAAAGACATATTGCATTACACCATTTGATGCATAGAAACTGCAATTTTGACTAGGCAGTAAAAGATTTTTTGGCAAAGATATATCATGGTGAAGCCACCAAGAAGAATAATGCATGCACATATAGTATATTATATTCCTTCTGCTGGTTGGGATAAAGAGTCTTCAATTATCAAGTTTTTTTTTTAAATCTTGTTTAGCCAATAATGAACTTAATAGTAAAAAATGAAACATTGGATAAATTAACCCATTCATATTGACTTTTGTGTTAGATACGTTGTTTTTTTTATATAGTTTAGTTGCTCCGCATTTTAGCACATGCACGCATGCTAGTCTCTAACCTTCATGCATCTCTATCTTCAAGAGATTGCTAGGTCCGTGTGTTTGCTGAGTTTTTATATTTTTTATTATGTTTTATCATGTCCTTGCTGCTCTACTCTTTATCTTTCGAGTTATTTAAGGTATATCCTGCTTTGTTGGTTGCTATACCGTTTATTCGCTTATTTTGTCTTGCTATTTTCTCTGGAAATCATCTCCGAGTTGATTTGCAGACTGTTGATCAATTTTTTGAGCTGAGGCTTCCAGTGGATATCACGCACTTGCAGGCTTTGCTTTCCATAATATTTCACACGTTGGATGCCTACTTGCAGAAAGTGGTTAACCAGTTAGGTAGCGTGATTCTTGGAAATCCATAAGTGTTTGTATTTTTGTTGCTTCTATTCGAATTATAACCATTCTAGGGCGCAGTGCCACTGCCAGTGGAACATCTGTCTAGATAGAATCTCTTTTTTTTTTGCCTCCAAAATGTTTTTACCCAAAAAAGTTGGGGGGGGGGGGGGTACATTATCCATAGAGTTTCGGACCGTGCGCCACTGGTCCTGGGTATCTATCGTTTATCAAAAAAAGCTCTACCCAAAAAGTTGGTGCTGTCCCTAAGGATGATAAAAAAACTTAGGGTCTTGATCAATAAGTGCATACAGACATGTGAATGTTGGTGGTCATCTGATGTTGGTGATGTGGCTGAATTTGTCAACTGCCCTGAACACAGTTGATTCACTGTTCTTCTAAACATGGTATAAATCCTTAATGTGGAGTCTTCTTTTTGGTTTTGCAGGGCCTTATATTATGTTACCAAAACTATTGTCTCTTTGCTTTCATCTTCTCTTTTATAAATACTGGGTTTGTGAATTCATTCCTGTTACATGAAGAGATCGTGAAGTAATTGAGTGACTAACGATTTCCAGGAGGACATGTTTAGAGAATATTGGTTAGGTGATTGCTACATAGATTTTGAGTTTGGCTAGTAAAGGACTTCTCCTGTCTTCTTGTGCACAACAAGAGATAGTACACTTCTAAGCACTAGAGCAATCTAGCGCTTTCAAAGAAAAATTTGTTTTGCTAATTAATCTTCTGCATCGAGTATTCAGCCTTAACACTCATATCAGCATATTAATTTCCATAACTCTTATTTGATATCAATTACAAACTTTTGAATGGTGCAGTGGACAAGCACAATCTTTATCCTCCTGCTCCTCCCTTGACTCGTTACAAGGAGACAGCATTTCCGAGCGCCAAGAAAAAGTTGGTTGAATCTGTTGTTCTTGATAATGCAGTGAATAAGAAGTTGGACACCTTGACAACTTCCAAGCTTTGTGTCAGAATGAATACCCTTCAAGTGAGTGCAAGCTTCTACCATTTGATGGTTTTCCAACTTTCAGTTGGCTTACTGAAGAAGATGAGTGGTTTTGTTGTATTGTTTTCATTCTGTCATCCATCTGGTGTTTGTATATAGTCTTGGGTAATCCTCCCCTCATGAGCTGGCTTTTAAGTTGAGTTAGGCCCAATGTACATCTTCACTCATCTAGGCGTGCATGGGGTGTCAGAGTATATCACATTGGATGAGGAAACGAGTTGTTGTCTCCTTGTACGGTCTACAACAATCCTCGTCTCATGCTCCAGTTTTTAAGGTTGCGTTAGGCCCAAGATCCATTTTCTCTGAATTTACATCTTTAGAATTATATATTTTATTTTTATTTTTTTATGTGATTACCCAGAGATATCTGAGGGCCAATAGCACACGATTAGAGACTTGGCAGATAAGGGTCCTGTCCCTCTATCCTTCTTCGCTTAAATACCAGAATTTTGTCTGTGGCAGGGGTCGAACTCGTGACATGCCCTTCACCCACACATCATGCGTCCCACTCTTACCACTAGGCTATAACCCCGGGGGCAATTGTATATTCATTGCTAAGACCTAGTCAGATCGTTCATTTGAAAGTGGACATCTCCCTACAAATTGACCTCGTTATAACAACTCCATGTGAGAAAGGAGTTGTCACTAGATTTTTTTCAGTGTTCTTGTGATATCCCGTTCCACATTGATGATAGTATCTTTGGAAATTAGCTAGTAAAGCTTACTTGTTTCACTTGGAATACATTCTTTTGTTTTAGATTGGGATTTCTATGCCCATGTAGGAATAAATTGTGAGATACAAAAAGTTCTAGTTTTGAAGAAACTCTAATTTCCTTCGCAGTTAAATTTTTTAATATTGGAATGAAATGAATGTGAATGGAGCGGTATGGATTCAAAGGATTCATGAGAATGACCCTAACTAATTTTGGGTTGAGGCTCAGTTGATTGATGGATTGTCATTTTGAAATCTAAAATAGCTTTCACTGTCTGCTAAATCTGCATCTATTTTTTGCTAGTTCTTATTTTAGTTTTATGAAATGAGTTGAAAAAAGTGCAGTCTCTAGAAACAATGAATCCTTCAGATGTGGATACTCTGGTATACAACTGATACACACAGGCCAATATTGAATAACAACCTCTGAACTTTCCTGATGTTGCAACTTTGAATGGTTGTGGCACAAAGGTTTCTTGACCATATGTGATATTGTTATCCTGAACCACGAATAATGTGTCGTGTTTCGATTGTTTCGTTATCATCATGGTCTCCAGATTTGAAATATTATATGAACTCTAATAAAGTTATGAATGATTTATCGTCATCCTTAAAGATCTACAAAGGCTCAGGCTTAGGGGCACGACAATATGCATTGTGATGATTTGAGGAAAATTGTGATGTACGCATTATGAGACAAATTATTAATCAAAGATGTGGGTCCATTTATAATTTCTCTTTCCTTATCAAAAGTAATTAATCAAAGATGTCAGAGTGACCCAACACACGCCAATTTCACGCTTACAAATGAGAACAAAATTCTTTATTTTTTCATTTGATTGTTACACGATATGGGATTCAGTTTTTGCCCAACTTATGCTAAAATCTCTTAAGTTACTTGATATTGTATAGCTATGTCCCCCTGTAGCCCCGTCCCTCCCAATCCTTTCACCTAAAAAAGGAAAAGAAAATCTAAAATTTTAATGTGATGTCTGGCAAAATTTTCACTTTTCTTGATCAAAAGATATCCATACACGCTCCTACTTGGGATCCTTTTTTCTTTCAATATTGTCATTTGATTCTCTAGTTTGAGCTGCTTACCTTTTCTTTTATAGCTTACTATATAACTGTGGAAGACTCATTTGTTCAAATTTACTTATATCTTCTCTGCTGCTTCTTTTCCTTGCTTTTGGTGGTTCTCTGTAACGTTGTTTAGTCACAGAAACTACTATTTTTCCTGATTACTTTCTCATGCAGTATATGCAGAAGAAAATTTCCACCCTTGAGGATGGTATTAGGGAGTCGTGGTCGGCTGTTAGACTTCTTAAAGATCAGACATGCCGTAAGTTCTGCATCTACCTGTACTTTTACAAAGTATAGTTTAGCTTTATTTGAAGGTAGTCCTATTCTCCCATCCATATTCTTCGGAAGTGTTGTAGTTAGTTGCTTACTTAATTATCGGAGGATATCTTATACCGAGTCATTTGAAAGTTATCCGTGCAGATTATAGTGATTTATAAACTTACCTCAACCTTTTCGGGGTTTTCTAGAGATACTAGGTTAAGTGGTTTATTCTGTCTGGTATTTTCTCTCGTGCAAGGAATGCAAATTTCAGTTTAAGCTTCATACATTTGTCCACTTATTCGATGAGTTGAGGAATCATCTGAGGAATATCTACCTTTGAATGGCTATCTTACTGATGTTCATTCTTGTTACCTTCAGCTGATGTGGATCCTCGTTGGACTTCGAATGGGATTTTGGAAATGTGTAGCGAGTCAGTCGATGAGCTTTTTGTTGCCACCTTTGACTGCATCCGAGATAGCGCCGCTGATGCTATCAGGAAAACATGTGATTTAGTGGGTAAGTACGCTCTATCCTGGTTTTGTTTAGTGGTAGCGGACTTGCACGTAATCTGTAGCGTTTAACAGCATATTGGCATCTTCCAATAAATATGACAATGTAATTCCTAGTGTTGTCAATGTTCAAGGAATTGCTATGTGGGTCTTCTTATATGTAACAAAGTTTCCTTTCGTAGCATTTGATTTCTGCAATAGAAGGTGCTGATTAGATGTTGTTGAGTAAACGTTATTGAATTGTTTATCCAAAAGGTAATACAAAGGTTATTGTATCACCATATCAGTCCATGAAAGTCTATTTGCTTGCTTCTGTTCTGATTTGGGTACTGGAGCCTATGATGGGGAATCTATCTTTTCCTCTGTTAACCATCAGAGACATGCTCCTGTGCTGATCTGAGGGGAGTATTTTGCAGAACATGTTAAAGAGGAGGCTGTTATCTCTCTTTCAAGTCGTGAAGACTGTTCAGTTGAAACATGGAGTGAAAGTTATGACACAAACATATCTTGGTTTTATTGACAATTAATTTTGACGTACAAGAGGGAACTATGAAGTATTCATGCTGACTTTTCATCAAATTTAACTGAGAATCTTTGAAAACTAAGGATAAGGTTGCCCGAGCCTAACTAGGTGTCTAATATTTAGGGATCTCCCTGGGCATACAGTATCCTGACGAATGCTTAGGTTGGCAGCAAGTTATTGAGAACATCCCTAGGCCAGTATTACCCCTAAAAAGTTTAGTCGAACTAGAGTTTTTGACTGTTGGAGCTCCTTGCAGTATTAGGGAATGCACCTTCTCAAAGATCTCCAAAGCATTTATCATGCTCGTGCGTAAACCATTTTTGGATTTAGCTATCTATTTAATGATTTCCTCTCGAGAAGAGGCTTTATCTTCTAAATATTCAACTTACGACCGAAAGCCTTCATAGGTGCTGTTGGAAGGTTCTTTTGGGCATATGCTTTATAAAGTGCTTGAGCAAATTGAATTGACTAGGGAATTCCTCGATGGTTTGGTGGTTTTGGTAGTTAAAATATTGAACGACCCAATTGCTACAAAAGTGATGGTTACAGTTTGCTTCTTGATCGTGCTTTGAGTTTTTGGTTTATCATTCTTTTCTTTTCTTTCTATTATAGAGTAATGATGTCCTGATAAATCTTAAATGCCACGATTAGTATGTCCAAATGGTCATTTGCTTATAAAATGGTAAAATTGGCATCTTGCAAACAAGTGGAATCACTCAAAGCCTATGTTCGGTACTTCAACTTAAATTTGTGAAAGCTTGATTTTAAACGAGAGAGTTTCGTGTGTGCATTCAATGTGAACAATCAATAGTACTGACTGCTCTCACTGTTTACTTAATTTTCTAGATAGACGATCTTGGTATGCTCAGAAGCTCTTTAATGCACCCCCCCCCCCCCCCCCCCCCCAATTTATATTATCAATACATGCTATGCGACTTTTTTTGATCAATTATTCTCTTCTTAGATTTCAATGTAGTGTTATTTGCTTTCTGAGTTTTAAAGGTAGAACAAGTTTCGTTTGGTTCTTTTGCAAAGTTTTATCAGGATTCGTCATTAGGGGACCTCCCTTGTTTATTTATTTATTCCCTGGCTTTTCTTAGCACTTGGAGTAGCTGTTAACCTGAGCTATTCTTGTGTGATTTTTAGGAGCTAGAGTTGTGTTTTGGGACTTGAGAGAACCATTCATATTTAATTTATATCACGGTGGTGTTGAGGGTGCACGACTGGAAATTATGCTTCCACAGTTTGATAGAGTAAGACATTCAATATTTCTTTATTCCCACATTCTCCTCTGTATCTCTAAATACAGGAAAGAAAAAGATCAAGGGATTGCATATTTTCATTGAATGCCTGGTCTGAACGTTGGATCTTTTCAAGCTAACTTTATTCATTGCATGTTTTGTTTTTTAGGTCCTCAATAATGTTTGCGCTCTGATTGATGACACCCTCAGAGACATTGTAGTGAAAAGTATTTTTAAGGCGTCTCTGGTACAATCTCATTCTCATGAATTTTCTATTAATGATTCCATTTGTCCAGTTCCGACTCTCTGATTTCACTGGATAGGAAGGTTATGCTTGGGTGTTACTAGATGGAGGGCCTTCACGTGCATTTTCTGATTTTGATGTTGTCATGATGGAAGATGACCTCAATATATTAAAAGTAAGTATACTTTCCTAACCTTCTTGTTACTAGCGGTCATTATGCTCTCAAGCAGCATAAGTTACTTAGCACAAGTTATTTTTGAGGACTGACTAACATGATTGCTACTAAAACTCCTTGCAATTTCACTTGCATAGAATACTTTCCATGGAGCACTTTTCCAATTATATCTTTTTCCAATTCAAAATGATGCTGGAATGAAAAAGTGATTTACAAGGGAAAACAAATGTTGAAGACTTCGTTTGCCTCATGCTCATACAGTTGGTCACTGGATTCCTTCTTTTAAACAGGATGTGTCATAAGTTCTGAATCTCACCCTTATCCAGTATTGATGTACAAGTTTCTGATCAGAACTTAGTGCACACTGGATGTCATATTAATATATCCAAATTCCAACAGTGATGTACTTAATCTCAGTTAGTCTTGCCTTCATTGATCTTTTCCTTCCAGTATGTTCAGTTCTCAGCTAAATCTGTATTCAGTAACTATGTGTTCAGAAACAAAATTTATGTTTCTTTCACTTTCTAGGACTTGTTTGTTGCTGAGGGGGAAGGGCTTCCCCGATCATTAGTTGAAGAGGAAGCAAGATTCGCTCATCAAATTCTCAGTTTATTTTCTCTCCGGGTTTGTTAACAACTGATTAAAGCTTTTGGCCTGTTTATATGTGTGTGTATATGCATACAGTAGGACCTTTTTGATTCATTGGTTCTTATTAGCAGGCTGAATCTGTGATCCAATTGTTGATGACTTCTAGTGAACACAGTTCAATAGGACTTGAAGCGCATAAATATGGGCACAGACATCTGGGAGATGCACACACCTTGATACGTGTTTTATGTCACAAGAAGGAGAGAGAAGCTTCGAAATTCTTGAAGCTGCATTATCACCTTCCAGCATCATCAGGTGCGCCCTTTCTAATTCTACTAGTTTTTTATGGTTTTCCAAAATGCCAATATGAGGCTTTGAGCGATTGAAGATCTTTATTATGTTGTCAACTAATGGATTATGAACTTGGTTAATACTGCACTCAAACGGAGGACTCAGTAGTAATTAAGTGTGTCTTGAAATGCATAGAAAAGAAAGAACAAAAGATAATCAATTAGAGTGTAAGAGTAAGAAGGGGGCTGTTGAATGTTTGTCCTAACTTTTGAAATATGGGAAAATTTGAGGTTTGCATTTTTATAAATCACTGTCTATCTTACCTTTCCTTCAATTTCCCCCATTTGGCCATAAACAATAAGTATTCCAAATACTCTTTTTCAATATCAACTGCGACTACTAAAAGTTAATGAACTATCCTCTGCATGGACTTCCATTCTGTATTTCATTTCATGAACTATCTGAAATTAAGGTTCGTTTGTGCTCTATAGTGGTCTGTTGATCGCATGATTTTCTTGGAATATTGCCATTTTGACACAAGTTTGGATGGTTTAGTATTTTCTGCTGCTGAACTCCAATTTTTGGGGTGCAGTGTACGATGAGGCTGCAACGGAGGATGCCTCTGTGAAGTCGCCACTTATGGCCGACCTTATCAAAAGGAGTGCTTCGTTTCGTTGGTCTGATAAAGGCAGTAGCAGTTTCAGATCTTTTAAGAAGAAAATCCAGGAAGCAACATCTGATTTCAGGCATGTGGGATGGTGATGATGCTATCCTATTCTTGGTGCTATCCGTCTGATGGCTGGTTCTATAAACAATGCTCTCTATATGCTGCTCAAAAAGTGGTGAAATGCTATCTGCATTTAAATTTAGAGCTGCAAGACGGGGTGAAAAGTGCGCTTGTATGTCAAAGAAGACCATTTGCTCATAAGACAGAGGGAACACTCCAATAGGGAGTATCCTCGGAAAATTTTGTTTTGTTTGCTTCTAACTGTGAGGTTTTAGATTGATGTTATTAACTCTGGGGCTCAAAATAAAACTGAAAGAAACATTCCCAGATTATATTATGCCTACGTATACCTAAGAAATGATCATGGTGACAAATCATGTATGCCAATCCTAACTCAGCATATTAATGAAATTTGACATGTTCTATTCTATTCCATCACAGCCTGCTCTGGTAGTTCTCTTTGCCGCTTGCCATTGTTGCAGGAGCTCCTACTTCTTTAAAGTTTGAAAATAATGGGGATCTAATAATTCAAAATAGAATTATCAGTACGTGCTCTTGTAATTGGGTCTCCCTTCATTTATTAGTACCGTTGACTATTATCATCATCACTTGTTCGTTGGGTCTGCATAATGCAAAATGTTGTGTGAAATTTAAAAATGGCCAGTTTTTTCCCTGGTCAATGAAATATAGCCACAGAATTACTGGTCAACAATATTTAGCTACTAAATTGTGCGGTAACATTTTGTTGACTAAAATACCCCTACTCTTTTTATAATTTACGCTACCTCACCTTAGATTCTTCTATTAGGAAAACTTAACAAAATCTTCCGGCATTAATCTTCAAATTGAATTTTTAGCAAAATCAATCTTCCGGCATTAATCTTCAAATCAAACTTTTAGCAAAATCTTCCGTCGTTGGTCTGCAAATTGAAATATTAGCAAAATCTTCTGGCGTTAATCTGCAAATTAAAGTATTAGCAAAATCTTCCGGCATTAATCTGCAAATCGAAGTGTTAGCCAATCTTCCGGCGTTAACCTGCAAATTCAAGTGTTAGCAAAATCGTTCGGCATCAATCTGCAAATCGAAGTTTTAGCAAAATTTCCGTCGTCAATCTATAAATTGAAGCAAGTTCTATATATTATCTGTAAGTAAAAGTTTTTAATTTTTCAAATTTTCTGATTTGTTTTTAATGCTTTTATTGTGTTATTGTCTAATATTCTCAATATAGAACATAACGCCAATATAATTTGCTAAACGTTTCTAATTTAATATCTAAAGCGAAGATATTTTCATCTTATTATACTGGAAATCTCATAAAAAATTCATTGAAGTATGTTTCACTAATGTAGATATTATGGTTATAGACTAGAATATAATTGAATTTTATTTAAAACCAGTGTTAATTACAGGACATCACCTGTGTGTTAGCTTATTCTCCAGTATAAGTGCTACGACTAGAATATAATTGATTTTTATTTGAATCCAGTATATCTTACAGGACTTATTTTATACTGAATAAGTTGTAAGACAAGAATATAATTGAGTTTTGTTCGAATTCAGTATATTTTACGGGACATCATCTGTGTATAAGCTTATTCTCCAGTATATTATAATGGATAACTTCTAAGACAAGAATATAATTGAGTTCTCTTTGAACCCAGTATAATATACGGGACATCACCTTTGTGTAAGCTTATTCTCCAGTATGTTATACTGGATAACTTCTAAGACTAGAATATAATTGATTTTTGTTTGAATCCAGTATATTTTATGGGAAATTACCTATGTGTAAGCTTATTCTCCAGTATGTTATACTGTATAATTTCTAAGACAAGAATATAATTGAGTTTTGTTTGAATTCAGTATATTTTACGGAACATCACCTGTGTGTAAGCTTTTTCTCTAGTATATTATACTGGATAAGTTCTAAGACTAGAATATAATTAAGTTTCTTTGAATCCAGTACATATTGCAGGACTTCATATGTGTATAAGCTTATTCTCCAGTATATTATACTGGATAACTTCTAAGACAAGAATATAATTGAGTTCTCTTTGAAACCAGTATAACTTACGGGACATCACCTTTGTGTAAGCTTATTCTCCAGTATGTTATATTGGATAACTTCTAAGACTAGAATATAATTGATTTTTATTTGAATCCAGTATATTTTACGGGAGATTACCTATGTGTAAGCTTATTCTCCAATATGTTATACTGGATAATTTCTAAAACGGGAATATAATTTAGTTTTGTTTGAATTCAGTATATCTTACGAGACATTACCTGAGAGTAAGTTTTTTCTCCAGTATATTATACTGGTTAAGTTCTAAATCTAGAATATAATTGAGTTTTCTTTGAATCAAGTATATCTTACAGGACATGACCTGTCTGTAAGCTTATTTCCAGTATGTTAAACTGGATAAGTACTAAAACTAGAATATAATTGTGTTTTTGGATAAGTTTAAAGACTTGAATATAATTGAGTTTTCTTTGAATCCAGTATAATTTACGGGACATCACTTATGTGTAAGGTTTTTGTCCAGTATATTATACTGGATATGTTTAAGACTTGAATATAATTGAGTTTTCTTTCAATTCAGTATAATTTACGGGACATCACATGTATGTGAGTTTTTTTCTCCAGTATATTATATTAGATAAATATTATATTTTAACAGTATAATTTCTAAATATCTAATTATTTGCATTCATTAACTACAGGATAAATACAAATATCTTGTTTATCGCGTATGATGGCAAATGGACAGTAGATTACAAGTACTTGGATCATAAAGCAAAGCTCCTACTGATAAATGATGCGACTTCATTTGAAGAATTTCTTAGAATTTTTTTTGAAGTTATAGAGATCAAGAATAAAAAGTTTCAAGCAAATGTGTGGCTTAATATCAATCTAGGTACTGCTAAGGAATATAAGTGACAAAAGATGAAGATCTTACTATGTGTATGATTCTTTTAAAAAATGATCCATACTACAAAGGTTACAAATTTGTTGTTGAAATATCAGAAAACCCTGATCAACAAGCAGAAGGTAATGAAATAATGCAAATTGATAATCAACAATTATTGTATAGAAACACATATAATCCGGAAAAGCAAGTGATGTTGATATCTCAAGTAGAAGAACATCAGGAGAATACAATTTATGATATTATATTGCAAAAAGAAATTTTAATTCATGTGGATGATCAGCACAGTGAATCATTACAAGTATTGAAGGAAGAAAAAGGAAAGGAAAACGAAAGGCGAAAGAATCTCCATCAATAATATTAAAGGAAAATGCATCAGTGGATGATGTAAAACTTGGGACTGTTTTTCAAGACAAAAATTCTATGATTAGATGATTTTGCTTAGCAGCTATAAAGGAGCACTTTGAGTTCTATGTTAACAGGTCAAGTAGCACGAGATGCCCTTTGGTATGTACTGATGAAAAGCGTAGATGGACTGTTCGAGGTTCAAGAATTAAGGAATCGACACTTTTTAAAATAGTTAAGTTTCAGAGAACACATGAGTGCTCAGTGGATATTGGAAAATCAGATCCAAGACAAGCAACTTCAAATGTTATTAGAGATTATGTGATAGACAACTTAAGAGACATAGCTAATGAGGTAAAGCCTAAATTTGTCATTTTAGAGATGAAAAGAGCACATGGAACTGATGTTGATAATAGAAAAGCATGGCATGCTATTCAAAAGGGGTTATCTTTGTTAAGATGAACAATAGAACAGAATTATGAGCAGTTGCCGTCATATTTGTATATGATGGAACAAAAAAATCCAGGATCATATACAAATATTGTGAGAGATGAAGAAAACAGGTAAACTTCTTATGTATTGGTTGATTGTTTATGTCCATCATTAAATACGAGACATAGTGGTTTAAGAACATATTAGTCCAAGGCAATATAGAGGGAAAAAATATTTAATTATATTTTCCCATTTTACTTCACTTTGTCCATTATATTGTACTGGATCTTAGTAGTTGTCATCCAGTATATTTTACAAGATATCTGTATTGTATAAGCTTTATGTCCTGTATAATATACTGGATGAGTTCTGTTCAACCTAAAAATTTATATTTTTAGTTTATTTTATCAAGTATATTATACTTGATGATAATGGAACTCCAGTATGTCATACTAGAGCAATATTATAAAATAATTAAGTTTTGTTTGTGGCCCGTAAATTTTACGAGATGTATGGCTTGTATAAGCTTTATCTCTAGTATATTGTTATACTGTATGACTTAACTGAATTTTATTTACTTTTCATTTTACAAGTTTGTTTACATGTTTTTCATGTATGGGGCATCAATATCTGGGTGGAAGTATTGTAGACCACTGATAGCTGTTGATGGAACATTTTTAAAAGATAAATATAGAGGTGTTCTGTTAGTGACTGTTACCAAAGATGCAAATATTCAGATTTTTCCTATAGCTTTTGGAGTAGTGGATGCAGAGAATAATGAATCATATGAATGGTATTTCAGGGAATTAAGAAAAGCAATTGGGATTCGTAATGATCTAATGTTCTTGTCAGATCGACACAAGGCTATAGCAAATGGAGTTGCAAAGGTTTCTCCTGAGTGCTACCATAAAATTTGCATCTATCATTTAGAAAAGAATCTGAAGCAAAGAAGAGTGAGAAACACTGTCATAATCTCTTTCAAAGTGCTGCAAGAGTATACCTTCAATCAGAATTTGATGACTCCATGTCACAAATAACTGCTGTTGATAAAGAAACTTTCAATTATTTGATGGAGGAACCACCAGGAAGATGGGCTCGTTCATATTATCCCAGAAGAAGATATGATATGTTAACAACAAATATTGTTGAGTCAATGAATAAAGTTTTAAGACGTTCAAGAGAATTTCCAATTTTAACAATGATGGATTTCATAAATGAAAAATTACAAAGATGGTTCTATGAAAGAAGGACACTTGCATAAGAAATATTTCGTGATATATCAAATTGGGCAGAAGCAACATTGGAAGCAAAAATTCAACCAGCTTTTACATTTAGAGTATTTCCCATTGATAGACTGAAATTTAATGTCAAAGAAGGTGGTATGGAATTTATTGTTGATCTAGACAAAAGAACATGTGATTGTTTTGAATTTCAGCTAGATGAGATGCCTGTGAACATGCAATTGCTGCCATTGAGAGTGTACATCAAAGGAAAACGACCTTTTGCTCAGCCTATTTTTCAAGGGAATATTGGTTGAAAACTTATGAAGGGCAAGTAAATTCTATAGGTGATGCAACAACATGGGTTATACCAGACAATGTTAAATCAGAAATCACTAAGCCTCCAGATGCCAAAGTGCTGCTAGGAAGAAGACAGAAGAATCGACATGTTTCCGGTACAGAATTCAAGAAGGAACAAAGATGTAGTTGTTGCAAAAAATATGGGCATACCAGAACAAATTGCACAAATTCTACTGTAGCTCATCCTTATGCAAGAAAATACAGGAAAAAATAATTGAATATATACAATAAAGATTCATTGGGTGATGTTATCCCGAATAATATTTTCGAAATTCTTGTTTTTCAAAATATTAATACTGTCTATTTTTTTTTGCTTCTTGATTTGTTTATAAAAACACCACTATGTTGAAAAAACATAGTGCTTCTTCATTTTGCCCAGTATATCATGTTAGTGGTTGTGCTCTAGTAAATTTTGTATGATTCCAGTAAAATTTACGGGACATGTGCCTTGTATGATCTTTATGTCCAGTATATTATACTAGGTGACTTCTGTATTATTAGTCTTTTTTTGAGTGATTTTTCATATCCTGTATTAAATAAGGTGTTTACTACAACAATACATGAAGCAAAATATTATATTATTTAATTCAATTTAACTACATATTCTCCATTATATTTTACGGGACGTCTGCATTATATGAGCTTTATCTCCAGTATATTGGAGCTTTATCTCCAATATTAAATAAGGTGTTTACTACTTCAATAATATATTTCTCCAGTTTAATATACTGAAAATAAATTATTAAATTATTTAATTAAATTTAATTACATATTGACCAGTATATTTTACGGGATGTCTGAATTGTGTAAGCTTTTCTCCAGTTTATTATACTGGGTCAATTCTGTATTATTAGTCTTTTTTTTGAGTGATTTTTTATATCCAGTATTAAATAAGTTGTTTACTACTTAAACAATATATTACTCCAGTTTAATATACAGGAAACAAAATATTAAATTATTTAATTCAATTTAAGTACATATTGTCCAATATAGTTTACGGGACGTCTACCTTGTGTAAGCTTTTTCTCCAGTATATTATACTGGTTGAGTTCTGTTTAATCTAGAACTTTGTTTTATTTGTCATTACTTTTTTTCAATCGTTATTTGTCTTCTTTTCTTATTATTTTCAACAATGCAGTAAATAATTACTCTAGGACATAGTGGTTTAATAATATAAGCATGAAGTAAAACATAGAGGAAAAAAAAAATATTATATTAATATAAAAGCAATAACATTAGCGTCATTCAGCTACAAAATACTTCCCCAAAATAACCAAATCTAAAGCATAGAAATAAAAAACTAATCCATATCATCAGAAGATCAAAGAAACGTTCATCCCCATTTCGGACAATGCTCTCAAGTCTATTCAGCTTGTCTTTTAGTCTTCTTATATCCCTTTCATATTTCTCAATAAACTCATCAACTTGATCTCAATTGTTTCTATTATCTCTTCTTTCAATTGTTCAACAATTATTTTGATGGCTGCATCTATTTTTGTTTTCTTTTTCTGTTGTATATTAGAATTAGAAGAGTTTGTGTGAATAAAATGGTAAGGGAAATCATACTTATATAGCAAAATTTTTTGAAAAACAGTATATGAAAAGATAGACAGAAGGCAACTTAATCGTTAATAGTAAAAAGAAATATTCATGAATAACAATTTAATGTTAATAGTGAGAATGTAATTATTACTTCAACACAACTCCCAATGTGAAATATAAATTATATTTAGTGGTTAAAAAAGAATCAAACACTACACCTAAACTCTAGTACAATGAATAAGTATCCAAAAATGTAATTATTAGCTTAACACAAATTTCAACATACAATCTAAATTGTCTAAAATTGCATAAAAAACAGCACCCAATGGTCATAAGTAGTAATAAATCATTAAATATTATTGGCAGCTATACTACTGTGATTTCTATCAATTCCAGTCTATTCAATAGGGTAACTAAAAATCGTACAAATACAGGATAAGTAAATCTGCATTTATCACATCTAGTATTAACTGCAGGTCATAGTGATTTTACAACATAAAACTCCAGTGTAATATAAAGGAAACAAAATATTTAATTATTTTCAGATGCAGTAATAATTACAGGACATGGTGGTTTTATAACATAAAACTCCAGTGTAATATATAGTAAACAAAATATTAAATTATTTTATTCCGATAAATTATTCTAGATACAAAGTTTCCAATATTTTCAATTCTAAATTATAAAATACTGGAATATATGCCTTCATAAGTGGCATGTCCATGATAATATAGAAGAACTAAAATTACATAAATGAATGAAAATTAGACTGTAATATAATGAATAAGTAGAGTCGTATAAAATTATGTTGTCCAATTTATTATCAAAATGTAATTATTACCTTAACATATCTTCCAACATACAATATAAATTTTGGCTAAAAATGCATAAAACAGTGCACCCACTGATCATAAATACTGACGAAATTATTAAATGTTATTGCCAGTTATACTACTGTGATTTGTATCAAATTCCAGCATATTCTATAGGAGATAAGAACAATTGGTTGAATAAAGGATAAAAAAATTAGCAATATTCATTCGCAGTAGTAATTACTGGATATAGTGCTTTTACAATATAAAACTCCAGTAAATATACAAGAAACTTAATATAAAATCATTTAATTTCAGTAAATTGTTCTAATTACAAATTTTACACTTTTTTCCATTTTTTCCGTTGGATTATATTCCTTATTGAGTAACGATTCCAGCATATACTAAAAGGAGGTAATAAAAATTGGATGAATATAGGATAAAAAGATAGGCAATATTCCATTCCAATAGTAATTGAAGTTTACACTTATGATATATTTAGCAAGTACTTTCTTTATTCATAAGAAAAAAACTAAAAAATATTGGCAAAGACATGCTTACTGTTATGCATATAGGAATTCGTGGGAAGCAAAGATAGTTAAAGAAAAAACTTCATATGTGAAGGAGACTAGCCACATAAAAAACTAGAACCGCATGATATTTGCTATTTGTCCCAAAAGTTATATTTATCAACTAATTTAAAGAGCAAATGTCTTGGTGCTCTAGCTTTCATCTGGCCAATCCCCTTCACACATGGAGTATTTCGACTTCTCCTTAACTATCTTTGCTTCACATGAACTCCCTAATACACCCAATAAGCATGTCTTACCCAACACTTTCTTGTTTTCCTTTGAAATATGATAAATACATGGATGACTTTGAAATTTTCAACTGGTGCCATTGTTAATATACCCAAATAATGCACCTAACAAATTTAATAGCAATAAATGCTTTAAAGATTGTTACCTGTTTTTTGTCAAAGAAATTAAATGTAAGAATATAAGTAGTTGGCAAAAGAAGTAAGTGGTATAAAAATATGCAATATTCTATTCCAGTAGTAATTACAGGATGTAATGATTTTTTATTAAACAACTCCAGTAACATATACAGGAAACGAAATATTAAATTATTTAATTCTAGTAAATTATTCTAACTACCAAATTTTCTCTATTTAATAGCAATAAATGTTGAAAAGATTGTTAACTATTTTTTGTCTGAGAAATTGAATGTAAGAACATAAGTAGTTGGCAAAAGAAGCAAGTGGTAAAAAAATTTTCACTATTTAATCCCAGTAGTAATTACAGAAATATGTAAAACAAGATGCTACATAAAAATACATTAATATGTAATAAAAAATATAAAAAAAATTTTATTCTGTGAATGATTGTATTACATTATATTATACTGGATAGTTATTATAATAGAGTTTAGTTTTGTTTCACTCCAGCAAAGTTTACGGGATGTCTGCCATGTCTAAGCCTATTGTCCAACTAATTATACTGGACAACATAATTTACATGTTCATGTTATCTAGTATAATTTACAGGTACGTAGTCTAGTATTTGTTGTCGTCCTCTATGCTATGCTACGCGGGTTTTCATTCCTTCTTATTCATGTCATCCAGTATAATATATAGGTATGTAATCTAGTGTGTGTTACCTTATTGTCCTATATGTTATACAGGAAACTAAATATTAGATTATTTAATCTGCAATACAATACAAATACATATATAAGTATATTACATGGTAAACATTATACATAGCATGAATAAATAAAATAAAAAATTTCCACTATTTAATTCTGGATTATATTTCTTCATTAGTACGGATTCCAGCATATACTATAGAATGTATAAAATTTGGATTAATATTGCATTATTCAATTCCAGTTGTAATTACAGGATATAGTGGTTTTGCAATATAATGTTCCAGTAACATATACATGAAACTAAATATTAAATTATTTATTTTCAGTAAATTTGTTTAATTACCAAGTTTCGACAATTTCCAACTTCTCCATTATAATATACTGGATTATAGTTTTCATGAGTAGCGATTTGAGCATATACTATAGGAGGTAAATTTTTTTAGATGAATATAGGATAAAAAATCTGCATTATTCCTTTCCCGTAGTAATTAAAGGATATATTGGTTTATCAATATAAAATTTCAGTAAATTATACAGCAAACTAAATATTAAATTATTTTAATCCAGGAAATTGTTCTAATTCCAAAAATTTCCAATATTTTCCACTTCAACCATAATATACACCATAATAATCTGCATATCAATCAAAAATATGTATCAAATTACAGGAAAGAACAAAATGTTATTTTTTGTTCTTAATCTTGCGCCTTTCAAAAACAGAAGGTTTATCTGGTCTTCCTGTCGACTCATCTTCACTAGCAAGAGATTTCAGCTGCTTCTTTTTACCATAAATGTATAGTAATGTTGCATATCTTAATCGAAGACGTGTAGGATCAAACGTGTTCTTGTCACATGGTATCTTCTTGCCTTCAATGAAATACTCCGCAAATGCAGAACAATATATACCACAATCACTACAATAAAACATATATTAAGAAAAAAAAACAATAAAATATAAATAGCTGAAGTAATATAAAGTAGTATAAAGATATCAAAACACTTGCGCTTTTTCCTGTTGAGGCAAGTTATCCACTGAAATAACAACAAATGGTTTACTTAGATCATCTTTTTCCAAATAATGTGGTTTATCCATTGTAATGTCACTTCTTTGCTAATAAATGTAGTAGTGTTGAGCAACAATGGTATCATTACAGCAAATGAGTTCAAAGTTGTATGAACTACAACATCATGTCTTGAGGATCTTATTGAGTCATATATGTATATGCATCCATCATACAAAGATAGAACACCCAACACCCAATGCCATGCCTCTTTTACATTGATTGTCATAAGAACATAATCCACGGAAACCCAGGGGGAGTTAGCAAGAATGTAAAACCCAAGAACATACTCTCTTAACTTCTTTGTCAAATCAAAAATCTCATTTTGTACCTTTATGTCATGTATATTTGATTTACTGTACACTTCTTGAATGATATTACTGAAATAGTAGTCTGTAATTATCATCCTTATATTTCCATATTTTGCTTTCTTCCGGAGGTAATAGAATATAACATCAATATGCTTCAAAAAGAAAATAGATATAAGTCAAATATACAGAAACATATTTATTCTAAAACAAAACAAAAAAGTAATGTATGTTCACATACCGTTTGATTGATTTCTATACCAGTATAATGAAGTTCAAAGAACCATGTCTTATTAGCTATAAATTCAACTCCAAGATCAAACTCTTCCTCGAGTATATCATCCTTCTCTTCATACCCCTTCTTCCTAAAAAGTTTAATAATTATATAAATAGAATATACTCCAAACTATCATTCCAAAGAAACTTCAATTAAAATATATGTTAAGTATATGTAAATTTACCTCTTAGTTAGGATCAACTTTGTCTCAACAAACTTGTTGAATTCATCTCTAATTGATAGAGGAATTTCTTCAGTAATTGATATTTTAAAAGGGTTATCACCTTTCACAATAACACGAGATACAAGAGGTTTTTCATTTTTGTTGCATTTTCTTCAGGAGAGTTGTCCAAAATCTCATAAGCTTCGACACCTTCAAACTTGAATGACTGGGCAAGAAAGAAGTGATAGCATCTTCATGTCTAGAACCTTTTGGAATAGTTGTTTTTATAGGAAGAACACCTATGGACTCATTAGCAAACTCAGAAGTTATTTTATGTATTTGACAATCAATTTGAGTGTGAGTCATCTCAATTTCATGATCTGGAGTCATCATAGATAATTGTCACGGCCCCAAACCCGAGCCCAACCCAACGGCTAGGCAAGCCCGACCAAACGCGCTCTCAACCCGAGCTGAGAGATCATAAACCATTTATTTTAAGCCATTAATAGTGAAGAAAAACCAAAATAAACTGATAGTTATGTAAGTATCCCGAAAATCTCACATAACAACGTAACTTCCTAAAGACCTGGGGTCACGAGTTTTTTTGAGCCTCTAACAATACTGAATACATGTCGGACTGAGGGAAATACAAGTGTCAGAATAACTAGAAAATAACTAGAAGATCAGAGATATGGGTCCTGCGGAAGCTGGAAGCTACCTCAATACTCTGTCAAACTGATAACCAGCAACAGCGCACGCAAATCCTATGGAGCACCTGAATCTGCACACAAGGTGGAGGGAGTAGGGGTGAGTCTACCAACTCAGCGAGTAACAACAGTAAATATAGCTTTGAAAGCAAGAAAACCCAATAATTACACAAAGTAACCTAAAACAGTGTATAACAGTATCTGCAACTGAACAACTGAACAACAATATATATATACGTGTGATGCAAATGCAGGGATGCGATGCAATGCATATGATGGTATAATCCAGTACCCACTGCGACGTGCAGCGCGAGCCACCCATATCATTTATCATCAATGGCGCTCAGTGGGGTGTGTACAGAATCCAGAGGGGCTTCTACAGCCCTAGCGCAATAACCAGCCATCTCGTGGCGAATAATCAAACCAGCCATCTAGTGGCGAAAATCAATAACCAGGCCAGTCCATGTTACATGACCGCTCATATCACACAATGTCCGTGTTACCACGTTTCTAATTACCGCTGCGGCGCGCAGCCCGAGCCACCCAAAATCAACCCAAAAATATATCATAAGCCCCTTGGGCAGTTATAAACAATGATCCTCAGCCGATATACATTTAAAAGATAGCATATGAGTTCTGAACATTTGAAATACGACTGGGTTTTGAAAACAATGTTTTAAAACCATGGACTGATAGTAAATGATATGAAATCATGCTAAAACAGTAATACCAACTACCGAAGGATATCACAGGTCGGCACTAGGACCCAAACACGGCATAAATCCCAATAATAGTCATCACAGTGTGCGTATCATACGCCAATATAGCATAAATCTCACACGGGGTTGACCAAGTCGCAATCCCTAACACGTATCATGGAGTGCGTGTCACGCCTCAACATAGCGTTACGATGTGAAAGTCCGGGGTTTCAAACCCTCAGAACAATATTTACTAGCATTACTCACCTCCAACCGATGAAATCTCAAGCTCACGACGCTTTTGACTCTCAATTCGGCCTCCTCGCGCGTCGAATCTAAACAAAAATAGAGGGAATACATCACAGAATGCCTATGGGACAATACCCGATCGAAAACAACCGAGAAATAGCCAAAATCTCGAAACTAGCAAAACTCAAGCCCCGGTCCCGCTTCTCGAAAAATTACAAAATTCACATTTTCAGAATCCTCGTCACGCCACGAGTCCATACATATCAAATTTACAAGAATTGGAGTCCATTTGACCCGTCAAATCAACACTTTAAGGTTCACTTGGGTTTCAAGCCCTAACCACCATTTTTGACATTAAAGAACTTGATTTCTAAGTGTTTAATCCATGATTTTGCACCATAATCACATATTCGAGGTCTAAGAGATCATACCTGAGGAATCCCTTCGAAAATCTCTTCAAAACCTCTCTCAATTGCCTCAGCCCGAAGTTCTATTGTTCTTCTCCTTTTCAAAATATTAACCCTCTGTTATCATTAATACTAGACGATTTCCGCTTCCGCGGTATTTTTTTGCTTCAGCGGTCCTCGTTTCCACGTCCAGTGACCTTTTCCGCGGTTTGACCATTTCCTCAGCGGCCGCTTATACGGTCGATCTTCCGCTTTCGCGACTACCGCGAACGCGGTCCCTTTGGCCGCTTCTGTGGTCTTTGATTTCCTTTTGGACACTTCTGCGGCTTATCGTCTGCTTCTGCGGACAGCGCTTAAGCGTTCCCAAGCCCGCTTCCGCAAAATCACCAGAAGCAGCAGTCATTTATGATGCTTAACTTCTGAATTCCTCGTTTAACCATCCGATATCACCTCGAGGCCCCGGGACCTCAACCAAAAACACAAACATGCCATAATACCTCATTCAAACTCGCTCGGGCTATAGAAACGCTATCTTTAACATTAAAAATCACCAAAATCATTGAATTTCATTCTAAGTTGAACTTAAACTTTCCAAACTCATATCCGATGCCGAAACCAACCAAACGAGGTCCGAATGACCTAAAAATTTGCACACATAATTGAATTCGCCTAACAAAGCTAATGCCACTCTCGAAATCCCATTACGACCCCCAGATCAAATTCTCACCTATCAACCGGATTTCTCCGAAATTCCAACTTCGCAAAAGTAGGCTAACGTTCACAACGGACCTCTGAATTCACTTCCGTTTTCATTCCCAAGTCATAAATCACTATACAAAACTAGTCGAATCAGTGAAAATTCATTCCGGGCCCTTTGACTCATAAGTCAACATCAAGTTGACTTTTTCCAACTTAAGCTTTCTTTCAAGAGACTATTTGTCTCATTTCTATCCAATCCCAACCCAAATCTCTTCAAACTAACCGAACACGCATGTCAACACATGGGGAAACATATAACTTGGATAACAGGGCTGAAATAAGAGACGACGGGTCGAGTCGTCACATCCTCCCCAACTTAAACAAACGCTCGTCCTCGAGCGTATCCAGAGCTATGCTAGAAGCAACCCAATAACCAAATGACACTTGCCAGGCATATGACCGGGGTGATCCCACGTCACCCTAACTCACACAGGTACCGAAAATACAACCTAGATGAAATTCCACAATCCATCTGGCCCATAAATCGCAGAACCTCACTGCATTACCCGAAATCATATACAAGATCAGAACGCATCTATACTCAGAATCAATCCGAACCAGCTGTAATAACCCACACCTGCAGCCTTAGGTGAATTCATACCATATATACCACATTCCAATGCTCGGAACAATAGTCTCCATTTACAGCAATTACCCACAGTACTCCATTACCAATAGGAAACCTATTATCCAGCTAAAGTCATATTCCAACAGTTGCGCATATTGCCAACGATAACTAACACATGAATTGAATAGCAGCAGTTTTTCAGATCAACCATTCATGAAGTCACTTCCAAGTTGACTACTACCAAAACAGATTTTCGGGCCAAACCTCGATATTACCCCTCTAACCAGCTGAAATCAAATCTCCTCATACTCATTAGTAACCCGATGATCACCTCGAATCTATCACACCACTTCTGGTGACATGATACCTCAATACAGGTCAAGTCACAATTGCATAATACACGCGCCAATAAGAATCAGTCTAAACATTCCTCAAATCGGGGCCAATGACTCAATCGGAATAGTTATATCTCAAGCTCATCAATACCTTTACAAAACCAAGCTGAGACCCCGTCTCACATCATAGGGATAGAGTACCTGACTCTTCCTTGAGAGGTCTTAATTCCACGTGGCCTCGCCACAATGCGCGATCCTAACTCAACTCTATTACACATGAATCACCTCGTGCTACCATCCTCAAAGTAGAAAACCATGCACAATCACTCTACATCCCCATAACATATCCAGAATTTAACATACTAAGCACGGAAAGATACGCTCGGCTTCCGAATTCCCAATAGCGGCTACAGTACCAATACAACACACATGATCCTCAATCACCGCATAGGCTGCACTAGAGAACTCCCTGTCTCCGACTACTCATAGCACACGAATCACTGTACCTGATCCAAATTTCCACAATGCGAAATACCGATTACATCTCAAGTACCCAATTATTCCATGAAAGATACTCTAAAACTCCCTTGCCATTAAACAACTCAGATACCCGCATTCAATCCCATAAGTAAATACCGTAACACTTCTGACGTATCATTTGCGGAATTACCCTCTTTCTGAAACATAGACCATCGTCAAATCACTTCCAATTAACAGTACCAATTCTTGATTACCTGAAGCTACTCATTACCTAAGACATAGCAAAACCCACCATACCTTTCAGAACTGAGTCGAAATCTCGCATACGCCCATCTCAGTTCTTTACGACATACCGCATACACAATACCCTCCATGGATAACATGAGAACTTTCATCTCCCTTCTGCGCCGCAGACATCGATGCACCCAAATAGTCTGGAACTTTCATTGATACCATTTAGGAGAAAAGTTATTGTACCCTCATGCCAGTTTACAGCCTTAGAAATGAATCCCTTCAACCTTGCCTTAATCAATAATAACTCTCCCAATTCCATCTGCACAACTAAATCGTCGTGACTGAATCCTTTTTAATTGCAACACGTTAAGAGAATCGTCAATACCCAAGAACATTTTCGGCAAAAAAAATTTACATGTGCTACCCATTACCTCGAATACACAGCGAGAACTAACCATACCCTTACCATGCCGAATCCGGTCCACTAACAAGCTATTTCATTTGCCTAGATTCCCCTCTGATTCATCTTCAAATAGATATACTCTCTTTCTTCAGCACCACAATGTCTCAACCCAGGCTCACTACATGAGACCCGAACACCAGACCGCATTGTTTAAGACCCATAGGCCACTAAATACTTCCTCCAACATTCTCAGAAATACCACATTTCCAAGTACCTTACCCGAAGGACTTCCTGCGACTCTGAATTAGTTGCCATTACTTCCCAATTTCTGATACCTAGAATTCCTGTAATCAACATAAAAATACATCTTAACCCGTTCCAAAGAAAATACTACCTTAGTCACATACTCAACCTTAAAACACATGAGGGATACATATCGAATCTCGAACACCCCAAAAGCCATTCTCAAAATCCATCCACCCTTATGCACACTGCAAATCAATTGACTTAATGAATCGAATCACACGAGACTTATCAGCACTCTGACACTACAAGACGAGAGCTCATTCCGATACAACCGAACAACTTCCTTCCCTTTACTCTAAGCACTCCTTATCAACAACTCAAGATTTTCCCTTATTTTTCTTGCATCTACGATGCACCATATAGCCTTTGGAAAAGTCTTTGCTTCACTTGTGCCACCCTCGGCTCACTCTTTGTAACCAGAACTGATTCCATCACATGCATCAAACCGGGACTAACACAGTACATAACCGTATCATCAGCCCATCAACATCAACCTCCCCAACTTATCTTGAAGCCACATATATTAAACACCCATACTCTATTGCCCTCGAAACATCATGGCGAGATTAAACTCGCTCTTTTATTATCTTGTGGAAACACGAATCATCAGAAATTCTAACTTTTCTCCAATTCTTGCATTCATTCACACAACCGACAAACCCACTCTTTAGGCAACAAAATTTCTACTAAGTCCCAAATTTTTCCAGAAACTTCGACAGAGTTTCCTTTATAATTGAGCTATCCACCCGTCAGAGAATTTCCAAAACCATCCTAACAACACATCCACAACTCGACGTAGCATCACAATGTATATCAATAACAGAAATCTCAATGCTACATGCATTATTTTATCAAAACTGACACACGAACATGCGCTGCACCTGTCCGAATCATAACATATAGAAAATACCTTTTAATTACACATCAAACCTTCTAACATACTCATAATGATCATACAATTTCAGAATAATTTGCAGGAGATACCCACCTGCTTGCTTCACTTTAATATTTCGATACATCATCCACCGTCATACTCTTCACGCATTCAATTAATCTTCCTGAGTCTGGACTCCTACCACAACACACACACTTCCTGCTAGAAGACTTGAAAAGATTCTTCACGCGACCATACCTCGGGGCAACACATCCGATTGCAATGGGAATCAAACACTTAATGGTTCATTTATTGCCTAGAAGCCCTTCTTCGATATTACCAAGTCCTACAGACACATCACGCGGCACCAACGTACTCATCATGAAGTTATTCAGCCGCTATTACTACAATTAAGGACAATACTGAACTTATAATCTCATAACACTTGCTCGCTCAATCAACACCTTGGTGCTCAAGCCATATACAGAGATTCGGCCTCAAGTCCTCTTGATTGGCCCAACGTCAACTCATAGGAATCATAATTCGCCCCTCGACCAAGGAACCACCAGCCATCAAGGCACATATAATACTGGACGCTCACGAACGCATACAACGTGAGGAAGGAATTTCAAGGGTTACTCTTTCAAGTTGAATCAAGGACGCACGATAATATTTCAAGAAAGTGGAGTGTTTCCTAAAGGTTCTGTAGCCTCCTTCTTTTAAGTGTGGTGCACGACACACCCATAAACAAGACTCTACTAAATCGGCTCATGGCTCGTGAGGCCTAGTAACGTAGGCTCTAATACCAACTTGTCACGACCCCAAACCCGGTTGTGATGGCGCCCAAGCCAACGGTTAGGCAAGCCCGACCAAATGCGCTCTCAACCCAAGCTTAGAGCTCATAAACCATTTATTTTAAGCCATTAATAGTGAAGGAAAACCAAAATAAACTGACAGTTATGTAAGTATCCCGAAAATCTCAAAGAACAACGTAACTTCCCAAAGACCTGGGGTCAATAGTTTTTTTGAGCCTATAACAATACTGAATACATATCGCAATGAGGGAAATACAAGTGTCAGAATAAATAGAAGATCAGAGATATGGGTTCTGGGAACGCTGGCAGCTACCTCAATACTCTGTCAAACTGATAACCAGCATCCGCGCACGCAAATTCTCTGGAGCACATGAATCTACACACAAGGTGCAGGGAGTAGGGGTGAGTCTACCAACTCAGCGAGTAACAACAGTAAATAAAGCTCCGAAAGCAAGAAAACCCAATAATTATGCAAAGTAAGCTAAAACAGTGTATACCAGTATCTACAACTGAACAACTGAACAATAATATATATATATATATATATATATATATATATATATATATATATATGTGTGTGTGTGTGTGTGTGTGTGTGTGTGTGTGTGTGTGTGTGTGTGTGTGTGTGTGTGCGTGATGCAAATGCAAGGATGTGATGCAATGCATATGATGGTACAATCCAGTACCCACTGCGGCGTGCAACCCGAGCCACCCATATCATTTATCGTCGACGACGCTCACTGGGGGTGTGTATAGACTTTGGAGGGGCTCCTACGGCCAGCGCAATAACCAGCCATCTCATGGAGAATAGTCAAACCAGCCATCTCGTGGCGAATAATCAAACCAACCATCTAGTGGCGAAAATGAATAACCAGGCCAGTCCATGTTACCTGACCACTCATATCACACAGTGTCTGTGTTACCACTATTTCTAATTACCGATGCGGCACGCAGCCCGAGCCACCCAAAATCAGTCTAGAAAATATATCATAAGCCCCTTGGGCAGTTATAAACAATGATCCTCAGCTGATATACATTTAAAAGATAGCATATGAGTTCTGAACATTTGAAATACGGCTGGGTTTTGAAAACAATGTTTTAAAACCATGGACTGATAGTAAATGATATGCAATCACGCTAAAATAGTAATACCAACTCCCGAAGGATATCAAAGGTCGGCACTAGGCCCCAAACACGGCATAAAGCCCAATAATAGTCATCACAATGTGTGTATCATATGCCAATATACCATAAATCTCACATGGGGTGGACCAAGTCGCAACCCCCAACAATATCCGACCCCGCACTTGTCATGGAGTGTATGTCACGCCTCAACATAGCGTTACGATGTGAAAGTTCGGGGTTTCAAACCCTTAGAACATCATTTACTAGCATTACTCACCTCGAACCGATGAAATCTCAATCTCGCAACGCCTTTGCCTCTCAATTCAGCCTCCTCGCATGTCGAATCTAAACAAAAACAGAGCGAATACATCACCGAATGCCTATGGGACAATACCCAATCGAAAACAACCGAGAAATAGCAAAAATCTCGAAACTAGCAAAACCCGAGCCCCGGGCTCGCTTCTCGAAAAATTACAAAATTCACATTTTCAGAATCCTCGTCATGCCACGAGTCCATACATATCAAATTTACCTGAATCGGAGTCCATTTGACCCTTCAAATCAACACTTTAAGGTTCACTTGGGTTTCAAGCCCTAACCACCATTTTTGACATTAAAGACCTTGATTTTTAAGTGTTTAATCCATGATTTTGCACCATAATCATATATTCGAGGTCTAAGAGATCATACCTGAGGAATCCCCTCGAAAATCTCTCCAAAACCTCTCTCAATCGCCTCAGCCCGAAGTTCTATTGTTCTTCTCCTTTTCAAGATATTAACCCTCTGTTATCATTAAAACTGGACGATTTCCGCTTCCGCAGTATTTTTCCGCTTCAGCGGTCCTCGCTTCTGCATCCAGTTGCTCGCTTTCGCGGTCAAACCATTTCCTCAGCGGCCGCTTCTGCGGTCGATTTTTCGCTTCTGCGACTACCGCGAACTCGGTCCCTTTGGCCGCTTCTGTGGTCTTTGACTTCCTTTTGGCCGCTTCTGCGGCTTATTGTCCGCTTCTGCGGACACCGCTTAAGCGGTCCCAAGCCCGCTTTCGCGAAAATACCAGAAGCAGCAGTCATTTATGATGTTTAACTCCAAAATTCCTCGTTTAACCATCCGATATCACCCCGAGGCCCCCGGGACCTAAACCAAAAACACAAACATGCCCTAGTACCTCATTCAAACTCGCTCGGGTTATAGAAACGCTATCTTTAACATAAAAATCACCAAAATCATTGAATTTCATTCTAAGTTGAACTTAAACTTTCCAAACTCATATCCGATGTTGAAACCAACCAAACAAGGTCTGAATGATCTGAAAATTTGCACACATATTCGAATTCGCGAAGCTAATGTCACTCTCGGAATCCCATTCCGACTCCCGGATCAAATTCTCACCTATCAACCGGGTTTCTCCAAAATTCCAACTTCGCCAAAATAGGCTAACTTTCACAATGGACCTCCGAATTCACTTTCGTTTTCATTCCCAAGTGATAAATCACTATCCGAAACTAGTCGAATCATCGAAAATCCATTTCGGGCCCTCTGACTCATAAGTCAACATCGGGTTGACTTTTTCCAACTTAAGCTTTCCTTCAAGAGACTATTTGTCTTATTTCTATCCAATCCCAATCCAAATCTCTTCAAACTCACCGAACAACATGTCAACACATGGGAAAACATATAACGGGGATAACGGGGCTGAAATATAAGAGAGACGGGTCGGTCGTCACAATAATAATTTTTTATCAACATTTGAAGCTGGAACATCTTCATTGAAGGACTCTTTAGTCATTTTAGAAGCTGGAATATGTTCATTTCTTTTTCGCTTACGAAGCTCAGCTGTTAATTTATGAGTCTCTAAATCATGCGTTTCCAATCATTTTTCATCATCTGGAGTTCCAACATCAACAAAACCAGATGCTACATAAAAAGCACATTAATATGTAAGAAAATATATAAATAAATTTTTATTCTGTAAATGATTGTATTCCAGTATGTTATGCTGGAAAGTTATTATAATAGAGTTGAGTTTTGTTTGACTCGAGTAAATTTTACGTGATGTCTGCCATGTCTAAGCCTTTTCCCCAGCTAATTATACTGGACATAATTTACAGGCTCATGTCATCCAGTATAATTTTCAGGCACGTAGTCTAGTGTGTTTTACCTTGTCGTCCTGTATGTTATACTGGGTCAGTTTTCATTCCTTATGATTCATGTCATCCAGTATAATTTACTAATACGTTGTCTAGTGCGTGTTACCTTGTTGTCATGTATGTTAATTGGGTGAGTTTTCATTCTTTCTGATTCATGTCTTCCAGTATAATTTACATGTTTTATAGTGTGTATTATTTTGTTGTCGTGTTTGTTATACTGGGCGAGTTTTAATTCCTTCTAGTTCATGTCATCCAGTATAATTTACTGGTAATATAGTTTACAAGTCTAAAACTAAGTGTGATATGCACCCGAGACCCCTAATTAACTATTACAATGCATCCAAATAACATAATGCAGACTCGCTTGCGCAATTAGAAGTCTAAAATAATATCTACAACGACAAGTTGGATTTAAAGAAACTAAAGCAGTAAAACAGTATATTTTATATTATACCTTGTTTGATTTCATTTAGTGAATCCTTTCACATTTCCAATGTGGTGTTTTAGCATAAAAAAATTAAAATAAAATGATATTAGATGTAAAACAACCAAAAGAAAAAAGAAAAAAAATAATAAGTACTATTATACCTCTAACATGTTGTTCTTCATTGAATTAATAGCATTGAACAGCTCAACAAATTTCTCATCAAGATAATATTTTAAAACCACAAGTTCTTCCTTGTATTCCTTCTTCAATGATGATACTTTTTTTTCAATTCATCTTGCCCATCTTGCAAAATCTTAAATTGAGTATACCACTCACTAGGTTTCATTGACGGGTCAACACAAGCTTCACGTATACCTTGATTTTGGCTATGAATATACTCCACCACCTTCCCACTCTTTTTATTTGTTGTCATAACATTAATGTTAGATAATACGCTTAACGCTAGAGGGGGTGAATAGCGTTATAATAAAATTTAGCGTAAACTTGCGGAAATTAAAATTTGCAGGAAATAATTAAGTGCGTTAAATAAACAAAAAGGAAAGAACGCACCGATGTATTCTGGTTCACCACAATACGTGGCTAGTCCAGTCCCCGAGAGACTCTCTCGAGATTTTCCACTAACTTGTCAAGCTTACGGGTGCTCAACAAACCTTTACAACTTAAGGACACAAGCCTTAACACCTTTGCTCGGAGATACAACACTCCAAGACTTCAACCAAGGAAACACAAGTTCCTTACAACAAGAGAATCACAATTCTCTTACAAGTGTACAAAACACTAAACACTCAAACAAAACACTCCTTAATGAGTAGATATGAGTAAAAGAAGTAAGCTCAAGATCACAACAACTATGGACAAGACTTTGGCTCTCAAAAGCTTTATGAAATGAATATAAAATGATAAACAATAGTATGCAAGCTTATAGCAATAGAATGATCAGTTGTTGTGTGTTGTTGTGTTTAAAACACTGAAATGAAGCAGTATTTATAGTTGAAAAACTTGGCATTACCGTTGCCTAATTGCCAATTAAGAGTTGCTGATTTTACTCTGTGACAATCGATTGTCAGGAAGCCACAATCGATTGTTTGCCAATCGTTCCAAAAATCAATCCCAGATTTTACGCTTAACAATCGATTGTCCAAGATCAACAATCGATTATTGGCAACGTTCAAAAAATCATTTCCAGATTTTACGTAAAACAATCGATTATACCAAATCAATAATCGATTATTCAGCAACGTTCAAAAAATCCTTTCCAGATTTTAATTTCAACAATCGATTGTACAAAATCAACAATCGATTATTCAGCAACGTTCAAAAAATCTTTTTCAGATTTAAATATCAACAATGGATTGTACAAAATCAACAATCGATTACCTGACGGTATTTGAAAACTTTACGACAACGGTCAGCTTCACAATCGATTGTGCAAAGTTAACAATCGATTATTTATCAGATTTTGAAAATCATTTTAGACACTGCCTCGTGACAATCGATTGTTGTATACTCACAATCGATTATTTAATAACTTTGAAAAAGTCTGGAAGTCACTGCCTCAACACAATCGATTGTCATAAGTTCACAATCGATTATTTTGTGACTTTGAAAAATCTGATGGACACTGTCTCTTCACAATCGATTGTCATTAGCTTCACAATCAATTATTCTGAGTTTTGAAAAACTTTGATGGACACTGCCTCATCACAATCGATTGTCATAAGGTTCACAATCGATTGTCATGCAGGTTTTGAAAAACCTGATGCTCACTGCCTTAACACAATCGATTGTCATTAGTTCACAATCGATTGTCATGCAGTCTTGGCTTAACATAATCGATTATCATAAGTACATAATCGATTATCTTAGTCCAGTTTTTAGAGGCATGTTTAAAATCATTTTGACTGAAGTAAATATGCATGATTTAAAATCATTTAGCATTAAATTAAATATGCATGATTTTGTAAAAAATAGTTTTACGAGAGAAGCCATGTCATGAGTCAAGTTGTCGGATCAAGATCACAATTAAGAACAACTCATTTAAACTATAGAACTTTGTCTTGTGCTTGAATCTCGTTATCCACCAATTGTGTGCTTGTACTTGAACTTCGTCATATATCAATTTGCGCTTGTTTGTCATTCATCAAAACCTACACATAAGAACACACGTTTTAGTATAAGGCCTTGAGAGCGTGTTTCCAACAATTTCCCCCTTTTTGATAATGGCAAACTTTAAGCGGGTTATGCAAATAAAACAGTTTATAAAGACGATTCAAGACAAGTAAAGATATGCAATAAGTATGCGATTAGTTCCCCCTCAATATATGAATTCCCCCTCAATTTAAGCTTATAAATATTGAGAGTGCATACCCGTTATCTTTCCCCTTTTGCCATTAGCAAAAATAATATAGGAAGATGCCAAAGATGTAAATAAAACTTGTTTATTTATTGGAAAGAAAACGTGATTACTTAAAGAGAGTACAATAGCTCAAGTAATAGCAGAACAATCGATTATTGATACGAGATAATCGATTATTTAGACGACAGAGACCGATTTTTCTGAAGAAGACTTGATTATTGCGCGTCATGCTTTATAATTCCCCCTACCTTTAGGGCGATACCTGCAAAAATTCGTTAGACGTCTCCGACGCTCAAGTTAGAAATCATGTAAGATAAAAAGATGCAATGCATGACTTAGATCAACGTGGAGTCGAGAATCCCGAGTTCACTACGAATTCTGAAGAAGGACTCTTTCTCTAAGGGCTTAGTAAAGATGTCGGCCAATTGGTCTTTGGTTTCAACAAATTCGATTTCGACATCGCCCTTGAGAACGTGATCTCTTATAAAATGATGTCTAATTTTAATGTGTTTTGTTCGCGAATGAAGAACGGGGTTCTTCGTCAAGCATATGGCACTAGTATTATCACATCTAAGAGGGATATGATCAAGACTTAGGCCATAGTCCAAGAGTTATTGTTTCATCCATAGGATTTGAGTGCAACAACTCCCCGCGGCTACATATTCAGCCTCGGTTGTGGACAATGCAACACTTACTTGTTTCTTCCTAAACCAAGAAACGAGAGAGCTACCGAGCAAATGGCAAGTGCCACTAGTGCTCTTGCGGTCCAATTTGCATCCAGCAAAATCGGAGTCGGAATAGCCAACGAGCTGGCATGAAGAACCTTTGGGGTACCATAGACCCACATTTGTAGTACCAACAAGGTACTTCAAAATCCGTTTTACCGCAGTAAGGTGAGACTCCTTCGGACACGATTGATAACGGGCGCATAAGCACACGCTAAACACGATGTCCGGACGACTAGCAGTAAGATAGAGAAGAGAGCCGATCATACCTCGATACTTCTTAGTGTCGACTTCCTTACCTTTCTCATCTTTGTCTAGATGATCGGATGTGCTCATGGGAGTCGCCATTGCTTTTGTATTGTTCATTTCAAATCGTTTCAGCAATTCTTTGCAATATTTGGCTTGGCAAATGAACGTACCTTCTTTCATTTGCTTTACTTGTAATCCCAAAAAGAATGTTAACTCACCCATCATAGACATCTCAAATTCGCTTGTCATTAAATCGGAAAATTCCTTGCATAAGACATTGTTAGTAGCACCAAATATGATATCATCCACATATATTTGAACTAATAAAATATCATTGTTTTTATGCTTAACAAAAAGGGTGGTGTCAACTTTCCCCCTAATGAAATCATTTTCCAATAGAAATTTACTCAATCTTTCATACCAAGCTCGGGGAGCTTGTTTTAAACCATAGAGAGCCTTTTTGAGTTTGAAAACATGATCGGGAGATTTAAAATCTTCAAAACCGGGGGGTTGTTCAACATAAACTTCTTCTTGTATAACACCATTTAGAAAAGCACTTTTCACATCCATTTGATATAAATTGAAATTCATAGAAGAGGCAAAAGCGAGCAATAGACGAATAGCTTCTAATCTAGCTACGGGAGCATATGTTTCTTCATAGTCAATACCCTCTTCTTGATTATAGCCTTTAGCTACAAGACTAGCTTTGTTTCTAGTGATTACACCATTTTCATCTAGTTTGTTTCAAAAAACCCATTTCGTACCAATTATGGTATGATTTTCGGGTCTTGGCACCAAATCCCAAACGTCATTCCGTTTGAATTGGTTAAGCTCCTCTTGCATTGCCAAGGTCCAAAATTCATCCCCAATTGCTTCAGAGATGGTTGTTGGTTTAATTTGAGACACAAAAGCAGTATGTCCTAAGGTGTTCTTAAGGGAGTTTCGGGTACTTACCTTTTCTCCGACGTCGCCAATTACCTATTCGAGAGGGTGATCTTTAATTGTCCTACACTCGTTAGGCATTTTCGTTTCATTCTCCAATTGTGGCGCTTCCTCCGTTGGTTGTTTCAAAATTTCGTCTTGATTTTCTTTAGGCGTTTCCTCTTGTATTTTGTCTTTCAAGCTATCTAAAATACCTGCAAGATCAAAACCGGTATCCTTTCTCGCCAAGCGAGCATTATTTTCAGCAAATACAACATGAGGGGATTCCTCCACAGTTTCGGTTCTTTTATTAAAGACCCTATATGCTTTGCTACGTGAGGAATAACCAATGAAAGTTCCCTCATCGGACTTAGCATCAAATTTTCCCAATTGATCTTTGCCATTGTTATGAATAAAACATTTACAACCGAATACTCTAAAATGGGAGATATTTGGTTTCCTTCCCTTATAGAGTTCATAGGGAGTTTTCATGAGTATAGGCCTTATGACTACTCTATTTAAGATGTAGCATGCGGTACTCACGGCATCCGCCCAAAAATGTTTAGGAATCTTGGCCTCTTCGAGCATGGTTCTAGCCATCTCTTCGAGACACCTATTTTTCCTTTCCACCACCCCATTTTGTTGTGGTGTACGTGGAGCGGAAAAGGTATGCTCGATACCGAGTTCGTCACAAAAGTCCGCAAAGTGATTGTGATCAAAATCTCCCCCATGATCACTTCTAATTGAAGTGACGGTTGTTTCCTTCTCGTTTTGAACACGCTTAAGAAAGTATTTAAAATTCTGAAAAGCATCACTTTTATTGGCAAGAAATAAAGTCCAAGTAAATCTAGAATAATCATCAACAATCACAAAAGCATAACGATTTCTTCCTAGACTTTCAATGCGAGATGGTCCGAATAGATCCATGTGAAGCAATTGCAATGGTCTAGAAGTTGAAACAATATTTTTGGATTTGAAAGATGCTTTTGTTTGCTTCCCTTTTTGACAAGAATCACAAATAGAGTCATTTTCAAATTTCAAATTGGGAAGGCCAATAACTAAGTTTTGAGAAATCAATTTGTTCAAAAGATGCATGTTTATATGAGCAACTCTACGATGCCACAGCCAAGTATCATCCTCTTTGCTCATAAGACAATCAACATATTCGGGTGAGGAATTAGCAAGATCAACCATATAAATATTATCCACTCTAAAACCACAAAGGATAATTTTAAAATCACTACGTCTAAACACTAAGCATTCATCCGAATCAAATAGGGCAAGATTTCCCTTGTCACATAATTGACTTATGCTCAAGAGATTATGCTTTAAACCTTTCACAAGTAATATATGCTTAATAGAGGAATTTTCATCCTTACCGACCGATCCGATGCCAATAATCTTTCCTTTATTGTTATCCCCAAAAATCACACTTCCTCCTTCTTTGTGTTCTAGTTGAAGGAATTTGGATTCGTCTCCCGTCATATGTTTGGAGCATCCACTATCAAGGTACCATAGTACACTTGATCCCTTCAAACACACCTACAAAACAAATTAATGCGTTTTAGGTACCCATGCCATTTTGGGTCCTTGAGGGTTAGGCATATTATAATGATGCGATTGAGTGATATGTCTATGTCGTGTAAAACATGCAGGGGCAATATGACCAATGCGTCTACAATAAGGACAAGTCACGTTGGGGTTATGCATCCTTCTAGGTTCATAGTAACTTGATGGACGAAAATGAATTACTCTATTTTCATTCTGACTATTGCGCATTTCATGAGAATCATTTCTCCTACTATTAGTTCTAAAATGAGCAGCATTTCTAGAGTAATGGTCATGTCTAGATGTTCTAAAAGGTTCAAAACTCCTTCTAGTGTTTGGCCTAGAATATGCATCATTTCTAGGGTAGTCATTTCTAGGTGGTAAGTCATTTCTAGGTCTTCTAAAATGTTCAACATTTGTTCTAGCATGCATATTTGTTCTAGGATTGCTATTTCTACGATAAGCATTTGTTTTATTAATCCTAGGTTGAGCCTTAGGTGGTTGGGGTTTGGCGTCAACCTTTTCTTTAGGCTCATTCTTAAAGCCTATGCCATGCTTGGTTGATTTCAAATTAACAAGGACCTTATTCAAATTTTTGTGGGAAGAATTAAACTTATCTAAGGTACCTTTAAGTCTATCTACCTCATTTTCAAGATGCATGCAAGAAGAGCAATTTTTAATAGAACTTTCTGGCTTGCCGGCGCTTCTTTTTCCGAAAAACTTGTTTTCCTCTTTCAGCTTCTCATTTTCTAAAACCAGTTTTTCTAACTCCTTTTCTTTCAAAGAAAACTGTTTTTGAAAATCTTTTTCTTTTAGAGAAGCATTTTCTTTTATGCTCTTGACAGTTTTTGAAGCTTTAATAAATTCAGTATATAGCTCATCAAAAGCAGTTCGCATTTCTTCAAGAGTAAAGAAGTTTTTAGAGGAGATTTGACATACCTCATCTTGCTTGTCTTCTTGCGCCATAAGACAAAGGTTGGCGGCTTCGTCTTCTTCTTCTTCGCTTGACTCATCTCCGGAGTCTCCTCCCCAAGAAATGTATGCACGTTGCTTCTTAAAAGGTTTCTTCTCCTTTTTGATGTTTGGGCAATTTGATTTGATGTGCCCGGTTTCACCGCATTCATAGCACTTTATTTGCTCGCCTTGATTTTTACCCTTTCGTTCATACTCCTTTCGCATGAACTTTTGAAATCTCTTGATAACGAGTCCAAACTCGTTGTCTCCGTCCTCATCAACTTGAGGTTGAGTTGTGCTTGACTTAAGCGCTATTCTTTGCCTCCTTTGATCATCAACAAGAGGGTTAAGTATTGTAGATTCATAAGTCTTAAGGTTACCTCTTAATGCGTCGATTGTGACATTTGAGACGCCTATGGATTCTTGAATTGCGTCGGCCTTTGATCGCCATGCCGGAGTGAGACTTCTAAGTATTTTTCGAACAAGTTCTCTATCCGTGAATGTCTTCTTGAGGGCATGTAGGTCATTTACGATTATTGAAAATCGTTCGAACATTTCATCCACCCTTTCACCTTCCTTCATGTGAAATAATTCATAAGCATGGATTAGGAAATCAATTTTAGCTTCCCTTACCTGGTCCGTACCTTCGTACGTAATTTCCAGCTTGTCCCACATTTCTTTTGCCGTTGTGCAACACGATATTTTCCTGTAATCGTCAGCATTTACAGCACAATATAATAAATTAATTGCTTTAGCATTATTTTGAACCTTTCGGATATCATCCGCGTCATATTCTTCTTCGGACTTAGGAACCCATTCGCTTTCAATCTTTTTGGTTGGAATTTGATTTCCCTTCGTTATCACCTTCCAGAGATGAAAGTTGTTTGCTTGAAGGAAAATTTTCATCCTCTCTTTCCAGTACGTGTAGTTTGTACCGTTGAATAGAGGTGGTCGTGTGGAGCATTGTCCTTCATCAATTCCTGCAAAAGAGTCACGAGTAGAAGCCATGGATGGTTCTCTCAAACTGTTAAGTCTTCAGAGAGTTGGGCTCTGATACCAATTGTTAGATAATACGCTTAACGCTAGAGGGGGGGGGGGGGTGAATAGCGTTATAATAAAATTTAGCGTAAACTTGCGGAAATTAAAATTTGCAGGAAATAATTAAGTGCGTTAAATAAACAAAAAGGAAAGAAAGCACCGATGTATTCTGGTTCACCACAACATGTGGCTAGTCCAGTCCCCAAAAGACTCTCTCGAGATTTTCCACTAACTTGTCAAGCTTACGGGTGCTCAAGAAACCTTTACAACTTAAGGACACAAGCCTTAACACCTTTGCTCGGAGATACAACACTCCAAGACTTCAACCAAGGAAACACAAGTTCCTTACAACAAGAGAATCACAATTCTCTTACAAGTGTACAAAACACTAAACACTCAAACAAAATACTCCTTAATGAGTAGATATGAGTAAAAGAAGTAAGCTCAAGATCACAACAACTATGGACAAGACTTTGGCTCTCAAAAGCTTTATGAAATGAATATAAAATGATAAACAATAGTATGCAAGCTTATAGCAATAGAATGATCAGTTGTTGTGTGTTGTTGTGTTTAAAACACTGAAATGAAGCAGTACTTATAGTTGAAAAACTTGGCATTATCGTTGCCTAATTGCCAATTAAGAGTTGCTGATTTTACTCTGTGACAATCGATTGTCAGGAAGCCACAATCGATTGTTTGCCAATCGTTCCAAAAATCAATCCCAGATTTTACGCTTAACAATCGATTGTCCAAGATCAACAATCGATTATTGGCAACGTCCAAAAATCATTTCCAGATTTTACGTAAAACAATCGATTATACCAAATCAATAATCGATTATTCAGCAACGTTCAAAAAATCCTTTCCAGATTTTAATTTCAACAATCGATTGTACAAAATCAACAAATTATTCAGTAATGTTCAAAAAATCTTTTTCAGATTTAAATATCAACAATCGATTGTACAAAATCAACAATCGATTACCTGACGGTATTTGAAAACTTTACGACAACGGTCAGCTTCACAATCGATTTTGCAAAGTTAACAATCGATTATTTATCAGATTTTGAAAATTATTTTAGACACTGCCTCGTGACAATCGATTGTTGTATGCTCACAATCCATTATTTAATAACTTTGAAAAAGTCTGGAAGTCACTGCCTCAACACAATCGATTGTCATAAGTTCACAATCGATTATTTTGTGACTTCAAAAAATCTGATGGACACTGTCTCTTCACAATCGATTGTCATTAGCTTCACAATCGATCATTCTGAGTTTTGAAAAACTTTGATGGACACTGCCTCATCACAATCGATTGTCATAAGGTTCACAATCGATTGTCATGCAGGTTTTGAAAAACCTGATGCTCACTGCCTTAACACAATCGATTGTCATTAGTTCACAATCGATTGTCATGCAGTCTTGGCTTAACATAATCGATTATCATAAGTACATAATCGATTATCTTAGTCCAGTTTTTAGAGGCATGTTTAAAAATCATTTTGACTGAAGTAAATATGCATGATTTAAAATCATTTAGCATTAAATTAAATATGCATGATTTTGTAAAAAATAGTTTTACGAGAGAAGCCATGTCATGAGTCAAGTTGTCGGATCAAGATCACAATTAAGAACAACTCATTTAAACTATAGAATTTTGTCTTGTGCTTGAATCTCGTTATCCACCAATTGTGCGCTTGTACTTGAACTTCGTCATATATCAATTTGCGCTTGTTTGTCATTCATCAAAACCTACACATAAGAACACACGTTTTAGTATAAGGCCTTGAGAGTGTGTTTCCAACAATTAATACTATCAATCATTTGCTTCTCCAAATTATTAGCACAAACACTTTTCAGTTTTGATGTTTCATTAACATCTTTCCTCTGTTTCTTCAAATTACTACCATCTTTTCCCTTCTTCTCTAAAACATTAGAAGGTCTCCCTTTCCTTTTAGCATTCTCATTAATCATCATTTTGCACTGACTTTATAAAGTCTCAGGTGGACGATCAACAAAATCATCATCTGAAGTAACATGTATATGATCAACATTATCCTCAATCTCATTGTCAAGACACATATTCCTTAAATTCAACTACATACATACAATTTAATAAATTTTAGTAAAACAATTATATATAGCAAAAGTAAGTCTTAATACATGAGAAACACAAAAAAGAAATTATATTACCTTCTCAGATGGTAAGCCATATAGCTTATTGTTTAACTCTTCAAATTTCAGCTGCCGCGTAACACTCAATCGAAGAATTGGCGGAGATATATTTTGACACCTACAAGCAACATAACTATCCAAATTTCCAAAACATTCATAGAACCATACTTGAACAGCATAAGGGAATCCCGAAATCCAATAATACTGTCGTTGCTTATCCAAAATACCTGACTTTGTTCTTACTGTTTCCTCGTATAAATCTATTCCCCATGGATAACTATTGTAATCACCCATGTCAATCAAGTACAAGTATTTCTTATCAATATATTTGGTGTTCTTAATAGAAAAAAGGAATGAATATACAACAAATAGTACTGCTATCTTAATAGCATCTTCATCAGAGTCAAATGTTTTTGTAAAAAAAATTCCAGAAGGTTATGTCTAGAAACAAAAGGGTAATCCTTAAAATACTTTGCAATTGAAGTATAATTGTTTTGCCTAACTTCATTACAAAGCTGTACATCACGGGTACATTTAAATTCAGTTACAAAAGCAAATTCTGCCAATCCAAAATGTAGCTTTACCCCATTGATAAAAGACACCATTTGATTCGCTTTCCCGTATTCTACCTCCTTGGTTAACAAATAATATATTAATTGTATTTGTAATTTTATACTAGGCAAATTCAATAAATAGCCAAAACAAGTTGACTTAGAAAGTTCAAGTTGCTTTGCTGGCAATTTTGTTTTCAAATTGCTAACAATCTCATAATTGAAGTTATTGCCAAGTATTGGTCTATCACTTGCATTAACCTGCAATTGAATACAAATACATATATAAGTATATTACATGGTAAGCATTATACAGATCATGAATAAATAAAATAATTTCTAATATATTTTACCTTCAAATTTGATTTGGACTTTCTTCTTGTATGAGTACTTGATTCAGAATCATTCCTCTTTTTTGTATGCTTTATATTATTTTGAGAAACATCAACTTCTGATTCCTTGATACTTTTGGAACCATTAATTTCGCATTCCTTAGCACATTGAGAACGCGTTATTCTGATACTAGCTGACCCATAGGTATTCGAAGCTGATCTAGAGGTATTTCGTGCTTTTGTTCTACTTGCTGATGATGATACAGCAACTGCATGTGCACTTGGAGCATCTTCCATATAAGATTCTGTCATTGTAATAGAATAATTTTCGTTCTGCCTAACAAAATCAGAAAAATCTGATGACACTGATATTGGTTGAATAGGGTTTTTACGGTTGAGAGAGTGCTTTCTACCCATAAAACGTCAATTGTTCGAAACAAAGCTTGGCATTTCAAAAATTAAATTTCGAGAACAAGCGACTAAACCCTAAATATGGTCATTTGGAAATTGGAGGTACGCTTTAGGCGTAAAATAGGTTTTTTGGAAATTGAAATAATTATATTAATGAAAATATAATTATTTTTGTGACACATCTCCCAATGTATATTTGTGGTATAGAACGTATAAATAACTGCACAATTTTTTGTATAAAATATTACGGCACTTCTATGTAACATAGTTAAAATAGATATTCCATAATAATATAAATCGATGTGTATAATAGAATAAAAATAATAAATTACTTAATACAATTTATTATAGTAGGATTGGACACTTCCAATACAAAATACGGGATAATACACTATTAGATGGTTTATATACATTAAAATATGCAGGAGAAATTCGAGGTACGCTTTACTGAATGACTCAACGTTAAAAAGCAATATAAAGTCTATTATTTAATTGAAACAATATAGGATTAAAATTTTTGGATTATTCCTGTCCACTAATATCTACAGGACATAGTGGTTTCTCAATATAGATCTCCAGTGTAATATACAGGAATCAAAATATTAAATTATTTAATTTAGGTAAATTGTCCTAATTACCGAGTTTCCACTATTATCCAATTATCCATAATAATATACTGGCTTATATCACTTCATCTGTTGTATTAAACCATATTTTATAGAGAGTAATCAAAATTTGACGAATTTAGTGTGAAATAATTAGAATTATTCACGTCCAGTAGTAAATACAGGCCGTAATGGTTTAAACATATATACCTCCAGTATAATCTACAGGAAATAAAATATAAAATTATTCAACTGTACCAATATAGGATTAAAATTTTTGGATTATTCCAGTCCAGTAATATGTTCAGGACATAGTGGTTTTGCATAGATCTCCAGTGTAATATACATGAAACTAAATATTAAATTATTTAATTCAGGTAAATTATCCTAATTACCGAGTTTCCAATATTTTTCAATTATCCATTATAATATACCGGCTTATATCATTTCATCAGCTGTATTCCACCATATTTTATATAGGGAATAATCAAAATTGGACGAATTTAGTGTTAAATAATTAGGATTATTCACGTCCAGTATTAAATACAGGACGTAGTGGTTTATTTAAACATATATACCTCCAGTATAATGTACAGGTAAAAAGATATGAAATTATTTAATTTCTCTCAATTGTTCTAGATATTATTTTTAACTTCTCAATTACAATATACTAGCTTATATGCCTTCATAAATAGTACTTCTAGTAAAATTTACTGGAGATTATGGTTTCACAAGAAAAATCTCTAGCATGTTTTACAGGAAGCAACCAAAATAAGAACTCCAATTCTATAAACTTTACTGCATGATATGCTTTCACATATTAGATTCTGCAACATAATACACATGACGCAAAACATTTTAAAATTCAAACTACAAAATCTGCATATATATCAACAAATTAATTATATTTAACATATAATTCAAAAATTATATTCATAAAGTTATTTCGAATTCAAAACTGCCATAATTTAAAGGATATTTACAAAAGTTATTTCCTTCATTTCCATAATCATCATCAACCATCTCTGGAGGACTTTCATACCTTGATTTGTGTTTCCATTCTGCCTGCGTCCACAGACTAAAACCAAGATACTGATGATAGTATTTGATCGTATTGGGCACAATTGACATAACATCTTTGCCCTGCATAAACATTTCAACAAACCTTATAACAAATGCACCACAACTTGTGCTTCCTATCTGTTTTGGTGATTCTTTCCGCTGAAGAACAAATGGTTTATACTCATGACTAAATGTAGGATGCAAGTCACTAAATTTACAATACACCAAAACTATAGGAATAAATTCTTAATATCGACGAAGCTGCTTCTTTATAACTTCATACTCATATCCATTGTACATAGAATCATACACATCAATGGTCTTCTCATTCAAGTCCAACATTTCCAAGTAATAATGAGTGGAACAATTCAAGGAACCTTTACCATCTACAATTGGTGCAGGAATTCGAATCGGAAAGAAAACTTTATCAACTGATGACCATGGAATCCCACACCTACGATTCTCACCCAATACATACTGAATAAGACCAAATCCCATTCCTTCATTCCAAAATTCAAATTCAGTAAATTTTTCTGGATATTTATGCCAGTCACTATATGCAAATTCTAAACAACCACTAAAGTCCACATCTGTTGTTGTTGAAGGAAATGGATACTCATTGATGTGATATATATGCTTCTTCCTCAAAAAATACATTGACACATCTATGTGCTGAATATAAAACAAACAAAAAAATATATCAAAGTAATATTAAAGCAAATCAAAAGTTCAAAACGTAAAAGATATATACATACCGCATCAATTAATGTATAGTTATCATAAACAATCTCTTTATAGAACATTCTTAATCACACTTTCTCATTGTAAAGTTGATATAGCTTTCCTTCCGGTACAGGATCTTCTTTGTATATATCGGTTACATTCCTAATAAAACAAGGACAAATCAAATATGAAAAATAAAAAAAAGTGAAATTTTAATAACATAAATATCAAATAAAAAAAATTCAATGAACTAAATATCAAAACTCACTTTGGTAGACGACCTCTTCTCTTGTTCGCCTTTAAATATGCTTCAAAATTATCCTCAGCGCGTTTGATTGTTTTTCGATAATGCCAGCAACATCTTCGAACATATTTTGGATTCCTATTCAGACCTTTACAAGTTCCATTATATGGAGATTTTAAATGCCAACTCGCACAACCAAAACTTTTTCCTCTACCAAGCAATTCTTCTTCTGCATTCACACTTTGTGCAATCTGTGGTACTTCTGCTCCTGCCGCTTCTTTTCCTTTACAGGAAGCAAAATTTTCTTTTTCATTTTCATCTGTTCCTTCTTATCATCCAGTTGAGAAATAAACTTAGCAACTTTAAGAGAAGAATCATAAATTCCCTCATCCACATTTGAATATAAAATAATATTTTTATCACAATCATTTTTTGTATATCAGCAGAAATAGGTTGTTCAGCAGGGGTGCAATCAACACTAGGTTTAGGAACATTTGATATACTTGATTGTGATAAAATATTAAAATTGGGGCACGAGTCCATAGAATTCCTCTTTCGTTTCCTAGTGTACAATTTTCTCTGTTTCAAAAAAAAAAAAAGGAAAGATTATTAGAACTGAAAAACATATTGAAATGAAATAAATTAATTACTGATCCAGTATAATATACTATACAAAATAGTCTGCAGATGCTACTTTCCCAGTATAATATACTGGACAACAACGTAAACTCATTAGAATTTCAGTAAAATATACAGGAATCAAAGAAAACTCATACATAATATAACTATCCTCCAGTATAACATGCTGGTAAGCAATCAAAATCAAATATTTTTTCAGGGTTCTAATAAAAAAAACAAAGAAATTATAACTCAAAAAAGAAATTGAAAAATAAAATAAAATTCTACTATAAAAAGAACTAATCAAGTATAACATACCATAGAAAAAACTTAGACACAGGAAATAACAAAACTGTGCAAACTAACCTGCTGAATCTTTTCAATAATTTCATGAACAGCAAGAGGTGATTTTTTCTTTCAATTCTGTTTCAACTCTTTCAACATTATCTTTATTTTCTTTGATGCACATTTCAGAAAGATTTGCCAGACTAGTCTCAGCTTCTCTTTCCTTTGCTCCAGATGCTGCATTCATATTTACTAAAGGAATAACTTGTTCCATTTCAGGTGAATCCAAAATTATATTTCCTTTTTTAATATCACGAAAAATGGCTTGAACATCTGTACCTCTTGTTACAGCATCTGTTGCACTTCCCCGAGAGACTCCAATTGTATTATTTTGCACAATAGTTTGACTACACTGTGGCGACCATCTTTCTGTTGGATCATTTATTTTTTCTAATTAAAGAATCAATGTCGCTACCAGCTGTAGGATCAATTCATCTGCACCACAATTTGATATTTCTTCATTACAAATAAAACATTTCTTTACATATTCACCACTTGGTCCACCTTGATCACTGCATTTATTATTTTGTGCATCTTGGAGCGAATCAATATCTATTCCTGGTATATTTGATGACACATCTCCACAATTTTTCTTATTATCTTGACTGCATCGTGGTGTTGATATTTGATATGTCCCATCAGCTATTTTTTGTCAGATAGCATCAACATCAGTACCAGTTGACTGAACTTGACCAGGGGCATTACATTCTACTCTTACTTCATCAGAAAAATTTTTCTCTAAATTTGCATCATTTGCTGCTAGTTCATTAACAGCTTCATGTGGGATTGATTCAACATCTATGGATGATGGAATTAATGATTTAGCTGTGGTATTTTCCAAAATCGTTTAGTGTAATATGGTGTAGAAAACTCTTGATTCCCATCAACTGTTTTAACAACCAAACTTTCTGTTCCTGCTATCAGAACTGGTTCAATTTCATAATATTGTGGCCTCAATTCATCACAAGGAACTTGCAACAAAATTCCAGTACCTGGTACAACTTCTTCATTAACTTTTGCTGCATCAACTGAATGAATATCCATAGGGAATGGAATTGAATCAACATGTGCTTGACCTTCATTCTCACTATACTTATTGCACAGTTGATCGTGTTTCAGTAATTCACCATCTCCCTCTTTCTCATTTTGTTCGTCTCCCGACATATTAGAAAAATCTCTATCAAAACAATTATCTCCATCAGAACAATTTCTTTGGTCGTCATTCTTTTCATTACTTTCATTTTCCTCATGCTTTTCCTTGCTTTCCTCATTCTCTTCAGCACTTTCATCTACTTCATGCTTTTCATTGCCTTTCACACCGCTTTTCTCATTATCTTCTTTGCTTTCATCATGATTTTTTAAGTCTTTAATAAACTGTAGAACAACATCAAGCTTGTCATTCATTTTCTGCATTAATGAGTACAATATAATTATTGTAGAAAAAAATACTAAAATAAATTGCCAAAGTAGTTAATTACCTTATGGAGCTCTTAACATATGTCTTTAAGTTTTTCTGATTATCATTAATTTTTGTTTGCATCTCTATTTTTAATTTATTATCTGCACGTACACTCTCTTCAACATTTTCAAATACCCTCTGAAAAGAAAAGAGAAATGGCAAGAATTTTAGAGAATCATAACACATAAATATTCTTATCGAGTGTAAAAACAATTCAATAAACAGTAGAATATAATTTTGTAGAGCAAGACTAAAAAATTCAATCCTAATTATCTAGTATACGATTGTAGAAACTAATGAAAAGCAAGACTAAGTAATTTTAAATAAACTACTACTTACATTGACAATTTCGCTAACATTAACTTTTGCTGAAGATTGGTGAAGATATGACTGATTCACCTTGAAAAGCTTAAAATCCTATTAATTAAACAGAATTGTAAATAGTTAGATAAAAATAAAATTTATAAGCACAAGTATATATTAAAAGTTCATATATTATTAACTTACAGATGTTTTGTTAAAGAAATCATCGTAAAGAGTGGTATATTTTGGACATCCAGTGCTGGAATAAGACAACATCCTTATTGGCCCCCGATTCTCATATTTTGAATATTGACGGAAATCATTAAAGACTTCCATAGTCCATACATTAAACAAAAATGGGAGTCCCAGTGACGTATAAGATGAGTTCCTGCCAACAGTTCTCTTTTTCACTGACTCAGTTCTTAAAAGATGAGACAAAGTATCGATTAGTTCTTCAAAGAAAAGAGTGTCCCATGGAAAAGAAGCACAAAGTACTGGGTCATCTATAATTTTCATACTACGTGCACATATATTTTTGCTCATGTCTTTTCCCAAAAGAACAGTTTCTAATATATAAATTCGGGCAAGCTTTATAGCATCTTCATCGCAGACTTCAACATCATCATGTATATCATCTGCTGCACCATCTCGGAACCGAGAACGCTCTTTGATAAACTGATACGAATGTTCTACTTTCAACCCTTTTTTTCCCACCTTAGAGAAATATTGTTCCTTCAAATGATTATCTCTACCATCAACAAAACTATAATCTGCTGCGTCAATCTTTAGTCCAGTAATGGAATGGAAATCTTCTTCTGTAAATGCTACTTCGTTATCGAAACTTTAAATACCATTTTGCTTTTATCCTTGTAAAAGAATTGGGAAAGTAACATGCAATGAGTCAACTTCCCAGAGTGACCCACGCCCTCCAACTCTAAAAAGTTCCCAAATGCACCATTTGGTCCATTTGAGTTCCACACAAAAAATTCAGAAACTGTTTTCTTAAATTTTCTATCACCTTTCCAATAACAATCAACAATAAACCATTTTTTAAGATCATGAAATCTATCACCCTCCTAAAATAAAAATATAACACAGATAAGAAACTCATATAATTTTAAGATAAAAACTTCAATATTTTAGAAGTACGCACCTTCAATATCCTAATTGATGATGTCATTTCTATAAAATCATCGAAACAAACATATTAAAATCAGATAAATAAACAGAATTAAATTGTCAGTGTATATATAAGAAATAAATTTCAGGTGATGTCCTGTAAAATAAAGTGAAGACCAGTAAAATTAAATGAATACAAAAAAAACTTAATTATACTCTTGTCTTAAAAGATATCCAGTATTATATACTAGAGAATAAGTTTACAAACAGGTGATATCCCATAAAATTCACTGAATTCAAACAAAAACTCAATTATATTCTTGTCTTAGAACAAATACAGTATGATGTAACGAAGAAAACGCATACAGACAGGTGATGTCTAGTATAATTCACTGAATTCAAACAAATAAATTATATTCTTGTCTTAAAACTTATTCAGTATAATATACTGGAGAAAAAGGTTACACACATGTGATGTCCAGTAAAATTCACTTAATTCAAACAAAATTATATTCTTCTTAGAACAAATCCAGTATAATATACTAGAGAAAAAGTTTACAGACAGGTGATGTCCAGTAGAATTCACTGAATTCAAACAAATTAATTATATTCTTGTCTTAAAACTTATCCAGTATAATACACTGGAGAAAAGGGTTACACACATGTGATGTCTAGTAAAATTCACTGAATTCAAACAAATTAATTGTATTCTTGTCTTAAAACTTATCCAGTATAATATACTGGAGAAAAAGGTTACACACAGGTGATGTCCAGTAAAATTCACTGAATTCAAACAAAATTATATTCTTCTTAGAGCTAATCCAATATAATCTACTGCAGAAAAAGCTTACAGACATGTGATGTCCAGGAAAATTCGCTGTATTAAAAAAAATAATTATATTCTTCCCTAACAACTTATCCAGTATAATATACTGGAGAAAATGGTTACAAACAGGTTATGTCTAGTAAAATTCACTAAATTCAAATAAAACATTTATATTCTTGTCTAAAAAGCTTACAAACAAGTGATTCCAGTAAAATACACTAAATTCAAACAAATCTTAATTATACAAAATTTAATTATACTCTTGTCTTAAAAGATATCCATTATTATATACTAGAGAAAAAGTTTACATACAGGTGATGTCCATAAAATTCACTGAATTCAAACAAAAACTCAATTATATTCTTGTCTTAGAACAAATCAAGTATAATATACTGAAGAAAAAGCTTATAGACAGGTGATGTCCAGTAAAATTCACTGAATTCAAACAAATAAATTATATTCACTGAGTTCAAACAAAATTATATTCTTCTTAGAACAAATCTAGTATAATATACTGGAGAAAAATGTCACACACAGGTGATGTCAAGTAAAATTCACTGAATTCAAACAAAACAATTATATGATTGTCTAAAAACTTATCAAGTATAATATACTGGAGAAAAAGGTTACATACAGGTGTTGTCCAGTAAAATCCACTGAATTCAAACAAATACATTATATTCTTGTCTTAAAACTTATCCAGTATAATATATTGGAGAAAAAGGTTACACACAGTGATGTCCAGTAAAATTCACTGAATTCAAACAAAATTATATTCTTCTTAGAATAAATCTAGTATAACATACTGGAGAAAAAGCTTACAGACAGGTAATGTCTAGTAAAATTCAGTGTATTCAAACAAAACAATTATATTCTTCTCTAACAACTTATCTAGTATAATATAATAGAGAAAAAGCATACAAACATGTGATGTCCACTAAAATACACTGAATTCAAACAAATCTTAACTAAATTCTTGTCTTAAAACATATCCAGTATAATATACTTGAGAAAAAGCTTACATGCATGTGATGTTCAATAAAATTCACTGAATTTACACAAAAACTCAATTATATTCTTGTCTTAGGACAAATCCATTATAATATACTTGAGAAAAATCTTACAAACATGTGATTTCCAGTAGAATTCACTGAATTCAAATAAATAAATTATATTCTTGTCTTAAAACTTATCCAGTATAATATACTGGAGAAAAAGGTTACACACAGGTGATGTCCAGTAAAAATCACTGAATTCAAACAAAATTATATTCTTCTTAGAACTAATCCAGTATAATCTACTGCAGAAAAATCTTACATATAAGTGATGTCCAGCAAAATTCACTAAATTCAAATAAACCAATTATATTCTTGTCAAAAAGCTTACAAACAAGTGATTTCCAGTAAAATACACTGAATTCAAACAAATCTTAATTAAATTCTTGTCTTAAAACATATCCAGTACAATATACTTGAGAAAAAGCTTACATACATGTGATGTCCAATCAAATTCACTGAATTTAAACAAAAATTCAATTATATTCTTGTCTTAGGACAAATCCATTATAATATACTGGAGAAAAAGCTTACAGACAGGTTATGTCTAGTAAAATTCACTGAATTCAAATAAAAACTCAATTATATTATTGTCTTAGAACTAATATAGTATAATGTACATGAGAAAAAGCTTACATACATGTGATGTCCAATAAAATTCACTGAATTCAAGCAAATACTCAATTATATTCTTCTCTTAGAACAAATCCAGTATAATATACTGGAGAAAAAGCTTACATACAGGTGATGTCCAATAAAATTCACTGAATTCAAACAAAACAATTATATGATGTCCAGTAAAATTCACTGAATCCAAACAAATACTCAATTATGTTATTGTCTTAGAACTAATATAGAATAATGTATATGAGAAAATGCTTACATACAGGTGATGTCCAATAAAATTCACTGAATTCAAACAAAAACTCAATTATATTCTTCTCTTAGAACAAATCCAGTATAATATACTGGAGAAAAAGCTTACATACAGGTGATGTCCAGTAAAATTCACAGAATTCAAAAAAACAATTATATGATGTCCAGTAAAATTCACTGGATTCAAACAAAAACACAATTATATTATTGTCTTGGAACTAATATAGTATAATATATAGGAGAAAAAGCTTACATATAGGTGATGTCCAGTAAAATTCACTGAATTCAAACAAAAAGTCAATTATATTCTAGTCTATAACCAGAATATCGACATTAACGAAACACAAAGTATCTACTGGAAATCTACATTAACGAAACATACTTCAATGAATTTTCTATGAGATTTCCAGTATAATAAGATGAAAATATATTGAACTTACTCCGATTTATAGATTGACGACAGAAATTTTGCTAAAACTTCGATTTGCAGATTGACACCGAACGATTTTGCTAACAATTCGATTTGCAGATTAAAAATAACAAAACAACAATAAGAACAGAAATCAAAAATAAACCTAACAAACAATAATAAGAACGGAAATCAAACACATTATTGTAAAAGCAACACTAACCCAGAGAATTTTGAAGAAAATTAGAGCCAAAACGATAAAGGATTCAAAAAAAGTGCTCTGACGAATTCCGCACGCACTGTTATGCAAACGATAAAAGCTACTAAAAAATTACTACAGAGTATCTTAAATCGTGCAAGGGCAATAATGTTATTTTACAATATTTTAAGTTAAGCGGCTAGAAATCAATGACATCATGGACGGTGGCTATTTTTCGATAGCCAACCGTAAAGTGGCTATGCCACGCCATTTTGACCAAAATGTTTTAAATAGATAAAAAGCCAAAGAAAGAAAAAGAAGAGAAAATAACACTGCATATTCGCCCTAAAAAATAATAGTCAAAAATATATATATGTGTATATGTATACATACATACATACATACATATACATATGTATGTATATATACATATGTATGTATGTATATATATATATATATATATATATATATGTATATATATACTTTTTTGGTTACCTAATATAAATAGTTTATGGCGCGGGCTAAAAGTGATAATATTCCTATAAAGAATTCTTAACAAAGCTACCTGTATTGATGGGGTTCAATTCAAATGCAAGCAAGACAAGTGAGGCTTGCTCAGTTAGTAAAGCAGCTTCACCCACGAATGTTAGGTCCTTATATATATATATATATATATATATATATATATATATGTATGTATATATATATATGTATGTATATATATATACTTTTTTGGTTACCTAATATAAATAGTTTATGGCGCGGGCTAAAAGTGATAATATTCCTATAAAGAATTCTTAACAAAGCTACCTGTATTGATGGGGTTCAATTCAAATGCAAGCAAGACAAGTGAGGCTTGCTTAGTTAGTAAAGCAGCTTCACCCACGAATGTTAGGTCCTGGGTTTGAGTTGCGCTGGAGGAAAAATGTAGAAACGTTATAAATCCTCTTAAATTGGGAGGATTTTGTTTAAAAAAAGAAAAAGAAAATCCAAGTAGGGGTTCTCAATCATAATCATAAACTAGTTATAGACTAATAGTGATTAATGGCAGAGTCAAGAATTTTAATAAAGGGATTTCAAAGAAGAATAAAAAAATTAGAGAACCCCTACGGAAGTCCTAGCTGGTTCCAAAGTCCTAAGAACAGTATCAGCGTGGAAATTTCTAATACACATGAATCAGTTTAACCTATACTTTGGTACTGGTTTGAAAATTATTTTTCTAGCAACTTTGCAATTTAATCATGTACTCGTTAATTCCTTCACGTTTCAAATGTCACATGTAGATATGACTGGATTAGTACAATGTGGAAATGTAACTGTAACTTGAATTTTCCTCTAAGGGACCAATTCTGACTTGTGTTTCTGGCCTTTCAAGCAAGAAGCTTCTTTGAAATGATCTTCAGATATGGAATTCCAAATCTCTAAGATAATAATTAATTGTCCACTCATGTAGAATTGTAGATGGTTATATATTTCTCTAATCGAGGTCTATCAGAAACAGTCTCTTTGTCATTTCAAGGTTAGGACATAGGGATAAGATAAGGCTGCGTACATCTTATTCTCTCAGGCCTCACTTGTGGAAAACTACTGTTATTGTTGTTCTTATTAATGTTATTGTTGTATATATGTTTTTGGAAATAATTTGATATTCATTGAGAAGAATGACGTAAAATCTAGGAAACAAAGAGAAAAGAACAACAAATAAATGACAAAAAAACACTCTAGTATTATATGAAATGTGAACCATAAAAATCTTTCTCAATTTAAGAACCCGGCATAAATGTAAAATAAGTAAAACTAATTAGATGTTCCTAAATTAATGGAGTAGTAGTTAGTGGATTATATATTAAAATATGAAGTGTGAGAGTTGAAGTTCAATTGAAGTGTACTTAATCTTGGGTAATTAATAAAAAACTTATGCATGGAGACTTTGATTGACTCTATGGCGCAAGGAACCAAGTACCTTAATGGATTTTTTTAAAAGAACTAATTGAAACAACCGTCCACCTAAACACTTAAACTAAAAATAGTTGGTAAATATATAATATACGTATAACTCATATATAATACATATATATCATCATATATAATCAATATATGATCTATACATACCGGCTAGAAAAAATAAATAATAAAGTCGACCAACTATTTTTGTGAAAGTTAAATCCCATTGTTTTTGCCATTACAAAAACTCTTCATATATTTAAATTAACATAAGCTTTTATCTGAATAATGTCTAAGAGGTTCACAACGAAAACCTGAGTTAACAAGACAGAAAATGATGAGCATTGCATTGACACATCAATAAAAGTCTAGCTACTTGTCTTATATGAACAGTCGGATTACAGCTCAATGATCACTTAAATGGAAAATCTCAAGCTGTCAAATCGACTAAAGTCAAGAATGTCATAACTCTATGTGCTTTTTATGTTTTTCTATTTATCATATTCATAATTTTAAGTGGGAATTGGTGTGCTGGAGGGAGGATAGGTTTGGTTCCTTTTGGCCAAGTCATATAACCAAAAACTGAGTTAGTCCAAGAGCAATTGAGACACGTACTTTTAATAGTGAAACTTTTAGGAAAAATCGTGCGGATTTAATCTAAAATAAATAATATCATATCATGTAAGAATATTTTTGAGACAATTTAGTCCTATATAATTGGTATTATTCAATGGTTTAGCGAGATCAATATGAGGATAGCAGAATGATGGTGTTGACTGTTGAGCATAGCTTATTGCCTTTCCTTGTCTATGGACTGATTTATTATCTTTACTCGTAACCTAGAAACACGCGCACGCACATTGTGTTCATAAATACTCGGATAATATTGCACACTATTAATTTCAAAATTAGCTCATGAATAGATGAGTCATGATATCATTGGAGCTTAGTTCAAAACATAACCCTACATTGGAGCTATAAAATGTGCTAGCATGACCACATACAATATTATATTATCTTAAAAGTAATTTTGGATCAACTTAACCCTACATTACACATTCAAAACATAAAAATAAGATAAGAGTATCACACAATGGAATTTTTGTTAACCCTTAAAACAGTACATTAAATTTATAATTAACGTGGTTTATAGATACGTGAATTAATTTAAATCAGAAATATAAAATAAACAAAAAAAGGTAAGATTATGAAATAAATATAAAGGAAAAACAAGCATAGCTATGAACTTAACCTCTCCGATAACATAAGTGAGAACAGTATTCAAGAATAAAGACAAAGAATAGTATTGTAAGATTAGAGCTAATTTTTTTATATAGAATATTTTTTAATTTATAAATAATGACAATTCTCCTATTTATAGTTTTATTTAAGAAGACAAGATCCTCAAATCAAGTTACTCTTGAATAAGAATAAAATCATCATTGATGGCTGAATAACAGTTGGCTATAAATACATACATTCTCTGTAATGGCTGCTCATTGCATGTTATCCGATGTCAATTCTTTGAACCTTCGTTATTAGCTACTGTGTCTTTGGGATTCATCCGGCACAAGTCATATGCTTGTATAGGTGCCAGCTATTTGCGGTAAGGCTGTACCATGTAACGGTTCCGAACCGGAACCGTGACCGGAACCGCGATTCTAAACGGTTCCGGTTATACGGTTCCGGTTCCGCGGTTCTGGTTCCGCGGTTCCGGGCCGGTTCCACCCTTTAGAACCGTGGAACCGGAACCGCCAGAACCGGAACCGGACCGGTTCAGGCGGTTCTAAACGGTTCCAAACGGTTCCGATATTAAAAAAAAAAAAAATTTTAAATTCGGACCGTTGGCGGAACCGTTTAGAACCGCCGGAACCGGTCCGGTCCGGTTCTATCCGGTTCCCAACAGCCATATTTTAAAAAAAAAAAAATTTTTTTTTTAAAATTCTGAAAATCAGAACGTTGGTATTGCAGAAATAGCCGTTTGGCATTTTTAAAATTTAGCCATTTGACCCCTCAAATTTAATTTAACCCCAAACTTTATATAATTACACAATTTCCCATTTCCCAACTATAAATACCCCCTCATTCTTTCATTTTAATTCACCAATTCATCAATCTTACTCAATCTCTCTCAATCTCTCTCAAGCTCTCTTTCAATCTTTCTGTGCAAGTGCTTAATTTTTGTTGCAAATTCGTGAAACATTGTGAAGTTGTTGAATTGAAGTTTTCAAGTGTTCAATTACAACGATTGTCAATTTTCAAGAAGTTGTTCGTCAATCCGGTAAATTCGTTTCAACTCTTACGTGCTAAGAATATTTGTTGTGTGTTGATATTTTCCTTAATTATAATTAGTATGGCATTTTCATTGAAAAAAATATTCCGAAAAGGTACATCTAAATCCGGTGAAAGTAGTCGCCAAAATCCTACCCCTCCCCCGGCTCCCGGACCTAGAAAAGATAAACAAGTTCAAACTAGTAGCCAACCTAGAAATACTAATGAAAACTTAGGAATACTTGATAGTGATCACCCGTGTTTTCAATTTAGCGATGTTAATTTTCTACATGATATAGCAGTCGGTGATAGAATAGATGATGATATTATGAATTTGCTTTATCCTAATGCACCAATATCAGAGGGAAATGAGGGTGATGATGATGACGAAACCCAACCTCTGGTAGATTTAGATGATACACCTACTAGACCTGCTCCTAATGACCCAGAACACCCACCCGTATAAACTCCCACTTTTAGTAGACAACCTCGGAAACGTACAGAAACTTCATTAGTTTGGCATTTTTTTATTCAACTAAGAGATAAAGATAGGGCTAAATGCAAAACTTGTGGTAAAGAACTTGTTCATAGGTATACGGGTGATCGTAGCGGAACAGGTAGTTTAGTTAAACATATATATATATACATCCTAGCGATAAGGCTAGATATTTTCAAATGAAAGCGGAACAAGAGGGGAAGTCAAGTCCTGATACTACAATTAACCAAAGTACTGGTTCTAACATGGTTCAACCAGGAATAAACACTGTCACCGGAGGTATATTGTACTACGATCCTAATAAGGATCGTGAAGAATTAGCTAAAATGATTACTGTTATGTGTTTACCTTATTCTTTTGCTTCTAATCCTGCTTGGATTCAATATATTAGACGAGTATTTAATCCTACATATAAAGGTTGGCCTCGCGCCACAGTTAAGGCCGACATTATAAATATAAGCATGAATAGGAACAGTACTTGCGCTATTTATTTACTCATATAAGTAATCGTATGTCTATTACAACTGATATTGGTAGAAGTGGAAATGATTGTGATTATCTAACCGTGACCAGTCATTGGATAGACGAAGACTGGACCATGCAAAAACGCATTACAGCATATAGAATAATTAATTCATGGCACACAGGTAAGTTTATTGCTAGCACTGTTTATGATGTTTGTAGATATTTTTGTTTTAGTAATAGAATAATGTCAATATCCATGGATAACGCTAGTAGCAACACAACTGCAATAGGTATTTTAACTAGAAAACTTATCCTGCTTTTACAAATATTTTCCATGTTAGATGTATATGCCATATTTATCATTTAATTGTTGGAGATGGTATGAGAATTTTAAACATAGAAATTGAAAAAGTTAAATTCGCTCTTAATTGGCTTTTTTATTCAAACCGTAGAAGTAGACTTAGAGAATATTATAAAAAATGTGACGAAAGTGGCCTTAGAGAAAGAAAGGTTCCTAAACCTTGTCCCACTAGGTGGAACTACATGTATGAAAGCTTAGTAGTGGCGTACGAATATAGAAACCCAATAACCGCTACTTATAATTCTAGGGATTGTGAGGATGAAGATAATGATATGCTAACTAATCAAGATTGGAATAACGTTAAGATTCTTTTAGATTTTTTAGAACATTTTAGTGTGGCTACAACTGCTTTATCTGGCCAATATTATCCTACAATTTCAAACTGTTTAGTATATATTGCCGCACTTGCTAATTTATTTGCTGATTTTAACGAGGGAGGGGGAATTTATGAAAATGCAATATTTGAAATGAAAAAGAAATTTAAAAAATATTTTTTTCCAATCCCTCCTATTTTTGGTGTGGCTGCTTTGTTAAACCCTACTATGAAAGCAGGAGGTCCTAACTTTTGGTATACTAGTATTTATCAATGTTTAGATCTTTCACCAGAAGAAATGGCTACACTATCTGATGCAAAAGCATCAATTACAGTGAATGCTCAAACTATTTATAATGCTTATAAACAGGCCTTAGAGCATGCTAGGCCTAATATTCCAACTCCTACTTCGTCCACGTCACAATCTTCTAAAAGAGTTGCTGGCTTAACAGCTCTTAAATCGTGGACGGAGTTCAGGGGTACTCAAGGTGAGAATTTAGATGATATTTCCCATCTAAACGAACTTCAAGTTTATTTGTCGCAGGGGCTAGAGAATGATAATCCAGACGGATCTTTCGACCTTTTGGATTGGTGGAAGACAAGGGAAAAGCATTTTCTCATTCTTGCAAGGATGGCTCGGGATGTTCTGTCCATTCAAGCGTCAACTGTTGCATCGGAGAGCGTATTTAGTCAAGCCAGACTACAAATAGGAGATCATAGAGCGTCGATGCGGGACAGCTTGGAAAAATCAGTGCTCTTCCGAGATTGGATCTGCTCTGAAAGAAGAAACTTTGGGCTAGCTGAATCTCAACCCGAAATAGATGAGTGCTATGAAGAAATGCTAGCAGAACTTGCTCAAGAATCATCTTCACCCGGAAGTGGTGATGAACAAGCTTCATTTCCACCACCGCCAACACAACCACCTCGAAACCTTGAAGGTTTTATGAGATTTGTTAGAAATAATACATAAATTATGATGTAACTTGTACATTGGCATGTCTTCTTTTAGTTTTTTTCCCTTTTAATGGTGGTATTAGTACCATGTTGTGCTCATTCCATTGGGGGAAGGAAGACTAAGAAAGATATGCCATTTTGGTCAATAAATATGCTTTTTATCATATACTTGAATATATTTGTCTCAATATTTTTTTGTCTTTACTTCTATATCAATCCTTGAATATAAAATATTTATATAACATATAATATATAACATACAACACATAATACTATTAATACTAACTACTACACAATATACATTATTTATATACAATATATACTACTTTACTACAACATATACTACTTATATACAAAATATACACTACTTATTTTGAATATATACTAATTTCCAAACACAATATATGCTATAGTAAGAACATAGTACACCATATAAAAATATATTCTACAATATACTAATCACAACTATACAAGATATTTAATTAAAAAAAAAAAGGTCAGAACCGCCGGGAACCGCCTGGAACCGCCAGACCCGCGGTTCCGGAACCGCCAGAACCGGGAACCGCCAGAACCGGAACCGTTTACCCAAATAGACCCAGAACCGGAACCGGATACAGCCTTAATTTGCGGACTCACTTCCCAACTGTCTTCAATTCCACGTGTCACTTCATCATTCATCCAACTGCCGCTAACCAATTTTACCCAATACAATTTTAAACTTTCTAGAATCTGGATTGCTTTTTTTACTTTCTTTGTGAAGTCAGGATTTGGCGTTAATCTGCTTACCAAATAAGATCCCTTCAAAGGATATTAAAGGGGTCGTTTGGTAAGATGTATAAGAAGGTGTATGGGTGGTATAAAAATTTAATACCACTTTAATATTATATTTGGTTAGCAAATCATATATAAGTTATCTCAGTATATAAGAATGTGTAGGGGTGGTATAAAAATTTAATATCACTTAAATATTATATTTGGTTAGCAAATCAAGTATAAGTTATCCCGATATTAATATTAACATTGGGATAACTTATACCTTATAGAGAGTGGGGTAATTAGCACCACTATAACTTATACATTTTTATTAGAAATTATATAATTATTATCTTTAATACAACATACCAAACAGTAAATAAACAATAATCCCAACGTAATTAACCCCAACATTACTTATTCCAATATAACTTACATCGATAAAATTTATACCTGCATAAGCCCTATTCCAACCCTAAGAGAATGAGTAATCAAAATGTCTCGAGAGTAATGTAGTTTCTAGAAGAAATAAAAAGACAAAAGAAATGTAATAAAGATGAGTAGCGAAATAAGCTCCTATGTGGACTATATATCTTTGAATTTGCATCAAAGATTATGGTAAGATTAATAGAATTCTTTTATTTTTAATTCCAGATATTTTAGGTTCCGACTTTAAGAATATTTTTTTTCTTCAATAAGGAGCATTTCTCCTTTTAATAAATGTTACGCGACATAATTGAAATCCGTCAAGCTTCAACGCAGATGCCAAAACCATGTAAAACCAAAAACAAGAAGACTATCTTTGAATTTAGTCACGAGACAATTTCTAAGGAAGAAAAAGAAAGATAAAGATGCAATATTCCAAAACAATAAGTAGAACATTATATTTGCTGTCATGTCTCTGTCTCAACCACATTTTATTGATTAATCACTTCATCAATGAGTAATAATATTAAAATAACATATAACTAAAATAATTGGATATAACATGATATGACCTTATCGGATAAATACTAGAGGACAGAAATTAGTTTCAATTTTTTTTCTTGTGGGCAGAAAAGAAATTTTGCTTCTTATCCAAACCTGTAGGACAGAATAATATACTCAACGGAATTAATTAACTTAACTCTATGGAATTTTGTCGATCTCTTATTACTAAATATTGAAGTTAAGTACGTTAGCATGATACAATAGTGAGTTAATCTTCAAAGGAAAATAGTGAGTTAATCTGGATTGGACTATAGTCAACAAGACAAAACTGTAATTTGCACACTTAATCTATTTATTTGTCTTTAGATAACGCACGACAAAAGAAGATTTGTACGAAGAAACTTTAATTTAAGAGTTTAACTTTTATATATTGACAGTATAAGAGAATTTTATACTAGTATATTATCTAAAAAATAATTACAAATAACTTCCCATAATAAAAAATAAAAGTACTTACTGAAAAATTAAGCCGGCTGCTTGATATAGCAAATTGAATTAATTAATCTGATAGTAAATTTTCTTTAGTTATACTATCCTTGTAAATAGGTTTAGTACGTAAATCAAATCCTTAAAATAATGAAAATTGTAGAGTGTTGGAAGAGGATTGCTATTAATATTTGGATGGAGGCTTTTAGGCTAAGGGAATTTTGGAAGAGTAGAAAGATTTTGGAGAAGAGAAACTTTTATTACTCAAACTTGTTTTTGATTTTTTTTGGCTTAATACAAAATGAGCAATCCTACACCTATTTATACTTGGCCACTTCCTCAATCAATGGCCAAGATTTATCCAACACAATTTTAATCTAATGGCTACAAATCACCTTCTACACAATTCTACAAAAATATCCACTGTCTAGATCACTCCATACTTATCTATATCATTCTACTATTCTAAAGATATTTCTAGAGCACATTTCTAGAACATGGGCTCACATTTTAGAAAATAGGCT